>CATIUR010000005.1:27341678-28776678 GCA_949592205.1 Helichrysum umbraculigerum | reverse complement strand
AATTAACAAGTGTAATACCCGCCAAATTAGGATTATAGATTAGTGCCTAATCTTGTGTTGATACATGTAATTAGTACGATTTTAGGCTAATTAATGTATCAGATTATATATTGTGGAATATATACGATAATGCGATTTGATTAAATCGTACGCAACTTAAATCGAATGTAAATCGATCCAATAACTACGGACATTGGTGAAACATTTTAATCTAAATTATAAAACATTTTCGACTACGCTTTGATTTATAATTCTTAATCGTTTCGCATTACACGATTCAAAAACGATAAATACGCAAATTAGCATAAGATACATTATATAAACGACACCTACCAAAGATTTAATAAAGTAAATTAAGTAAAACATTCAAATGAATATTCGTATTTAAAATGGGGAAATAAACGCGTAAAATATATATTAAACAATTTAATGAACGAGAAAACGAACACCGCACGGAACGCAATTGCACGGAGTTAAAAAGTGGAGACCCACACCCGGTGGGCCCCACCCAAAAATCAGCCAAGGTGAGGGCCATCACCTCCCTCACCCTCACTTTCTCATCTCACCTCTCTATCTTTCTCTCCATTTTTTTTCAAAATAAACAAAACCCACCACTTCACTAAATCACAAAATAACACATCGAAACGACCTCGGATTTCAAGACTCATTTAGGGAAAAACGTCCACCACTTCGCGATCTACAACTCTATCTTCCCGGAATTTCATTTCGGCACTTTGTAAGTTTCCGACAAAACCCGAAACTCTCCGTTTTTACTCATTTTTACTGGTTTGTTGTTTATACATGCTCAAAATGTCCAAAAATGGGTTGGGTAAAAGATTTGGACCAAACGGAAGCCTCACGACCGACTTTCCAGCCACCGGAATCCGAACAGGCTCCGACGTCGCATCTGGCTTGGCCCAATTGGTGATACTAAGTGGTAAGACTTAGTATTAAAGGGGTCTCAGGTTCGAGACTCAACAACCTACCTATTGGTGAAATCCATAGGTGATGTGGTTGGGGTGCATTGGGCTGCAGACCTGGCCCAGTGGGTTTATATTAACATTGCTCCTCAGGCCCAGCTGTGGACCGCGTGAGCCCAGTGGGCTCAGGGGGAGGGTGTTACATAAAAAGTGCACTTTTTAAGTAACACCCTCTCCCAAAGCCCATCCGCAGATGCAAGCCCAGGAAGGAATGTTAATATAAGCCATTGGGCCAGGTCTGCAGCCCAATGCACCTCAACCCATCTGGTATAGTATTCCACTAATACCCAGGTTGTTGAGAGACTCGAACATGAGACCTCCCCTTTAATATCAATTCTTACCACTTGATATCACCAATTGAGCTATTTATAACACCCGCTAAATACAAGGACATTTTTTTTTTTTTTAAACATATCGGAAGCGCATGATTAATAGAAACCAGTGGATTGCATACATACATTTCAAATAGCAATCCACTTATATACAAACCTTTAAAACTAGATTATTCTAATCATTACACACATTAAGTTTAGGTGTTATAGAAATCCCAATGTGTTGTTAAATCATTAACGTATTATCCATTTCAGAGTGAGCCTGTCAAACATTCCATTCCATATGTACTTCTTGCCCACCCACATACAGAAGTAAACCTGCAAGAAGTAATGAGGGGTTAGCACGAAGCTAAGTGAATAGATCCCAAGCTATCAATCTAACTCAGCTTAACACATGCCTATAACCAAGCAATGCACAAGCAACATAGAAGGATCGGTGGTCCTTGAGGTACCCTCATGCCGCGGATGGTTCCCCAAGTAACACTTAAAACCAACTGACGGCCAAATCAGAGGTTAAACCGATAGTTTGGTACTATTACTACACACGACGCAATTTCAGTGTCCAACACATGTACAAGGCACTTGCGAAGTCCTAGTAATAGTATCCAAACCCAACACATTAGTTGACCCCCACCAAATCAAATAGTCCACAACTATCATAGCACAATGGACGCCAATAATCAATCAAAGGTTTAGCCAACATGCCAATCTAATATTAATGCAATCATTGCAATAAACCAAGTTTACTCGTTGTAACCATGTTGTTACAACTAACTTATACAGAAAGTCCAAGATCCACTCACCGACAATCATAGTCGTCCACTCAGTAGTCTAATGTCACTGAGTCTTCTCCATATCTGAGAATACAATAACACAACACAAGTTAATAACTCGTCCATAAAAATCAACTCATATTAAGGTAGTACAACTTGATTCATAAACTCAATTTCAGTGAGTTATTACTCTAATCATTATGGGCCTTTGTTTCAACTCATTATCAATATGTCACACATTTAGTAACTACAACTTCATAGTTAATTACTTATGATCATCAACCTTTCATTAATCATTTCAAGCTTACGAATAATCGCATTATCCTTATAAATTCATAGTTACTTATCAATTCATGATCATTATGATCACAACATTTCTTTAATCCATTTACTTATCACTAAGTAGCATGATTAAATCATTACAAGGTCATTAACCTAAATTATCACAAATTCATCAAAACCTCAAGGCTAGGTTTTATGAATTCTTATTCCCATGAATGCCAACTTTACTCTTTGATTAATAATTAAGCATTCCTAATCAAACTAATATCAAGTTCATCACAATCATCCATTTTTCTCCAAGAACACATTATGAACACTTAATCAAATTCTTAATTTCCAAGTTAGGGCTTAGGTTATAATCACAAATTAAGCACTAACTAACCCTTCTAACATGACTACAAGGTTTATTTCAAGATTAATCCTACCAATTAAACAAATACCCAAAACCCCAATTTCTAGGATTATATCAAACATGAAATTAACACATATAACATGATTATGATGATGCTAGAATGATTATTACGTGTTATTGAAGCTTAATTAACATAAATATCACATAATCAAACCCTAATTTCGAATTTAAATCAAGAACATCAAAACCCTCAATTTCTAGGGTTCATGATATGAAGAATTAGAGACTTACTAGTAGCATAGAAGGATTAGGAGATGATTATCTACATGTTAAAAGCTTGAATCCGAATTTGAGATCTTCAATTTGATGAAAGAAAGTGAAAAGATCTAGGGTTTCATATGTATGTATGAACGTACGTATGTATGTGTATATGGATGGGAATAAAACCAATTTATTCCATAGAATACACCATTTAAGTGTTAGTTTTCATTCCCCGTATTTATTATTGTCTGGAACTTAAAAACCATTTGCGGGGAAATACAATTTTATTTTACCATCAACTAAATAAATTTAAAACAAACAATATTTCACAAGCCACAATATTTTCTGAGGCTTATCGACCTATTAATTATACAATCAAACGCAATAACAATTTTAAACCGCATTTAAAATTTACAGAAAATACCTATTACTTCTAGGCCCAATTTGAGGATGTTACAAATCTCTCCCCCTTAAAGAGATTTCGTCCTCGAAATCTAATCAACTTTGATTATTCTAAAGTATTTAATTACTTGATAAATCTCATTCCTTAAATGAGATTCTACTAACACCATAATTTATTAATATTGCACTCTTCATATACTACTCTAACAACGTAATTACTCATCACTATATTCACCTAAAGTGTGTGTACACAACCTAAATCACCAATGCATGACATACTTATGCATTCATTTCACTACACACTCTATGTACCTACATATATATTATTTCATCGACTTACACATCACCAATGTGTATATCACAATTAACTTTACACAAACACATACATTGTGTCTCATACTCAATTTAACTTGCAATAATATACAACAAGTGTAATATTTATCACTTATAATAGTTACTCCCTTGAGCAACTCTTAACTAAATGCACACAATTTAAATTCTATCTACATATACATATCCACATGTACATGTTTCTATTTCTTATTTTAACATATGAAATGTATCTAAATCATATTTTCATGCATACTATGATCACTTAAGTGAATTACTCATAATTAATCACTTTAAACATGTATCCACTTGACACAAATGAATAACATCATCATGTACATAACATACTCTTAACACTAGAAACTAACGACGTGCTAGAATCTTTAAAATAGATATATGATTTATACCCCTTTTAACAGCAAAACAATGATTATGAAAATCACAATACACCTAACAACAATGAAATTTAAATTTCAATCCATAACTAGCATTTGTGCTAGTACCACATATCACTAATGTATTTGATAATCTTTTATTTAAAAGTATCTCGAATTCATATATCACAAATCACATATTAACACTCAAAATAGAAGTCAATTCTCATGGTTAAAACCATTATCACTTAATCACCAAGTCACTTAGTACCAATTCAAATTGGATAATTACCGAGTTTCCCATCAACGGGTACATTGCCATTCAAGCGCAATTACCACTCCAACAAAATGTGCTAACCACACACACATTTTTCAACGATATTTCATCAATCAATCGTATCTCTTTAATCTCTTCATACGATTATTTCATATTTCCATCATTTCTATACGCAACCTATCATTTCACTTTGATATTATGCATATAATAACAATCGAGTTTCACAATTTCAATCAAAAGGCTATTTCTCTATATACATTTATATATTTCTGTTATTAATAGTAACTCATTAATACAATAACTTAATCTTTTACTACCATTTCGATTTAGTCAATCATTGACTCTCTCTCTCTCTCTCATATATCAACATTGCAAACCTACCATTTTTAAAGTCTCATCAATTTCTCTGGTACTTGGTAGCCTCAATACTCCATGTGAAATGGCATAATATAAATACGTTGGCCAGACGTCGTCATATTATGTCAGTCACACTTAATTCTCAGGCCACTTCATACCATCAATCTCTAAAATGATTAACTTTTACTCTCACATATATCACAATGCTAAAATCAATAATTATCACCCATATAGTAACACTTTGTAATAGGTTTATGACCAAGTATTAACTTGTTACTATTTTCATTTATCACTTGAATGTGAAACTACTCACAAAATTAAGTAAACATAACAATTCTATCATCTAACACATTCCTCATTATCTTATTAACACATGTGTAAGTTTTAACACAACTAAATCAATTTAACATCCTCTCTACACGATTCAATATCAATCACTTAACACTTTAATTATCAAGTATAATACTCTATATAACATTTAACACTAAGTACCTTGTTAAAATACCAGGCCATATTCCACATATATTCATCAATATATAATTTCTAAGTTGATTAATAAATAACCTTCCATATTTAGTTATCAAGCAAGAGTAAGTTCCTATAATACTCTGCAACTCTTACAAATACTTATTCAATCAAATAAAGTATTTCACATCATGTAATTAACCTGATTACATAATCAATATTTATTTACCCTAACAAGTAACAATCAACAATACCCTTACTGATATACTTTGCTGTTAAATAAACTGCCTACAAACAACTCCTACACAAAGAACCATATAGACCTCTTAAAACAACTTTTAATATTGCATATAGTCACAGGAATAATCTCTGGGCTCAAAGAAACAAAAGCCCAATACAAATCATCAGCTAAAAGTCCGAAATAATGTCCGAAAAACACTAAAACGCGATTTTCGGGCCCCAAACGACCCCGAAGTGCCGAAAACTGACAGGGCTCATGGCAAAGCGATGAGCTTTGACCATTGAGCCGTTTCCAAGTAACCCTGTAAATTTCGTCTTAATCGGACACCGAAATTTTCAAAAATTTTCTACGTCAAGTATTACGTCGAACGTCGCAAGAAATTTTTTTTTTTTTTTTTTACTAACGCGATCCGGGAAACAGGTCAGGATCGCGTTCCCTAGTGAAAAATATTCTGTAACCAAATTAGGCATACAAACGCGATCCGGAGAAGTGAGCGGGATCGCGTTCCCAAGGGAAAACGCATCTGAACACGAAATACACACACAAACGCGATCCTGGAAAATGGCTGGGATCGCGTTCCCAAGCATAAAAATAATCTGAGACAAAATAACACGTACGAACGCGATCCAGAAAAACTTGTTGGGATCGCGTTCCCAAGCAGAAATCTGAGGTTCAGAAAAATCATATTTTTAGCCAATTTCAAACGCGTATAACTTTTTACTCGTTTAGAGTTAGACTCTAAAATTTTGCATGCACATCCCCTATGCCAAAATGAAACTTTCACTTTTTACACTTTTTCAATTTACACGTTTTACGAGAAAACGGACGTACGACTCATTTTTGACCATTTCCGCCCATTTTGGTTGACACGCTATATTTCAAACGACTTGGTTTCTGACTTCCACCTTTTACCAACATGTTTCTATATACATTAGTGACGTGTAGGCATATTCGTCACCTACAAACACTCATTCTACATTGTTTTGACACGTTGACCCGTTTAGGGGTCCAAATGGACATTTTTTCCAATTTCATTCATAATGACCACATTAACACTTTTAATCCACATTTTATCTATACTTATGACTGTAAGTCACTTTAAAAGTCATCATACACAAACCACATCAAGTTTTAACCGTTTTATCACTAAGTGACCCATTTGGGCACCTAAATGACCCGTTTGGGTTTATGACCATATAATCACTATTCTATCACTCATTCCACATAACTTTGACTAATTTAAGTCAAACCCAACCATTATCACTATTGGTGGCACAACATAACCTTAAAACACCAATTTCACATATTATCATCACATTTACACAAATTACATCAAGTATTCAACATTGACCTATTCTAAAACTTGTCAATACATTTAAAAACATCATTGACCACTTTGACTTTTCAGGTCAAACACACATCTTCCAATTAATGTACACTTTCTAATTTAAACCACCACGACTTTAAACATTTTACTTGAGGTATACCATCACCTCATTAATTTCCTTATGGAAATTTTTATCAATTCAATCTATCAAGATTTACTACTAAGCACATAATCAACTTATGATAAACACATAGGCAAAATCAACTTACTCATAAATGAGAAATCATATCAATCTAATTCAATTTACTTCACTAATCATAGTCCTCATAGCAAATAAACAATTCAAACTTATTTAATTTAAACAAGCTTATAGAGAATTACCTGATGCTTTTACACCAACGAACATAGAGGAATCATTGAGAATACCATTCGGTTCCTCATATTCCTCCGTCTCTGCAACCACAACAACAATCTTGCAACTTGTTATAGGTTAGTACACATTCACTAACAACTTTCTCATGCAACCACTAATCCCCATCCCTGGAATGTTTGACTTGACACAAACCTAAGTTTGGGATTGAACACCATACAATGTCCAATTCACCCAAACCTAGGCTCTGATACCAATTTATAACACCCGCTAAATACAAGGACATTTTTTTTTTAAATATATCGGAAGCGCATGATTAATAGAAACCAGTGGATTGCATACATACATTTCAAATAGCAATCCACTTATATACAAACCTTTAAAACTAGATTATTCTAATCATTACACACATTAAGTTTAGGTGTTATAGAAATCCCAATGTGTTGTTAAATCATTAACGTATTATCCATTTCAGAGTGAGTCTGTCAAACATTCCATTCCATATGTACTTCTTGCCCACCCACATACAGAAGTAAACCTGCAAAAAGTAATGAGGGGTTAGCACGAAGCTAAGTGAATAGATCCCAAGCTATCAATCTAAAGTAGCTTAACACATGCCTATAACCAAGCAATGTGTAACACCCGCGAAATTAGGACTAGTAATTAGTGCCTAATCATATGTTAATACATGTAATTAGTTCCTAGTTAGGCTAATTAATGTATCGAATTATATATATTGTTGAATATATACGAAAATGCGATTTGGTTAAATCGTACGCAATTTAAATCGAATGTATTTCGATTCAATTTAATACGGACGTTGGTGACCAATTTTATTAAATAACGTTGTTATGTCAAAAATATTATTATAATAATATTTCGTATTTATTCGTATCGTACAATCAGAAAGTTACACAATTTAAAATGTAAAACGCGCAAACTAAATAAACCAACTTACATTTATAACTCAAACGTAAACTTATTTGTAAAATAATTAAATAAAATATCGCGTAATAATTTGTATTTAAAATGTACCAATTAATATTTAAAATGATTAATTAACGTTTAAACGACGGAGCAAACGAACAACGCACGGAGAGCGGAGGCTGAAAGTTGGAGGATAACCTCCAACTCTCTCCTCTTTTTTTTCTCATTCTCCACTCAACTCTTTCTCTTTCTTCTCTCTTTTCTCTCAAAACCACCAACCAACCAAAACCCAAAAATTCTATCAAAATCGCAAAATAACAACATCAAACAACCTTGGATCATACTACTCTTTTGGAAGAAAACGACCACCGCTTCACGATCTATCATCCTATCTTTTCGGATTTTTAATCCGACACCTTGTAAGTTTCCGACAATTCCCGAAATCTCTCGTTTTTAAATGTTTTCACTTGTTAGTAGTTTGTAACAACTTATAATGTCCCTATACGGGTTGGGTAAAAGTTTTGGACCGAACGGAAACCGAAAAACTCGTTTTCGACACATTTTCCGGCCAACAGACCGCTACGTCGCAGTTGGCCCAGAATTTATGCGACGTCAGCTTCTACGTCGCAAAACCCCTCGTGACGTCGCATAGTGCGACGTCAGTCACAACGTCGCATTAAATTGCGACGTCGCATATAGCGACGTCAGCCTTAACGTCGCCAATACCTCGCCACGTCGCACTTAGCGACGCAAGCCCCTACGTCGCAGAAATCACCTACGTCGCATTAGCGACGCAGCACCCTACGTCGCATTAGCGACGCAGCACCCTACGTCGCATTAAATTGCGAAACGTCGCCTTTAGCGACGTCATGCTCAACGTCGCAATCCTACCTGCGACGTCGCACACAACGTCGCACAAACCAGAAAACTCAGATTTTTTACTAAGTGTCGAGACCTAAAATTTATCACTCGATTTTACCCAAATTCGGTTCCAGATGTGTTTTTTTCGTCAAAGCAATATAGTAGAAATAAAAATTTTCCAAGCTGACCTGGCAGCTCGACCCCAGCCAGGGGCTCTGCCCCTTGGACCCCGCTACCAGGGGCGCTGCCCCCGGACCCCCGTACTTAGATTCCGTAACGGCTTCTAAAACACAATCAAAACACATTTTTCAAGTAAGACGCCACGAAATCAAAATAATAACAATTGAGATTATTATTACAAATCCGTCACCAACGGGCCGTACACTTTTCAAATACTTAAACTTATCAACCAAATAGTGGAGATTTGGACATTATAGTTGGACGAACAACTACAAGAGTGATCTGTTGAGATACCCAATAATGTTTATAACCATCGCGTGTCGTGGACACCCTCAGGTAGCAAGTCTTTGGACTTCGATTCTCGGCTAATCATTCTCAGTTCATTTTCATAAACTCAACGACTCAGGTGAGTCTCATAGCCCCTCTTTTACTGTTTACTCAGGGGTGTGATATATTGCTCAACTTTTAACATGTGAACGCAAGTACAAACTTTTCATATACTACATGAGTTTTTCGAAACTAATCATTTTAAAGTCCTCCGTCAGCATAGTTGTTAATACGTTGTAGCGTGAATATTAGTATATGGTACCATATAGGATTGACCCTCCTCGTCCGGGTTAGCAAGCACTAACCGGGTAAACGGACGTACTAATATTTGGGAAGACGAATGTTGATTAGGCATTCGTGGAGGCACCTCGCCCGGAATTCTCTATAGGGGACCCGGCCCTCGAGTTAAGCTCAACTATGTGCTCATGGCTGTATACACGATGATTATCATTAAATTGCTGGATGCAATTCATTATTTAATTGCTGGATGCAATTCATTATTTAATTGCTGGATGCAATTCACTATTTAAAATCTTGCGGTTCATACGATATTACTTGATTCCAAACCTGTGAGCTCACCAGCTTTATAGCTGACCTTTTAGCATATATCGCAGGTACCCAGCAGTAGGATGTTTCTGCTTCAGGATTTAGCTCGAGTCAGCATACAGACGATTGAGATTTTCTTGCATTAGTATATTTTGTATAAGTACTTATGTACTGAAATCTCATTTTATTTAACTCGAGCTATGTAAAGCTTTAAATGTTGTAAACATTTCAGTTATCAATATATTTTGTTAAAACGACGCATATAGAGTCGTTTGCTATTTATCTTTGTGCTTTGCTATTGATTAGTAACACCCAAATCAAGCTTCCGCAAATCATTAAATTTGGGGGTGTTACAGATTGGTATCAAAGCCTAAGGTTATAGTGAACTAGGTTGCATTTAGTGAGCCTAGACTATGACCATTAGGCTGTATTCCTTATTAGGTATGACTGGTTCAGGGATTACAGCATACGAGTTTAATTTAACATAGCCTGATCAACTATGTACAATTAAGCAAAGATGATGTAAGATCTGAAAGTAGTTATGGCTGAACAGGATACAATAGAAGACTCTGACCTCGAGAGAACCGAGACTCAAACATGTTTATGCTAGACACTCAATAGGCTATATTATATAGGAGCTATATGAATATAGGCCTCAATCTTACTAACGCTTTGTCTCAGAAATGGCAAACATCCCATCAAATTCATCTCGTTCTCCATCCGGGTCGCAGAACCCAAGGGTAGCAAGGAGGAACAACAGGTTGCCTCGAGCTGGCCCGTATCCCACTCACATCGCCTTACCGGCTTTAACTACTAGGGTAAATCAACACGAGCAGCGACTTCACACCATGGATGTCGTGTTGCAGGAAACAAATGAAAACTGGCGACTTACGTCTCTTGAACGCATAGAACAGGTCTCCGACGACCTTGAAACCACAAACAACAACATGGATGTCCTTCGCAACCAAATTATAGAAATAAGGGTGGAAAATGCCCTTCTACAACAAAGGATGGAAGAATGTGAGCAACGCTCACATGAAGCAGAAGAGTATGCGCGCGGAATAACACAACGACTTGCGCTAGCAGAAGACAACACCCGACAAGCTAGCAGGCTTGCAAACACTGTGGACCGTCTTGTCACGATGATGGAACAAATTAATCTACGTCAAGACTAGTGTAGTCTTTGTCTTGTAATCTATCATGTAATCTAGTAACTATCTACGCGCTACTCTATAATTCAGTCGGATGTAACAATTCCCGACATCTTTTGTAATACATCTGTTGGATGTAACCTTTGAACTCGTATTAGCTATCAAATATTTCTTGTTGTTCAACTCATATTAATTGCCATAATTCTTTTTCATATTGATGTTATGTATTACCACCTTTATACATGTACATCGGAAATAAATACAATTTTCTTACAAAATCTCATGTATCTTCATTTCCTTTATTGAAGAATCATGCCGCCAAAGACACGACCTTACACAGATGCTCAGATCACGTCACTCATAACCCAGGCTGTTACTGAAGCCTTGGCTCGGAATACCCCACCCAACTCCACAAGAAACAGCGATACCGCTGGAACCTCTGCCGTCAAACCTTGTTCTTACAAGGACTTCCAAAGCTGCAAACCCTCGAGCTTCAAGGGTTCTGAAGGAGCCATCGGACTGATCAGATGGTTCGAGAAAATGGAAACTGTTTTCCGTGTTAGTAAATGCGCGGAGAACGACAAAGTAAACTTCGCCACCTGCTCTCTTGAAGATGATGCCCACTCTTGGTGGAATTCATATACCCAATCAGTGGGTGCTGACATTGCCTACCAACTCACTTGGGAGGAATTGAAGGCAAAACTCACTGCCAAATACTGCTCTATCGCCAAACTCCAAAAGCTAGATGAGGAGTTCTGGAACTTAAAGGTTCAGGGTGGTGATATCGATGGTTATACCTGTAACACCCAGAAATTCAGTAAATAAATATCGTACGCGGATATATTTTTATTGTGAAATAGTATTATGTAGATAACGAGATATAGTGAAAAACGTAAACGATTTTACAGTTCCAGACTGTAAAGTTTAAAAAGGTATTAAGATAGATAGATAAATACGTATAGTGTTATGTTTATCCCTTATTTAGCCAAAAACATTCCAGAGGATATGTGAAGTGAAGAGAAATCGCAGGAAACATTTCACAAGCCAAAAATTAGTTTCAAAACTATGGTTCAAGCTCTAATCATTCGAATTAATCCTTCTTTGATCATCTTTAACATCTTGGTAAGTGATTTTTCTATGTTCTAACCTAGAAAATGGGGTTTTTAGGGGTTTTGTGACATTGGTGAATTTAACTACGAAATTAGAGTTGGAAATTGATAAAACTAGTGTTAGTTAGTGTTTTGATTATGATTATAAACTATGTTTCATCATGAAAGTGATTAATTTGAAGTATGTAGCTTATGATCAAAGTGGGGTTTTGGTGGGGTTTTATAAAACTAGTGATTTATGATATGAAATTGATTTGATTAGTGTTTGTTAGTGTTTTTATGATGGTTAGTGATGATATAACATGATAGAAAGTAATGAAATTATGATCTAGTGTTTATGAGAATTTTAATGTTTATGTTAGATTATTATGAAATTATAAAATAAGCTTAATAGTGTAATTAGAAGTGTTAATAGAGTATGAATATGATTAGTAGTTAGTTTAATGATGATTAGTGTTTAAAAGTGTTGTATGTATTATGTATGGATTATGTAGGTGATTAGAGACATGGAAGCTTATGTTGATCAAGATGGTGAAATCGTTTAAAAGAGTATGGTGAGTGATATGGGGGGGTTAAACAGGTGATTTGGTTGTGTAGTACCGTATAGCTTGCGGGCTAAAGGTTTGCACAATCAAGGAAAGTTAATTGTTAAGTTTGTTTATTTATGTTTATTGCTTATAATAGTTAATTGTGTTAAATTACTTGTTATGCTTAATTGTTATGTGAATACATGTTATTTGGAAAAGTCAGTAGTGATTATCTCATTAGCGAGTAATGAGTATGTCACTAGCTTGAAGGTAAAGGAAAGAATTGGTGGAGAATAGTGTATGATTCAATTGTGTTGGATCCGGATTACTGTTGGGTAAGAGGCTACACAATTGGGTGAAAATTAATGTGTTAATTTATGTGGATTAAATAATTGAGATTATGTAGTTATGATGTTATTTTGAATTGATAGTGTATGATTCGATTGTGTTGGATCCGGATTGCTTCCGAGCAAGAGGCTACACAATTGGGTGGAAGAAAATGTGTTTACATATGTGGATTAATTAATGAAGATAGTGTAGTTATAATGTTATGTGAATCGATTGTTGGGTGATTATGTAGTTTGTGGATTTTATGGAATATGCTTATGTAGTGAAACAGTGTTAGTATGCATACCGTTGTGGTATGGTACTCAGTGAAATAGTGTTAGCATGCATATCGATGTGGTATGGTGCTCAGTGATCAGTGTTCAGTGTTTTTGATATTGCTTAATTTATACATATTTTTAGAGGCAATATCAGTCGCAATTATATCTCATCTAAGTCAACTATGTGAACTTTCGGTACTTATTTGGTTTAAAATTGATTTCAGGTGAATATGTTGAAGATTGATTGAAGAAGTGAACAATCCAAGTGAAAATGTGAAAATTTATAGCTTGCTGAATTTCAGTCCATCGCATGGCGATCTCCTTTCATCGCGCAGCGACCACTTTTTCTCTCCAGGTCATCGCATGGCGACCGTATATGGTCGCACAGCGAACACTGACGGCCCAGCAAAGCATAAATACGCATTTTAAGCCATTTTTAGGGTTATCTCATATGGGTGACGGCATGGGGCGATTTTCAGAGACTTTTGGAGATATCCTAAGTGCTCCAACATGATCTCCATCATTCCGGAACAAAGGATCAATCCCCAATCATCCGGTTTCATTACTCTTTTCGGTTTGATTACATAACCATTGTTATGGATTTTATCATGAGTTTTGATTGTTTGATGTTTGTACACTTTGGGGCTGAGATTCTTGTGTTTAATTATATATTATGAACCCTAGTATTATGGATGTATCGTACTTGATTTGATTTAGATATGTGTTAATTTTATGTTTGATTAAAGAACCATGAGTGGTTTAGGTTTGAATTTTGATTCATTTGATAAGTATTTGTTGCATTAAGTGAAAACTTGTGTTTATGATGTACTTGTTTACAATCTATTGAGAAATTGATGATTGTATCTTTGTGTTTGACCAAATAAAAGGTTTTGAATTGAAATTGGAAATATTGATTGTTCGTGTATCACATTTAGGGACACCTTGTGTGGTTGTAACACTTACGACGGTAAGGTTAGCTATCAAATCATGAAGTTACTAGAATTAACAATAGGTGGTTAATAACTATTGGTGTCAAGGACACTTGCACTAAGAAAGGTTAATCATTCAATTGGTTTTGTGACAACAAAGTGATTGTTTTGTTAATTGCACATTATCGGTCGTGTCTTGTACTTAATCTATACATCCAAGTCTAGGGCGAGTACATCTAAGTAAACATTGTTCATACCATTGAGATCGTACTATCTTCATTGCTTTATTTATTTTATTGTTTGAAACTTTACCATGACTACCTGTCGTTAAAAGGTACTATCTTCATATTTACTTGCTTTCAATAAAGTTTAACTATTAGTTGATAACAATTTTCAGAATACTTTATCTGTTCCTTGTGGATACGATAACTCGGATTTACCAAAGCTATATTATTATACGATTAGGTATACTTGCCTATTTGTGTATTAGTCTCTATCTTTGATATTAATCTTATTTGTTATATAACTCGATAAATACACATCAAGTTTTTGGCGCCGCTGCCGGGGAACAGTTTGTATTTTGAGGTTGTCTGATCTATTAGTTATTCGACCCTTTCTTTGGAATTTATTTCTTAGAGAGTTAAATGCTTTATTATTTTTGTAGTTTGTTTTGCTATTTTTATGCTTTGTTGCGAGTTTGTGTTTGTGATTGTGTTTATGCTCTGCTTTTTAGTTTATTTAGTTTGTTTTGCTATTTTGTATGCTTTGTTGAGGGTTTGTTGTTTGTGTTTATGCTTTGTTATTTTTGTACTTGCTGCGGGTTTGTGTTTGTGTGTTTATGGTTACAGGCAGTGCACGGCTTGTATCTATGAAGTGACACCTCGAGCCCGTGGTTAGTAGTATCTAATATTTTGTGAAGTTGTGTTTTGTTTCAAGGATGAGCTGGAATAAAACTGCATGAAATTGTTGGCACTAGGTTCAACAACATCCGTTATCCGACTTACCATCAACCTATTGCTTTGTGGAATTACCCCCGAGGAAGTACTCGTTCTCTTTTACTATTCCCACTTGATTTCCCTTATGTGTTTATTTTGGTGCATTGAGGGCAATGCACAACTCAAGTGTGGGGGGTATATATTGGTACTTGAACTTTCTTGAACTTTATTCCTAGTTGATTATTATTCCTATCCACTTATTGAATCTGTTATTGATCTTGGTTTTACCAATTGAACTTTACAAATTTTAATAACGGGCCAAGGAGTGATAATTCGCTAGGAACTCATTTGTCCTCATGAGTTTAGTTGCATTATTCATATAAGGTTAAATATTAGTATAATTGGTAACTAATCTCCCTCTTGGCCGAAATTTTTTGATTGAGAGCAACCTCATTGGGTGAATTGCATGACTAGCACACTTGTAGCCCCACTAAATATGTGAGAATCTTGCACCTTATTAAAAGCACTTATTTTTAGTGCTTATGTATTGTTTGCTATGAGTGTACCGGTGTTGTAATTTGTTCTAGAACTTGCTCTAGTTGATGCATTTCAAGATCGCAGTGGGATCACATTCGTGTGGTATAGGTGTATTCGCATGATAAAGAGGCGTTTAGGATTTAACCACTTTGTTTCCAGCCTTTTCTTTTGTTTTATTAACTAATCGCATTGATTAGTTAATGTTCCTTATTAACCCTTTGTAGCACTCATTTTTAGTGCTAGATACCCCTAGTTAACCATGTTGTGCCTTAACCTTATTCCTTTTGTATATAACCACTTAAATATCTAAACATTTTTTTTCTTTTATCTTTCTTTTTACCGCAAATAAAGTCTGAACAATTCTTTTTAGTTGCTAGTTGTTGCGAATTGTATTGGTTATTGGAGGTAGTTGCAAGATGGTTGATGTGGGCATTAATGGTTAATCTTCAAATATGTGGTAATTGTATAAAGATAATTGTTAAATTGACTGTTATGAAGAGTAAGAGTAGTCATAAAAAAATAAGAAAAAAATGATTAAAAAAAAAAAAAGACTTGGGCTTCATAACAGAATTCAATTTATGTACTATTGATGGCATACGCTTGTAAGGGAATAAAGTTTGAATCGGTGTAAAGGCTTGAAAGTTTAATGAAAGGAAGTTTGTGTTGGTGAAAGTTGGTAATTTCACTTGTATAGTCTCAAGAAAGATAGCTAGCAACTAAGTGTTTTATTGTTTAAATTGTTCATATTGTGTTTGCATTTTAGCCACCTGTAAATATTCCATTCCATACCCTTAAACCCTAGCCTGTACATTACAACCATAATAAAAGTCCTCTTTTGATAGTACACCTGGTGCCTACGCCAATCGGTGGAGATTTGATCCTTTTGCAAGCCTATGGTAACTATTGCATCATGACTTGGCTTATTGAGTGTTTATATATTCCATTCCCAATTTAGATTAGATTGAGAGTTGAGTGATTTAAACACATTTCCTATTGTGAGGTGCTAAGTCGTGCATTCGGGCTTGATAAATTAATCATCTCAGGTTTTTGTGATTATTATTACTATGCGATAATATGATTGCTTATGTAATTATTGTAGTGTTATTTTTTATTTTATTTTTTTCAAAACCTGATCACCGTTTATAAAATGCCAGAGGAGTTGTTTTGGTATTGTTAAATTATAGTTTGCTTGAGGACAAGCAAAGTTCAAGTGTGGGGGATTTTGATATTGCTTAATTTATACATATTTTTAGAGGCAATATCAGTCGCAATTATATCTCATCTAAGTCAACTATGTGAACTTTCGGTACTTATTTGGTTTAAAATTGATTTCAGGTGAATATGTTGAAGATTGATTGAAGAAGTGAACAATCCAAGTGAAAATGTGAAAATTTATAGCTTGCTGAATTTCAGTCCATCGCATGGCGATCTCCTTTCATCGCGCAGCGACCACTTTTTCTCTCCAGGTCATCGCATGGCGACCGTATATGGTCGCACAGCGAACACTGACGGCCCAGCAAAGCATAAATACGCATTTTAAGCCATTTTTAGGGTTATCTCATATGGGTGACGGCATGGGGCGATTTTCAGAGACTTTTGGAGATATCCTAAGTGCTCCAACATGATCTCCATCATTCCGGAACAAAGGATCAATCCCCAATCATCCGGTTTCATTACTCTTTTCGGTTTGATTACATAACCATTGTTATGGATTTTATCATGAGTTTTGATTGTTTGATGTTTGTACACTTTGGGGCTGAGATTCTTGTGTTTAATTATATATTATGAACCCTAGTATTATGGATGTATCGTACTTGATTTGATTTAGATATGTGTTAATTTTATGTTTGATTAAAGAACCATGAGTGGTTTAGGTTTGAATTTTGATTCATTTGATAAGTATTTGTTGCATTAAGTGAAAACTTGTGTTTATGATGTACTTGTTTACAATCTATTGAGAAATTGATGATTGTATCTTTGTGTTTGACCAAATAAAAGGTTTTGAATTGAAATTGGAAATATTGATTGTTCGTGTATCACATTTAGGGACACCTTGTGTGGTTGTAACACTTACGACGGTAAGGTTAGCTATCAAATCATGAAGTTACTAGAATTAACAATAGGTGGTTAATAACTATTGGTGTCAAGGACACTTGCACTAAGAAAGGTTAATCATTCAATTGGTTTTGTGACAACAAAGTGATTGTTTTGTTAATTGCACATTATCGGTCGTGTCTTGTACTTAATCTATACATCCAAGTCTAGGGCGAGTACATCTAAGTAAACATTGTTCATACCATTGAGATCGTACTATCTTCATTGCTTTATTTATTTTATTGTTTGAAACTTTACCATGACTACCTGTCGTTAAAAGGTACTATCTTCATATTTACTTGCTTTCAATAAAGTTTAACTATTAGTTGATAACAATTTTCAGAATACTTTATCTGTTCCTTGTGGATACGATAACTCGGATTTACCAAAGCTATATTATTATACGATTAGGTATACTTGCCTATTTGTGTATTAGTCTCTATCTTTGATATTAATCTTATTTGTTATATAACTCGATAAATACACATCAGTTTTCAGAGATCAATGATTTTGTGTTTATGTGAATTGCTTGTTTGATTTGCATGTGTACTCACTAAGCAGTTGTGCTTACCCGTTTCAGTGTTTATGTTGTAGGTTGATGTTTTGATAGAGACATGTGGATAGAAGGGTTATGAGAAGCTATTGACATGGATATGGAGCATGCTTATGGTTAGAATATGCTTCTTTCTTTTGAATTGTTGTTTTGATGCTCAATTGTGTAAATCGCCCAAACAATGAGTTTTCGAATTAAATATGTTGGTCAATGTATAGTAGTTGACTTTGAAAGTCAAACAGAGTTATGGTGTCTAGTGTATGTGGTTGTCAAGTGTATGAAGTCGTATGATTGGTTTGGTTTGGGTTAAAGTGGTGAAAAGTGATTTAGTGTCGAATGTGATTGGTTGGTCAAATGTGAAGTGGACACATTGTCAATAGCCTTGAATTGGTCAAACAAATGTGGTTTGAGTGTTGAATTGGTTGAAAAATGGTTGAATTATGAAATGGGTCATTAAGGTGTCAAAATGGGTTGAAAGTGGTCATGTGGTGAATTTAATGTGTGGTGGTGTCATGGGTTGGTTTTTATTTGCTTCAAGTTTGTTTTGAGGAGTTAAATAAGTGTGCAAAAGAGTAGAGTTTAATTGTGTGTGGTTTGTGATTTGAGTTGTAGTCAAAAAGTGGTTAAAATGGTCGAAAAGTGGTTATATGTCCGTTTTCTCGTAAAACGTGAATTTTGAAAAAGTGCAAAAATAGAAAGTTTCATTTTGGCATTATGGAGATGCCTGTAAATTTTCAGTGTCTAAGTGTTTACGAGTAAAAAGTTATGCGCGTCGGAAATTCGTATTTTGGTATTAGTTTGTGTGCAGCCCTGATTCCTGGGGAATCGGAGTCATTCCTGAGGAATCTGAACTTAAGTTCTAACAGCAACCCTGATTCCTGGGGAATGAGAGTCATTCCTGGGGAATCCGAATCCAAGTGTTAACAGCATGTCTGATTCCTGAGGAATGGGAGTCATTCCTGGGGAATCTCTTGTAAATTCACATTTTTGTTATTTGAGTCATTATTTGATTAACAGGACGATATAACGAGTCTATAATGTCATATTTTAGATGTGGGACCTAATAGAGTGTGTTTTCAGTGTTAGGTAAAAAAAAAAAAAAATGGTTCTGTTTTCGGGGCGTTTCAATACCACCAGGTTTCAACAACTAGCTGCCTTCCGCCCAGCTATGGTTAGCACTGAACCTGATAAAATCAGGAAGTACACCCTTGGTCTCCCTGATCCTGTTCGGGGACATGTCATCTCTTCAAAACCAACCACCATTGACGGTGCAATCCTATTGGCCCAAGACTTGATGTCAATGAGCCAAGATTCTGAACCACCCACTTCATCCTCTCACAACAACAAACGCAAGTGGTCTGACTACCACAACAACCCCTCCAACCAACAAAACAAGAAAACCGACACCATCAAAGCTTACAACACCACCACTGACATCATCCGGGGTTACACTGGGAGCAAACCATACTGTTCCAAGTGCAGCCGTCACCATGAAGGTTCCTGTGGTCCCTTTTGCAACAACTGCAAGAGGTACGGCCACCTTACCAAAGATTGCCGCTCTCCTACCAACAACAACCCCAACAACACCAGACCACCCAAAGTATGCTTTGAGTGTGGGAAACCTGGGCATTTCAGGGACTCGTGCCCAAAACTGAAGAACAACAACAACAACAACCGCAACAGCAACAACAACAACACCCGAAGCAGAGCTTTCGTCATCAAATCTGGGGACGCCCGCCAGGACCCGAATGTGGTCTCGGGTATGTTCCTCCTCAACAACTTAAATGCTTCTGTTCTATTTGATACTGGTGCTGATAGAAGCTTTATCTCCGATGATTTTTGCCCATTACTTGACATCACTCCTGTTGCCTTAGATGTTAAGTACACTGTAGAGCTAGCCAATGGAAAACTTGTAGAAACCACCAGTGTGATACCTAATTGCACTTTAAACCTAGCTGACGAAACCTTTTCGATCGACCTTATACCCATTGAAATCGGGAGTTTCGACGTCATTATTGGAATGGACTGGTTGTCCAAATATCGAGCTGAAATCGTTTGTCACGATAAAATCGTCCGTATCCCACTCGCCGTTGGTGGAACCTTGATCATACAGGGGGAGACCGGTGGGACGGGACTCAATATAATCTCCTGCTTAAAAACCCGAAAATTTCTGAGAAAGGGTTACCCTGCCATACTCGCACACATCATGGAGAAGAAGTCGGAAGAGAAGCGACTTGAGGATGTGCCGATTGTTAGAGACTTTCCCGAAGTCTTTTCGGAAGAACTACCTGGTCTACCTCCGCCTAGACAGGTTGAGTTCTCGATTGATCTTGTGCCGGGTGCCGCACCGGTGGCCCACGCACCGTACCGTTTAGCCCCATCTGAACTTCAGGAGTTGTCCTCTCAGTTACAGGAACTTCTGGATCGAGGATTCATTAGACCGAGTTCTTCACCTTGGGGAGCTCCGGTCTTATTTGTCAAAAAGAAGGACGGTTCTTTCCGAATGTGCATCGACTACCGAGAATTGAACAAATTGACCGTCAAGAACCGTTATCCACTTCCTCGCATTGATGATCTATTCGACCAACTTCAAGGTTCAAGTTTCTACTCAAAAATCGACCTGCGATCAGGTTATCATCAGTTACGAGTTCGCGACGCCGATATTCCAAAAACTGCTTTCAGAACTCGTTACGGGCACTACGAATTCCAAGTGATGCCCTTTGGTCTAACCAACGCACCGGCTGTATTCATGGACCTCATGAACCGGGTGTGCAAACCTTACCTCGACAAGTTTGTCATTGTCTTTATTGATGACATACTCATTTACTCGCGCAACGAGCAAGAACATGCGCAACACCTTAAGACTATCCTTGAACTACTTAGACACGAGGAGCTTTATGCTAAATTCTCTAAGTGTGAGTTCTGGATTCAAACCGTTCAATTTCTTGGTCACGTGATCGACAGTCAGGGAATTCACGTGGACCCATCGAAGATCGAGGCTATCAAAGACTGGCAAGCACCCACCTCTGCAACTGAAGTACGACAATTTTTGGGTCTTGCTGGGTATTATCGACGATTTATCGAAAATTTCTCCAAAATAACTCAACCACTCACGGTACTGACTCAGAAAGACAAAAGGTTCGATTGGACCGAAAAACAAGAGTCAGCGTTCCAACTTTTGAAACAAAAGCTTTGCAGTGCTCCAATTCTATCCCTACCCGAAGGCACCGATGACTTCGTGGTATACTGCGATGCTTCTCACCAAGGTCTTGGTTGCGTGCTGATGCAACGAGACAAGGTCATTGCTTATGCCTCACGACAGCTGAAAATTCACGAAAAGAACTACACCACTCACGATCTCGAACTTGGAGCTGTCGTTTTTGCTCTCAAAATCTGGAGACATTATCTCTACGGCACTAAGTGCACCATTTTTACCGATCATAAAAGTCTCCAACATATCTTCGATCAGAAGGATCTCAATATGAGGCAACGTCGATGGGTCGAGTTGCTTACCGATTACGATTGCGAGATCAAGTACCATCCAGGGAAGGCTAATGTTGTAGCCGATGCCCTCAGTCGAAAGGAACGATCAAAACCACTTCGTGTCCGAGCCCTCAGTATGACCATTCACAACGATCTTACCATTCAAATTCATACCGCTCAGATCGAAGCCCTGAAATCTGAAAACATCAAAAATGAAGCCTTGCGGGGCGTTGACAAACAATTTGAAATCAAATCTAACGGGATTAGGTATTTCTCAAACCGAATCTGGTGGCCTAGTTTTGGGAACTTAAGAGACTTGGTGATGGACGAGGCTCACAAGTCTAAATATTCTATCCACCCGGGATCCGATAAGAGGTACCACGGTATCAAGGAATTTTATTGGTGGCCAAACATGAAAGCCGAAATCGCCACTTATGTCAGCAAGTGTCTTACTTGCTCGAAAGTCAAAACCGAACATCAGAAACCACCTGGTTTACTCCAACAACCTGAAATCCCTGAATGGAAATGGGAACAAATTGCCATGGATTTCATAACCAAACTACCCAAGTCGGCGAGCGGTTGCGATACCATTTGGGTGATCGTCGATCGTCTCACCAAATCTGCTCATTTCCTGGCAATCAAAGAAAACGATAAAATGGAACGCCTTACACACATCTACATCAAGGAAATCGTTTCTCATCACGGTGTTCCAGTCTCAATCATCTCTGACAGAGATGCCCGTTTCACTTCTCACTTTTGGCAATCACTTCAGAAAGCTATGGGTACCCGTCTCGATATGAGTACCGCGTACCATCCTCAAACCGATGGCCAAAGTGAACGAACCATTCAAACCCTGGAAGATATGCTACGCGCCTGCGTAGTTGATTTCGGTACAAACTGGGAAAAACATCTACCGTTGTGCGAATTTTCGTACAATAACAGTTATCACGCCAGCATTAAGGCTGCACCTTTTGAGGCACTGTACGGTCGTAAGTGCCGATCACCGATCTGTTGGACTGAAGTGGGAGATAGTCAACTCACTGGTCCTGAACTCATACACGCCACCACCGAGAAAATTGTGGAAATCCAAAACAGACTCAAAGCCGCACGTGATCGTCAGAAAAGTTATGCTGACGTGAGACGCAAACCACTCGAGTTCCAAGTTGGGGATCGAGTACTCTTAAAAGTATCGCCTTGGAAAGGCGTCATCCGTTTTGGCAAACGCGGGAAGTTGAATCCCCGGTACATCGGGCCTTTTGAGATCCTCGAACGGATTGGCCCCGTAGCTTATCGATTGCAGCTGCCATCCGAACTCAGCAGCGTGCACCCTACTTTTCATATTTCAAATCTGAAGAAGTGTCTATCTGATGAGACACTTATCATTCCATTAGATGAAATTCGTGTTGACGATAAACTTCACTTCGTTGAGGAACCCGCTGAAATTATGGACCGTGAGGTCAAACAACTGAAACAAAGTCGTATTCCCATCGTCAAGGTCAAATGGAATTCGCGGCGTGGTCCGGAATTCACCTGGGAACGGGAAGACCAAATGCGACTCAAATATCCTCAACTCTTTACTGATTCCACATCAAACACGACTTCGAGCTAAATTTCGGGACGAAATTCTTCTAACAGGGGGAGAATGTAACACCCGCGAAATTAGGACTAGTAATTAGTGCCTAATCATATGTTAATACATGTAATTAGTTCCTAGTTAGGCTAATTAATGTATCGAATTATATATATTGTTGAATATATACGAAAATGCGATTTGGTTAAATAGTACGCAATTTAAATCGAATGTATTTCGATTCAATTTAATACGGACGTTGGTGACCAATTTTATTAAATAACGTTGTTATGTCAAAAATATTATTATAATAATATTTCGTATTTATTCGTATCGTACAATCAGAAAGTTACACAATTTAAAATGTAAAACGCGCAAACTAAATAAACCAACTTACATTTATAACTCAAACGTAAACTTATTTGTAAAATAATTAAATAAAATATCGCGTAATAATTTGTATTTAAAATGTACCAATTAATATTTAAAATGATTAATTAACGTTTAAACGACGGAGCAAACGAACAACGCACGGAGAGCGGAGGCTGAAAGTTGGAGGATAACCTCCAACTCTCTCCTCTTTTTTTTCTCATTCTCCACTCAACTCTTTCTCTTTCTTCTCTCTTTTCTCTCAAAACCACCAACCAACCAAAACCCAAAAATTCTATCAAAATCGCAAAATAACAACATCAAACAACCTTGGATCATACTACTCTTTTGGAAGAAAACGACCACCGATTCACGATCTATCATCCTATCTTTTCGGATTTTTAATCCGACACCTTGTAAGTTTCCGACAATTCCCGAAATCTCTCGTTTTTAAATGTTTTCACTTGTTAGTAGTTTGTAACAACTTATAATGTCCCTATACGGGTTGGGTAAAAGTTTTGGACCGAACGGAAACCGAAAAACTCGTTTTCGACACATTTTCCGGCCAACAGACCGCTACGTCGCAGTTGGCCCAGAATTTATGCGACGTCAGCTTCTACGTCGCAAAACCCCTCGTGACGTCGCATAGTGCGACGTCAGTCACAACGTCGCATTAAATTGCGACGTCGCATATAGCGACGTCAGCCTTAACGTCGCCAATACCTCGCCACGTCGCACTTAGCGACGCAAGCCCCTACGTCGCAGAAATCACCTACGTCGCATTAGCGACGCAGCACCCTACGTCGCATTAAATTGCGAAACGTCGCCTTTAGCGACGTCATGCTCAACGTCGCAATCCTACCTGCGACGTCGCACACAACGTCGCACAAACCAGAAAACTCAGATTTTTACTAAGTGTCGAGACCTAAAATTTATCACTCGATTTTACCCAAATTCGGTTCCAGATGCGTTTTTTTCGTCAAAGCAATATAGTAGAAATAAAAATTTTCCAAGCTGACCTGGCAGCTCGACCCCAGCCAGGGGCTCTGCCCCTTGGACCCCGCTACCAGGGGCGCTGCCCCCGGACCCCCGTACTTAGATTCCGTAACGGCTTCTAAAACACAATCAAAACACATTTTTCAAGTAAGACGCCACGAAATCAAAATAATAACAATTGAGATTATTATTACAAATCCGTCACCAACGGGCCGTACACTTTTCAAATACTTAAACTTATCAACCAAATAGTGGAGATTTGGACATTATAGTTGGACGAACAACTACAAGGGTGATCTGTTGAGATACCCAATCATGTTTATAACCATCGCGTGTCGTGGACACCCTCAGGTTGCAAGTCTTTGGACTTCGATTCTCGGCTAATCATTCTCAGTTCATTTTCATAAACTCAACGACTCAGGTGAGTCTCATAGCCCCTCTTTTACTGTTTTACTCAGGGGTGTGATATATTGCTCAACTTTTAACATGTGAACGCAAGTACAAACTTTTCATATACTACATGAGTTTTTCGAAACTAATCATTTTAAAGTCCTCCGTCAGCATAGTTGTTAATACGTTGTAGCGTGAATATTAGTATATGGTACCATATAGGATTGACCCTCCTCGTCCGGGTTAGCAAGCACTAACCGGGTAAACGGACGTACTAATATTTGGGAAGACGAATGTTGATTAGGCATTCGTGGAGGCACCTCGCCCGGAAGCTCAACTATGTGCTCATGGCTGTATACACGATGATTATCATTAAATTGCTGGATGCAATTCATTATTTAATTGCTGGATGCAATTCATTATTTAATTGCTGGATGCAATTCACTATTTAAAATCTTGCGGTTCATACGATATTACTTGATTCCAAACCTGTGAGCTCACCAGCTTTATAGCTGACCTTTTAGCATATATCGCAGGTACCCAGCAGTAGGATGTTTCTGCTTCAGGATTTAGCTCGAGTCAGCATACAGACGATTGAGATTTTCTTGCATTAGTATATTTTGTATAAGTACTTATGTACTGAAATCTCATTTTATTTAACTCGAGCTATGTAAAGCTTTAAATGTTGTAAACATTTCAGTTATCAATATATTTTGTTAAAACGACGCATATAGAGTCGTTTGCTATTTATCTTTGTGCTTTGCTATTGATTAGTAACACCCAAATCAAGCTTCCGCAAATCATTAAATTTGGGGGTGTTACACAATGCACAAGCAACATAGAAGGATCGGTGGTCCTTGAGGTACCCTCATGCCGCGGATGGTTCCCCAAGTAACACTTAAAACCAACTGACGGCCAAATCAGAGGTTAAACCGATAGTTTGGTACTATTACTACACACGACGCAATTTCAGTGTCCAACACATGTACAAGGCACTTGCGAAGTCCTAGTAATAGTATCCAAACCCAACACATTAGTTGACCCCCACCAAATCAAATAGTCCACAACTATCATAGCACAATGGACGCCAATAATCAATCAAAGGTTTAGCCAACATGCCAATCTAATATTAATGCAATCATTGCAATAAACCAAGTTTACCCGTTGTAACCATGTTGTTACAACTAACTTATACAGAAAGTCCAAGATCCACTCACCGACAATCATAGTCGTCCACTCAGTAGTCTAATGTCACTGAGTCTTCTCCACATCTGAGAATACAATAACACAACACAAGTTAATTACTCGTCCATAAAAATCAACTCATATTAAGGTAGTACAACTTGATTCATAAACTCAATTTCAGTGAGTTATTACTCTAATCATTATGGGCCTTTGTTTCAACTCATTATCAATATGTCACACATTTAGTAACTACAACTTCATAGTTAATTACTTATGATCATCAACCTTTCATTAATCATTTCAAGCTTACGAATAATCGCATTATCCTTATAAATTCATAGTTACTTATCAATTCATGATCATTATGATCACAACATTTCTTTAATCCATTTACTTATCACTAAGTAGCATGATTAAATCATTACAAGGTCATTAACCTAAATTATCACAAATTCATCAAAACCTCAAGGCTAGGTTTTATGAATTCTTATTCCCATGAATGCCAACTTTACTCTTTGATTAATAATTAAGCATTCCTAATCAAACTAATATCAAGTTCATCACAATCATCCATTTTTCTCCAAGAACACATTATGAACACTTAATCAAATTCTTAATTTCCAAGTTAGGGCTTAGGTTATAATCACAAATTAAGCACTAACTAACCCTTCTAACATGACTACAAGGTTTATTTCAAGATTAATCCTACCAATTAAACAAATACCCAAAACCCCAATTTCTAGGATTATATCAAACATGAAATTAACACATATAACATGATTATGATGATGCTAGAATGATTATTACGTGTTATTGAAGCTTAATTAACATAAATATCACATAATCAAACCCTAATTTCGAATTTAAATCAAGAACATCAAAACCCTCAATTTCTAGGGTTCATGATATGAAGAATTAGAGACTTACTAGTAGCATAGAAGGATTAGGAGATGATTATCTACATGTTAAAAGCTTGAATCCGAATTTGAGATCTTCAATTTGATGAAAGAAAGTGAAAAGATCTAGGGTTTCATATGTATGTATGAACGTACGTATGTATGTGTATATGGATGGGAATAAAACCAATTTATTCCATAGAATACACCATTTAAGTGTTAGTTTTCATTCCCCGTATTTATTATTGTCTGGAACTTAAAAACCATTTGCGGGGAAATACAATTTTATTTTACCGTCAACTAAATAAATTTAAAACAAACAATATTTCACAAGCCACAATATTTCCTGAGGCTTATCGACCTATTAATTATACAATCAAACGCAATAACAATTTTAAATCGCATTTAAAATTTACAGAAAATACCTATTACTTCTAGGCCCAATTTGAGGATGTTACAGTCAAACTTATAAAACACTTCGAAATCAAAATAATAATATTAAGATTATTATTACAACCATTCACCAACGGGCCGTACATATAACACCCCTCTTGTTATTCACATTATAATAATATAGTTTGACCAGGAAGCGTTAGTCCCAAACAAATATCTTATATTATATATAAAGTCCAGCTGTTTCAAACAAATATACTATAAGCATAAAATCCCAAAATACAACCCTCGGGTGTTATATAATTCCCAAACATCACATTGATTTAATAAAACCAATATCAGAGTCAACGCAGTAGTTGTCAAACATTCACTCAGGTCGACACCTTCTTGCCCGACCACCCTGTCAAGTCATAACCTGCAAGAAGTAATTTAAAGTGGTGGGATTAGCACAACTGCTAAGTGAGATAGAACTGTAACCGACAGTCCAATCTAGCAATAACAACTTTAATCACAACAATTAATCACAGTCATAGTCACAGTGTTTCACACAACATCAGAGGATCGGTGGTTGCTAGCAGTAAAGCAACACTTAGTAACCCCACTGAGCTGTAGACCACAACAGCGGTTATTCAATAACCCAACTGAGCTGCTGGCCCTAACAGCGGTTAACCGATAGCTCGTTACTACTTTCACACGACCTAATTTCCTATTAACTACATGTACAAGGAAATCCCTGTCGTCCAACAATAGTAACCAAGCCCAAATCATCTTGACCTCCGATTAATCACTTATGCCCAAAGGCCACATAATCACAGTCAGCATATAAGACTAAACAGTCTATCAACAATAAATCAACATTCACTTGCTATAACCAAACCTGTTACAGCTAAATCACACTGAAGGTACGGAACCACTCACCAATACCCCAGCTGCACGCTCAGAGTTCTAATGTTACTGAGCTATCTCCGTATCTGAGAATAACACAGAATACAACAAGTCAGTACTCATTACTTATAATGATCCCTTGTTATAATAATATAACATATCACATTTCTCATTATTCAACATATATCATAACATCATTTCATTCATGGATTATAACTAATTTCATGGCAATTACAAACTGTAATAAGTTTATAAGCATCATCGTCAATCATAAGCACTAAAATCCAAACAACACTACTACTGGAACCAGTTTACCCGCCGGCTCCATTTAGTACCCACCGGGTACACACCAAAAGAATTGAATCCCCCGGATTCGATATCAAGCCGCCGGATTCTCCCAAAAACACACTACCCGCCGGGTAGTTATTGAACCCGCCGGGTTCTTACCCAAACCCTTAAACCCGCCGGCTAGCTACTGAAGCCGTCGGCTTCCCTTGAAATTTCACTTACCCGCCGGGTAAGGGAGGTACCCGCCGGGTACTCCCTTCGTCCCAGCGACCTGCGCATCTGTTACAGCTAATTCCGAGTACCAAATCCCCAAATCACAAACTCAGTTCACCAATCAATTATAATAGCTATCTAGTAGCAACTAATCATCATATAACATCATATATCAATTTTCTAACATCAATTCCACATGATAATCTAATTATCAAGAAAACTAATTACCTCAAATCAACTTACTAGTTGATGATATAAAGTGATGATGATGATGTTTTAATCACAGGAGCAAGCTAATATCTTTCCTTTCTTTCTTTTAATTTCAAAAGTGGTATGTGTGTATTTGGAGTTTGCATCAGGAAAGAAATGAGAATTAGGGAAATAAAAAGGAAAGAAAGGTCGGCTCACAAACTACCGACTTCAATATACAGGTATAATTTAATACCCCTTCTCAACCTATTGTCTGGAACCCGAAAACCATTTGCGAGTCCAAACATTTTATTGTACCGTCAACTTTATTAATTTAAATCAATTAATATTTCACTAACCACAATAAGTCCTGAACTTATTTTACCCATTTATTTCCAACGAATCTAATCAAAACTATTTCATAACAATTGAAATAACAATCTAAAACCAGGAATTAATATAAAACTCCTAGGCCCAAATTGCGGATGTTACAGTACAAACTTTCGAAACTCAAACAATCGAAACAAATTATGGGAAATTGGACATTCTAGTTGGACGAACAACTTCAAGCTATTCTTGGTAGATACCGAATCATATTTAACCAACGCGTGTCGTGGACACCCTCAGGTTACAAGTCTTTGGGCTTCACACTTGGCTAATCACCCAAGTTTATTAAATTAAACTCTCAGGACTCAGGTGAGTCTCATAGCCTCTATTTTTACTGTTTTACTCAGGGGTGTGATACAATGCTTATTTTTAACATGTGAACGCAAGTACAACTTTTTATATACTACATGAGTTTTACACACTAATCATTTAAAGTCCTCCGTCAGCATAGTTGTTAATACGTTGTAGCGTGAATATTAGTATATGGTACCATATCGGATTGACCCTCCTCGTTCGGGTTAGCAAGCACTAACCGGGTAAACGGACGTACTAATATTTGGGAAGACGAGTGTTGATTAGGCACTCGTGGAGGCAAAAACGCTCAGGCTGTGATCCTGACCCACAAGTTAAGCTCAACTATGTGCTCATGGCTGTATACACTTACATTATCAATTGCTGGATGCAATTCAATTACTTAAATCTTGCGGTTCATACAACTTATATGTTATTTCAAACCTGTGAGCTCACCAGCTTTTAGCTGACCTTTTAGCATGTATCGCAGGTACTAAGCAGTAGGTTTGGACTGCATCAGGGAATCAATAGCTCGAGTCAACATGCAAACATTTGAGATTTTCTTGCATTAGTATATTTTGTACAAGTACTTATGTACTGAAATCTCTCATTTAATAGAACACGAGCTATGTATTGGCTGTAGATGTTGTAAACATTTTAATATCAATATATTTTGTTAAAACGACGCATATAGAGTCGTTTACTATATATCTTGTGCTTTGATTATTGATTAGTAACACCAAAAGTATGCTTCCGCAAATCATTAAATATGGGGGTGTTACAATAAGCATCGAGTATTTCTTTGTGGACTTTACGCATAAACATAAAATTTCATCATCCGCCTCTAAATTTCATAATTGTTCGTATATAAAGTATTTTTCCAGTGAATTTTGTCTCATATAGTGTTGATGGATAAACAAATTGATTTTAACATTAATGTACAAAGTAATATAATGTAAGGTTATCCTACTTATTGAACTAAAGGTGATGTATAATTGATTTTTATTCATTAAGCGTAGGTAAATACATACACATTATTTCCGCACTCCTATATTCTTACTCATGTTTTTTCGGTTCCGCTGCAAAGCGCGAGTACCCAACTAGTTACATATTAAAGGGCATTTATATTGATTTTTTCTTTTTGTTTCTTTATCTTATATTGTGAATTGTGTCATGGTTATTACATATTTAAGGAATTTTATATTGATTTTTCCTTTTGTTGTTTATAAAAGTTTAGTTGAAAAAACAATGAGAATCTGTTCATATTTTCAAATGTATCATTTTTCAAAACGTACGCATTCAGTGCAACTAAATAAAAAAATATCTTTACATCAAAAATGTCTGACACTGGAAATTTTTATACTAATTTTTAAATATTATTCTGCCGCATCAAGCGAATTATCTACTAAATATTATACTGATTTTAAATATCATATCTCCCAGTTAACATTTTCCTATCCAAATAACTCTTCAATCAAAACCAAGTGCAAAAAATCTCTAGGTAATAAATAAAACATAGAGTATTAAGGTAACATTCTGTTTACTTGTTTTATATTTTAAAAATTGTTTGACTGCTACTATAGATGAAAATTGGAAATGACAGTGGTAAATACTCCTTCGGTCCCAATATTATAATTCATTTTTTCATTTTTGGACGTTTCAAATTAATTGTCTATTTCTGAAAATAGATAGTGAAGTTTGGTCGTGATTACCATATTACCCTTAATTGAAGTTATTATTACACATTTTTCACAAAACAATAATTAATTCGTTAAAAGTAAAACTGTTACGTAGTATTTATTATTCTGCAAAAAGTAAAAAACAGAAAACATCATGTTTTATACGGAGTATTAAACTTGTTTTACCGAGGGAGTAGTAAATAAATACTACTGTAAGTACGATTGTCATATAGCCGAACCCTAGTGTGGATCGGATCACTTGAACCCCAATCCTGGTACCAGCAAGCAGCCGTAGCAAACCTACAATAATGTCTCGTCGTGACTCCGATTCAAGACATCATCGCTCTCGCTTCGATCGAGAACCTAGGTACATATCCATCTGTTACTACTGCTATTATGACTCTATTATTAATTCTTTTATTAAGTACAACAACTGATGATTTGGTTAATTGGTCATTGTACGGTACTCCATGTCGTTGCTGAATCTAATTCATTATTTTATGAATTCTGCTGTTCTAATCTTGATTGTTGTTTTCTTTTTTCCTGAATGAATGAATCGTATTATTTGATAACATTAATTTGAAAGTTAGGTTAGGTTCAAACGAAAAATGTATATCTTGGATTAGCTGGTATATAAAAGTACAATGTAATCAGTAATTCGTTATTAAATACTCTAACTCTTAAAATAATCTGTTTCAGGCTTCTTTTTTTTTCCCTATCTAACGTTGTTTGTCAAGGGTAGTGCACTTTGAATATTGAAACAACCTTGCACCATGGAGAAGCACTTTTCTATATGTATGAACATGAAGTTATAAAATGTACTGTAAGTTAATAGATTTAAGTTTGTTTCTGTGAATAAAGTCTATTATTCTTGCAATTCGTTCTGCATTGATATAGGTGGAGGTCTTTATTTAAGTTCATCATGGTTTCCTGTTTTCATATGGTTCGCTAATTGTCATGAATATAACAAATGCACAGTTTATTTGCTATTGTGGTCTAAATTCATTTGTGGTAAACTGTTAACCATGTTCATTTTTTGCTACCGTTATATGCTAGTCCTAAGCGAGTTAGAAGGGATGGAAAAACAGCAACAGAGCGACTGGCCAGCAACCTTAATGACCATATTGACCGAAATCAAAAACACCATCGTAAGTTGCAAGATTCTTTTCCTTTGGATACCCATTCAGTACCTGATTCAAAGATAGAAACGACGTCCTTGAGCAAAGAATCTGACAAGAAATCGAATGGATACCGTGAAGGAACAAAGAACTCTTCTGAGAATATTGAAGCCCCTCGGTCCCGATCTCGGTTTCAGGTTTATCTGAAAATAGATCTATTGGAGTTTTTTCAATCTTGTTGCATATTCTTCCTTTTATATAAATGCTCATAAATGGTGAGTTGACTTGGGTTCCCCTTTTACAATCACTGGCTGCAAATCTGAAGTAGATTTCCACTCACTAATCCATTATAATTAGCTTTCCACCCCCTGTATATAAGGTATTGTGTCACCCGATTTTATCATCAAAACATGATGTTTCACAGACTAAAAGAAGTGTTCTTGATATATGATTGCAACTGGGAAAAGTTTTTTTTGTTGCTGTTGTTGTGAGTGTGTATGTCTGTGATGATTATCATTTTGAAGAATTGATAATCTAATATGTAGTTATGGCCTATGGGTGATCTTAAATCATTGCAACCAATCTACTTGGGCTGATCTGAAGTATTTGTTCCTTGTGTTGCCTTCAGTTGCTCCTGTAGTCCTGTATATATAACCATGTTGGGCTTGCCTGTGCTTGTCTTATAGCAGCATGATGAGCGTGCTGGGCAAGGTCGTAGCTTCAGACACAGGGAAACTGCAGGTGATTAAAGATTCATGATTTTGTCATTTATATCTGGTCTTAGTTTATAAAGGATTTGCTATCATTTCTTTCCATTTATAATTTTATATGGGGCTATGGGCATCATAAATATCATTTTTAAATCCACTTCCTCTAATTTTTATTATTGTTTAGATCGCGGGGGATGGAAAGATTCAAAGGAGCGACAGAGTGGAAGGGCTACAAACAGAAGTTCGACTAATGATGATACAAAGCTGAGAGATGAGAAAACCAGATTTGATGGCTCCTACAAAGTGGAACCAGATTTGAAGCAAACTTCAAAGAGAAGACCCTCATTTCGTGAGACTAAAATACCAGTTGATGTTGGCACTGGTGATAAATCTGCAACACAAGTTCCAAAAATATCTGAAGCAAGTGAAAAGAAGGAGGAAAGAGGAAAGCCAATTGAGAAACCGCTGGTGGACAGACCTGACAGGCGACTGTCAGGGGAAAGGGACCCACACAGGAGTGAAATGCATAGGATGAAGTATCAATCAAGAGAAAGGTACGGTGGTGGTAATTTTGGAGGTTCAATTAGGGGAAGGGATAATGGACGACAAGGGGAGAGTGGTGGGCGAGCTGAGAAATGGAAACACGATCTTTATGATGAAGCAAATAAGAGCCCAACCTCAAAGAAGGAAGAAGATCAGATTGCAAAGGTTGAAGCCCTGCTTGCTTCTTAACCATCTTTTGTGTTTTTGTTTATGTTCATATCTTTTGTTTCTGTTCAACTTTTTTCCTGCATTTCAAGCGACATTATAGTATGTGAACCCATGATCCCCTGTTTGCCATTGTTTTTCTGTCATTTAACTAGGCATGGATTAATCAAAGAACAATTGTGATTGAAGTCACAGAAACTATTTATTTGAAATGTACCATTTTGTACATAACATGATAACAATACTATTAAACAAACAACCATACACTGAGTAATACATATTACAAAGCAATCAAAGAATTTTAGCTTTCATTTGCATCAGTTACTCTTGGGCTTTAGAGTATGAAATGTGGTTGGAGTTGAAGAGGTGGAATCATTTTTGAATCCCTTTGTTTCGGATACATAACCGAAAGTAGACCTCTGCTGCAAGTGTTCGGCCGTGGGAGGTTGAAACTCCAACCTGGTCCTGCGATGTGATGAACCTTCAGCCGTTACAGAGCCGTCCAGGAGATGGTAGCTGGCGGAGAGGGAGCGGTAGCTGTTGTGAAGCTTGTGTCTCTTCATGGCATTCATTACAAAGGGTATCAATCCTTCCATTTTTTGTTGCTGGTTTATGTGGATGGTAAGTAATATTTTTGGATGTTAATTAATATGAATGTTATTAGAAGGATACACACGGTGTTATATATATAGATGGTGGCACATAAAGTGAAGTTAGACTTTGTATTATGCTGACTTTTTTAGGCATAGGTGGTTGTTTTTGACCAAAACATGATATATTGACTCTCGTGCATAAATAGTGGCGGCTACGGCTCCCTGTTCATATCCAAATCAAATATGCCACCTCTATGTTATTTCCTAACACATATCCAAAGTCTTAATAAAATGTTTTTATTTGACATGCAACTATGCAAGTCAACTAATTTAATTTGATAGCACATAACTTTTAGATGCATCAGTAACAAATAAGTTTTTTAGTCCGGCCTAAAAATTATGTGTGAAGGAGGTGGCGGAGTTAGGGAAAAATTAAATTATTTTGTGTTTCTTTATAGTTTTAAAGGGGCAAAATTTCAAAATTGTCATTAATACCAAAAAAATATATATATGTAATTTTAAATTTTTTGTGGGGGCAGCGTAGTCAGCTGCCCCTACATGAAATTTTAAATTACGTAAAAAAGACATTTTTTAAGGTATTAACGAAACTTTAGAAATTTTGTCTCCACAAAACCATTAAACGAATAAAATTAAATTTTTTTCGCCCCACCGTTAGGAGAACAATTTTCAAAATTTTTGTAGGGCCCACTGCCCACATTATTAACTCTGCACTTATGTGAAGGTCTTTTTTGAATAATGCACGATAGCATGTGGGGGTAACTAAGTAACTTAATTATAAACCGGATGGCCTATTGGATGCCATGCATACACGTTTTTAATGTGGTAGAGGCCGTGCACAATTTGTCAAGTGTGGCTTGAAAGGAATAATTCCGTGTGCAATGACAAGATATCGTGTTGGTCAGAAACAGTAAGAAAATTAAGTACAAAAAGCTTCCGGTAGTATTTGTATTCAAAGCTATACTCTTTCAACGATTTTCGGTAGCTTAGCTTGAAATTATAGGGTTCCACTAGTCGAACGTTCAAACTTCAAAATGATGAATATCTTTTGTGACCTGGATGCCCAGAATTATCATCGTACGTTGTCTGTAAGAAGAAAATGACATATGTGCCGCCGGAAGTCTGTAATTAAGTCAAGTTGTGACAAGATAAAATAAAAATTACATAGTCGATCAACAATATATATTCAGCCGTTGCTGTTAGGTTTATTTGAAAGTATCCAAGTGAATTCTTCTATAACGGGAGCTTAAATACTAGAAGATGTATGTATAACGTGATATAATTCCGAATTTGGATTCTCGTATTTGACAGGGATCTTTCTTTGTCTTTAGGAGGTTTTATGGTATAATAATCGAAAACTGTATGGTGGATTTTGAATATATATATTTCGCATAAGTTAAACCCAGCTAAATTATACTATAAATATGAGTATATGATTATACTGTGCATGCTAAAATGCCAATAGGACGCTAAGACAGCAGACATGAGAACTGCACATTATTTTGTGCTTGTAATAAGGCAAATGAATATGTACATTAATACTACAGAATTGAATCAAACAACAAAATCGTATTACAAAATTACAGATTACAAAACAATTAAAGAATTATTCTAATTTGGTTTCTTTTTTCATCGGATATTCTTCATCTTTGAAGCATGAAACGTGTTAAGAGTAGTAGTAGATGTGGTGGAATCTTTTTTGAATCCCATTGATTGGGACACATAATCGAGAGGTTGAAACTCCGACCTGGTCCTATGGTGCGATGAACCCTCCGCAGTTACTGATCCGTCCAGTAGATGATAGCGTGCAGAGAGGGAGCGGTAGCTGTTGTGAAGCCTGTGTTTTTTCATGGCATGAATTACAAATGGTATCAATCCTTCCATATTTCTGTTGCTGGTTTAAGTGAATACTTAATTATATTAAATAATTAGATTAGAAAGATACTTGTGGATGTGAATTTGGTAATTGTTTGTATGGTGTTATTTATATGTGGGGAGGGTGCTACACGGGTTTGAATCTTGAGCTTTACAGTTGTTAAATTGTGAGTTTGACTTTGTGTTTTATTGACTCTTTGTTATGGGATAATTTGTTTATGAACAAAACAAAGATATATGACTCGTGTGATATGTACTTTTTGAAGTTAGTAAGACTTCTCTAATATCCAATTCTACTCGATACTTTTTTTAAGAAAAATTAAGTCTTACGTTATAAATAAAAATAATACGAGTAATAATAATTTATAAATAAAAAGTAATAAAAGTAACATTTTAGTACTTTTAGAAAAAAAATTAAAAGTAAAAAAAGTCTTACTTTTATTGTATTTTATTTATAAGTTAGTACTCGTATTATTTCAATATGTTGGGAGTTAGGATCGGAGATATAGTCACCGGATCCAATGGACATCCATCCGATCCATCAACTAGTGATAGATATGGACGATCTAAATAGATGAACAATGGATATGGATACGAATGTGGATAATCAATGGATCGGATATGAATGACAATATATCATCCATGAATTTATCCATTATCACCCGAGATACATATACATTTACATATCCACATACATATATACTATAAACTATTAAAATGTTATCGAATATAAGGGTTGTTCAAGGTACAATGATGTGAATATTATTCATATATTCTTATATATTTCAAATATCTAATGTATATTTTTGGGGTTTTTTTTTCCTGTACTGACTTATAGCAAATCAAAATACATATATCTATCACGGTCAGTCAAATGTGGCTTTTAACCATATAATATAGTGAAGTCAAAACCAGCTATATATAACAATTAAAAGTAGTTCGAAATACGTCTGGTTAACCAATAAACTTAGAGGTTACACATTTACATTTGCCATAACATATGTTTACCGATAACAAATTATGCTCAATTGACGATAATGGTTATACGCTTTAATTTTGTGACTAGATTTTCATATGTTACATTATATGTTTATTTGTTACAAATACTTTATTGGTTTCATTTCGTAGTAGGAAACTTTTTACCACATATTTGAATATCCAATGGATATCGATAAACCCGTTGAATCCAGCGGATATGAATATGAATAGATGAATTAAAATTAAATGAATAAAGATCTGGATGAAAGATATGAAATGAATATGGATATGAATATAAAATCACCTAATCCATTGTGATCACTATGACCTATATGTATAGGCCTATCGGATTTGGTGGGACCTTCAAGACTAAAGATCAGGTTTGGGCCAAGTTTGGGATGCCAACCCATTTGCCATTTGTTCACCTCAACTCCCTGCTAAAACACACCCAAACTTTTTTCTATTTTTTTTTTTAAAAAAAACTCCTAAAAGCAATCCCAAACATTCAATTTCGTATTATAATACGAGGTAGTTTAATAGGAGCCCACTTTGGTTAATTGTAGTATTTAAAATGATAATAACAGGGTTATTAGACGGATGCATTTAAGGTTTTCGTTATAGGTTTCTAATGTGTCTGTAAAAATGAAAAATTTCGATAGACACCACATCATGATTCAAGACTACATATAACACTACGGATGTGTTAATGCATCAGTAAATTTCTCGATCATTTTCAATGAATAATGATTCAAGATTTTAATAGACACTATAATAAGTGAAGCATTCTTTAACCCCCAGTTCTTGCTTTGGTGAATGATGAGGCGCCCATACTCGATATTTGGTATAGCATAAGAAGTTCTTCTAACGGGGATCTTTCTTTGTTTTTAGGAGGTTTTATTGGTATAGCATAAGAAGTTCTTCTAACAGGGATCTTTCTTTGTTTTTAGGAGGTTTTATGGTAAAATAATCGAAAATGTATGGTTTTGGATTTTTAATATATATTTCGCATAAGTTAAACCTACCTAAATTATATTATAGGAGTATATGCTTATACTGTGCATGCTAAAATGCCAATAAACAGTAATACATGAGAACTGCACATTATTTTGTGCTTGTAATAAGGCAAATGAGTTTGTACAATACTACAGAAATGAATCAAATAACAAAATTGTAATACATATTACTCTACAAAACAAGAATTATTCTAATTTGGTTTCTTTTTCATCAGTTATTCTTCATCTTTGAAGTAAGAAACGCGTTGAGAGTAGTAGTAGTACGTAGACATGGTGGAATCTTTTTTGAATCCCATTGATTGGGACACATAATCGAAACCAGACCTCTGCTGCAAGTTCTCAGCTACGGGTGGTTGAAACTCCGACCTGGTCGTATGGTGCGATGAACCATCCGCAGTTACTGATCCATCCAGTACGCAGAGAGGGAGCGATAACTGTTGTGAAGCTTGTGTTTCTTCATGGCATGAATTACAAATGGTATCAATCCTTCCATATTTATGTTGCTGGTTTAAGTGAATACTTAATTATATTAGATAGTTAAATAATATTTGTGGATGTGAATTTGGTAATTGTTTGTATGGTGTTATTTATTAGGGGGGGGGGGGGGGGGGGGGGGGGGGGGGGGGGGGGGGGCAGGGGGGCAATGGGTTTGAACTTTGAGCTTTACAGTTGTAAAAATGTGAAGTTTGACTTTGTGTTTTATGGATAATTTGTTTATAAACAAAACAAGATATATGGCTCGTGTGATAGTACTTTTTTGCAATGTTTTAAAAACCGGTTGAACCGGGCCGGTCCAACCGGATCCGGAAAGTTTTACGAGTCACTTTGAACCGGTTATTGACTATTTTCTCGCTCGGTTTCGCTCGTTGACTTTCCCGGTTGAACCGGAAATCGTCAACCGGGTTCAACCGGTTTCTTTTTTTTTTTTTTTCTTTCAGTTTTTTGATTTTTCTTTCTTTTTGTTTTAATCACATATTTGGAAAATAAAGCTCTGAATCCAAACGAAACACCCAAATCGGCGATAAAGTTTGATGTTTAAGAAAAAAGAAAAAGAAAGAAGATGAAATCATATAATTTTCATAACTTCAGTCTATCACATATCTTCGATCGTCACCTTCCATCTCCGGCCAGCTTTATAACTCTTTCTGTAGTCGTATTTACTAGTTAGTCAATTACAGGTGAAGATGAGCTAGAACGAAGAATATGGTATTTGAAAGAAAATGGTATTTTGAAAGAAATCATAAGCCCCTATATTTTTGTATGATGAAAAGTAAATAAAGATAGGGTAGGTGAAACTTGTAAGAAAGGAAATTAAGTACATGTCAGGAATCTTTTTTTTGCTTTTCCTTTGAAAGTTCCACGTGGGTTTACAAGTTCCCATATATTTTTGTTTGACTTTTTTAAACATAAGATCCCTAAATAGTCCTTTGATGTGATGGTATATCTGCAAAACCCCTAAACTCACTAAATAGCACAGTTTTATACGAAATAAAAGTACTCCGTATTAAGTAATAGTAGACGGTTCAACCGGCCGGTCAAACCGGTCAAACCGGTTGAACCGGAACCGGGACCTTCACCGAGTTGCTTAAAAAACCGGTTTTTAAAACATTGCTTTTTTGAAGTCAGCAAGACTTCTCTAATCTTCTTAATTTAATACTCCGTGTGTGTATATATATATATATATATATAGGTGGGTTAAAATGAGAAGGCTAATTTTCGTGAGAACGTGAGAAACACTTCAAAATTACTTTTTAACTATTCGAAACATATTTTCCTATAAAACTTTTTCAATGATTACTATTAAAATAACTTTTGGAAGCTGTGATATAAATATAAATAAAAAATATTAACTTTTTTTTTCGAACTTATTTTACAGTCGTTACTGTTGTGATTATTTAAGATAATCACAAAACATAACATGATAATCACATATGATTATTCTCTATTATAATGTGATTATCATGTGTTCAAGATAATCACAAAATATGGCATGATAATCACATATTATTCATGTGATTATCAAGTTATAAAATGTGATTATTATGAATAGAAAATTTAACAAAAAATAATTAAAAAAAATAGTAAAACGTCGAAAAAAAATTTATTTGAAAAATAACTTCTAAAAGTTATTTAAAGAATAAGTTACGAAGAAAATTTTGTAAAAAAACATGTTTTGGATGGTTAAAAAGTGATTTTAAAGTGTTTCTCACGTTCTCACGAAAATTAGCCTTCTCATTTGAACCTGAGACTATATATATATATATATGTGTGTGTGTGTGTGTGTGTGTGTATGTATTATATATCGAATTCTACTCAATACTATTTTAAGATAAATTAAGTCATATTTTATAAATAACTAGGATTTAAACCCGTGTATACACACGGGTGCTGAATGCGTATTTTGATTTCTATAGGTTAACATGCAAAATTGAATGGTCTTTAATATTTGATACGGTAATCTTATTATCAAATTAGATAATAATTTAAAGTTTATGTTATCGTACTTGTATATGTTGCCCGCACTATGTAAACTAAATATTTTTTTAAATGAGAAATGAGGTCAAATTTTATTACTTTGTTACTACAGCGATACACAATCTCGTCATTAACTCTTTGTATGTTATTTTAAAAGTAAACATGATACCATATATAATTCTATAATTTTAAAATCAATTTTATAAATTTATTATTTTATCTACAATCAACCTAAAATCATATATCCAAGAAATATTTTTAAATTAAAAGAGATATATGTACAATTTTTTAAAAGATACTAGCTGTAACTAACAGTCTAACGACCCCATGTTCTACGACATTAAGGGTTAATTACAGTAGTGCTCCCCTATTTGGACAATAAAGCTACCCCTTTTCCACTGAAACTGATTATATAATTCCCATATTTTAATCACATTTCCAATTTTGTGCGTGCCGTTTAATTCTAAATCTTTCTATATTTATCTAATAATTTAATTTAAATCTTTTATAAAACATAGAAGTATAGATAAAGACTAAAAGGTAAATAAATTAGTATTGGTGTCATTTGTTCCAAAATATTGAACTTTAAACTTTTAATCAAATCAATCAAAATGTTTTTGACGGGTTAAACGTTAAATTTTATTAGTTCATAGTATGATGGAGTACAAAACTTAATAACCTCGATGTTAAATTGAGTAACGTTTTTCTTCTAGATTATTAAAAAGTCAACCCCTTTTCTTACCGACGAGAGTGTGTGTAGAGTCAGGATTCGAATTTTCCAAATAAATAATTTTATGATATCTTAGCAAATGTAAGTCATACAGCGAGTAAGCTACAAAGCTTGAAGTTCTATTTTAAAGGACTTATTATAGAAGGACAACAATAAAAACTTTTTACTCGACGATCACTTTTGTAAATTTACAAGGGTTTATCGTTTCGTTATGTATTAAACTTTACACATTTTACTATTGTATGAGTCAAACTTTAAAAACTTCTATTGTATGTATTGAATTTGTAAATATCGTCTATTGTATGTAAATTTTCCTTTTTGGGTAAGGACAAAATTGGAAAGTTTCCTTTTTTGACATTAACCGAAAAGGAAAATTTACTTACAATAGACGTTTACAAGTTCAATAAGTTCAATAGAACAAATAAAAGTATGTCTCATATAATAGTAAAAAGTGTAAAGTTTATTAGATAATGAAATAATAAATCCTTATAAAAATTGAGTTCATTAATAAATCCTTATAAAAATTGAGTTCATTTAATGTACAATCTGTCTAGGTAAGCCAAGTGCCATTAGTATTTTAAGATAGCAACATATATCTAAACCACCTTTATATATATATATACTAAAAAGTCTTTGGCTGTGCATACGCACAGCCCACCATGAGTTTTGTTCAGTAATTTACTTTTAGTAAAGATAAATAATAGCAACTTTAACTCAAACATATGGAGTATCTACACATCCTTTTCACTATACTTCAAAACTCTTGCGCTAAACATAATAAATGATTGTTTCCATCAAAATCCATTTGTTTGTAACCAATCGGCATCACTATCCCCCATCAAGCTCTCCCCTCTTGACTCATCTATCCTTATGAATACTCTTGACTCATCTATCCTTATGAATTTCCAGCTGCATGATGGTAAGACGTTTGGATTAAGGCTTCTTAATTGCAATGTCGAGAGTGATTTGCTGTAAAGAAAGGTCCGACTACAACTTCAGCAAAGAAAATGACATGTTAAGTAGCGAACAAAATCACCGGTAGCCACGTAATAACAGTTGGCCGGTCATTACTCGAATATCAGGTCACGAGACTCTAAAGCTTCAGAACATAGTTATTGCTTACAACGCCAACGAGCATGCAATTGATGTTTGCCGCTAAAATCTCATGTAGATAGATTGAGTGGAGAAAAACTCAACACCAAAACTCTATAAAGCATGCAGGTCTGTTACTGGTATATGAAGAAGAAAAGGAAAAAAAGTACCTTTGCGATAAGCTAATTCCGGGTACTTCCCCACATGTAAGTGTGGTACAATTCATCTGCAAGTCTAATTGTTAACACGATAGTTATAAACCCATATAGTAAGGATCATATGTGCCAATTCCAGTAATAAATTTCTTTGTTTGATTATCGCACCTAAAGAAATGCATCGATAGAACTAACTAATTAATGAGATTCAAAATTAGTATGCTACTGTGGTTAAACGATTTGGTTATTTAGGCCAGAAGTTCCAATTGTATCAATAAAATCCCTATTTCACTATAAGCCATGAAGCAAATACTAAAATATTGATTTAGAGTTGTAGATGCATGAATTGCAAATTTGCAGTAGATAGTATTAATGACGTATACATCTGATATGAGATGTAAGCTCGAATTCTACATTAGAGTGCTCCTAAAGGCATGAGACAAAAAACATGAATGGTTAAAAGGAAAAAAATTTGAAAGTTTGAGGATTAAACCATTAACACTTTTAAAGGCATCGTAGCAACAAAAGCACCAAAATATGATGAAAAGAACCAACCTTTCGATTTTTCCCTTTATACATCGACAAATAGAAACTAAAATGATAATTGAGCACGACTTATGAATGGCTTCACAGATTAAACAAAATACAGAACATCTAACATAAGTATAAAATAAGAAAATTCTTTAAGAGGTAAGAATATGTGGTTCACTTATGTTTAAAGTTAAAAAGCATGCATACATTATAGCTTATCAAGCAGTTTAGCCGAGACACAAACAAAATACTAATCCTACAATTTAAATAGGAGTACAAACAACTACACATATCTTTGTTTTACTGTTTGTAAGCTCAAACTCTAAAGGTTGAAGTGAGCTGAGGTAAATATAGTAATAAATCATGTAAATCTAATAACAGCAGCAAAAAAACTTACGGTATCCATTGAAGTAGCAGCCTTGGAAATAGGTACGATCTCATCTTCCTTAAGGTAAGGCAATAGAAAGTCGGTATTCTTGTAAATTTTCACTTCAAGCAGTTGATGGAGTTCTTGCTCGTTTGCAGTATACCTACACTTAGTTATAGAACAAAGTAAGAAATGTGAAAAACCATAGATTCGATAACTGCTGTAGGAGGTCACTTAGTTGGTGTAATTATTTCAATTATGAAGCTGAAAAAGTATCAAAAGATGTACCATTCCTTCAGATATGAGGATTCAACTGATGGTGGGTTGATCAGTAAAGCAGAGGAAAGTCGTGTGGTGAGTGAAAGCGCTGCATAAACATAGTATTCAGCACGTGAGGACTGTTTCTTTTATCAGAAATGCAGTAGTTAATATGTATTAGATGTGTGACTCAAAATTAAAAGTTGTAACCTTTAAGGCTTTAACCTCAGCTCGAAGATCAGTGGTCTAGATTCAATCAAGGTTTCAAGAGTTTTGCCTTCATTAGTGTCAAATAGATTCCACAATGTCAATAGCAGAAGCTTCTTTCTGCAAAAGAATGTTAAATGGCCAGAACCCGCTGATCAATACAAATGGAAGTAATACGCCACTTACTCTTCATTGACTATAACAATATCCCTTTTGTTACGGCTGTCTGATCCACCATTTCGACTTGGAAAACAATGCAACACAATTGCTTTTATATCTACATTTTGAAAAGGAACAAGTTATGTGTAACTGTTATCATCACGAGAAGGGGGAAAAAAGGAAAAAAAAAACATCTGGAGGGAACGAAGGAAAAGTTTACTTATCGAGTCGTCTAAATCAGCATGTTTGGGCAGCTCGCTGAACAGTGTGAACTCAAACTAACATGGCAATGTCATTGGAAGGGGTTCCTCAAATTGTTCAACAAGGGTCCTATTGTTTAGAGTCCAAGAGTATTCATACGCACTTATTCTGTAACGAGGATCGATAGGAGACACACCAGCATTTGAGATATAGTATCTCTTATACTGTACAAGAGAACAAGCGAAGTAGCGGAAGCTTTTTTCGTAAATGACCGCACTTAGAGTAGTTCCCTATGTTAAATCGTGTAAAACGAAGCATATATAAGCAACAAAAATATATATAAACAATACTGTAAAAATGTAGAAAGAAGAGTATGTGGTGATGAATACATCAGAATCGCTCAAGATTAGTTTCCTGTACTGAAATTCCTTTTGACTCTTTTGAACACCTGAATCTTGTACGACCTAAACAAGGGCTGTCCAAGACTTCTTGAAACCTGGCTTGATGTCCAAAACTGGTGAGATATGTCTCGACATCCCAGCTCGAGTATAGTCACTGAAAGGATAAAAAAGGAACATTTCAAGACTAAAAATAATTAATTGAATCAAACTACTATTCATATATATGTTAAATATATTGCAGAATATTAAACCAAACAAAACGATACATATAAGCTGATAGATGTAACCTCTGGATTTCCTATGTAAAAGACATAATCGACTAAGCCATATATGATTGTCAAAGTTGTTTGCATAAAATGTTCACATGCATACACAAAACTGGAAAACAGGTCTTGCTCAACAACTCGAAATAAAATTTTATTGACATACGTACAATAATGTAAGAATCAATTTCACTACTACAATCAAGAAACGTTAAAAGCAGTAAATAATGATGGTCACATACATTGGCTATTGTATCTACATATGCGTATACATGTACTCTTCTCTTCAATGAAAGAGCAACTACTAATCTAACAAAACTTTTCTGGCAAACTGAAAGCACCAAAGAGGGAATCCCTCAAGTAATTTTACAAAACTGATGTGTGTATAAAAATAAGACTGATAAAGCCATGCATACCATATAATTCACATTGTAGTCTAATCTAGACATTTTGTCAAATAGTTGGTGTGCTCCAAACATACAAACATGCTGACACATTTATATTGTATTCTTATTGAGACATTTATTCAAACACTTGGTGTGCGCCACTATATACATAATGTTTGTAGGTAAATGTATGAGATAAGAACAAGTCATTGACAAATATGAATATGAAAGAAGGATACACATACCATAAAACAACAGTAAAACATAATTTCAACACAAATGCATTAGCGAATTTTTTCTTTTGTAACTATACATGTGAAAGTGAAAGAACGATTTCATAAACACAATTTAGAATGTATACATAAATGAGTCAGAGAGGTAAAGATTTGATAAACACAGAGAACATACATTAAAAAAGCAGATAACATGATAGAAAGAAATCAGACAGAATATACCTTAGATGTGGATGCAAAGAGAAGCTGATGATGACCGATTGAAACTTAAGTGTAATATTGAGGAAGAAACAATTGATATATATGAGAATTAGGAGGGACGTGTCAAAAGAAGAAGAAAGGTTTAACATGTACGTGGCAATTTTTTGAGTATATACGTGTCTACGTGAGGAAGAAGGGATGATTTTATACCTCTGAATCTTATTAAGTAAAGATAAAGATATGGATGTAAGCGTAGCCATTTAATAATGAAACCTAGAACATAAGATAATAATTATATAATGCAAGATCTATGTATGTTAATATTAACATTAGGCGATGATAATTGGTTTCAAATTTTATTTTAACATAAAGCTATTTATATACAAAGGAAATTAATTAATTAAAATAAAAAACAATGAAAAAGTATATTTAGGTATGCAGCGACGGATTCAGAAATTTCAGTCGTGGGGGGCAAAAATAACTACTAACAATCTCAATTCAAAAGACGTACAATAAAACTATAACTATATATTGCAAAATAGTACCAAAAACTACATAATACAACTTAGAACTAGATAAAATTATGCATTAAAAATTCGCACAAAAATACTAGCAAAAGTAGCAATATATTGTACCAAAAGAGCATGATAGTAGGCCTTAAATACACTAAAAAAACTGCACAAAATGGTATATAAAGTAGCTAAAAACTGTCTTAAATTACAGCTGCTACAATAACCTCTTACGTTCTTTCATCTTTTGGAAGTGTTTGAAGACATTTACATTTGTAACACTTCCAAGTGCATTACTAATTACTTTAACATTTTTTTTTAGTTATGACACTACCTTTATAATCTCTTATATTTACTTGTTTGTTTTGTCCTAATAACAAGTATAGATACTGAACGACTAAAACAATTTTAAGATACAATTGCACACCTTCTCATAAAACTAAGCCTTAACAACTATTTAATGACCATGTTCCTTCTAATTGGATATGTTGTAAGATTTCAAGTGTAAACCCAATAACGTCATATATTTTTTATTCAACTTTTAGTAATTTGTTTGTTTGTTTAATTAGAACGAAGATTTATGTTTGCAAAAGTTTATATAAAATTTTTAAAAACAACAATATTACTTTCCAAAATATTAGTCAATATATGGTATGTTCTAAAACAGCTCAAAAGTCAAAAAGTTATTGCATGTATATTTTACCAGACATAATTTTAGATTGCATACGTAAAGTTGTGGCATAATATCAAAAGGGGGGGGGGGGGGGGGGGGGGGGGGGGGGGGGGGGTTAAGTGTGAATAGGAAACTAGAGGGCTAAATTAAGTCTTAGATAAAAAGTAAGGGTACCAAATAAGACATATAAGATACCCCAACAAAAGACAGTACGTCATCTTCTTCAATGAAAAAGCCAAACCAGTTCACCTTCATTAAAGTACAATTCAAAGCTTCAATTTGTGAGTTACAATTGGGGTGTCAAATTAACATATTTCAGTTTGTAGGTTTCAATCGGGGGCCAAACTTAATTGGGTTAGGGGGCCACTTTAAAATCACTATAAAATTAACCTTGTTTGGACCAATTTCATGGGGGTCCTTGGCCCCTCATAGTTAGGAGTTGAATCCGCCCCTGTAGGTATGGGTGTTCACAAATTCGAATGAAGGTCAAAGACCCATTTACGTTGACCTTAATCATGAATCTTATTAAATAATTAATAATCATTTATGATGTCATGTATAACACCCCTCGTTAATTATAAACAATTAATATAATATTGGCGACGCGGAAGCTTATATTTAAATCACAATGTCATTGTACTCGAAAAGTTAATAAACTTTTTTCAAAGCCAAACACATGACATTTCACTAAACTCGGTGTTATATAATTCAAAACACTTTTACAGTTATAAAAATAACATCAGAGTAACAGCCTGCCAAACATTCCATCCAGTCCAACAACCTCCTGCCCCATATGTCCCAATAATATACAACCTGCAGGAAGAACTGTGGTGGGGTTAGCATAAAGCTAAGTGAATGAAACTATAAACAACAGTTCAACCTAGCATAACAATCTGTTTACATCAAATAACAATAAACAGAAAATCAATCATTCACTCGACATCCAATTAATGTCAAGCTACACCTATCAATCATTATCATTCATCATGAGGATCGGTGGCTCCTGAGATACCCTAATACCGGTTTGGTACTCCAGGAACTCTTATCAATCATCTGTATTGGCCTATACAGAACTACCGATAACTGGTTGTCAATCACACACGACCTAGATCTCTAAACCGACAATTCAAGTTTCCGAGATCTCCTGTCGTCTACAACAACAACAAGTCCAACCATCAAATCAAGTTGACCTCAAAGTCTTACCTACTAGCACAATCAGCCAAGTAAACAACTAGTTAAACTATCATGGCAAGATATCTCTACAGATGTATCATATCAAAGTAATACTATAATTACTGGTTGTAAATCAAATCATTACAACTAAATCACACTGAGGTTACAGATCCACTCACCGACTACCTCAGGCCTCCACTCAGTAGTCTAATATCACTGAGCCTTCTCCACATCTGAGAATCAACAAATCAAATATAAGTTAGTAATCATGATCATCAATACTAAACTTATATCAATCCATACTATTAGGAACTTAACATAATAATATGAATATTACTAGTTCCTAATCATATATTAGTTATTACAACATAACTATTATCATATATGAACCTGAACATATATCAAATAACAATCACATTACTTATAAAAATCAAACAAGAAATGTGACACCAGCATATCAAGCCGCCGGCTTCTCTATGAAGCCGCCGGCTTCAAACCACCACCCGCCGGCTTCACCTTCCAAACCGCCGGGTCAATTACCAAATGTGGTAACAGAACTAAACTTCGTTTTAAAGCTTACACTACCCGCCGGGTCGGGTTTATACCCGCCGGGTCCTACCAGGCAACACAAGCCGCCGGCTTGGCTTAGAAGCCGCCGGCTTCCTCAGAATATCAAGCCGCCGGCTTCATCACGAAGCCGCCGGCTTCGACCTTCGTTCCAGCCCAGGTCGTTCTGCTCAAAACCCTAACTCGCGATTTATTACCCAAATCACCTCAAACTCGATTTCAATCATCAATATACTACTAAAAGCTTTAGGAAATCATTATAAAACATTCATAACATGTTTTTAACATCTAATTCTCTCAAATCATCAATTTACCCAAATTTAAATCAAAATCAAATTCTTAAATACCCAAGAATACTTACTGATTGAAGAATCTAACGATGGTAATCTGATGATTAGGAAGTTTCACGAGAATCACAACTTCCTGATTTGATTTCCAGTTTGATTTGAAGGTTTTCAGAGAGTTTCTGTGAGTTTTGAAGTTTCTAAATAAACTTTCCTAAAGAGGAAAGTGATATATATAACCGACCTCACAAACCGCCTTCAATATACGGGTATAATTTAATACCCCATCTCAATCTATTGTCTGGAACCCGAAAACCATTTACGAGTCCAAACATTTTATTGCACCGTCAACTACATTAATTTACAACAATTAATATTTCACTTATCACATTGGAATATTCGACTCCTATTCCAATTATTTCACTATTTCAAACAATATTATTTCCAAACACATTTAAATACATATTTAAATCAAGAAATAATATATAAACAACTAGGTCCATTTCGAGGATGTTACAACTCTCCCCTCCTTAAAGAGATTTCGTCCCCGAAATCTAACCTCAATCAATCTAACTAATGTGATATAATCACATATATCTTAATATACATTTGTCCTCAATAGCAACTTACAACTATACTTAGACTGTTTGAATTCTTTCCACATGCACATATTCAAATGTACATGCTTCTATCTTTTCCTATGCATACTTACAGTGCATCCAACCAACATCTCATAGAAATCAATCATCTATCTGATTCCTTTATCACCAATCAGATAAAAGTTTAAAGTACCCAATCACTTTAACCAACAACAATAAGTGAAACCTAACATCACTTACTAGGTCTACGTAACCAGAAATTAGCAACATGCTAAAATCTTTAACCTACTCTCACTGTTCATCACTGGTAACAATAAAACAGCAGTAACAATATCACAACAACAGTGTTTATTAAACCACAATGTACCTAGCAACACTGAAATATAATTCAACTCACGACCAACAATCAGTCTAATATACAGATCACAATATTAAATCTCTACCATCAAAGATTTGAAATTCAAATCTAGGTTAACTTTTCATCCAAAAGTTTCATACCTACTCTTGTGAATAACCTACCATATTCACATATCACTTTAATTATATGAAATCCTTTACTTAAAGTAATCCAGATTCATATCACTTTAATAAGCACAGCAGAGGTCACACTCAGTAGGTAAAACTAAAATCAACAAGTACTTTGCTCAATCAACAATAGTACCACAATCAAATATTACCTACATTCAACCAACCTCTACAGTGACTTATTTCTACTTGTAATTCCTTTCATTACAACCTATCAATTGTCAACAACAACAATTTACACAACCAATAATCACAACACTAATGATTATACACTACAGTATACCCATCAATACTTACTATGTATCTCTAAAGTCTAACTAACCATCAAGTTAAAACTTATTTGTTACTTAAACTGGTAAGACATCAATAACATTCTCTTAGCAACCAGTTATTTCAATTCAACTTTACAATCTTAAACTACTAATCACAAGCAATTAGAATTTATACAACTTTAACCACCCAATCATTCAACACTAGATCTCGTCAATCTAGCAACTAAGTCAGTCTTAATCCACATATTATGATACTACAGGTCAAGCATCACAATATCACATTATCAAAATGTGCTACCTTTCAACACATTTCCAACAAAATCTACATCAAGTTAATCACAATTAACTAACCTCCACATATCTTATGGCACATTTTAATTCATTCTATTAAAACTTATTATGCCATTTATTATCATGTATACCACACATACATACTTACACAACTTCAGATATTTTCTTAAATGGACATGTACACATCAATTCCATTTCATTCTATACACTAGGCCATTCAGACGGGTAAAGTCTTTATCAAACCTTCTCAGTACTATCAGTCATCACATATCCATACCACAGGACATGGAACAATTACCAATCAACAACTCTATGCTTCACTTATATACTTACCAACTCGTATATAACTTAAACAATTTAACTTAAACTTACAAGAAAAGCTTGGTGAACACAATTATCACCTATCAATTTCAAGGTTTCCCTTACCCTCTAACATATACCATTTCTTAAAATATGAACAATCATTCAATTCATATTTCCTCAATTTATCAAACAAAGATCAACTAAATCTGTAACACCATCTAACTCCAGATATACTTTCATATCATACCTTATTTGGATCTAATCCCAAATTTTCCACTTTATCACTTACTTTACTTGTATACTATCAACAAATAACTAAAGAATTCATCCAATTCTTTCAATACTTAAGTAATTCACCATAAGGTACAAATCAACCTAGACAACTATTAATAATAACTTTCAATTATTTCTTATCTCACCTTCTTACCCAATCAAAGCTATCATCACAAGCTTCACACACTGGTAAGATTTTCTTATCACAATTCTAATCAATGTGATTTAATTATTCTAACATATCTTAGCAAACTATAACTGTCATATCAAACAATGGCTTTATATTCGTAAAATTCTTTAACACATATTCAGTTCAAATATCAAATATTACTTAACTGAATACTCAATTATACTTAACACTATTTCAATTACTTAATACTAGCCTTAAGTAATGAATCAAGTTTCACAAACTTAGACAATTCATCTATCTCCTCTGGATCTTAAATGACCTCCTTCAACATAATTTAAGCAAATCTAGGAATTCAATCATATTCCATACAATCATAACATTTCAATCTATGTTAGACTATTTCAACACACACAGTTGACTAAATGTCAACTTTGATTTAAATCAACCAAGCAATAAAATCCTCTAACTGCTTTTTTTTTTTTTTCTCAAGTTTGACCTATCCTCAAACCAATCACAAGCAATTAATTTTATAAACAGTTCTCTATTCATGGTTTGACTTTCAAAGTTAACATACCATCAATATTAACTCACAACAAACCATTTCATCTTATATGTTCACCTTCAAACATATATTTTAAATTATTACTTTCAATAATCTTATCAATCTTTTACAAGGACAAGGTCAACCTACATCAATCTTGGCTCCATACAAGCCATTTCATATTGTATGTTTACTTTTAAACATATACTTCAAATTATTACATTCAATAATACTAGAAATTCCTCAAGCAAGACAATATCAACCTATCTCAACTTTGGCTTCATACAAGCCAGCTACAACATAGTGATTCATTTAAACACTATACAAATCCACCTACAGGTAATCTATCATTATCAATCACAATTACCTATTTAACAGAATTCAATTTGTCATTTATGTTCATCAACAAAACAACTATCAATGATAAACATTATTTACACTCTCACATTTACATTCTAGATGTTACAGTTCTATCAACCAATTGTTTTCTTATCAAAACAACTATTAAACCACTTAGCATACTTTCATGCTCAGTTTTCTAAATCACATTGCATTTCTTTTATACCAAGTAGCCTCAACAAATTCATGTGACACAACATAATATAACAACGGTGATTAGGCGTTGCAAGATTATGTTCTTCACAATCCATTCTCAGACTACTCTACATTATAATTATCAATATAACCTACTCTTATCTCATGTATGTATTAAATACTTCATGATTTCAAATCAATCATAATCTATTTAATAGTTCCTATCAGCTGATACATACTCAAAATCAGCTTACTACTTACATATTCAACCTTACATATGTAAGCCATCTCACATACACACAATGTTCTAATTTTCAACAACTGAATTACTCAGTATATCACTTATCTGAAACCTCAAACACATGATAACTCGTCAGCATAGTTTCATTACTTACACTAATCAATGTCCCTATTTACATTCAAAATTCAGGACACTTCTTACTTAATTATCATCACTTTGACATATGCTATCATATCAAGCATCACTGTCACAACAATTCTACTCAATCATGTTACTATAAACATTTCATTTACTAATTTACAATTGACCAGAAAGACCTATCACTTTCTCAATCAATTTAGCTTTATCATAAGCTATATTTCTCATAAACCTATCATTTTGTTGGTTTATATCAAGTGTTTAGCTATAATCCTAACACATCATATAGCCACATAAACACATATTTTCTCAAATAGCAGTCATTCTCAAATCAAATGACACCACTATCCTTAAACAGGATTCAAATCACACCTTGTGATCAATCTAATAATATAGTATTATCAATTATCTTGCCTCCCAATAAAGACACTCCTTAGGTTCTAACATCAATCATGTTAAACCTTAATCAACTCGTTTTCTACTTATTTAATCACATTTCTGCATTTTTCAATTCAATCAGAAATACTAGCAACAATGAGCAACTCATTTAATACCTCTATCTGATATCAACGTATAACAATCATAGTTGACTCAAACTGGGGAATCATATCAGTCTGACTCAAGTAACTTCTCAACAAAGCTTACTCAACATAACAGAGTAAACAATTCAAGTTAATATAATATAACATAGGCTTATCGAAGATTACCTGACAATCTTAAGCCCACAAACGTTGAGGAAACATGAAATATTCCAATCAGATACTCATGTTCCTCCGTCTCTGAAATCAAACACAACTTCACAACTTGTTAAAGGTTAGTACATACTCAACTAAACACTTTCTCATGCATCAACTAATCAACTAAACCCGCACCCACTGGAATATTTGACTCAACTCAATCAAAGTTTAGGATTGAACATTCTATCAAGTCCAATTCACCCAAACTATTGCTCTGATACCAACTTATAACACCCCTCGTTAATTATAAACAATTAATATAATATTGGCGACGCGGAAGCTTATATTTAAATCACAATGTCATTGTACTCGAAAAGTTAATAAACTTTTTTCAAAGCCAAACACATGACATTTCACTAAACTCGGTGTTATATAATTCAAAACACTTTTACAGTTATAAAAATAACATCAGAGTAACAGCCTGCCAAACATTCCATCCAGTCCAACAACCTCCTGCCCCATATGTCCCAATAATATACAACCTGCAGGAAGAACTGTGGTGGGGTTAGCATAAAGCTAAGTGAATGAAACTATAAACAACAGTTCAACCTAGCATAACAATCTGTTTACATCAAATAACAATAAACAGAAAATCAATCATTCACTCGACATCCAATTAATGTCAAGCTACACCTATCAATCATTATCATTCATCATGAGGATCGGTGGCTCCTGAGATACCCTAATACCGGTTTGGTACTCCAGGAACTCTTATCAATCATCTGTATTGGCCTATACAGAACTACCGATAACTGGTTGTCAATCACACACGACCTAGATCTCTAAACCGACAATTCAAGTTTCCGAGATCTCCTGTCGTCTACAACAACAACAAGTCCAACCATCAAATCAAGTTGACCTCAAAGTCTTACCTACTAGCACAATCAGCCAAGTAAACAACTAGTTAAACTATCATGGCAAGATATCTCTACAGATGTATCATATCAAAGTAATACTATAATTACTGGTTGTAAATCAAATCATTACAACTAAATCACACTGAGGTTACAGATCCACTCACCGACTACCTCAGGCCTCCACTCAGTAGTCTAATATCACTGAGCCTTCTCCACATCTGAGAATCAACAAATCAAATATAAGTTAGTAATCATGATCATCAATACTAAACTTATATCAATCCATACTATTAGGAACTTAACATAATAATATGAATATTACTAGTTCCTAATCATATATTAGTTATTACAACATAACTATTATCATATATGAACCTGAACATATATCAAATAACAATCACATTACTTATAAAAATCAAACAAGAAATGTGACACCAGCATATCAAGCCGCCGGCTTCTCTATGAAGCCGCCGGCTTCAAACCACCACCCGCCGGCTTCACCTTCCAAACCGCCGGGTCAATTACCAAATGTGGTAACAGAACTAAACTTCGTTTTAAAGCTTACACTACCCGCCGGGTCGGGTTTATACCCGCCGGGTCCTACCAGGCAACACAAGCCGCCGGCTTGGCTTAGAAGCCGCCGGCTTCCTCAGAATATCAAGCCGCCGGCTTCATCACGAAGCCGCCGGCTTCGACCTTCGTTCCAGCCCAGGTCGTTCTGCTCAAAACCCTAACTCGCGATTTATTACCCAAATCACCTCAAACTCGATTTCAATCATCAATATACTACTAAAAGCTTTAGGAAATCATTATAAAACATTCATAACATGTTTTTAACATCTAATTCTCTCAAATCATCAATTTACCCAAATTTAAATCAAAATCAAATTCTTAAATACTCAAGAATACTTACTGATTGAAGAATCTAACGATGGTAATCTGATGATTAGGAAGTTTCACGAGAATCACAACTTCCTGATTTGATTTCCAGTTTGATTTGAAGGTTTTCAGAGAGTTTCTGTGAGTTTTGAAGTTTCTAAATAAACTTTCCTAAAGAGGAAAGTGATATATATAACCGACCTCACAAACCGCCTTCAATATACGGGTATAATTTAATACCCCATCTCAATCTATTGTCTGGAACCCGAAAACCATTTACGAGTCCAAACATTTTATTGCACCGTCAACTACATTAATTTACAACAATTAATATTTCACTTATCACATTGGAATATTCGACTCCTATTCCAATTATTTCACTATTTCAAACAATATTATTTCCAAACACATTTAAATACATATTTAAATCAAGAAATAATATATAAACAACTAGGTCCATTTCGAGGATGTTACATCATGATTTCCTAAATTTTAGCTAATTTAATAAAATTAAACAATTTGATTGGCTAATTAACTTTTTGATGACATCATAGGGTGTTTCTTATATATAATTTAAGATACGAGTACTAATTTATAAATGAGATAAAATAAAAGTAAGATTTTCTTTTACTGTTTAAAAATAAAATAAAATAAAAGCAAAAAAAGTCTTATTTTTTTATTTATAAGTTAGTACTCGTGTTATTTCAATATGTTCGGAGTTGGGACTAGAGATGACAATAGTCATCCGATCCAATGGATATCCACCCGATTTATCAACTAGTGATGGATATGGACGATCTAAATGGATGAATAATAGATACGGATTTGGATGATTAGTGGATCGGATATGAATGACAATTTATCCGAAATACATATGTACATGTACATCTACGTATCCACATACATATATACTATAAACTATTAAAATGTTATCGAATATAAGGGTTGTTCAAGGTACAATTATGTGAATATTATTCATATATTCGTATATATTTCAACTATCTAATGTGTATTTGAAGTTTTTTTTCTTCCTATTATTGACTAGCAAATCAAAATGCATATATCTATCACAGCCAGTCAAATTTGACTTTCAACCGTATAGTGAAGTAAAAACCAACTATAATTAACAATCAAAAGTAGTTAATAACATGTCTGGTTAACCAATAACTTAGAGATAGTAATTAATAACATGTATGGTTAACCAATAACTTAGATATTACACATTTACATTTTTCATAATATATGTTTACCGATAATTATGACAAATTATGCTCAATTGATGACAATTATTATATATACGCTTTTTTGACTAGATTTTCTTATGCTATGTTATATGTTTATTTCTTACAAATACTTTATTGGTTTCATTTCGTAGTAGATAATTTTTTACCACATATTTGAATATCCAATGGATATCGATAAACCCGTTGAATCCAGCGGAATGAATATGAATAGATTAATTAAAATTAAATAGATATAAACATGGATGTGAATGAAAAATATGAAATGAATATAGATATGGATATGAAATCACCCGATCCATTACGATCACTGAATGGGACCTATATGTACCGGCCTATCGGATTGGTGGGACCTTCAAGAATCAAGATCAGGTTTGGGCCAAGTTTGGGATGCCAACCCATTTGCCATTTGTTCACCTCAACTCCCTGCTAAAACACACCCAAACTTTTTTTTTTCTTTTATTGAAAAAAACTCCTAGAAGCAATCCCAAACATTCAATTTCGTATTATAGTACTAGGTAGTTTGATAGGAGCCCACCTGGGGCGGAGCCACGTAGAAGTTAGGGGTAGCAGTCGCTACGGGTCCATTCGCTATACGTAGTGTAAATTTCTTACAAAAATTTCATTTTTTTGCTGTATTCCTTATATGTGCTACGGGTTCACAAAAATTGAGATACCCCTGCTACCGGTCACTCTGAATCTTGAATCCGCCACTGTCAGCCCACTTTGGTTAATTGTAGTATTTAAAATGATAATAACTGGGTTATTAGACGGATGCATTTAAGGTTTTCGTTATAGGTTTCTAATGTCTGTAAAAATTAAAAATTTCTATAGACACCACATCATGATTCAAGACTACATATAACACTACGGATGTGTTAATGCATCAGTAAATTTCTCAATCATTTTCAATGAATAATGATTCAAGACTTTAATAGAAACTATAATAGGTGAAGTATTCAAGACTTTAACCCCTAGTTCTTGCTTTGGTGAATGACGAGGCGCCCTTGCTCGATATTTGGTATAGCATAAGAAGTTCTTCTAACAGGGATCTCTCTTTGTTTTTAGGAGGTTTTAAGGTATAATAATCGAAAAATGTATGGTTTTGGATTTTTAATATATATTTCGCATATAAGTTAAACCTAGCTAAATTAAGAATGCCTATACTGTGCATGCTAAAATGCCAATAGGATGCTAAGACATGTAACACATGAGACCTGCACATTATTTTGTGCTCGAAATAAGGCAAATGAATTTGTACATTAATACTACAGAAATAAATCAAACAACAAAATCGTATTACAAATTACAAAACAATTAAAGAATTATTTTATTTTGGTTTCTTCTTCATCAGTAATATATATTCTTCATCTTTGAAGCATGAAATTAACGTGTTGAGAGTAGTAGTAGATGTGGTGGAATCTTTTTTGAATCCCATTGATTGGGACACATAATCGAAAGCCGACCTCTGCTGCAAGTTCTCAGCCGCGGGAGGTTGAAACTCCAACCTGGTCCTACAGTGCGATGAACCCTCCGCAGTTACTGATCCTTCCAGTAGATGATAGCGTGCAGATAGGGAGCGGTAGCTGTTGTGAAGCCTGTGTTTCTTCATGGCATGAATTACAAATGGTATTAATCCTTCCATATTTCTGTTGCTGGTTTATGTGACTACTTAATTAAATTAAATAATAATATATGTGGATGTGAATTTGGTAATTGTTAGTATGGTGTTATTTATATGTAGGGAGGGTGCTACATGGGTTTGAATTTTGAGCTTTATCTATTATCTATTATCTATCTTTATTCTTTATAATATATTATAACAGAGTGTGAATTAGGTAGTCATTTTATTTTTAGTAACCTATAAACTAATCTACACCATTAATAGATTAAAACTTTTAATTTAGACCATTGATATTACCTTCATAAAATGACAACCTAAATAGTGGAGAAGGGATGATCAAATGTCTAAACTACCCCTTTATTCTTATTTTAACAATCAATTAAATTTAATTTTCGATTATTTAAGATAAATACAAATCAAGGTTTAATTTTATTCACATAATAATTGTCAAACAATTCATCATTTATAAATTTAAATTGAAATATTTTCTTTAACTTTTTTATTATATATATGCACTGTGTGTTGTTAAATTGTTAATAGTAGTTTTAATTTTTCATTTTCAATTTATTTTTTCTCCGATCATCAAATGTATTTTCACCAATTAATTATAAATTTTTAAGTTTCTTGAATGCACACGAGATGTTCGACTAAATGTCTTTAAGGATTTCAACGTGTCTATCCCAAATGTAAGATTTATAATTTTAATTTTGATTAGCTGTTCATTTTTTTTATATATAAATCTCATACCTCACATATGTGACCTATAGGTCACGGGTTTGAATCCGTGCTTTAGCATATGTGGGTGATTTTTGGATATGTGATTTGTCCAGCGTTGATACTCGCATTACGAGATGGGGCGGACACGTACCATTAAAATATGGTATAGGAGTTGGGGGTATCCTCCAAATTACCTTTTTTTTCCCAATCTATTATTTAGTTTAAGTTTTTTCTTAAAAAAAAATTTACACTTAGAGTCGATAAATCTCGGATAGAAATTTGTTTCCTTTTTTTTTGTTATATTAACATTAGTTTTGTTGCTTGCTTGGTTCTAATACAATAATGTTATATCGTAGTGTAGTCTTTGGATTCAACCCTATGGAAAGCTTTGTTTTTTTCTAAAAATAAATATCTTACACTTAGAGTCGATAAATTTCGAATAAATATTTGTTTCCTTTTTTTTTTTTTTTGTTATATTAACTTTAGTTTTGTTGTTTGCATGGATTTAATACAATAATGTGATATCGCAGTGTAGTCTTGGATTTAACCTCATGGAAAATGTTTTTTTTTTTTTTTATCCTTTTTGGTGAATTATGAACTTTGTAATTATATACAGCGGCCTTAATTCATCGTTTATAAATTCGAATTTGAATATTTTCTTTAATTTTTTATTATATGTATGCACTATGTATTTTTAAATTTCTAATATTAGTTTTAATTTTTCATTTTCAACTTATTTTTTCTCTAATCATCAAATGTATTTTCATCGATTAATTATAAATTTTCAAGTTTCGTGAATGTACACGAGATGTTCAACTAAATATCTCCAAGGCTTTCAACTTTCTATCCCAAATGTAATATTTATAATTTTGATTTGGTTAGTTGTTCATTATTTTTGTAAATCTTAGACCCCACATATGTGGCCTATAAGTCACGGGTTTGAATTCGTACCTTGACCTATGTGGGTTATTTGTGGACATGTGATTTGTCCGGCGTTGATGCTCGCCTTGCGGGGTGGGGTGGACACGTACCACTAAAATATGATACAGGAGTTAGGGATATCCTTCAAATTACCTTTTTATCCCAATTTATTATTTAGTTTTAGTTTTTTTTTTAAAAAAAAAATATATTTTACACTTAGAGTCGATAAATTTATGATATATATGTGTGTGTGTGTGTATATATATATATATATATATATATTAGTTATATTAACTTTAGTTTTGTTGTTTGCTTGAATTTAATACAACAATGCGATATTGCAGTGTAGACTTTGGATTTAACCCCATGGAAAGAGTTTTTTTTTTCCTATCTATTTTGTGAATTATGAACTTTGTTATTATACGGCTAGCTTTATTGTCACAACAATCTGAATTATAATGGTAACTTTCTAAAACGAAAAAATAATTCTAATATGCTAAATAACTCGATAATAAAAATGTAAAATGCACTTGCACAATAAAAGAGTTGCATTTTAACTTTTGTCAGGAAAAAATGAAAAATTAGTTTATTTTAAATATGAGTGTATGGACCGTGAAAAAAGTCATAATATTGTCGTGACGGATCATTTTTATGATTTTTTTTAACCAAATACAACATACAACTCATTTACTATGCCACATCATCTTATACTCCGTATTACTTATCAACTCTTTAGTATTTTATATTTCTCTTTATCACATACTCATGGTACCAAGTGATATAGATCAACTCTTATAAATTATTTTTCTATATATAAGTTTTTATTGAAAAAATATATGAAAGAATAATTTTTATAAGCTTGAAAAGGTTTTTAAGTTTTTATTTTTTTCACGTTATAAAAGAAATTTGATTCGGTGTCGTGCATTAATAAAAAAAGTATTTATAATAAAAAATAAAATACAACTACAAAACTAAATATCTAATCTAATGTATAATATTATATATTATACAATTTATAACTAATCCCGCGTTGTCGCGGGTCTTCAACTAGTTACTACTTATAAAGCATGTTCAATGTTGAATCTTAAAATACTTAAAAATAATTAAAGTTCCTAAAATACCCCTATGACATTTATACCTATTAATTTATGCATATAATATATGATCAAATCATTTCCATTAATATGTAGATTACTGTAAACAAATCAGATATCTTTCTATTATATTTATCATATAGATAAAATGATACATAATACAAGCATCATATAATAAATCTTCAAAATATTTACATTTATTTTCATTTTAAAATGGTCAGTCGCCGCTCCATCCACCGTCACCACTTTCACCGCCGCATTGTGCGGGCATTATGCTAGTAGTTGTTAAAATGTGAAGTTTGACTTTGTATTTTATTGACTTTTTGTTATTGGTTATCTTGTTTACGAACAAAACAAAGATATTTAACTCGTGTGATATATACTTTTTTGAATTCAGTAAGACTTTTCTAATATCTATCAAAATCTATTCAGTACTTTTTTAAAGAAAAATAATATATAAAGTCTGACTTTACAAATAATAGGAGTACTAATTTATAGAATAAAATAAAAATAAAAAGTAAGACTTTTTTTTCTTTTATAGATTAAATAAAAAAAGTATATGAAGATTTTCTTTTATTTTATTTTATTTTATTTTATTTATAAATTAGTACTCCTATTCTTTTAATATGTTGGGCAGTTGGGACTAGTGGTACACATAACCCGGTTTTGAGAGAACCCGACCCGACCCGACCCGAAACCGGTTTTGGTCAAACATGGTCAAAACCGGTTTGGCCCAAAACCGGTTCGGGTCCAACCCGGTTTTGGCCACCCAAACCCCAACCCGATCTAACCCGATTTGTATAGGGTCGAACCCGAACCGGTTCCAAAACCGGTTTCAAACCGGTTTTTATATAATTCCGTTTTTCGCGAGCGTTTCAAGGAAAACGAATGTTTGGGTCAAAACTTTTTCATTGAGTTCGTAGAACATAAGTATTGGAAACATAATTGATCGATAACTAAACCAAAACGCCTCTAAATCTTGTTAAAAAAAAAGTATTGAATCGAAAAAGTCTATATAATTCATTTTTCGTTCGATCGATAAGCGTTTTAAGGAAAACGAATGTTTCGGTCTTTTTTTTTTCATTTATATTGTAAAACATTAGTATTGAAAACATAATTGATCAATAACCAAACCAAAATGCATGTAAATCTTCGTTAAAAAAGTATTGAATCGAAAAAGTCTATATAATTCATTTTTCGTTCGATCGTTAAGCGTTTTAATGAAAAGCAACGTTTGGGCCAAATTTTTTTCATTAACTTTGTAGAACATTAGTAATGGAAACATAATTGATCAATAACATAACCAAAAGGCTTCTAAATCTCCTTAAAAATATTATTGAATCCGAAAATTCTATATATTCATAAACGTTCGATCGTTAAGCGTTTTAATGAAAAGCAACGTTTGGGCCAAATTTTTTTCATTAGCTTTGTAGAACATTAGTAATGGAAACATAATTGATCAATAACATAACCAAAAGGCTTCTAAATCTCCTTAAAAATATTATTGAATCCGAAAATTCTATATAATTCATAAAAAAAAAAAAAAAAAAAAAAAAAAGGGTAATTAGGAGGGAACCCTTAGCCCCGGGGCCTTTGGCCCCCAGTCTCCCACCCGCAAAGGAGGATCTGCCGGAAAATCACCTGCGCAAGCGTGCACAGCCACAGTGCTCGAGAGCTTCCCCTCAATAAATGGAGTGTTAATCCACCCAGCGGAGAGGATCGAACCCGTACCGATTAGGCACACTGTGGGGCCCAAATGCGTTGGGGCGGCGGTACCACTGGGCTATTGCCACAGCGTTAAGCGTTTTAATGAAAAGCAACGTTTGGGCCAAATTTTTTTCATTAACTTTGTATAACATTAGTAATGGAAACATAATTGATCAATAACATAACCAAAAGGCTTCTAAATCTCCTTAAAAATATTATTGAATCCGAAAATTCTATATAATTCAAAGTGAGTTGATACTTTCAAGGAATGTTTTACTAAATGCAAGGAAACATGTGCATAAAAAGTGATACTGTATGCATAAAGAGTTGTACATTTCCGTGTGTTTAGTAAAAACTTCCTTGCATTTATCAAACACGTTTTAGCGTTAGGCTTTTTAAGGATAAACAATGTTTGGAGCAAAATTTTTTTATTGAATTGGTAGAACATTAGTAATACAAACGTAATTGAACAATAACTTAAACAAAAGTCTTCTAAGTCTTCATAATACAATTACAACTAAAAATATAAAATATACCAACGAATACATTTCGAGCTTCGGCATGGCCATCACCCGAAAATGTAATCGAGTAGTAATCTTCAACTTGTATTAATCTTCAAAAGTCGAAATCTTCTTCGGAGGTAGCCTCGCGCGAAGCTTGATCAAGAGCAATTTCTTCGTCGGAAAGTGATATTGTTACACCTTCTTCCACCTCGATATTGTGTATGTCTTCTTCGTATTCCATTTCACCTTCAAGACTTGATACATTTTGTATGCGTTCCGCGGCGTCCAAGTGATCCTTCAAGCAAATGCACATCTCTAAGGAGGCCGGTGTGAGTCTTGTTATTCGTATAGATAATACCCTGCCACTAAGAGAAAAAGCGGATTCCGAAGCTACCGTAGAAGCTTGGACGGTTAGTAAATCTCGGGCCATGATGGCTAGAACGGGAAATTGAGATTCCCTCTCTTTCCACCAAGCCAAAATATCAAATTGTTCGAACTCATTGGGTAGAATAGTGGCCAAAAAATCCGTAGTCGTATATATCCCATATTCGTTAGTGGTATTTTGGTTACCATCACCCCTTGCCCGTTTATTGTTTTCTTGTCTTAAACTATTATAAAAATTTAGCATTGGATTGCTAGAAGAAGATGAAGAAAACATTGGGTTAGCCGTACTACCGGACACATGTATGGTTGAACTATATTTTTGAAAATATACGCCAAATAAATCTCCCAAACATTTGTTAAAATCCGTTTTTGCATTATGTGAAAACAATGGGTCGGCCTCATTCAAATCCAAATTGTGACAAATGTTATCGATAAGCATTTCCACCCCGGTAACGTTTAAACAAGGGTTCATTGCGGCGGAACAAGTAATTACCGGTGGCATTTCTTGAAAATATTTTTTTAGTTTTTCTTTCATGGGAGCCACCATTTCTTCAAATATAGGACCTTCATACACGTAGTCGTTTAATTTTGTAGTCATTAACCAAATTTGATTAAGCACCAAATGACTAGTTGGATAATAAACACCCGATAATAAAGTGGTCGCGGTTTTGAAAAGTTTGAGCAATTCGACCATCTTTTTAATATACTCCCAATATATGATTGGAAATGGTGTTGCAAGACCTTTTGTAACAAGATGATCATGAAAAACTTGTAAACTATCGCGTTGGCGTAAACCACATACAAACATATGGTAGGTCGAATTCCATCTAACGGGCATGTCCCAATTAGGGGTTAAAAAAATAGAATTCGTATCCTTGCACAATTTCATATAAGATTTGTATCTAGCTTTACCCTTTTGAAAAACGTCTTGCAACATACTTTTAAACCTCGTTTTTACTTCGTCTACATCTTCAACCGCTAGTCCGGCTTGCACAACCAAGTTAATGATGTGTGCAACACATCGACTATGATAAAAAATGCCCTTCAATGGTGGTGCGTATTTTAGTATTAATTTTGAAACGGCAAGTGTATTATTACTAGCGTTGTCAAAAGATATTGAAAAAACCTTTTCTTCCAATTTAAACATTTTAATCACACTTCGTAACATGTAAAATAAGTTTTGACCCGTGTGAGGATACTCAAAGTCTTCAAAAGCAATGGTACGTTTCATCATTTGCCAAGTTGCGGGATCAACCCAATGTGCGGTTACACAAAGGTACGAACCGGGCAGACCATGAGGAGCCGACCAAACATCGGTTGTTAATGATACACATGTATTTAAATTTTCAAAACCGATTTTTAGTTGTTTTTTAGCATCTTTCCACAATTTAAGGGCATCGCGTTTAAGAGTAGTACGACTTACATTGTTATATCGCGGTTGAAGAGTGGTTTGAATCACCCTAGTAAGCCGAGGGTTGTCGAAGTGGTTGAAAGGCAAAGCTTCTTGAATTACATAACCCGCAAAAACTTGTCGACACCGTTCCACATCGTATGTAAATATAGAACCATCTCGTGCCATCGAAGATTGCCCACTTGCTTCTGGATTACCTTTGAGTCCCGCACAATGCTTCTCGGTATGATTTTTCAAGGTGGTGTTGGAGTCGGGTTTGAAGAACAACTTACAACGTTTACAATGCGCTTTAATCGAACCATCCGACAACAACACTTTGTCGTAAGCACTCCAAATCTCCGGATTTCTTTTGTTGGGCAATTGTTTCACAATCGTTGGTGCATTTGAAGAACCAACACCATGGGAAGCCGAAGAAGATTGAGTTGCCATTTTCGAAACGAAAATATATATGCGTTTTTGAGTATTTGTATATAAATATGAGTGTGTAAATGTGTGTTTTGGTTTCTAAATGATATGATATATATATATACTTGAATCATAATGGCAAAAACGTAATTAAATGGCAAAAAAAACGGCTAGATGGAGTACCAACGGATATATTAACGGACAAAAAGTAAAAACCGGTTTCAAACCGGTTTGAAAACCGGTTTTTCAAATCGGGTCGGGTAAAACCGGTTCCAACCCGGTTTCAACGGATAGAACCCCAAACCGGTTTCAAACCGGCGGTTTGAACCCAAACCGAACCGGTTTTGGTCAAACCCGGTTTTGACCGGTTTCAAATCGGGTCGGGTTCTTGAACCCGGTTTCGATGTGCATCTTTAGTTGGGACATATCACATATATGTATGGGACTGGTGGATTTGGGGGACCTTCAAGGTCAGGTTTGGGCCAAGTCCGGGATGCCAACCCATTTGTTCACCTCAATTTCCTGGCTAAAACACACCCGAACTTCTTCTTTTTTTCCCCTCCAAAAAGCAATCCCAAGCATTCAATTTTGTTTTATAATATAAACTAATAATAAATAATAGTTATTATCATTATACATTAAGTTAGGGTGTATTTTGATATGTTTTAAAGTAGTTAATACGTATAATTCAAAATCTTCCAACCAACAAACCACATTAACATTCATGTTTTAAAGCATATCTATAATCTATATCTATATCTATAATCTATAATCTATAATACATATAATGCATCTTACTACTTTATTTTAAGAAACTTTAAGAACTAAAATTCAACACTTCCAAATTTAAATTGTACATACTTTATATTGTAGTAACTTATTTTTTTATACCTTTTCACTTTTAACCAACAAAAACAAATTTCTTAAGTTCTTAAATTAATGTTATGTTCATAAACAACATAACATTAAATATACTGAATATTTTTATTCAGTATAAAAGCGCGCAGTAGCTAAGACTAATCATCAAAAATGAATATATAGTATTCTTAGAGTAAGGTTCAAATGAGTACACCAATTTTGAGTGAGAATGAGGGAACCAACAGATTTCTGCCATGTGTCACTTTATTCTTTCTCCACCACATTTTTAAAATTAAATATCTCACAAACGGTAAGTCGAAAAATCATGAAAATTGCATCATAAAATTCAACGTTTTCTCCTTTTCGATTTGCTGTCTCTCAAGGCATACTTTTGACAACTTTTTTTTCTTCCATTTTTTGGTGGGTTTTACAAATTAGTAACACATGTGTTAGTGATTGGTTCTACATTTAATTTGTGGTTAAGGTTAGGGTTTAGGGTTAGGGTTAGGGTTTAGTAGGGTTTAGGGTTTAGTAGGGTTTAGGGTTTAGTAGGGTTTAAGGTTTAGAGTTTTGTAAAGCGTTTAGGGTTTAGGGTTTGGGGTTAGGGTTTGAGGTTTCGGGGAGAAACCCCAAACCTCAAACCCTAAACTCTAAACCCTAACCCCTAAACCCCAAACCCTAAACGCAACACTTTAACACATGTGTTAGTAAATGTAAAACCTACCAAAAAAATGAAGAAAAAAAACTCGTCGAAAGTATGCCTTGAGGGACGGCAAATCGAAGAGGAGAAAACACTGAATTTAATGGTGCAATTTTCATAATTTTTCGATTTTTCGTTTGTGAGATAATTGATGTTGGGGGTAAATGGGTTTTGTACATGTGGAACATTCTCTTTGTACACATGACATGATATCATTGATTCTCTCATTCCCACATAAATTCCTATTCTCATTTGAACCTACCCAGTATTCTTAATCTGCGTTTGTTTCAAAATCTTCAAAAAATCAGATGCTATTATTACAATAGGTAGCCAACTACAATAAAAACAAACGAGTGACGTGGAAAGGAAAGAGCCGCGAAATGCGAGAGATCAGAATAAACCGAAAGCATATTTTATACCCATCTAATCTAAAACTAAGTAAAACCAACCGGGGCTATTAAAGCTACCCCTTGGCTCACCCCTTTTTCTCATTTCATTCCTACTTCCTGGCCCACATCAAATCAATCATATTTTATTTTTATTTTTTATAAAAAATATGTTTTTTAATAAACTGAAACTGATTCTGTACTGAACTGTGAGCCAGAAATACTAAACTGCAGGTCAGAAGGTAGGCCAGGGGGTATGAGCAGATTTTAGGGGGTGGCTTTAGATTCACCCAAACCAAAATCTTCCAACCAACAAACCACATTAACATTCATGTTTTAAAGCATATAATGCATTCATGTTTTAAAGCATATCTATAATCTATATCTATATCTATAATACATATAATGCATCTTACTACTTTATTTTAAGAAACTTTTAAGAACTAAAATTCAACACTTTCAAATTTAAATTGTACATACTTTAGATTGTAGTAACTTATCTTTTTATACTTTTTCACTTTTAACCTCACATTTCGTATTCCGGTTTTTCAACTTTACAGATCAAACTATCGTTGTCGATTTAACATCATATGTAATATATCAGTGAATATTAAACATAAAGTATTATTTCCGCTGCATAGCGCGGGTATTTTGCTAGTATATAATGATTCTGATTCATTTTAGGAAACCAAACGCACCCATTATTACTATACCATTTATTGGTGTAAACTCTTAGCTAGTCTCAAATGTAAAAACTCTGATAATGTGTATAAGTTTGTGAGTGACTCTCCGGCCGCCACCAATTGATCGATTTAAAATGAAATTAGATAGATTTTGTATGAACTACGTACATTGTAAACTATCTTAAGACTTGTCATACGATTCAATAGTAAATCATTTTATTCTACATCAAACACTATCATATAACACGCTTTACTATTTTGACATTATGGATATGGATATATATATATATATATATATATATATATATATATATATATATATATATATATATATATTCTTTTACATGTAAACTTGTTTAATGTTTATGAGTTTTATCATTTAATATATCCCAATATATATTATTAATTAATACTCACTGCATCATCATGTCATTATTATATGATACGTTGAACATCCTTAAAATTTCTCTGGGAAAGGTACGTACGTGGCCCATATGTGGATGTACTTGGACATGTTTGTATGTGATATCCTTGTAGACTCGTAGTTTTGTACGGAGTAGTATTATTAGTATATGCCTATATGGGGTAGGCAAATATTGGACTTGTTGAGCAACAAATTAAATCCAGTTAGGATAATGATCATGTTTTATTTATGGAGCTGATTTTGGCAAGTACTTGTCATAAGGAAACAGTACAACTGTTTATGCCTATAGTACAACTGGTTAATGCACTGTTTCCTTGTGACAAGTAAAAATTAACTTGCCAAAATCAGCTCCCTTTATTTATATATGCTCAAGTTGACTTGTTTACAACTTCTTTTTGTCCTCTTAAACGAGATTTTTAGAACAAATCAAATCATTTGACCCATGCATGGTTCGTTGATGAATGATGTTATGAATAACGGGAAGAGTACGTTCCGCTAAGAACTGAACATTGCTAGGAACTCTATTAACAACTCATTATGCATGTATCAATTAAAGCCATATAAGTTGTCAAAATTACATTGCTTAATAACAATTATACAGATGCATGTAAGGTTTTTATAAGGTTATAGGCTTTGAAAGTCGATAAGAATGACGGATTTTGATAAATGAATCTAAATAAAGATGCATTTGGGATGTGTTAACTTGTAAAACTTTCAACTCAAATATTTATTTTTAGTGGATAGTGGTTCATTTAGTTCAATTCTTAACAAATATTTATTTTTAAGTTAATCCTTCCTCACGTAATAACTAAAACTAAATTCCCAATTGTCGAGTAAATATATATTTGGTAGTAAAAGTGGTATTCAAACAAAAGTTCTTTATATGAAAGAATTTAAAAAGTAAAGGTCTAAGGATTAGGAAGATGGCCAATGATTTCTGACATTTCAAATTTCGATCAAATAATGAGCTTAGACTCTAATCTTTCATGTATACCTAGGGGCTGTGATGACACTGAGTCATGATATTTTGACTTTTAGATAATGATTAGTTATCAATGTATTGAAACTAATCATAGTAAATATTAATTTAAACCAATGAACTTGATAATTAATTTGGGGCAAAGATGACCCCGCCCATTATCAACTGAGCTACACGCAAGATAGTGTGTTTAATTAGTATATATAACAATTAGCGTTCTAGGGGAATTATCATTATCTAAAATCATTGAGTTGATCATGTAGTAAATGAACTTTTTTACTCATCATGGGTTTGGCTCACAAGATAAGCTTAATTAAATGCACTACAATTTTCTATATATATCACAAAATTCATTGACTTAACTCACTTGTTTCCAATTATACATCATCATTAATTACATTTTATATTAATTATAGAAAATTAAACATCATTACATGTCACTAACTTGTGTCCTTACGGCACTAATTAGATTTTCCCCTCATAATATTATTCCTACATATTAAACATAAATATCATTATATCCACATTACTGTGAGCCATTTTCCTACTGGTTTCATTGATTCATTACAAAATAAGTGCCCTTTAATGACTAACACTTTTCCTTGCTAATACACAAACAGTCATTAAAGGGTTAGCGAAGGCTTAAGCTCACGAAAGAAACAATAGCTTTAAGTGATTTAAATAAAAATTATTAAATTAAATAAATAAAATAAAATACTACATATTGTTATTGTTAGACACGTGCATAGTGATGGCTCATTTTTCTCGAAGGACATCACAAGAGTAAAACTGAAAACCCTTGTTCCAAACCCTAGACGCTCTCTCTCTCTCTCTGTTTTGACGATTAATCTTCGCCGACTATCGTTGCCGATCATCAACACCATGGCCGGCTATTAAAGCCGCCGTTGGCCATTAGCCCGCCGCCAGATTAAAAGAGAGGTACGTATTGATTCAATTCTTCATAAATGATTCAGAAATTGAATCTAATATATAACCTATTGGTTTAGAAATCAAATCCAAATCATTAGGTATTGATTCGTACTTCGATTCAGTTCGCTATTATCTACTCGAAAATCGAACTCAAGTCGTTACTTATAACTCAAATTCAAGTGCTGATTTATTAATTCATAATCGAATTTATGTCATCACGCATTGATTTAGTCATTGACTTGAAATAGTTACATACTGATTCATAATTTGAAATTCATAAATTGAATTTGATATTTTACCTTTGTTAATAAATTGAATTCAAGGTGTTACATATTGATTCAAAATCAAATTCAATAGTTTTGTCTGTCTTCAGATGAAATGACATTGTAGCTTTTGTGTTGATTTTGAAGTCTATCAGTAGTGAATTTGATCTAAAGAAATCGTGCACAGAATAGAGCATTGACTTATACTATTTGATTTGCAATCTGCTAAAGCTTTACTTAATCCATTAATGTGAAATTACGTGTAAAAATGTAACACCCCAAATTTCAGAAAATTAATATCGTACACGGATATATTTTTATTACGAAATATTATTATGTAGATAATGAGATATAGTGAAAAACGTAAACGGTTTTATCGGTTCCAGACTGTAGAGTTTAAAGGGGATAAAATAATTAGACCGACTTATATAGATATGTACGTACAGTATATGTTTATCCAATATTCATCTAAAAACATTCCAAAGTGTTTTAGAGAAAGCGAGAGAAAAAGAGAAAAACCTCAGGGACGATTCTAACTTCCAATTCCTTCAATTCAATTCATGATTCAAGCTTTAGAGATTCGAATTAATCTTCCTTTCATCATCTTCTAGCTCAAGTAAGTTGAATTCTTCCATGATTTAACCTAGGGTTTTGGGGTTTTATGAGATTTTGATGGGTTTTGTATGAATGAGGGTTTTAATCCGAAATTGAAGCTAGAAATTGATTGAATTAGTGTTAGTTAGTGTTTTTATGATTGTTAGTAGTTATATAACATGTTGGAAGTGATGAATTTATGATTTGTGTTCTTGAATAATTATGAGGGTTTTGAAGAATCATGATTATAACTTGAAGTTATGGTTTAATTTGGTGTAGTTAGTGTTAATTAGTGTTATAAAAGTTGTTGAAAATCATATAACATGATGAAAGTGAAGAAATTATGATTTAGTGTTCTTGAGTAATTCTAGAGTTTATGTTAAGATGATGTTAATAAGTTTAATTATGAAACTAGTGATACTTATAGAGTATGATTATGATGATGAATATGTGTGGTAAGAGTTTTATTAGTGAGAGTTAAAAGTGATTAAAGAAGTAGTTTAATGTGATTAACTAAAGATTTAACTAGTGAAATCAAAGTGGGGGAGGAAGTAATGAGATTATGTGGATGATTGATTAGTGTTTAAACATGTTGTTATGTGTTATGTACTTTATGATAGGGATTGAAGAAGTGGATGCTTATGTTGATCAAGATGGTGAAATCGTCATTTAAGAGATTGTGGTGAGTGATACGGGGGTTAAACAGGTGATTTGGTTGTGTAGTACCGTATAGCTTGCGGGCTAGAGGTTTGCACAATCAAGGAAAAGTTATTTGTTTATGTGTGTTTACTTAGTTTGTTGTCTTTAAATTATTTGTTTATATTTAATTGTTATGTGAATACGTGTTATTTGGAAAGTCAGTAGTGATTAACTCATTAGCGAGTAATGAGTATGTCACTAGCGTGAAGGTAAAAGAAAGAATTGGTGGAGAATAGTGTATGATTCGATTGTGTTGGATCCGGATTACTGTTGGGTAAGAGGCTACACAATCGGGTGAAAGATTATGTGTTCATATATGTGGATTAAATAATTGAGATTATGTAGTTATGATGTTATTTTTAATTGATAGTGTATGATTCGATTGTGTTGGATCCGGATTGCTTCCGAGCAAGAGGCTATACAATTGGGTGGAAGAAAATGTGTTTACATATGTGGATTAATTAGTGAAGATAGTGTAGTTATAATGTTATGTGAATCGATTGTTGGGTGATTATGTAGTTTGTGGATTTTGTGGAATATGCTTATGTAGTGAAACAGTGTTAGTATGCATACCGTTGTGGTATGGTACTCAGTGAAATAGTGTTAGCATGCATATCGATGTGGTATGGTGCTCAGTGATCAGTGTTCAGTGTGTTCAGAGATCAATGATTTTGTGTTTATGTAAATTGCTTGTTTGATTTGCCTGTGTACTCACTAAGCAGTTGTGCTTACCCGTTTCAGTGTTTATGTTGTAGGTTGATGTTTTGATAGAGACATGTGGATAGAAGGGTTATGAGAAGCTAGTGACATGGATATGGAGCATGCTTATGGTTAGAATATGCTTCTTTCTTTTGAATTGTTGTTTTGATGCTCAATTGTGTAAATCGCCCAAACAAATAGTTTTTGAATTAAATATGTTGGTCAATGTGTAGTAGTTGACTTTGAAAGTCAAACCGAGTTATGATGTCTAGTGTATGTGGTTGTTAAGAGTATGAAGTTATGTGATTGGTTTGGTTTGGGTCAAAGTGTTCAAAAGTGATTAAGTGTCGAATGTGATTGGTTGGTCAAATGAGAAGTTGACATATAGTCAACAATGTTGTAAGAGTCAAACATGTGTGGTATTGGGTAATGTGGTGGTGTTATGTAGTAGATTTGGTGAAGGTGTCCAAATGGACACCAAAACGGGTCAAAAGGGTTAAATCGGGTTAGAATGTACTTATGTGGGTTTGGTCAATGGTGTTAGACTTGTTTTGGTATGTTGATCATGTGTGCAAAAAGTTAGAGTTCAAGTGTTCATGGTTTGTGATTTGAGTTGTAGTCAAAAAGTGGTTAAAATGGTCGAAAAATGGTTATATGTCCGTTTTCTCGTAAAACGTGAATTTTGGAAAAGTGCAAAAATAGAAAGTTTCATTTTGGCATTTTGGAGGTGCCTGCAAATTTTCAGGGTCTAAGTGTTTACGAGTAAAAAGTTATGCGCGTCGGAAATTCGTATTTTGGTATTAGTTTGTGTGCAGCCCTGATTCCTGGGGAATCGGAGTCATTCCTGAGGAATCTGAACTTAAGTTCTAACAGCAACCCTGATTCCTGGGGAACGAGAGTCATTCCTGGGGAATCCGAATCCAAGTGTTAACAGCATGTCTGATTCCTGAGGAATGAGAGTCATTCCTGGGGAATCTCTTGTAAATTCACATTTTTGTTATTTGAGTCATTATTTGATTAAGGGAACGATACAAGAGTCTGTAATGTCATATTTTAGATGTGGGACCTAATAGAGTGTGTTTTCAGTGTTAGGTAAAAAAAAAAAAAAAAAAAAAAATGGTTCTGTTTTCGGGGCGTTTCAAGTTGGTATCAGAGCAATGGTTTGAGAGAGTTAGGTAATCCGTGATAGGATTGCTTAACCTTAAACCATTATGATTGTTTGATTTGCTATGATTATGATTATGTTTAACAGTGAAATTGATTCTAGGAATATAATTGATGTAGTTGTATGTGTAAATAAGATGGATAAGTAGTAAAATAGTTTTTGATTATGTGCTTAATTGTTAAATAGTTATTGTGTGTTAACCGTTGAATAGGTTATGTGTTATGTGTTTGTGTGGGAATCACATTGAAAAACGATGATATGAGATAACTTGAGAATGAAGTGTGTATAACATAATATGTCTACGCCTGATCACCGTAGTTATATTATGCTAGTTCACATGGAATTGTTGGAGTTATCAAATATTAAAGTGATTTAATGTGATTAATAGAATAGAATGTAAGGGAAGAGGTGTTTAACATATGTGAATTACGGGTTAGATATTATGAAAAGAGGAGATAATAGAGGTAGTAGGAGAAATAGACTTGTACTTAGTGATATGTATTTCACTTATTATGTGAAACCAATATGTAAGGGATATATGATTAAGAGCTTGTAGAGTTAGTATTGATAATATGTATAATCAGTGAATTACGTGAAGTGCTCAGAGTATGATTAAGTGTTTGTGCATGAGTAGAGATAGTATTGAGACTGGGTAGTACGAGTGCCATTCGTGAGGACACGAATGAAATAAGTGGGGGAGAGTTGTAACACCCCAAATTTCAGAAAATTAATATCGTACACGGATATATTTTTATTACGAAATATTATTATGTAGATAATGAGATATAGTGAAAAACGTAAACGGTTTTATCGGTTCCAGACTGTAGAGTTTAAAGGGGATAAAATAATTAGACCGACTTATATAGATATGTACGTACAGTATATGTTTATCCAATATTCATCTAAAAACATTCCAAAGTGTTTTAGAGAAAGCGAGAGAAAAAGAGAAAAACCTCAGGGACGATTCTAACTTCCAATTCCTTCAATTCAATTCATGATTCAAGCTTTAGAGATTCGAATTAATCTTCCTTTCATCATCTTCTAGCTCAAGTAAGTTGAATTCTTCCATGATTTAACCTAGGGTTTTGGGGTTTTATGAGATTTTGATGGGTTTTGTATGAATGAGGGTTTTAATCCGAAATTGAAGCTAGAAATTGATTGAATTAGTGTTAGTTAGTGTTTTTATGATTGTTAGTAGTTATATAACATGTTGGAAGTGATGAATTTATGATTTGTGTTCTTGAATAATTATGAGGGTTTTGAAGAATCATGATTATAACTTGAAGTTATGGTTTAATTTGGTGTAGTTAGTGTTAATTAGTGTTATAAAAGTTGTTGAAAATCATATAACATGATGAAAGTGAAGAAATTATGATTTAGTGTTCTTGAGTAATTCTAGAGTTTATGTTAAGATGATGTTAATAAGTTTAATTATGAAACTAGTGATACTTATAGAGTATGATTATGATGATGAATATGTGTGGTAAGAGTTTTATTAGTGAGAGTTAAAAGTGATTAAAGAAGTAGTTTAATGTGATTAACTAAAGATTTAACTAGTGAAATCAAAGTGGGGGAGGAAGTAATGAGATTATGTGGATGATTGATTAGTGTTTAAACATGTTGTTATGTGTTATGTACTTTATGATAGGGATTGAAGAAGTGGATGCTTATGTTGATCAAGATGGTGAAATCGTCATTTAAGAGATTGTGGTGAGTGATACGGGGGTTAAACAGGTGATTTGGTTGTGTAGTACCGTATAGCTTGCGGGCTAGAGGTTTGCACAATCAAGGAAAAGTTATTTGTTTATGTGTGTTTACTTAGTTTGTTGTCTTTAAATTATTTGTTTATATTTAATTGTTATGTGAATACGTGTTATTTGGAAAGTCAGTAGTGATTAACTCATTAGCGAGTAATGAGTATGTCACTAGCGTGAAGGTAAAAGAAAGAATTGGTGGAGAATAGTGTATGATTCGATTGTGTTGGATCCGGATTACTGTTGGGTAAGAGGCTACACAATCGGGTGAAAGATTATGTGTTCATATATGTGGATTAAATAATTGAGATTATGTAGTTATGATGTTATTTTTAATTGATAGTGTATGATTCGATTGTGTTGGATCCGGATTGCTTCCGAGCAAGAGGCTATACAATTGGGTGGAAGAAAATGTGTTTACATATGTGGATTAATTAGTGAAGATAGTGTAGTTATAATGTTATGTGAATCGATTGTTGGGTGATTATGTAGTTTGTGGATTTTGTGGAATATGCTTATGTAGTGAAACAGTGTTAGTATGCATACCGTTGTGGTATGGTACTCAGTGAAATAGTGTTAGCATGCATATCGATGTGGTATGGTGCTCAGTGATCAGTGTTCAGTGTGTTCAGAGATCAATGATTTTGTGTTTATGTAAATTGCTTGTTTGATTTGCCTGTGTACTCACTAAGCAGTTGTGCTTACCCGTTTCAGTGTTTATGTTGTAGGTTGATGTTTTGATAGAGACATGTGGATAGAAGGGTTATGAGAAGCTAGTGACATGGATATGGAGCATGCTTATGGTTAGAATATGCTTCTTTCTTTTGAATTGTTGTTTTGATGCTCAATTGTGTAAATCGCCCAAACAAATAGTTTTTGAATTAAATATGTTGGTCAATGTGTAGTAGTTGACTTTGAAAGTCAAACCGAGTTATGATGTCTAGTGTATGTGGTTGTTAAGAGTATGAAGTTATGTGATTGGTTTGGTTTGGGTCAAAGTGTTCAAAAGTGATTAAGTGTCGAATGTGATTGGTTGGTCAAATGAGAAGTTGACATATAGTCAACAATGTTGTAAGAGTCAAACATGTGTGGTATTGGGTAATGTGGTGGTGTTATGTAGTAGATTTGGTGAAGGTGTCCAAATGGACACCAAAACGGGTCAAAAGGGTTAAATCGGGTTAGAATGTACTTATGTGGGTTTGGTCAATGGTGTTAGACTTGTTTTGGTATGTTGATCATGTGTGCAAAAAGTTAGAGTTCAAGTGTTCATGGTTTGTGATTTGAGTTGTAGTCAAAAAGTGGTTAAAATGGTCGAAAAATGGTTATATGTCCGTTTTCTCGTAAAACGTGAATTTTGGAAAAGTGCAAAAATAGAAAGTTTCATTTTGGCATTTTGGAGGTGCCTGCAAATTTTCAGGGTCTAAGTGTTTACGAGTAAAAAGTTATGCGCGTCGGAAATTCGTATTTTGGTATTAGTTTGTGTGCAGCCCTGATTCCTGGGGAATCGGAGTCATTCCTGAGGAATCTGAACTTAAGTTCTAACAGCAACCCTGATTCCTGGGGAACGAGAGTCATTCCTGGGGAATCCGAATCCAAGTGTTAACAGCATGTCTGATTCCTGAGGAATGAGAGTCATTCCTGGGGAATCTCTTGTAAATTCACATTTTTGTTATTTGAGTCATTATTTGATTAAGGGAACGATACAAGAGTCTGTAATGTCATATTTTAGATGTGGGACCTAATAGAGTGTGTTTTCAGTGTTAGGTAAAAAAAAAAAAAAAAAAAAAAATGGTTCTGTTTTCGGGGCGTTTCAAGTTGGTATCAGAGCAATGGTTTGAGAGAGTTAGGTAATCCGTGATAGGATTGCTTAACCTTAAACCATTATGATTGTTTGATTTGCTATGATTATGATTATGTTTAACAGTGAAATTGATTCTAGGAATATAATTGATGTAGTTGTATGTGTAAATAAGATGGATAAGTAGTAAAATAGTTTTTGATTATGTGCTTAATTGTTAAATAGTTATTGTGTGTTAACCGTTGAATAGGTTATGTGTTATGTGTTTGTGTGGGAATCACATTGAAAAACGATGATATGAGATAACTTGAGAATGAAGTGTGTATAACATAATATGTCTACGCCTGATCACCGTAGTTATATTATGCTAGTTCACATGGAATTGTTGGAGTTATCAAATATTAAAGTGATTTAATGTGATTAATAGAATAGAATGTAAGGGAAGAGGTGTTTAACATATGTGAATTACGGGTTAGATATTATGAAAAGAGGAGATAATAGAGGTAGTAGGAGAAATAGACTTGTACTTAGTGATATGTATTTCACTTATTATGTGAAACCAATATGTAAGGGATATATGATTAAGAGCTTGTAGAGTTAGTATTGATAATATGTATAATCAGTGAATTACGTGAAGTGCTCAGAGTATGATTAAGTGTTTGTGCATGAGTAGAGATAGTATTGAGACTGGGTAGTACGAGTGCCATTCGTGAGGACACGAATGAAATAAGTGGGGGAGAGTTGTAACACCCCAAATTTCAGAAAATTAATATCGTACACGGATATATTTTTATTACGAAATATTATTATGTAGATAATGAGATATAGTGAAAAACGTAAACGGTTTTATCGGTTCCAGACTGTAGAGTTTAAAGGGGATAAAATAATTAGACCGACTTATATAGATATGTACGTACAGTATATGTTTATCCAATATTCATCTAAAAACATTCCAAAGTGTTTTAGAGAAAGCGAGAGAAAAAGAGAAAAACCTCAGGGACGATTCTAACTTCCAATTCCTTCAATTCAATTCATGATTCAAGCTTTAGAGATTCGAATTAATCTTCCTTTCATCATCTTCTAGCTCAAGTAAGTTGAATTCTTCCATGATTTAACCTAGGGTTTTGGGGTTTTATGAGATTTTGATGGGTTTTGTATGAATGAGGGTTTTAATCCGAAATTGAAGCTAGAAATTGATTGAATTAGTGTTAGTTAGTGTTTTTATGATTGTTAGTAGTTATATAACATGTTGGAAGTGATGAATTTATGATTTGTGTTCTTGAATAATTATGAGGGTTTTGAAGAATCATGATTATAACTTGAAGTTATGGTTTAATTTGGTGTAGTTAGTGTTAATTAGTGTTATAAAAGTTGTTGAAAATCATATAACATGATGAAAGTGAAGAAATTATGATTTAGTGTTCTTGAGTAATTCTAGAGTTTATGTTAAGATGATGTTAATAAGTTTAATTATGAAACTAGTGATACTTATAGAGTATGATTATGATGATGAATATGTGTGGTAAGAGTTTTATTAGTGAGAGTTAAAAGTGATTAAAGAAGTAGTTTAATGTGATTAACTAAAGATTTAACTAGTGAAATCAAAGTGGGGGAGGAAGTAATGAGATTATGTGGATGATTGATTAGTGTTTAAACATGTTGTTATGTGTTATGTACTTTATGATAGGGATTGAAGAAGTGGATGCTTATGTTGATCAAGATGGTGAAATCGTCATTTAAGAGATTGTGGTGAGTGATACGGGGGTTAAACAGGTGATTTGGTTGTGTAGTACCGTATAGCTTGCGGGCTAGAGGTTTGCACAATCAAGGAAAAGTTATTTGTTTATGTGTGTTTACTTAGTTTGTTGTCTTTAAATTATTTGTTTATATTTAATTGTTATGTGAATACGTGTTATTTGGAAAGTCAGTAGTGATTAACTCATTAGCGAGTAATGAGTATGTCACTAGCGTGAAGGTAAAAGAAAGAATTGGTGGAGAATAGTGTATGATTCGATTGTGTTGGATCCGGATTACTGTTGGGTAAGAGGCTACACAATCGGGTGAAAGATTATGTGTTCATATATGTGGATTAAATAATTGAGATTATGTAGTTATGATGTTATTTTTAATTGATAGTGTATGATTCGATTGTGTTGGATCCGGATTGCTTCCGAGCAAGAGGCTATACAATTGGGTGGAAGAAAATGTGTTTACATATGTGGATTAATTAGTGAAGATAGTGTAGTTATAATGTTATGTGAATCGATTGTTGGGTGATTATGTAGTTTGTGGATTTTGTGGAATATGCTTATGTAGTGAAACAGTGTTAGTATGCATACCGTTGTGGTATGGTACTCAGTGAAATAGTGTTAGCATGCATATCGATGTGGTATGGTGCTCAGTGATCAGTGTTCAGTGTGTTCAGAGATCAATGATTTTGTGTTTATGTAAATTGCTTGTTTGATTTGCCTGTGTACTCACTAAGCAGTTGTGCTTACCCGTTTCAGTGTTTATGTTGTAGGTTGATGTTTTGATAGAGACATGTGGATAGAAGGGTTATGAGAAGCTAGTGACATGGATATGGAGCATGCTTATGGTTAGAATATGCTTCTTTCTTTTGAATTGTTGTTTTGATGCTCAATTGTGTAAATCGCCCAAACAAATAGTTTTTGAATTAAATATGTTGGTCAATGTGTAGTAGTTGACTTTGAAAGTCAAACCGAGTTATGATGTCTAGTGTATGTGGTTGTTAAGAGTATGAAGTTATGTGATTGGTTTGGTTTGGGTCAAAGTGTTCAAAAGTGATTAAGTGTCGAATGTGATTGGTTGGTCAAATGAGAAGTTGACATATAGTCAACAATGTTGTAAGAGTCAAACATGTGTGGTATTGGGTAATGTGGTGGTGTTATGTAGTAGATTTGGTGAAGGTGTCCAAATGGACACCAAAACGGGTCAAAAGGGTTAAATCGGGTTAGAATGTACTTATGTGGGTTTGGTCAATGGTGTTAGACTTGTTTTGGTATGTTGATCATGTGTGCAAAAAGTTAGAGTTCAAGTGTTCATGGTTTGTGATTTGAGTTGTAGTCAAAAAGTGGTTAAAATGGTCGAAAAATGGTTATATGTCCGTTTTCTCGTAAAACGTGAATTTTGGAAAAGTGCAAAAATAGAAAGTTTCATTTTGTCATTTTGGAGGTGCCTGCAAATTTTCAGGGTCTAAGTGTTTACGAGTAAAAAGTTATGCGCGTCGGAAATTCGTATTTTGGTATTAGTTTGTGTGCAGCCCTGATTCCTGGGGAATCGGAGTCATTCCTGAGGAATCTGAACTTAAGTTCTAACAGCAACCCTGATTCCTGGGGAACGAGAGTCATTCCTGGGGAATCCGAATCCAAGTGTTAACAGCATGTCTGATTCCTGAGGAATGAGAGTCATTCCTGGGGAATCTCTTGTAAATTCACATTTTTGTTATTTGAGTCATTATTTGATTAAGGGAACGATACAAGAGTCTGTAATGTCATATTTTAGATGTGGGACCTAATAGAGTGTGTTTTCAGTGTTAGGTAAAAAAAAAAAAAAAAAAAAAAAATGGTTCTGTTTTCGGGGCGTTTCAAAAAATGATTGTCATCTTTGTAAAATTTTTGAGTATTCGATCTATTGTTGATTGGGAATCTATCTTGAACAGGTTATGCTTGATAATATGACAACAATTAGTGATAGTAATAGCACTTCAATAGTTATATAGGTTGTTTTACTTGTAGGGAACTTAACTTCGTTGCTTGTGACATGCATTAACAGTACTTTTATAGGTGAGTGTTGATCCTTTCTATGTTTTTTGGTTATAGTAAAAGCTAACTTAGTGAAGGCGTAATCTAGTTCCAAGCTCCAACCGTAAGTATTCGGAAGATTATCATAGTCTTTTTTGATGAAATCTAAGTTAATGAAGTACAGAAAGCTTGGATGTACTTCCACAATGCTTGCGCATAACCATTGACTCTGGCACTAATATGAGAAGCTTCTGGTCTTAGATAGAAGAGAGCAATCGGACAGGTTAGCTCTCGTTTTCTTTGTATATCCTAACTTTTTTCACATGTATCATGTCAATGCTATATATTATTGAGGTAATTGTACTTTAAATTTCCTGGAATAAACTGAACTTATAAATGAGTTTATGTTTTCTGTCAAGTGCAATTCTGGCAAGAAGGTGTTAATTCAGGTAAGCAAGTTATTAGTTGCTTACAAGTTGATTTATAAAGAATGATTCAAAATTCTAATCAAATGTTTTGATATTGCAGAGTACAGTGCAGCCCACCTTTTTTCTGATGACATATAGGTACATAATAGATTGTTAATCTTAGAGTTTGTAAATTTTTGCATGTCTAAAGTTGGTGTGATTTGTTTTAGGTGACAAGATCAGTGCTTGCAGCGCTTCTGTCTGCACTAAAATAAGATGATGGATCACTGGTTGACCACATATTATTACTCTGGGTGCTCTGAGGTATTATTGTATTATTCTGACTAAGTGTGAATCTATATGTGGCAAGTTAACGGTAGTTTCAAGTTTATTGTTAAATATATCACTCATAATGTCGTTATTTTTCCTTATTCCTTGCAGTCAAGTGTGGTTGTGATATCTTAAAATCTTGTAAGCTTCTATTTAAGTTACAATTCTAGATCTTATACTTTTATGTTAATTTCTACATCTACTTCTTTGTGTTGCAGATGTTGCTATATCATGCCCACATGTATGTAATGTTTTTAATTGTTTTAATTTTGGATCATTTATATATACAAACGACTTCATGTACGTATGCTATAAAGGATAGGTCCATCTTCTACACCTCTTACTAAGAAAATTGGACTGATTTATAGACAAAATCTTTTAATTTTGTAATATATTTTCAACTTTATTCAATAATAGTATTGTATTAGGTGAACATCACGTAAAAATTACATGATATTTAGTTATTTAAGTGTTGTTAAATATTCCTAATTAGGGCTATCATAGAATTGTATTTATGCAATTAGTTGAGCTGTGGTTATTAAATTGGGCAGGCTTTGGTGAAAGGATATGAAGAAAAGCAGTGGGATGGGATGGAGCTAAAGGTGATTACGTATTTACGTGTATGCAATCGCTGTCAGGTACTACTATTGTAGAAAAGTGTTTTTAATGTTCATTTAGTTAGGGTTGAAAATTACATGGAATAATGCTAGACAGAAGTACATAACCTAAATGGCTGCCACCCATAAAATGTGTGTACAGCAAATTCAATAGAATGGTGAGGATTTATTAAAGAGATAGCAAAACAGAGTGGACCAAATCAAAAGTTAGTTTTCTGCTTATATTAAAATATCAAAGTATGTAGTTATGTATTTGAAACCTCCTCATACTTTGATGACATGTTAGACAATAGGATATGCAGATCAAGTATAGGATAGCCTTTAAGAGTGTTATGTCTTAGGCGTTTGTAAAAGCTAGAGATGATTTTTGACAGATTGTAATGTGAACCAAATTAGCTCAACCACACCTAATAGCTCACTATGTAATGATCATTACAACTCTTTGTATGCATACAATCAAGAGATTGGGGATATGTAAATATGTTTTTTTATATATTTTTGCAGATGTTAGCAACATTCCGGTGGAGCTAGAGCTGATTTGGTTCATATATATATTGGAACTTTTTAACTTTTATTCAGTGTAATAGATATATTGAGAAATTTGGACATTTTCTGAGAAATAAAAGTACCATATATTTGTAAATTGTGATATTCTAATTGTTTTGTAATTTTATTTCACTTGTTTTGGAATATTATATTAGTTTTATTGAATACAAAAAAATTTAAATCAATAAAAAAAATGAGTAAACCTCCTTTAGGCATGAAGGTTTTAATGACAGTTGCTTCAGTCATTACAGAACTTGAATCTAATAGTTTGCAAACCCATATTACTCACTTAATTATTCAGTCATTAAATGTTTTGGACTTTTACTCACTAAAATTTTTAGTCATATTAGAGTTTTAGTGATGGCTTTGCTAGTGACTATTTTTTTTTAAGTAGGAGTAGCTTTTTGGGCCTTTAATGACTGTTTTTATACCTTTAATGACTGTTTATTTCAGTCATTAAATGGCATATATCTTGTAGTGATTGCCAATCTGCCATCTTTTATGTCATTAAAATACTGCATTTTTACAATGTTTAACGACCCACCATTTTATTTATGTTTAACAAAACTAACTTTGTTAACCAAACATTTAGTTGAAAGATGAACTTTTTTAACCTACATGCTCCTGATAAAACTGAAGTGTTTGGTACAAACTAACAGAAGTGAAGTATTCTTTAGCCCCAGTTCTTAGATTTGGTGAATGATGAGGCGCCCATACTGTGACACCCCGCAAATTTAAACGCAATTACGAACGTTAAACACATGCATTATTAGGCTAATTCCCTACTTGAGTGAATTCACAACACATTTTAGAGGTAAGTCTAGCAAAGCCCAACTAGTTAATACGCGTAGTATTACGATTCATAATTGGTTATAATTATGTACAAAACAATTGGGACAAACGCGACAAAAATATACGACTGTTGGTGAACAAAAATTATTTAATAAAACGAAATTATTAAATAACATTAACGATTTTTAAATATTATGTTGATAATATTTACAAGGTATTTTATAACGTATAAACGTTTAATTCGTAAACTGAAACGAAACAAAGTTAAAATTTCATAAACTTAACTAAATTATTTCCATAAAATATTTCAACCAAAAATATAAGCGAATACGTATTTAAATAATTACCATTTAAAATATTGTAACAATTAACGATCGGGTAAACGAACACGGGTAAAATACCACACACTTGGGACAAAGTCCCCACCCATTTTTGGACTCAAAATCAGCCCCACCCACCACCTTCAATCTCACTTTCATCTTTCACTCTCTCTCTCTACACCCACACTCTCTCAAACTCTCTTTAGTCTCTCCTTCTAAAAAAAAAAACTAAACAAAAACCTCACTAATCACACAAAAACTTCACCAAAAACGCATCAAAACATCATACTCCTTTGGAATAAAACGATCACGACAACACGATCTACACTTCTACCTTTTCGGATTTCAAAACCGACACGCGTAAGTTTCCGACATTTCCCGCAAACTCTTAAATTTCGAAGTTTTCTTTAATATTTCATGTTTAATATACTTAATACATCATGTTTTAGTGTTTTCATCAACTGATTATTTCCAAAAATGACCAAAAATGCGTTTTTAAAAGTTAAAAATACGATCAGCTCGTACTGCGAGCTGAGATCTGTTCTTCCTGCGAACCGAGCCGAGAAGCGAACCGAGCCGAGCTGCGAATCGAACCGATCTGCGAATCGAACCGAGCTGCGAATCGAACCGAGCTACGAATCGAACCATGCGAACTGAACCACTTGCGAACCGAACTCGCGAGCCGGACGAGCGAGCCGAACTGACCTTGCTTGCGAACTGAGTTTTACCCAACGATTCGACATTCGCATAACGACAATTACCCTCTTTACAACAATGATTAACATACAAAATATATACTTTTACTAAGCATAAAACGAAACGAATATAATAATGTTTTCAGAAATTATTATTACAAACCGCTACCAACGAGTCGTATACATTTCAAAAGCTACAAACTTAAACGACAAACAAACGCTTTGGACATAAATTTTAGTTGAATGGACACTAGCATGGATGGTCAGACTTAGACATCCACATACTTATTAAATCTCATACGTTTAGGGCGTTAGGAGATTTCGGACTATACTTGGGCTTTAGGCTTTGCTAGCACTCGCACACTTCTTAACTCAACAGGTGAGTTCACAGCCCCTACTTTTACTATTTTAACTGTTTTTGAACAGGGGTGGAAAACATAGTCAACGCTTTTGCTACGTGAGCAAACTTTTATATAAATGTTGTGATATACATTGTGCTAACAATTTGTGACTTCGGTCAAACGATTATAACCGTTATTTATGAAATGGTATTTCATACAAAAACTAAACTGGAAGCATGCTGGAGAACGACCAGCTACACACTTTTACTACTAGCTTTTATGAAACAACATTTTCATAAACACACAGAAAGTCCCTACGTCTTAGGCACGCACGCACAGAAAGTCCCTACGTCTTGGGCAAACAGAAAGTCCCTACTTCTTGGGCAAGGTGCCATCCTACGTCTTGGATGAAGGCTCTACTTCTTGAGCAGATGGGTCCTACGTCTTGGATGTCAGTCCTACTTCTTGGACACAACTTATACAAGTCCCTACGTCATGGGCACATACATAGAAGTCCCTACTTCTTGGGCAGATACTGATGGGTCCTGCTTCTTGGACAAACGTTTTAGTCCCTGCTTCTTGGGCACGCTTGATAAGTCCCTACGTCTTGGGCAAACATTTTAGATCCTACTTCTTGGATAAACGACTTAAATCCCTACTTCTTGGGTAAACTACTAGGATACTGTTTTCCTACGACACATTAAAACATGTTTTTGGGTAACATCCCAACTTAACAAACTTTTGGACAACATTCCACAAAACGTTATTTATTTGCTATGGCAAAACGTTACAAACACATTGGTTGATCAAACTTCCTACGCAAACATAAAACCTGTGAATTCACTCAACCTCGTTGTTGACTTTTACTATGTTTTTCAGGGAATTAGCTGCACGTAAGATCCGCCTGCACACATGGAACATAGGCGACCCCCGAAGGAATAGGATGCCAACTTTTGACAACTGGATTTCTTTTATATAACTAAAACTGTTTAGTCATATTTACGAAATCTACTTTTGTAAACTCAACTACTTTGACATTTGTAGGATTCGATGAATCGTAAAACTTTGTAACTATACGTTTGGCATCTTAATATTATGTTCTGTTGTAATCATATGCTCTGATACGTATGCATGTACAGTGTAAATGTGGCATCCCCCAACTTAAACCAATGCTTCCGCTAAACAAAACCGACGAATTTGGGGGTGTTACACATACTCGATATTTGGTAGTAGCATAAGAGGTTCTTACATTTAGAACAGCCCGAACACCTTAGGCAAGTTATTCTTTTTTTAATAATAACTACAAGAGGTTAATGATTAGCCAAATATCAATCAGGTGCCAAACTAGTAGGACTCACGGGTTGTGAACTTGTGATCAAACAGGTTGTAAATGGGTTTTTTTTGTTTTGCTCAAAACTGGACATGGTTGTGTAAATGGGTCATTACATTAGCATTGAAGGTAACGATACATAGTCTCATGGAATATTTACATGAATGTATAATCCTTCCGTCTGTAAAAAAAAAATAAAAAATAGCGTTCTCTCTGTTTATGCTTTGTTACAAGCATAGAAACATCTTTTGATGAACCTATTTCTATATTTTTCTGGACTAAAAAAAAATATAAACAATCTTTTATTCAGATAAAAATGTGGCAACTTGGATAGTCAAACGTTCATCATCTTGGTGATGGAGTCAGTAAGTCAAGCCCGATGTCCATTCCATTGTACGCAATTGGAGCATACATCCACATATCATCAGAGCTCAATAACTGCAATTATCATTAGGGTACGATTCATGCATCAATAATTTGAACTTCCAACTAAACCAAAGTTACCACATTGACCCTACAGAACACGAAAGCGTGTTCCCTCTTTTCAATATATATTACATATATGGTAATTTAGTTCCATGGTTAGCATACATCTTCTATATTGAAATTTGTCCTTTCAATATAATTGTTTTCTTTTCTTTTTTTAATTGTTTCCTCACCTTGATTTGGAGCTGCAAAAATTTCACATACTGAACAGCCTCTTCAAGCATTGTGCTTATATCAACCTTTCATTTTTAAAACAGAAATATTAGAAGTTAGTTATGAGGGATACTTTAGATAAAACAATAGGCGAACACGAGGTATAATTAACATACACAAATGCTCACCTTTGTACCATTAGGAACAAGCTTCTGCAATACTCTTAAACGCTCATTAATGCGTTCTCTTCTCTTCTGAGAAAAGCAAGGATACAGTTCTATTGATTAGTTCTATTTTCACTGTAACAAATTCAATTTACAAATACAAGTGCAGTTTTATTTAGATTATTTACCCGAGCATAGACACTTTGTGGATCAGTTGCCGACCCCCTATTTGCTTTTGTCTTTCCGTTTGACTTTGGAATTGCCGAATCTTTTGGTCTTGGACTAATACTCGACTCCTGAGACCAATTTGATTCACCATCAGATCCATAAGGTTTTGTAATTTGCCCATTAACTACATCATGGTCAGCTTCATCTTCGTTGCTTTTAGAAACAAATTCCTGACCTTTCCTAAACTTCATCTTTTCCCTGTTCTCATGGACCTACATAGAGTAATTATAATGATAAAATTTAGCATAACGATCACATCAAAGACTGATTAGTAAAGTAAACACTTATTGGCAACCTGTTTAACTTACATCTGTCATGCTACAAGAACGTTTCCTAGAACTTGCAGACAATATATTATCTTTCGTAGGTTGTGCCACCAATAGTTCACTTACATCAGATGAATTATAGTCTTGTGACAGACAATGTGGGTTAATATTGGTGTTATCTAAAAAATAAATTGAAGTTTCATCGACCTCATCAGGGCTCATGTTTAGTTCATGGTGTGGCCAGAGTGTAGTTGGTACTTCAAAGGCAGAAGAATTTGGTGAATCATTTGGAACAGAAAAATTTTCAAGCAATTGTGCCATAAAAAAGGCTTCGTCGGAGACGTTTACTCCACTGAAGGAGTTCCATTCTCCTACCATTGTAGCCACAGATTCCATCTTTCTTGATTAATGTGAGAACTTCCGGGTTAGAAGGTACTATCTGTTGATGAAGTTAGAAAATAAAATGTATGAAGAGACCTATTTATAGGTAAGGAGACTGGTAGTAGTAGTATGGTTTTATTAGTTAGTTGTATTAAATTAAAACACAAGTATATTATATATGAGATTCGCGATATTATTTTAACGACTAATAAAAGCCTGTCAGGGGTTAATACAGCTATATGTAACCTTTCAGGAGTTTTTAATCAGATTAAACTATAATCATGATTATCGAAAGGGCAATCATTGACAATTAATCAGAAATATGTAATGCACCAATGTGGGGAGACAAATTTTTTACCTACAAATGTAATCAAAATATCCTTAGATGTATATGTCAATAATTAAACTCTTATGACACCAACTAAAATTCTCCTCATTTCACATACAACCTCTCACTCCAACCCCTCACAACAGCACATGACGGTTCTTTCTAATAATCAAATGCTGCGAATAATTAACTACCTGTACACCATTCACATCCAAAATCTTACATCTCCAAACATATCTAAACCAATCAATAAAGTCAGACTATACATGTGATTTAACCATGTTTATGTCTAAATCAACTTAAAACAAAAACTGTGTCAGAATCGATGTACAAATCAACAAACACCCATAACTAGATCGGAAAGACAATGAATAGCAGCCCAGAAGATGGGACCCGACATTGGTTGACTACAAAGAAGGATATATGAAAATTAACAAAAGAAGAAACAAATGTTGGAGAGCACGATACTGTTAGTAGCTTTTTATTCTGCTTTTATCTTTGGTTGAAGAAAAACATACGAGGACAAGGTGTTTGTTATTAGTTGGTTATTTCTAGTTGAGTATCCAAAATATCAGTAAGTCTGTTGTTAAGCACACTTGGTGGCTTATCAAGTCTCCTTACTAGTTTTATTAATTATTGAAGACACGCCATATATCGTTGTAACCTCCACATGTAATGTATTAATTTTTAGTTGCCATATATTCTTTTAGCTGGTCAACCAGTAATAAAAGAGGAAAACAGTTAGAAGTTATAGCCAGTGGAGCTGTATGACTTGAATCTATATATAGGAAAACAGTATTAAATTTTGGTTGTGGATTAATAATATACATATAGGACAGAAGTTCCATTCTCTTTTAGGCAAATAACTTACATTTAATAGAAAAAGAGTACTTATGGAATCCCACAGATTGCATATAATGATTAGGGCAATGATATTGCCACAGGGATTTTCAATGTATACACAGCCACACAGGTAGTTCATATCAATTTTTATTAAACTCCCTGTGGATAAAACAATTCTTCCTGTGTAAATATCATGACCCTAATGATTATGGAAGATGTCTGTTCTCTCTCACACACAAGGCCCATATGTAGATCAGTAGATGCCCAAATCCCAGTGGGTCCTACATGATGCAAGCCAAAATAGAACATTCAGAAGACTAATCATACCGTGTGAAATTAAAGAAATTAGACCATAAGAAACAAAGATTTTTTAATTGGTAATTTTGTTTCCTTGGATAAATAGGTGTTAAACAATCAAGTTGGTGGTAACCATCAGTTAGTTTTGCAACCTGGAAACAACAACAGTTTTTTATGATTGCACACATAATGCATCATGATCAGAGACTCAAATATATAGTAATTGACAACATCTACTTATCATTGAGTAATATCATGCTGGTGTGTCAGGCTGCAACCAGTCAACCACACTATAAATGGAGGAGTATGCTCTTAAGTGATAGATTTGGATCGAAGTAGGGGAAATTTTATTAAAGGAAATTGAATCATAGAACTCAATTAATTATTTTATCGTAATTAGATCTCACAGATACAAGGATATTTATACAGGAGTTTTCTTTCTACATGTGATATCAATGACGATCAATCAAGCAATATCCATGCAAAATTATAACATAGAAAAATAGTTAATCAATAAGGATGAGTTAATCCTAGATTCAAACTCATAAATGGAGCAAGTCATCCCTATAGTTTAAGCTATAAACCAATAATCTTTCACCTAAGCAACAAAACAAATCATACAAATAGCACCAAGATCTTATTTTGCTAGCCATTTCAGATTTTCAGGAAGTAAAAATTTATGAATTATAGTATGAGAACGAAAAGGAAAAAGACCAAATTCCTAATTCCTCCTCTATCAAAATGGAAACACGGTTCAGAACTTATAACCAAATGAACCTGTTTTCAACATTCAGCACTCCCTAATATACAAGGGTACACATGACACTAATGAATCCATTTAGACGTAATACAACCATTCTAATTGAAGTACGTGTTAATTGTATGACGATCCAATCTCGGAATTCACTAACTTATAGACTGCATTATCGATTATAGTCTAACAAAGCTTTCAACAGGACGGTTCCCATATTCCTTTCAAGATACAAATTTTAGAATACAGTCCTAATGCCATTTTCTTCAAGTAGGTATATATATGATTTGCAATGCGATTCAGGATATGATCTATTTATCGAGTCAAGTGTGCCGAATAAATTAAAGTTTTCTATAGAAAATTATTATTGAAAATATATAATAGAGGCACACACCAGTGGCGATTGAGAAGAGAATAACAGGCCAAAAATGTGATTTAAATATACTTATATCATATACTTATATGGGTGTGCACTTTGCACATTCTAACCCTTTTCCAAGTTCAATAATAAATCCCTTAAATTACACTAAACTTACGAACAGGAAAAAGAACAAAAAAAATGTGAAAAATGATAAATTTTCAATTGGTCGTAAGGGTAGTATCTCTTAAGATCCCTAATGCTCATGCAACTTTTTCTTGTCTTTAAACATCAAAGCGCAATGCCTTGAGTCCCTAGTCATAATAAAAAGCTGCAGACCCATATGTTGCTTTCAGTAACACTTGATCACCACAATTTATTATGTGGGCTGGGCTTGAGGGATGCTCAAGAATCATGACCATGCATGTTGGACAATTCAAAAGACATTTTTGGTTAGCAAATCAGGCATTATTATTCAAAATATATATATCAGTGGTCATGAATGTCAAATGGGTCAATGGAACATACTGGTCGCTCTAAAAATCAATACTTTTAAGTGGAGAATTACCAACCAAAAAAGAGTTATTGATTGGAAAAAAACTAGATGTCCCATTTGTGAAGATGATCAAGAAACAGAGTTGCATCAGTTTGCTATTGTAGAACAGACAATGACCTATGGAGGTACTACGTGTGTGTGTGGGTGGGTGATGCTTTGGTAAAGTCAAAGATATCACCACAATCTCGGATAACATCTCCTCCTTGAGACTAAACTGAAATGTCTTTGCTTTAATGTGGTGCTTCAAGCAACTTTATCTTTATGGTCCATTTGGAAATACCGATATGAGGTGACTTTCGGGTTTCAAGTTACAAGTAGTACCACTCTGACCTGATATAGGATGTTAAACTCTCCTCTTATCATCTTTGGATCACTACTCTCAATAAAATAAAAAATATAACTAAATCTTGTCTAGAATGGCTATGTCAACCGAACTCGATTTGGTAACTTCCTGATATTCTTTATTTTGGGTGACGATTCGTACCCCACCAAAAAATTGTCATTACAACACTAATTGTGCTATATAACTCTACAACACCAACTCCGTAAAGCACAGTTACCGAATCATTCCTCCCGTTTTTTTAGGCTTTTATTAACTCCTTGGTAGTTTGCGATTTTCTGAATATAATTATTTCCAGCATTCAAAAGGAAATACCAATTACTCACATTTGATTATGTAGGTAATATTTGATAAAGGAATTTAAAATATTCAAAACAACCATCAACAAATTATGTGTGGAAACATATAATGTGACTATGTGAGGCAACTGTAACATAGATTCTAGTTGTATTGCAGTGTATTTGTACTATAACAAATTAGGATTTGATGGTTATTTCCTCGAGCTTTATAAGTGTTCATAACTTCATTTACCCGCTTTCTATAAATAAATATGAACTGATGCTGATTTTTACAAGTAATATTTTACTTGTTACAAGGAAATAATGTTCTTTTATATTCACAAGGAACATTTCATTTCCTTGTAGGAAGTAAAATATTTCTTGTAAAAATCATCTCCCATTCCAATATCATACAATTGCCAGTTTCTGAAAAAGCTCTAATAATAAAATGCAGTGTGCTAAATATATAAATATTAGTAATATTTATTCACTAAAATAAAATAAGAATACTAGAAAAATAAATAATAGAGGCACACACCAGGTGATTGGGAAGAGAAGAACGCGCCAAAGATGCGTGAGTCAGATATTCGCGCCGATGTTCCCGGTTTTCGAATCGAGTTACTTAAGGGACATAAAATTACTTGATCAACTTGTTTGAAATCGACGTTTTAATCTTCTGTGTTTTCGTTTCTTCGCGTAAGAAAGAATCCAATCCTGCATAGATCTGGCATTGACTTTGACGAAGCAATCGTGAGCTAATTTTGTAAACCCTAAATTGCACGATCGCTAACCAACAAGTATATGATATTGCTACTCATGTAGTATACGTCATTGCATATCAAGGGAACGTAATCTTTTAAATTAAAATTTGTGCAGGTAGCAGGATATACGAATAATCGAATATCCACATCTATATAAATAATCTAAAATCTATGAATATATAAATAATAGGGGTTTTCTTTCTATACCACTCCAATTCAATTTTTATACCACATTTATTATAAAAAAATAGAAAAAGTACAGAAAAGTACAGAATATTAAGGAAAAGTGATGAAAAAAGTACAGAAAAAGTACAGCAATGATTGTGTTTTAAAATAAAAAATAAAAAGAAGTGGTATATAAAGTAGGTCCCAAATAATATACTATCATTTAATAGTTTGGTGATTGCACGTACCTTTGTTCTCATTCGGTTTCTCTATAGTTTAATACTTTAATAGTATTTTATGTTATATCTCACATTGATCAAGTAGGGGATTGGTTGTTAGTTTATAAGTTTAAGTGTCCCCTCCTCCTTTAAACTAGCTTTTGGGAGTGAGTTATAAACTTGGGCTTATGGCTTGATATGGACCTAGTATGAGTAAGGTTCGTATCAATTGGTATAAGAGTCAGCCACATCTTTCGAGGTTCCAACACTTCGGAGTAGTGGCCTATGGAGTGGTGGCTTGGACCCGAAAAGAGGGTGTCAACCGTGACCAACATAGCCGTGACCAACGAGGACGTTGAGTTTTCAAAGCGTGGGGTATTGTTATGATCCCACATTGGTCAAGTATGGGATTGGTTGACAGCTTATAAGTCTAAATGTTCCCTCCTCCTTTAAGCTAGTTTTTGGGAGTGAGTTCTACACTTTGACTTGTGGCTTAATATGAGCCTGGCATGGGCTAGGTTCGTATCATTTTTCTTTTTTTTTTTTATCATAAACACGGGCATCTGTAAATTCAATTGGTTATTTGTTGGGGTTTGCGACATTTTTCAATTGCAAAGAGTATGGGATATATATTCTAGTATGCATTTAGGATGGTTTGACCTTGAAATAAAATTAAATTTTGACAATTACGTTGAGTTTGGTTCACGAAATATTATTGATGAAATGATTCATCAAAGGAATTGGAATCTTATGGAATATGAATTCCTTTAAATGAAGGAATTTGATGATTTACAACTCAATTCATTTGTGAACCAAACATGTTTGTGGAATCGAATTGAGATTCCAATTCCATTGAATTCCACGAACCAAACGCAACCTTAGTGTTCTACCCATCTAGGGTGTTTGTTAATTCCTGTTAGTTTAAAGGTGTTAAGCTTATGCGTTTTAGGTTTATTGGATTGCTTTAATCGATTTTATGAGAAGTTTGTACCACATAATTCCCTAACTTGATCAAACATCGATTAGAAACCAATAAATCATTGATTTAATTGGATCGGGTTTCATAAACCTCCAGACTGCATGAATAGAACATGACAATTTTGTAACTATCGGAGTTTTAGGAAAATGATATAGTTAGAATATTATACTCCCTATACATTTCCATTTTTGGATGTTAAAAATGATTGTCCACTTTCAAAAATAGAATATCAATCTTGTAATAATGCTCTTACTTAGTACTTATTCTGGGAAAATGTGTTATTAGAAGAAAATGCTAAAATAGACAGTTAAATGTTAAAGGTGAAATAATTGTACTCTTATCAAAGTTAAAAGTGTGTGACACTTTTGTGAATGACACTTTTTTTTGAAATGGAAGAAGTATGTATTTTATATCTTTTAATAGATATATGACATAAGAAGGGTGTATTTGGCAAAATCATATGATACCCAGAGCTTTTGTTTAGTACTCGCTCCCGAGTCCTTGTTTAGAGAAAACATAAGAGAACTCGAAGAAGAAAAATTGGTAAACGTTTCTGATTTTTTTCTATAGAAAGAAATAAATGTGAAACTATAACTTCCAATAGACTTTCTTTTCTAATCTTCTCTATAAAAGTGATTCTAATCTTCTCTATAAAAATTGAGAAAAGGTGGAATGAGAGAAATCTAAAAACCTTACTCTATAAAATTAATATTTCTTTTCATTTCTTTGTAACACTTGATAACACTCGAAAAAATCTTCTCCACTTTAAAGTAATTTTATTTTCTATTCTTTTATTTTTCTCTAGTCAAAAACTCTTGAGCGGGTTAGAGCTAAATGTTAAAGTGTCGTTTTTATTTATTATAAGTATTTGACAAACTGAAAAATGTAAAATGATATTAATTTTTTTTTTAAGATATTAAATTAACACTTAAAATTGTATAATTAAACATTTAACTAAGGGTAATGTAATTGGTACAATATTCATAAGCTCTAAAAAATCTAAAATAAATTTTAAATAGCTTATTTTTCTAAATAAAATCCCTAAATTAACCGAACAAGGTTTTTAAGAAACATAAGTATAAGTTCCTGTCATCGAACACACCTACAAAATACTATCGCTTATGGATATTGTAATATATTTCTTTCCATTTTGAGGTCAATTTTATGTCATCTTATGTTATATTGTTCTTTGCAACTATGATTACATTTATTCTATTAAACACTACACTTACAGAAAAATATAAACGATAATCTCCAGCACTAACAGTTCCAGCTACAACCTAGCTACAAGCTTCATCGTTAAGGTTACATCTCTACTTAATAGTAAATTATTCTCATTTAGATTATATTTATAATTATAATATCAATGAATGAAGTAATGAACTCTGAACCATTGTACAGCATTTTTTTCCTCATTTAAATTATATTTATATTTATAATTATAATATCAATGAATGAAGTAATGAACTCTGAACCATTGTACAACATTTTTTTTTCTCAATACGTCAAGTTTTAACATTTTGTTAGTTTATGTTCTCCATTCCATCCTTTATCAAACGTACTATGTCCAAAAGAAACATCCCCCATAAAACAAAAATTTGTAATGTTACGCTACGTACAATGGCAATCTCCTAATGTATATAGTCATTACGGTTTATATTTTGTGATCAAGTGTATTGAACCTTACTTTTACTGTATTGTGTGCATCTAAATTTGAAATCTTATATTGTATCTAATCAAATTTTATTACTTTTTATTGTATGCATTATTATCAACTATCTGTTTCTTATAACAAGTACTTGATATTATCATCATTAACTATTTAATATAATATATTTGTTAGTATTTTGTACCTATTATTAGTCATTTTCATTGACAATTACTTGTTGTATAAGCCGCGTACAAATTTTGATCTATAATCTTTTCTATATTGACTTGCATTTATATATGTGTTTTATAGTAAATGAAAGTCATACACGATTTTATTTTAAAGTAATTATTTTAAATCATTGTCAATGAAAATGACCCATTTTTAAGAGTATATCAATTCTTATTAGCGTTATCAAATTAAATAAAGTTAAGGATGAAGAGAATTTGAACTATCATTATTATTATTATTTATAATTTATAATAATATTCAAACACACATATACATTCATAAACTAAACTTGAAAATCATCAAAACAACTATATTTTGCAACTATAACTAGTCATTTTTGTTGACAATTGTTTAATATTATAAGTAGCGTAAGAAGTTCATCTATATTCCTATTTCTATAGATTTCTACATATTTATTTATATATACGTCGATTACAATCGTGTGCACTTTAAAGTAATCGTCATTATGAATAATGTCAACGAAAATGACCGATTACGGTGAGTATGTTATCGTAATTCTTGTTATTGTTATCAAAGGTCAGAATGAACGGAATTAATTATTACTCATAATCTAATTACAAAGATACATCATATACCATCCTTATCAAACTCAAATTTTATTGGTTAGTAGTTAAAACAACACTCATTTTTGAAAAAAGAAAAAGAAAAATTGAAAGCAAAAATCATATGTTCTGTAAATCCACAGTTTTTATTTACCATCTGCATTAAACACATGGACGCATCTTTATATATATATATATATATATATATGGAGGAGATCATTGGGGAAGTAAAAAAATGAGGGAAGTAAGGAAGTGAATGTGAGCCACACGATTCATCACATTAAAAATTTGGGCGGAGGGGCATATTAGTAATACAACAAACCTTTATATCCTTCAATAAGTAATTAAAAAATAAACATACGATGAGAAATTAGGTTTCACCGAACTTCCCCCATTTTTCAGATCAACATAATTCTTTTAGGTCTTTTGATTTTCGATTTGCTTCAATTTCGAGTTGAAATTAAGATCTAACAAACCTCGTTCGCAAAATACTAACCGAAGATGGATGAAGATGGAAACGGTATCATTCTAATTTTAATTTTAGCATAAATTTTACGTTGTGGTTAGAATTTATTGAGATGAATGTTATATGATGAATTATTACATGATCAGTAACTGAATGTTGTGAATAACATCATTTTTTATATGAATTTCTGCATAACATGATTTTTTTTTATATGAAATTTGTGCATAACATGAATCCTCGTTGAATTTTAAGCATAAACATTAATTCTAACTGAAATATATCGACATAATATGATATTTGATCACATTTATTGTTATCTATAAGTTTTATTTTATTAACATGCATCATATCCGAATCTAAATTATTGTGTATTTATATGTTATTTATATTCACTTTATTTACATAACATCATTCTTAACTGAATGTAAAAAAATAAATATCCTGATTGTTTATTTTAATAATAATATATTTTTCTTCATTATCGTAAACATAAATCCTTACTGAATGTTATTTATATGCACTTCCTTTTTAAAAAACATGAATCGTCACTGAATGTTATATTGTTAAATTCATTAATTTTATTCACAATATCAAAAAAATTTGATTTGACATTTGCTCAAAATAACTTTGTTGTTTCATCACTGATTGTTTATTGTATATTCATTAATCTAAATTTTGATTTGACATTTGCTCAATTATTAATTTTCATTACTTAATTTCAGGTTCAAACACAAAAAGAATGGGTAAGAGAAAAGCAAAACCTGAAATTGATCCAAAAATGCTGAAAACTGTTCTAGTTCGTGTACTAAAAAAATACAAATTTCTTCCAAACAAAATTGGAGATGCTATTCCACTGAATAAACAGGATGGAGAAGGTACAAGTGTTTGTAAAAATTACAAAAGAAAATACATAAAAAAGCAATCTGGAAAAGGGAATATAAAGGATGCTACCACTGAAGAAATCAAACACATTACAAAGTCTGATTCTGATGATGATTTCCAGATGTGTAAAAGTAAAGGCTTGCAAAGGAAAGGTAATTACATTTTTCGTATTTAGTTCAACTCATTAAAAAAAAAAAAAATTTGATATGAATTTGAGCTATATAATATAGCAGTGACTGAAATGGAAGATGAATTTGATATGAATTCAAGAGCATCACCGAAAAAAGCTTGTTCACATGTATCAAGAATATGACCTCCAAACAAAAGCAATATCTTAGAGACGTTGGATTCAAGTCTATAGTTGACATGAAATTCAAGTCAAATCCAATGAAACTCCCATACTTTGTTGTTGACAATTTTGATGAGAACTCGTCAACGTTAAAGTTGAAAAAAGGATCAATACATATCACTGAAAAAACAGTACATGAGATACTAGGAGTGCCAGCTGGTGAGATAAGAATTCAAGCACTTGATAAAAGTGACCATGATGATCCTGTTACATTAATGTGGAGAGATCAATTTGTTGGTAAAAAAAATATCAGGCCAAGAGATGTTGTGATGTATATGAAAGGGAAGAAAGAAGTTGATAGATTGTTTGTATTGAATTTTCTAGTTATATTCACTACATCAATGGCAGAAGGGACAAAACTAGGGACCTGCAACTTGAAGTTTTTGCCATTTATAACACCAGATGTTGATGTTTCTATGCTAAATTGGTGTCGATACATATATGAGTGCCTGCTTGAAAGCAAAAAGGGATGGAATAGGGGTTCTAATCAAGATTACTATTCTGGCCCTCAGACTTTCCTCGTGGTAAGTTAATACATTAGTTAACCATACACTACAATGACTGTGTACACTTTGGATAATATACGATCCCTTTTGTGTTATCAATAATTGTGTTCTTGCCATATGACCTGTTATATATTCTTAAACCCCATTCTATCATTCACATAAATAGATGACAACAAAAGGCATGTTTGGGTAATTGGTTAACCTGTAAAGGTGAGGGTGGGTCAAAATGAGTACTCTGTTAGTGCGGTTCAATATGATTAACATTCAGTTCAGTTTCTACTTCATTTTTATGTATTTCAATTATTTTATATTAAACAAACTTATATGTCTTTTTATATATATCTACAGTTACTCTATTTAGATAGAGTAAAATGTGAAAGTTTCAAAGTTGAAAGAAAGAAACCAGCTATTGAAGGATGGACTACTGAGTACATCAAGAAGAGAATTGCATTTGAGCTGGAAAAAGGTGAATTTGGAGAAGGTGATCTGTTGGAAGAATTCATTGTGGTTGAAGATAAACAAAAAGAAACAATACCAAAAGAGCTTAGTCAACCAAAATATGCATACCTTCCCGAGCCCAACAGTAAACAGGTAAAAGAATGATTACAAAACTACTTTATACAAAATTATTTACTTAACTACAAAATTTATATTAACATTTTACAGAGTTTTCTAGATTGTTTGGAGTTGAGATATGACCATATCCTTGAAGAAAAAAGTGGAATAGAGAATGTTGTATCAAAGGCATTAGCTTCATTCCCAGAAGATAATGAGATTTTAGTATGGAAGGATAGATTGTCAAAATTATTCAATAATGAAATCATCAAAAACAACAATGATGTTGTTAAGGGTGATGTCCTATATGATGAAGACTTTCCACTTACAATGTTGTATGGAATAATTGATGCTGAACAACAGAGATCAAATGAGGAAAAACTTAAACAGAAAACATTTAATGAATCAGATGTACCATCTTTTGATCTCGGTATTGATGATTGTTTGCAAGCTACACCAAAATACAGAGAGGTCAACCCAAATAGTGAACTCACTGTTTTGGAGAAAAGAGTTTCAAGATTCATGTATTGCTTTGTTGATGATCCAAGGCAAGATTTACTAAAAACGCACATTAATTTCAAACTCACACATACACACACTTCATATACTACTATTGAAGATTCAATGTTATGTACAGGAAATTAGTCTTCAGATCTCGGACTGGCAAATATCTTCAAAGGATTGAACTATCGAGTTTGTTGCATCAAACAAAACTCTCCATGAAAACGATTGATTGCTGGGCGACTGTTTTAAACAGTAATGAAAAAATCAATAAAGTGGGAATACCTAGAAGATATTACTTTGCAAGTACATTACTGGTAAAAAAAATTCTTATAATAAAAAACATTCATAGTATATGAATGTCAGTTAACGTGTAACAATATATACGCAGAATGAGTGTATGCTGAACAATGGAATTAGGAGTGAAGGATCGTATACTTCTTTCAGGACAGGAGTTGTGCAGCAAACAACATCGGAGGATTCAGATTTTCGGTTTGCATCAACTGATTTGGTACGTCTTTAATTAATAATACAATTGTGGAATAATAACCCCTTATCAGAACATTAATGCTTTATTTAACTTATCATGTAGGTGTTCTTCCCAGTTGTAACAAAAAAATTCAACATTGTTATATGTTTTAACATGAGAAGTTCTGAAATAGAAGTGATTGATCACAGCAAGCTTACATTAACATTTGCTGTGAAGTATGGTGATGTGCCCCTAAACATAGTAAGTAACATCACATAATATTATTAAAATGAAAATATATTAAAAAAATATTCTATTACACTTTAATTACTATGCAGAGAAACCTGTTTGGAAAGTACTTGTTAGATGTCGAGCATCCAAAGGCTAGATACATACTTTCATATTTGCCAAAAAAAAAGTTTATCAATTGGTCAACCACAGAGTACTACCATGGTTATGGAGTGTTGATGATGAGACACATGGAAACTTATAAAGGAAAAAAATCATGGGATTGTGGTCTATATCAAGAAGGGGATGCACAAAATAATCAGATTGAAGTACTCAGAAAGAGATATGCAACACAAATCATATTAAGTGATATGAATGTGCTGAAATCAGAAATCTTGAATGACTTGACATGCTTTGATGCAAATTACTCAGAAGAACGCAAGGAACATGCATTTCAAGAAGCTATGAGACTATCTTATCAGAATTTTATTAACATTGTTTGAGAATTTTTACTCCTATGTTTTTGTCTACTTTCTATATACTTTGATTAATTTTCCTGGCATCCGAATTATATAGGGGCTTAGTGGCTTACTGGGCCTTGTGGTTAATTAAATTTTAGTGGCTTACTGGCCTAATGGCTAACTGGGCGGGTCTAAAAACTTTATTCCTTCTGATATATAAATGTATATGAAATACGGTGGTAATCGATCATTGTTTGAGAATTTTGTAATTGTATGTCTGTCTACTTTCTATATCCTTTGTTGAACATGCTTATATAATGCATGATTGTTCATCAAGTCTAGGATAATTAATCAAGTCTTCATAAATGCATGATTGTTCTGTTATATAAACATTTATTTTTTAACATGCTTATATAATGCATCATAGCAAGTAAAATAAAATAAAATTACTCCTATGTTTTTGTCTGCTTGTATACATTGTAGAATAAAAGTTTAACATTAATTCCAATTGAATGTTATCAATAAAATGTATCTAATGTTAATATTTTTCTCCAATAACGTTTGGTATAACATAATAACTAACACTAATACACAACATTCAAGTAATTTATTACTTGTTTGTGATATTTAATTTTGGAGGAGTTTAATTAGCTAGTAATGATAACATGCATGCTAACCTAATGTTACCAATAAATTATAAAACATAATAATTACACGCATGTTTAGTATAATAGTACCTGGTTGATAACTGAAACGCCCGAAATTTTTTTTTTTTTTTTTTATGAACAATACACTTTCAGATTTATAATAATGATACCTGTACTTATAATAACACTACAATGGTCCCAGAATTTACAAATAAGAAAATTCCTGAAAAACAGGCAGTACCCGCCGGGTACCACCTTTACCCGCCGGGTAAACGGGAGGACCCGCCGGGTCACCTATAGAATCCGCCGGTTGATTTAATGTTTTGGTAACAGAAACTATTCGTTCGTTTAAAGGATATATCAGCCGCCGGGTCGGGTTCTCACCCGCCGGCTCGTTCATATTCGAAAGGTACCCGCCGGGTACAGGGGTTACCCGCCGGGTAAACCCCCTGCACAGCAGGTCCTGAACCTGTTTAGCTTATGACCAAAACACAAATTTCAAATCATCATATCTTTTAACTCAGACATTATTAAGACTTGAAATTTGGTACACACTTTCACAATAACATTATCTAACTTTCACTTTAGACACTTTCGCAATTTCTCGCAAAATGACCAAAATGACCTTATAACCAATTTTCGACACTTTTAGTGAACAACTTAAATTTTGTTCTACTCCAATTCAGGTCATATACATTTAGGCACTTTTTCATCATGTAATAATAGACTTAAGGCAATTGACCAAAGTTTCATAACTCTAGCCATGCACTTTTTAATCCTTTGGATCAATTCCGATCCATTTTGACACTTTTATCCAATTATGACCCAATTAGACACCCTTTTGACCCGTTCCTCTTTTTACCATACCTTGACACTATAACGACTCTATTTAACCATATATACAAGATACAACTTAAAATCAACCGGATTACTTAATTTCCATAAGATTTCTTTACTTTAACCATAGTAATATTTACATCCATATATTTATAAGTTCACAAGTTCATAACACATAACGATTCGACCCGACACTAGAGTTGACCTTCAAAGTCAACCATCCGATAAACTATACATATATTGCTTAACATTCAAAAACCTTAGTTTGAGGGCGTATTAGACAAGTTCATCAAAACGATACCAAAAGAGAAGGCTTGCACTTACAACTTGCAAACCAATCCACGCTATTCTTTCTTGATTTCCTTATCTTTTCCTTTCGAAGTATTACCTACAATACATTTAAATGATACGAAATAAGCATAAAATGCTTAGTGAATACATAGGAAATCAACTAAGCAATGCAATCACATAAAAACTCTTAAACTATCAAATAGCAAATATAGATAGTAATAGATACCAATTGGATCCGCGGCCCATAAGATACAATTGTGCAATGCACATATTTCGTATTAGTTATTATTTCGTAATCATAACTCTACACTTTATCATCCAATTACATGAACACAATAATGATAACAATAACATGATTATGTGAAATCTCTTGTTCTTAAACAATCCGAAATCACATAACCTTCACCTAATTGATTCACAATGTACTCACCTTAGTCTTGGATGATGAATTCACTTAGCAAAGATTATAATTATTCCAATCCTTTATCACCTATACACATGATACATAATAACACATTTAGATTCTAAAATTTATTACAACTAGTTAGCAAATCACAATTCTTTCTCCCCCCACTTTGATTAGTTCTAATAATCACTAATCAAAGTTCTTAACTAATTGATTTTCTTATTAACATAACCTATTAATACTCCCATCATCATAATTAACTACTTATAATATTCATAAACTCAATTCAAGAGGATTTTAGCAAAACCCCTTAATTTCATCATAAACCCTACAATGATTTCTTCATTTTCATAGATTAGAATGATTGCTATTAGTGATAGTCCTACTAGAAATCACTAATTCAATCAATCTCATGTCTTAATTTCGAATTAAAGTGCTAAATATTGATAATTCACCAAAACCCCATTACATAGGTTAAAATTTCATAAGAAACACTTACAAAGAGGTTGAAGATGATGATAGAGATGATGAATTCAAAGATTCTGGAGCTTAATTAGAAATTAAAAGAAGAAGATGTATGATGATGGTGAGAGTGGCGATTTTTTTTTGGTTCCTCCCTTACACTTCCTGGAAGATTTTAGAAGAGATATGGGATAAATACGAATTTTACATATAAATCCCTTTCTTTCATTTAATTTACAGTCTAAAACAGAGAAATTCGATTGCGTTTTGTATCATATCTTTTTATTTACTTAATATTATTTTATAAGATGTATATTTCTGGATACACTAAAATAATACCTCGAATATTGGGGTGTTACAATAACATGCATGTTTGGTATAACATAATTTATAGAATGTTAATAAAAAATGATAACATGCATGCTAACCTAATATAAGAAAAATTACATCGGGATTAAAAAATGATAACATGCATGCTAACCTAATGTTATCAATAAATGCATCTAATGTTAAGATTTTATCCAATAATGTTTTATCTAATGTTTTATAAATAAACTAATAGAAATAAGGTAATGAATTGTCATGTCAAAATGAGACAAAAAACTGATAAAGTAGCATGCATAATAAAGTTATCAGCAACAGGTAAAAAAGTTTATCGAAAATAACATGAATTCCAGTTGAATGTTATCAATAAAAATGTATCTAATGTTAAGATTTTATCCAATAATTTTTGGTATAACCTAATTTATAGATGTATATAAATGTTAACACTTACTGTAGTTTTCAAAGTTTGTTATATTAATCACTAAAAACATAATATACTAAAAGAAAAATTACATCGGGATTAAAAAATGATAACGTGCATGCTAACCTAATGTTTTAACAAATATAAAAAAATATATAAAAAAATCATAACATAATAATTGTCATCGTCATTAATAATATACATTAAAAAAACCACATTACACTTCCATCATCATCTATTACATATCAAATATAAAAAGAAATTATTAAGCTAACATAAACTTCGATGATGATAAACAACAAAATTAAAAAATAAAATAACATAATCTTACTTAGGACCTTCTTTATACCAACCCAATGTCACTTTCTTCTCATTCATTGAATTTTCGAGTTTTTTCATTTTTTCCCAAAGTTCCTTGTATGTTTTTTTTTCCTTGTTAAGAAATTGTGCAATTTCATTAACACAATTTTGAAGACGTTCATTTCTTTGACCGTGTAGAATGAAAAGTTCATAAAGAGGAGAAGGTGGTCGTGGAGGATCATCTTGAGAAACTTTTGGTAAGATAAACTCTTTCTTTTTGTTTGATGAAGAAGAAGATGATGCCATGTTTTTTCTTACTTTTAGGGTTTTTAGAAAAGAGAGAGAAGATTTATAAAGAACAAAATCTTTGTAAAGAAACAAAATGATGTTTATATATAGAAGAAGAAAAAAACAAAAAAGTGACTGGTAGTATTTCACTATTCTAGAAAAGTTAAAAAAAAAAAAGAAAAATCAATTAAAAAATAATTTCGGGTAAACAAATTATCCGGGTCGGGTCTTTTATTTTTTTTATACTCTAATTAAATACCGAGATATTAAATGATACAAGGTTAATGAATTTTAAAAAATTACTCTCATAAGAAACCCTCTTTCACCTACCATTACTGTCAACGAAAATCACTCTCATCACTCTCATTTGAACAAAAACAACAAAAAATCCTTAATGTCTAAAACGGATGAAGAGAACATGACCTTGAATGAGAGGAAAAACGCAGGTATTATACCTACCTCTGTCGTTTTTTTATTTATTTATTATCTATTATTATTCTATGAACTCAACAACTGTTAAATAATCTAAATGTAATAGCAGCCGGAAGCAAGTTGAAAGTGAGAATCAAGTTCCGATCGACTATCAGTAAGTTCTATTAATCAAACATTTATTTATTTTTAATATTCAAGTGTATTTTTAGATATTTTATAATTTTTTGATACTATATAAACAGATGAATCGGAAAGGGATAACAGAGGTAAAAGAAAAGAGGACACTATGTCAGAAAATGAAAATCTCGAAGATGAAGGTAAGCTTGTTTTATCCTTATTATTATTATTTTTTTAATTTTAAATTGATCATCAGTAAGCATGCTTATTAAATGAATGTTAATATGTTATTTATTTCTTATAAAATATTTTATATATCATGATCTATGGAAGAATGTTAAAAGTAAGATGTTATTTTATTATATTTTATATAAAATGATTATGAGCTGAATGTTGATATGTTATTTATTTCTTATAAAATATTTTATATAACATGATCTATGGAAAAATGTTAAAAGTAAAATGTTATTTTATTATATTTTATATAACATGATTATGAGCTGAATGTTAAAATGTTACCATTTATTAATATTTATATATAACCTGATTTAACATGATTTGTAACCTAATGTTAATATTTACTTGTTTTTAAATATTTTATATAATATTATTTATAAATGAAAGTAAGTAATCATTTATCATTATTACAATCTGAATGTTACTATGTCAAATCTTTATTATGTCAAAACTTTATTAAAGTGAACATAATTAATAAAACTTCAATTATTTTAAAATGTGAATTTTTATTTATATCAGATGTTCAAATAACTGGAGAAGGATATAATGTACCTTTGAGATCAAGTTTGAGGTTAAAAAGACTGAGGCGCATGAAAGGTAACTTTAAAAAATATAAAATACATTGACAACTTTGTTTAAAAATAGCATACATATTCAATAATTATATCAATTTATATTTTCATAGATGATCTGAAGGAAGATAACGCAGAAGCATGTAAGCAAGACAAAGATGAAGAAATGAAGGATGAGTCTGAATTCAATCATGATCAACAGCAGCTAGAACTCCCAAGGCTTGATAGTCGGATGTCACCAACTCCTCTTTATAATCTTGTAAAAAAGATGAGCCCTGAACAGAAGGATGTTGTACGAAGTATAGGATTTGCAAAGATATTGGATCTTGAATTGTCAGAGATAACATCAAGACTTTCATATTTTGTGTTAAGTAGATTCAATCCTTCAACTTTTTCCATTCAGTTGAACAAAGGGCAAATTGAGATAACAAGGGAAAGTGTCAATATAATGCTCGGTGTGCCGATCGGTGGAGACCAAATTCTAACAGGAAAGAGGGCAAATAAAGGAGATGAGGTTAATTGTACATGGAGGAAACAATTTGGTAAAGGCGATATACGACCAGCCATTGTTGTGCAAAAAATAATTGATTCTAAAGATACTGGACCATTATTCGTTCAAAACTTTCTGGTAGTATTTGCAACTGTAATGGTTGAAGGAAACCAACTTGGAACTGTTAATACAAAATTTTTATTCCAGGAATTCTTTTTGCTCCACGTTGACCTTTGTTACGAACACCTTGTGGAGGACGAATATGTACATCTGATGGCCTAACAATACCCACAACTTCCTGAATTTGTTGAATTCTGCTAGTAGGAGGTTCTTGTTCATCGACAGATTTATTCCACTCTTCCAGAAACAAAACAAATTTCTCTCTAAAACTTAAAAGCTTCTCATTATCATTCTTAAACAGGGTAATCACTTTCCTGAGTTTATTGAAAGCATCTTTTGTAACTCTTGTAAATTCGCTTTGACCATTGGAAACAATATGCAACAAATTGAATGATGCTGACACATCCTGAGACCATCTTCTCAGTGTAAACTGTGAAGGTATAGCATGCACATCATTTATTTTGTATACAGAAAAAATGTGTCGACATATATAACCCTCACGTACAAACATGTTGCAAGAACATTCAGCAGACAAATCAGAAACATCAAACGAAACATGCTCCAACAAATGAATGTTAAAATGTTTTTAAAACTAACATTATCAAAAATCTTTAAAAAAATGTGAAATGCTAATATTACCAGATTACTAACCTTGTAATTCCATGTCTTTCTTGGTGAGTCAAACCTTTCTTGAATGAGACACAGTTTCTTATCACCCTCATCAACACAACTTATTTGAGCACATGTCAAAGTTGATTGTTCAATCTCCTTTTGTAGTTTAAGGAAAACAGTTGGTGTATAAAAGTCACGTGCATGCCTTTCAATTATTTCTCGAGTAACAAAATTTACACGCTTATTTTCCATTTCAAACTCCAAAAGACGGTTGTTATGACGCTGCTTATCCATTGCAGCATCAAAACGAAAAAAAAAAAAGTCAACTAAAGTTGATGACTTATTCTTGCATTTACTGAAAAATGAATTCTCACTTTCTGACAGAGAAGAAGTTCTCATTAAGCCATTAAGAGGTAAATCACGGAAGAAGCAAGGGATCCAAATCTCTTTTATTGTATATATGTAGTTGTACCAGTTATTATTTTGCAATCCATAATCTTGCACTATTGAAGACCATCTTGTTTCATAAGTTTCAGGTGTCAAATCTGGGCTCCAAAATATAAACTTCATACGCTTCTGAAAATCTTTATTATTATACAACACATGCCCAACCTATAAAAAAATATATTGCATTAATAATAAATAAAATAGCAAAAGCAACATACATCATTCATTATGCAAGCATCATTCATTTTACATGATTCATTTTACATGATTAGTAAAATAATAAAAGCATCATTTATTTTACATGATTAGTAAACTGAAATGTTGTGAATGACAAGACAATGAGAAATAGATGTAAGCTGCAGTTTACTATTCAACAACCAACTAAAAGAGTGTATATTCACCAAGCTAGCTAGCTAGCATGCTTCTAGTACTCTTTCCTATTGACCAATAGCTAGCTAGCAAAAGCAACATACATTATTCATTATGCAAGCATGATATGGGATAAAAATGAAAAAAAAAAAAAAAAAAAAAAAAAACTAACCTTATATATCAGCTTCTGACTTATATGCCACATGCATAACCTGTGCTTTGCAGTCTTAAACCTTTGCTTTATTGCTTCTTTCATAGCAGGGTCTTGGTCAGTGACTACTACATCAGGTTCTTTCTCAAAACATTTAAGGAATGCATCAATGAACCAAAGAAACGAGTCGGTACTCTCACTAAACAACAATGCAGCACCAAATACAACACATTGCTGATGATTATCTATACCCGTAAGAGGTACAAACTTCATGTTGTACCTAAATTAAAAAAAAAAAACAAAAAAGAAAGATACATTAGTGTAACATCATTTGTAAAAAAAAATATATAAAAAACGAGTATAAAAATAACACTACCTGTTTGTTCCATATGTTGCATCAAAGCACACAATGTCTCCGTACTCTTGGTAGTTCAATTTGGATATATTATCAGCCCAAAACACACCTAAAAGTGAACCATCAGAATCACATTTATATTCACATGAAAAGTTGGGAAGATCTTCTTTATTCCTTAACAGTCTATCTATAGCAATATGAGCATCACTTTCCCCGATATATGCATTGATATCCCTTTTAAAATTCATATAATCTATACTTTGAGGACCAACCATGTCATAACCTCCACTTAGATCGCATTTAAGTCGATGAGCTACCATTGGTCCAACATTAGATCGACTGCTTAAATCATGGAAGAAATACATATCTTCAAAATCCATCTTCCTTTTACTAGAAAGCTGATTTTTGTTAGACTCTGAAACTAGTGAGTGATTATGGGCCTCACAGAACTTGTAAATAACAAAACTTCCACCAACAAGTTTACATCGAACACTAGCTTCACATCCTGTTTTGATACTCGTAGACTTGAGATTTACTACATCTTTACAACCAGATTTCGGAGAATCAAAGTCTAAATTATCTGCATCACCTTCTTTAGTACATCTGTACACCTTGTAACTAACAGTCCCATCTTTTAGTCTATTCTGTGATGACTTCTTAGCATCAAAACCAGCTGCATCAGCATATTTACAATAAAACTGAAAACATTCATCATAAGACTTGAACACGCTACCAATCTTAGGTAAAACTTCATAAGGAACAGCAGGTATCCAAAATTTAAATCCATCTTCAGATACATGTTCAACTGATGATATAACATGCCTCTTTGAAACATAACTACAACCTACCAAAAAAAATAAAAATTAAATGAACACTACAATTAAAAAATAATAATAATAAAAGTAACAAAAAGATGTTACTACAAAATTCAGTTGATAAAATGTACTTACATAGCATATTTAAACAATACACATAAGCTACAAAAAAATGCAGTTGATAAGCATGTTATAAAACAAATAATAACAAAAAGGCAACATATTACAATTCACTTAAGAAGCATATAAAAAAATTCACTTACTAAGCATACTAAAAAAAGACGTTACTACAAAATTCAGTTGATAAGCATGTTATAAAACAAAGAATAATAAAAAGGCAACATATTACAATTCACTTAAGAAGCATATTTCAAAAATACACTTAAGAAGCATACTAAAAAAGGTGTTACTACAAAATTCAGCTCTTATGCATGTTATTAAAACTACAAAAAAATAACATATTACAATTCACTTAATAAGCATATTAAAAGCATTACTGCAAATTCAGTTCATACGAATGTTATTATAAACATGCTTATTTAATAAAAAGCAAGACATCCAAACAATTCATCACAAAAAAAAAAATGTTAAGAAAAGAAAAAGAATAAAAATACATCACTTTATTAAAAAAAAAAAAAAAAACTTTCTTGAATCATTAACATGATAATATACATGAGTATTTTTGAAATTCATAACAAAATACATTACTAAAAAAAAAATTCAATTCGTATGCATGTTATTGAAATTAATGCTAAATAAAAAAACAAAACGTCTAACAATCATCACAAAAAGCATGTTAATATAATAATGAAACAAAAACAAGAAGAAAATAACAACACTTTATATATATATATATATATATATATATATATATATAAAACTTACTTGCATCATCAGCAAGAGTCGAGCAATATTCAGATTGATTATCCGACCTAATTGACATTATAGAAACAAATTGAGGCGAAATCGATATTAAAAACATATAATTCTGAGAAATAGAGATCGTATGTAACATGAAAGTGAGTAATCGCAACGAAAAGTTGAATAAAATCGGAATCGAAATCAGTAATCTTCGATAATTATATATTACCTTACCATATAAATAAATAAAAAATTAAAAATAAATAAATGTATAAAGACTAAATTACCCTTGTCACTATAACATCACCTGTGGAATACTGAAACAAAGTCCGGCGATTAAAATGAAAAAACAGAAAGATCGACGGCTAATACAGTGCTTCCCTGCTTCCCTAAGATCAAGAGCTTCCCTCTTGATCCTTCCCCTATATATATATATATATATATATATATATATATATATATATATATATGGGGGGAGATCATTAGGGAAGTAAAAAAATGAGGGAAGTAGGGAAGTGAATGTGAGCCACACGATTCATCACATTAAAAATTTGGGCGGAGGGGCATATTAGTAATACGACAAACCTTTATATCCTTTAATAAGTAATTAAAAAATAAACATACGATGAGAAATTAGGTTTCACCGAACTTCCCCCATTTTTCAGATCAACATAATTCTTTTAGGTCTTTTGATTTTTGATTTGCTTCGATTTCGAGTTGAAATTAACATCTAACAAACCTCGTTCGCAAAATACTAACCGAAGATGGATGAAGATGGAAACGGTATCATTCTAATTTTAATTTTAGCATAAATTTTACGTTGTGGTTAGAATTTATTGAGATGAATGTTATATGATGAATTATTACATGATCACTAACTGAATGTTGTGAATAACATCATTTTTTATATGAATTTCTGCATAACATGATTTTTTATATGAAATTTGTGCATAACATGAATCCTCGTTGAATTTTAAGCATAAACATTAATTCTAACTGAAATATATCGACATAATATGATATTTGATCACATTTATTGTTATCTATAAGTTTTATTTTATTAACATGCATCATATCCGAATCTAAATTATTGTGTATTTATATGTTATTTATATTCACTTTATTTACATAACATCATTCTTAACTGAATGTAAAAAAATAAATATCCTGATTGTTTATTTTAATAATAATATATTTTTCTTCATTATCGTAAACATAAATCCTTACTGAATGTTATTTATATGCACTTCCTTTTTAAAAAACATGAATCGTGTAACACCTGCTAAATTAGGATAATTAATTATGCCTAATTACTTGTAACTAGTTGTAATTAGTATGTAATAGGACTAATTGCAGACTCTATTTGTATATATATATAAGGTGAATTATATATATATGTGTGTACATACGCGATTTGGATTAATCGTACGAATTAACCGGACGGAGTCCGACACAGTTACTTGGACGTTGGTGACAGAAACTTACCTAAATAATGAGAACGTATTTTATTATATAAAATACACAGCGAACAAACATTATTTATAATACCACGACGACAATTTAAATAATTTAACATATATGTATTAAACGCGAGTTAAGAATTTTAATACTTCGACAAATGTTTTTATAATTAATTTCAAGGTATTTCATTAAAACATTTTCCCGACACCTTTTAAAAATATAACTGCTTGACATAACGTTTAAACGACGGGGGAAACGAACACCACACGGACCGCGGGGCGAAAACTGGAAAAGTGGGGATAACCCCACCTCCCACTCATTCTTTTCTCATTTCTCTTTTCTTTCTATCTCTCATCTCTATCTTTTCTTTCTTTTCACCAAAACACCCAAACCCTTTAAAATCGAAAATACTACCACCAAACGCACGCGAAACATACTACCCTTTTGGAAGAAAACGACCACCACATCACGATCTATCACGCCATCTTTCCGGATTTTCATTTCGGCATTTCGTAAGTTTCCGACAAAACCCGAAACTCTCCGTTTTTACTCATTTTTACGTTTTTATGGTTTATATATGCTTAAAATGTCCAAAAATGGGTTGGGTAAAAGATTTGGACCGAACGGAAGCTTTTCGACCGATTTTCCGGCCACCATATTCCGATCAGACCGCTACGTCGCAGAGACACTGGACTATCTGCGACGTAGCTCAAAACGTCGCATTTTGTGGCCAACGTCGCATTTAGCGACGTCGCGGCCTACGTCGCACAAAAACCCCAACGTCGCACTAGCGACGCAGCCTATTACGTCGCATTAACTTGCGGACGTCGCACATAGCGACGTAGACTCTTACGTCGCCCCCCCTACGTCGCATTGATTTGCGAAGGTCGCATCATGCGACGTGCCCACCTACGTCGCACCCTACGTCGCATGCTACGTCGCATGCTACGTCGCACAAACCAGAACCTTGAAAAGTCAGATTTTACTAAGTGTCGAACTTACACAACTTCAAATACTTATGTCATACGACTTAACAAACGTCATAGAACATACTTTCTATTACAATTACACTAAAGTGCGTTTTAAAGGATAACACTTTGAATCATTATTACAAACCGTCACCAACGGGCCATAATTGTTTTCAAACTACAAACGGATTACTAAACAAACACTTGGACATAATGAGTTGTGTACACAACTAGCCTAGATGGTCTTGCGAGACATCTACTTACTTAAATTCATATGTTTAGGCATTTGAAGGTTACGGGTTCGGAGAACCTACGGTTGAGATTACTTACTCGTTTATTGATATAAACGTACTTGCAAAGACTCAGGTGAGTCTTACGGCCCCACTTTTACTGTTTTATCTTATTGGGGGAGATACATGCTACTGATTTTTCCTGAACACAAGTACTAAACTGATTTCTATACCAAACGGAATTGCATGAGTTAATTACTATTTACAGAAGTCTCTCCATCATATATCGTTAGTTATGGACTTAAGCGCGAACAGTAGTTAATGGATCCATTAGGGAAATGACCCTCCCCACCCGGGGCAGTAGCGCTGCCACGTACCGATTTACACGTATAAACGGGTGACAACTTATTCGTTACGGATGCTTGCTCACTTACGAGCATGTCACGGGAGCAAACATATTATTTACGGGTTAAGCTTCGATTATGAGCCTCATGGCAACGGTATAAACTTATTTATTTACATTTGCTGGATTGCAAATACTGATTTTACGATTGCTGGATTGCAATGGCTGATTTTACGCCTACGGGCACTACTAATGAAATCTCGTGTTCAAAGCCGATATTACTTACAAACCTGTGAGATTCACCAACCTTTTGGTTGACACTTTTTAGCATGTTTTCTCAGGTACCCGGATGGAGTAGGATTACTCCAGGATTTTAGCTAGAGTCGCATGATTTCAACACAACTGCATTAACGGAGATTCTTAGCATTATCTTTTGTATATTTTGATTATGTAATAGAATCTCCCGCTATACGCGTGGACTCTAGGGGAAACTACATTTTGTATACGAAAACACTAAGTTTTCAAACATTATATCTATGGAATGTAACTAATTTACAAAACGTCTCATTTAGAGGTCGTTTGCTATACATCTTGTGCTTTGTATATTGATTAGTAACACCCCATGTATGCTTCCGCAAAACAGTGAATTTCGGGGGTGTTACAAATCGTCACTGAATGTTATATTGTTAAATTCATTAATTTTATTCACAATATCAAAAAAATTTGATTTGACATTTGCTCAAAATAACTTTGTTATATCATCACTGATTGTTTATTGTATATTCATTAATCTAAATTTTGATTTGACATTTGCTCAATTATTAATTTTCATTACTTAATTTCAGGTTCAAACACAAAAAGAATGGGTAAGAGAAAAGCAAAACCTGAAATTGATCCAAAAATGCTGGAAACTGTTCTAGTTCGTGTACCAAAAAAATACAAATTTCTTCCAAACAAAATTGGAGATGCTATTCCACTGAATAAACAAGATAGAGAAGGTACAAGTGTTTGTAAAAATTACAAAAGAAAATACATAAAAAAGCAATCTGGAAAAGGGAATATAAAGGCTGCTACCACTGAAGAAATCAAACACATTACAAAGTCTGATTCTGATGATGATTTCCAGATGTGTAAAAGTAAAGGCTTGCAAAGGAAAGGTAATTACATTTTTCGTATTTAGTTCAACTCATTAAAAAAAAAAAAAATTTGATATGAATTTGAGCTATATAATATAGCAGTGACTGAAATGGAAGATGAATTTGATATGAATTCAAGAGCATCACCGAAAAAAGCTTGTTCACATGTATCAAGAATATGACCTCCAAACAAAAGCAATATCTTAGAGACGTTGGATTCAAGTCTATAGTTGACATGAAATTCAAGTCAAATCCAATGAAACTCTCATACTTTGTTGTTGACAATTTTGATGAGAACTCGTCAACGTTAAAGTTGAAAAAATGATCAATACATATCACTGAAAAAACAGTACATGAGATACTAGGAGTGCCAGCTGGTGAGATAAGAATTCAAGCACTTGATAAAAGTGACCATGATGATCCTGTTACATTAATGTGGAGAGATCAATTTGTTGGTAAAAAAAACCCAGCAGGTATCAGCATATTTATGCATGTTATCAGCATATGTATTGTTTAAATATGCTATGTAAGTACATCAAAACCAGCTGCATCAGCATATTTACAATAAAACTGAAAACATTCATCATAAGACTTGAACACGCTACCAATATTAGGTAAAACTTCATAAGGAACAGCAGGTATCCAAAATTTAGATCCATCTTCAGATACATGTTCAACTGATGATATAACATGCCTCTTTGAAACATAACTACAACCTACAAAAAAAAATAAAAATTAAATGAACACTACAATTAAAAAATAATAATAAAAAAAGTAACAAAAAGATGTTACTACAAAATTCAGTTGATAAAATGTACTTACATAGCATATTTAAACAATACACATAAGCTACAAAAAAATGCAGTTGATAAGCATGTTATAAAACAAATAATAACAAAAAGGCAACATATTACAATTCACTTAAGAAGCATATAAAAAAAATTCACTTACTAAGCATACTAAAAAAAGACGTTACTACAAAATTCAGTTGATAAGCATGTTATAAAACAAAGAATAACAAAAAGGCAACATATTACAATTCACTTAAGAAGCATATTTCAAAAATACACTTAAGAAGCATACTAAAAAAGGCGTTACTACAAAATTCAGCTCTTATGCATGTTATTAAAACTACAAAAAAATAACATATTACAATTCACTTAATAAGCATATTAAAAGCATTACTGCAAATTCAGTTCATACGAATGTTATTATAAACATGCTTATTTAATAAAAAGCAAGACATCCAAACAATTCATCACAAAAACAAAAAAAAAAATGTTAAGAAAAGAAAAAGAATAAAAATACATCACTTTATTAAAAAAAAAAAAAAAAAAACTTTCTTGAATCATTAACATGATAATATACATGAGTATTTTTGAAATTCATAACAAAATACATTACTAAAAAAAATTCAATTCGTACGCATGTTATTGAAATTAATGCTAAATAAAAAAACAAAACGTCTAACAATCATCACAAAAAGCATGTTAATATAATAATGAAACAAAAACAAGAAGAAAATAACAACACTTTATATATATATATATATATATATATATATATATATATATATATATATATATATAAAAACTTACTTGCATCATCAGCAATAGTCGAGCAATATTCAGATTGATTATCCGACCTAATTGACATTATAGCAACAAATTGAGGCGAAATCGATATTAAAAACATATAATTCTGAGAAATAGAGATTGTATGTAACATGAAAGTGAGTAATCGCAACGAAAAGTTGAATAAAATCGGAATCGAAATCAGTAATCTTCGATAATTATATATTACCTTACCATATAAATAAATAAAAAATTAAAAATAAATAAATGTATAAAGACTAAATTACCCTTGTCACTATAACATCACCTGTGGAATACTGAAACAAAGTCCGGCGATTAACATGAAAAAACAGAAAGATCGACGGCTAATACAGTGCTTCCCTGCTTCCCTAAGATCAAGAGCTTCCCTCTTGATCCTTCCCCTATATATATATATATATATATATATATATATATATATATATATTTGTTGATAACTTAGAAACTACAGCAATAGTTTTGTCATGTGATGAGCTAGATAATATAGGGGTTATGCCGTTATGGTAATTCTTATACAAATTAGATTTTGTATTTGTTTAATGAAAGTCGTAAGCAATTTAAAGCAAGCATTTTAAGCAAATGTCAATGAAAATGACCAATATAATTAAATTAAGGGGAATATATATACTAGTTTATTTATAAAAAGAAAAGATATATCTATGTATAGGTAGATATAGATTGTTGATACTAATAATAGAATGTTTTAGGTCGTACATAGTGGGATTACCTCATAATAAAATTTTACTTTAAGATTTTTAAAATAGCTAAGTTGTATCAAACTCTTCACAACTTGTTTAGGAATGATAATAAATAATACGAGTCAACCCATATTTATGTTATACCTTCTCTAGATACAAACTGCATGACGTACGTACGTTGATCCATCGACGAATAAATGTTACTATCTTCTAATTTCTATTGTTTCAATATTTGGCGACAGCCCTAATTTTTGAAACACTTTTAATAATATAATTATAATTATAATTATATACTGTATTATACATCAAAATTTTAATATAATAGATCATTATTATGCCAGTGGATATTAAACTATGCTCGTAAACTTCTAGTGGGTCAACTTTTTGTTTTACACAGGCTATTTTACTTTTGGGTATATATTATTACCCTCTTTACAGAAAAAAAACAAATACTCATGACACATAGCACATACATATGCATTTATCACATTTTCACTAGTTGAACTCCCAACTTTATGATTGTAATGTTACTCCGACACGGCTAACATAATGACCCTTTGATGGGTATATATTATTACTAGGGCTAGAAATGATGAGAGTTTTTATTAAGTAACTCGAGCCTGATTGAGTCGGGTATTTATTGAGCTCAGATCCGAGGTCGAACATATAAATCAAACTTGAAATATATATTGAGACGAGCTCACACTCTTAAGAGCTCGCCTCGAGCTATTATCGAATTTTTCAAGCCTTAAGTATTGATATTTATATGTGTAAATAATAAGTATATATGTAATTTTGGATCTCTAAATCATATCATTATTAGTATATTTTGAGATTGTTATATATTTTACAAAGTTTTGGACTTATTCTCAATATGTATGTATATCTATATAAATTGGACATGATTTTTTATGTCGATTTAAGTTTTTTTAGAAAATATTAAATAAGTTTGATTATTGAAAATTATTATTATATAAAATTTTGAGCTTCTCGAGCCATTGTGAAACATTTAATCGCCGAGCTTGAGCCTGCATCTAGAAAACTAGCCAAGTTATAAAACCCTAAATAAATAAGTCGAGATGATCAGCTTGAACTTGACTCGACTCGATTGCAGCTCTAATTATTACCGCATGAAAACATCAAAAACCTTATCCTAAGGGAAAACTTCATATTGTTAATTATTGCTAAATTACATTACAAATATTATATTTGCCCAAACTAATAACCTAATTCACTATGTAATGTCAAATTATAACTTGATTAGGTCATCAAATCTTTTATGCAAATATGTGTAAAAAAAAATGTACATGCAATTAAGAAAGTAAGAGACAAATCTTGTAAGAAAAAGTAAACATGATTACTTTAATATGAACTTGGATCTATAAAAAGAGGGTAATGCCTACTACATACGGGTTAACATGGGTCCCTATAACAAGCTTGATAGACGTTTGGTTGTCAGCTTGATATATAATCTGACTATTGTTTAAATCATGACACACTTCGAAAACTATTTAAAAATTTGTGTAATATAATGCCATAATTAAAGTAAATGTACATGACCTTATAACAAGCTACAAATAGTTTGCTTGTCCACTTGACATATAATTCAAACCTTGTGGCCGTGGGAGACATTATTATATAGTCATGTTGTGTGTATTATACATTTATACTTGGTTAGGTACACAATACGAATGTTAGATATTGATTAGTTGCATTTTGGCGTACTTAACCCAGTAAGAAATAGGAGGATGTACCCGAATAAAGAAGATGGTTGTGTATAGTACAACTACAACCAAGTCATCAACTCATTATTCAAGTCCGATAACAATGAATGTGTTTAGTTTTTACTTCCTCAAAGCTAAAACTAATCAATGCTAAAAAGGAATCGCACATCCTTGTGACTTAACTAGAATGATTGGAAAATACGTACTAAAAAACTGACATCACACAAGCGGGGCTTACCGCCTTACCGGTGAATTTCGGACCATGTGCTAGGTACTTACTCGTGAAATTTTAACAACATGTAAAGGAGTTTATTAATATATCGCAAAACTTGTATAACACACACGGATCCAAATTAATTACAAATTTCAACACGACACAAATCTTGACATTACTTTGGATGTGATATAACGTATAGACGTCAAAAGATCTGTAATATTTGAAGTGCAAAATGTAATATGAGGTTTGATCTCACCGATACATTTTAAGAGTGACTGATAATTTGATATTGAGTGTACGTGTGTGTGTGTGTAAGTTGGGACTTGGGATCACCAATCATTCTTGTGTGCACCAAACGTAGCCATTATAATTCATTTCTAAAAGGCCCAAATTTATAAGGCTTGCCATTTAAAAGCTTATTTGGGCCTGGTTGATAAAAACGGAGTGTTGGAATTCAATGTTAAGTTTGTTCTAACATATTTTTAATAAATTATCGGTGGTACTTTTCTTTTTTACTGGAGAGCATGGTAAATTATCAACATCCGATTCATCGAAAAAGGAAATGGAAAATATGGGAAAATAAAGGTTGCGTTTAGTTACGGAAATTTTTTTCCATTTTTCATTTTCTATTTTGTTAGGAAGTGAGGAGTGTTTTACTTCTCTAGAATAGCAAGAAAAATTTGGAAAATGTGTTCAAATGTGAGGGGTTGAGTTTTCCTTTTCCAAGAGAAAATGGAGAAGTAGTTTTTAACTTTATAGTTATAAAAAGGAAAATAAAACTTTTTCTTTTCTTATAAAAGTTTTTTAGAAAACTTTGACTTGAACACATTTTCTAATTTTCTAGTTTTCTTAGAGAAGTTTTATGAAAAAGTTGAGAAATTTTCTGTAACTAAACGCGTCTTATATCATATGACCCGTGGGTTGCAGTGGCCCATAAGTCTAACATAGCTAGCTAGCTGTACGTACCCCCAAGATATGATCACGATCCTCGTATTCTTATCCATATTAATCGTACCACGTCAGTCACATTGAAAAAAACAAAAAAAACCCTCTGTAATAATAATAATAAGATGACAGATCGGGTAAGAGAGCATAAGCTAGGAAAGATACAAGAATATGACGATATCTACAAATCGTTAAACTGTTAATCTTGATACGAGTATATAATAATCAATTATCATAACATAATGACATGTACATTTACTTGTATGACATGCTTTCTTTTTAGTTTTTATGTATTTACTATGGAGTATTTATGTACCAAATTGATGTTTAAAACTCCTTGCGGGCGTTTGGTTTAGAGTGTAACGTTCCTATATAAGTACGGTTCTGAGTTGAAGGTTTAATCGTAGAATCATTATGCGAATAAAAATGCTTGACATACCTCAGTGAGTGTATATATTCGTGGATTTTGTGATTGTATATAATATGTGAGTTATTGAAAGTCGTCTGATGTTGATGTTAAAGTTAAATTAAAATCATAAGATAACTTTAAAAATAATAATAATAATAATAATAAAAAGTTATACTTAAATGTAATAAAGGGTACGTGCAGTAAGTACATTTAGTTTGGTGCTGAAGATGGTCTAGAAAGGACATGCATGTCTAGCTCCTAGCCTCCTATGCCGGTGGCGTGGGGCGTGGGCTGGGGCTCATTAACCCTTAATACATTTATGGATACCCAAAAGCTTTTAGATACACATTTAGTTTTGCTCCATATTGGGACCATTTGGTTCGGTTTTCATTATTATAATTACTCCTCTTTTTAGACTAAACTTGTTCTCACAAAATGTAATGATAACAATGACGACTTTCATCTCCTTAACTCATGTTGTTTTAAGACTATAAATTGTTATGGGAACTATCTTATGCACGTACGTAGATATATGGTTTCTAATGTTGGTTAGTTTTGAACAAATATTAAGGACTATGTGCCCAAATGCCCAATATATATTGACAAATATTAAGGACTATGTTGTCACTACATGTAATTTATGATATTTTTTTCCGCATGTCATCTATATAAGGTGCCACGCATAGCATCCATACAAGTTGATACGTCACCAAAATAAATCCAATGACAATAAATAACAAATGTTTTACCTACAATATACGCCCGGAATAGTTGAGTTCACACTAAGAATGTCAGATTAATTACATTTTGATGCACTTAACTCAAATATTAATAGTAAGATTATTATCAAAGTCTAAAGTTGTGACCGGGAGAAGCCAATATTTATTCTCCTTTTGAGTTCTGAGAAAGAATTTGCAAAACAAGTGACATGTCATTTTCTCCTTTCTAAATGTTTGATAGCTTTGTTTTGTTTTCTTTACGTGTGGGTGATGGGAGTTATAATTAGGGAATAAAACTTTGGGAGGCTAACTCATAACTTTTGAAAGGTGAAGGGTATTTAGTTTAGTTGGTATGATAACAGGAAAATATGTGATGATTATATGTCATATGTGGCCATGTGGTTTGTGTTGTACCATTTGCCCATTTGGTGACACCTCCTCTCTTTAGCTCACTTATTGAACAACAAGGAGTGTAGATAACAACATCACTTTAGGAAAGAAAACAAAGATAACATTAAGAGGGAATTGTCATATGAAGAGTGAAGAGTTTATCTAAGGATTGAAATATTTTTGACAATTACATGGGACGTTTCCTGCAAGGCTAGTGATAGATACAACAAACAACGTAATACATACACCAACTTTTATGGTTCTTGATGCAGTACTGTACAACACTGCAATGCATATTTTTGGTGTATGCATCAAAAAGTTTATTGTATTTATCAACACCCTTCTTGCAAGAATTTATCAAAGTCTATGAATATTAATTTCAAGTCTTCATCAAGATTCATTCACGGTGATCATAAGTCTTATTCGTTCATAATCAACTTGAGTTTTCAAGTCTAATGGATTGTTTCATTTCAATCTAGTTTCGCTTTCAAAGAATGTTTGTCTAGAATAGGGCATCTCACACATTTGTGTATTCACAACATGTGATATTTTCAGTCTTCGACTTTGTTGAAGATTGTTTTCAATATATTTCAATTTTTTCCCAAAAAATAAAAAATCTTTAGTATATAATTTGTAATATATAATAGATATGATATGTCAATATATATTGGGCATTTGGGCCTATAAATAGAAAATTATATCCATTATAAATAAATGAGAAATTGAAGTGTTAATCCTAGTTATTCATTACACAATAAATATGCTTTATCAATACATGCCATGCTAGTGACAGATGATAATTGAAAATAAGATTATGTTAAGAAAATGGAGTTTGATGGGTGTGTAAAAACTAAAGAGAAAGTCAATGTTTACTGTGTACTCAATTTACAAGTGTTATTTTTAATGCATTCAACTTTCAAACATTGTATTTTATGTATTTTGTTGATGTATCATTCATTTTTGGTGTCATGTGTCATCTATAAAAGTTGACACGTTAACAAAAATACTACGGAGTACATAATTTATAGAAAATAATTTTTTAAAGTTAAATGCATTAAAAATAGCAACGGTAAGTTGAGTACAAGATAAGTTTAATGGATTTACATACACTTAATAAAAAAAATAGAAAATCAAGAAACACATGTTTGCTTGAGTGGGTAGTCAAAGTTAAGGTGGCTGAAGCTAGGTGTCCATTGAAGAAACCTTGAGCATTGTCCAAAAGCAATCGCAAGTGTGCTTATATTCCTTTCATAATATATAATACGGAGTATAATTAAAGAAATAAATTACTAAAATAATATTGGCACAATTGAAATCGATGAGATGACAACAACCCTTTGACCATCATATGTCAATCTCCATTACATTATCACGTCTTTTCACATAAAGTTTGGCTCAAAGAAAAGGTCTCAATTAAACGTACCAAACCGAACTTCCTTAATATTTAATGTCCAACACCTTGTGAAAAAGTTCATTATTATTTTTTATTTTTTTTGGTGTACACCGTACAACAACATATAAACGTAATGTTACATTACAAAAAGCCGTATTTTAACTTTTAGAGGTTCTGGACAAAAACTGATTAGTTGACAAAAAGAAGCCATGTATTTAAGTGTAAAATGTATTTTTTTAATTCCTTTTTATTGCGACTCAATCAATTTAAAAACAACTAGAACACACTTTTTTTGTCTTGCAATTGACAATCAAATTATATGTATATATATAAATATACACGCATAAACACAAACATTTTAAGGCCCCAATGATTTGGAAGCTATAGACGGTCAACCACTTCGTCCACCCTCAAATATGACCATGGTTTATAATGTGGAAGTACGAGCATGACTCAAGATCACTACTGTGAAATTTTAAGGAAGATGTGTAACACCCGTCAAATTAGGACTAGTAATTAGTGTCTAATTCTCTGTTAATACATGTAATTAGTTCTGTGTTAGGCTAATTAATGTATCGAAATATATATTGATGAATATATACAAACTTTGCGATTTGACTAAATCGTACGCAATTTAAATCGAATGTATTTCGGGTCCATAAATACGGACGTTGGTGACACAATTTATATTTAAGTATAAAACATTATCTGAAAACATTACTGGGTCCAAACTAATTGTTTAAATTACATTCCCAGAGTTGCCCCGTTTTGCACAATTAAAACTTACGTAATTAGAAACAAAATACACAAATTATTTAAATCACATTTTAAATCTTTAAATTAGTAGATAGTTAATAAAACAATTTAATTAGATTATTAAACAAAAATTCGTAATTTAAAATGGTTAATTAACGCGCAAAATATTTATTAAAACGTTAAATGACGGAGAAAACGAACACCACGCGGAGCGCGGGGCGAAAACTGAAAAAGGAGGAGGTTAAACCTCCACCTCCCACTTTCTTTTTCTCATTTCTTCCTTTCCTCTCTCTCTCCTCTCTCCCTTTTTCTCTCAAATAAACTACCACCAACATCACACTAATCCATCAAATGACACCACGAAACGCACTCGGATCATCAAGATTTTTAGAGATTCACGACCACCTCGCAACGATCTACAACGCTATCTTTTCGGATTTTCAATCCGACACTTTGTAAGTTTCCGACAAAATTCCGAAACCACTCGATTCTTAGTATTTTCACTTGATAGTCGTTTATATAACTTATATATGTCCATTACAAAGAGTAGAACACGATTTTATAGCTTAAAAATGAGTTTGAATTGGGTTTTGGCCGGAAAAATCTCGACAGCCGCTGCATTCTGGGCTGGTGTTCTTCAATGCGACACAAGCTTTGTGTCGCATGTTATGTCGTATTTTGCATGTTATGTCGTATAAAATCCTCTATGTCGTATTTTGTGTCGTATGAAGCCAGTTATGTCGTATCTTATGCGACACAATATTGTGTCGTACCTTATGTCGCAAATACCATGCGACACAACCCTTATGTCGCTATTGATTTAGCATCGAACGCTTATGCGACACAACCATTGTGTCGCTAAGCTCTTGTGTCGCATTCTATGCGAAACAACCCTTGTGTCGCATGACAAACTTTTGTGTCGCATATTGTGTCGCAAAACACATAAAACTCATATTTTTACTAAGTGTCGAGACTCAAAATTTATCACTCGATTTTACCCGAATTCAGATCCCAGATGCGTTTTCCACCAAAGCAATATAGTAGAAATATGCGACACAAAAGTTTGTCATGGGCCAGCCCCCAACGCTATCTCGACCCCAGCCAGGGGCCAGCCCCTTGGACCCCGCCAGGGGCGCTGCCCCCGGACCCCCGTACTTAGATTCCGTAAGCACATTTCTCACCAAGTGTCAAACTTGTATGACTTCAAAACGCTTATATGATACAACTTTTCAAACATAATGGAATATACTTTTCAAGTATAACACTTCGAAATCAATATGATAACATCATGACTATTATTACAATTAATCACCAACGGACCGTACACGTTTTCAAACACTTAACAAATCAACCAAATCGTAGTAATTTGGACATATATATATAGTTGTGTAACAACTACGAGGGTGATCTTTTAAGATACCCAATCATGTTTATAACCATCGCGTGTCATGGACACCCTCAGGTTACAAGTCTTTGAACTTCATTTCTCGGCTAATCAACTCAAGTTTATTAAGTTAAACTCACAAGACTCATGTGAGTCTCATAGCCCCTCTTTTTACTGTTTTACTCAGGGGTGTGATACAATGCTTATTTTTAACATGTGAACGCAAGTACAACTTTTATATACTACATGAGTTTTACACACTAGTCATTTAAAGTCCTCCGTCAGCATAGTTGTTAATACGTTGTAGCGTGAATATTAGTATATGGTACCATATAGGATTGACCCTCCTCGTTCGGGTTAGCAAGCACTAACCGGGTAAACGGACGTACTAATATTTGGGAAGACGAGTGTTGATTAGGCACTCGTGGAGGCACCTCGCTCGGAATTCTCTATAGGGGACCCGGCCCTCGAGTTAAGCTCAACTATGTGCTCATGGCTGTATACACGATTACTATCATTTTATTTGCTGGATGCAAATCATTATTAAATCTTGCGGTTCATACTATGTTACTTGATTTCAAACCTGTGAGCTCACCAGCTTTAGCTGACCCAATTTAGCATGTATCGCAGGTACCAAGCAGTAGGTTGTTTCGGCTTCAGGACATTTAGCTCGAGTCAGCATACAGACGTTTGAGATTTTCTTGCATTAGTATATTTTGTACAAGTACTTATGTACTAAAATCTCCTTTTATTTAAACTCGAGCTATGTAAAGCTATTAATGTTGTAAACATTTCAATATTAATATATTTTGTTAAAACGACGCATATAGAGTCGTTAACTATTTATCTTTGTGCTTTGTTATTGATTAGTAACACCCAAATCGTGCTTCCGCAAATCATTAAATTTGAGGGTGTTACAAGATGTCCCGAGTTCGTTTCTCACCAGGTTCAGTAGTGATTCTAGACAATGCTTAACGGTTACTTGTATTAATTTATTTGGTTTAACGGTTAATTATTGTTAATGTGGAACAATGAGAATCAAATAAGAAGGAAGTTATTAGATAAATGAATTAGCATTGATTAAGTTGTACAAGGTTAATTAATAGAGGCGAAGTCAGCAGCATGTGTTTTAGTTTAGGATACCCTTGCCCTTTGGGATCGGAATAAAAACAGAATGCGAAGCCTCCAAAATATTTTACTACGGAGTAGTATTTTTTTAGTTCAAAGTTTTATTTTTATTTATTTATTGGGATTGGAATTGGAATTAGAATGCAGTCACAACCCACGAACCACCCAAGGTATAACAGCTAGTAATAGTATCTCATCTTTACACGTCTTTCAAATCATTAAGGGTAATTCAATTATTATTAATAGTAAGTATCTCATTATTTTTAATAAATAAATGGAACTTGTAGTTTGTTCATTTTTCCTTATTTTTTTATTTTTTAAGCTACAGTCTATTAAAACCCTAAGAAAAAAAAAGGAAATACAAAAGAAATTAGACTGCAAGGAGGTTACAACACCCGGAAAAAAAAACAACCACCTGATTAGAGAGAACCAACATACGTGAAAATGGAAAAACAACAACCTAACTATAATTAGCCAACCCACATGAAAACGGAAAAACAACTAAATATCATACTGAAAGCAACTCAAAGGATGACCAACCCAAGAGGACCATATCCAACCCGACTTTTGAGCATCCATGGGAGATCCAAAGTGGTGAATACCCATTCCATTGACTTTTTGGGTTATCGTTCAAGTGTACGGCTAGAGCCTTCAATGATACGCAGTCAAATGCTAGAAAATTCATTTCTAATCGATAATGCTATTAAAAAGGGTGTGTGAAAGCGTGTTCCTTTTTTTCCATATTAGCTACACAAGAATCATAAAAACCCCGTGAAAAGCTTTGCGAACTAAATCTGAACCGATGGACATAACAGACCCCGTAAGAGCATACTTGATCAAAATAGCATAAGAAAAATTAACCCGCCATCAACTATCAACTACAAACTTTAAACCAAACAAATTTAACAGATAATAGTTCAAGAAGCAAATGTTGCATTAATTTCTCTGATAAGCCACAAAACAAGCATATATCAATCTCGCTAATTGAACATATTATTAAAGTTGAATCATTTAGAACGATGCATTAACTACTTAATTATTTAGAATTTGAATTATTAATCGCGAGGTATAGTAGGTGTTTAATTCAACAAGTACCAACCCAATATATGCATATAATTTACTTTATCAAAAATAAAATAGATTAAAATTTTATTAGAATCCCGATTAATTCAAAAGATGTACCTAACTTCACAAAATTTGTACTCCGTAGTATAAATGATGATGCATGCATACACATACATCTATGATCTATGATATGATGTTGCTACTGTTTGATATCAATAATTATTACAGTATTTGTGATGCATTTTGTTAATTATTGTGACAAAACACAACTTTAATTGTGACAACTTTTTCTATTTTCAACTACTCGAGTAACATGTATTTATTTATTTTTAATTTATTTATCAAATGCTAAATTGACATCACGTTCTATAGTTTTTTTTTTTTTTTTAAAGACTAACAGAAATCGTCTAGGTACTCCGTACGGGGAGACCCAATGGCTAAGTCTCCATATACTAGCCCAATCCAGCCGTACGGAGCCCTTAAGCGCCCCCAAGTTACTCTAAATCCGGGAAAAACCCACTAATCCGTCTGCCCGAAGGCACGACAACGAATTAATGGTAAAACCCGCTAGCCTTAAAGATCGAACCTGGGTTTCCCAGGTCTCCTATCATTGACCCCAAGCCTCTTAATAGAAAAAACAAGACAATGTGATTAAATAACAGACCAAATAATGTCTGACTTGTATTTATTTTACATGCACTTTTCACATTATTCTACTACTATTTATTTAGTTCACGTTTCATCAAACTTACTGTTCCATTTGCATTTATTATATATATACTCGTATATAGTAAAAGTAGTAAATTTACATATGGAGTATATACATTGTACACTTGATTTATTATTATCTTTTCATTGATTTCACCTCTCGTAAAAATCCATTTCATCATGTTTTAGTCCAAAACTAAATGTTTCGTTGCAAAGATAGTTGTTCGTCCGTTAAATTTAATATTTCATACGTCATATCTTTCAAAGTGATCGACGTACCGGTCTCCGTATCAAATAATATCATAAATAACGGGACGAAAAGTGAAAAAATAATACAGGTAGGCGATTTAAATATTTTACCGACAAAATTATCATAAGGTGAATATTTGAAGAAGGGAAAATAAAGGGGTTTTCTTTCTATACCACTCCAATCCAATTTTTATACCACATTTATTATAAAAAAATAGAAAAAAGTACAGAAAAGTACAGAATATTAAGGAAAAGTGATGGAAAAAAGTACAGAAAAAGTACAATGATTGTTTTTTAAAATAAAAAATAAAAAGAAGTGGTATATAAAGTAGGTCCCAAAATAAATAGTTGGATTATATAAGAAGCCAAGGGTACGTACATTTCACATTTACTCTAGCTATGTATGTGACATTGTGACATGAATAGAGAGAGACTTCAGAAATTAAAGTAGATGATGCAGCAGGAAGGACATTTCTCAACACCCACTCATCTCATCTTGGAAATGCAAAACACACATTTTAAATTCGGATAATATATAAATAAATAAATATAAATAGTAAATACAAATATAAATATATGAATACATGTAACACAAATGCATACATGTATGCACGGATTACATGTGTGTTTAGATGAGGAGCTTCTATGGTCTTTTAGGGGTTTGAACTTCTATTTTTTATAAGCCTTAGCTATAAGTCTTGTTTGATAACATAAAAAAATAGGACTTCTTGAAAAAATAAGCTCCCAGAAGCCCCTAAATAAGAAGCTTTTTGGAGTGGCTTTTGAATAGAAGTCCAAGCCCCAGCTCCAACCCCAAGGTCCAGCCCGTTATTGCCAAACACACCATACGTGTGCATATAATTACTCCACCTACAAGTTGAAAATGTGCGTGTGAAGTTGAGTCACAATTACTGGAAAACTTGTTCATACCATAAATTTTTTTGTAGCATTAAACAGCATGATATAGGTGTGCACAAAATGTTGAATTGTTTTAAAACATATTCAGTTTCTTTATGACATCTATCTATTTAGGATCTTTATAAATAGATATATAAATTCTATTATAAGATTATGTATGGACTTATTTTTTGATGTAATCATTGACTAATTAAGCCTGTTGTTAAATACTCCTTCCGTCCCATTTCTATTGTCCATTATTTTCATTTTGGATGTACCAAATTAATTGTCCACTTCCATAAATAGAAAGTTTAAGGAAATAAAGTTCTTTTTTACCCCTAGTGTATATATATAAGACAAAAAAATAGGTAAAAAGTAGAGGGTAAAACTGTCATTTTATCAAAAAGTAAGAGAGAGATAGTTATATTTTCTTAAACTGCGTGTCTTTTTGTCTGGTGACAATAAAATTGGGACAGAGGGAGTATATGAAATCAAGTATTCTTATGTTATAATTTGTACGCTATAGTTATAGTTATACCTAATTTAGTATGTTATATATCCTTCCAAAATAGTAAAACTTTTTTAGAATATTGTACATCAAAAGTTTTGATTGAGTAATAGCGTAAACTTCAATTCTAACCGAACTAACATACTCCCTCCGTCCCAAATCTATTGTCCCCTTGTTGACTTTGGAGTCTTTCTCTTCCAACTTTGACCTTCAATATTTTTGCTTGTGTTATATATTACTTGATGCAAATTATACCAATGAAAATACATTCAAAATCCAATCAATTCATATATTTTGCATCAAATATTATATAACACAAACAAAAATATTGAAGGTCAAAGTTGGAAGAGAAAGACTCCAAAGTTAACAAGGGGACAATAGATTTGGGACGGAGGGAGTATAAGAAAACAAACTGAAATCACAAATCGAATCATAGTAAAACCAAACCGAATAATAATGTTGATTATTTGAAAATTAGAATAAACAATTAGTGTTCGATGTTGACAAAAAATAAAAAACAAATCGAATAGAACCGTAAACACCCATGTAATGTACCACAACTTTTATTATTATCTTTTGCCAACCGACTACCTAAACAATTTGGGATCGTTTTAGGCTCTACGAATCTACTTTTCTCACATGATAGAGGATCATGAGGGCAGCTACATATGGAGAGAAAGGAGAGCAGCTCTCACACCCTTCCAGAAAGTGACAAGTGTTCAGCAAAACTTTCAATTTGACCACTTACATTTTTAGGATAATTTCTTAACACTCCCCCACCCCCGATACCACCAACCATTCGCTCCCACCCCTGCCACCAGCCGCTATCGCCCCGTCGTCGTCAGCCGTCACCCCCGTCGCCGTCAGCCGCCGCCCTGCTGCCACCGTCGCCGGATTGCGGCAAAACTTTTTAAAAAAATTTCAAAACATTTTTTTTTAAATATTTTTATTTATAAAAATTTTCAACATTTTTTAAAATTATCCTTTTTACTATATTTTAATAAAAATATACTGCATATTATTTTTTTACTGCATTTTTTATACATAATTTTTAGTACATATTGTTGTTTTAGACTTGATTTTGTATTATACATATTACCCTCTTTTTATACTGCATTTTGTAATACATATTGTCTATTTTGTACTACATTTTGTATTATACATATTATCTTTTTTTGTATTGCATTTTGTATAATTATACTACATTGTTGTTTTTACAACATTATATATATATATATATATATATATATATATATATATATATAGTTTAGTACATATTTTTTGATTTGTACTACATTTTGTATTATACATATTATTCTTTTTTTACTGCATTTTATATAAAAATATACTGCATATTGTTGTTTTTCTGCATTTTGTATTTATATTTTTAGCACATATTGTTTGTTTTATACTGCATTATGTATAAAATTATACTACATATAGTTGTTTTTACTGCATTTTATATTTATATTTTTAGTACATATTGTTCATTTTGTATTATACATATTATGTTTTTTGTACTGCATTTTGGTAACGGCGTATATACAATATATAAGATGCAGTAAAGCATAAACTACAAAATGTAGTAAAAAAGACTAATATGTATACAAAAAGAATGATGCAGTAAATATATAAAAAATGCAGTACAAATGTGATATCACTTATAGAAAAATAAGTAACAATGAATACATAAACATAAACGATGCAACACAAAAACTACAATATGCAGTAGTATATATATATATATACACAAAATGCAGTTAAATAACCACAAGATGCAACAAGATGTTTTTTTTTTTTTTTTTTTTAAAAAAATTTAATGTGCAGTGTTTTTAAGGAGGAAAAAGTTAGTAAAAAAATTTTGGAAAAAAAATTTGAAATTTTTTTAAAAAATAAAAATATATTTGGCCGGAATCCGGCGGCTGCCAACAGCGACGGGCGGTGGTAGAGGGCGGCGACTGGTGGCAAAGGGTGGGAGTGGGTGGTGGTGGGGGAGTGTTATTGAAGAAGTTGGGGGAAGAAACTAAAATATAATTATAGTTGAGTGGTTAGAATGAAACTTTGTGATGAACACATGGCGCGTTGTGATTCGTTGGTCAACCTTCCCTTGCTGCTCTCCATTTCGCCCCTGCTCTACTAAACCATACTCTTTCTCACATCGATTTCAATTTTCGAATTACAACAAAAAATTATCATAGATGGATCATATCATTAATATATATTGTACTAAAACTGACATTAGAGTATTTAAAAAAAAAATTTTATTTATTTTTCACAAATTGTTAATAACTTACAATGTTGATTTGTCCACATGTTTCTTTCCGAAGATGATACGTGGATAACATCATTCAAATTGACTAAATGGCTCGTTAAGAAGGGTAAATTGATAAACGTATGAGGTTTTTCGTGTTCAAATTACATAGAGAGAACATATTTTTTTTGACTTAGATGTACGCTTACTAACAATGATATCCAAAGATGTTTATAAATTAGGGAAGTTTAAGCATGATACCTCTTATAAGAACATAATGATACTTTATGAATATGGCAACTTGGTGTCTTGGTGATGGTGTGACTCGTATGAAAGAGTGTCGCTTCAAAATGTTAAACATAATCATTTTCGTAAAGTTTATATCCGAAATAAACTGAACTATTAGGCTACAATGTTGGCTCCAAAATTACAGTTGTCTATTGATTCGATATTTTCGAAACTATTACTATCTACTCGGGGTTCACATAATTTGACTCATAATGGTTCGTCAAACTTATAGTATGTTTGGTAACAACTAGCTGTAGCGGGAGATTGTGGCGGAAGTCGGAGATTGTGGTTTAATTAGCTGGAGCTAGAGATTGTAGCTAAAGCTTGGGTTGGGGATTTTTTTTTCCAAGCTACTTTAAAAAGCTAGCTTCTCTAAAAAGACATTCGAGGGGATTTTCGGCGATTTTGTTTTCAATAATATCTTCTATATTTTTGTTGTTAAACCGGGATGAGAACTGTCATTTTTTTAAAAGCTAAAAGTTCAATCTATTAGAATCATTGTACCAAAATACAGTTAACATAACCAACTACTATTCATAGTAATTATGAAAGGGAATTGTTTACTTGGAAAAAAAATATACCATCTAAGACCACTGCCAACCGTCCGTCACTTTGAAAAGTGAGGTGCGTCACTTAAGTGACGTCGAGGGCATGAAGGTGTCACTTCTTGCGTCACTTGGTGTGGCGACAGAAAAGTGAATGGCGTTGGTATCTGTTTTTCCGTTTTGTTTAGTTTATATAATTAAATATATATTGGTAAATGTTGGAGTCATAAATTAAAGTGACAATGTCACTTTTTGCATCGTTGTGTCAGTTGTTAATCAGTATTGAAAAGTCCTGAGATGACACAACTGACGGGCCGAAAACCGCATCACCATTTGTAGGGTTCTAAACCAGTCCATTCCAACCTAACGTTCGCCTAACTTACTTTCTACTAAGGGGTTAGAAAAGTTGATAATAATGTTGAGTTGTATAACAAGATAATATGCTGATATAACAACCATTGAAGTAAGTAAAATTATATCTACTACCGATGCTCGTTGACATCTTATCTCCAACTGTCAGTTTCTAAAATAAAAAGCATACCACTAGTTTCACCGTTGGTTTTTATATAAAAGCTTATTATTACTAGTGTCTGAAAAAAAATTAAATATACTAGTTTCACCTTTGAGCGATTTACTAAACACACCCATAGCCCAAAAGATGAGTAAAGTCCACATTTAAAGAGGGGGAGCAAAAAAGTAGATTGTCAGCATTGGCGTGCATAACATAGCAGATTGGGCTCTATTGGAGTCTTGATTTTTAATCACTACAAACAAGTGAACAACCCCCTCATCACCTCAATCTCTGCAAAATACAACTCAAATCATTCACACTCAAAACAAAAAGATTTCATCTTGAAACCATTGTTTCACCTTCATTTATTTCTTAAATAAATAAAAAAAAAAAGAAAAACTTTATTTCAAAAACCCCTAATTTAGGGTTTAAAAGAAAGAAAGAAAGAAAGCAAAAAAAGCCAAAGATTCTGAAGAAAGATAGTAGTAGTGAGTGGTTCTGTGGGATTCTTTGCAAAACTGGTAAGCACTGAAATTGGATCTTAGTGTAAAATGGTTTCTGCTTTTGAGTGGACACAGAATATGGAAAACACCTTGTCTTCTTCTAATGGATGTCTGCCTGTCTGTGTTTTTTCTTTGGGTGGGGATAGCCTTGTTTTCTCTCTCTTTTTTTTTTTTTTTTTGCATGCTTTGTTGTTTTTATTATGCACACCCCCTAATAAAGTTTCAATTTTTATTCAACCCCAAAAAATTAAAAAAAAATAAAAATTACTGTTTATGTTCATGTTCATGTTCATGTGGGTGGTGTTCTGTTTCTCAACTGGACTTGCTCCAATTCCAGCTTATAGAGTAATTTTTTTTACAAGAAATACTATAGTTTCTGACTTTCTGTTTTGATACCTTTTTGAGGTGGGTTTACCATTTACAAGTTGATGCTAAACAAAAATAGATAAAAAGTTATGGGGTTTTGAAGTGGATACAAGGAGAGTGGCTTTTGGGTTTGTTGTCTCTTGATTTCTTTTAAAATCAAGTGGGATACATGCACAATTTTATAATGGATTCTGCTGCTTACTAAGCATCATTACATATGGGGGGTTTCCATTAAGTTTGTTAATTAACTGATTTTGTGATCTTTATTATTTTATTGCTATCACTTGTACATAAACAGAGCAAGAGATGCTTGTTGTCTGCCGTTTCCATGGCTTATTTCTACTGATTCCAAGATGCTGTTTTTCATCTGTTTTGCAGGGTTTTCTCAATCTTCAATGGTAAATCTCCTATCTTTAAATCTTACTCCTAAATAAAAATCAAAACTTTTTTTGATTTTTACACATTTTCAAGATTTGATATTGTATACTAACATAAAATATATTGAGACAAGAAAAAACAAAGTGTTAAGTTTTAGTAAGAAATTTATACAAGAATAGGAAAAGAACTGGGTGGGTAGAGTCAGATTTGTGCTTGTGGGGTGTCTTATTTTCATGTTTATAAACTCTCTCTCTCTCTCTATTGGGGTTTTTTTAGAGAGAGAAAGTATAGTTATTTTAGTGTGAGTTTGTCTCCTGGGTTAACCCGGAGTCCATGGGCTTTGCCTCTAAACCAGGACACACTCTCTTTATCCCCTCTTCTTCTTCTTCTCCTACTTCTTCATTTTCAAGTCATTAAACATTTTACAAATCCATCCCCCATTTTCTCTCTCTAAAGATTCTTTTTTTAAGAAATATATATACACATCCTTTACTCAGATCTTATTTCTTCTTCCTCTTCTTCGTTATTTGAAAAAACCCCACAAAAATTTCATCAGAAAAACTAATATTGAACACGTTTTGTTTAAGAAATATTGATGAAAATTCAATCTTGAAGTTGTTTTTACCTTTTTAGGGTTATATGGTGTTGAGATTTGGGGATGTCATGATTTTTAGTTGCTTGGAGCTGGAAACTAGGTAAATAGTTTATTTGGAGAGGAGGTAGATTGGGTTTCAGAAGCTGTGCAAGATGAAGTTCATGAAACTTGGATCGAAGCCCGATTCGTTTCAGACTGAAGACAATGTTTGGTAAATTTCTGTTCTAAATGCATCTTAGCTTAGATTGTTTTCTGTTAATCATCTGTGATTTAATATGTAAACGTTTAGGTGAGAATAGTCGACTCTTTTTGTTAGTTTATAATGCTATGAATAACTATGATTTGATTTCGATTGTAACTTAATGTAGCTCATTTCCCAACTCTTACTACTATATGCTAATTGATAGTTTGTTATTAATGTTAATTTCTTGTTTAAATAAATGGGTCATTTACATGATCTATTGGCCATTATGTGTACTAAATTGATGCCCAAATGTTAGTTCCATAGAAATACAACACTTTTGTTCAAATTATATTCTGTTTTCCACGTACAATTTAGGTATGTGGCTTCAGAGTTGGCAACCGATATAGTCATCAATGTAGGAGATGCAAAGTTCTATCTACACAAGGTAAAAAACAACTGCGATATTAGTTGTACAATATATCATTACACTTAAATATACTCAAAACAATAATCGTTTCTGCAGTTTCCATTGTTGTCAAAAAGTGCTCGTTTACAGAAATTAGTAGCAAGCACCAATGAGGGGATCGGGAATGGAGATGAAATTAACATTCATGACATTCCTGGTGGTCCTGCTGCTTTTGAGATATGTGCCAAATTCTGTTACGGTATGACTGTAACCTTGAACGCGTACAACGTTGTTAATGCTCGCTGTGCAGCTGATTACCTCGAGATGCATGAAACAATGGAGAAAGGAAACCTGATTTATAAAATTGATGTTTTCCTTAACTCGAGTCTTTTCAGAAGCTGGAAAGATTCAATCATAGTACTCCAAACCACCAAATCGATGATGATGTTGTCTGACGAAGTGAAGCTAGTAAGCCACTGTGTCGATGCCATAGCTTCGAAGGTATCCGTTGATGTTTCAAAGGTTGACTGGTCATATACTTATAATCGTACGAAACTTCCAGAAGAAAACAACAATCACATGTTAAATGGAGGTCTTAGAAGCATGAACGTGCCAGCTGATTGGTGGGTCGAGGACCTGGCTGAACTCGAGCTAGATTTATACAAACGGGTTCTTGTGAACATAAAAAACAAGGGTTTAGTACAAGATGAAGTGATTGGAGAAGCTTTAAAAGCTTTTGCTTTTAGAAGATTACCAGGGTTTAACAAAGGTGTGATACAAAGTGGTGACATGATGAAAACTAGATCAATAGTTGACACAATTGTGTGGCTCTTGCCATCCGAGAAAGGTAGTGTTTCATGTAGTTTCTTGCTAAAGCTTCTAAAAATGGCAAGTTTGGTGGACTCGGGGGAAATGGGAAAGTTGGAATTGGTCAAAAAGATTGGTCATCAACTTGAGGAGGCGTCAGTACAGGATCTTCTGATCCGAGCCAAAGAAAGTGAGCCTACGATTTATGATGTGAAAATGGTTCAGAAAATAGTGGAGGAGTTTAAGGTTCGAGATCAAGATCGAAATGGTGAGTTTGAAGAGGGAAATGAGATTCAGGAAGTCAGGAGGTCAACTGGAGGGATATTATCAGAAGCTTCAAAGTTAATGGTGGCCAAACTTGTTGATTCGTATCTTGCTGAGATTGCAAAGGACCCAAACCTACCTCTTTCAATGTTCACAGATCTTGCCGAGACGGTTTCTGGCTTTTTGAGGCCATCACACGATGGCATATATAGAGCCATCGATATGTATCTTAAGGTAAAGTTACTCCTCTTTAACTTCTTTATAGTAAGCCGATTGTTTAGGGGTCAGGTGAGGGAGACTGATTATGGTAGTATAAGATAATATCATACGGAGTATGAATAATCTTCTTCTGACTTTTAATTCCTGGGAATTTAACACCCATCCAATCTCACAAGACAAGCCACAGTTTTTCACAGGATAGTCTATATATAATTTTATTTTTTAACTGGAACTTGCCTAACAGTCTTGACAATTCATCATCTGATTCCTTACAACTTCAACTAGCAAAAGCTTTTATAAACACTCTGTGCTACAGTCTGTTTGCGTTACAGCTTATTATTCAGTTTTAATTATTTTTAGTACAGTAATTTCATCCTAAACACTCCGCAAGGTGTACACAAGACAATTCAATTTGTAATTTATACTATTTAATAACTTATATATCACAAGCCAAGTATCAAACCTATAAACTATTAGTCTATGACTCTGCAACTCTGCCTAGTTGGCTAGTTGTACGATGCAGTACCTTAGATGCATCATAGAATAAGTTTGCATTTTTGTAATGTTTGTGTTGTTTTTTGTTCAGGCACATCCTGGTATCAGCAAGAGTGAGAGGAAGAAAATATGCAAACTGATGGACTGCAAGAAGCTCTCAGTTGAGGCATGTATGCACGCAGTTCAAAATGAGCGGCTCCCGTTACGTGTAGTGGTTCAAGTACTCTTCTTTGAACAGGTTCGTGCTGCAGCCTCATCTGGCAGTAGCACACCAGACTTACCAAAAGCAATCAAGGATCTCAATAGTGCCTCTCACGGCAGCTCGAGGTCGACCACGACCAACACAGAAGAAGATTGGGATGCAGTGGCTTCAGCTGAAGAACTCAGAGCCTTGAGGGGCGAGCTAGCCTCCCTCAGATTGGAAAGGAACGGTGCTAGTCATGCAAAGAGCCCACTTGCAGAAAAGGGTCCCGTTCATAAAGTCAAAGGTCTACTTGCCACAAAGAGAATATTGACTAAAATCTGGTCAAGCAAAGGTGGGACCACGGAGAATAGTGGATCGGATTCTTCAGGAAGTCTTGGGTCTGGTAACCGTGATGAAGTGAAAACGGCAGCAACCCCTTCAAGAAAAGGGCGGCATTCGGTATCTTAAAGGTCTGATTTCTACAATCTTTTTGTTAATGGGATTATTATCTTAGCAATGTAAGGAAAAAAAAGAAGCCTAGATGGTATGTGTTTTTAACTTAGGTGATCATAAATGTAGTAGTAATTTTCTGAAGATGTGGATCTATTATGCTAGGCTCAGAAGTTTAGTTATATTGGGGAAGAAAAAAGAACCCTAGAAGTAATTGTTTAAATCTAACCTAAATTTCAGGTTTAATCTAGTATTGTTACTATTGTATCAACTTGTAAGAGCTCTCTATGATGGTAAAATTGTGCTAAATATCCTACAACATAGTAGCACGTATTCGTGCGAATGTTTTGTTGGAAATTGACAAACTTTATAATGTTTTGGTCTCTTTTTTAAGGTCTATTAGATTTAATGATTAGCATATCACATGAAATGGTTTGTTATGGTTTCTTAATATAATCTTCTGTTGGATAAATTGATGATGGCCGTGTTTTGTTGAGGTGCCGTGGTTTACAATGACAAGCTTATGGTTTCTTGTTATAACACTTGGTTAGAAAAGTCGACAATGGCCGTGTTTTGCTAAGGTGTTGTGGTTCGCATTGGCAGATGCGGAACTAAAAGTAACCTAAGTAACCAGTAGCACATTATTTTCTTCAAAATGGTATATAACAAGTTGCCTTGTACAAGTGGCAATCTGCATTCGTTCATGTCTTTGTTTAACCAGGTAAAAATGTGAAATTGATCTATTTATCATTTTTTTTGTTTAACCAGGTAAAAATGTAAAAGATATATGTTTCGAGCAAGAATGTCTTTGTTTAACCAGGTAAAAATGTAAAATTGTCTTTGTTTAACCATGTTTCGAGCAAGTACAAATCTTTCGAGATAATTAACAGCAATAATATTATTTCTCACTGTAATTCCTTTTATAACCTACACTTATTTCGCTCCAAGAAGGAGAGATCATTTTATTCTTTTTACCGTTTTATCAATTCTTTACTTTAAGTACTCGTATAGTTTAACCAAAATTAGGTAGAAATATCAGAAAATCAAACGAGAATACAAAGTTAATGTCATTCAGTTGTGCATAATCCATGTTTTAATCATAAACTAATGAAAACAGTGTTTCCCGATTGTAAACAAGTAGAAAAATATAAGAACTCCAAAAGACGAAATCTTAAGATTTATCGCGTTAAATCCAAGCATTATATCCATGAGTATCTCGACCATCTTTCTGTTAGTTGCATACTTATGCCAAAACAAAACATACAAAAATTAAAATCCAACATATAAAACTTTGGTTTGTTTTAGATTACGCAAATGTAACAAGTGTTCTTATTTCGTTTATTGTTTATTCATAAACAATCTCACTTATACATGCGTGTGGTTAAAATCAGTGCTATTTTCCCAAGAGGAAGACAAAATATCATCACATAGCGTTTATCTAAAAATGTTTGTCGATTCGGCGATATTTTCAAAGAAACCACAAACAACTTTCTCTCATTTAAGCTTAAAATATGACTTTATCACATAACAAATTAATGTGAATTATGAAGATCAGATAGTCTAATTTAGATACGCAAGTACTCACGCACGCTATTACCACATATATACACATTAATCTACAAATATATACATTTGACCTGTTTGTAAGACTTAGCTCACAAACTCGTAGTTGAAAAGAGCGCCACGATAACGTTAGACCGATAACATTTTGGTCAATAATGGTCAAATAATACAAGATAATCTTAAACTTGAAACATATTCAAAAAGAAAAAGAAAAAAGTACAAGGATACAAAGTCCATCTAATAAATCGATTCTATTGTTTGGTGAAAGAGGCATATGCTACGAAGTATGAACACGAAGATCTGTTTGCCACGTATTCTTTGTCAAGACGTCTATAACTTCAAGAAATCTTTCTTGACCCTATCGTCACTTTTTTTTACTACTTACAAACACATAACAACAAATTTAATTACTATAATTAATGTTATTAATCCGTGTTTGTCCGCTGTAATAATCTCCTTGGAATAACCAATCGATTATTATCCGAAACGTGTCTCGTACAAAACAAGAATTTTAACTCTTGCTTCACTTAACTCGAACAAAAAACAACTTCAAATTTTGGCCTTGTAACCACTTTTAATATAAAAGTAAGATATTAAACAAACAAACAAACAAACTTGGATTGATTAATAAATTGTTAAAATAAGAAGATTTGGTATTATATGTGTATCAAATCAATTACGTTTTCTTCTTGCTTATCACCGATCGATGCATCCAATCCAATTATTGGTCATTGCATATTCCATATAATATAAGCGGATGGAGTTGGAATAAAAACATGATTAAATGATTGGATTCGTAGTTTAAATAATTTAAAGAAAAAGTGAGTGGATGAGGATTAATTTACGAGGCGAAAGTGAAATAGTGAGTCATAGCAAACAAAGAAAGGTTGAAAAGGTGGAATCTTTGTTTAGAAAATACTAACATATCTTTACATGTCTTCCAAGGGACAATTTTTTTTTTTTTGACATCTTTTTTTAAGATTTCATCTATATTTTTATAATAATAAATTAATAATCAGTGTAATCGGATGATAATAATTAGGAGGACTACATATGCATGTTTTCTTTTTCCTTGTATATGATTCAGATCCATGGACCTAACCATCTGAAATGATTAAATAAGTATCAAAGTCTAGAAGAGGTTCAAAAGTTATTTAATTTTGTATTTATTTCATTGACATACACCATTCGTTCCAAATTATTTGTCAAAAAGTTAAGAACATACGATAACATACAACGGAAGGAGTATAATTCAGGCTAAAATTTAACACTTATCTTTAACAAAAGTATATAACCTGATAACAATATTATACGGAGTAGTTTCTACTCATAACAATATTATTATTATTTTATTATTCAGTTTTAAAAATGACCAGCAGGAGCAGGTGGTATTCAATTAACATACATACACTCCTACTCGTAAGTCAAATATCTAATTATGTCTGAAATGTATTTTTTTTTTTTTATTATATTATCTTTTGTAATGTATATTATTTTTAATTAAAGCGAAACGACTTATGGATCATTCGATGTTGCCGATGATCTATATTTAAAAATATTAAGCTAGTTGATAAGGTATATAAAATTTTGGACGGAAGTTAATTTTCCATGAAATTACACATACATTTTTTATGACCATTTATACGGATTTATGAACTTATGGTTTTATAAGTGGGATAAAGAATACTTGCATAGTTTTAATATATATATATTTTAATTTAATTTAACTTTAATTAGATATTAAAGTTAAATAATACGTAGTAAAAAAAATACCATAATAGCAATGAGTAGAATGAATGGGTGTGATTCGTGGCTTTTTATGATCCATGAAAATGAAGGTTAGTGAAGTAAAATCCGTGAGAGTATGAGGTGTAAGTGGAGAGTGAGTAGTTAGTTGAGGGGTGTAAATGAAAATTATAATAATCCAAATCTCAATAAAGAGTAGGGAATAATATTATTTTATTATCCGGGTAAAAAGGACGTAGAATACAACTACTACAACGGGGCGGCAATCGAACCCCCTCATCCACTGATCCACTAATCCACCCATGCTTGCGGAGACAAGGAGCCGCTCCTGCCCAACACCTTTGGAACACCACAGCCACCACACACATGTTTCAACCTCCTCTTAAGTCTTAACCATGGTTACTTACTCCCTAACCAATCCCACTACATAGGAATTAATATCTATTTATTATTATTTTATTATTGATTGTATATTTAGTGATTTAACTCACATCGTATATTAAACTGTGGTATTATTAAGCAAACGATGAGGAAAATGCATGTTTCTTGCATAGGTCATCTAATCATCTATGATATTGTATTATTAACCTATTTTGATATACATGTGTATTTGTAAATGTATTATATATTTTTTGGATCTAAATTAATTAAGAATATTCTATTAGTTACAATTTAAGTATGATTATTTATGTTTTCCACAAACACCAAAATGTGATTTTGTTTTCTTCCGAGTATGATGTTTTTTCATTAAAATCTACGGAGTATTTGTTTACGTAAAAACTAACAACTGTATAATTTAATTTCGTACTTATATTTCATTTCTTTTTTTAATGAAATTAGGGGTGTTTGATATTGCTTATTTCTAAAACATATAAACACTCAGGGTGTGTTTAGTTGTAGAAAAAAGGGGGTGTTTTCTAGAAATTTTTTCCAAGAAAAGTGAAAAGGTGGAAAACGCGTTCAAAATGAATTTTTCTGAGAAAATTTCTCAAGAAAATGGAAAATCCACTTTTCCAAGATATAACTTGGAGGTGGAAAACACCTCCCCCACACTTTTCCAAATTTTCCTTTATACAATTCCACCACACTTTTCCAAAATTTCCAAGATATAACTAATTTTCCAAAATTCACTTTTCCAACATTTGAACGCGTTTTCTAATTTTTCAACACTTTTCTGAAGAATGATTTTCTATAGAAAATTGGAAAAAAAAAATTGTGGAAAATTTTCCACAACTAAACACACCCTCACTCTTCTATTATCTTTTTATTTCTTAAAAAATAAATAATTAAAAATAAGTATAGAATCACTTTTTTTTTTTTTTTTTAAGCAGATAAGTACTTACATGTGATCCACCAACAAACACCCCATTATCGTTAACACTTGAAACTTTTGATTGATATAAGTAAGTAACCGGTAAACTCTTATAAAATTTGATCCATTATTTTTATACAAATTAAAATTTAATCCACCAACAAACGACCCAATAATTCCCAAACTTCCTAACCTTGTTGCGTCTATATATGTCCCTTTCCCATCCACATACTTCTTCCCCCCCACTTTTCATCAGTAATCCTCCTCCTACAAATCAAACCCTCATCACAATCAACATATATTAACTTATACCCTTGCATATATAGGTGCACAAGTATTATATAACAACAAATTATCATCAAATCAATCTACTACCATGAGTTGCAACGGCTGTCGAGTTCTTCGAAAAGGATGCAACGATCATTGCATTCTTAGACACAGTCTGAATGGCATCTCCACTCCACAAGCTCAAGCCAACGCCACCGTCTTCGTCGCTAAATTCTTCGGTCGTGCCGGTCTCATATCCTTCCTTTCTTCCGTACCTGAATCCCAACGCCCTGGTAACTAACACTTATACCCTTATTATTATAATATCTGAAGGATCACGTACTTTTTACAATAAAAAAAAAAAAATTAGATATGAAAATTTATATTGTTCATTGATCGTGTTTATTTTGTTTTTAGCTTTGTTTCAGTCTCTATTATTTGAAGCGTGTGGACGGACGGTGAATCCGGTAAACGGAGCAGTAGGGTTACTGTGGACCGGAAACTGGCACGTGTGCCAGTCGGCGGTCGAGACGGTGCTCCGAGGTGGAAGCATACGAGCCATGCCGGAGCTTTTTTCCGTCGGATCTACGGCGGTGATGACGGAAAACGAAGATATATCGGAAGCGAATAACTGTAACTTTGATGTTTCGAGACTTGGACCAGAAGATCTTAACCTAGAGCTGACGTCATCTGGCAGTGGGAAAAGTAGTAAACGGAGATCGGTTACGCCGTCTGATGTATCGGAAACGACGACGTTTGAATCAAGTTGCAGCGAAACAAAGCTGTTGAGACTTTTTCTATAGGCATAGTTAACTACTAATTATTTACTCTTTTATCATAATTATTATTTTTATATTTCTTTTTTGTGTTTTTTTAATCGGCGATGAAATGAGAATGAAATATGAGATGTTGCAGGAAAAAGTATAATACACTATTTATTATACTAATTATTTATTCCATATAGCATATTTTCTATTCGTTTCAAAAATATATTCCGTATTGTATGTCTCTAGCAATTTATATCTAACATACGTGTTTAAAAAAGAGAAATAGTGAGTGAAATACATGTGAAAAAGTTAAGGATTATACGCATACTTTACACGCGCATTATTATTATTATTATACGTACTCAACGTAGTACATATCAACGTTCTCACTACTATTCCCTCCGTCTTATATTAATTCAGAAGTCGAAACATACGTTCAAAAAATCTTAAGATGGACGGAGATAGTATACGTTATGATACGAAGTATAAGTAAATTTTTTACAATTTGCATATCATTTCTCAGTTATTTTCAGGCATACAAATTAGGTCTCTCGATGTTTTTCTTTTTTTTTTATGTTAAGTTATAGGTAGGTGGGTAAAAATGTAGATTGAGTGAAAGGGAAAAGGGGATTGGTGAGTGAAATAGGGTTGATGAAATTTGATTGGCTCTTGTATCCTACGAGGGGGCATGTCCAAACTTTAGTGTGTGGGTGAGATACAGAGAATAAAATAAAAAATACAGAAATACTTATGATGATGGTGGTGGACTGGTGGGACTCAGAGATTGCAATATCCATTTGGGGTGATATGGTGGTGGGAAGATAAATAAAAGGATGGTTTTTATAGCATCAGCAAAGAAAGAAAAGAAAATAATAATAAGAGGGTGAGTCAGTTTGACCAAACATATGGGGTCCAGTTCCTTGTGGATTCCAACTGTTGTGTGTTGCTGCATATGCCCAACTTGCCCATATTGTTGGGTCATTGGGTCCCTTTACTTTTCTTGTCAAAATTCCATATCTACCCTTACATATATAGACAAAATTGCTTACTGAACAAAACATACAGCCTTTATATAAATTAAATAAAGGTCACAACTCACAAACAGATCTATTGGAAGGCATATGCAGTGAGTGGTTCAGTTTTATACAGAACTTTTATCAAACACCAAAATTTATCAGGCATACAAGGTCAAAATGGTAATCTTATGTCATTTAGAATGGTTAAGAAAGTACACTTATCATACTATCATGTTTACATTTAGGCCTTTGAATCATCCGGTGCTAAATCATTTCATCTTATCAAATAACCCTTCCTTCCTGAGCTACTGTCCTTTCCTCTTCTTCAGCTTTAAGCCATGCAGCCTATGTAAAGGTAAATCACAAAGTCAGATCTGTACATAGCAGATAGCAGATAACTAATAATCAAATGAAACTTTACCTTGTCTCTTTGTAGCCTAGAGACATGCGGACGTATCGAGTTCCCAAAACTCATGCCTCCCCACGCTTCTTGCAACTCTCTCTCCCTTGCTTCTCGTTTAGCCATCAACGGGTTCTTTACTGCATTATCAGGTTCCTGCACCGCAGCAGCAGCCACCTTTTCTCTCTCGAGTCTTGACTTGTGCTTAACCATGATTTGGTCCAAACTCCCTTCACCATGCTCTAAATCCGACTTTCTATCTCTTCTTTTAGGCTTTACTTCCTCCTTCGTGTCCCCAAATGCCATTTTTTCTTTCTCGAGTTTTGAAACATGCTTTACCAATACTTTATCCAAACTGTCAACTCCACTATCATCATTTAATCCCTTTTCTTTGATCTTCTTTTCCTTATTTGTGTCAACATTTTCTTTTTCCTTTTTTGCTTCTTGTACCTCTCGTTCAAGCCGTGACACACGTTTCACCAAGACTTCATCAAGGCTCGGTATATCCTTCAATTCTTGTTTCAATCTTTCAGATTTCTTCAACTTTGGCTCGTATTCATTCCTGCATTTCATTTTACTCTCTTCTATCTCTTTCTCGAGCTTTGAAGTGTGTTTGGTAAGCATACTTTCCAAACCAGGAACAACAACCTCAGCCTCTTTCGAAATCTTGTCATCTTTAACAGATGTATCTTTAGTTCTAGCATTCTTTGCATCTTGTATCTCCTTTTCAAGTCTGGTCAACTTTTTGACTAGAAACTTGTCAAGACCAGGAAGCTCTTCTCTTACAGAAACCCGCCCACCATCAGAACCATTTCCGGCTTCAGCTAGAGCAGCATTCAGACCGCATGTTGCAACTATAGTGGCGAGAGAAGCAAGTTCTTCTTCTTGTAAACACTTCAGCCTTTGAAACATCAAGTCAACAAGGTTTTCTCTTTGTTTTTCCTGAGCCGATTCCATCTCATTTTGGCAGGATTTTGATTCAAAATCAGCTCCAACATCTGAATCACATTCTGAAGCATATTCATAAATATCTTGATAGTGTTCATCTAAATCAGGATTCTGACTAATTTTTTTCAAGATTTCTTTGAATTCTTGTTTGTCTATGGATGCACAAGTTGATAGCCTGACGAATGCAGCTTTCACAGCAGATGCTACCTGTTTATCCACCTCAAAGGCGGTGTCAAAAGACGTTGTAACCGTATGAGTAGTCGATTCACCTCCATTTACAGCTGATGTTTCAATCTTATAATGCTTTCTAGGGCAATCTTGTATATCATACATGATTACTCCAATTTCATTTGCAGATTCAAAAGCTTCAGTGGCGCTTTTTTCTGCTTTCATCAGAAGATCTTCAGCTTCTTTACAATCAATCCTGTGAGGACAAATTTGAATTTATATCATATAAGTTCGAAAAGTACATAAAACGATAAATTGAATGTTTAGTGCATTTGAGTATTACCTGGCTGCTCGAAGTATTCGACACCAAGAAGCTTCAACCAGTGCAGCCTTTCGAGCCTCTATTGCCTTGTGAGCAGCTTCTCTGACAGCCATTTTCTCTTTAAGTACTTTCGAGAAATGGGGATTTGTGTCACCGAGTGTCTCGTCAAGTGTTGAGTTCATGCCATCCACTTCCTGAAGTATGCATAATCATTAAGAAATAATGATATGAAGTGTATCTTTTTTACCAGAATAAGTTGCAGTGACAAATAGATTAAATTTGTTACACTACCTGAAGTAATTTCAACTTTCTTTGTAGGTAGGAATCCACTTTCTTGCGTGGAAACCAGCTGAGAGGTGAAGTTTTACGACGAGGAGGCTTTCTAATCTGAGATGTCAATCTGCTAAGAGGGCGGGGGCTTGGTTGATTTCCCTCTTTCGATATCTTGTTCTGATTTTATCCACAAACGAAGACATAAAATCAATAACAAAATGCTGACAAAAGAAAAAATGGGACATCATGATGCATCTGTAAACAAATTCTTCATGATCTAATTGGCAATTTTACAATACATCAGCGATATATCAACTGGTTACATATTTATAATCATTTTTCAATTTGAGATGCAAAAAAAACGAGTCCAAGTTTGAAAAGCAACACATTAAGTAATTTCAGAATATAAAATGGAAGACTGATAGTATCAACTATTGTGAGGGAACATATCATACAGGAGCAGGACATACTACTAGACTACTAGATAAGATTATAATTAGAAAACAATAAACGGTGATGATAAGTGTAAAACAAAAACCTGATATGACTAAGTGAAATGTAAATAATGTTTAATATAACCCCTGCACAACAATTACTACCAATGTATACAAGACCTTGCACTACAAGAACAACATGAACTCCGAGATTATTACATCAATCCTGCATTTGCAGTGCAGAGATTGAAGAAGTTATGTTCTCTATACTACATATCACCTGTTTCAGGTTATAATTAAACATTTCAATATTTACTTTTTCAAAATTTTGATACATGAACAATGATAATACAGTCTCTTTCATGAATTTACAGGTTTAATTACTCGAACCATAACCGAATGTCATTGGTTAATACTATAACGCTAATTAGGGTAAAAATGCCCAAATTGGAACCGATATATCTATAAAACCCTAAACCTACAAAATTAGGGTTTTGACAACGATACTTGAACAAAATATGAAAATTACTGAGTTCCTGTGAGATGCATACCTTTGAAGACTTTGAAGTTGAAGGCAACGAAGCATTAGGGTTTGCATCTTCTGAATCAACTGAGGTTTGACAGATTTGTTTATCGAGACAACCTAAATCCAAACAGCCTAAGCCTAAATCCATAATTCTTCAATTATATTATACGTATAATGAATGAATAAAACGTAATAATAATAATGAATATAACTGACTGAGTGATTGATTGATTATGTACGTACGGCCTAAAATTGAAATTGAAATGAATTGTAGAAGATGATGATAGAAGTACCAAGTAAAATAAAAGTATCCGTTACAGAATGTCTCATAACGGCTCAATTTTTGAGATTTAGATTTTGATCGTATGGAGCAGCGGTGCATGGTTGTTAGTGTGTGCCTCAATACGGGCGGGCTTCCACTTTTGAGATATTGGATATTTTGGGCTTAGGGTATTAAAAGCCCAATGATTTTAACAAGAAACATGTTAAAATTAATTAACAAAAATCCACGAGTACCTGAATAATTATCAAAGGGAAAATAATCCGTAATGTTAAAATTCACAATATGAAAGGTAATGTCAGTGTTAATGTAAGAATTATTGTTCTAAATATAAAAAAGTTTAAGGATAAAAATTGTAAAATATGTGTTTTGTGATTGGTTAATATTACAATTCAATTGTAATGCCAACATTACAAATGATATCCCCTCAAATAACAAAAAAACGTACAATTTATTAAATATAATATAATATTAATTTCTCTTTTTATTTTTTTGCAAAATGACACTATTACTCTTAATTTGTTAATGTTTTCTTTGAAGTTATAATCATAATTTCAAGTAATATAAACACGTATTATTAGTAGAGTTATGTTCAAATGAGTAAAACAACTTTATGTGAGAATAGGGGAATCAATCTCAACCACTCATTTTCATCAAATACTCATTTCCCTCATGTTTTTGAAACTTAAATATCTCACAAACGGCAAGTCGAAAAATTATGAATGGCTGAGATTGATTCACTCATTCTCACACAAATTCTCATTCTCATTTGAACCTTACTCATTATTATTAGCATAGTTGTCGACTCGTGACTCGTATCGTGTCTCGTTTTTCCCAATATTTGAATCGTGTAACGTATCGTGACTCGACTCGTAAGAGTCACGAGCAAACATTTTTAAAAAGATAATATTAGTTGATAATATATGCACATTTTTACTATAATATTACAATTTCGCTAGTTTCGAGTCATAGTCTCATAATTCAAGCACCACAAAGTAGCAAAAAAGTGACTTTGAGATTAAAAAAAACTATTATTTGGGTTTTTTTTATTTTTTAGATAAAACAACTTCGACTTTGAGATAAATCAAAACTCCAAAATTAATCTTCATTTTTCCAAATTATATTTCTAGGTCTACTTTATTATTATTATTTAATTTGTTTAAGTTGATTTTTAGTAGTTTAGGTGTGATTTGATTGATAGCTGAGTAAAAAAGTATACACATCACGAATCGTACAAGACACGATTCGAATCGACTCGATATGATACGATGAATTTTTACGAGACAAAACACGAGTCAGAGTAATTTCCGAGACACATTACGAGTCGTATCTTTTTCCTTCCATTCTGTCTCGACTCGTACGAGTCATCTCGCATCTCGTACAAGACTAACAACTCTGATTATTAGTAGTGGACAAATAATTTGGAACAACTTGGGTCGGAGTGAGTATATTATCTATATATCGGGTCGGATTGAGTATATTTTATCTATAAGAAATAATTTGAAACGTTAACTAAATCTTTACTAGAAGGTGAAAACAAGTAAATAAAGTGAATGACTAACAAGTAAGTTACTTTGCCAAAATTGAAAAATTATTGAAATTTATTTTTGTGTGAATATTAAAAGTGGTGAGTAGTGTTTTGAGGTGAATAATAAAGCTGAGAATTGGTGGAGTGGATCGAGGACAATAAATTTCCAGTATTCTCAAAATTTATTTATATTTTAAGAATCAACGTTAACTTTTGAAAAAAAAATCATATCTCAGCGTCTTGAGCCGGACGCCGACGGGAAACGTCGGAACACCATTGGGGAGTGGGGAAACATCGTCGAACGTCGTTCTCGAGGCAGAAGATTGTCGCCACGTTAGCCCAGATGCCGACCAGTAATGCTGACGAGGTACAAGGGAATGCCGTTGCACAACGTTCTCAAGAGTAGAGCCCGAAGGGTGACGCCACATCATCCTGCTTGGTGTGTGCTTATTTGTAAGGGTGGATCTAGGATTTATTAAATGTGTGTGTGGTGGGGGGGGGGGGGGGGGGGGGGGGGATTTTTTTTTTTTTATTTGTTCAATTATGCGGGCAAAACTTAAAGAATATCATAAGTACCCTTAATATATATATATATATATATATATATATATATATATATATATATATATTTTACATGATTTGAGAATCTTAAGGGGGGTATGTAACATCCTGTTTCTGGGCCTGGAAATAAATGGTATTTTATTTAGTTTAAATGGTTTAGTTGGAAAATAAACAAGTAAAAGAGCCTCAGTTTTTATTGCGACTAATAAAATATTGATTGTTTTAAATAAACGAAGTACACGGTAAATTAAAAGTATTTTGACTTTCGGGTATTTTCGGGTTCCAGACAATAGGCTAGGAAGCGGGTATAATTTATACCAAATATTAGATGGGGCGGTGGGAAATATCTGGAACATTTCACCCACCTTTCCCATTTTGTTTTCTCTTTGTTTTCATCTCTTGAAACTCTCTCTCATTTCTTAAATCATTTCAAAGAAAGGAAGAATTGTTTATGATCTTGAAATAGTTACTTCATCATCATCATCTAGCTTTTAATCTTGGTGTAAGTGTTCTTGGTGTTCTTGAGTTTATTTCATAGAAATTGGGCATATGATGTATATATGTGATTATATGAAATTGATGCTAGAAATTGGTTGTAACATGATTATAGGATGATATTATGATATAGTTGACTGATTACATGGTGATTATATGTTAGAATTATTGTGTTCTTCAATTTTGAGTTCATAAGTTAGGTTTTGGTGATTTGGGAATTTGGATGATGATGCATGCTTATAGATTGTGTGATAATAGTTGTTTGTAGTTTACATATGATTGTAGTTGATGTTTGTGGTCAATTTTATGGTAAAATTCGTATGTGCAACTGATTTTGGTAAAAATGGAGTTTTGGTTCGTGTTGTGTTTTCAGCTGAAAGTGCATGTTCTGGTCTGCACTGGGAATACGGCGTATTCCCTTGAATACGGCGTATTCCCGGGAATCCGCCGGATTCCCTCGGGGTATTCCCAACCGTATTCGCTTAAAATCGGTCTGTTGTGTTTTGGGGCTGGGAATACGGCGTATTCAGCTGAATACGGCGTATTCCCATGAATACGGGCGTATTCAGCTGAATACGAACGTATTCCCCAGGTTTCAGTGAGTTTTTGTTTAACCTCTTTCTGGTATGGCATTTAATGATTGAACTAAGCTTATGGTTGAACTGTATATAAGATGTTAATCATGAATGATGATTATGTTTGGTTAGTATCATGTTTAAGATATGGATTATGATTTGGATTAAGTTATGGAATGAGACACTAACTTGTTATCTTTGTGTTCTCAGATAAGCGGGCGGCAACTCAGTGATATAAGACAACTGAGTTGGAGATCTTGGATTATCGGTGAGTGGGATTGTATTCCTCGGTTCAATTCCGTTGTAACGAGTTTGGTTGCAATGGATGGACTCTTGGTTATTGATTTGATTATTATTAAGATATTGGCACGATTATTGATATTGATTTGGATTACTTGGTTATCGTAATAGTTGGCATGAATATTATGCATGATGATTATTATTATTCTTATTGTAAGTGATGGCATGATTATTATGCGGTATGATTAGGGTAGCTACATATTGGCATGACTATTATGCTATATGTGATGCTTGGGCCTTCGGGTATATGTGATTTCAGAGGTCAACACTGGTTGGGTTTAGGGCTATTGTTTGGCTGGCAGGGTTTCCCGATACATGTAGTTGAGGGATGAATCCTCGTCAGTGAAGATAGCGTTCAAACTATCGGTAAGCCACTGTTGGGGCCGGCAGTGGTTGTAGGCTTTCGCTGGTTGGCTAACCAGGGGCCGCCGGTCCTCTTTGACGATACGTGTTTATGATTGCGATGCTTTAGGCGGTAATCATAATTTGTGTGCTTGTTGTTTACGATGCTTTAAGCGGTAAACATTATTTGTTGGTTTGGTTTATTCGTTGTAGGCTTGTTATTTCTGAATTGAACCGTCGGATACGGTTCCATTCACTTAGCATTGGCTAATCCCTCGTTGTTAATCTTTTTGCAAGCTTTTATTAGGTGTGGACCGGGTTGTAGATACTTAGTGAAATGGCTGACTGTCACGCGCTACTCTGACATTTTGGGGATCTAACTTTTGGTTTTGAATAGTTTTCTTAACGCCCGGTTGTTAAGTAAATGTTTGTAACTAAACTTATATATATGTGTAAAGGTTTTGAAAACTCGGTACTTTTGGAATTATGTAATTAGGTAAAGACATTTTGGGGACGCGCTTCCAACGAATATAATATTATATAAAATGATATGTTTTGGTCAGTAAGGAGAGGGCCTTACAGGGTAGTTGCCCCCCGTGCCCCCTCTACATCCGCCCCTATTTATGTGAATGATTTCAATCTAAGACAAGACTTATTATCTTGTTGATTCCTTCTAAATGGATGATCAGCAATCAAAGTTATTTTGCCATAATCCCAACATTGAAAAACATCATAGAAAACTTAGATTTTATGTAAGCGTTACGTACATGTGCATTAATTCGATCTTTTTTAGTAATCAAGATGGAGATTATATTCCTTGGCTATAATCCATTCAAAAGAGTGTGAACATAGAATAGAAGCGATTTTACATGTTGCTTTTCATGTGCCATATTCTTGGGAATTATTGAATTAAAATAACAATCGAGAGAATTTGTTCCTTACAGTGTACTTTTATATTATATTCCATTCATCCGTACTTTATTTCCTCCATATAAGAAGGTTCAACATCTTGATAAATCCATTACAGTTTTAAGCATACTCATAAACACATTAAGTGATCGATCTAATCGGTTTCTTCACACTCGAGTCATGACTAGAGGCAGTCTTGCAACAACCATAAATCCTTTTCTCGTTAGGTCGTGCCCTCATTCTCTTTGTATTATCTGATTTTTTAACTAATCTCTTACCGTTAATTAAGTGTCACCATTGTGATATCATATATTTTCTTATTCTGCTACGTACATTCTACATGTATGGACTTCGCTTGATCTTGCCTTGTTTAAATTTAAACGGACAGAAGCTATTGATTTATACGTGTGCACTTTAATATTATATCATCTAGTAACAAAGGTTTGGGTATGTAATACCATGCAGGAGTACGACCATAACTCCTAAAGCGATTGTTGGACGTTTCATGAGCAAGGTGGCTACATGGAATGAATGTTATGACGATGAACATGAAGTTGAGTTGTTTAAGCATAAGATAAAACGACATGATAAAGTATATGAGGAAAAAGAAGAAAGTTGTTGGATTCCACATCCTCGTACGGGAATATATTATCCGAAAGGCCATGAATGGGTGATGAAAGATGTACCTGATGGTGCTGCAAGTTTTGCTTACAACTATTGGCTCAGGAGTACTGATATATAGCCATGCATATATGGCGTGTAATTTTCTATGATAAAATATTTTCGTTACATTTTGTAATAAGATACGTAGTACTACTCTATAAACATGTACGGGCTTTCATTATCATTAATTTGACATAATTTTATCAGTATGACGATGTTAAAAACATAAGTTAGTTTAATGAAGCCTACACAAGCCAATATATTACCTAAAGAAGCCAAAGAAAAGAGAAAATAAAGCCGAAAACTAACATCAAATGGGGTTCAAAGTTTTGGGTCGATTATACATTTCTCCATGCTTGAATTCAACATGGAGCTTCAATTCGGTCGTTGGAAATCCATAAATTAAACAAAACTAACTCCGTGAAACCGTCCTTACTGAGTTTGTTTGGATATTACTAGTGCCATAGGTAACTTTTAACTATTGAATTTGATCATTTGATTGGTAGATCGAGAAGTGATATGATATGTTTTGTTAGAGTTGGAAAATACGATAATTTGATTATACATCTATATAGATAATAATTTTCGAGCATACCTAATAACCTAAATACTTTAGGATATAGTATTTCAACCTTGTACAGCACTATTACTGTTAGCATATGTTTATGTATTGTATATTGTATCGGCCCTCTCATGGGTCATGAGTGAGGCTCTCATAGGCTATGAGTGGGCCGATACAATATACAAATACATAAACATATGTTTTCTCATGGGCCCATGAGTGGGCTAATACAATATACAATACATAATAAACATATGCTAACAATTACTAGTTACTAATATTGCAGTATTTATCTTGCAACGTACACAGCATCCAAACGTCTGTTAGCTGTTCTAAGCTTTTCATGGTGCTATATCAGCATTCAGTTAGTTGCCGCGTAATCTGGTATTATATTAGAGGGGCAGTTGGTCAATAATAATATAATAAAACAAAAAATGCTATCTTTTCTTAACGTGTGAACACCGTAAAGTATGAAGATTTAAATTGTTCCGGTTCGATCTTTAAATGTACTCCGTATAATTTTCTTGTAAGGTGGAAAGATAGAAGTTGAAAGGATGTAACAATATTCCCTTTTTGAACATACAATCAGTGGCGGATCCAGAAAATTCAGTCGTGGGGGGCAAAAAAAACTAAGTGTTAACTATAAAACAAAGTTACAGCTACAAAGTGTTAAAATAGCTTTATCAAAAAACTGCACAAAACTGCTTAATATTGAACAAAAATTGCATAATAAATATGCACAAAAATAGCCAAGGTAGCAAAAATATTGCTCCAAAACATTGTGATATTAGACAAAACTACAATAAAATGAAATATTGTATATGACAATTGGTCTTTGACAGCGTTTTAATACATCTTCATTTACAACGATTACAAGTACTTCTTTTAACTTTTTTTTTTTTTGTTATCAGAAGTACTTCTTTTATCTACCACACAAATCACTTGGAATTATTTTTAAAATTATAAAATCTACCTTTCTAATCTCTTGTATTTACTAGTTACTTTTGTCCTAATAATAAACATAAATATGATCATTTAGAATCAATCTAAAGATATAATTTCACAAATCTCATAAAACTAAACAAATAAAAAGTTAAAAAGATCATCTATATCATAACTAGAAATTACATAACTTTTATTTGACATTAGAGGCTTATACATTAGCAGTCATATTTTGAAACAATAAAGGTGAATTGGACTTCTTTCCAATTTCTGAATTTCAATGGGGGGTTTATGAACGATCTGTAACCTTCAATATATAAACAAAGACATTAGTTGGGCTTGAATTCAATCTATGGATTTCAATTGGGGGCCTAGTAACTTTTGGGCTTGGGGGCCACCTTAAATTTACCATCAAATTAACACTAGCTGGGCCAAATCCATGGGGTTCCCTGGCCCCCCATTGTAAATAAGTGTATCCGCCCCTGCATACAATATAGAAAGGATCGATCATGTCGATCAATATAATATATTAAATTAATGTACATGTTGATAAAGTAAATAAACAACAAATTATATGTATTTTATATATAAAACATCATGTTGACATTTAAAAAGTATTCAGAAACTACTATATTCCATCACTAGGCTTGTAGTTTGCTCATTATTTTAACGTTTGACATGTAACTAGAATCATCTACAAAATTCTATTCTGTTCTATATATATTCCAAGTTTCCCAACCCATTACTTTGTTCAAGAAAACGTTTATTGATCATTCAAGGTTCAAATTGGATCACTAGGCTTGTTCAGAAAATTCGCAAAAATTTGAGTAGGATATATACAGGGATAATAAACAAATAGATCATCATACTTTAGGAAAATGTTGATCTGGGTCACTAAACTTTAAAAATGTTCAATTGGGTTACTGTACTTGTAAAAATGTTCAATTAGGTTACCAAACTTTAGACATAGTTGCTATAGCCAAGATGACGTCGGTTTACTAAATTATAATTTGTTCAATTGGGACACTATTATTTTAACCGAAATTAAGCAAAATAAGCGGGATGACACCAATCAACAAGTATAGTGATCCAATTGAAAATTTTAAGGTTTATTAACCCAGATGAACATTTTCGTAAAGTATAATGACCTACTTATGTATGAGAAATGCTACATCCACACAAATTTTACAAAATAAGTTTCACAAAATGACATGACACATGTCATTAACCAATTAAATTCATTTATAACTTCTCTCTCATTATTCTCTTCCTTCAATTCATTGGTCCACATCATTTTGTGGACAAATTTTTGTAAAACTTATGTGAACGTATCATTTCTCTTTATGTATTATCCCATGTATATATAATTACATGTTTTGTACGTATATGACTCTACGGATAATACGTACGGTTGATATTTTTGAATGCTCCCACATAGTCACTTATCTCACCTCACACTTGCTACGTGCACCGCCCACACTATTTTAATTTTAATTTTAATAGGCTATCCACAAGATGCAAAAAAAAAAAAACTTATTATTATTTATCATACTATTGATATTTGATATTTTTGATGTTTGATTTATTAAACAATACCTATTTTTTATATTAATACGAGCATCATATCATATAAGTTAATAAAATAAAGTCGATCGAAAACTCATGCACTTCTTGTAAAAGAAAGCGGTGATGGGATCAAAGATTTTACTCATGATAACTAAGACCTAATTAATGTTTTGTTGAACTACGTACGTATAATTAGTCGAAAATGCATTGTAATCTTTAATGAATAAATTTTCGCCAACAACGGCATCGACATTGATCATCATGACCTTACGCAAAAACTTCTTCGATCTCACTGTTTTACATAGCTTTGATCACTTGAGGCGTCATTTGTCTTGCTTGTTGGCAACTCGGTAGAGGTTCAGGTTGGTACTTTGATTTGATTTCACATAGAATTCAGACAAAATTGCGTGGGGCGTCCCTGTGGTTTACACGAAATAACTAGCCGAGTCACTGTGGTTTTTTTTTTACCTGAGGCATCCCTAAACTTGCAAAAAGTTGCGTGGGTCGTCCTTCTGTCAAACAAGCGTTAGTCAAGGCCGTTATTTGACCGCATGTGATGTACACGTGAGGGTAAATTGGTAAAATCCCCTCCCCTTATAACACCCTTCATTTCTCAAAGCCATTTTTTTTAAACCGGAAGCGAAGGTCCAACAAACATTAATGATTGTACATTATATAATACTCATATTAGTCAATCTATTTCAAAACATGATTTAACATTTTGGGTGTTACATAATTTGAAAGACAACAATGATTTTATGAAATCAAAGATCAGAGTAAACATCGGGTCATCAAACATTCCATCCAGTCAGCTGCTCCTTGCTCATCCCATAATCTAATCATATCCTGCAAGGAGTGGTAATGTGGGGGATTAGCTCAACGCTAAGTGAATGAACTAATAACCATCAACACAGCTTAGCCTAACAAATATGTTTACAACTAAGCATAGCATACTAAACGAGTTTACAGCAACAGCATCGTAAACACACAATCATTTGTTTACAGCATAAAGCATCGCAAACAAATATCATCCAAGAGGATCGGCGGTCCTTGAGGCGCCCTCATGCCCGGGTGGCCCCCAAGCAACCTCACACCAACTGCAGGCCAATACAGCGGTAAACCGATAGCCTAGGTACTATTTACCCACACAACACAGTATTCCTATAACTATCCGTGTACAAGGACCTGTGTTGGCAACTCAATAGTAACATTAAGCCCAAACCATGTTGACCTCTGAAACACATATGCCCAAAGGCCAGATATCACAAAATCTATATCTATCAAGGCAATATGTCAATCAACAGTTTATAAGCAGTAAAACCACGTTTACCCGTTGTAACCAAATCTGTTACAACTAAGTTACGCTGAAGGTTACAGGTCCACTCACCAATACCTCCGCCGTCCACTCAGTAGTCTAATGTCACTGAGTCTTCTCCATATCTACGAACATTATAAAAATGAGTTAGTAATTAATTCATATCATATAACTCATTTAACTTAATAATGTTAATCATCATCATTAATCCCTTATAATATAATCATAAACAATACTTATCAATTATACACTAATATCATCAACTTAACACATGGATTCTTCAAAATCAACCAAACTCACAAACTTTATTAATGATCATATATCAACTTCATCATTTCTAAGTTAGGCTTAAGTTATAATCATGAATTAAACAATAACTAACAACTCTAACACAACACCAAGCTTCAATCCATGAATATTCCAATAAACCCATAACTATCCATAAGATCATCTCTTCATTTTTAAACTAAGATTAAGGTTATAATCCACATATAAACATCAACTAACTATCATGCAAGTATTTCAAGCTTCAATTTCAAGTAAATCATGCTAATTCCATCAATTACCCAAAAACCCATTTTGATTACAACTTATATAACATGATTACTTCATTTCTAGGTTAAATTAATATTACTAACCATCTTATAACCACTTATTAACATCACCTTAACCAATTTCATACTTTAAATTCGGATTAAAGTCATTAACCCATCAAAATCATCATAAACCCTAAGAATCACCATAAATCTATAATCTTAAGCTTGCATCTAGTTAGTAATCAACAATAACATGTTTAACTAACAACAATTTCACAAAATCAAACCCTAATTTTGGATTAAACCAAGAACACCAAAACCCCCAATTTCTAGGGTTCATATATTTCAAGAAATTAACACTTACAAGTTGATAATAATGATGAGAGGATGATCAAATCACGTTCTTGGAGCTTAATTCATAGTTCTATAACTTTAATTTCGGATTAAACTTTCTTATTAACCCAAAATCTCAAAACCCCAATTTCTAGGTTATGGAAAATGAAGAACATGTGATTATACCTTGTTTTGATGATGAAGGAAGCTTGAATCCAAGCTTAGAAGCTTCAATTTGATGATTTCTTCATGTTTTGATTTAGGGTTTTTGGTGTAGGTATGGATGTACGTACGTATGTGTGTGTGGGAGAGGAAATAAAACCAACTAATCCATATAGTATACCATTTAAGTGTTACTTTTCATTCCCCGTATTCATTATTGTCTGGAACTTAAAAACCATTTGCGGGAAAATACAATTTTGTTTTACCGTCAACTAAATAAATTTAAAACAAGTAATATTTTACTATCCACAATAACTCATTTAGCTAATGGACCTATTAAATTTATAACTATTCACAAGACATTAATTATTTAAAAACACACTTACATAATTTAATAATTAAATAAATTATCGATTTCTACTTGGCCCAAAACGAGGATGTTACAAATCTCTCCCCCTTAAAGAGATTTCGTCCTCGAAATCTAATCGCACCTAGTTAACCTATTGTAATCAAATCACGTAAACAATAACTAGTATATGCACATACGACATGTGTGTACATTAGTCTAAGTATCTATGCATCCCCATAAACACTAAACGAGTACTCTTTTGATGGGCGCCTAGAGGTCGGTCAAGGAATCGCTTCCTGTCGTCGCGGTGCCTTCCTTCGGGCGCGTCCACCAGCGGGTGTTTTTAAATTTTGTAAATGCGGGGCCTAAGGATACTTAAAACTATGGGGTATAGTAGTAAGTATGACCTAGGGTCGTTCTTCAAACTACAACGGGCATGGGATCTAGGTCTTTTGATTATCTTTTGTAATTTAGCTGGTTTATCAAAAGGTTGATAGGGGTTTTGGTTGTTTTTATATTATAACTACTAATTTTAAACTAAACTAAACTAGATGATAGGTGAGGTGGCTACGAGAACAGCAGATTAACGCGAGTGTCTACTATGATAATTATATATGCTATTTAGGGGTAGTTATTTTAGTTAAGGTATTAGCTATGATGACGAAGTCAGGACTTAACAGACGTACTTGAAACAATCAATGACAACAAAGTACTCTACTTACAACCTTTCCTTAGCTCCCACGTATTTAAACGCTTTTACCAGTAGTAAGTTGTTTTACAGTATTTCCGTTGAAACATTAAAAGGTTCTTGTTATCTATCCTGAGTTATATGTCCAAATGAGCCATAACTACTAGCCTATTATATACCTAACGCGAAGTTGTCTACAATCAGATAAATAACATGTCACGAAGATAGCAGTTATAGAGTGTAAACTATACCGGAAGTTCTCCCAAATATAGCAACCAATTTAACCAACAACCATCCTCGAGTCCTATTCCCCAATCTCGGACATTTGAGATATCCGAATCATGGCATGAATTGTTGAATGAACAAAAACATGAAACAGGGGTTTTCTACCGGAACAGGTTGGGATGGCCTGGTCTAACGGCTGATTAAATTGTTCATCATTATTTCATATAAACCATCATAACTATTTTACGCATGTTAAACTGATGTATGCAATTAATTTATACTCGAAAACCTAATCATATATCCAATAACACAAGTGATACTAGCATGCAAACCCTAAAGCAACAATCAAACAAGAACATGCGACAGAGCAGCATACAAGGATCAGTTTAATTTGTGCAGAGTAACTGGATAATTGGTTAAGTCACACATATTCCGAAAGTTCTCTCAAAAACATGCGTTAAATAAATTGAATCTAATCTATCTCTAATCCTACGCTCCGTGTCTCCCTCCGGTGTATTTCAACCAGGAGAACACCGGCCATGTCGAGTTCAACGATCATCAGACACAGAATAATAAGCGGCGTACCACCAGTTAAGGACCAGCAGTAAGTTACAAACCACAGCATAAGTTGGATAGATAAACATTGGAGACTCAATTTATAGATTCAAATATATATCAACAGCATACGGACAGAGTAACGGCATGTTGCAATTGGAATCATTATTTCCATAATGGATTGTGCCCACGACTTTCATAGCTTCCACGTTCCGTACTACACACATTCGTGATGATTCCGGCGCTATACAAATGAAAGCCGTATAACGTTACCTCCGTTGTTTCATAATGTGACACCCGGTCAAAATAACCCAAAATTAGCTCCTAATTTGAACTTTTAAAACACGTAATTACAGACGTGTCAATACTCATGTATACAAGTATTATATATATATATATATGTATATATATAAACCCGAAACGATTATATAATAATCGTACGTACACAAACCTGGTAGAACGCAGAAATCCAAATTAAGAATTGGTGAAAAACATTTTCAGGCAAAGTATTATTATTGAGAATAATATCTACGTACTCCGAAAATTATTTAAATACGTTTTAGATACAGAAAACTATCCGTGTATTTCGAGTTAAACTAATATATATTTTTATATCTCTTTGGAAGTATTTTTATTAAATATTTCAATTGTTAACACATACGAAATAATATTTGTAAAATTATCATATTTAAATATTATACTACATTACGATCGGGTACGCAAACACGGGTCAAAAAGTTACCATCTACCACCAATAATTGGGGCCGGATATAACCGACCCCAATAATGCAAATAACACACACGCACACATTCTTGATCTCTCGGTCTCTTCTCTTTCTCTCTCGGTTTTCATTTCAACAACAACAACAAGATCAATAACTTCATAATCATCATCATAATCTGGAATCATCATCATCATCATCATCATCGTCCTCATCAATCATCACCATCAAACTTCATTTTCGGTTTCAATTTCGATTAGTAAGAATCACTTTCGATTTCCTTAAGTTTCCGTGTTTATATAACTTGTTTTAGCATGTACTAGTGTTATATTATCGAATATGTCCAAGAATCACACCCCAAAACCCATTTTTTATGCTGGAACTTCGAACAGACTCAAAACCAGTGAAATCCACGCGATCGCGTGGTTTTCACCTCAAAATCTGACGCAATCGCGTCATTTTCACGCAATCGCGTGAGATTTACCATGATCGCGTGAACTTCCTTTTTCACGCAATCGCGTGAGATTTACCATGATCGCGTGAACTTCCTTTTCACGCAATCGCGTGAGATTCACTATGATCGCGTGAAGTGCCAATCAGCACGCGTTCCGTTTACGTTTTGCTTCATAACTTCTTCGTTACACATCCGTTTTCGATGATTCTTTTTGCGTTGGATTTGTCTTTCAAAAACGAACACATTGGAACATAATTAAACAAAACAAACACAATTATATTTTTGAAATGTAATTTCTATTCGTCACCAACGGGCTGTGCGTTTTAATGAAACTTCAAATGTAATACAATTCGAATACTTTGAACGTAATTAACTTAACGAACAACTAAACAAACGAATTATTACGCGTACACTTACAAACATACAATCTTGCGTGTTTAGGACATTAGGAGATTACTGTTGGAACACGCACGCACATTAGGATTGCTTGCTCATCAGGTGAGTCTCATGGCCCCTTTTTACTGCTTTACTTTGGGGGAGATGCATTACTTGTTTTACTCGAACACATGTATTTACTTACTTGATTACAAACTGATTTACTGGTATATCGATTGCATGAGATTACTTAATCCAATGAAGTCCCTTTAATCATAGTCGTCAGTTATGGTCTTAAGCGCGAGTACTAGTAAATGGATCCATTAGGACTGACAATCCTCACCCAGGGTAGCACGCACTACCCCGAACATTCAGTATAAATGGGTGTTTCTTACTCGTTACATATGAATGTCTGGATTAGCATTCACGAGGGCAAAATCACTGATTGTTAAGCTTCGACTATGGTGCTCATGGCAATGTATACGGAAACTATTGCAACTGTGCAATATTTACTCAATGATTTTACAAGCTGATGTGTTCAAACTGTACTTACTATACACCTGTGAGATTCACCAACCTTTTGGTTGACCTGTTTTAGTAATGCATTCTCAGGTACACAGCAATATTAGGGTTGATCAGTATGGATGGCCCAGCAGGATATGCTTTAGTAGCTCGAGTCGCATGCAATTACACATATGAAGATTTTACTTGCATTATCTTTTGTATAATGATTATGTACTTAAAATCTAACAAAACAAGTTGCGAACTCATTAATGATGTATTACTTTTGAAAACTTATGTATTAATGTAACATCTTCTACAACGTCTCATTTAGAGTCGTTTGCTTGTACTTTGGGTTTGATTATTGATTAGTCACGCCCCAAAACAGTCGCTTCCGCAAAGCATTAAATTGGGGGTGTGACAGATTGGTATCAGAGCCTAAGGTTATAGCGAACTAGGTTGCATTTAGTGGGCCTAGACTATGACCGTTAGGCAGTATTCCTCATTAGATATAACTGGTTCAGGGATTTCGTCATACAAGTTTAATTTAACATAGCCTGATCAACTATGTACAATTAAATGAAGATGATGTAAGATCTGAAAGGGCTTATGTTGAACAGGAATGCACTAGTTGACTCTGACCACGAGAGAACCGTGACTTGTACTTGTTCTGTGATAGACACAACTAGGTGGATAATAAGTATATATAGGTTACACCTATATGATTAGGCTTATTAAGATCCTCCGATATTTAGTAACACACACACTGTACGAACTCATTTTAGAATAGGCCTGTGGTAAGTTGATCGAATAAGGACAAATAGTACCGGGATGTGCCCTGACAGAGAGGGTCATCTCTTCAAAATAGACTTACCCTAGGTAGAGATTAAGAACTTCGACACCTTACTCTGCACAAACTGGTCAACAGAGGACCATTCTTCACTCACCTACCAGTTTAAACGTTCGAATCCAGTATTTCTCTAAGTACAAATCTTTTCCTACCTCTTTATCACATTCCGCAAAACTACTGATACATGTACGGATGTAATATCCTTTTCACTTTTGAAAACTTTAATCCTCGTAATCATTTGAACTCGCAAGTTGGATGATTACAATCACTGTTATTCTACGCTATTGATTGTCACTTGTGTTGTGATATATTACTGTTATATATGCAACTACGATGATCATATTCTTGTACAAAACTCTGACATGTCCCTTATCTTCAATGAAGGAACATGCCTCCACGACAAAAGTTCACTCAAGCTCAGGTTGATCGATTGGTTGCTGACGCAGTACTTGCCGAGCGACAACGATCTGAAAGTGCTGAGACACCACCAAATGCCCCTGTAGTGAAACCCTGCACCTACAAAGACTTCCTTAACTGCAATCCTTTGAGCTTCAAAGGCACAGAAGGTGCCATTGGGTTGTTACGATGGATGGAGAAGACAGAGGCAGTCTTTCGCATCTGCAGTTGCCCTGAGAACTGTAAGGTCAAGTTCTCCACCTACACTTTCATGGATGATGCTCTGACATGGTGGAACACTTATGCTGACTCCATAGGCCAAGACATTGCTCTGGAAACTCCTTGGGATGAACTGAAGAAAATGCTCAAGGATGAGTATTGTCCCAGGGATGAAATTCAACAGCTTGAGGCGGAATTCTGGAATCTCTCCACACAAGGGAACGACATTGCCAGCTACACCTCTCGATTCAATCAGTTGGCACACCTTTGCCCATCAATGGTTGATACAGAATCCAAGCGAATTGAGCGCTATGTCTGGGGACTTCCTCCACAAATTCAAGGGATGGTTACTTCATCCAACTCTCCTACATTTCATGGTAATGTGCGCATGGCACATAAGCTGATGACACAGATCGTTCGCCAAGGAACGTCTGTTGTCAAGAGTACTGTAAACCACACTAGTGATAACAAGAGGAAAACTGATGGAAGCTCTGGAAGTCAGAGCCAAGCTAACAAGAAACCTGCAACTGTTCAGGCCAACACTTCTGAAACTGATGACAAGAAAGAGTATAAGGGAAGAAAGCCCTATTGCTCTAAGTGCAAGCTTCATCATGATGGTCTATGTCCTTGCACCAAATGCAAGCGATTTGGACATCTGACCAAGGACTGTAAAGAAACCACCACTGGTACCGACACCTCAACACCCAAAACCTGCTATGAGTGCAATGGTACCGGGCATTTTAAGAGAGATTGCCCAAAACTGAAGGGCAAAAACAACAACGCTGCTAAGGGCAGGTTCTATGTACTTAATGCTGAAGGTAAACACAAGAACCCTAGACTTATTGACTTACTCAACACGGGTACGCTCACTCCCGGATAACCAAAACCGCATCTGTACTACTTACTTGAATATGTTCTATTACTGTTTAGTACTTTATGTGTTTCCTAAGATTCTAAGTACAAATAGAATAAGGAAATTGGCGAACTATTTCAGGTAGACAGTATGAAACCGATGGAATCGGTAATACATACAAGTATGATTAGGCTATTATGGGATATTGGCATATATACATACATAGGCCTAGACTACATACTACTCGCTAGGCTATTATATACTGGATGTATAGGAATAGGCCTTTACTTGATGATACATTTGAGACTGTCTACACCACTGCCACAAACAAACATACTGATTTCAACGTCCTTTGATAAGAAGATCGGGACTCTATTTTAAACTGCTACAGTCTACAAAATTTTTATGTTTACAACGTACTCCGTCGTACTGTTAGGCGAACCCTAGGAAAATCATTTTCAACAATTTTAACATGCTTTTACCCCGGACTTTTCTTAAAATCTGTTTTCAAATAAATTTTGTTAAACGAGATTTCAAAACTTTGTCGCTGACAAGAATCTCAACCAAACTGTTTATTGACTAAAGTTTTCGACAAACTTCAAAGTTTTCAATCGACTTTCACTGTCAAAATTTTCTGACAAATGTACTTTTAACAAACATGTTGCAAAGTTTCTTACGAAATGTTTTAAAGAAATTTCAAAACTTCAAAACCGTTCAAACTTGCTTACTGTACACAACTTGATACAAAACTTCAAACCTTGAATGGTCAACAAAATTACACAGTACACAATGACTTCCTTACTGTTATAGGAACAAAACTTACAAAAATCTGAATAGGGATACGATCATGGTAACTCGCTAGCAACCTATCTGCTTTCATACTACTTACTTGATAAACTTTACTTGCTACTTGATACTTGTTAGGTTTTCCCTAGATTCTAAGTACACTAAAGAGTTAGGGGAAAATAACAATTTAGATCTATAGTCTCTATATATGAAACTAGTTTTAGCACAAAGGTATAGGAATAACATATCCTACGATGTTGTACACCGGAAAACAAACCGGTTGACTTTTATATACTGGGTAACGTCCCGAGTAAAACAAATTTTTGGGTGACGACTCACATAAAACCGTATTTTTGGGTAACATCCCACATAGACCTGAAATGTGCTAAACTACTTCGTTTCTGTATAAGATGGATAGAGTCTAAGGTGGGCTACTAGTACAAAATGTAGCTGTACTCAAGCAATTGGCTAAATGACAAAACTTTGTCCCACCGACAAAACAATCAAGGATTCACTGAATTACTTTAGGCTACTAGTACACATGGTAGCAACTCTCTAATGATCGACTGGACTGATCATGTATGCATAATAGTAAACACATCTCGAAACTTCAATTCGAATTCCTTAGTTGCCGGAAGGGCACTAGTTCAACAAGGGGAGATAGACAACTCTAGATAGGTGTTGTCAGACTTATGTAGATAACACGCGAACTATAACTCGAATACAACGATAAATACTACGAGCAAATTTCGGGATGAAATTCTCCTAACAAGGGGAGAATGTGACACCCGGTCAAAATAACCCAAAATTAGCTCCTAATTTGAACTTTTAAAACACGTAATTACAGACGTGTCAATACTCATGTATACAAGTATTATATATATATATATATATATATATATATATATATATATATGTATATATATAAACCCGAAACGATTATATAATAATCGTACGTACACAAACCTGGTAGAACGCAGAAATCCAAATTAAGAATTGGTGAAAAACATTTTCAGGCAAAGTATTATTATTGAGAATAATATCTACGTACTCCGAAAATTATTTAAATACGTTTTAGATACAGAAAACTATCCGTGTATTTCGAGTTAAACTAAGATATATTTTTATATCTCTTTGGAAGTATTTTTATTAAATATTTCAATTGTTAACACATACGAAATAATATTTGTAAAATTATCATATTTAAATATTATACTACATTACGATCGGGTACGCAAACACGGGTCAAAAAGTTACCATCTACCACCAATAATTGGGGCCGGATATAACCGACCCCAATAATGCAAATAACACACACGCACACATTCTTGATCTCTCGGTCTCTTCTCTTTCTCTCTCGGTTTTCATTTCAACAACAACAACAAGATCAATAACTTCATAATCATCATCATAATCTGGAATCATCATCATCATCATCATCATCGTCCTCATCAATTATCACCATCAAACTTCGTTTTCGGTTTCAATTTCGATTAGTAAGAATCACTTTCGATTTCCTTAAGTTTCCGTGTTTATATAACTTGTTTTAGCATGTACTAGTGTTATATTATCGAATATGTCCAAGAATCACACCCCAAAACCCATTTTTTATGCTGGAACTTCGAACAGACTCAAAACCAGTGAAATCCACGCGATCGCGTGGTTTTCACCTCAAAATCTGACGCAATCGCGTCATTTTCACGCAATCGCGTGAGATTTACCATGATCGCGTGAACTTCCTTTTTCACGTAATCGCGTGAGATTTACCATGATCGCGTGAACTTCCTTTTCACGCAATCGCGTGAGATTCACTATGATCGCGTGAAGTGCCGATCAGCACGCGTTCCGTTTACGTTTTGCTTCATAACTTCTTCGTTACACATCCGTTTTCGACGATTCTTTTTGCGTTGGATTTGTCTTTCAAAAACGAACACATTGGAACATAATTAAACAAAACAAACACAATTATATTTTTGAAATGTAATTTCTATTCGTCACCAACGGGCTGTGCGTTTTAATGAAACTTCAAATGTAATACAATTCGAATACTTTGAACGTAATTAACTTAACGAACAACTAAACAAACGAATTATTACGCGTACACTTACAAACATACAATCTTGCGTGTTTAGGACATTAGGAGATTACTGTTGGAACACGCACGCACATTAGGATTGCTTGCTCATCAGGTGAGTCTCATGGCCCCTTTTTACTGCTTTACTTTGGGGGAGATGCATTACTTGTTTTACTCGAACACATGTATTTACTTACTTGATTACAAACTGATTTACTGGTATATCGATTGCATGAGATTACTTAATCCAATGAAGTCTCTTTAATCATAGTCGTCAGTTATGGTCTTAAGCGCGAGTACTAGTAAATGGATCCATTAGGACTGACAATCCTCACCCAGGGTAGCACGCACTACCCCGAACATTCAGTATAAATGGGTGTTTCTTACTCGTTACATATGAATGTCTGGATTAGCATTCACGAGGGCAAAATCACTGATTGTTAAGCTTTGACTATGGTGCTCATGGCAATGTATACGGAAACTATTGCAACTGTGCAATATTTACTCAATGATTTTACAAGCTGATGTGTTCAAACTGTACTTACTATACACCTGTGAGATTCACCAACCTTTTGGTTGACCTGTTTTAGTAATGCATTCTCAGGTACACAGCAATATTAGGGTTGATCAGTATGGATGGCCCAGCAGGATATGCTTTAGTAGCTCGAGTCGCATGCAATTACACATATGAAGATTTTACTTGCATTATCTTTTGTATAATGATTATGTACTTAAAATCTAACAAAACAAGTTGCGAACTCATTAATGATGTATTACTTTTGAAAACTTATGTATTAATGAAACATCTTCTACAACGTCTCATTTAGAGTCGTTTGCTTGTACTTTGGGTTTGATTATTGATTAGTCACGCCCCAAAACAGTCGCTTTCGCAAAGCATTAAATTGGGGGTGTGACACATAATGGTGCATCCCAATTGCATTTTAAAGTATAACTACCCTAGCATAATGATTATCATAGCAGACACAGATTTGTTTAGCTAAGCATGGCAATAATTCTAGCAAGCAATTCTAAATAATTATGACAATAGCACAACATATTTAAAACAACAAGATAGAGATTATAATAAAACCTGACAAAGTGTAATTACAAATCTTGCGCAATCGCAGTCTCGGAGCACCTCCGTAAAGCTAAGCTAGAAGCTAATCTACTAGCTTAATTAAACTAACCTAAACTAATTATTTCTAGAGAGAGAGTAGAGAGAGAAAAGAAAGAAAGAAAACATATATTTTTATGTGGAGGTGATGGTGTGTATTTATAGGATTTGCTCAACCGTATTCCTCAACCGTATTCTAGCCTTCAAAATCTTAGCCGTATTCCTCAGCCGTATCAAGATTGCACCTTGGATGACCAAAACATGCGATACGGTTGAATTTGGCCGTATACGGGAGAGATTGGCCGTATCGGGGGAGGGACAAGGCCGGATACGGGGGAGATTGCCCGTATACGGCTGGCTCTAGGCCGTATACGCCCAAAACAGGCCGTATACGGTCAGGTCCAGGCCGTATACGGCTGGGCTTGGCCGTATCCGGCTTGTCTCTCCCGTATTGTGGTCCGTCGGTTGCCTTGAATCTTCGTTTGTGCGTAACTTCTGACTCGGGTGTCCGTTTTCAGCGTTCTTTATATCCACGCGATCGTAATCTCCTGATGAAGAAAATGACATAGGTTAGAGGTCATAATTCTTAGTAGAGCTTAAAAAGTGCTTGAAAGCGTGAACCGGAATGCTTATGATCGTATTCGTTACATTTATCGTGTTTTTCGATCATTTTAGATGATTTTTGAAATGTTGTCTATATTTTAGCCCCCATGATGAGTTTTGATAATAAAGTGTTGATTTTGGATATATTCATCATGTTTTGGGCTAAAAAGGTGAGAAAGTGACACCTAAAAACTTGACTTTTTACGTGTCATCATCTTTATAATATACTTACATTCCTTTCTCTTAACAAAACAACCACAATGTTTATAAAACTTCAATGTTCATATTCACAATGAGAATTTAATTTAGATCATGCAAGCAATTAACCACATACATCATCCTTAAATGATGAAGCATCAATAACCTTATCCATCACAACTATTTATCTTAAGGTCAGTTTTATCAATTGAAACACTATTTGATCCTGTAAAGTCTATTACTCACCTGTGTTTCAAATCATACCACTTAATCCCACCTCTAAAAGCAAGGTAAAAGTTAATTTCCTATGATTAAAATCATAATCTACAAAATCAAATAGCACCAATCTCAACAGATAATTGCTATTATACATCAATGGGTACTTGCTATCTCAGCACACGTACCACATTATCAAAATGTGCTAATCATCAACACATTTTCAACGATATTCACCTATTTAATCCATTTTAGCTGACCTCTACTTAACTGATTTCATCACATAACTTTTTCAAATTGCAATTTACCACTTTATCTAGCCATTAGATATACAACAACACATAAAATCACATGCAATTCGCACTTAATGATAATAAAATTATCAATTTGTCAAATTTAAACTCTTATTTTATAGACTATTTCGTCTTTCTCAAAGGCATAATTTCACACATTTTTCTAACCATAAACTTTCCGGACATGGCAGCCCTTACCTAACCTTTATTACCATGAATGAAGAATCACGTACTCATCTTAACAAGTAGTATAAACAGTTCAAATTCTTCTTTTACCACGTTTCCACATTAAACACTAGTTAAATAGTTTACTACCACCTTATTTTAGCCAATCAATAACTATTTCATAACTACAGGTCAATATATGTTACCCGTTAATTTAAAATCATTTAACTTCATTTGGTACTTAGTAGCCCCAACAACTCCATGTGAAATGGCATAATATGAATACGTTGGCCAGACGTCGTTATATTATGTCAGTCACACTTTATTCTCAGGCCACTTCATACCATCAATATCAATGCAATGGGTTTTTAAATTCTAACTTATATTACAATAGTGAAATCAACCATTATCATACATACAACAACAATTTTTTTGCAGCCATTATTCAACTATATTTCAAGTTCTTACACTATTCCACTATCATATAATTAGGCAAATATATATACAACACAGACATGCAACCTCGTTTTCACTAGGTTATTATCATATGTGAAAGGTCTAACACAATGCATCAATCAACCCTTATACTACCTGATTCAATATTAAATTACTATTTACATCTCTTACTACTTATAGTATAAAGAGTACCAAACACTTCGTCAATGTCAAGTGTATTATTCAACCTATATTCATCATTTTATATACCTTTAACTGATTTACTAGTAAGCATTTCATGTTTAACTATCACACATATATAAGTTCATATACTTGTTTCTCAATGTGACACCATAGCTTTATCACATTTCACTTAGTCCACATAATATGATTCACATGATTATCTAATCAATGTTTACTAATTCTTGCTATTAGCAACAATCAACAATACCATTTGCTGGTATACTTTGCAGTTAAATAAACAGTCCACAACCGACTCATATACAATGAACCATATAGACCTCTTAAAACAAGTTTTAATATTGCATATAGTCACAGGGATGATCTCTGGGCTCAAAGAAACAAAAGCCCAATTTAAATCGTAAGTCAAAACTTCAAAACAAGGTCCGAAAAACAGTAAAACTCGATTTTCGGGCCCCAAACGACCCCGAAGTGCCCAAAATTGACAGGGCTCATGGCGCAGAGATGAGCTTTGACCGTTGAGCCGTTTCCGAGTGACCCTGTAAATTTCGTCTTAATCGGACAACGAAATTTTCTAAAAAAAATTTCTACGTCAAGTATTACGTCGAACGTCGCAAGAAATATTTTTTTTTTTTTTTTTATACTAACGCGATCCGGGAACAGGTCAGGATCGCGTTCCCTAGTGAAAAATATTCTGTAACCAAATTAGGCATACAAACGCGATCCGGAGAAGTGAGCGGGATCGCGTTCCCAAGAGAAAACGCATCTGAACACGAAATACACACACAAACGCGATCCTGGAAAATGGCTGGGATCGCGTTCCCAAGCATAAAAATAATATGTGACAAAATAACACGTACGAACGCGATCCAGAAAAACTTGTTGGGATCGCGTTCCCATGCAGAAATTTGAGGTTCAGAAAAATCATATATTTTTTTTAGCCAATTTCAAACGCGTATAACTTTTTACTCGTTTAGAGTTAGACTCTAAAATTTTGCAGGCACGTCCACTATGCCAAAATGAAACTTTCCCTTTTTACACTTTTTCAATTTACACGTTTTACGAGAAAACGGACGTATGACTCATTTTTGACAATTTTCGACCATTTTGGTTGACACTCTATATTTCAAACGACTTGGTTTCTGACTTCCACCTTTTACCAACATGTTTTTATATACATTAGTGACGTGTGGGCATATTCGTCACCTACAAACACTCATTCGACATTGTTTTGACACGTTGACCCGTTTAGGGGTCCAAATGGACATTTTTCCCAATTTCATTCATAATGACCACATTAATACTTTTAATCCACATTTTATCTATACTTATGACTGTAAGTCACTTTAAAAGTCATCATACACAAACCACATAAAGTTTTTAACCGTTTTATCACTAAGTGAACCATTTGGGCACTTAAATGACCCGTTTGGGTTTATGACCATATATTCACTATTCTATCACCCATTCCACATAACTTTAACTAATCTAAGTCAAACCAAACCATTATCACTATTGGTGTCATAACATAACCCTAAATCACCAATTCCACATATTACCATCATATTTACACAATTACATCAAGTTTTCAACATTGACCTTTCCTAAACTTGTCAATACATATAAAGACATCGTTGACTACTTTGACTTTTCAGGTCAAACACACACCTTCCAATCAATGTACACTTTCTAATTTAAACCACAACATGGCTTTAAACATCTTACTTGAGGAATACCATCACCTCATTACTTCACTAATCATAGTCCTCATAGCAAGTGTACATAGGCAAAATCAACTTACTCATAAATGAGAAATCATATCAATCTAATTCAATTTACTTCACTAATCATAGTCCTCATAGCAAGTAAACAATTCAAACTTATTTAATTTAAACAAGCTTATAGAGAATTACCTGATGCTTTTACACCAACGAACATAGAGGAATCATTGAGAATACCAGTCGGTTACTCATGTTCCTCCTTCTCTGCAATCAAACACAATCTCACATCTTGTTAAGCGTTAGTACATATCTTACTACCCAATTATCATGCAACAACTAACCCCACCTTCTGGAATGTTTGACTTGGCACAAATTCAGATTTGGGATTGAACACCATAAATGTTCAATTCACCCAAACCGATGCTCTGATACCAATTTATAACACCCTTCATTTCTCAAAGCCATTTTTTTTTTAAACCGGAAGCGAAGGTCCAACAAACATTAATGATTGTACATTATATAATACTCATATTAGTCAATCTATTTCAAAACATGATTTAACATTTTGGGTGTTACATAATTTGAAAGACAAGAATGATTTTATGAAATCAAAGATCAGAGTAAACATCGGGTCATCAAACATTCCATCCAGTCAGCTGCTCCTTGCTCATCCCATAATCTAATCATATCCTGCAAGGAGTGGTAATGTGGGGGATTAGCTCAACGCTAAGTGAATGAACTAATAACCATCAACACAGCTTAGCCTAACAAATATGTTTACAACTAAGCATAGCATACTAAACGAGTTTACAGCAACAACATCGTAAACACACAATCATTTGTTTACAGCATAAAGCATCGCAAACAAATATCATCCAAGAGGATCGGCGGTCCTTGAGGCGCCCTCATGCCCGGGTGGCCCCCAAGCAACCTCACACCAACTGCAGGCCAATACAGCGGTAAACCGATAGCCTAGGTACTATTTACCCACACAACACAGTATTCCTATAACTATCCGTGTACAAGGACCTGTGTTGGCAACTCAATAGTAACCTTAAGCCCAAACCATGTTGACCTCTGAAACACATATGCCCAAAGGCCAGATATCACAAAATCTATATCTATCAAGGCAATATGTCAATCAACAGTTTATAAGCAGTAAAACCACGTTTACCCGTTGTAACCAAATCTGTTACAACTAAGTTACGCTGAAGGTTACAGGTCCACTCACCAATACCTCCGCCGTCCACTCAGTAGTCTAATGTCACTGAGTCTTCTCCATATCTACGAACATTATAAAAATGAGTTAGTAATTAATTCATATCATATAACTCATTTAACTTAATAATGTTAATCATCATCATTAATCCCTTATAATATAATCATAAACAATACTTATCAATTATACACTAATATCATCAACTTAACACATGGATTCTTCAAAATCAACCAAACTCACAAACTTTATTAATGATCATATATCAACTTCATCATTTCTAAGTTAGGCTTAAGTTATAATCATGAATTAAACAATAACTAACAACTCTAACACAACACCAAGCTTCAATCCATGAATATTCCAATAAACCCATAACTATCCATAAGATCATCTCTTCATTTTTAAACTAAGATTAAGGTTATAATCCACATATAAACATCAACTAACTATCATGCAAGTATTTCAAGCTTCAATTTCAAGTAAATCATGCTAATTCCATCAATTACCCAAAAACCCATTTTGATTACAACTTATATAACATGATTACTTCATTTCTAGGTTAAATTAATATTATAAACCATCTTATAACCACTTATTAACATCACCTTAACCAATTTCATACTTTAAATTCGGATTAAAGTCATTAACCCATCAAAATCATCATAAACCCTAAGAATCACCATAAATCTATAATCTTAAGCTTGCATCTAGTTAGTAATCAACAATAACATGTTTAACTAACAACAATTTCACAAAATCAAACCCTAATTTCGGATTAAACCAAGAACACCAAAACCCCCAATTTCTAGGGTTCATATATTTCAAGAAATTAACACTTACAAGTTGATAATAATGATGAGAGGATGATCAAATCACGTTCTTGGAGCTTAATTCGTAGTTCTATAACTTTAATTTCGGATTAAACTTTCTTATTAACCCAAAATCCCAAAACCCCAATTTCTAGGTTATGGAAAATGAAGAACATGTGATTATACCTTGTTTTGATGATGAAGGAAGCTTGAATCCAAGCTTAGAAGCTTCAATTTGATGATTTCTTCATGTTTTGATTTAGGGTTTTTGGTGTAGGTATGGATGTACGTACGTATGTGTGTGTGGGAGAGGAAATAAAACCAACTAATCCATATAGTATACCATTTAAGTGTTACTTTTCATTCCCCGTATTCATTATTGTCTGGAACTTAAAAACCATTTGCGGGAAAATACAATTTTGTTTTACCGTCAACTAAATAAATTTAAAACAAGTAATATTTTACTATCCACAATAACTCATTTAGCTAATGGACCTATTAAATTTATAACTATTCACAAGACATTAATTATTTAAAAACACACTTACATAATTTAATAATTAAATAAATTATCGATTTCTACTAGGCCCAAAACGAGGATGTTACACCCCTTCTCTCTTATATTCACCCGTCATCATTCTAATAACATAAATAATAATAATAATAATAATAATAATAATAATAATAATAATAATAATAATAATAATAATAATAATAATAATAATAATAATAATAATAATAAATAAAAAAAAAATACCTTAAAAAGATAACATCAAACTAAAAATCATTATATTATCGAATAACAAATACGATCAAATACAAAACCTGATCTTTCTGAAGTTCATCCGAAGAATCATCGGAAGTTCATCAAAGAGCCACCATTATTACTACTGTTATTGTTATCAGTTTTATTATCGATTTTATTAGCTTTATTTTGGTTTCCCCTCATAATACAATAAAATCGGACTAATCAATTTCCCCTTTTTAAGAGAAGAAGGAAACAACTGCGTACATCAATTCATAAATAATTTAGAGACGAAAACAGAAGGGTTTCGATAGATTAATACAAAATTAATTAATTTATCTATTTAATTCACATATGATCGAAATACCTAATTCTTCATCGCATCAGGTAAGAAAGTAACACAATAATAATATAATACTGTACATGTTTTGAGGAAATGATTAGATTAAAAATGAAATAATATAATACTGTACATGTTATTGTTATGACCGCCGGCAATAGCACCACCAGCACTGGCCGCCGAGCTTCACATTGGTTATGATCGAAATACCTTATTCTTACTTACGATTGTCAAATTGTTTGTTTGTTGTTGATGAGTTTGAGTTTCACAGCGACGGTTCCTCTATTTCTCTCTCTACATTACAACATCTGGGGATTCCGACTTACGGTAATGAATCAAAGAACACGTGGAAGATGCTCCGGCAGAAACTCCGGTTAAAACTCGCCGGAACCGTTTGTACGACCGCCATGCCTACACTCGCTTCCCATGTTCATGTTACCGGTTACAGTAATCGTACGGCGACGAGAAATAGTACGACCGAGGTGAGTTCCGACGCAGGTGAGTAACAGAGTAACACTAACACTAACGCTAGTAGCATGATGAATACGGAAACTGAAATCGTCCGGACTGAGACGCCGGTGGAGGTGACGGTGACGGAAGACCGGCGGCGGTGAGGATGTCGTTAATGTTGCTACTGGAATTTGATGGTTCTAATGGCAAAATTGGGGTTTTACAAATTAGGTGAAATTAGGGTTTCTTGAGAGTGAGGTGTGAAATTAGGGGAAAAGAAATGGACGGGTGAATATAAGAGAGAAGGGGAGGGGATTTTACCAATTTACCCTCACGTGTACATCACATGCGGTCAACTAACGCCCTTGACTAACGTGTTTTTGACAGAAGGACGACCCACGCAACTTTTTGCAAGTTTAGGGATGCCTCAGGTAAAAAAAAAAACCACAGGGACTCGGCTAGTTATTTCGTGTAAACCAAAGGGACGCCCCACGCAATTTTGTCTAGAATTCAATTCTAATACTTGTGTTTTTTATTAACGAAAGAGGTGAAGCCCAAAACCAAATCAAACCCGGCCCATGATGATTCAATCCGATCACACAACGCCCAATCACCCACCACGTTATCTGGTATTGGTGAAGCAGTTTAGTCAAAAAAAACAGAAACAAAAAACAAAAAAAATACACTACTGTAAACAAAAGATAATTTAAAAAAATAGAAAGAAAAGAAGATATATATATACTACTCCGTAGTAGTTTTCTTACACTTTCCATGTGAAACCTGAAATACTTATTTTAAATCGCCTTTACCAAAATTAGATACTATTTTTTCACCCCTCTCAATGTTTTACAAAATTTACACTCAGATTTATCACTCAGACACATAATCTTCATAGGTACAATTTCAATTTTAATCACATGCGAGTCTGTATGATTTTATAAATCGCTGTGAATTTGTTTGTAATTAGGGTTTCCAAATGGATACTGTTGAATGACGGGTGCATCCAAGCTATTTCACAGCAGGAGGATTCGTTTTAGTGCTCGTAACGACGGCTCCGACGATACACACTTAGATTCACCACCAACTGACGCTAATTCCCACCGCCGTGCCTCCGACCGTCGAAATCATCACCGGAATAATCGACAGGATCTCGGTGGCTGTAACCCTAGGCGTAGTCACCGCCATCGCTTCTCGGTATTGTCAAAATTTAAACTAAATTATCTGTTAATCTATGTCCATATTTCTAATTAGTTCTGTTTAATCTGTGAGCTTAATTACTTAAACATTAGATTTAGATGATTGGAAAAAATAACTGTATAATATCAATATCGGTGTTAGGTGGTACATCATACTCGTAGTATGTTTTTAGGTTTGATGAATAGACACATGAGGTTCTGTCAATAATATAACCATTGTTCTAATAGAATTATTATGAAAAAGTGTCACCTTTAAATATTATGATATAAAATATATATACTTTGTTTGTGTAATTCTTTTTTTCTTACACTGTCTCACTGTAACTCATGCTTTAATGGCTCGAAAGCTGGATCAAAAGAGCATAATTTTGCGAATATGCCAAGTGTTAACTAAATGTCATTTGTCACAATTCACAAAAGGTTTGTGTATTTGATATTTCAAAATTGCTGAAAGTGACCATTGACATCATGAGTCGTACCTTTTGATTACTTTAATATTTCATTCCGCTGTCGATAACAATAACATTTCCGACTAGAGATTGTTTGACTTGTGGTACGCTGGTACTAGCCAGCTGTTGAGAATGCGAGATTTGGAGTTTTAAACATTGTTGCATATTGGTTATTAAATCGTACTTGTAATTCAATGATTTATCATCTGTAGGAACATGAACTAGTTCAGGTAGAACAAGGGGTTAGTCAACCTCTATCTGGGAGCATTATTAATTCTGAAGATTTCAGAAGCATACGCCGATGGGGTGCCACTGAGAATGATAGGCTTCCTGGAGTTGTATTACTTGCAAGGGAAAGACTTCTTGAAAGATTAAGATGTGTCCATGTTTCAGAAAATAGGTATCCAATCTTCTCTTTCATAATATCATAGAAGGGAATGTTATAGTAAAATAATTAGTCAAATGGAACTTAACAAAGGTAAAAATGTATCAATCATTATTAAGTGGACTTGGTTCTTGATCATTAAGGTATGGAACTTTGATGATACTTGTGTATCTGGTTTTATAGGCAAAGCAGCAGCTCTACGTCCAGCATCCATCAAGATGATTTTTCTTACAGTAGTTTTCTTGACACCAACAATAATCTACTGGAAGAATCAGTCCCTGAGTCCTGGCAAGTGGTAATGCCATTGTCATCAATGACAAGAATGCTTCCTGGAGGACTTTCTGAAACGGAGTTAAAACAATTATCAGTAAAGGTTTTTAACAGTGTTGAAGAAAATAATGAAAGCTCAAGTGCATCAATGGAATGCAGTATATGTCTTGAAAGTTTTGAGGACGGCGATCTGTTGATAGATTTATCTTGCATGCACAAATTCCATTCCTGCTGCTTGTATCCTTGGGTTGAGGTTTGTGGAGCCTGCCCAAATTGTAGAAAAGATATAGTTGTAACTAGTTAGTAACCTGGTTCTCCTGACTATAATGCAGTCTAACCCTTATAGGGAATATGATACTCACATGTTTGTATGTACCATTAGTATAGCCTTGTTATGAAATCACTGAGTAATATGAAATTATAAACGTGAGTTGGTTTGTATTACTTCATCTTGTTGATGTTTGTATGCTATTAACTGATCAGGGCATAGTAAATTATTAAGGATTCGATTACATTGTGTCGAATTGAAGGTGGATAGACTGTTGTGGAATAAAATCAATGTCTATGATGATGTTTAATGCAGAGGCCACGTGTATACTCGAGTTAGGTAACAATATGCTACATTCATAAAGGAAAAGGTCATGACTTCAATTACCATGAACAACATTTTTTCTTGTAAGCTTGGGTAACATTTTCTTTTTACTTGAAATCTTGGTAAATTTTTTTTTTTTTTTTTAACTTGTGACCTTGAAAGTTGGGTCTCTTCGATAATCATTATGCTTGTAACCTTGGGAACTCTTCTCTTTACCTTGCTGTAATTCTTGTCTTTTCAACCGAAAGGACGAGTGTGATCGATTGTGGTCGATATATACAACTAGACAACATATGTTTTGCTCGAGACTTGAACTAATGATTTCTTCTCTTTATTGATAAGTTATTCAAATAACAACAGGCGAAGCCTATTTGATTTACTACTACAAGTAATAATTATTTCTATAACTTATTATAACTTTCTATAAATACTCTGGTATCATACAAATGAAGATGAAAACGTTTATCCCACTCTCTATTCTCTAATAATAATAATAAAAAAAAAACTAATTTAATACTCTTTTATAAGACCTCTAATTACAGATAGATAACTAAATTAAATGTTAACTTGCTATACAATTCGTACGTAATCTAGTTGCAGTAAATTAATACACTCCGATTCTTCTACAAAAATGAAACTTCTCAGGTCTCTCATCTTCTATGTAATCAATTTCGTCACAATTTATCATAAAATGGTTGGCAAAATAAAACGCCATTCTTACTTGTAATTAACCCAAAATTACGATAACTTGCAAAATGAAAGTGGCCCAAATATTGAAATGATTTACATTCACACTAATTAAATATATACTTTTGCATGCTATAAAGACTAAAGACACCCGTAAGGCTTGACTTCACTAGTATGATGTATGTATGTATGTAAGTGCAAATCAGATAAAGTCCTCCTTTTAAAAGTTTAACGTGAAGCATATAGCTTAGGTTTACCAACTTATGTCATTTATGAAAATTTCAAATGAGTTGACCTAACCTTGTTAGTTTGTTTATTTATTAAAAAAAAAAAAAAAAAAAAACATAATTGATCATTTAAAAATAAAGTTACTCAAATATCTTCAACGAGGTTTACAGGTTATTCAAAACATGAAAAGTTCACCTCTTAAAATAAGTTCACCCAACGACCCCCAAAACTAAAATACAAGAAACTCAAACTTAAAACCTTCAGTTTGGAAGGTTGTTAGAGTTTATTTTGGGTTTGTTTATCTAAGTGTTTATTTACTTACGGCTTATTGTCATATCACATAAGCAAATTCAACATTTTGTATCTACCACTCCATCCGTCTTAAAATAAATGTCCACGTTACCATTTATATATGTCCCAAATAGTTATCTACTTCTAAAAATAACTATTAAAAATCATTAAACTCTCAATTTTACCCTTATTTATACTTTAAATCGTTTGTATCTTAAACAATACCAAATGCCCATTAATCAAAAAATGTTAACCTCAAGGAAGTTTCCGTATATACGCCCCGCAAATACAGTTGTGATATCGATTGATTGATTGAAAAAGATGAAACCGAGTGAACCTCACAACTTGAAAGTGAAAGTGAAAGTGGAACCGTTTGAAAATGAAGACCAAGTGGGAAACAATGAATAACCCTAAAAGAGAAAACACCTGAAGATCAGATTAGATCAGATCAGATGACATTCACATTCATGTGTCACCCATATACATTTCCCACCAAAATTTGCAATATCTTTGGTTCTAATTGTAAATATCCAAAAGTTCTATTAATATACATCTAGATGTATCTAAAAAACTAATACCTAATACCTAAGGCTTGTTCTACGATCGTACTGTGCAGGCATTTTCCACGATTCAGATACCTTTTATACGTTTTGTGTCATAAGGCCGGGTAATGAGAACCAAATATTTGCCGCGTTCTTTTTTGTTTTATTGTTTTTGTTGTACTTGGTAGGTAGCTAGTTTAATTTGTTTGGACATATAATATTTGAAGCGGCCTCCGTTTAAGCTGTTGGTCGGTCGTCGCAACTTCCAAGTATTATAAAAACAGTTGAGAGATTTTGGAATCACATCGGATCGCCCAACCGGATAAGGTTGACCGGCGATTTCAATAATCCGTTTTTTATTCAATTCAATTCTACGTGATATACGGAGTAATAGATTGAGTTTATGACCTTACCATTTTAGTTTTTGTTACTGCCCACCCGCGAACTCATAATTCACAAGATTTCTTGTAATGTGTATTTTTGGTACGTAGTTAAATATAATCAAAAAATCCTGAAATAGTACTCCCAAGATTTAAATAATCGGTGGTATTGCTAAGTTAATTTATCAGTTGAGACATCAAGGTACACGGATCATAGTTAAAGTTAAAAAGAATCGTTTACGTTTACATTACAAAAGTAACCCTTTAATTAGGTGAAGCTTCCTAATCTATCTATGAAACTCATGAATACGTACTCATAAGAAAGTTGATTTACTTTGTCTCAATGTTCTATTTTGTTTAATGAAATTCTACCCGAAAAAACCACATATTTGTTCACGTCATTTTATAGATTTTTTTTTTGTATTACTTTTTAGTGAGTCTACCATTTCTCAAATATAGATAGATAGTATATATGTGCGTGTTCTTCTTGTAAGTACCGTGATCGAGAATGATGGCATTTTCGAATCGATCAGTAGTGCTCCGTGATATTTCAACTATGATAATCTTAATCAACGTTGTTTCTAGTAAACTCACTGAAATTGTACCTCACATAAGTTTTAGAGTGCCGACTTTGATATAGCGTGTTACCTTGCATAAAAAGAGGTCAAAACCTATTACTATCCATTTACATTAGAATACTACTACTAGATAAGATAACTGTAAATTTCCCAGAAAGTTAGATTAGGTGTACAATTATATTATATAATATAAATCTAAAAAAAATAATCTTTAGTCTTATATATAGACTAAACATTAGTTATAGGCTTATACCGCAGCGCCCTCCAACAATTTTATTGATACAGATATCATATCATAACAACTGATGAGAAATCAGAGAGAAAAAAGGTAAAATACATGTATTGATTAATTATAGATTTAAAATAATTCTAATCACATTTAACATTACTTAACTCAAAGTTAGGAGGTAATGCACATCAAACATGAACTCGATTCGATGATCCTAATCTAGTAAAAATACCGTAAGAAATTTGAGTCAAGTCTTACGGTGGCGTTTAATACCGATATTTATATAATCACACATTCTTATCATCTAATGTCATTCATTTTGAATGTTTCCATAACTTTCGATGATGATGATGAACGATCTACTCATATAGTAGACCTTTAATTTAATATCTTTAAACGTGACACTATAATCTACCAATCTTCTATTTTGTTTAATAAATGGGAACATGTATAAATTATATTCAACTTGATGTCAAAGTAAACACTACGTTTTATAAGACACAAAATTGAACATCTATTTGTTGTATTAATTAATATTAAAAATATTAAAAAGTCAAAAGTAAAAGGCCGTATATCACACGGTTTGATCGTATATTATTATCCTCGTCATCATCCTCTTCTTCTTCTTCCATTAACACGTTATTTCTCACTTTTTCTTCTTTATATTCATTCTCATTCTCTCTCTTTAAAACCTTCATAAAATCTTTTGATATTTTCTATATTTATTATTTGCTTGATTAAATTAATTTCAATCGATACAACAGCACCAACAAAATGTTACGTATGGTTGCAAAACCGTTAGAGAGATGTCTAGGGCGACGGAGCGGTGACGTACTGTTATGGCATAACGATTTGAAACCTCATGCTTCTGGTGATTTCTCAATTGCGGTTGTTCAAGCCAATTCTAACCTTGAAGATCAAAGTCAGGTTTATACGTCACCTTCCGCTACGTATGTTGGCGTTTACGATGGTCATGGCGGTCCTGAAGCTTCTCGTTTCGTTAATAATAACTTATTTCCTTTCATTCACAGTAAGTTTTCTTTGTTATATGTTGATCTTAAACCCTAGCTGCTTACGTCAATCTATCCAAGTAGTTGAACACGTCAATCCGCGATTTGGATGTTGAAATTGAGATTCAGATTGCATGATTCACTATTTTATTGATTTGTTGAAGTGATTATATGTGTATACCGTGTGTATAATTTATTGTGACTGTTGAGTTCTATCTGTGATTATGCAGGAATTTTTGCTGCATTGATGTTAAACCCTAGGTGTTAAATTATTATATGATGTGATTGAATACTTGAATTAGTTTTGCTATCGATTTCTGTGAAATTCGGATGTTGCTCTGTGTTTGAAATTTGAAATTCAGAATCAGATTGTGTGATTGACAATTTGATTCATCAAATGAAGTGATTATATGAATATATTATGATTCTATGGGAGATTGATTGTGGATTTTAATTTTTGTGTAGAGTATGCATCCGAACAAGGAGGTATATCTGCAGATGTTATTAAGAAGGCGTTTAGTGCGACTGAGGAAAAGTTCTTTCAGTTTGTGAAGCATCAAATGCCAATTAGACCACAGATCGCGTCGGTTGGATCATGTTGTCTTGTTGGTGCTATATCTGACGGTGAATTACATGTTGCTAACCTTGGGGATTCACGAGTGGTCCTTGGACAGAAAGTTTCTGTTGGAGGAAAAGCTAGAGTGGTTGCAGAACGTTTGTCAAGAGATCATAATGTTTCCTATGAGGAGGTGAGGAAGGAGGTTGAGGCACAGCATCCTGGTGATTCAGCTGTCGTTGTGTATATTCGTGGAGTTTGGAGAATCAAGGGCATAATTCAGGTATTATGAGTTACAGAACAATTGATTCGGTAAATTCTAGTGCTAGTTGAAGTTGAACTCGTTTTCATATGATCTTCTGTATTTTGGTATTTCAAACGTGGTGCTCTTGACCTTAGGATCAAGTTAGTTTGTCGATGTTATGTTTTATGCATGTATTCTGTTATCAGATACATCCAGAAACTGTTTGGTTAACAAAACAGGTGGTAATTGAGTCAAATCGGTTATCTCTAACTCAGTATTATCTTAGGTACGAGATATACTCCATGTAGGATTTGAGCTTAACTTTTGCTATAACCAGAGCTCGTTTTGTGGGTATAGTCAAACGTAATTGGCTATTATCTGGAACTATATAGGATGTTGGTGGAAAGTTGTTGAAGAGTAAGCTATATTGTATGGGACTTATTATTAGAGATCTTCCTCATATATCCATTTAACATATTACAGGAAAAAGCATCACTAATTTTCAGGATTTTACATCCCAAGAACTAATAAGCTGTAAGGAAACATCGTAAAATTGCCAAGAGCGGCTTTCTCTACCTTTTCACACCATTTAGTCTGCAATTCATCTCTGATGTTCACCTCATTTAGATCCTTTTGGACTTTTGCTTTCTGAAAAGATAATTATTCTGTACACCCTGTTATTTGCAATTGCTTTTAAGTGTGGCATCTTATTCTCAATTAATTATGCCTCTTCCATTTCACTTTAATGGGAAGCATCATCGCACCAACCGTTGGTCTAAACCCTCTGAAAGGGATTATGCCTTACCTACTTTTCCTATGATCACATGTCTACTATGCGCATCATCTCGTGCGGTTGAAGTTGACATAACAAGTATACCGTGCATGAGAGATACATGAAGATCTCAATCCTTGACATGTCATGGTTCCAGAGATTATATGTTCACCTTATCCTAATCTTTATGGATACATCATAATTCATAGAAGCATATGGCTCATGTTACTTTTAAGATAGAGACTTGCAGTTCTGTTATGTACATTAGTTTTCCATTATGAAACAAATGGAATTGATACCCACTAGCCGTGCCTCATTTCTTCCTTAATTATTCATATTCTATTCATGTGAGTTTTTTTTTAATAATACGCCAATTACCATTCCCTTTTTCAGGTTTCAAGATCTATAGGTGATTTTTATTTGAAGAAACCTGAATTTCACAGGGATGCACGCCTTCTACAATATGGACACCAAGTACCATTAAAAAAGCCTGTATTGACTGCAGAACCTGCCATTATTTCTAGAAAACTCAAGTCCCAAGACTTGTTTTTGATATTTGCTTCTGATGGCCTTTGGGAGCATTTGAGTGATGAAGCAGCAGTTGATATCGTTTACAAAAATCCAAGAGCGGTGAGTCAACTTTTTTTAACTCTCATCACTGACACACTTAGTCACTCACACACCATTTACATAGGTTAACATTGATTGAGTAGATTTGGTTTGGCAAGAGTGACACTATAGAAGATGACTTGTATTACATTTCATGTGGTCAGCAGTTTGACCTTTTGCTATAAATATTCTTCTTCTACTGGGTCCCCTTGCTCGCATGAATGGTGGTAAACAAGCACTTCACTTTGATTCACCATCAATGAGGTGGCAATTTCAACCCGTTTTAGTTATGAATTGGTCAATATGGGCTGTATTTCATCTGAAAATGGCTGAATAAAATATTGATTAAAAAAATGAATCGGCTAAATGGGCCGAACGGGTAAAACTGGCCCAAATATTTTATTATTATTGGAGACTTTACGTAAATAATTTCAATATTTTTGTTTGTTTGTAATCATAACTAATAGATTAAGAATGTGCATATATAATTTTATGAAAATGGACAAAGCAGTGTGTTTATGTGTGCATGCGAGCAGGTGTGTGTGGCAACCTAAATCGAGCAGGGCCCTTTTTGATGTTTACAAAAGATAGCTTGTTTTAACCAGTATTCAGTGTGAATATTTTGCTTATGAAATTCTTACGTTTCTATAACTCACCAGAAAATGATATGTTTCAGGGAATAGCGAAAAGATTGGTAGGGGCGGCAATTCGTGAAGCTACGAAGAAAAGGGAACTGAGATACAAGGATATAATGAAAATAGAAAGGGGCATCAGGCGTCATTTCCATGATGACATATCTGTTATAGTAATTTATCTCGATAGCGAGAAAGCTTCCAAACACAGCAATCTAGGCTTCACTAATGCCCCTATGGATATCTTCTCTCATAATGAAGATAAAGTTGTGGAAGATCCCTTGTTGTTGAAGTACTAAGAAAGTTGCAGAGTGAATAGCCCGTCACTTGTGGAATTGGTACGGAACAGTGTAAATACTTTAACAAGAGTGAATGTAGATAGGCGAGTGCTAGGATCATGCTGATATGATACGACTGTATCTTCTATCTGATCTTCATGAATCGGGTTTATGAAGTACTAACAACATATTCCTTTGTTTTTTTTGGTCAATGACTTGTTGGTTTTGTATATGCAATATCTTTCGTTTTATTTCATCTTTTTCTCCAAACATTTGGAGCTTTTCTGAAGTCTCAAATCTGGACAAGGTTTTCATGGTTGCTAAACTTGCTATTTTAAGTAATCGCTCTCAAAAATTAAGTTACACTTACACTCAATTAAGTATCTAGATACAAGTGATAAACCGATGTTCCAATCAAATGAAAATGTATATACAGAATGTGGGGTAGCAATATAGCATTAATGTTTGGTAAAAAAAAAATAAAAAAATATAGCATTAGTGTTGGTGAAAACAGCCAACATGGATGATGCAAGGAACGAGAATTTAGAAAGACCAGGGTTTGATAGTTTTGCTTTCTTTTTCTCTACTCAAAATCCTAAACTAGCTAAAACATGAAACATAGTGCTAACATACACGAATTTAAAAAAAAAAATGAAAAGCTAGTAAAATGTCAATAACCATTTCAATAGGGTCATGATAATGCCACAGGTGATAGGGGTTTTTACTCATCTACAAGCATAAAATATGAATTGACGTTTATACCCTTTTCAATTAATTTACACATGTCACAATTACTCACGTGTATTTGCTAAACTCCACAAAACCGTTGCCTCCCTTTCCGTCTTTTCCGCTTCCCAGCTCCGACCATCTCAATTTCGCCGGCCATCCATTATTTTCCGTGGTTATTGACGTCACTTGCTTCCAAAGATCTCCAATTCACCGGAGAAATTTCATATATCATTATTTTCCGTCTCGATTTGAAATATAATCGGGTTTGTCTCATTACATGCTTTGATTCACACGGGTTTGATTGGTTGCAGCGGGTACTTTATGAACTTTTCTTTTGATCATGGTTATGTTGATGATGATGATGATGATGATGGCAAAGTTGTTTGTTATGCAATTAGACAGTTTACTTTTCAAAGATTAATTTTGGACCAAAGTCCCAAAGTAGTGACATGAAGATTGAATAAACATCTTGTAGACAGTAACTATGAGACATTTGATGCGATTGAAGAAACAAGATTTTTTTCTTCCTTTTATCTTCATTATGCACCAATTTATCATCTCCATTACGCTTCCTTTTATCTCACGAGAAACCGCCACGATTGCATTGCAAAGTAACATACTTGTCCTTTTCTGAATCGCGAACAGATAACGCATATCCCTTACTGTAATAGAATGCTCGCACACTAATGTTATATTTCTTCAATTTAACTTTTGCAGGTTATGGATCCCGATTATAAAGAAGTGTGTCAGAGACGAATACCGGATGTTTGATGAAATGTTTTCAGAGGTTGAAGGAAGACGAACAAACATAGGTTTCTTATAAAACCCTAGGTAAATAAATGATCACCAGAGTTGGAGGATGTTGGATCTGATCTTGAACCTCTATCAATCGCGAGTAATGAAAGCTTGGTTTGCTGCAGATTTATATATGATATATTCCAAAAATTTGATGAGGTTAGTCATGCTAATTAGTTTGGAATTTAGATTGAGATTTTGCTGAGTTTTTGGGTTTGATTTCATTAATAGTTTTGGATATTATATTTGAATTTATCAAATTTATGGTGTGATCTTATAGTTTTATTAGTTTGCTAAGTACTTGAGTAGTCATATGCAAACTCTACTCACGAGCCAAGACATGACGAATGCAATTATAGGGTGCCAAACATTCTGACTTTGTAAATTGTCAGGTTGGTTTTGTTTAATGTGTGGCTGTATCTCTCTGATTCAAAGGCTAATTCAATGAGTTCTTATGGTTTTGGACTTCCTTTTCGTTTTACCTGCAGTTGCTTTGATTGGTGCCTACGACTCCATTTCTGGAAGACAAGGTCTGCTACTTTATTTATTATTTAATTTATTGATTAAATGTTTGATGAAAAAGAATATTTGTATTTGTATTTTGCTTGCATTTGCCAGGAGTAGATTTCGATTTTAAGGATAAAATTTATGATCTAAGAGGGTGTTGTTGTTTCTGATAATTGGCTTCAAAGTCAGTTCACACAATGATGTCAAACAAATGCTGGCAAAAAAGGTATCTTTCTTTTTCATGAATGATTTTGTGACAATCTCCTCACTAAAATTTTTGGTTTGTTATTTTGTGTTAGGGTTTTAGTTTGGGCAAAAAAAACTCGGGTTTTAGGGGGCTTTTTTTTCAACATAAAAGGGCTTTAATTTATGGATTAATTCTATCACAAATACCAGTAATAAAGTTTGCTTAACTTGATATTGATTATAAGTTTAGTTTATTTATGTATTTTAATCTTTAGCAACATTAATGTCATAGATTGCTCCAACTGAATCTGGGAAACAGTTATATACGGTCCTTTTATGGAGGATAAATTGATGAAGGGTAAAGAGTACAAGCGATGATGCATAGAGTACATGGTATGCAAGCATGTGAGTTGTGACCAAGATTAAGTTGGGTGCACCATGGGTTCACAGAGAATGACCTGCAAACCTTTTCCCCATTTTTTTCATGAAGTAATTTAGTATTCATGGTTATGGCAATACTGTGATTTAAAGTTGTCATGTGCACAAATATACATTCTATCTTTCCAATATGGCTCCAAATGGAGAATGTTATGCATTTGTTGTTGTCTCAATTATTATTGTTGTGTACATTCTCAACTAACAATATTGGTTGTTGACTCTGTTCAAAATATACAATGAGTTGCCATGTTTATTAATTAGTTTTATTTTTTGATTATTAATTTTCTTTGGTGCCTTTATTCTATTTTTAATTTCTCTTTTTATATTTGTTGTTTGTGCACATATGAACCTCCAATTTGGGATTTCATAAATGCTTCTATTTTCAGTGCTAAAGATGCAAGGTCAGTCCAGAGTGTACTCGTGGATTTCAGTCCAGAGTGAACGGAATCCTTCAGTGTACAACAGGTAACACATATGCACAACATTTGTTGTTCATCATATAGATGACTCGAGAACTGAAATCATTGATTGCATACATTATATCTTAATTTTGTTATTACTGGTAACTAGAAATATGAAGTTTTAGCTTCTAAAATAGGATCATTCGAGGACTATCATGTACATCACTAAGAGCTGTGCGTATTTTGGGTGTTTAATTTTTACCGGGTTAGTTTTGTTTGGTTTTAATATTTTAACATCTACTTCATCAGTGTATTAAATCTCAACTTGGATTTGCATTTCAATATGAAAGGTAATTAGTTTCTTCTTTCTGTTTTCTTCTATCTAATTGTAGTTGGGACTTTTTCATGGATTTAATGTGAGAGTCGATTAAACAATTTGGTTGGGATTTTTAGGGTGTAGATTGACGGTGCATTTGCTGGATTCTAGATGAAGCTTTTTCTTCCTCTCCGTTTCTATTTTTTTTTTTTAATATTTACTTTGGTAAATGTGGTTTATTATTTTGATTATGATTGTATTATTGTTTAGATTTTGACAAAGATGATGATGCTTGCTATCTAAATACGTTAACGTATTGGATTTAGATAATCAATTGAAGGTATATAAACAAGTTTATTGCTTTATATGTATATCAAGTGTTTGATGAAATGCTTAAATGTATAACTATGACTTTTTTTATGACATAGTTGATTCTAAAATGGCTTGAAAACTGTTTTGGTAGAGATAACATAAACTGGTGGTGTAATACATCTTTAAAGATTATTAATTGATGATAACAACCATTTGTAGATTTAAGTCTACTGATATTTTGCAAGCTAAGCATTTAGCCAAGTAGCCAACTCTTGCAGACAAGTGGGACATGCTTTCAAAGTGGTGCAGTGGTACATATATAGCATAGAAGCTTGGTTTGGTGCTGATTTAGATATGATATCTTTAAAAACTGGGTTGAGGTTAGTCATATGCTAATTATTTTGGAACTTAGATTGATATTTTTAATTGTTTTTGGGTTTGATTTCATAAAGAGTTTGGATATATATGAGAGTTTTGCTCATTTATTATTGATCATGAGCTGTTTTGTCATTTATATAAAAATTGAATGTAGTACTTGATGGCCTCATGGAGTCTTAAATCTTTTCTGCCTTATGATTCACTATTGATTATTTTGCATGCTATTTATAATGTAGAACTTGAGATCTATTGTGAGACAAGATTGAAGAGAAAACTCGCTAAAAGATATTTGAGGTAGGTCTCTAACTCACAAAATGATAAGCATTTATTTTTCATCTGTTTAATTTAAATTTTAGGGTTATGATAATATATGTTGACATTATATCTATTACCGTGTTTTTATTACCCATTAGAAGGAAAAAAAATGGACTGGATTATGGTCACAGCTTAACCCATTACCCAATCAGACATGTAATCTTGACCAATTATCTGGCTCTACATGACCCACCCATTTTGACACCTACGTAGCTGCTTAAAATGTTTAAGAGTCTCAAGTTCCTTTTGCTAGAAACACATTTAGCCGGTTCATGTGACCCAACACTTGAAGAACCTCTTGATTAGTTTGTATGTATTAGAAACACACTTTTGCAAATCCTCCCATTTGACCCATTTTTTATTATAGATTCTTTTCGGAATCGCTAGAGATAAAACATAAATCAAATTAATTACTTCATGGTATAATGGGTTCAAATTGTCACTTAAACCTTTGCATTATTTGTCTGTTTAATTATTGGTTACAATATTTATGTGTATAGTCTATTATGTACCAATCAGAAGGTAGCATCTCTTTTCTTAAGATTAGAATTTGACTTTTGAAAAAAATAGCCTATCAGCTCACTATTCCGTATGACAAGTAAAGCTAGGCACAAATAGAGATGGTGAAAAACTGCAGTCAATGACTCAATGTCTTATCGATTTCGAGTTGGAAACTGGATTTGTTTGACTTGACAGTCAAAGTGTATTATATGTGCAGGTAACTCCATAGTGAAGCAATTAACACGTCGAAAAGCGGTTGAGCATGATCTAAATAAAGTAGCCAAAATTTCAAATTGCAGTTTTGTTAGTGGCTACCTTGAACCTCTTCCTCATCCAACAGTGAACTTGAAGAATCTCAATGAAGCAATTCATGGAGTTAGAAAGTTAGATTTTTTTTAGAAACTGTCTTTTTGAATCAATCTACGCATACCCTAAACGCATGCTACCGTGCATTTGATTCCATTTTAAGAGCTAATGAATTTTTACTATTGTGGCGTGTCTGTTTATTTGGTTGCATATTTGGTAACATGGTGTTGTCATTTTTTGAAAACTTTATCGGTATTGGTATTTACTCAAATGAATTAGTAAATAGCTTACTAACGTAATAATACAACATATCACTTATTTGTATACATAGAAAATACATCAACTAAGTTTATAAATATGTTTTAGTAAAACCCGTATTTTCACGGGTCTTGAAACTAGTGGTAACCTATAATTGTGATGTGTAAATTAATTGAAAAGGGTATAAACGTCAATTCATATTTTGTGCCTGTGGATAAGTAAAATCCCCTTTGGCATTATCATGACCCATTTCAATATCATTTAATCATCAATTAATTCAACTTGTTACACATACAACTTGAACAATCTTGTCACAACTCCAATTATCAAAACCCCTTTATTCATCCTTTTTACACATACAACTTGATATCATAAAAAGATAAAAACATCCATTACAAAATTAAAAATAAAATATAAAACAACAAAACATGAAACCACTAACAAGTTTAAGGAACAATCTTGTAACCTTTCATCTTATCAACCCAATAAATCAATGAAGATTTAGAATTCCTAAACCCTAAAAACCCATGTTCTTTACTCTTGTTCATTGTATCCAACACACATTCAAATCCAAGAATCATATCCACAAACCACCATTGTGCAACTTCTTCCAATTTAGTAACCAACAATCCCTTTTCTCTTACAATCTCATCCCAAACACCCTCTTTACCTTTCATCATCTCAACCATACTTATAGTCTCCCCACTTTCATCAAACCCACCATTCTCAACCTCAAACTGCTCAGCTAACACTTTCCAAAAATGCTTCCACTTAAACACATCACCATTACTTATATTAAATGCCTCGTTCTTCGCATAAGGCTCGACTGCAGCCCAAATATGCTGTTCTGCTATCAAATCCGCATCCGAAGCATCGGAATAATTATTCCAAGCTTCTTTAGTCCCAGGAAACTTGAACGGAACCCCTTCGTGTTTACAGATAGTAGCGTAAATGCATAACGCACCAATTATATTCATCATACTAAACGGCGAAAACCCAAATATGATACCCGGTCTGTGTACAGTCCAGGTCAACCCTTCTTTCTGTTTGACAGTTTCGAACAAAATGTCTTCTAAAGTATAATAAAAATTAGGCGCATCAAGTCTAGGTAGATCCTCCGAAAACAGAGGATCATGAGCTACTTTCCCGTACAATTCAAAAGGACCAAAATAATGTTTTCGCCCCGTTTGCAACGACACGTGTTGCAAATTGGGCGAATTAGGGATCACTGCATCTAAAACATTTTTAAACATAGTTCCGTTTATTTCGCAGTTTTCCGCTTCGGTTGATCGATTGGCCCAAGTCACGTAAAATAGATGAGTAACATCTTGTAGATCAGATAGTTTAGTTAGGGTTTCTTTTGGATCTGAGATGTCACACTGGATGTATTCGATTGGGTGATCGGCGTTCCATTGGGGGCGGGGACGGCGGGCGACGCCGTAGACCTTCCATGGACCGCTGGGAGTGTCGGAAAGTGGGAGGATTTTGGCAAGACTGTTACCGACGATTCCGGTGACTCCGATGATTAAGGCAACGCTTTGGTAATTTGGTGGTGCATCGTCTACATCTAGTTTTTTCTGTAATTAAAAATTGTTATTAATTAATTGAATTTCAAAATTGAAGAATGAATTAAGGGTTAATTATATATATGCCCTTGTTAAACCTCACAAATATCATATATATCCAAACTAACATAAAAATATCATATATACTCAATACACTAATTTAATTAATTTTTTATTATAATAATTACAAACAATTCCTTATAAACTAATTAATTACTATTATACCCCTATATACATCCTCCTCTTTCTAATTGAAACCCTAATCTCTACAACAAATTAACTCACAAATCTATTACTCACTGATACACATGAATTGAAGATCCACATAGGCATCTTGATTCAGAAGGGTAAAAGTGATTGTTGTGATAAAAAAGATAAATAAAATAATCCTTACATCCTCCGATGAATCAAAGTCATTTTGTGAGTAAATCTACAATCGGCAATTAGCAAACCTTCACAATTATATGCTCCATCTTTTGTTTTCAATCTGTAGCTTCATTTATTTAAGACTTTTATTGTTCTTCAGTAACACATTTCTCGTATTGTTCATTAGAAAATTATTATAATAATAAAGAAGCAAGGATTAAGAACACTTTTGCTATAGAGATTTGAAGGTTTTAAAACGATGCAGAGATTCAAAAGGATGAGGATGTATATAGGGGTATAATAGTAATTGATAAGTTTATAAAGAATTTTTTGTAATTTTTAAAACTATAATAATGATTAGGGTAAAAGCCGCGGATCGCCCTTGTACTTTCATTTTTGTTCCGAGGTCACCCATGTACCTATTATATTATCATGATCATCAACAAACTTTCAAATTTTGTTTTCATGTCACCATTGTACAATTTTATTACCACGATCATCAACAAACTTTCGAATTTTATGTTCATGTCACCCTTTTTAATATGATGTGGCTGCCACGTGGCTGCCATGGCAGCCACATCATATTAAAAAGGGTGACATGAACATAAAATTCGAAAGTTTGTTGATGATCGTGGTAATAAAATTGTACAATGGTGACATGAAAACAAAATTTGAAAGTTTGTTGATGATCATGATAATATAATAGGTACATGGGTGACCTCGGAACAAAAATGAAAGTACAAGGGCGATCCGCGGCTTTTACCCTAATCATTATTATAGTTGTGGCAGCCACATCATATTAAAAAGGGTGACATGAACACAAAATTCGAAAGTTTGTTGATGATCGTGGTAATAAAATTGTACAATGGTGACATGAAAACAAAATTTGAAAGTTTGTTGATGATCATGATAATATAATAGGTACATGGGTGACCTCGGAACAAAAATGAAAGTACAAGGGCGATCCGCGGCTTTTACCCTAATGATTAAATTAGTGTTTTGGATATATACGATAGTTTTATTTTAGTTTTGGTAAATATGATATTTGTGAGGTTTAACAAGGGGATATATGTAATTAACCTATGATTTTTTTTTTTGAAAGGCAGTATTGGGTTCAGTGGTGTGACACCCGGTCAAAAAGGGTCAAAATTAGGGGTCAATTTAAACTTTTAAATCACGTATTACATACGTGTTAACACTTAAGCATTCAAGTATTATATATGTATATGTATATATATAAACCGAAACGATTATTTAAATAATCGCGAATACCGAATTTAACAAAACGTAGAAACTCAAAATGAATTTGGTGAAAAACATTTTTTTAAACAAAGTATTATTATTAAGAATAATAACTACGTACTCCGTTTGAAATTTAAATACCTTTTTGATACTAAAAACTATCCGTACATTTTAAGCAAAACAAAGATATATTTTTATACCTCTTTAAAAGTATTTTTATAAAATACTTTGATTGAAAACGTATACGATTACATTTTTAGAAATTTATCATTCTGAAAGATTATACTACATAACGATCGGGTACGCGAACACGGGACGGGAAATACACACACACCTCAATAATTGAGGCCGGTGTATATACACCGACCCCAATTATTTCCATCTCAAAAACACACTCTCGGCTCTCTCCTTTTCTCTCTTTCGGTTTCATTTCAACAACAACAACAAATCAAACCACAGCAACACCAACATAATCATCATCTTCTTCTTCATAATCGGATCATCATCATCATCGTAGTACTCGTCATCTCCATTCACGGTTCAAATTTTACTAAGTAAGAACATTCATCAATTCCCGTTAATTTTATGTTTATAATACGTTATATTACATGTATTAGCTTTGTATTAAGTTGTTGTAAGCGGAAATAGGATTTAGAAAAGGTTTTGTATGTTTTCTGCACGAACAGAGTCGAACCAGTTACGTGAATCCGGCGGATTCGGGTGAATCCGGCGGATTCCTGCCCAGAAAACATGAACACGGCGTATTCAATGGAATACGGTCGGATTCCCTTGGTTTGTCATGAATACGGTCGGATTCTTGGGAATCCGGCGTATTCCCTCTATTTTTCTGGAATACGGCGTATTCAAGGGAATACGGCGTATTCCCCACAAATGCCACCAATCCGGCGGATTCAAGGGAATCCGGCGGATTCCCCCTTTTTATTTCAGGATCCAACGAATCAATAAACTAGCCCTGCGAATTCTAGCTAAAACAGAACATGTAAATTTTCGAAAACGTCGACGATTTCACAAGATAAAACAGGGTAGCTTCTCGATGAAAAATTTATTATAACGGATTGAGCTCAAATTCGCTCGGTCATTCAAAAACAACCCAATGATCAAAGCTAAGTACCTTAGCCTTGTCAGTTTTAGGCCATCCGGGGTCGTTTAGGGGCCGAAAATGACAGATTACTGTTTTCAGACTAGTACCAAATTTTGTAAACTCAAACATAAACATTAAATAATACATTGGACAATCCATTTACTCATTAGAATCTCGCGTGTTTAGGACTCTAAGGGATTTCAAAGATTGTCTATTCCACGTCGAATATATTCATTGCTCGGATTGACTCAGGTGAGTCTCACAGCCCCATTTTTACTGTTTTAAATATTGGGGTGAGATACAATGCTTACATGTTTTCGTGATCATATGTTATTTGATTAGTTAATTTAATTATTAACTCATGGAATTAAATGATTATTTAGTTCGGTTAACTATATTAGTTACATTGTTTGGCTACCATTCTTTGGTCCTGATTAGCATTGTTAAACTTCACATTGTTCGGAAACCTGCGTTGGTTTGTTCCATGTTGCGAAATCTGCGTTGGTTTCATCATTGTTTAATTGCACATTGTTCGAAGATCTGCGATGGTTTGTTCAATGTTACGAAACCTGCGTTGGTTTCATCATAGTCTAAGTTCATATTGTTCGCAAACCTGCGTTGGTTTGTTACATGTTGCGAAACCTGCGTTGGTTTCATCATTTTCTAATTGCACATTGTTCGAAAACCTGCGTTGGTTTGTTCAATGTTCCAAAACCTGCGTTGGTTTTATCCTAGTTGATTTTGTTATTGTTTAAGGAACCCGCGTTGGTTTAAAATCATTGTGTGAGTAAATTGCTTAAATCACTATTCATTTATAACTTTTTATTATCGTCGGATAATCATATTGATCACATCAATGTTTATATTAAAACCTGTGAGATTCACCAGCTTTATAGCTGACCTTTTAGTGTTGTATTCTTAGGTACTCATCAACAGTAGGAATGGCCTACAGGATAAGCTAGCTATCACGAGTCGCATGCATCCATTTAGACATGAAGATTTTCTTGCATTATATTTTGTATAATTGTTATGTATTAAAATCTTCTGAAATCATTTTGCGAACTCACTACTATGTTTCAAACTTATGACTTAAACTTTGTACTACTTTTGAAAACTTATGTAATGTAATATATTTTCTACAACGTCTCATTTAGAGTCGTTTGCTTGTACTTTGGTGTTTTGATATTTGATTAGTCATGCCCCAAAACAGTCGCTTCCGCAAAGCATGAAATTGGGGGTGTGACAAGTGGCATTGCCTCTTCATATACCTATCACCAATTCCAAGTTAAACATGGGATTGAAATTATAAAATATATAAGTAACAGAGATGACTGTTATTTGGTTGGTTGAATTACTTACCTTTGCGGCTCCGATAGCTCCGGCCCACCACGAGCTCATGGTGTATTAGTGTGTGAAAATGGATGCTCCAACGGGTAGTTGACGGATCGGGTGGTGAAGGGGAAGATTGAATTAAGACAGAAAGCTGACAGATAGTGTGCTTTATATAGAGTTCCACGGTCAGCGTAACATCACACCATCATTTTCAACACTTGCAATGATAACACCAGAACACTCCCTTTATCTCCTGTGACACGCTAACTAAATTTAATTTTCATTTATTTAACAAAACAAATACAATTTAATTAATTAATTAAAATAAAATACAATACTTATATCACGTTTAGATTATCAGATTAGAATCTTAACACCGAACTGGTGAGACCGTAGAATATCCTAGAAGATAAATGTATTACTATATGAAAAGAGTAACGTTAAATGTGTTAAGAAAATATGTTTAATCTATGCTTAACTATGAACTATATGATATATTCCGTTTGTACTTTTTTTTTCTTTACCAATATCCTTCTATCATATTCAACGATCAATATAATATGAATCACTTTTCTTAACAACGAAATTGATCCCTATATATATGTTGCTTGTCGAAACTGTAATTATATGACGAATCGTCACCATTAAGTCTTACATATTACGAGTAATTTCGAGTACTAGTATTGTATCTAGTTTAATTTGGTTGAAATAATTGATTTAATTAATATTGCCACAAATCGTTATTAAACATATTCATATTAATTAATTTGTATGATGACGAAAAGAAGATAATGTATCGGTGCATTTAATTTGTGTATGCTTTTGATGAAATTTCAATTTTAAAGATTGTGAATTTCTTTGAGATAATGAATTTGATGACTTGCAAATCAATTCATTCATGAACCAAATACCCTTATGAAATGAAATTCATATTTCAATTTCATCGATTGCATTGAATTTCGGTAACCAAATACAACTTAAGTATGTAATTTGTTTACCCCTTAAATTATTCATGCATACACATTATATCCCTCTTTTCAGTCAAAAGCACGTGATGTCGACGATGATCTTAACTGCACCAGGGCAGTAGGGTGAGTTCAAAGTCCAAAAAAACATGCATGTGTTTGAATTATTGAATAGTAAAATTAAAGGGTTATTCAATTTTGTCGGCTACGTACTTGTTCCATTTGTTCCGACTTATGCAACATTTATTATAAATGACTAATGGATGCACCCATACCGGATAACATGTCTAGAAGTAGGTAATATGGTAACCCATAACAGGATGTGCCAGTAAATCTAAGTACGTGTCCAATTAACATTTATAATACTTCGTTACGTGGAAAATAAATGCTCACGTGAATCGGGTCACCCGGTATCTCATTTAATTACCATTTATCGTCAAACTGATTCTCACCATACACATTTCACAAACACATACCAAAAAACCCTACTCATTTATCGTTTGAATATATTTAGATCTGGACCAACATTGAGGCAGTTAATGTTGTTGATTTTCAAAATCTAGTAAGTTAATGACATCCTTTACGTGTTTGAAGTATTTAGTTAGCAAAATTTCACCATTTACCATCATTTACGAAACCCTAGTTTTTTTTTCTTTGAAATTCTGTTCATTATTATGACATTTTGGGAAAGATCGTTGTAATGGGTAGTTAAAAACGGGGTTTTTTAAACCAAAAAGTGAAAACCCCCAAATTTTCAAACCCTAATATTTAAATTTTTTATTATCGTCAGAATTGTTGAGTTTTTGTTGTAAATCGATGTAATAGGTTTTTTTTTTTTTTTTTTTTTTTACCAAAAATTAACAAACGCAGTTAAGTGATCAAATTAATTTTGTGAGGTAGAGTGCTTAAATGTTCTTCAAGATAATCAAGTTGAAATATAATAAATAATTAATATAAAGCAAGTTTGATGATAAAAATGTAATACAAACGTATGCAAATTGATAGAAATGCAAGTAAAGTAAAATTGACACGAGGATGTACGAGGAAAGCCCTTGATCTTGTTAGATCGCCGGCATAAAACTTCGGGAAGGAACAATCGTTCCTTGCCTTTGTTGCTTTTATTAAATAAATCCGGGATAATACAAACTAAGAGCACAATATGATCGAGCTAAGTGTAAGTGTATGATGAATTCGGTGAAAGTGATGAAATAAAAGTGTGTTTGATAGTGAATAGTGAGAGTGAAAAGTGTTAATGGTGAGCCAAAAGTGTCCCTAATCGATCATATGCCTCGTTTATATACTAAGTACTAGATTATTACCCGTGCGATGCACGGATATGGTTAAACTCGTTTAAATCATGTAGATTTTAGTAAAAGTAGAAAATTCCTATCATGTTAAAATCCAAAGTTTTGTTGCAATAATGTTTTTAGATAAACACGTGGATAACAAACAAACTCAATTTGACGATAAAATATCAAACAACAATAAGTCACTATGAATATACCCTATCGGCCTACCCGATAAACCAATAATTCAGTTACGTCTTCATGTTAACCGAACAACCTGTTCAAAGTCAATCACGAAAATATGATATTAATTTGACTTTATATTTCTAACAGTTTCAATCGATAAGTAATCATGAAAAAAATTAAAGAACGTTAATAAGGACAACATCTTTCCAAAAGAAAAAGAAAAAGAAAAAGATGAGTATGTAATGGAAATTAAAAGATACGCAAAACACATCAAGCATCATGGGATTTTTTTCTTTGTATTTGAAATAATAAATCATGGAAAGATATATGAACAATCATAAATGGAATATCTGAATTTTTCAAAGGGCACAAAAACCTAAATCAGAGAACATCTTGTTTCAGTGGGTACAAAATTTAACTTAGAAAGTAAAATAAATTATATACTCCGTAGTTAATAATGGGTTGTTAAAGAAAAATGAATTGAACTAAGGCTACGAATTGAAATTGATGTTATAAATGAAGTGACATTCTAGAGAAAGTAGAAGAAGCAGAAAACCGATTTTTGGGCAGTTATTGTTATTAAATAAATCCAAGCATTACCCCTTAATTAATGGGTTGCCATTCATTTAGAATTTTAATTATCATGGAACGGTTTCTGAGGGGATAATAGGAAGGAAGCGGTTGCAATTATTATTGGCAGGAAAAGGGAGTTTAATAATCCTTTTTTTATTGGTTTGGATAGATAACATAACAGGAAATTCCGAAATATCCAGGATCACCTGAGATACTTGAGATCACTTCAACGTTCCACTTGACTTGTTATTCCACACGTTTTATGCTTGTTTCCATTTGAATTCAATTAATTCTCGATCCAAGTATCACGGAGCCAGTAAACCACGTTCGAATTCACATATGACCCAGTCAAATTAAACAAGCAAACACAAGTTAGTAGTTTATGATCCCGAGTATATCTTAGATCCAAAACAGATCCAGGATCCCTCGTTTAAGCATTACCCTAAATATATCCGGGATCTTGATCACCTGCAAAATACAAATACATCCAACTCGGGATCCTGCACTTATAAGCATAAAAATTAGCCCCTAACAGGTTTTTAAAAACGTTTTGATTTGTTGTTCAAAGTGATAGTGATTGTGAAAACCAAAAAAATTTGAAACCCTAATTTTGTTTTTCTGTATATCGGGTTTTTTGTTCTATTAATGTGTTCTAATTATCTTTGCGTATTTTTCAGGGTGAGGCAGGTTTTGACTGTTACGTTTCACCATGAAGGTTGTTTCACACTGAATCCACTTTCATACCTGTACGGTGATGCTGATGAAATACATGACATGGACTACACTGATTTGTCTTTTGAGCAGGTTATTGAACATCTTTCCAGGTTTACTAATGCACCTGTTAAACAACTATATGAAACACCCCGAAACGTGAACAAATTTTTTTTTTTTTTTTTTTTTTTTTTTTTTTTTAAAACATAACACTTCTAATTACTTGTACTTACTTATAGTGGTCCCAAAACACTGGCTATTACATTACTTAATTATAATCAACATTCAAAAATGAAAGTTGCTGGACACAGGCTGAATCCGGCCGGATTTACGGGAATCCGCCGGATTCCCAACGACTTCAGACCCAACTTTTGACCAGAACTGAAACTAAGCAATCCGTTCTTGAATACGCCCCGGAATCCGCCCGGATTCATGGCAATCCGCCGGATTCCCATGAATCCGACCGGATTCCCACTTCCTACAGCAGATTCCTAAAAACTGCACATTTTCATACCAAAACACGAACTTTGACAACTCATAACTCTTAAACCACAACACCTGGGATCGTAAAATTTAGCATACATCTTTCAAATGGTCAAATGAACATAACTCAACTTTCACTTTTTCAAAATTCTCGTTTAAACCCATTTTGACACGTAAACTAGTTTTCGACCATTTTTCACCAAAATGCTAACATGTCAAATTCTTTAATACATCAAATTTGACTTCCAGCCTTTGACTACACATTTCAACTTGGCTTTAGAACTTGTGAGAACCAAAGCCATTGACTTTCGACCAACTTGACCCATTTTGACACTTAAGCACTTAATGACCCATTTGGGTACCAAATTGACCCGTTTAAATCTTTGACTCTCCAATTACCTACACTTTTACTCAGTTGACTTTACAAAGTCAAACAAAACACTTTTCATTCATATGTACATAAGCTTTAACATTTCAAGTCTCACTAATCTAACTTTAATCAAAACATTAAACTTCATCAAACCATATGTCTTTCACAAGTGAGACTTACTAACTTTTACAAACTTTGACTAAAATCTTAAACTTTACAAACGGGGGTGTTATTGTATCGTAAGCATGATCAAAAGGGATAAAACTCATTACCAACCAAGCAATGAGCTCCACCACTAGCTTTCCATAACCTTCTTTCCCGATTCCTCTTTTACCTTACTTGAACTTCCTGAAACATGTTAAATATAACACATAAGCATAAATGCTTAGTAAGTAAATGGACTCTAACAATCAAAATCTGCAACAAGTTAAGGATCCATAACATCTAACATGCCAAATTCCGAAGAATTGACATCTAACTAAGCTAATGACAAAGTCATTACTTAGATACCACCAAGCGAATGATAAATCACTCCTTGGTTCCACATGTCCATATACTTACCTTATCACTTGCACAAACAATAATTTGAACTCTTTCACACTTGATCACCTATTCACATAATCACATAAACACTTATCAATTACACATTTAACTACTCTTTCTTACTTCTCACATAATACTTAGGTGCTAAATCACATAACACCCATATTTCTAACATAAGTCCCATACAATTAATATCTAATCACATGTAATATGGGTAATTAATATTAGTTCTTACCATTACTATCACAAATCACCAAGAACTTAACTTCTTAGTGATCTTACCTATACATAAACAATTCAATTACCCATAAACACATGATTAGAGATTATCAATACAACTAACCTGAATTATATGTTCTTTCTAACTTAATAACATGTATAGAACTTAATTACAATCAATTACCCATCAATTTCACTAACTTAGGGTTTATGTAACCTAAACCCTAACTTAAATTAAACAAGCTAGAGAATCACACATACCTTAGGATTGATGAATTGAAGATTAGAAACCTTAATTATTCAAACCCTAGCTTGATTCACCTCTTCTTCTTGCTTCTCTCTCTAAAAATCGATTTCTGTCTCTCTCTCTAGAAGTTCTATACGTGAATTATGATTTGCAGTGTAAAACAATGTAGAACATTTCAGAATATGTGTTTTAATAACACAATTCACATTAAACCCTTCAACTTTGCAAATATGACAGTTTCTACCCTCTAACTCAATTTCTTTACATAGTTAGTTTCACTAACTAATTCTAACACATAACAATTATTTCACATAACATAATATTATATACATATAATTTAAATAACTAAACGCATATAATATAATTTAAACTTACAAAAATTTGGGGCGTTACAACTCTCCCCCACTTATTCAGGATTGTGTCCTCACAATCCATTCCTGATACAAAGCCGGATAATACTTAATAATTTCATGCTCCGGCTCCCACGTGAACTCTGATCCTTTTTTATGCTTCCATTGAACTTTAAACAACTTAATCTCTTTATTTCTCAATCTCTTTATTTTCTCTTCTAGAATCATTATCGGTTGTTCTACATAGTTCAATTGGTCATTGATCTCTATCTCTTCTAACGGTACATACGACGCTTCATCCACTAAACACTTTCTTAAGTATGACACGTGGAAAGTGCTGTGGATTCCTGCTAGCTCTTCCGGTAGCTCAAGTCTATAAGCTACATTTCCTACTCTTTCTAGAATTTTGAATGGACCGATAAATCGAGGACTTAGCTTCCCTCGTTTTCTGAAACGTATGATGCCTTTCCATGGAGATACTTTTAACATCACTCTATCTCCAACTTGAAATTCAATTGGGCGTCTCCTAACATCGGCATAAGACTTTTGACGGTCTTGTGCCATTTTCAACCTTTCTCTGACTTGATCAATCTTTTCAGCTGTTCTCTGCACAATATCAGTATTACCCAATTCTTGCTGACCAATTTCACCCCAACAAATTGGAGTCCTACATTTTCTTCCATAAAGCATTTCATAAGGTGGCATACCTATACTCGCGTGGTAACTATTATTATACGAAAACTCTGCCAAAGGTAAATGTTCATCCCAATTACCACCGAAATCAATAGCACAAGCTCTTAACATGTCTTCTAATGTCTGAATAGTTCTTTCACTCTGACCATCAGTCTGCGGATGAAAAGCTGTGCTCAAATTAACACGAGTACCCAAATCTTCTTGAAACTTGTTCCAGAACCTGGAAGTAAACCTGCTATCCCGGTCAGAAACAATAGAAAGAGGTACTCCATGACGTGCCACCACTTCTTGAACATATAAATCTGCAAGAGCTTCTGAAGTATACGTCTCTTTAATTGGTAGAAATATAGCACTTTTCGTCAACCGATCTACAATCACCCAAATTGTATCATGCTGGCGTCGGGTCTTTGGCAATTTGGTGATTAGATCCATAGTAACATGTTCCCACTTCCAAACAGGAATATCCAAGGGTTGCATCATTCCCATTGGTTTTTGATGTTCTGCTTTCACCTGTAAACAAGTTAGACATTGTTCGACATATTTAACAATCTCTCTTTTCATGCCTGGCCACCAATAATCTGCTTTTAAATCGTGATACATTTTAGTGGCACCAGGATGAATAGAATATCTGGATCTATGCGCTTCATCAAGCAATAATTTCTTTAATTCTGCTGATTTTGGAATCCAGATTCTGCCATATCGAGTCTTTAATCCTCGGGAATTTTCAACAATATTCTGAATCTGGCCTTTAATACGTTCTACTTTCCAATCACCTTTCTGCCAAGCTTTCTGCTGCACCTCTTTAATCTGATCGAACAAATTTGGAGAGACTGTAATTCGAAGAGATCTAACAATCAAGGCATGATGCATTGCCTTTCTACTGAGAGCATCTGCAACTATATTCGCTTTTCCAGGATGATAAAGGATTTCACAATCATAATCCTTCACCAAATCTAACCAACGTCTTTGTCTCATATTAAGATCTCTCTGATCAAAGAAATACTTAAGACTTTTATGATCAGTATAAATAGTGCACTTTACTCCATACAAATAATGCCTCCATATCTTAAGGGCAAAGACAACTGCTGCAAGTTCTAAATCATGTGCTGGATACCCTTTCTCATGTTCTTTCAACTGTCTCGAGGCATAGGCTATCACTCTTCCACGTTGCATCAGTACACAACCCAACCCATTATGAGAGGCATCACAATATACAACCATATCTTCAGTACCATCGGGAAGTACTAAGATAGGTGCCTGACTTAACTTTAATTTAAGGGTTCTGAAGGCTTGTTCATGCTCATCTTTCCATTCATACTTAATATTCTTACGAGTAAGCTTTGTGAGTGGAGTAGCAATTTTGGAGAAATCCTGGATAAACCGTCTATAATACCCGGCTAAGCCCAGAAAACTCCTTACCTCAGTCGGATTGGTTGGGGGTTCCCATTTCATCACCGCCTCGACCTTGGTAGGATCAACCTTAATTCCTTGACTGTTTACAACATGACCCAGAAAATGAACTTCACGAAGCCAAAATTCACATTTCGAGAACTTGGCATAAAGCTTTTCATTACGTAACATTTACAAAACTTGCCTTAAATGAAGTTCATGTTCACCAGCAGATTTAGAATAAACAAGAATATCATCAATAAACACAATTACATATCTATCGAGCATTGGACGACACACCCGATTCATAAGATCCATAAAAGCGGCTGGTGCATTAGTTAGACCAAATGGCATCACCACAAATTCATAATGACCGTATCTAGTTCTAAAAGCTGTTTTAGACACATCTTCTTCTCGAACCTTGAGTTGGTGATACCCAGAACGTAAGTCAATCTTAGAAAAATAGCTGGCACCTTGCAACTGGTCAAACAAATCATCAATCCTAGGTAAGGGATACCTATTCTTGATGGTGACCTTATTCAATTCCCGATAATCTATACACATACGCATTGTACCATCCTTTTTCTTAACAAATAAAATTGGAGCACCCCATGGGGAACTACTCGGACGAATAAACCCCTTATCTAACAATTCTTGTAACTGTTTCATCAATTCTTGCATTTCAGAAGGGGCAAGCCTATACGGAGTCTTAGCAATTGGAGTAGCTCCAGGGATAAGATCTATACGAAACTCGACTTGCCTATCGGGTGGAATACCCGGTAGCTCGTCAGGAAAAACATCGGGAAACTCCTTTACAACAGGAATCTCCACGAGTTTTGGAACACTTTTCTGAAGATCTATCACGTGGGCCAAAAAGGCTTGACAACCACGTGACAAATGACGTTTGGCACGAGCGAAGGTACATATGGATAAGGAAGGCTTTTTCTTTTCCCCGTAAATATCAATCACTCCCCCACTTGGAGTATTGATACGGATAATCTTTTTCTCACACTGAATTATAGCATTATACCTACCTAGCCAATCCATACCCACTACTACATCAAACTCCCCCATTGGCATTGGAATGAGATTAATAATAAAAGATTCATTACTAATCTGAAGTTGACACCCACGGAACACATTAGCAACATAAACTATTCTATCATCTGCAACCTCAACATCCAGTGGAGTGTCTAACTCACTAAGGGGAACAGAGAATTTCTGACTAAACTTTTCTGACACAAAAGATCGCGAAGCTCCCGAATCGAATAATACGTGTGCAGGCATTAAATTTACAAGAAAGGTACCTGTCAGGACATCGGGGGCTCGCTGAGCTTCCTCAGCAGTGATCTGAAAGGAACGGCCTTTAGACTTTGGAACTTCTACAGCTTTCTTTTCTGAAGTTCTTCGAGGTGCTGAAGAAGTAGGCCGGTTCCCAAGTTTCGGACATTCTGATTTTATGTGCCCCGGTTCATAACAATTATAACATACACGAATTGGGTTTGGACAATCTCGGCCAAAATGACCTTCTTGCCCACATTGATAACATGCGTTGGTGCCAAACTTGCATTCTCCAAAGTGTTTTCGATGACACTTCTTACATTCAGCTGGCACCGGTCTATCATCCTTCTTTGTACTCCCACTCGGTCTAAACTTCTTTGATGAACCGGAACTTTGCTCACTTTTTCTTTTAGCAGCTGCCACTTGTTCATCTTTCTTTAATTCCAATTCCTGGAATCGCGCCTCGTCTATCATCTCTTCAAGTGTCTGACATCTCTTTGGAAGTACATACTTTCTAATTTCCTTTCTCAAGACCTTATGAAAATGATTCATAAGCATCCTTGGGTTATCCATGTACTCTGGACAAAAACGAGCTCTATCCAGAAAATTTCCCACCAACTCATTCACTGATTCGTTTGTCTGCTCCATAGCTAAAAACTCTTGACGAATTCTATTCAAATCTGCATCTTGAGAATACGTGCTTTCAAACATCACTTTAAACTCTTCCCACGTCAATTTGCTAATAACTTCATCACCCTTAGTTCTACACTGTACATTCCACCACCACTTAGCACGATTCTTTAAAAGGTTAGCTGCATACCTTACTTTAAATTTGTTGGGACAATCCACAGTAGCGAATGCCCCTTCTACCTCTGAAATCCAACGATAACATTTAATTGGATCCAGATCACCATCATACTCTGGTGGGTTACAAGCTGAGAAATCTCTATAACTGATCTTTTTCTGCTCATCCTGAATATTAACTTGTGGGATTTCCCCTGGTCTAGGTATAACTACTTCTCCTCTCCCTTTCTGCATTTCTTCACTTACAATCTTCCTTACCGTATCTGTAATCGTAGTCACCAAGAAAGGAAGAGATGCTTCTTGAGCTTGACTAATCTCTTTAGACACAAGGGATTTTATACCTTCCCAAGACAATTCGGTGTCAGGAATAGGAGACCTTGGTCTTTCATTTCTGCCTCCTGCTTCATCATCTTGGGCTCTATTACCCGGGTTAAATCCAAGAGTAAGATCTATTTCTCGCTCATTCATCTTTACTGAAAGTAGACATGGTAAAATTTAACTCAATTTACTTAACATTTACAAGTCTACTTTATCTATACTTCTAACATATGACACTAACAATAGCTAATAACTTATCCTCTAATGTTTCGTGATTTCCATGGATACCATATGGTAATATGATAATCATTGCGTTGGCCAGGCGCACTAATTACCGTATTAGAATATAACATATCCAAAGTCCACACGACACACTTTGATTCAAAATCATTAGCACACATAATCTCGTACACATAACAACTCTAAATCATGCTCAATACAACAATTAAAATGGTCTAAGATCAAGTACCCACTAATGGTGGATACCCGAATCCCTTAAACCGTGCTCTGATACCAACTTGAAACACCCCGAAACGTGAACAAATTTTTTTTTTTTTTTTTTTTTTTTTTTTTTTAAAACATAACACTTCTAATTACTTGTACTTACTTATAGTGGTCCCAAAACACTGGCTATTACATTACTTAATTATAATCAACATTCAAAAATGAAAGTTGCTGGACACAGGCTGAATCCGGCCGGATTTACGGGAATCCGCCGGATTCCCAACGACTTCAGACCCAACTTTTGACCAGAACTGAAACTAAGCAATCCGTTCTTGAATACGCCCCGGAATCCACCCGGATTCATGGCAATCCGCCGGATTCCCATGAATCCGACCGGATTCCCACTTCCTACAGCAGATTCCTAAAAACTGCACATTTTCATACCAAAACACGAACTTTGACAACTCATAACTCTTAAACCACAACACCTGGGATCGTAAAATTTAGCATACATCTTTCAAATGGTCAAATGAACATAACTCAACTTTCACTTTTTCAAAATTCTCGTTTAAACCCATTTTGACACGTAAACTAGTTTTCGACCATTTTTCACCAAAATGCTAACATGTCAAATTCTTTAATACATCAAATTTGACTTCCAGCCTTTGACTACACATTTCAACTTGGCTTTAGAACTTGTGAGAACCAAAGCCATTGACTTTCGACCAACTTGACCCATTTTGACACTTAAGCACTTAATGACCCATTTGGGTACCAAATTGACCCGTTTAAATCTTTGACTCTCCAATTACCTACACTTTTACTCAGTTGACTTTACAAAGTCAAACAAAACACTTTTCATTCATATGTACATAAGCTTTAACATTTCAAGTCTCACTAATCTAACTTTAATCAAAACATTAAACTTCATCAAACCATATGTCTTTCACAAGTGAGACTTACTAACTTTTACAAACTTTGACTAAAATCTTAAACTTTACAAACGGGGGTGTTATTGTATCGTAAGCATGATCAAAAGGGATAAAACTCATTACCAACCAAGCAATGAGCTCCACCACTAGCTTTCCATAACCTTCTTTCCCGATTCCTCTTTTACCTTACTTGAACTTCCTGAAACATGTTAAATATAACACATAAGCATAAATGCTTAGTAAGTAAATGGACTCTAACAATCAAAATCTGCAACAAGTTAAGGATCCATAACATCTAACATGCCAAATTCCGAAGAATTGACATCTAACTAAGCTAATGACAAAGTCATTACTTAGATACCACCAAGCGAATGATAAATCACTCCTTGGTTCCACATGTCCATATACTTACCTTATCACTTGCACAAACAATAATTTGAACTCTTTCACACTTGATCACCTATTCACATAATCACATAAACACTTATCAATTACACATTTAACTACTCTTTCTTACTTCTCACATAATACTTAGGTGCTAAATCACATAACACCCATATTTCTAACATAAGTCCCATACAATTAATATCTAATCACATGTAATATGGGTAATTAATATTAGTTCTTACCATTACTATCACAAATCACCAAGAACTTAACTTCTTAGTGATCTTACCTATACATAAACAATTCAATTACCCATAAACACATGATTAGAGATTATCAATACAACTAACCTGAATTATATGTTCTTTCTAACTTAATAACATGTATAGAACTTAATTACAATCAATTACCCATCAATTTCACTAACTTAGGGTTTATGTAACCTAAACCCTAACTTAAATTAAACAAGCTAGAGAATCACACATACCTTAGGATTGATGAATTGAAGATTAGAAACCTTAATTATTCAAACCCTAGCTTGATTCACCTCTTCTTCTTGCTTCTCTCTCTAAAAATCGATTTCTGTCTCTCTCTCTAGAAGTTCTATACGTGAATTATGATTTCAGTGTAAAACAATGTAGAACATTTCAGAATATGTGTTTTAATAACACAATTCACATTAAACCCTTCAACTTTGCAAATATGACAGTTTCTACCCTCTAACTCAATTTCTTTACATAGTTAGTTTCACTAACTAATTCTAACACATAACAATTATTTCACATAACATAATATTATATACATATAATTTAAATAACTAAACGCATATAATATAATTTAAACTTACAAAAATTTGGGGCGTTACACTATACTATTGCAATCCTGGCTTTTCACTAAACATGGGGTTAAGAAAAATCAAACATGACAATCACCTTCATGAATTTCATAGGGTGGCACATGAAAAGGGGGTACAACAGATTTGTACGTAGAACATCATGGTTATGATGTATTGTCATGGTTGGCCACTAATACTGGGGTTGATGAGTTGCCTTCAGATGATGAAGACTCTGATATCGAAATTGAGGATGATGTATTGCCTTATGTCCAGTTACACAATGAGGGTGAGGATATGGTTCACATTCCAAATAAAGGCATAACAGACCCATTCCTAACTAAACTATGTGGTGGTAGATTCATTAGCTCTTTTGATGAGACTATCTTGTATGACCCTGTTGATCCCCATAGGGTGGGTGCTAACAACAACAGTGATGCACTAGAAGAATTGGAAATCGATGCTAGGTTCAAAGTTAAGCAGGGTGTAAGCGATCCTATACATAACCCTGAACAGGATTGGAAGTTAATGAAGCCTATTTTGGGTATGAGATTTGAACGTCCAGGCCAGCTTAAACATATGATGGTCAATTATGGGGTAGCTAATGGATTTCAATTTTGGTATGGAAGGAATGACTGGAAAAACTTATTAATAAAGTGTGGAAAGGATGTTGATGTGGGTAGGTGTGCTAGTGGTAATAGGAAGAAAAATTTACGGTTGAAGTTGAAAGCACTAGCAGAATTGAAAGAGGGTGAAAGTAGTAATCAGGTTGCAAGTACTAGTAGTGGGAAGAAGACTGGAACTCTAATGAAGGGTAAGAAGGTTGTGATACCTATGAAGGGTAAGGGTAATGGTAGTGGTAAGAAGGGTAAGAAGGTTGTGACACCTGTCAAGGGTAAGGGAAATTGTAGTGGTAAGAAGGTGGTGACACCTATGAAAGGCAAGGGTAAGAAGTCTGTGACACATGTCAAGGGTAAAGGTAAGAAGCCTATTTGTCCATTTAGGCTATGGGTAAGCTGGATGGGTAATAGAGATCCTTCCAGATTAAGTCCCTAATTCCATCTCATAAATGTATAAGAAACTTTAATCTGGGGACATTGGTAAGTTTCAAATGGATTGCAAAGATGGATGCACAGGAAATCATGGAGAACAAAAAATTGACTATGAGGGCAATGCAAGCAGACATTAAAAAGAGGTTTCTGATAAATGTAAGCTTGGGTCAATGTTATGAGAGCAAAACAGAGGGCATGGTATGATCATGAAGGGGGTTTGATAGAACACTATGAAAGACTATGGGACTACCATAAAGTTATTTTACAATCCAACCCTAGATCTACTTGTAAATTTGAAACTGACACTACTGGTAATGGGGTTGAAAATTACTTCAAAATGATGTATGTATGTTTTAAAGGGATTAAAGATGGGTGGCAGGATGGTTGTAGGAGAGTGATTGGACTTGATGGGTGTTTCTTGAAATCTACTGTGCAAGGAGAATTATTAACAGCAATGGGTAGAGATGCAAACAATCAAATGTACCCAATTGCATGGGTCGTGGTGAATGTAGAAAATGAAGGTAACTGGTGTTGGTTTCTGGCATCATTATGTGATGATCTACAGCTACACAATGGGCACTATCTGACTATCATCTCAGATGGTCATAAGGTATGAAACTTTATCTATAAAAGACTACGATACAATATGTTAAATAAACTATCTTAAATAATACCCATTATAAGCTATTTGCATAATTGTAGGGTTTAATTGAGGCAGTTAAAGAGTGGCTTCCAGTTGCTGAACATAGGCAATGCACCAGGCATGTTTATCAAAACTTCAAAAGGAGATGGTCAGGTGTCCACTGCAGAAGTTTATTTTGGTCTGCAGCTTCAAGCATCCAAGTTCCAATATTTGAAGCTAAAATGCAAGAAATTAAAGAATTGGATGAAGCAGCATACAACTACATGATACAGAGGGACCCAAATACCTAGTGTAGGGCCTTTTTTCAGATGGATAGGTGATGTGCAGCTTATGAGAATGGCATCTGTGAGAGCTATCACAGGGCAATATTAGATGCTAGGCACAAGCCAATAATAACATTGTTTGAAGACATAAGGGTGTACCTGATGCAGAGGTTATACAGCATGAGGAAGCTAGCACAAGATCTGGATGACAGGGCCGTCTCTGAGTTTTCGAAGGCCCTGGGTGAAAACTTATAGATTGTCGAAAGGAGGCCCTACATTTGACTTAAGATGTTTTTTTTTTATTCTTTTTGATACCGATCAATCAACTTTGAAACAACTACAACTTATTATTTCCTGTTTTTGCAATTAACGATCATATTTTATGTATGTATACGTACACACATATATACAAGCATACAAATTTTGAGGCCCTTATAATTTGGAGGCCCTGGGCAGTCGACCACCTCGCCCACCCTCAAAGATGGCCCTGCTAGATGACAGCATTTGTCCTTCTATAAGGAAGTATCTGGAAGAGGCAAAAGTCAGGCAAAGGTATGGCACATTAATTATGAGTTTGTTTGTATTCTATAGTTCACCACAGAATACATTAATTATGAGTTTGTTTTATCTTATAGGGATTGGTTTGTTTTTCATAGTGAGTTGGTTTGAGGTTAGGAGAGGTGATGAGTCATATGGTGACAACTTAGATGGTAGGCATTGTGAATGTAGGCTCTGGGACTTAAGTGGCATACCATGTGTACATGTTGTTGCTGCCTACATTCATATAGGTAAATATGCAGATGATGGTGTGAGTAATCAGTTGATGAAAGACAGTTGGCAAAACACATATGCATACTCAATTAAGCCTGTACCAGAGACTTCAAGTTGGGAAAGAAGTGACTTGCCAACCATTCTACCTCCAATTCAAAGAAATATGCCAATTAGGCCTAAGAAAAAGTGGATTAGGCATCCAACTGAGAATGATTATCAAGTTAGTAGGGTTGGGAGGACAATGACATGCAAAAACTGTTGGGAGAAAGGTCATAACAAACTTAGGTGTAATAATCCAATAGCAGAGAGGCTAGTGCCCTTACTAGAGGTGGGAGAGGTAGAAGAGGTACCAGAGGTGGTGGTACACGAGGTGGCAGAGGTGGTGGTGGTGGAAATACATGTGAGATTATAGCACCAGAAACATTGACTGAGACTGGTGGACCTTCTGGAGTTGTGGTTGATGTTGCTATGGGACAAACTAGAATAAGCAAGGGGACACGTGGTAGAGGTGGTGGCACAAGAGGTGGTAGACGTGGTGGTACAAGAGGTGGCAGAGGTGGTGGCTTAAGAGGTGGTAGACGTGGTGGTACAAGAGGTGGCAGAGTCACTAGACAGGTATTCAAATTCTTTAATTCTATGCACAATAAACATAAATAATTTCATACTGATTTCTAATTTGGTTTATAGACCGAGCTTATGGATGAAGAAGTGATTGAGCCAGTAAATAGAATAGCAGAAGAAGGACCAGTATTAATGCATGTCAGTGAACAAGAAGATGATGATGAGCAAGTTATGCAACAAGTTACACAGCCACTTAGTCAACAAGCACCAACAGCACCAGAATCAACTGATGAGTTTGTGACGAGGAGATGGAGATGGAACCAGCACCAACTTCAAAGAGAAAGTTGTTTTCTGATGAACCAAGTACTCAAGAAAGCATTGCATAGTCTGGAAAACCGAATTATACCAGGTCAAAACACACTGCAGGTATAGTTGTTGCACACTTTGCAGCTGAGAAGGTTATAATTGAGAAGAAAAGGAAGAAGTCTAAGAGGATTGCAAACCAATGGAGAGCCAAGTTGCCCAAAGATGGTACTGGTACATCTACAGCAAAGCCATTCGAGTTGGTTGATGAAGAAGATTAGTAGCAGGGTGAATTGGATCTGGACACTAGTAGGATGCTTTTGAAGGTGTTTTGGGATTATGGTTTCTTGTAAGTTGTGATGGTTTAAACATTATCATCTTGTATTTTATGGTCCCAGAAATCCCTATTTTGTAGTCAAAAGACATGTAAAGTGGTCCATGTGATCCATCTATTTAGGTACTTTGTTGAAACGCCCAATTATATATATATATATATAACGTGTCCCATATCTCATCAGTAAATAAATACGAATACACAATGTTCATGTATATACTAATCATTATTTGTTAGACCAAACAAAAACAAAACTAAAATCAGAAATAGTGATGATCGCGTCGCAATGTCACATGATCGCGTCGCGATCCTAGACACAATCGCGTCACGATACACCTGATTCGCGTCGTGATTTAAATACGCGATCCTAAGGTTTTCATATGATCGCGTATCAACAAATGAGTGATTAAGGATGCCTTATGTGAACATTTTACACTAAATTACGCGCTCGCGTACCCTTTACGCGATCCTATACCATTTTTGTGAAATTAGCATCGCGTCGCAATCTTGTGGAATCGCGAGGCTATCCATGCTAGTCGCGTCGCGACTCAGGTACCTGTGTAGACCTGCAAACTCAGTTTTAAACACGAACTTTGGACGTGCATAACTTTTGACTCGTTACGAATTAGGACCTGAAATTTTGCGGACACCTTCACTATACCAAAAGGGAGGTGATATATCCACCATCATTTTTGATAATTCCACCAATACAGTGCATTAACAGGTTGTACTGTACACATATATAATGCATATGTGTGGTGGATTTATCAAAAAAAATGTTGGAAATATGATTACCCATACCAAAATGAAGGTTTCCCTTTTTACACTTTTTCAAATTTCTTAAAAACGTAGAATTCGGACGTGTCACTAGATTATGGTCGTTTTGACCATTTTACTACCAAGTCACAAAGCCAATCCAAGAGCATTCTGACTTGCACTTTTACCTACATTACTAGCAATCCAAATCAACTTTAAGACTTACAATAAATAAACCATAGCGCTAACTCAACTTAGATTAGCGTATGGGCACTTTGGTGACCCAAACGGACATTTTTTGACCCATTTACCAAAACTAACAACAATTAACATCAATCATCAATCTAACTCTAATATCCACACATTGTTGACCATTTCAAAGTAGTTGACTATATGTCAACTCCAATTTCAACCAACAACTCAATTTGACACTTAGCTATACATTTCTTCAATCTTAACAAAACAAGACTAACCATATTTATATTAACTTCTTACTTTCCCAAAAACACATATACAAGATTTCACATATTCGTTTGACTTTCAAAGTCAAAGTCATCATAAGGCTAAGAACTAAAAGTTTCATAGCAACTCATAACTTAACTCCAAAACATGTGTCTTTTGGGCGAATCGTACAAGTCGTGATCACAACGATAAACAAAAGAGAAGAACTTGCTACTCACATCTTAGCAAGCTAAATCCACGCTATTCTTTGTTAATTGCCTTTCCCTTTTGTTGCCCACTTTCACCTACAACATTAAACACTTAAAGGAATAAACACATTGCTTAGTGAGCATATAAGCAATTAACTAAGTTATTCACCACATCAAACAACAATCACTAGAAACAAGCAACAAGATACATATAAACTTAAGCAAACAAATACTTGAACAATATGTATAGATCAAAACACTATGCAGATTCGCGGCCAATGGAAACAAGCTCACTTAGCACCATATCACATCGATATGCATACCAAGTTCAGCAACTCTATGCTAACAAAGTTAGTTAATCTACAAGATTGTTCATTCCACATAATTCAACAATAATAATCCACAATTAGAAACAAGTTAAGAGACAAGCAAAACACCACTTGATTGTGCAAACCTCTTGCTTAGAAGCAATCCAAAAATACACAATCCTTACTCAATTAATCCCTATAATACTCACCTTGGTGTTTTAGACAAGTTTACAAGGTGTGATCAATGAAGAGATTCCAAGTATTTAGTACCTAATGCATATCACATAACAACATATTTAGACTCTAGAAATCATCAAACTCAACTAACAATCATATTCAACCCTCCCCCACTATGAGTTAACTTGGTTTGATCTTTAACTAACCAAACCAAAACCACACCTTCCATAACTATAACAACTCAATTATCTAGTTATCAAAATTTCTAATTCAATCCTTGTTCCATCATCATATTTATATTCTATTAACATTTCTAGTTACACTTTTAATTGATTAACATCAATTCACAAGAATTTAGAAAAAACCATGAAATCACTCAAGAACACCAATTGTGATTTCATCACTTTCATCATGTATTATGGTTACCAACAATCTTAACAACACTAATTAACATCAACTTAATCAATTCCTAAACCTAATTTCGGATTAAAAGCACTCCCATTTTCTAGGTTAGAAAATGGAGAAAATCACTTACTTGAGGTTAGAGATTGATCAAAGGATGATGAATCAATTCTTGAAGGCTTGGATTAAATGATTGGAAGTTGAATTTTTGACCTTGGATTGTTCCTGCGTTTTTGGTTCTTCACGAGCTTGATTACGGAATTGTTTGGAAGTTGAGTGGGATAAGAATATTATAAGTACATGAGTATATGTTTAATTTATTTTATTCCCTTTTGTTCCTATTGTCTGGAACTTAGAAACCATTTACGATTTCTATTATTTTATATCACTTAAAATAATTATACTTTAAAATAATTATATATTCGCGCACTAAAATAATACCTCAAAATTTGGGGTGTTACATTTGTCTATCTATTCTACTAGTAGTCAAAAACATGTGCAAATGGTACTGCGTCTTCAAACTATGCAGTATCTTTATTGCTTTGTAAGGGTGGTAGTTCCCTAAACAATTCAATTTAATGGTCCCCTTGCACTATATTGATTTGTGATTTGCTTTCTTAACTTTATCTTTACTTCTCTTAACCAACATGTGCAGATTGAATACTTCAAGTAGAGATGCTTTATTTTTGTCTTCTAATAACCATTTTTTAATTCAAGTGAAAATTGGAATCCAATGAAGTTAGCCACTTGCATCATTCAATGTATAAAACCAATGTACAATGACTGAGTTAAGACTGTAAAATGGCCAAAAAACGCTTTCTCATTATCATAAAGGGTCATAAATTATGCAGCTACAACCATCTACCATACTTGACTATTGTACTGTAACACCCCAAATTTTGTAAGTTTACGATTTTAATATTTATAAGAGATAGATTATAAATATTATTTAATAATGAGTATTTACTTTCATATTGAGTTAGAAAGTTAGATTTAATAAAACGAACCTTCAACTTAAATTAAGTGGTACCGAGACTAGAGGGATATAATGTGCCACAGTCCAAACTGGTATAACAATACCATAGCCAACTCCAATAATAGAGGCATGGTGGTTCATTTTGGTCTGGAGGGTGAGAAATAAAAAAGAGAGAAAATCCCGTGAGAGAGGGAGCAAGGAACAAGAGAAAGATCATCAAATCAAGGATCAATTCTTGGAGATTTTAACTAGGTTTTCACATAATCGTGATCTATGAGGTAAGTACTACATGTTACTACTTTCAATTTCGCGATTTGGTGATTTTTAGATAAACCCCATTTTTTTGGGTTTTGGTGAAAAATGATGATTCTTGTAAATTGAAGCGATTTAAGATGATTAGTGGGTGTAAGTGAACCTCTCTAAGTGGTTATATACCGTTTCCATGGTAGTTTTGTGTAATGCAAGTTGATGAGTTTTGAGAAGGGTGGAAATGAGGTTGATGATGATGATTTTAGTGTTTTTCTTGTTATTGTCATAAGCATATGTCATAACCAACTAGATACATGCTTTAGAGTTAGGAGAATTGAGGAAGATATTAATATTTAGTAAAAAATCACTTTGAGTAGTGATTAATGATATGTTGTTATGATGTGTTTAGGTATTTCCATATAAAGATCGAGAAAGTGCTCATGCCTACATAAATCAATATCCTTGTACGGTAAGTAATGGGAAGGGAGGGATTCCGGGAAATGGCTTGTGAAAGTCGGACACTTGAGCGTGTACGACTTGGATGAATCCTAGTGATTCAACATGAGAATGAGTATTGAGAAAGCATCATTTTAGTAATGATGTTATTTAGTGATTTTCCTTTGAGTAGGAATGAGGGAGTTAAATTTGAAGGATCTTTAAAGAGAGTGGAATGATCACTTGTGTATGATTATCTCACTTAATGAGAGGTTGATAAAGTCATTTGAGTGTGACTTCAAGAGTAAATATCATTATTTTTATAACTGTTGTTTATTTGAGCTTATACATCCGTTACTTACTAAGCTGTGAGCTTACCTCCCTTATTGTCATTGTATTGATAGGTACTAGTGGCGGGGCGAGGGAAAATTTGGGCAAAGAACCCAAGAACGAGTCGCGGTGGAGCTTACTATCACGGTAGTAAGTAGCAATCCCTTTTTGTATAAATCATGCTCGAGATACAATGTAGAAAGCCCCTTTTTGGTGTAAACGGTCATTTGCGTATGATCTAACTTGTTGATTTGAACATATGTTAAGCTTTATAATCTAACTCATGAAAGAACCAAATTGTCACGAGAGGAGTTGAGGGCTAAACCTAGTTGGGGTTTTATTTTGTTTAAATGACAATTTGTAACCTTTCATGGTACTAATTGAATATGTTTTATGCTATGGTTATGATTATAAATTGGGTTGTTTGTTTAATGGGCCGAGAGGGTCCAAATGGGCCATTGGTGGTCGCTCGTGCTAAATTGAGTTGGTATTGTTGTTTGGTCGATATGTTGCAAGTTTTAAGTTTGTTTTGAATTAGTTGAGTGTTGGGCTAAATGTTCAGGTCGTATTGTAGATGGTTTGTAAACTAGGTCGTTCTCATATTTAGCTCAAAAGTGGTCATTTTTAGTCATACGCCCAAACTCGCGATTTTTGAGAAAATTGAAAAATGTGAAAAAGGGAAACTTTCAATTTGTTACTTTGAAGATGCCCGTAAAGTTTCGTAACCTAACTCATAACGAGTGAGAAGTTACGCAGGTTTGAATTTCGTATATTTTAAGGGTTGTGCAAACTTGCTGATCCTGCAGGGGTACCTGGCGGGTACCATCCCTACCCGGCGGATAGAATGGTTACCCGGGTGGGTATCCGGCGGGTGAAGGGGTCGTGAACGGGTAAGTGTTGTGCAAATCGAGTCCGAAGTTGGAGGGTATGGAGATCACTTGTTTACCCGGCGGGTACCCTGCCACACTTGGTGTATACCCGGAGGGTAACCCGCTTACCCGGCGGGTATCCCTCCAGGTTTGGCTATGTTTTGTTTAAGTCAAATTTAGCCCTTTATAGTATTTAATTGAGTTCATATATGTATGATGGAGCTATGGGGCAATTATAACGTCGAATTTTGTGTTAAAAAAAAATTTTTGGGGCGTTTCAAGTTGGTATCAGAGCTATGGTTTAAGGGATTCGAGTATCCACCAATAGGGGATACTTGGACTTAGACCTAGGGGATAAGTAATTGAGCATGATTTAGATTACATTGCTGTGATAATTATGATTTAGATGTATATGAACAGTCGAAAACTGGTGATTCCTAATGTTGCGTGAGATTTATAGAGGCGTATGATGTGTTGTGGTAGTTGTTGCGCCTGGACAACGCGATAACCGTCACAGGATGTCATATGAAGCTATGAGGGTCACGTGATGTAGGGATGACTAAGTTAAACGATTCCAAATTTATGAGTAATTAAAGGCGGAATTTAAATTGTGTATTCGAATAATGAGTTTTAGATTTAATTAACCAAGAATGTTTGACTTTTATTATAGTAAGGAGCTAGTGATTTCACACCATCATGTCAGCAGAGAACTCGGATAGAGAGGAATCACCTATTCGTTCAGCTAGAACCACTGTTGGTGAATTGAGAGGGTTAATTTCCGAGGAAGTGGCTAAAGCCCAAGAGAAGTCTCTCGCTCTTCTGTTAAAAAGGATTACTGAGACAATCAGGGAGGTGGCATCGGAGGAATTTCACAAGAAGGAAACTGAGTTAATTACGAATGACGAAACCGATGATGAAATTCCTGTGACTAATAATCAAAAGGAACAAAAGTTGTCTTTCAAGGATTTCATGGTGTAACACCTGGTCAAAAAGTCAAATTTTCGCGCCGAATTTAAAATTTACATTTGGTAATTCGAGTGAAATATTTTTATTTAAAATATTTACGAAAGAGTACGAACACAATTATAAATCTAAAATATTAAATTTATATTACGATCGGGTACAAAAATACGGTCATTTTGTACTGTGGTTGGAGACCACAGTCCCCGCATTGGGGATCTGAGTTTTGACAAAAACCCAAACCCCCACCTCATTTGATCATCTTCTTCTTCTTTTTCACCCATCTCTTTCTCTCTTTTCTCTCAAATCACCAAACAACATCAAACAATAACAACAATAATCAACAACAACAACATCATCATCATCATCAAAATCGGATATCATCATCATCGCCATCATCAAATCATCATCGTGACCATCATCATCCCCATTTTCATCACCAAATTCATCCTCACCATTTTCTTGCTCGATCTCCAAAATCGTAAGGATCTACACCCTTTTTCTTTGTTATTTCGTGTTAATAACATCAATATTATCATATACTAGCTTTGTACAACCGGATTTAGCTCGAAAAGAGGTTAGATCGTGTTTTTGGTGAAAAATCGTTCGAACAGGTCCTGATGTCGCAGGGACCAAAAACAGTGCTGCGACGTTGTCAACGTCGTAGCTCAATGTCGCAAAAATACCACGATGTCGCCTAGTGCGACGTCAGCCACAATGTCGCATGAAATTGCGAACGTCGCATATAGCGACGTCAACCCTTATGTCGTACTAGACCCTGATGTCGCATATAGCGACATAGACTCCAACGTCGCAGTACATCGCACTGCGACAGAAGCCCCAACGTCGCACCCAATGTCGCGGGTCACAGAACCTTCAAAACCTATGTTTTTCACTAACTGTCGAGACCAAATTTTACCACTTGATTTTACCACGAATTTGGATTTCGAGTGCGTTTTTATTAAAGCAACATAATAAAAATAAAAAATTTCCAAGCTGACTTGGCAGCTCGACCCCAACCAGGGGCTCTGCCCCTTGGACCCCGCCAGGGGTTGCCACCCCTTGGACCCCGCTATCAGGGGCGCTGCCCCCGAACCCCGTACACGGTCTTTAAAACCAAGCGACAAACAAACATTCGAACGACTTACTTGGTCAGACTATTTGATCTCGTACTTATATAACCTCACGTGTTTAGGACACTAGGAGGTTATCATCCGGACAACACACGTATCGTAGGATCGCTGACAACTCACAGGTGAGTTTCATAGCCCCACTCTTTCAACTGTTTTACTGTTTTCTGGGTGAAACACATGCACAACAACTGTTTTCGAATTATATTAATAAACTTTTATAATTCAGACTTACTTATATTACTGTTATATAAATGCGTAATACTTAAGAATTTCACCCATCATATTGTTTTGGAACAAAATCAATACATAACCTAGATAGGTTACAAATTGTACATTGTTAGATTGTTGGAAAACAATTACTAATACATAACTTGACTAGTTACCACTATCCAACGACCATATTGTCGCGGGACAATATTATCACATATACTAGAACTGGTTAGTTCTACCCACATGACAACGACTATACTTTTACAGGATTAGTTTCCCTTTTAGGAGCTAAAACTGTCGACACACTCCACGATCATTAGAATGGAAATTGTACTTAAGTGAACATTTTCCCGAGACTCCAATATACTTGCTAGTCTTTAGGCTAGGAGTATACAATAGTATCATACGTTAGTATAGAATCCTTAAACTAATACAACGTAACCAGGTGACGAGTATTCATACCTAGGTTTAATGTGCTACTTATATCTAAATATTTGTTTATACATATTTAGATACAAACAATTATCTTCATGCGTGGCATGATTGTTACATGTGTTTGCTGATTCGACAAATATATATATATATATATATATATATATATATCTACATGCTCGTATATCATCTTGAGCACTTGGTGCTATCTTCAATATTACTTATGTATATTAGTATACATACAATCATACAAACACAACTCCTCAAGTCGGACTCGTCATGGTACGGTAGGCTCAATCAATCAAGTCAGGCATATCGTTGTACTGCTGGCTCAATTACAAACTTTGCTTGCGAGCAATTCAAAACGATGCCACGGTATTGCAGTGGGCACCAAACGATGTCACGGTAAAGTGGGCACAAAACGATGCCACGGTATTGCAGTGGGCACAAGTACAATACAAATCGATGGATGGGCGGGCTTATGCTCGTGATCCACACACATTCACGGATGGGCGAGCTTATGCTCGTGATCCATAATAAGTTAACGGATCGGTGAGGTTATCACGCGAGGCCGTTAGCTCAATCATGTCCGGGTTAGTTTACACTAACTGGGTAAACGGACACACAAAACATTTTCAAACATGTCCGGGTTAGCTTACACTAACTGGGTAAACGGACACACAAAACATTTTCAAACATGTCCGGGTTAGCTTACACTAACTGGGTAAACGGGCACACAAAACATTTTCAAACATGTCCGGGTTAGCTTACACTAACTGGGTAAACGGGCACACAAAACATTTTCAAACATGTCCGGGTTAGCTAACACTAACTGGTCAAACGGACACACTAAACATTTTCAATCATAGTTCTGCGGAACTACAATTATTTGCAATATGTCCGGGTTAGCTCACACTAACTGGTCAAACGGACACACTAAACATTCAATCATAGATCTGCGGGTCTACAATTAACTGTTGCTGGATGCAATACACTAGTTACTCAATCATAGTCTGCGGGACTACAATTTAATTTTTGCTGGACACTATATATTATGCCACGGGGGCATCCACACGTTTCATTACAACATAAGTAACATAATTTACTCGTTAACATATGACGCGGTCATACAATCATACGATTCATACTTAGGCATGTATTGCCTCATGTCTGTAGGCTCAATTACACCTGATAGGTATCTAGGCATAGTAAGCCACTCTCTTTATGTACTTGGGTACACGTTACCACTATTCGGGTATGAAATGCCCCGTTAGAATTATATACATTGATATTACAATAATATAACAATACAATTCAAATCGTGTAATTTGAAACCATTTTCAAAACATAAAAGGTTTATACTTTATGTTTCAACTAACAATCCTATGAACTCACCAGCTTTATAGCTGACTCGTTTTAGCATGTGGTCTCAGGTGCCCAGCAGGATTAGGATTGGTACAAGATATGCTAGCTCGAGTCGCATGTTTTCAAACAACAGGATTTCTCTGCATAACTTTTGTATTACAAACTATGTATTGAAATTATTTTGCAAACTCGCAACTTGTATACATTTTATTTTGGGAAATGTAATAACTATTTTCAAACGTCTCATTTAGAGTCGTTCATTTTGTATCTTATGCTATGATATTTGATTTGGTAACACCCGACCCGACCGCTTCTGCAACCCGAAATTTGAGAGTGTTACACATGGCTTGTAAGCCACCCGAATACCAAGGTGAGACTGATCCTATCAAGTGTATGAGGTGGATATCTGAGGTTGAAGGGGCTTTTGATGTGACGGATTGCCCTAATAAATTGAAAGTGAGGTATGCAGCAAGCCTCTTGAGAGCACAAGGCAAGGGTTGGTGGGATGTACAAAAACAACTTCTGGTTGCGGATGTAGCTAATGGGAAGTCATGGGAAGAATTCAGAGAGATGATTCAATCGGCTTTTTTCTTAGAAGCCGAGCTAACGAAAATTCGGAGGGACTTTCTACATATGAGGCAAACAACGGAGACCGTCAATGAACTAGCGGGATCTTTCTTGGAAAAGGCTCACTTTTGCCCCGAGTATGCGGGAAATCCTAAGATGCTAAAGATCCATTTTCATGATGTGCTAAAGAAAGATATCAGACAATTCTGTGATCCGAGTAGATGGACAAAGTTTGAGGATTATGTCAATGAGGCCCGCAAGCATGAAATTGAAATGAGTAGGGACGATGATGGATCATCTAAGAGAAAGGTGGAACAATCTTCTGGATCGACAAAGAGGTTCAAGCCTAGCGGTCATAGTGGTGGAAGTGGATGTGGCGGTGGTAGGAGAGAGCCCCCAGAATGTAGAAAATGCCATAAGAAGCACTTTGGAGAATGTTTGGAGGGGAAGAAGTCTTGTTATCAATGCGGAATGGAGGGTCACTTTGGGCGTGATTGCCCCGAACCAATCCGAATATGCTTTGGTTGTTATGAACCGGGACATGTGAAGTCCGAATGTCCCAAACTTAAAAGCTTAGCCGTTCTCCCTTCACCAAAGAAGAATAATGACAAGAGAGGTGCGGAACAATCTAAGTCAAAAGGCGTTCATTCCAACTCACTATGGACGAGGCCAAGAACGCCAATGATGTTGTGACAGGTACCTTTATTGTAAATAACAAACCTGCATATATACTGTTTGATTCAGGAGCTTCTAGGTCCTTTGTATCAGAGATGTTCTCTCAGAGTTTCTCAATTCCATTAAGTGAGCTTGATACTCCAGTAGATGTTGAGGTTGCAGATGATCGGGTTGTGTTTGTGGGGAGTGTCTATCGTGGGTGCAAACTCGAAATTAGCGATCAAACCTTTATGATAAATCTTATTCCTATGAGGATGGGCGAGTTCGATGTTGTTGTTGGGATGGATTGGCTTGGTAGGCACGGAGCTGTTATTCAATGCGATAGGAAAATCATCCATGTAACCTCGCCAAGTGGGAAAGCTTTTGATATATATGGGGAAAAGTCAAAACCGTCCTTAGTGGTGTGTTCTTATGCACGAGCGAAGAAGTATTTAGCACATGGTTGCCAAGCCTTTTTGGCACATGTTGTTGATACTCTTAAATCTTCACCAAAAATTGAGGAAATTCCTGTTGTAAATGAGTTTTCTGATGTATTTCCTGAGGAGTTACCGGGTATTCCGCCCGAGAGGCAAGTTGAATTCCGAATTGATCTCATGCCCGGAGCAACCCCAATTGCTAAGACCCCTTACCGTCTGGCACCGTCCAAAATGCAAGAATTGATGAGTCAATTGCAAGAGTTGCTCCACAAGGGTTTCATTCGTCTGAGCAGTTCACCTTGGGGAGCTCCAGTATTGTTTCTGAAACAGAAGGATGGAAGCATGCGCATGTGTATTGACTATCGCGAGTTGAATAAGGTTACCATCAAGAATAGGTATCCATTGCCCAGGATTGATGATTTGTTTGACCAACTCCAGGGCGCAAATTATTTCTCGAAGATTGATCTCCGTTCCGGATATCACCAATTGAAGGTTCGAGAGAAGGATGTACCTAAAACCGCGTTCAGGACCCGCTATGGCCATTATGAGTTTGTGGTTATGCCATTTGGATTAACAAACACTCCAGCGGCTTTTATGGATCTCATGAACCGAGTATGTCGACCTATGCTCGATAAGTTCGTGATCGTATTCATCGATGATATTCTTATCTATTCCAAGTCCGCGAGTGATCATGAGCTTCATTTGAGGCAATTATTGCAAACATTACGACGCGAGAAGCTTTATGCTAAGTTTTCAAAATGTGAATTTTGGTTGCGTGAGGTACAATTTCTCGGTCATGTGGTGAACATGGGGGGTATTAAAGTGGATCCTTCGAAAGTGGAAGCGGTAATGAAGTGGGATTCTCCTAAGAGTCCGACCGAGGTTAGAAGTTAGCCTTGGGTTGGCGGGCTATTATCGACGATTTATACAAGATTTTTCAAAGATTGCTACCCCTCTCACCAAACTTACTCGTAAGAATATTAAATTTGATTGGGAGTAGCAACATGAGCGAGCGTTTTAAATGCTCAAAGAGAAACTTAGTCAAGCACCGATTCTTGTGATACCCGAGGGCATCGATGATATGGTTGTGTATTGTGATGCCTCACACAATGGATTGGGTTGTGTGTTGATTCAGCGAGGAAAGGTTATAACGTATACTTCCCTGCAATTGAAAGAACATGAGAAGAACTACCCCACGCACGATTTAGAGTTGGCGGCGGTTGTTTTTGCTCTCAAAATTTGGTGACATTATCTCTATGGAGTTAAGTGTAACATTTACACTGATCATAAGAGTCTTAAGTATTTCTTTGATCAACGAGATCTTAACATGAGATAGAGAAGGTGGCTTGACTTGGTGAAAGATTACGATTGTGAGATTTTGTACCACCCGGGAAAAGCAAATGTGGTGGCGGATGCACTTAGTAGATGTTGAGAACTGAGACACTGCTAGATTTGCTCAGAATACAAGTATTGTGCCGCTGTTAGAAGTACTACCACTGTTAGTAGTTGCCACTGCTAGTTAGTAGCTGCCGCTGTCAAGTAGTTTGTCTAACAGTGCCACTGTTAGTGTGTAGTTTGTATTTTGTATTAAGTACTCAACCACTGTTGATAATATACGAGTACTACCCCTGTTAGTGATATAGATAACCACTGTTGGTTAGATATAGTTGAATAGAGAGAATTATGGAATAGATATGATTCCATAATAGTTTGATTCTGTAAAGGACTCTATATGTTATAAATAGAGATCCTGTAAAACCCTAGAGTGTGACGAATTCATTCTAGTTATTAGCTTCAAGGTTGTAAACCCTAACACAAATTGTGTGTTCGTATTATTGTTAATAATATTGAAGCTTTTGGTTAGATATTCTGTTATATACAAGTTTGTTCTTCAAGTTATTAATAAACTATTCCGCAAGCTTATTAATAATCAATCAAAGTAATACATACTAAGATCTTTAGCTGGGATCATCAAGTGGTATCAAAGCATGCTAGCAGATGGAGTAGCTGAGAGGAGGAATAGGACACTAATTGAGGCTGCTAGAAGCATGCTAGCAGATGCTAAACTTCCAATGTCCTTTTGGGCAGAGGCAGTTAGCACTGCTTGTTATGTTTTGAATAGGATTTTGATTATTAAACCTCATAACAAGACACCCTATGAGTTATTCTTTAAGAGAAAACCTTTGGTTAGCTTTTTAAAACCATTTGGATGTCCTTGTACTGTCTTAAATACCAGAGATCATCTTGGTAAGTTTCAGAGTAAGGTAGATGAGGGTGTATTTGTTGGATACTCTATTCAAAGCAAGGCTTATAGAGTATTTAACAAAAGGACTAGGATCATAGATGAGACCATGGATGTGACCTTTAATGAACATACATCAAATGTAGAAGGAAAAGGTCCAGAAGTTTTGTTTGATATTGATGCACTAACCCATGCTTTTAGATATCCAGATTTGTCTATTAGTGCAGATACAGATGCAGGTACAGATGCAGATAATGATGCAGGTAAAGATGGGCTTTCAAGCACAAGTCAGACTAAAAAGGATGACTTGCAGTATGTATTGTTTCCTATTTGGTCTCCAGATCCTCCAGAAGCATTCCAGTTAGAGCAAGATGAACCTTCAGATGATTCAAGTGGGTCAAGTAGCAAAAATGGTTCAAAGGATGAAGATGGTTCAATTCCAACAGAAAATCAACCATTTACTTCAAAGGGTTCTCATATAGTTTCAGAGCATGATTCAGAAGGAGAGCCCGATTCTCCAAAATTTGATGAACAAAGTCCTCCATTTCAAGTTTTGGAAAGGACTTCTTTGTCAGATTCTGAAGCAACTCCAAAGCCTTCACAAGAAAGAGAAGAAAGAGATTCTTACTCAGAATCTGAAATGGATAATCTTTTGGGTCCAAATTTGGAAAGAGAACTGCTTGATACATCAACATCTAAGTATCTGGTTCACAAAGATCATTCTTTGGATTTGGTCATTGGTGATATTAATTCATCTGTTCTGACCAGACAGCAGTCAAAGGTAAGAGAAGAAGATTTACATACTTCATTATATGTTTGTTTTCTTTCTCAGATGGAACCAAAGAAGGCAGTGGAAGCTCTCAAAGATCCAAGTTGGATAGAGTCAATGCAAGAAGAATTGTTGCAGTTTAAACTGCAAGATGTATGGGATTTGGTTGATCTACCAAAAGGAAATAGGGCTATAGGCACAAGGTGGATCTTCAAGAACAAGAGAGATGAAAGAGGTATAGTGATAAAGAATAAAGCAAGGCTGGTAGCACAAGGGTATACACAGGAAGAAGGCATAGATTATGATGATGTTTTTGCTCCTGTTGCTAGAATAGAAGCTATTAGGTTATTTTTAGCTTATGCATCTTATCAGGATTTCAAAGTTTATCAAATGGATGTGAAGAGTGCTTTTCTTCATGGTCTAATTGATGATGAGGTGTATGTATGCCAACCACCAGGGTTTGAAGATCCAACATATCCAGATAGAGTGTGCAGATTGAAGAAAGCGTTGTATGGGCTACATCAAGCACCAAGAGCTTGGTATGATACACTATCCGAGTATCTTCTCAAGAATGGATTCAAGAGAGGTACTATTGACAAGACTTTGTTTACCAAGAGGGTTCAGAGAGATATATTGTTGGTACAGGTTTATGTTGATGATATTATTTTTGGTTCAACTAGGGACTCATTGTGCAGAGAGTTTGAGAGTTTAATGCATAAGAAATTCAAGATGAGTTCCATGGGTGAACTCACTTTCTTTTTAGGATTGCAGGTTAAACAGAAGTCAGATGGAATCTTTATTAACCAAGGAAAGTATGTGCAGGATATTCTGAATAAATTTGGTTATAAAGATGGGAAGATAGCTAGCACTCCTATGGAGGCACACAAACATCTTACTTCTGATCCTGATGGAGAAGAAGTAGATGTGCACTTGTACAGGTCAATGATTGGTTCTTTGATGTATTTAACTTAATCTAGACCTGACATTATGTTTGCAGTGTGTCTTTGTGCTAGGTATCAAACCAATCCAAAGCAGTCACACATGTATGCTGTGAAACGGATCTTTAGATACTTGAAAGGTCAACCTGATTTGGGACTTTGGTATGCTAAAGGATCAGATTTTGAGCTTAAGGCTTTCACAGATAGTGACTATGGTGGTGAGAACATGGATCGAAAATCCACCAGTGGAGGATGTCAATTTCTTGGAAATAGATTAGTGTCATGGCAATGTAAAAAGCAGACCACGGTTTCCACTTCTACAGCAGAAGCAGAATATGTTGCAGCATCAAGTTGCTGTGCACAGGTTCTTTGGATTCAGAATCAAATGCTGGATTATGGTTTGACTTTCATGAACACTCCTATTTATATTGATAATATTTCTGCTATTAGTATCATTCAGAATCCAGTTAAGCATTCAAAAACCAAACACATTGAGATCAGATATCATTTTATACGAGATTGTTATGATAAAAGATTGATTCATATTTTTAAAATTCATACTGATAATCAACTTGCAGATCTTTTTACAAAAGCATTTGATGTAGGAAGATTTACATTTTTGATAACTAATATTGGTATGATCAATCTCACGTAGTGTTTTGGTCTGGATTTGATACTAACAGGGGTAAAATATATTGTATGTGACAGGGTCAGGTGTTGCCACTGTTAGCTTCATCATGATAACAGATGGTGCCACTGTTAGTTTACCTTTGCCACTGTCAATGTATTTTAAACCCCTGCTGTATATGTGTGTAATTTAACCCCTGCTAGTTGTTTTTCTTAGTTTAATATTACAGGTTTCAGCCACTGTCAAGAGACATCACTTGAGCTGGAATTTAATGTTTTATTTGTTTCTTCTTATTTTTTTGGTTAAAAAAAAAAAAAAAAAAAAAAAAAAAAAAAAATTCGTTGTCTAACTAAGATAAGTTTATGCCCCTGTTAGTTCTAAGTTGGCATTTCCTTTGTCGGATGCCCCTGCTAGACTATCAGCCGCTGCTAGCTTTGTTAGATGGTTAGAAAGGGTTGACTATAAATTGACCAAGTGAGGTACCCCTGTTGGGTTTGTTTGTAAATTGTGCCCCTGTTGGGTATAACCAGCAGTGCCACTGCTAGTTCTATTTTTAGGGCTTGGCACTGTCATCAAATAAATACTCAAATACTTCACTTTTTCAATTACGCTTTCAAAATTTTCAAAACCCTTCAATAATCGCTCTCGCTTTGAGTTGTTTATTGTAATTCACTCTTCGTTCGTTCATCAATTACATCAATGGCATCTTCATTGTCATCTGATTCTGATCATTCTACGCTAAGTGTTCATTCTGAACACAATATGAGGGCTTTCTTGAATAAAGAACTTGCCGATGAGTATTTTCACCATATTATTGATTTCTTGAGTAATTGTCCAGTTACACATGCCCTTACTGTTTGTCCACGATTAATTCGATCGCATATTCAAGAATTCTGGCAGAATGCAAAGGAAGGGAATGTTAATGGCATTACTCACATTCATTCCACTGTCAAGGGTAAGAAGGTAATGGTTACTGAGATTGTTCTAAGAGAGCTTTTACAGTTTGATGATGAAGGTGGAATTCTGGAATTATCGAGAGAAGATTTGTTTAAAGGCATTATGGATATGGGGTATGAAGGTTCAGGAAAGACAAGATCAGAATATATTTTCTTGAAGTCATGGTTTTGTCCTCAATGGAAGTTCTACATTCATACTTTTCTGGTATGTTTGTCTCAAAAGAGAACTAGTTTTAATGAATTTAGTTCTACTATTGCATATCCTATTATCTGCTTGGCACAGGGTATTAAATTTAATATATCTAGATTTATCTTAGATAATATGGTTAGGAATGTAAAGGGTGATACATTCGTTATGTACCCTAGATTTGTTCAGCTTTTATTGAATAATCAATTGTCAAATCTGCCAGCAGAGGGTAGTGTGATTGTTAGTTCTACTCTATCTTTGAGGACTATTAAGGCTATGACTCAGTATCAGAATGCTTTTTCTAAGAAGGAAACTGCATTATTTTCTACAATGCTAGTTACTCCTTCTGCCACTGGTGGTGTATTACCAACACCATCTGGACCAAATGATGACAGACCAACAACACAAGTTGGTTCTGAACACACATCAGGAGGTGGCATCAAAAGAAAACAAGGGAACAAACAGCCTACCCAATCTAAAGCCAAGAAATCCAAGAAGGCTACACAGGCTATGGAGATTCCTGTTTCTCCACAATCTCAGTCAACTGTCCCAACACAACAGGTGAACATACTTGATGAAAATGTTCATTCTGGAAGGGCTGCCACTACTGTTTCTAGCCCACTGGCAGGGCAGGATAGTGGTAACATTAATCAGACCCAACCAGAGGCAACTATGTTTGATAAACCTATGGATGATGATTCAAATGTAGGTCCCAGTACCAATAACCAAGGGACATCTGCAGTGGCAGATGTGGGCAAGGATTCAACTAAGAGGTCACACTCTAATGTTGATGAGCCTAGTGATACTGATGAATTGACGATTTCCTATCTTGTACATGATATCAATAAACTATGGAGCAAATATGAGAGGGAAAGGGCTTACAGAAAAGAGGCTCAACAGAAAATTCAAGCTCAGGATGAGTTAATTGCTAAGCAGAAGGAGATTCTTGATCATCAGAAGGCAGAGTTGCTTGATGTGCAGCATAGATTGGTAATGTTTGAGGAGGCTGTCAACAATATTCTTCTACCTGCGAATAAGTTAAAGGAATCTTCAGGCAAGGGGGAGAAGAAAGCAGATGATGATAATATGCCTGAAGATGATGGTTCAAGAAAAGCAGGTGATGATGATGATGATTATGATGATTCACATGGACCTCATGATGATATGAGTGGAGCAATGATAAATATTGATGAGATGCATGATGATTCTGCAGCTACAGAGGTGCTTGAGCTTGATGATAATACAGTTGAGATGGATATATGTGAGCATAATGAGGCACAATCAGAAGACACTGTGGAGTTAGTGTTTGATGATAAAGATGATGATTATGTGCAGAGCAGGGATAAGGCTGAGGAGGAGCTCAATGTCTCTGATTATGTGATACATGAAAGTTTAGATGATGAGATGGTAAATGCTGCAGATGACAGAAGAATGGTGGTATATACTGGTGAAGATTCTTCTGAAAATGTTAATACAAGTGATGGTGCAGGAGCAGAGCAGACTGATGAAACAGATGAAACAGTTTATCAGGTATTTCCATTGAATAAAGGGTTGCCTGAGAAAGCTGCACTTAGATTATATTTTTGGGATGTGATGGGTGCTAACCTGGAAAATAAGAAAAGAGTCAGTTTCAGTGATAGGCCAGTGTATGAGGTGGTTGATGATGTTGAAAAAGAGATGAAAGAAAGAGAAGTTGAGATTAAGGGGGAGCAATCAAAGTCAATTGATGAAGAGAAGAAGTTGCAGACCTTTACAAGAAAGAAATCTATTCCCAGAAGAAAGCCAACTAATACTTTATCCCCTGTCAAAACTTTTACCACTGTTGTCACAATTTCAACCACTGTCAACACTACTAACACTACCACTGTTACATCTACCCCTGTTAGTACACCAACACCTACCACTGTTGATACACCAATCACCACTGCTGTCATATCAACCCCTGCCACAACTACCACAACAACAAGACCAAGAGAGGTACCTGTTACAATAAGAGAACCAACTTCACCACTCAAGCCTGAGTCTAAATTGCCTGTGATTGATCCAAAAGACAAAGGTAAAGGAAAGTTAAAAGAAAAATCAAAAGTGAAAGAAATTAAAGAACCTCATCTTGAGTCTCATGATATGCTAAGGATGCAAGTAGAAGAAAGGGAAAGGTTGATAAGGAGAGCTGCAGAAGCTAAAGCTGAAGAAGAGGGTGATGATGTTAAAATGATTTTGGATGATCTGAGTGTAGTGACTATTACACAGAAAGCTGCAGAGATTGTTAAAGAAAAGACTGCACAAGGATTAAAGCTTCCTGCTCAGAGAGTTCATGATTATTTAAAGAAGAAGAAAGGTAATGAAGAGGAAGAGTTATCTTCTGGATTTTTGTTGATGAAAAGGTCAAATGAGGAAAGGGCTAGAAAGAAAAAGCAAGAGGAATTAGCCAAGAAGAGGAGTAAACCTTTACCATATGCTGAAAGGAGAAGACAAATGATCAATGCTCTGTCTGAAAATTATGCCCCAGCTAAAATTGTTAGAGGATGGAATATGCAGAAGCTGAAACAGGCATATGATAGGTATATGGGAAGAGATGATGAGTGGACCAAGAAATTGGAAGAGAATAGGCATTTGAATGCATTGATAAAGGAGAAGAAAGAAAAGGCAGATAGGGAAATGGTAAAGTTTTTGAAAGAAGAAGAAGAAAGAAGAGAAAAAGCAGCTACTGAGGCAGCAGAGAAAGCCTTAGAGGATAAGCAGAATGAAGTCAGAAGAAATTCATGGAAAAATCAGATTTCTAAAGACAATGTTATTCCTGACATTCCAAGATTTGATCCAGAGTTGAAAAAGAGAATCAAGATTCTGACTGATAGCAAGGAGATTTCTGAAGGACCAAGAAAGGCTAGAATTATAAATTGGGAAGGAGTAGCAATTGATTATGGTTTCAGAAAAATGATCCTTGAGATCAAGATTGAAAGGGAAAGAGGATTTGATGACCATGTTGGGAGTATGATTGATTTGCTCAGAATCTGTACAAGAGATGATCTTATGGAGTTGTATCAAGTGAGCAGAATCAGGAATAGAAAGAACTCTGAGGCTGTGATTGAAAGACAAATGATGGAGTTATTGCAAAGCATGTTTGAACCAGCAAGCATGTATCACTTATTCTTTCACTGTCATCAAAGGGTTATAACCTGGAGATATTTTGCCAGAGCTGGAGTACACATGGTAGTATTTAACAATGGGCAGGTGATCTACATGTTTGATGATCGACACTATGTGCTGGGAACAGGGCTGCTGAATAGATTGGTTGATTTGAAGTTATCTACAACCATCATTACTGAAGGAGCTTACAGAGCTTTATACATGGTGTTCAATCAACTGCATAAGAGGCAAACGATGAAGGAGATAGAAGAAGAAAAGAAGGATTGAAACTTGAATCATTACTCTGAATGATCAAGTTTAGGGGGAGATTGTTGAGAACTGAGACACTGCTAGATTTGCTCAGAATACAAGTATTGTGCCGCTGTTAGAAGTACTACCACTGTTAGTAGTTGCCACTGCTAGTTAGTAGCTGCCGCTGTCAAGTAGTTTGTCTAACAGTGCCACTGTTAGTGTGTAGTTTGTATTTTGTATTAAGTACTCAACCACTGTTGATAATATACGAGTACTACCCCTGTTAGTGATATAGATAACCACTGTTGGTTAGATATAGTTGAATAGAGAGAATTATGGAATAGATATGATTCCATAATAGTTTGATTCTGTAAAGGACTCTATATGTTATAAATAGAGATCCTGTAAAACCCTAGAGTGTGACGAATTCATTCTAGTTATTAGCTTCAAGGTTGTAAACCCTAACACAAATTGTGTGTTCGTATTATTGTTAATAATATTGAAGCTTTTGGTTAGATATTCTGTTATATACAAGTTTGTTCTTCAAGTTATTAATAAACTATTCCGCAAGCTTATTAATAATCAATCAAAGTAATACATACTAAGATCTTTAGCTGGGATCATCAGTAGAAAAGCGACTCACCATGTACATACAGTTACGTCACTTAGGATGACGGTTACTCCTAACCTTCATGAGCAAATAAAAGAGGAACAACAACAAGCATGGCAAAATAGTGACTTAAATGCGGAGCGCATAAAAGGGCAAGTTCGGTATATTGTTGACGTTTCGCGAGGCTTAAAAACTCGCTATGGGAGGATTTGGATTCCCAATTCTATGGAATTGAAAAAGGTGTTGTTAGACGAGGCACATAAATCTAAATATTCTATTCATCCCGGAGCCACTAAGATGTACCATGATTTAAAAGTCGACTATTGGTGGCCGGGAATGAAGAGAGAGGTAGTCAAATACGTTGAGAAATGTTTGACTTGCTTACAAGTGAAGGCGGAGCACCAAAAACCATATGGGAAGATGCAACCCTTGGAGATACCCGTGTGGAAGTGGGAGCACATTACTATGGACTTAATCACCAAGTTACCGAGAGCTCCGAGGCATCATGATGCAATTTGGGTGATTGTGGACCGTTTAACTAAGCTTGCTTTATTCTTGCCTATTAGAGAAGCATCTTCATCTGAGGTGATAGCCGATTTATACATGAAAGAGGTGGTGGCGAGACATGGTGTACCTGTGTCCATTGTTTCGGACAGAGATACTCATTTCACGTCAAGATTTTGGTCTAAATTTCAAGAGGAATTGGGAACGCGTTTAAACTTGAGCACGACTTATCATCCTCAGACATGTGGTTAGAGTAAGCGGACTATTTAAACTTTGGAGGACATGCTGAGAGCATGTGCGATCGATTTTGGTGGAAGTTGGGACACACACCTACCATTGGCCGAGTTCTCTTATAATAACAGCTACCATGCAAGTATTGGTATGCCACCGTATCAAATGCTTTATGGGAGGAAGTGTCGAACCCCAATTTGTTGGGGGTGAGGTTGGCCAAAGAGAATTGGCAAGCACCGAGATTGTGTTGAAAACTACGGAAAATATTGATCAAATTCGAGCATGGTTGAAGGCGGCTCAAGATAGACAAAAGTCTTATGCGGATAAGAGACGACGCCCTATAGAGTTCCAAGAAGGGGATCGAGTTATGCTTAAAGTGTCTCCATGGAAAGGAATCATTCGATTCCGAAAACGAGGAAAGTTAAGTCCAAGATTCATTGGGCTGTTTAAAATCTTGGCAAGGGTGGGAAAAGTTGCTTATCGTTTAGAGTTGCCCGAGGAGTTAGAGGGAATTCACAACACTTTTCATGTTTCTTATCTAAGAAAGTGTTTAGCGGATGAGGCCGCTTATGTGCCACTTGAAGAGATCGAGGTAAATGATAAATTAAACTATATTGAGGAACCGGTGAAAATTCTTGACATGCAAGTGAAAAAGTTGATGAACAAGGTGATAAGGATGTTGAAGGTGCAATGGAAGCATTGCAAGGGATCCGAGTTCACGTGGGAACCGAAAGAGGAGGTGATTCGTTACTATCCAGCGTTGCACCAAGCATGGATTGTGAGGACACAATCCTAATAAGTGGGGGAGAGTTGTAACACCCCAAATTTTGTAAGTTTACGGTTTTAATATTTATAAGAGATAGATTATAAATATTATTTAATAATGAGTATTTACTTTCATATTGAGTTAGAAAGTTAGATTTAATAAAATGAACCTTCAACTTAAATTAAGTGGTACCGAGACTAGAGGGATATAATGTGCCACAGTCCAAACTGGTATAACAATACCACAGTCAACTCCAATAATAGAGGCATGGTGGTTCATTTTGGTCTGGAGGGTGAGAAATAAAAAAGAGAGAAAAACCCGTGAGAGATGGAGCAAGGAACAAGAGAAAGATCATCAAATTAAGTATCAATTCTTGGAGATTTTAACTAGGTTTTCACATAATCGTGATCTATGAGGTAAGTACTACATGTTACTACTTTCAATTTCGCGATTTGGTGATTTTTAGATAAACCCCATTTTTTTGGGTTTTGATGAAAAATGATGATTCTTGTAAATTGAAGCGATTTAAGATGATTAGTGGGTGTAAGTGAACCTCTCTAAGTGGTTATATACCGTTTCCATGGTAGTTTTGTGTAATGCAAGTTGATGAGTTTTGAGAAGGTTGGAAATGAGGTTGATGATGATGATTTTAGTGTTTTTCTTGTTATTGTCATAAGCATATGACATAACCAACTAGATACATGCTTTAGAGTTAGGAGAATTGAGGAAGATATTAATATTTAGTAAAAAATCACTTTGAGTAGTGATTAATGATATGTTGTTATGATGTGTTTAGGTATTTCCATATAAAGATCGAGAAAGTGCTCGTGCCTACATAAATCAATATCCTTGTACGGTAAGTAATGGGAAGGGAGGGATTCCGGGAAATGGCTTGTGAAAGTCGGACACTTGAGCATGTACGACTTGGATGAATCCTAGTGATTCAACATGAGAATGAGTATTAAGAAAGCATCATTTTAGTAATGATGTTATTTAGAGATTTTCCTTTGAGTAGGAATGAGAGAGTTAAATTTGAAGGATCTTTAAAGAGAGTGGAATGATCACTTGTGTATGATTATCTCACTTAATGAGAGGTTGATAAAGTCATTTGAGTGTGACTTCAAGAGTAAATATTGCTATTTTATAATTGTTGTTTATTTGAGCTTATACATCCGTTACTTACTAAGCTGTGAGCTTACCTCCCTTATTGTCATTGTATTGATAGGTACTAGTGGCGGGGCGAGGGAAAATTTGGGCAAAGAACCCAAGAACGAGTCGCGGTGGAGCTTACTATCACGGTAGTAAGTAGCAATCCCTTTTTGTATAAATCATGCTCGAGATACAATGTAGAAAGCCCCTTTTTGGTGTAAACGGTCATTTGCGTATGATCTAACTTGTTGATTTGAACATATGTTAAGCTTTATAATCTAACTCATGAAAGAACCAAATTGTCACTAGAGGAGTTGAGGGCTAAAACTAGTTGGGGTTTTATTTTGTTTAAATGACAATTTGTAACCTTTCATGGTACTAATTGAATATGTTTTATGCTATGGTTATGATTGTAAATTGGGGTAGTGAACGGGTAAGTGTTGTGCAAATCAAGTCCGAAGTTGGAGGGTATGGAGATCACTTGTTTACCCGGCGGGTACCCCGCCACCGCTTACCCGGCGGGTATCCCTCAAGGTTTGGCTATGTTTTGTTTAAGTCAAATTTACCCCTTTATAGTATTTAATTGAGTTCATATATGTATGATGGAGCTATGGGGCAATTATAACGTCGAATTTTGTGTTAAATTTTTTTTTTGGGGGCGTTTCATTTACCATACATCTTCAATAACTGGTACTGCAACCATCTACCAAAATACAAGTACGACCATACATTAACCATCTACCAACACCTAGCGAGACAACACAATAACAATCAAAACACAACAAACAGCTACAAATGCCTTCTTCCAAAAAACAATCAAATCCTTGTTTCTCTGCAACTCAAGTTCCATTGCAAAATGTTGTGCCTCCACTCTATCCTTGTATCCTTGAGAATCTTGTTCCACTCTATCCTTGTATTCTATGGAACAAGATAGCATCAACTAAGCACTACATTTATATAATAATATTCCCCTATTTTTATACACTTTTATTGCAATTATTCGATTTTAGATACTGATTTCGTTTGTATTTGCAAAATGATGTTTAAATGTAGCTTGAATAAAAAAGGAACGAAAAATAGGCTTAAAATGAAGAAAACCAAGCAAAAACCGGATTTGAAAAGCTAATTGGGCCAAAGTTGAAGGAGGCTGGATCGAAGAAGCAGAGTATGAGGATCTGAAGCCCAACCGCCGGTTGGATTTGTCAACCGTCGGTTGGGAGTATAAAAGGCTTAAGTCAGTGGAACGTGGGCTCGACTTTCACGAAAAGGAACCCAACCGCCGGTTGAGCATCTCAACCGCCGGTTGGAACGTCGGCCAAGAAAAGGATAAAAGCTGAGTTTTGGCGAGGCATTAGTATTTTGGCCATAACTTCCTCATACGGAGTCCAAATGAGTTGATTCAAAAGCCCAAATTTATAGAACACGTAGGGCTACAACATATCCAAAATCCAGCCCATTTGGAGAATTGTAGGTCCAACTACCGGCTGAAGGCAGTTTCAAGGGGTTTTAGGTACGAATTATAAATACAACGTTAACCCCAGACTTCAACATACAACTTTTTAAACCCTAATTCCAATGAAGGCAGTTTCTAGGGGTTTTAGGAATGAATTAGAGGCGCGGGATCGCAAGGGTTTGTCTACGATCAAGCTTTCCACACGCGGTTCGCGATTCGGTTTGCATAAGCTAGTATTGTATCAATTTAAATATAATGTTTTCTTTGATATTGTTTCTAGTTTTGTTTAACTTAATTATGAACTAAACTTCTTGTGTATTTGCTTAGATTACTTAGATGATGGTTTGATTATTTATTTATGTCTGAATTATTAATTTTATAAAAGTTTATTATGTTTATTCGTTGATTCATGAATGTTTGCGATCATGCATTAATTGTTAATTAACTGATTAATTACTCTAAGCTATAACGGACGTATGTATAGATTGATTAGTTAGTTACGGATGTTTAATCTATAATGAACATGATAATTGTCTTAGGATAATTATAAGATTATCGTTGACGCGAAATCACTAGAATAAATCATAACTAATAATGAGGTGCTTAATAAATAAAGTTAGGTAGACAACACGCATAAGGACTTCTAAGTGTATTCGAACGAATATTGTGTCTTCCTGAATGTTTATATGATTAGTTAACCTGAAACACCCCGAAAACGTGACCATTTTTTTTTAACTGGCATTTAAAATAGTATCATTTGCAATAGGGATCATACATTATAATTTATACTATATATATATATATATATATATATATATATATATATACCTTAGAATTATTATTAGCATCAAAACAATTTATCTCATTTTCTGTATACTTACGCGATCCAAGAGTATGAGTGGGATCGCGTATATATGAAGCAAATCCGACGGTGACAGATTCATGTTGAAGTACGCGATCCTGGGTCTGAAGTTGGATCGCGTATTTACAAGTTAAATTCGACTGTGACCAAATCACGTGTTATTACGCGATCCTAACAATCCAATGGGATCACGTATTTACAGGCTGCAGAAACCTGTACTAAAACTCAAAATTTTAACAAATTTCATCTATGCATAACTCTTTACTCGTTAAATATTTAACTACCAAAACTTGCAGACACGTCCATAATAGCAATACTAACATTCCCATTTGTACACTTTTTCAAAATTCGCATTTTTACAAAATCTGGACCTCTAACCAAAATTTGACCATTTCAGACCATTTTATCAACATGTCAAAATCTAAACCATACCAATTCTGACTTCCAGCTTTTGCAAACACATTCAACTATCAAAAATGACCTTAACTCAATAATGACATTCGACATACCACCACTTTGACCCATTTCGACACTTTAACCCATAAGTGACTCATAAACATAACCCATTAGAACATGATCAATTCTTTACTCAATTCCATGACACTACTTTTTCCATTAACCAAAATCATCAAAGTGAATCAACATCAATAAAAAACTAAAACATACATAATCATTCACTTAACTCACTTTGATAACTATTTACATAACCATACTTTAATTCATACTTCAAACTTCAAGTGACAAAACATGTTTTACTTAATAAAATGGGGTGGTATCATCATATCAAGAGATGATTCAAAGGAAAGTACTTGTTACCAACAAAGCAACAAGCTCCACCACTAGCTTCCCATGGGCTTCTTGCCCAAATCTCCCCTTTGTCCACTTTGCTCACCTACATCATTTTAAACATAACACATATGCACTTTGCTTAGTAAGTAATGGAAATACATAAACATAAACATCATCCACAGTTAAGGATCCTCAACACATCCACATGTTAATTACTAAGAATTAACATTATACAAAGCTAATGATATAATCATTACTTGGAAACCATCAAGCTAATGATAAAATCATTACTTGATTCCACAAGACATATCCATCTACTTACCTTTATCTTGGGTAACTTATCAATAACACTTGCAATACTTCCAACACTTTGATCACCTATTCACATATAAACACATACACACATAAATTATTAACAACATAATTTAACTTAATAACCCCACCTTACTTATTTACATGTTTCATACATCTTTGCTTACTACTTTTACATACAAATGGATGTTTGATTCATTTCTTTCCTTAAAATCATTAACTTCCATCAATAATCATAATACATAACCTTTACCTACATACATGTAGGGGTGTTATTCGGACGGATTGTTCGAATTTCGGATTATTCGGATCGGATTAATCGGATTTTGGACAATCTCAAGTTCATCCTTAATCCAATCCAAATAAGAAACGGATTAATTGGATATGGATTAAATGGTTCGGATTAATTTTCGGATTAAACGGTTTCATCCGAATAAGCTCAAGTTAAACGTGTGATACCGAGTAAGACTAAATTTACGTTTAATAAAACAAGTATATAAACAAACATAAGATAAGATGAAACGATACATCATATTATAACATCCAAATTCCAATTCCAACTTCTAACATACAATTTGATCCAAAACATATTCCTTGTTCCAAAATTAAATACACCTCCAATCAATCTCTACCCCTTATTAACCATTTGGGTTTTTTAGCCTTAATCTTAGCCAAAAGGATCTGGGAAATACCCATAATGCCCCTCATATATAAATTAAGTCAACTTACAAATAATAAATAATAAAAATAATTTGTGAACTGTCATACCGTCTACTTTGGAGCAGTGATTTTGATGTGAATATGGAAACTATACTGACACAGTTATGTAAAATCAATTTACACTCTCATTCCATACACAGTTAATGTCTAATTGGAGCAGTTGTTTTGATCTGAATATGGAAAGTATTCTCACACAGTTATGTAAATTGTAAAATCAATTTACACGCTCATTCCATACACCACTAATGCCTAACAAATCTCATCATCAATACAAAATCACTAGATAAAAATAACATGAACTACTTAACACTATATAAACTCATAAACTACAGCTAACACACCCTTAAAACTACTACAACAATATCAACACACCCTTAAAAATGCCTCACTCTGATGCTGAAACTGTACTTGGAACTTACTCTAGAAGATGCACCACTCTCTGCTCCAGTTTCTACACCAGTCTCGAGTATCAATTTTGAACCAGCTTCTGCTTCTTCGGTTGTTGTTTCTGCTACAGTTCCTGCTCCTCCTCTTGCTCCCGTTACTGATAAAGAGGTAACATTCATGTTCCTGGTTTTGTTTCCTTTCTAGATATCATATGCGCTCTGCTATTCATGCTCAAACAGTTAAAACCAAATACCAATTAATATGCACATGTGTTATAAGGCTTTATCCAAAAAAAAGAGTAAAAAATCAAGATTTTTTAATGCTACGAAGTATTTATTTTTTATACAAAATTTGTGTTTTGCGTGTCAAGGAGTTACCAAGCAGACGACAATGTATGATCATCATCAGAAACCTAACAAAATAAAATTATACTTCAATTTTGAATCTTTGTAATTTGTAATAACATCATTATATCATTATACTAATATATTAAAAAGGATGAAGCAGAATTTGTAAATTAATTAGTATTACCTGAATTTTGTTTATGAGTTAGATATGCAAGATACACGAACAATAGGGGCAGTAAAACACCTATAGACGACGTCAGTACACCGTGGGTACCGTCATCGTTACACTGTCAGTACCGCCACAACAGATCCACCTACAGACAACCCTTTTTATTTTCTTCTTCCAAAAACTTCTTCTTTAATTTGATATTAGTTTGATTTGGTTATGTAACAGAAATCTTTTTTTCTTAGGTTTAAAAAGATGATAGTTTGCTTTGGAGGGGTTTAGCAATGGCGATTTTACGGATGGGATTACATCAGGAAAAATAAAGCAATGACAACGTTGAGGGAAGATTTTAGGGATGGCGATTTTAGGGAAGATTTAGGGATAAGAAGTTTCGGGAAGTGGTCATGTCTTTTTTATATGCACTATATATATTTTTGTACAGATCCATCATGTCTTTTATTTTTTGTATATTTTTTATTTTTTTTAGACATGTAACGATGACATAATTAATATGCAAAAAATAATGTAAACTAGCATTCTTATTAGATTATTAGATTAAAAAGATATCCTGTAATTATTACAATTATACAATCAAACATAACTGTCATTTTATTTACAGTAATAGTATTACTAATAAAGCAACTAAACTACAACTATTATAAACTTATAACTATCTTTTAATTTACAAAAAATTTGTGTTACTTAATCACTAATCCTATATAATATTTACATTTTTACTGAATCTTCTATTTTAATTTGAAATAGAAATGGAACCCATATTGTCATGATGTATTCTCAACTCTTTATCCACCTCATGCGTGGTTAAAGTTGAAGGTCGTTCGAGTTGAATACGTGTGGAAAGATGTTAAAGATGACAAATTAATTTTGTTTTTACTTGATCGAAATGTAAGTTTTATCAAAACAATGTATTTTATGTAGTCTCTATGTGTCATATATTTATTTTATGATCGTGAAGGTGTCTATACATCAAACGTGATATATCGAGAAGTCTTGCATGATGAATAAGGTACAGCTAATTGTTTATTATTAAAATTACAGTGCAATATGTAATTACAAATGAGTTTTTATACCTTTCATTTTGTAGCAGTATACGGAGATGTTTTTCAAATTACATTAATCGATATGGATTTTAAAATTCTTATTATTATGGTATATATATATATCTATAACCCCTTATTAAACATTTACCCATTTTTGCCTTAAACTTAGTCAAGGGGATATGGGAAAACCCCAAAATACCCTTTTGCTGAATGAACATAAGTAAGGAAAGTCAAATGATCCAAACTTATATTGTAACTTCCAGCTATCCCGGTTAGGGTGTTAGTTCTCTTACCCTCTTTCAATTGTTACCTTGTTAGGATTTCTTTATTTATGTTTGGACTGACTTGATTTAAAATAATAGTGTATGATTGTATTTGAAATCTCTTCGTTCTCTATGGAACAAACCTTCGGTAGCCATGGAACTATGGAAGTATTTTACATGTTCATACATCCCTCATGCTTTGTTCAAAGGTTTAGTCCATCGTTATCTTATCGAGATAGTTTCCGTTATTACTTTAAGGTTCTCTTCTGATTAATTTTTAACTTGAATAATTCAAGCTCAATGTTCATGTAATTGAGTGTGTTTTATGAGTTAGATAATTTCGCTACTATTATTTATTTTATTTTCACGCTATATACAAAAAATTTAATCTCCACTAATTCATCTTGTATCTGTAATACATTACTTGTAAGAAATTTTCAATGGATGTAATGTTATTTTGTTGATTGATTGTAATGTTGATTTGACTATTATGTATTTTTGTACGTATAATGAATGTAATGTTATTTTGTTAATTGTAATGTTATTTTATCAAATGCAATTTTAGTTATTTTAATGTTATATATTGTGTCAAAACAAACGTGCAGGAAATCTCTGTTTTTTTACATATACAATGGTTAAATTTAATGCTTTTTCCCATACTTGGTATATTCGGTCGATTGGCGATTACGACATGTTGATTGTCGCCATTTGAACTTAACTGTTACCTTAACAATAATGAATATGCCGATTGCCGACATTTTGAATAATGAATATGCCGATTGTCAACATTTAAACTTAATGTTACCTTACGGTTGAATAATATTGTAGCTTCCGCTGCATTGCGCGGGTACAAGGTTAGTATATATATATATATATAGGGTGGGGTTCAGAGGATAATGTATTATTTGAGGAGAAAGGAGGAGAAGAATTTTCAAATTTTCATTTTTACCCCCTCCACCTTTTTAATAGTGTACACTACTCCCTCCTACTTTCTTCCTACCCACCCCTCCCCTCCACCACCCACCACTAGCTGCTGCCACCCGCCGCCGCCGCCACCGGTCGTCGGAAATTTTTTTTTTAATTTTTTTCTTAATTAAATTTTTTTATATATATATTATCACTTTGTACTGCATTTTATTATTTTTATTGCATTTTGTATATATGTTTAGTAGATATTATTCGTTTTTACTGCATTTTTGTATTTTACACATAATTCTTTTGATTTGTTTACTGCATTTTATTTATACACCTCAATCTTATATATATAGTTTGTTTTTTACTGCATTTTAAGTTATACATAATATATTTTTTACTACATTTTGTTAAAATTACGCTTCATTTTATTATTATTCACTGCATTTTGCATATATTTCATGTATTACATATTGTTTATTTTAAACTGCATTTTATATTATACATATGATCCATTTTTACTGCATTTTGTATGAAAGTATATTACATACTACTGTTTTTACTGCATTTTGCATATATTTATTTAGTACATATTGTTCGTTTTACTGCATTTTATATTATATATAATCTATTTGTACCACATTTTGTTTTTTTACTGCATTTTGTTATTTTCACTGCATTTTATATTATACACAATCTATTTGTACTGCATTTTGTTATTTTCACTGCATTTTGTTATTTTTGCTGCATTTTTCATATATTTCATTCATTATATATTGTTTGTTATTCACTGCATTTTGTATTTTACATATTATCGATTTGTACTGCATTTTATATTTTACATATTATCTATTTGTATTGCATTTTGTATTAAAGTATAATAAATATTGTTGTTTTTATTGCATTTTGCATATACATCATTTAGGATATATTATTATCTTTTTACTGCATTTTAGATTATATATATAATCCATTTGTACGGTATTTTGTTGACGTCGGGTATAGAAGATGCGGTAAAATATATAAAAGTTTTAGTTAATTAACAATAATATACAAAATGCAGTGAAAAAAACGTAAAGTCTTATTAAAAATGCAGTAGGAAAAGAAATACTATATTTAATAAAAGATTTATGGGAAAAAAAATTTTAAAAAAAAAATTTTGAAAAAAAAATTTTTGAATTTTTTTTTCGGCAACCGGAATCTGGCGGCGGCTGGCGGCAGTCAGGTGGTGGCAGCAAGTGGTGGGGTGGTGGTAGGTGGGGTTGGAGGAAGAAGAAGGTAGGAGGGGGAAGAAAATAAAGTGGAAGAGTTAAAATGTAAAAGTCTAAATAGTGGAAGGGGTGTGGAGTGAAAATTAATGTTATGTTTTTTTGTTAACTAATACCCTTATTTTTGAAAGTAATTACAAAATTGTCACCCTTTTTAACCATTGATCCAACCCAAAAGATCATCCAATGACCACAAATAAAACTTCTCCTCCTTCTCCTCATATGATCCCTTCCCCTATGATCCCCAATCATATATATATATATATATATATATATATATATATATATATATATATTCATATATAAAACATCTCCACATTTCAATTTCAACACTACTTAAAATATTCAATCTTCCTAAAATGCCCCTATCCCATTCTCTATTATCTTTTACTATTTATTCTCCACTAACTAAACTTCCATTAATACCCTATCCCATTATCTATTATTTTTAATTAATACTTATTCTCCACTAACTACACTTTTCATCCATCAAATATTAATTTACAATTTTCACCCAAAATAGTAATGTCGACATTTTAAATGGGACGGACGGAATACAGTATGTTTTTATTTTAAAACATTTGCTCGCTCCTCCATTCACCGTTGCCATTTTCACCGCTGCATTGCGCGGGTATTGTGCTAGTCTAATCTAAAAGAGGAGTCCCAAAACAACCAAAAAGTAAAAGTATTAAATCTTTTTTCTTAAGTTCATAGCATCCAAAATGTCAGACATCTGTTCTTCAAAAACTGAAAAATAGTAACATTAATATCTAATATATTATTAAAAAATATTATTTAATATATTTGATTCTTATTCGGATTATACGGATATATCCAAACAGTTTAATTTTGATCCTTAATCCTATCCGTGTATCCATTTAAGTAATCCATAATCCGTTTAAGCAATCCGTAATCCAAATAATCCTGTCCATTTAACCTAAATCGGATTGGATCGGATGAATTATTCGGATTACGGATAAAAGTGACACCCCTACATACATGATTCATCAAACATCCATAAGTATGAAAATTAAACTCTTTTGCTTAACAATTGATCAAAATAACATAATTTATAACTTAAACATGTTTTTATTAGTTAGACTATAAATTCCATATTTTTAATAAACACCGTTCCCAGTGTTCGACTCGGACTTGCTATAACTATATTATAATATTATCGGATATTCTTGCCTGGTTTGTGTGATAATTATAATTGTAGTAATATCCATTTATTAAGTCAAAGTTGATATGGGTCAGAATTACCACTAATGATTGAAAAAGAAATGATTACAAGTAATTAGTACTGTCTTCACAAATATTACTACTGCCAGAACAAAGTGAAGTGAATAAGTCATTACTACTGCTAGAGTTGAAGATACTACTGCTGCAAGGTTATCACTGCTAGTTATAATTATGTAAGTAATTAGTACTATCTATGTATTAGTTATTACTGCTTATGTAATTACTAGTGCTATTGTTATTGGAAGCAGTTAGTACTGTCTGTATTATACTTAAAAAATATTGTAATTGATGCAGTTACTACTGTTAGTATAAATATTACTACTGTTAGTGCACATGTAGTAATTAGTACTGCTAGTGATATTATGATACGTCGGCTAATTATTAGATTTGTATATGGAATGTGATAAATTCCATGATTATAGGCGATTGTAAAGGACTCTATATGATATAAATAGAGATCCGTAGAACCTAGATAAATAGAACGAATTTGAGCAGCTTCAAGGTTCTGTAACCCTAATACAAAAGTGTATTCGTCTTATTTAATATTAATAAGATTGGAGCTTTGATTTAATTCATGTTCAACAAGTTAACTAAATATTATAGTGTTCTTGATCTTCTTAATATTATTGAGTGTGATTCCGCAACTTCTCAATAATAGTTATTATAGCTAAAGTGTTAATTAGATTAAACGGGACTGTCACCATTTCATTATAAATTTAAAACACGTGTCACACAACATCATAACATGATTTTCTCAAACGCTTCCAATTGTTCTTGATTAAGTACCGAGTAAAGTTGAAACAGGTTCGTTTTGTACCAATCATCAAATAGTTCATCATCAACCCAATGAAAAGCCCTACACCTAATCGTTGGATGCTGCAGCGCAACTAACAATAATTAGTCGGATTTACCAAGAAAAAATTTACAAAAAAATTCCAAATTAATTTAAACAGTAACTAACCATTGATTTAGGACAAGTCGAGAATCAACGCGTTGGGTTATCTTTTGTCCATGAAGTACATTTCTTCAGTGGAAGTCGTGAATTACAGTCACAAAGAGATGGAAACCCGATACAGTAGTAGTAAACTTTTTATATATAGGATGGATTTAAAAATCCATCACACATTTCTTATCTCATGAAATTTCTCCTGTCTCATTATGTTTATTTTATTAGTAACATGTTTTTATTTATCAACTTGTACATCCATTGTTATAGTTCACTTTAAAATTTAATTTAATCCACTTTTTTTATTTCAATCAGGGTCAACAACAATTAAGTAAGACAATGATTATTAAACGATTAAACTGAAAACTCATGAATTATCTCTGTTATTGATAAATGTTAGTTTAATAAATTACGAGTAAATTATACTTTCATTTTCCTAAAAGATTGGAGTTATTTTATTAGTATTCTTCAACTCTCATCGTAAGTTTGGGTTTACGGACTCCAAACTGATTAACCCGACTGTTATTCGGTTGGTTTGGATTGAGTTTGTGTAGTTTCGGTTTGGATAGTGGGTGATTTTTATTTTCTTCAAAAACCAAACAAACCAAACTGAATAACTCCACTAAACCGAAACCCGACCGTTTGAACACCACTAATTTTGTTTATACTTTCTTGAGTGATAAATTCCAGTGCTATATTTGCCATTCACCTGTGATATCAAGAAAAATAAAATCACGTCACATTAAGCAATAAAACAAATATGTTTGGTTTTTGCATCGGACAACGTAATCAAACTATACCGATCTGAAAAACCGATAGTTGTAAGATGGGTGCCAAGTGCCAACGGCACTTCGGTTGGGCCGTCGGTGAAAATCGACGGTGCCAACAGTTGTTCGGCTCCACCGTCGGTTGAGGCTGTTGGTGGAAGCCGTTGCTTTTTCGACGAGAACGGACGGGGGATGGTGGGGCCTAGCTTCATTATTCTATTATTATTTTTTTGCTTTTTAACCGTTTGAAATAAAAAAAAATAATAAAAAAAATAAACGGTGATAAAAAAAATTCCTACCTTTTTCCACTCTATAAATACATACACACATTCATTCATATATACACATAACTTTCAATCAAATTCAATCCAAATATACACACATCTTTCAATTACTTTCAATTCAAATGACGTCCGATACCGATTAGGAAGATTTTTATGCCGTCACTCAAATTTTCAATCCGATCGCTAGGCTCAATAAGTTAGACGCGGAAGACACGGATACTGATTCGGACGATGAAGTATACCTCGTGAACCAAGAAGATGTTTACCTAGAAATCGAGAAGCTGTCGATCATCGTTTGTTTCAAGACTACTTTGCCGAGTGGCCAACATTTCTCTAGATTACTTTCGGTGCCGTTTTCGGATGAGTCGACCATTGTTTGTCCGTATATGTCAAGGTATACTATCGTACCCCCATCTTCCATTGACAACATATTTCAGTTATTTTCAACAAGTTCCAGATGCGACCGGTTAACTTGGTTTTAATGTTTACCAAAAAGAAAAGTCACTTCCGCCTTACGCCAATTGGCATACGAGTGTGCACCGGACGTGTTTGATGAATATTTACATCTGGGTCAACAAACATCGTACGATTGTTTGGACAACTTTTGTAAGTGTATTTTTCATCTATTTTCGACCGAGTATTTAAGAAGACCAACACTCCAAGATGTGTAACGTTTATATCAAAAACATGCGGAGTTGCGTGGTTTTCCGGGTATGCTTGGAAGTATCGATTGCATGCACTGGCCTTGGAAAAATTACCCAGTGGCATGGCAAGGTCAATACACCCGAGGTGTTCATGGTCATCCAACCATCATGCTCGAAGCGGTTGCTTCTCATGACTTATGGATTTGGCACGCTTACTTTGGCCCTGCGGGATCGAGCAACGACCTCAACGTTCTTAATGAATCTGATTTATTCAAAGACTTACTACAAGATATAGCTCATGAAGTTATGTTCAATATTTCCGGTCAACAATTCATAAAAGTGTATTATCTCGCTGACGGAATATATCCAGAATGGGCAACGCTTGTGAAGACGTTTAAGCATCCGATAACAGAAAGTGAGAAGAGGTTCAAGAGATACCAAGAATCTGCCTGAAAAGATATGGAACGAGCATTTGGAGTGCTTCAAGACCGTTGGGCAATCATCAAAGCCCCTGCTCTTCCTTCTTTTTGAATTCGAAATTAGGGCTTGTATATGTTTAAATTGATGCTAATTAGTCTAGTAGTGATTATTGTTAACATTATGATAATCAACAGTGAAGACTCATTGAGGATGTTCTTGGTGATCATGGTGGATGATGTTGGAATTTTATTAATTAGTGATAATCCACCTAATTTACTAGTTAATGAAGTGATTATGATGTCTTTGGTGATGTTTAAAGTAGTAAATCAATTAGTAGAGTATTAGAAGTGAAGAATCATAAGTTGTGTTTATGACAATTGTGGTGAATTATATTGAATTATTACAATTTAGTGTTAACTAGATTAAAGCATGAATTGAAAGTGTTATTACAACACTAAAATGATGTTTTGATTGAAATCAAGTAGTAATTTAAATATGAAAGCATTAGAAGTGAGTATGATCATATAGAGTGAAGTTATGCCTTGTTAATTAAAAGTTGAACTTAGTCAACTCATGGGAATAAAGGGTTGATAGTAGATGTTGATTGAGTTTGATTGTTTTTAGAAGCTAAATGTGTCGTTATATCAATGTGTTATATAATAGGTGATCGAAAGATGTGGCATCCCTAATCGAGTGCTAAACCGTGTATTGGCCTAAAAAGCAAAGGTGAGTGATATGGGGGTTAAATGGGTAATGATTGTATGTTCTGGATTGCTTCTGAGCAAGAGGTTCATACAATCAAGTGGTGGCTGCTTGTATCTTATCTTGTTTCTAATCATGGATTATTATGGTTGTGTATTACCGGATTGCTTCCGAGCAAGAGGTTTGCACAATCAAGTAGATTATGCTTGTTTCTTTAACTTGTTTCATACGTATGTATCTTGAGCTTGTATCTTCTGTTGAGGTTTATCGTTGATTATTGTTGTTATAGCACGTTATGTTGAATACGTGCTAAGATGCTTAGTGTTGACGTTTGTTGATATGTGGAAGATTTCGTGGATTATATGGAATGAGTAATTTGTAGAGATTCAGTATTGATCAGATCGCTAACTGCGGTTAGCATAGTGTTGTTGCTTTAGTACTTATGCTGACGTAGCTGGTACTAATCAGTGTTGACTTAGCATTCATTTCGACGTGATTTGGTGCTAAGTAATTATGGCCGCGGATCCGCATAGTGTTTAGTGAAATCTCTACAATTGCTCGGTAATTTTGTGACTAAGCAAATATGTGTTGTTAATATTTGCTAAGTGTTGTTTTAGTGTTGTTTTGTGGATTATTCATTTAATTGCTCATATGCTCACTAAGCGTTTTTGCTTACCCTTTAGTTGTTTCATGTTGTAGGTGTTATGTTTCGGTTGAATCAAATGTGCATAACGAGTAAGATGTGGTTGCAAGAATGTAGTGTGGATTGGAGCTTGCTTTATGGTTAGATAAGCTCCTTCTCTTTTTGATTATCGTTATGAATGGCAATTTGTGTAAATCGCCCAAAAATATGGTTTAATGATGTAAAGGGTTAAAGTGTAAAGTTGTTATTGGTTGATGAAGTATACATTTGACTTGGTAAAGTCAAAGTGAATGGTAGAAGTCAATGACTAGTAAAAAGATTTTATGTCATAAATGGTTAAGTAATGAAATATGTTCAAATGTTAAAAATAATGCTTTTGGTTAAGAGTGGTATTGACATATAGTCAACTACCTTGAAATGGTTAATTATATGTGGAAGATGTAAATGAATGAGTCAAAGTATGACTATTATGGAAAATGAGGCGAAAAGTGTCCGAATGGGCCTTGGATGGGTCAGAGTGTCAAAACGAGCCATGGTATAAGTATGTAGCTTGTTGCTATTGGCTTAGGTGTCAAATGTATGGTATAATATGTTGGTAAAAGGTCAAGGTCTGAAAATAGGGGGATTGTGTTTGACATGTCATCTAAAAGTTGCCAAAATGACCATAAACTAGTCATACGTCTGAATTCTTTGTTAACGTGTATTTCGAAAAAGTGTAAAAAGAGAAAGTTTCATTTTGATATAGTGGAGGTGCATGCAAAATTTCAGGTCCTAACTCCTAACGAGTTAAAAGTTATGCGCGTCCGAAATTCGCTTTAAAAATAGAATACTGAATCAAGTGTTAAGTTAAGTTTACTGAATCAAGAGTTAAATTTACTGAATCAAGTGTTAAGTTAAATTTACCGAATCAAGAGTTAAATTTACTGAATCAAGTGTAAACGGAGTATAAAAAATAAAAAATAATAAAAATTTAAGGGCGTTTCAGTAAATTATCATGTTTTGGTGATAACCGAGAAGTCAGGTAGTTATAGAGTAATTTTGAATAAAGTGTGGTTAAATTTTCAAGAGTCAACTTTTATAGTATTTGGGAATTATCTTGTCTTTGGAATGAGAAATCGATAGTAGATTTAAGTGTTAAAAGAGTGAATTTGTTAGTGGGTCAAGTTGGTGTCCAAATGGGTCACAAAAGGGGTTGACCCGTTAGAATGAATTAAACTAGAGATTTGATGCTAATTGTTGTTGAATTTTGAGTCAAAATGGTATTTAAACTTGTTGGTAGAAAGCTGCAAACTTCAAGCCATTGAGTTTGAGTAGTTGTGTTAAAAGTGGTTAAAACGACTATATTTTGGTTTTAAGTCCAAATTTGTCGTTAGTGTGAATTTTGAAAAGTACAAATTAGGAAACCTTTATTTTGTTGTAAGGCAGGTGTCTGCAAAATTTGGTAGTCTAAATGTTAACGAGTCAAAAGTTATACGCGTCTAAAGTTCAGATTTTGAGTTGGGTTTGTACAGGTCTGAAACTGATGAAGTACCCGGCTGGTAATGGGACTACCCGGCTGGTAGTTGTTGCTTAAAATGAAGTCTAGATTATGTTTTGGAAAAAATGCATTTTTACCCAGAGGGTACTCAAAGTACCAGGCGGGTACTTTGGCTACCAGGGGGTACTCCCTCAGCTTTTAACAAATTTCATTTTTGAGCTAGAAAATGATTGTTCGAGTCATGTAAACTTATAATTAGTACTACGTAGTACGATTAATGAATCAAGCTTATCACTATATAATTGAGTTGTGTGACATCTTAAAGAGTATTTTTCATGTAAAAAAGGAATAAAAAATTGGGGCGTTTCAAAGAGTGTGTTTGGCTACTCAATTTTAAGGGATTCTTGAAGATTATAATAGATTGAGCTTCTAGTTTCAAAAATCCTCATCCTTTGAAAATTCACAAACCTTGTTTAGCATAAAAATTGAAATAGGATTATATACAATATAATACCCTAAACTAGAATCTCTTAAAAGCATATTCTTCAAAAATCTTCGTCACCTTATTATTAAATTACTATAATACCCTTCTTATAATTATTAAAAGTTTGAAATTATAAAACATCATGTCCATTTGTATATGCAATATGTTTTGTTTTATTTCATCTTTTTCTCCAAACATTTGGAACTTTTTCTGAAGTCTTAAATCTGGACAAGGTTTACATGTTGGTTGCTATTTAAGTAATAGCTCTCAAACATAAGTTACACAATTCAATATAGTACACTTGACACTCAATTAAGTATCTAGGCACAAGTGATAAACCGATGTTCCAATCAAATGAAAATGTATATACAGAATGTGGGGTAGCAAATATAGCATTAGTGTAACTTAACGTTAGATGAAGCAAGGAACAAGAGTTTAGAAAGATCAGGGTTTGATAGTTTTGCTTTCCTTTTCTCTACTCAAAATCCTGATCTAAGTTGGACTGAAGCTAATAAATGAAACATAATACTAACATACAAGAATTTTAATAAAATGAAAAGCTAGTAATATAATATGTTAATAACCATTTCAATATCATTTAATAATCATCAATTAATTCAACTTGTAAAGTGCGACTGAAACTATGTATAAACTGATGATTATTCCGAAGAACCGGAAGCGAAGCGCTATGTCGGGGCGGGGGACGGAAAAGAAATGGCTCCGAATTTAGTGATGCTAGATTTGAGAAACTACGAATTTGTGGTCAATAATGCTGAAACTACACATTAGTAACCATCATTTCATCAACCCAATGTAAGATTGTCAGGTAACATAACTTGATGAATCACTTTCATGGCTCCCTTTCAAGTCCCCCAACCCAATGATGATACTTGCTGGTACAATTTTCGCAATCAACCAAACTAGAAATAGCTGTACATGAAAGATTAGCAGCAGGTATCATCATTGGGTGTTTGGCAAATTTGTAGCCAACATCCTATACAAATGAAACATAAAATTATTGTCACAACTCCAATTATCAAACCCCTTTTATTTATCCTTCTTACACGTACAACTTGGTATCATAAAAAGATAAAAACATCCATTACAAAATTAAAAATAAAATATAAAACAGCAAACATGAAACCACTAACAAGTTTAAGGAACAATCTTGTAACCTTTCATCTTATCAATCCAAGAAATCAATGAAGATTTAGAATTCCTAAACCCTAAAAACCCATGTTCTTTACTCTTGTTCATAGTATCCAACATACATTCACTTCCAAGAATCATATCCACAAACCACCATTGTGCAACTTCTTCCAATTTAGTAACCAACAATCCCTTTTCTCTTACAACCTCATCCCAAACACCCTCTTTACCTTTCATCATCTCAACCATACTTTTATGCTCCCCACTCTCATCAAACCCACCATTCTCAACCTCAAACTGCTCAGCTAACACTTTCCAAAAATGCTTCCACTTAAACACATCACCATTACTTATATTAAACGCCTCGTTCTTCGCGTAAGGCTCGACTGCAGCCCAAATATGTTGTTCTGCTATCAAATCCGCATCCGAAGCATCAGAATAACTATTCCAAGCTTCTTTAGTCCCGGGAAACTTGAACGGAACCCCTTCGTGTTTACAAATAGTAGCGTAAACGCATATCGCACCAATTATATTCATCATACTGAACGGCGAAAACCCAAATATGGTACCCGGTCTGTGAACAGTCCAGGTCAACCCTTCTTTCTGTTTGACGGATTCGAACAAAATGTCTTCTAAAGTATAATAAAAATTAGGCGCATCAAGTCTAGGTAGATCCTCCGAAAATGGAGGATCATGAGCTACTTTTCCGTACAATTCAAAAGGCCCTAGATAATGTTTTCGCCCCGTTTGCAACGACACGTGTTGCAAATTGGGTGAATTAGGGATCACTGCATCTAAAACATTCTTAAACATAGTTCCGTTTATTTCGCAGTTTTCCGCTTCAGTTGATCGATTAGCCCAAGTCACGTAAAATAGATGAGTAACATCTTGTAGATCAGATAGTTTAGTTAGGGTTTCTTTTGGATCTGAGATGTCACACTGGATGTATTCGATTGGGTGATCGGCGTTCCATTGGGGGCGGGGACGGCGGGCGACGCCGTAGACCTTCCATGGACCGCCGGGAGTGTCGGAAAGTGGGAGGATTTCGGCAAGGCTGTTACCGACGATTCCGGTGACTCCGATGATTAAGGCAACGCTTTGGTAATTTGGTGGTGCATCGTCTACATCTAGTTTTTTCTGTAATTAAAAATTGTTATAAATTAATTGAATTTCAAAATTGAAGAATGACTTAAACATGATAATGATTATAAGATATACAAGTAACAGAGACAGACAGTGTTATTTAGTTGGTTGAATTACTTACCTTTGCGGCTCCGATAGCTCCGGCCCACCACCAGCTCATGGTATACTACGGGTAGTTGACGGATCGGGTGGTGAAGGGGAAGAATGAATGAAGACAGAAAGCTGACAGATAGTGTGTTTTATAGAGTTCACTTTGTGATTGGCATAGACCAGCACTCCATATGATTATGATAAGATTTACATTAGATGTTGAATTTTCTTTTATTCGTTTCGTATCGTTATTACGAGATAACTATTGCATCAGTTTTTACCTTACTCGAGGGGCACGGCAGTAAATCTGACACTTTTTACCCTTGTTTTTTTTTTTTATTCTAATTTATCAATTTTGAGAAAATGTATACCGAGGATAAAATGTTAAAGTTCATTATTACTTCTGGAAGTGAACATTTATTTTAAAACAAATAAAAATAAAAAGACGAACATTTATTTTGAGACGGACGAAGTATTATTATTATTATTGTTTCTTTTTTAGAAAAAACAGATTTTTATATGTATTATTGATATTGATGTATAAGAAGTTGAAATATTATAATATCATGAAAATTTTCAAATTTAGTTATTATTAATCAACATGTAATTTTGAACATTCATATTACCAAACTTGCATCGTATATATAGTTAGACTTATAGAAAAATTACAGAAATCCATTTATATTACGTAATTTAAAATATACGGAGTATATGTTATTGTCATATATTATATAGTATAATATAAATTGAATGTATTGTACAAATTAAAGTGGTAATATCTTATCACTTGATAGTAGAATATTTGGGTTTTTGAAATGTAAAACAAATAGAGAAAAATATATGTACGGCACGCCGATGACAAAAAATAGTAGTGGTGACCATGAATCATCGGTGGCAAGGAGTCCACGTGTCATAGAGAACACCGTTGTTTTACTAATTTGCATATTGTCACGTACACCACGTGGGGTGCTTAGCGTGGAAGCACGTCTTCAATTTGCCAACGTCGGGTGACTTCACTTCGAGAATAATAAATGAAAAAAGTAGGCGAACAGAATCATGAAATCGGGGGACCGACCGATATCACGTTCACATTATCAGATTAGAATCTTAGTAACACCGAACGGGTGATATCGTAGAATGTCCTAGAGAATAAACGTTAAATGCAGGGCAGAGCTAGAATATCTTCATGGCGAGGGCGAAAAAAGAAATTTATTTTTTTTATAGTTTTTTAGAACAAAAATTTTAAAATATCATTATTACCTTAAAAAAAATTCATTTTTACGTAATTTAAAATTTATTGTGAGGGCGGGGGCACCGCCGTGACTAAATGTGTTAAAACAAATATTTATAAATCTATGCTTAACTATATACCGTATGATATGTAGATCCCGTTTATGCTCTTCTCTTTTTATCAATCTTTTCTCTCTTTTTATCAATCCTTCTATCATATTCATCAATCAAATTCTTATTCATGCATACAATTCTAGGAGGCATATGAATCAATTTTTTTTTTTAAATGTAGGAGGGAAGCTAGGATAAACTAATTTGAGGAGGCGAGGAAGAATTTTTATAGTATTTTACTTTTCTTATTTGTTCAGTTTTTAAAGCGAAAGTTATAAAATATCATAAATACTATTAAAAATTTTCTATTTTGATATAATATGAGAATTTTTGGAGGGCAGCGACCCCCTTCCCCCCTTCTACAACCGACCATGTGAAAAAGTAAGTTATATACATGCCGCTCGTTGAGACTATAATTATATTGTTAGGGAATTTGGCGAAACAGGGTTCGATTTCAATCTGGATATTCTTTAGAATCGTGTATGGGATCGCATTCCAAAAGTAATAATTCGACCCTAATGAAGTCTGGGTTCACGAATTCTACTTTGGGATAAGACTATAGATTATTCAAATGTTTTGGCACCAAAATCTTTGATATGTGTGTTTATGTGTGTGTGTGTAATGAGTTTGAATCTCTGCCAGAATGAAGACCGCTGCCATAGGCTAGGCCCCTTGGACCCCACAAGGGTCGCGGCCACCATGACCCCCGCAATTTTGGTTGAGTCGGTATTTAGTAACTTAGCCGTTTATGCACTGCGCCTCACCTATCCCGTATCCACGAATCCTCCAATGCACTAAAATATACAACATATATGGCAAAATCATCACCATTATAACACCTCATCCTTTAACACATTATTTAAATGTCTTTTAGGTCGGAAGCGCACGTCCCAAACAAACATTTCATTTTGTATATATATAAGTCAAACTGTATCAAAAGTCATAATGTATCAAATTTGGGTGCTATATAATTTCTAAATACAACATACACTGATTTATACAAATCAGATATCAAAGTAAACGCTGATCGTCAAACATTCTGTGACAACCGTCAATTTAGGACTATAATTTAGTGCCTAATCAAGTGTAATACATGTAATTAGTTCTGTGTTAGGCTAATTAATGTATCAATTATTATATATATATATTGTTGAATATATATCTACAATTATGCGGTTTGTTTAAATCGTACAAGATTCAAATCGAACGAATTTCGATACAATAAATACGGACGTTGGTAAACAATTTTATTCAGTAATACAAATATTATTCAACATGAGGCAACGTCGATGGGTCGAGTTGCTTACCGATTACGACTGCGAGCTCAAATATCATCCAGGCAAAGCAAATGTTGTTGCTGATGCCCTCAGTCGAAAAGAGCGAGTGAAACCACTTCGGGTTCGAGCCCTCAGTATGACCATTCACAACAATTTGAACATTCAAATCCTCACTGCTCAACTCGAAGCCTTAAAACCCGAAAATGTCAAAGATGAAGCCTTGCGGGGCATGGATAAACAATTCGAAATCAAATCTAACGGGATTAAGTATTTCTCAAACCGAATCTGGTTGCCTAAATTTGGGAACCTACGAGACTTGGTGATGGATGAAGCTCACAAGTCCAAATATTCTATCCATCCGGGATCCGATAAAATGTACCACGGTATCAAGGACTTCTACTGGTGGCCGAACATGAAATCTGAAATCGCCACCTATGTCAGCAAGTGCCTTACTTGCTCCAAAGTCAAAATCGAATATCAAAAACCTTCTGGTTTACTTCAACAACCCAGTTTTCCTGAATGGAAATGGGAACAAATTGCCATGGACTTCATAACCAAGCTACCCAAATCCTCGAACGGTTGCGATTCCATTTGGGTGATCGTGGATCGTCTCACAAAATCTGCTCACTTCCTGGCAATCAAGGAATCTGACAAAATGGAACGCCTCACCAACATTTATCTGAAGGAAATCGTGACCAAACACGGTGTTCCAATCTCAATTATCTCCGATAGGGATAGTCGTTTCACTTCACAATTTTGGCAATCACTTCAAAAATCCCTGGGTACTCGACTGGATATGAGTACCGCATACCATCCTCAAACCGACGGTCAAAGTGAACGAACCATTCAAACACTTGAAGACATGCTACGGGCCTGCGTAGTAGACTTCGGTGTAAACTGGGAAAAACATCTACCATTGTGCGAGTTCTCGTACAACAACAGTTATCATACCAGCATCAAAGATGCACCCTTCGAGGCACTGTACGGTCGTAAGTGCCGGTCACCTATCTGTTGGACCGAAGTTGGGGACAGCCAACTCACGGGTCCAGAAATCATTCACGAGACGACCGAGAGAATCGTAGAAATTCAAAACAAACTCAAAGCCGCGCGTGATCGTCAGAAAAGTTATGCTGATGTGAGACGCAAGCCACTCGAGTTCCAGGTTGGGGATCGAGTTCTACTCAAAGTATCGCCTTGGAAAGGCGTAATCCGATTTGGCAAACGAGGGAAGTTAAATCCCAGATACATTGGACCATTCGAGATCCTCGAAAAGATTGGTCCAGTGGCATATCGATTGCAGCTGCCATCCGAACTCAGCAGCGTGCATTCCACATTTCATGTTTCAAATCTGAAGAAGTGTCTGTCTGATGAGACACTTATCATTCCACTTGATGAAATTCGAGTTGACGAGAAACTTCACTTTGTTGAGGAACCCGCCGAGATCATGGACCGTGAGGTCAAACAACTTAAACAAAGTCGTATTCCCATCGTCAAAGTTAGGTGGAATTCACGGCGCGGTCCGGAATTCACCTGGGAACGGGAAGACCAAATGCGACTCAAGTACCCTCAACTCTTCACTGATTCAACGTCAAACACAACTTCAACATAAATTTCGGGACGAAATTCTTCTAACAGGGGGAGAATGTGACAACCGTCAATTTAGGACTATAATTTAGTGCCTAATCAAGTGTAATACATGTAATTAGTTCTGTGTTAGGCTAATTAATGTATCAATTATTATATATATATATTGTTGAATATATATCTACAATTATGCGGTTTGTTTAAATCGTACAAGTTTCAAATCGAACGAATTTCGATACAATAAATACGGACGTTGGTGAACAATTTTATTCAGTAATACAAATATTATTTAATAACTCAATTTTATTTAGAATATTATTGTGATAATATTTCGTATTCATTCGTATCGTACAAACCGAACTTTCATAATTAAAATACAAACGCGCAAACAAGTATAACGAATTTCATTTTTAATATCATAAATAGATAATTGGTAAAATTTTACAATAAAACATTTGGTAATAATTTATAATTTAGAATGTATCTTTAAATAAATAAAATAAATATTTAACGTTAAATGACGGAGAAAACGAACACCACGCGGAGCACTGGACGGAGACTGCGAGGTGAGGCTTTCACCTACACCCCACATCTCCTTCATTCTTTCTTTCATTTTCATTCTCCAAAAACACACACACACCAAAAACACTCTCACCAAATTCATACAAAATTTCGGAATCATCAAATCCGACAACAAAACTTACATTTTCGGAACCACCATCAAGTGAGGAACAAGATTAACAAAAGCTCTACCATCATTTTCGGCCTCCATCTTCTTCGATTTGCATTTGTAAGGAAATTTCTAAAAACTTAGATTTATTTAGTTTTATGTAATATTTTGATGTTTTGATGTTTACACAACTTATATATGTCCATTACAAAGATTAGAACACAGTTTTATAGCTTAAAAACGAGTTTAAATTGAGTTTTGGCCGGAAAAATCGCGAACAGCCGGACTTTCTGGGCTGGTGTTCATCCATGCGACACAAGCCTTGTGTCGCATGTTGTGTCGTATTTTGCCCTTTATGTCGCACCTTGTGTCGTATAAATCCTTTAGTGTCGTAACTCATGCGACACAATATTGTGTCGCACTCTATGTCGCAAATTATGTCGTATTTCTATACGACACAACCACTATGTCGCTATTAAATTAGCATTTCGTATTCGATGCGACACAGTCCCTGTGTCGTATCCTTGTGTCGCATGACGTCTGCGACACAACCATTGTGTCGCATGTCAAATCTTTGTGTCGCATGTTGTGTCGCAAAACACAGAAAAACCAGAATTTTGAAGTCAAAGTTACTGTTCAAAAAAGTCAAATTTACTGTAGCAGTACTGTAGCAGTACTGTAGCAAAGTCAACATTTTAGAATTTTTATTATTACAAACCGTCACCAACGGGCCGTACACATTTTCAAAACTTACAAAACAGATTATTCAATCAACCAAGTCGTAGTAACTTGGATAATTTAGTCAATCAAGTCGTAGTAACTTGAAACAAAACAATTAATCAACCAAATCGTAGTAATTTGGACATATATAATTAAATAACAACTACAAAGGTAGTCTTTCGAGATACCGGTACAATTAATAACAATCAAGTGTCGTGGACACATTCAGGTTTCAAGTCTTTGGACATCAACTCACAGCTAATTACTTCAAGTTTATTAACTTAAACACTCCAAGACTCAGGTGAGTTTCATAGCCCCATTTTCACTGCTTTACAACTAGGGGTGTGATGTTACTACTCGATTTTGTTTTACAAGTAGAACGCAAGTGCCAAACTTCAAATACTACATGAGTTTCAAGCTAATCAATTTAAAGTCCTCTGTAAGCATAGTCTCTAGTATTTATAGCGTGAATGTTAGTATATGATATCATATGGGATTGACAATCCTCATCCGGGTTAGCACGCACTAACCGGTCAAACGGATGTATTAGCATTTGGGAAGACGAGTGTTGATTAGGCACTCGTAGGAGGCATTTCAAGTTAGGTTTCCTTAAGTGGGCCTGACAAATCAAGTTAAGCTCAGACTATGTGCTCATGGACAGTATAACTTTTATTTTGCTTAATTGCATTTTAAATTCAATATAAATCTTGCGGTTCTGACAACTATACATTGACATACAAACCTGTGAGCTCACCAGCGTTTTCGCTGACCCATTTTAGTATTTATCACAGGTACCCAGCAGTAGGTTGGCTGCACAAGCAAGAAATATTAGCTCGAGTCAGCATACATACAACTAGAGATTGGACTGCATTATTATATTTTGTAAAAGTAATTATGCTATGTAATCTCTCAATTTCAGGAATCGAGCTAATGTAACTATATTTTGATGTAAACATTTACTTTATCTATACAAGTTTAAAACGACGCATATAGTGGTCGTTCATTATATCTTATGTGCTTTGTATATTGATTAGTGACACCCAAATCAAGCTTCCGCAAATCATTAAATTTGGGGGTGTCACACATTCCATTTCAATCAACAGCTTCTTGCCCAGCCAGTTATCTAATCATAATCTGCAAGAAGTAATGTAGGGGATTAGCACGAAGCTAAGTGAATAAAACTATAGCCATCAGCATAACTTAGCAATAACAAATCAGTTTACAACAAATAATCGTAAACACACACATCAAATCAAAGAGGATCTGTGGTCCTTGAGGAACCATGAATGCCTGGGTGGCCCTCAAGCAACACTTGTAAACCCCACTAAGCTACAGGCCAATACAGCGGTTTACCGATAGCCAATTGCTATTCACTCAACCGACATAGGTTCTCATTAACGATGTGTACAAGGAACCCCCATCGACCAATCAATAGCAACCAAGTCCAACTCATGTTAACCTCTTTCTCATCACATATTTGCCTCAAAGGCTATGGAACACATAATCCACAATCATCATGGAATCATATCAGATTAACAGTCTATCAACAGTAACATCTACGGTTACCCGTTGTAACTAAACCTGTTACAACCAAATCACATTGAGGGTACAGACACTCACCAATACCTCAGTCGTCCACTCAGTAGTCTAATGTCACTGAGTCTACTCATAATCTGAAAATACAACATAATAATTAGTATTCATTTCATAAATTAAGTATAACTTAACATTAAGTACATAACCTTAACCCAATAAGCATCACCTAGCTTGAACATATACAAAACTTATATATCATAAGCATACAACTTAACAAAGATCATTACAATTATTAAAGTCTTGTTCTTAAAACTTTAACCTAATGTCGACATTGTCAGCCGGGTACCCGCCGGGTAGGAGGGGGTACCCGCCGGGTAGCCCAACCCAAAACCAAAGTCCAATACCGAAAACATTTTACACTAGCCTTATCCGCCAGATTAATTTTACCCGCCGGATTCTCATTGAACAAGTCTACCGGACGGGTACGGGTCATACCCGTCGGATAACCCCAAACCATTACTACCCGCCGGGTAAGGGAAGTACCCGCCGGGTACTCCCTTCGTCCCAGCGACCTGCGATTCTGCTCCAAACCCAGCACCCAATTTTTAAACTAAAATCCACAAACTCAGATTCTAGTTGGTATTAACACTTCGATTTCAACATATATCATCAACAACAACTTATAACACATTATAACAACTTCAAAATCATAAAATCATTCATTCATAAATTTTAAATCAAAACTAGTTTATGAACCATTAAAATCAAACTTACCAATTAGAAGAAAATTAGATGATGATGATGATAAGGCAAATCAGAATCTCAGCTCATAGCCTACTTTCAATTTGTGTTTAGGGTTTTTAGATTTCTAGGTTTTATGTTTAGAGGTTTCAAAGAAAGGAAGTAAGTAACTTTCCTTTTTAGGAAAGTGAAATAAGTCGGCATAAATTTTAACCGACTCCGTATTCCCTTAAAACTAGCCTCCTTCCATACTTATTGTCTGGAACCCGAAAACTGAAACGCCCTGAATTTTTTTTTTTTTTTATAACACTTAATAATAATTTCCTAGTATTATACCTGACCTCATTATACCACTTCTAGTTATGGTCTTGTTTCCACCGCTAGTTATATCTGTTTCAACTTCTAGTTATATCTGTTTCCACTTCTAGTTATATCCGTTTCCACTTCTAGTTATATCCGAAATAGTCTCATTTTAGTCACTTTTCAAACCAATTCACGCCCTACTTGTTTCAACCACTCCCCCTATTTACCCAACGAATCGTTTACTAATATTTGACATAAAATGTATTAACACAAGACTCAAACCATAAAATAACACCAATTGGGTCATTGACCCGTTATGTCACCCAATTTGACACCCTTATGAAATCTTACTTTTTTAAATACTAACACACTTATATTCAACAATCTCTTTACAATAAACTAACCAAACGTAAGAACTTCTCAATAAACACCAATTTCTCATAAACACATGATCATACGCAAATGATCAAGTGTACTCAAACGGGACCTTAATATCAAGAGCATGATTTATTAATAGGGATTGACTTACTAACTCATTAGCAAGTCCACCATTAGTCGATCTTTGGCTCCTCGCCCAATTAGCCCCTTGACCCCTTTGCGTTACCTATAAAACAACCACAATAAAGGGGGTAACCTTTAAGCTTAGTAAGTAAGGGTAAATAATGATAATAAATAACTCTTGAGAGAACTCGATCTCTTAGCTCGTAAGCAACTCTTTAGTGAACTCGATCACTTACAACCACACTCAATTCGTGAACCCAACTCGAGGGGTTTATCACACTCAAGTGATTTCTCATTTCAAAGGATCCTTTTCAACTCATCAAGTGTATTTCTCATATCTCATTAATTCTCATGAGTGAACTCAATCACTAACTCGTATATACACTTGATTCTCATTTACTCGATTATAGTGATAACTAATCACCTATTTACAAGCATCATGTGAACACACAAAATCATACACAACTCAATTTCAATCAATTTCTCATTACCTAATAGAAACATTAGTCTCTTCTCTAATTCTCGTGACTTGGATAATCTCATACAATTATACCTCTTATTACAAGCGTTAACAATTCATCTCATAATCCTTCTCATCTTGTCTATACTCAATTATCATCATAAAAATCAATACTCATTACAATTACTCAACTCATATATATTTCATAGAATTAATTTATCACTTCTTAAACACTTCTCTCAAATCATTAATCATCAATTTGACATAATCTAACTCAAAACTCTCTTACTAGCAATTTAACCATTTTTAATAATATAATATATATATACTCTGGTTAGTGATATTTGAACATCAAAACTCAATAATATCATTATCATCTCATAATCATCATCCTCATGATTTCTCTAATCCTCTTTTTTTCATAAAAATTCATCAAACTCTAATATAATTACAATACTCATGTTATATAGATGAAAATTGTTTGTTTAAACTCAAATAATCTAGTATGTAGAAATCACCTATTTGCTCAATACTCAAATTAAGGGTTTATCTTAAATTCATTGATACAACAAATTGAAGAAGTTAGGAGATAGAAATTACCTCATAGATGAAGAATATGTAATCATTAAACTCAAAACCACAAGATTAATGCTTCAATTTAATGGTTTCCTCTTGTTTTTCTCTATCTCCCTCGTCTCTCTCTCGTCTCCTTTCTCTCTTTTTTCTATTCGTAAAACCAGTCCCAGGAACAACTCGATTGTTCCAGATTTTTACAATAAAAGGGGTCTAATTGACAATTTACACAATATACCCTAATCTCTTATTTATAACATTTCGACCACAATCTTAATTATACGAGTTTAATTATCTCTATTTTTGCCACCAAACTCTTTTTTTTTCTTCCAATAATAATGTACTATAACAATATTCAACTCATTCAAATTTAAAATAATAGACTTATGAAAATTGGGGTGTTACAAAAATCATTTGCGAGATCAACTATTTTATTGTTCCGACAACTTTATTAATTTAAAACAATTAATATTTCACTAGTCACAATAAGTCCTTAGACTCTTTTACCTATTATTTTTCAGGTAAAACAAACAATACTATTTCCTAACATATTAAATAATTATTTCAAGTCAAGAAATATATCATAAACTACTAGGCCCAAAAACGGATGTTACAACCATTAAGTTTTAATTATGAATTTCCAGTGCTACTACTATATATATTTTAAACTGGTTGAAATAATTGGTTAAATATCGCCACAATCGTAATTTTGACTTGCAATAATGCGACGGTAGTAGAAGTTGGGTATGGCGATGGTGGTTGTAGATAGTCTAAGATAGAAAAGTAAGATGATATTGTTGACGAGTGATTTTTTAGTTTGTGAAATGTTTTTGATAGAATTGTGAATGTGAATTTATTTTAAGTGAATGAATTTGATGACTTGTAAACAATTATTCATGAACCGAAAACCCTTATGAAATAAAATTGATATTACAATTTAATCGAATTTCATTGAATTCCTCAAATCAAATGCAACTTTAAGTATCTGCTTACTAAGTTTGAATTTTAAAAGTTCAACCAAGTTCCAAAGAATTAAACAAATTTATTTACCGAGATGACAAGTATGTTATTATCTACTATTAGGGTGTGTTTGGCACGCGAGCTTCTTGGAGCTTATTGGAGCTTAAGCTTATTTTTTCTATAAGCTCAAGTTTCTAGCATCGTTTGGTAGACAAAATTTAAGTTGCTTAATGAAAAAATAAACTCTGAAAGTAAAAGCTACTTGAAGTAGCTTATAAAAATAAGCTACAAGCTTATGGAAGGGTAATTACATAAATACCCCTTATATCATTATATATCATATATTTTTTGTCCTTTTATATCAATTCACATAAATAAGCTCCAGCTAGTTTTATCAAACACGTGTAAAAACATAAGCTCCAGCTTCTAGCTTATAATATAAGCTCCAGCTACCAGCTCCAGCTACTAGCTCCAGCTATAAGCTACCAGCTAGTTTTACCAAACACACCCTTAACCAATATGATCTCAAATAAAACATTTGTCATTACATCTAATTTTACCCCTTAAATTATTCATGCATACACGTTTTTTTTCCTTCCTTTTTTTAGTCAAATTTTTAGTCAAAAGCGCGTGACGTAAGCTATGATCTCAACTGCACCCTTTATTTTAGGGATAATTACATATATCCCCCCACATTAAACACCTTAAATATCATATATACCCAATTTGATTTAAATATTACACATATACCCAAATCCTTAATTTAATCCTAATTTAAATAATTTAAATATTAATAACTATCTATTAACCTTTTTATGACCATTGTACCCTTATTCACTTGATTCTTTACTTCTTACTTAAAAACTTTCAAATCTTTACAACATATAAAACTATAAACTATAAATCGATCATAACGTGTTACTCCATCTCTTTGTTTTTTTCAACTTACTTTTTTTTTCCTTTCTAGAAAACATAGAACAAAGACCAACAAAAAAAGATCCAAAATAAAGATCAATATTCGACTATAACTTTAGAAAATACAGTTTGCTTTTTGACTAGCAATATTTGAGTATTTGACTATCACATGGAGTACTACTATTTTATTAGGTTTTTATTTTTCATTTATAAATAACATTAATTCTAAAAATAAAGATCACTGTAAATTCTCAAAAACATATACCAAAACAAAAACAATAAAAAAAAATTTTCAAAAAGTATGGTGATGACCGATACTCGATTCATTTGTTGAAAATATTTGAATTTTTAAGTATAAGAGGGAAGAAGATAAAAACATAAGGGTACAATGGTCATTAAAGTAATAATAGATAATTATTAATATTTTAAATTTTTTAATTATGATTAAATTGAGGATTTGTACATATATGTAATTTTTTTTATCAAAATGGGCATATATGATATTTAGGGTGTTTAAGGTGGGGAAATATATAATTATCCATTTATTTTATGTAATATATAGGTGAGTACAAGTCCAAAAACACATGTATGTGTTTGAATTATTTCGGAATACTTAAAATAAAATCTCAGGCTCTGTTTAGTTGAAGAAAATTGTGGGTGTTTTTCAGAAAATTTTTCTAAGAAAAGTGAAAAATGTGTTCAAAATGGGTTTTTTCCAGAAAAGTTTTCCTAGAAAATGGAAAACATGTGTATTTACTTGTGGAAAAAATGGGGTGTTTTCTAGAAATTTTTTTCAAGAAAAGTGGAAAACGCGTTCAAAATGAAATTTTCTGAGAAAATTTTCCAAAAAAATATAAAATCCACTTTTCCAAAATATAACTTGGAGGTGGAAACACTTCCCCCACACTTTTCCAAATTTTCCAAGATATAACTAGTTTTCCAAAATCCACTTTTCCAAAATTTGAACGCGTTTTCTAATTTTTCAACACTTTTCTGGAGAATGATTTTTTTTAGAAAATTGGAAATGGAAAATTTTCTTTTCCACAACTAAACACACCCGATTTTCAATGTTATAACTAGGAGTTGGAAAACCATGAATTCCACTTTTTCACTTTTTCCTTTATAACACAACCAACACTTTTCTAAAATTTTCCAAACCCTTCTAACCTTAACTAGTTTTCCAAAATAAAAAATGCAATAACATTTGAACACATTTTCATCACTTTTCTAGAAAATGAAAACTCTTTTCATTTCTTAGAAAATTAAAGATGGAAAATTTTCCACAACTAAACACATCCTCAACAACTTAGCTCCTGGGCTTTTACTATTTTTTTTATCAAACCTGGGCTTTTACTAATTTGGACAAATTTAAGCAAGAAAAGTATGCTGCAAATTCCTTTCTCTCTAGCTATTACATTAAGCCCATCATTTGATTACAAAGACCATTTAGTTAGCTGATGGGCTTTTACTAATTTGGACCGATCCGATATACAAATATTGATGAAGCTCTTACATGATACTTCGATTCGATCTAAATGACATAGTTAAAGATATGTGATTTGAGTCGTCTAAACGTTCATCAAGTACGCATTAAGTAGATGTCCTACTCTAACAAAAAATGAAAAGAAAAATGTACGTATTAATTTCATTTAATTCGAAATTTTGTATTACAAGATAACATCATGAAAAGGTCGTTCTTCGAAGGAAAAAGAAAAAAAAAAAAAGATATATCAAACACGTTTGACTTCCGGGAAAAAATATTCATTTGTCATTGATGGTATATTGTGCATTTTTCATGAAGATGCTTTTCTTTAATAATGATGAACAAAATAAGCGCAATGATTAAAAGGTACTGTATTTGGCATGAAAAAACGAATGAAGGTGTGTTGCTTTGGATGCAAATGAACCTCCCATTGTGCATGTTTGCAACTTTGCACCATGTGGTCACGATCTATGTATATTACCTATCTTCCGCTGTAACACTCCCAAATTTACTGTTTAGCGGAAACATACTTTGGGTGTTACTAATCAATAATCAAAGCGCACAGATATATAGTAAACGAATCTATATGCGTCGTTTTAACAAAATACATTAATATAAGAAATGTTTACAACATTTAAAGCTATACATAACTCGTGTTCGATTAAATGAGAGATTTCAGTACATAAGTACTTGTACAAAATATACTAATGCAATAAAATCTTTAATGTCTGCATGCTGACTCGAGCTATAGTAATCCTGATGGCAGTTCAACCTACTACTGAGTACCTGTGATACATGCTAAAATGGGTCAGCTAAAGCTGGTAAGCTCACAGGTTTGAAATCAGATAATATCGTATGAACCGCAAGATTTAAGTAATGATTTGCATCCAGCAAATAAATGATAATGTATACAACCATGAGCACATAGTTTGAGCTTAACTCGAGGGTCGGGTCCCATATAGAGAATTCCGAGCGAGGTGCCTCCACGAGTGCCTAATCTACACTCGTCTGAACAATTATTAGCACATCCGTTTACCCAGTTAGTGCATGCTAACCCGGACGAGGAGGGTCAATCCTATATGGTACCATATACTAATAATCACGCTACAACGTATTACCAAACTATGCTGATGGAGGGCTTTGAAATGATTAGTGGAAAACAACTCATGTAGTATATTGTAAAGTTTGTACTTGCGTTCAAATGTTAAAAATGAGCAGTGGATCACACCCCTTAGTAAAAACGATAAAAGAGGGGCTATGAGACTCACCTGAGTCTTGGAACGTTTAAATCAGTAAACGTGAGTTGATTAGCCGAGTAATGAAGTCCGAAGACTTGTAACCTGAGGGTGTCCACGACACGCGATAGTTATAAACGTGAGTAGGTAGTTATCAAGACTACCTTGTAGTTGTCTGTCCAACTAGAGTGTCCAAATTACTACAATTCGGTTGATGTGTTTAAGTATTTGAAAACGTGTACGGTCCGTTGGTAATTAGTTGTAGTAATAATCTTAACATTATTATTTTGATTTCAATTAGTTAAACTTAAAAAGTATTTATAAACATTAGGTGACGGGGGTCCGGGGGCAGCGCCCATGGTAAGCGGGGTTCCAAGGGTGGCAACCCCTGGCGGGGTCCAAGGGGCTGGACCCTGGTTGGGTGAAAAACGCATCTGAAATTGAATTTGGGTGAAATCAAGTGATAAAATTTTAGGTCTCGACACTTAGTAAAATTTGTGTGTTTTCTTGGTTCTGTTTCATGCGACACTTATAGCGTCACTTAGGGGTTTAGGCGACACTTAAGAAGTGTCGCATAAAATAGTAAAATCTGAATTGAAGGCGTCACTTAGAGAAGTGACGCATGATGAGGCGTCACTAAGGTAGTGTCGGGTATCAGTGTCGGAAAAGGGTTCCGGGCGTCACTAGGCAAGTGACGGTTTGATGTCAGAGTCTGATTATAGGCGACACTTAGACAAGTGTCGCTTGAAGTGTCGGTTAGGAGTGTCGGTCATTGAATTTGCGACACTTAGGCAAGTGTCGGGAAAAGAGGGTTTTATGCGGCACTTGAGCAAGTGACACAAAATTAGGGTTTTATGCGTCACTTAATGCGACACTTAAGTGACGCACGAAGTGACGCTATACTGGATCTGGCTATGCGACACTTAAGACTGTTCGACGGATTTTGAGCCAAAAATGACTTTTCCGATTTCCTTTTGGTCCGATTCTTTTACCCAACCCTTATATGGACATTTCAAGCTTAGACAAACAATAACAAGTCAAAAACAATGGAAATCGGAGTGTTTCGAAATTTGTCGGAAACTTACAAACTTAACGCGAGAGAAATCCGTAAAGATAGAAATGTAGATCTTGAAGCCGTGAGTCTTTTCTTCCAAACGAGCGGGATGATTTGAGGTGTTTTGGTGGTGTTATTTGGTGATTTAATGAAGGTGGTGATGGTGGTTGTTTTTGAAAGAAAATGAGAGAGAGAGAGAGAGTGTTGATAGGTGGTGGTGATGATGAATGAGGAAGTGGGAAAGGAATCCCCATTTTTGGGGTTATGGGGGCTGGCCCACATGGGCCCCACCCATGTGTGGTTGACTCCAATTTTTCGCCTCCGTGTCTGCACTCCGTGCGGTGTTCGTTTTCATAGATTATTTAAACGTTAATTAATTATTTAATACGTTTGTAAAATACAAATAATTATTCGATATTTTTGTTGATGTACTTTTATCAATTACCTTAGACTTGAGTTATAATAATTATAACTTAACTTTGTTTCGGTTAGTTTGCGCGTTTAACATTTTAATCGCGTAGTTACTGTTTGTACGATACGAGTTGTGTACGAAATATTATAAAAATAATATTTTGGATATAATAGCGTTATTAAATTATGTTATATTATTTAATAAAATCGTTCACCAACGTTCGTATTTATTGAACCGAATTGCATTCGATTTAAATTGCGTACGATTTAATCAAATCGCATAATCGTATATATATATTCATCAATATATATTTTGATACATTAATTACCCTAACCAAAGGACTAATTAAATGTATTACAAAGGATTAGATACTAATTACTAGTCCTAATTTGACGGGTGTCACATCCGCGACTTGTTTATCGTTGTAACCAGAGAATTTTCATTCATTGTATTTTGAAGTGAATTTAGCCGGGATTTTTTTGAAAATGGTATTTTAAAGGATTTATAATCATCAATATATCAAGTACTACTCATTCTCGTTAGCTTGTTCAACCCTTTACTCCGTATAACATTGTGCTTTACGCCATAGTGTAATATTTTGTTTATACTTTCTTTAGTGATATTTTACAGTGCTACATTTGGCATTCACCTGTTGTATCAAGAAAAATAAAATCACATCACATTAAGCAATGAATGAAATATGTTTGGTTTTTTGCATCTGAAGACAGGACAATGTAACACAAACTGTACTGGTCTATAAAACGATAGTTGTAACAAATTCTGTATTAATGTCTTCTAAGTGCTGTAACACTTTGGGTAATCAATGATGGCCCCTATATAGAGGTGAACAAAAAGCGGGTTTAGCCCAACTCGATCTGAACCCGAAACCCGAACTCGAAACCCAACCTGGGTTTTAGTCAACAAAGGGAAACCGGGTTTTTGACCGGGTTAAAACCAGTTTTCGGGGTTTTGACCGGTTTTCCAATCCGACCCGATTTCAACCCGGGTGCAACCCGATTTTGAATTCTAAAAACCCAACCGGTTATATACCCGGCGGGTACTCCCAAAACCCGAACCGGGTAGGGTCATACCCGGGTACAACCGGGTAGGGTTTTCGGGTTTTTTCCGGCTAGGGTATAAAACCCGGTTTTTTTTGCACCTCTACCGTAGTACCGTATGGCTATATTTTCTTCTGTTAACTGTAGAAAGTTAGTCGTGTGCAAGCCCAATTATACCTATTTAGTTGTTAAAGCCCAACCAGATTCTTCATGGGCCATATCTATTTAATTTGGATCATTTTTTAAGCTTTATTACAAAAGGACCAGAACAAAGTCCAAAAATCAAAATTGTTTATGTTTTCCTTTTTTGGTCACAAATTTTATGTAGATTTAATACCGTTTACAGACTTTATGTGGTCAAAACATCATGGTGTTAGTTACTTAGTTTTAATGGTTTCAAGGTTGTCTCAAATATTTCCAGTCTTGTGTGTGTAATTAAAAAAAAAAAAAAACATAAATAACATATATCAAACCAGTAAGCACTTATATACGTATAATTTAAAATATATAATAAAAGTATTAAGTAGTATTATGTTATAGATGCAGTAAGATAAGATATTATATCGATGATTGTTGTAATTGATATCTTGTCTTGTCTTTTTTTTTTTTTTTTTTTTTTTTTTTTTTTTTTTGGAACGCCAAATAACTCCTTCGGATCAGTAATGGAGTATCATCGTGCCACCACTACTGACCCCACCTTTTGCCTCACCTAAGAAGAAACCCTCTAGAGAGGCATGAACCCGAGACCTCTCCATCATTAGGAAAACTCCTTACCTCACTCTTACCACTTGGGTAAGAGGTCTGATAAGAATTTTGAAGATGGTTCCATGGGTCTTTAAATACTCAAATTTATTACTCAAAAGAAAAAATTATCATAAGTGTAAACATAATAACTAAAATAGAGAAAAGTCAACACAGAATAAGTGTAATTGATAGTAAATCATAAATGTATTAATGAGAGATGGTACAATTTTCGGATAAAAGGGTAGAAGACCCGTCAGTGGTCACTCATAAATGTGCAATATCTTAAATGTAAATGTAAATCACATGGAGATTTTTTTTTTTTTTTTTTTTTTTTTTTTGGAAACGGCAAATATTATTAGATGCCACAACTTAGTAAGCAACTAAGAGTGGAAAAGGAAGTACAAATACAAAGGAAAACATGAGAAAGAAAGTTACAAAGGACAATTCACCCAATCCTCCCAATTACAATAGGTTTTACTTCTATGCTTAATCCATAAAAATGACATAGCAACGATGTCACTCGATATAACCAAATGAGATTTGTGAATGTTGTTGAAAACCACGTCGTTTCTTGCCTTTCAAATAATCCATAGAGAACATTGGATTATAGTGAACAATATCTTCCGTTTTTTTGGACAATTTCCCCACTTGATGGCGAACTTCAATAATTCTACTACCGAGGATACCTTTGGAAATGAGAGACCGCACCAATTAAAAATTCGATTAAGAGAATCCAGAGCTCGAGGACACTTGATAAGAGCATGATTGGAACATTCTACTTCAACGTTACATACTTTGCAAAGAGATGATCCGACATTTATACCTCTATCCAAGAGACCTTTCGTCACTGGGATTCTATCCATACAAGCCTTCCAAACAAAACAATTTACCTTTAATGGAATCCAATTCAACCACGGCATAATGAATTGATTGCATGATGTGAGCTTTTCATCAATTAGCGTCCTGACATCTCGTACTACATATGAGCCATCGTGGGATACTTTGCAAACTAAGTTGTCATTCATGTCGGTAGGAATGAAAGAGGAAATCAAGTGTAACATTATACTTAGCTCATCAATACACGTTTGATTATCAAAGCCTTGTGACCAATTCCACGTGAATCCATGAACACCAATACGATCAGAAACGCAACAATTTTTCTGATTTTCTAATTCGAAAATTGATGGGAATAATACCTGAAGTATGTCATCACCAATCCAGTGATCCTTCCAAAAACGAATTTGTTTGCCATTACCGATTTTGAAGAGGAAGAAATCATTGAAGCTAAGCCCAAACTCAGAGATATCCTTAGATACCTTACAAATGTTATTCCAGACCCCTGATACTCTAGATTTACACAAGTGATGTAACGGTTTATCCTTAAGAGCATGACAAGCCATAACAACTTCCTTCCAAATGTGGTGATTGTTGTCACGCAATTTCCACCACCATTTCATTAGTAGCGCATGGTTTCTGGCTTTGAGAGAGCCCACACCTAAACCACCTTTCTTTTTTGATGCCAAGATAAGTGACCAAGAAACCCAACAGATTTTTTTGTTATCGGTGCCACCCCAAAGAAAACCTCTTCTAATCTTTTCGAGACGATCAATGATACAAGAGGGGGCTTTAAATAATGAAAAGTAGTAAAGAGGCAGATTGTTCAATACCGATTTCACAAGTGTTAAACGACCACCAAACGAGAGATGCTTCGCTTTCCAATCGGATAGTTTTGATTTGAAACGATCGACGATCGGGATCCAATGCTTTTTAAGGTTCATATTTGCTCCAACGGGGACACCAAGATATGTGAATGGAAATGAATCCGGAATGCAACCGAGACATGAAGCTAGATCATTCACTTGAGGGTCAGAGATGCCCACACCAAACATTTTTGATTTGTGAAAGTTGACTTTTAAACCTGAAGAAGCATGAAAACAACGTAGAATACGGGCTAGGTTTTTCATATTTAAATTAGAAATCTCACCCATGAATATTGCATCATCCGCATAGAATAGATGCGAGATGGTAGGACCGTTGATGCCAATTCGAACACCATGAAACATACCCTTTTCCTGAGCCTTTTTCATTGCAACATTCAAACCTTCCATCGCTATAATAAATAAAAAAGGAGAAAGGGGATCTCCTTGTCTAACTCCTTTGGTAATATGAAATTCTTTCGAAGGTGAACCATTGACTAAAACCGATGCAAACGATGAGTTTAGACAACCATTGATCCATTTGCGCCATTTGACACCAAAATTCATTTGGTGCATGATCGAGTCCAAGTAATTCCAGTTAATGGAATCGAAGGCCTTCTCAAAGTCTACCTTGAACATAAACAAACTATTCTTATTACGTTTAGACCAAGAAACAATTTCGTTGATGATGAGAGGGCCTTCCAAGATATTTCTATCGTTCACATATGCAGATTGAGTAATGTCCACGACACTACTAATGACACTTTTCAATCTGAACGACAGAGCCTTGGCTAAAATCTTATACATACAACCGATGAGGGATATGGGCCGATAATCACCGAGGTTTACGGGATCCTTAATTTTAGGAATGAGTGTAATGAAAGAAGAATTACTACCCCTAGAAATTTCACCCGAAGATTCGAATTGTTTGACAAACCTCATTATGTCCGGAATGATAGTCTCATAATGTTCTTTCAAAAACTTGAAAGTAAACCCATCGGGCCCAGGGGATTTATCGCTACCACAGGCCCAAATCGAAGCTTTGATCTCTTCAATGGAAAAAGAAGCTTCGATTTGATCACGTTGAGTATTGGAAAGAGTGAAGAAGAGATCACTTACAATGAGGGGCCGAACCTTCCACCTTTCATGGAATTTCTGAGCAAAAAATCGTTGAGCTTCGTCTTTAATATGTCTAGGATTATCAACCCAGGAACCGTCAATCACCAATCCATGAATACGATTGATTCTATTCTTGTTTTTGAGAATGCCGTGGAAAAATGAGGTGTTTTCATCACCATCTACCGCCCATTTAATGCGAGCCTTTTGCCTTAAGTCCAACCTTCTACATTGCTGCAATTCTAGCAATCTTGATTTTCCATCAGATACTTCTTTTATCTCGGCACTAGAAAGCATCCTGGTTTCAACTGTTGAGTCTAGTACTTCAATTCTGTTTTGTAATTCCAGTAGCTCCTTATTTTCTTTAGCAACTTCCTCTAATCTCCACTTCTTAATTTGTTGCTTAACAAACTTCAATTTTGCTGTAAGCAATTGATCAGGAAGACCAAAACCTTGGAATATTGCCCATGCATGTTTAACCACATCATGAAATCTATTTAGATGTAACCAAGAGTTGTAAAGTCTAAACGGCTGAGGACCAAAATCCACTTTCGAGTTACATAAAGTTATAGGCGAATGATCAGAGTGTAACCGTGGATGAGCTGAATCACATGGAGATGATCTGTAATACCTACTCCTACATCACTGCATTTGTTACGTTTACCTTAGTTTTGTCGTATTTATAATAATATTGTTAATTTAAACTTTAAAAGTTAATTAGTTTCATGCATCGTACGGTTTATGGAGAATTTTTTTTATAAGGAAAACTCATACACACCTATCTACCACGATTATGTACATTTTTTCATGAATATATACATATGTCCATCACCGGACTTGAACACCCAACCTCAAGGTTGGAGGGTCCCCACGATACCGTTAAGCCAACGACCCTTTGATTATGTTTAGGGAGTAATGTATGACGTGTCTGAATCTAGACCTAATCTATATATTGCATGATAAATAAATCTCATTTATTTTCTCTGATTCTCTCTACCTATCATTTTATCTTATCCACCAAATCGTTAGTCGTTGATTAGATGAGCACCACTCTGGCACTCTCAATGATCTAAACAATTTGCAATAGTAATTAGGTGTATGTTTGAGTTTATTTGTATTTCATTTGTAGCTAGGTGATGACTAATGTGGTTCTCTAATTAGATTAGATGTTAATTACGGATCAGTAAATTTTTAAATATAAAAAAATCGATATAGTCGTTAGAAAAGGTATGGCTTATTATATGATTATGTACTAAATAAAACAATTAAGGTCAACCATAAGTTTATGTTGTCGAGAATTCAAACTGAAGTTGGGACAGTCAACATTTGATAGAATCAATTAGCAATAAGAAGATGGGCATATTCCTTTAAACCTTAACCGGCTATATATTTTCCTTCTATAAAAACCGAATCAATGATAGAACTGCAACAAACCGAAAACAATTAAAAGTATAAATTTGAAAAACTATATATATAAATATTTTCAACAGTAATGTTTTATTTTTAATTTAATTTAATGTTATATTATAATTATAATAATATTTGAAGATAAATAAGAGAGATGGTTGAAGATGAGTGTGTAGCTTAATTAAACATGGGCTTAAGTATAGAAATAGAAACCAATAATAAAATAATAATAATGTGGGCATTGAAGATGCTTAGGAACAAGTGTTTTGGATGCATGAGATTTATATCCCCAAGGACTTCATATTTATTATGTGCACGTGTGTGTACGTGCCTATCTCTTTTATTGCGTAATCATACACCAATTCGTTAGTGTTTATGAACACATATATATATTTTTGGAGCTCATAGTTGGAGTTTGTGAATGAAACTGAAACTGATAGCTAAAGACTTTGATCGGAGATTCTGTTTAGAAGTTAGTTAAAGAAATTATATTCAGCCAATCTTAATTTCACATACTTTTTGTTAGGCATTTTTGTACGTAAGAGTGCATATTATATTTAAACCTATAATCTCAATCTCAATATCCAATAAGGCACGATAATCACTTGTAATCATGATGCAGTTTTTGTAAGCGATCAATGGCTCGAGAGACTCATGATTAACAAAGACGATAAATCGAACCAATGGTTCCAAGAACAATGTTCTTAATATTCAATAATCAACAAAAAACTCCTAAAACATGAAACCCTCGATCCCTATTTATACTAAACAAAATATAAAGTAGGAAACAAATAAGATAAACTAGGAAATTGAAATTTAAACAAATAATAAAAGATAACGTCTTGATCTTTTCTAAATAAAACGCCACCTGCATCAAATCATCTATGCCAAACACTTACTAACTCAAGTGATCAAGTCATTATGGTTCAAATTAAGTAATAGTACTGTTTTTTATAAATGTTTGACGTCAACGTTTTTGTTGATAGTTATCTTGAAGTTTTCCAGTTGTAGTTGCTACTTACGAGTGTTTTTATATGTAATGTTTTATCTCTCGTATAGTAGGCTACAATATTTCTTTTTTTGGCCAAAGAAGAAAGAGCAACGACTATGACTATGGTGATATAAGTCAGGTTGAGTTGATACGATGGTGTCAACATACCCTCTTTGTGAGGGTGCTTTTAATCTGTATCATTCCCATTATTCACTTAACCAATTGGGTATTACGCCACCACAAACGTCTAGACTCTACATATGTGACTTATTGATCAAAGGTTCGAATACGTGCCTCATCATATGTGGGTAACAATGGACATGTGATTTGTCCAGTATTGATGCTTTTTGCGGATGGGACTGACACATACCATTGAAATATGGTACGGGGTCAGGGTTCCCCTCCAAATTACCATTTTTTCTTCTATTCGATTCACTTACCTTTCATAATCACTTTTCCAAGTTGATCGATCTTCTATAACGTTCATGTAACGTTTTGTTAACAATAGTTTTCAATCAACAATCCTGGTGTCAAGTCAATGATTGTTGAAAATTTGAAGTTACTGAAAATTCAACATGTTTAAAGATTTTATTTACTAGTTTTTTAAAAGCTTGATTTAGTGTGAAATGGTTCAAATGTCTAAGGTCTTGGTTCGATAGAATTTTGTGAACAATTGATTTGGAACTTTCTTTGTCGGGTTATTTTATGCAACATGCTTTTTAATCAAGTTGCACGTATTTGGTACCTAGCCAGTTTGATACATTTTTTGTTTGTTCATCCACTATTTTAGGTTTGTTGATATGATCACTTTCCATTTTCACTGTACAAAAAGATTGATATGCTTAAAGTAAAAGTTTAATAATACGTTTGCCAAGATAATGAATTGAAAACATGTAGTAAACTCAAAAATGTGTATAATTTTATAGTACTTCAAGTACTATTAAGAGGATTAATCAATGGTAAAGGGAGAAACTGAGTTTATTATATATAGAGTCAATTACATGGTTCGTCTCAATGGTTTATACAAAATTACATCGTAAGTTTTTATACTTAACTTTTTGCACTGGCTGTCCAAAAACATGAAAGTTGTTACGCGGTTGATCCCTCCTTCAACTAAAATGACTACCATAACCTTAATGTCATTGCTTTTTTTATAGATTTTAGTGATGGTAACTTAGAGCACACGGAGTGGGTTCGTTCCCGTCTGCGTTTTGGCTCCAGAACGCCGTGGGACGGCGTCCAGCCACTCCGTGGCGCCGTTCCCGACGACGTTCACGGACCACCGTCTACTTCCAGACGCTGTTCACCAACGGATTCTTCCTTTTTTTAATTATTTTTTTTTGTGTTTTGTTCCCAATTTTTTGTGTTTTTATTATTCCAGAACACTGTCCAGAACATTGTTACCACTCCACAGAATTCTCACTCACAAGATTCTCCAGAACACTGTCCTGAACACTGTGTTTAGGACGTCACCACTCCGGCACTCCGAGTGCTCTTAGTCATTTTAGTTGAAGGAGAGACCTTCATGTTTTTGGACTGCCGATGCAATAAATAAAGTATAGGTAATTACGCTATAATTCTATGTAAAGGACACTGACGAACCATGCAATTACCACTTATATATAGATACAATCATACAAGCATTAAGTATTGATATGCTGAATATAAATAATAAGTCTATTATTTTGATTTTTGTTGAATAAATTAAGAAAAAAAAAATTAAGTAAAAAAAGAAAGAAAGGAACGCAGACTCGCAGAGTGAGTGTGTTAAGTTTCCAAAATCTGAAAACGAAGACTATGACTTTGAACAGTAAAAAACAACATCCTTTCCTTTACAGCTATTCATTCATCACTCCCATCCCATTTTATAATTCTGAAATCGACACTTCAGAAACCTCATCATCATAAAAGTATTCCCTCTTCACCCCCACCTTCCCTACTTGCTTACATTTTTCTACTAATTTTCGTTTTTATTAATATAATAAAAATAATGGAGTAATATACTTTGTATTTTGGAACATCACCTAACATTTCAGACTTTGGTCTTCACAGGTAAATCAATGCTTCCCATATTTATTCTTAATCAAAGACTTTGACTTTCACAATTAACATTAACATCTATGCTATGCTACCTGTATTTTACTGGTTAAAACATCTCTAATACGGAGTAAATTATGTTCGTCAAAAATTGCTTTAAAGCATTGAAAGCCCAAGTGATAAATGAAATAGAACACAAGACAGTAATAAATTCTTGCACAAGACAGTAACAAAGATGATAACAAAAATAAAAATAAAAAAGTAGTTAAAAACACATTTACAGTTTGTCTTAGAATCTCACTAGCTACTCTAGTCGCCTTCAAGAGTTGGTTAGTAACCACATGATGACTAAAGTTATTTAACAATCACGTGGATTTATTAATTAACATGCTCGGTCTAAGATGCTTGTTTTTTATTCTTAGGTTGTTTACCATTTCAAGGTTGAGCGATTGAGAAGCTTACCATCTGTCAAACAATTCTTTCACTATTTTATAAAGAAAAAGTAAATAGAAAACCATAAAGATTAACTTAAACCCAACGTTTCATGCCGTTCATCTAAGGGTGTGTTTGGCTACTCAATTTTAAAGGATTCTTGAAGATTATAAGAGATTGAGCTTCTAGTTTCGATAATCCTCATCCTTTGAAAATTCACAATCCTTATTTAGCATAAAAATTGAAACAGGATTATATAATACTCATAATACCCTAAATTAGAATCTCTTAAAGTGGATTCTTCAAAATTCTTCATCACCTTATTATAAAATTATTATATTATCCTTCTTATAATTATTAAAAGCTTAAAATTATAAAACATCATGTCCATTTATATCATTTTAAATCAATAAGCTCCAGCTCCAATACAGTTTGTCAAATGCTTATTAAAAAATATAAACGCCAATTCCAGCCCAAATAAAAGCTCCATTTCCAGCTTCTAACTTCTAGCTCCAACTCCAGTTCCATCTCCAACTATTTTTACCAAACACACCCTAACATTAGCAAAATACACAAGTAATAAATCAATTTCATGATGGCAAATCGATGATAATAATGAATTGTTATTTCTATTTTCTTTCAATTATTTAGAAATCGTGATAAATCAATCAAGGTTGTTAAGATTGAGATGTTACAGATGATCGTTTTCGTCTTCACAAGATCGGGATTGTAAGATCGAATCGGATCTTAAGATCCTACTTGTATACCATACTCTCGTACATTTGTGTTATAATACATCTATATGACCAAATGCATGACAAATTAATTAAATTTTTATGGTTTAAACATTATAACTTTATTTCAATACTACTCATAACAATTTAGATTTTTATATTTATTATTAAAGATATAGCTTTCACGTGTTAAACTTTTGTAGTTGAAGAATTGATTAGTTTTACATGTTTATAAGCAAATTAGCCTTTTATTAGATAAAATCAACATATTTATATTTTACTCCGTATTAACTTATTAAATTCAAGCTGAGTAAGATCAGATCATCATATCGAAATCGTAAGATCTTATAGTCATAATCGACATATGATCGCGATCCTAATAAGATCCTACTGTTTTAAGATCTTATGCAAGATCACGATCGTTTTTGTTTACGAAGATTGTAAAATAATAAGATCTTAAGATTAAGATCGGGATCGTAAGAACCTTGAAATCAATGATGATAATATGTTCGTATCCACACTTTTTGACATGGAGTATACGTTGACAAAGTGTTACTCCCTCCGTTCCAATCAAAGTGTCTACTTTGATCATGTATACAATTTTCGAAATATCCACTAACTACACTTTTCACCAATCACATAACATATTTACGCACTAAAATTTCTTTTAATTATTTGTTATATGAAAGTAGACAATTATTTAGAACAATCCAAAATAATAAGAGACACACATTTGAAATGGATAAAGGACTACACAAATTGTAAAATTAAAGTGACCATTTTTCAAAACTGGTAGGTAAATTTTCATGTAAAAGTGTAGTACCAATCTAATGTTTCAATTAAAAATCGAAATGTATGTACTATGTAGTGTGAATTTGTTTTTGTCCAAAACAAACATTTACAGCTGTTTTCACTTTAACCCCGTGGCCACGTCGTCATCATATTTCTCAAACACGCTTTGCTTCATACGATGCAAACCCACTGAGTCTCCCACACCACTAGTCACATTGTGAGTAGTAGTGGAAGCTGATGCACACTTGCCAAAAAGCCAAACCCAAAAGTTGACCATTTCGGGTATGTTTGGCGCAAGTAGCTGGAGCTGGTAGCTTGTAGCTGGAGCTGGTAGCTTGTAGCTGGTAGCTTGTAGCAGGTAGCTTGTAGCTGGAGCTTTTGGTAATATTTGTGTTTGGCAAAGTAGCTGGAGCTTGTAGCTTATGAATGTAAAATGACATAAAAGGACAAATATATTAATTCTAATAGATGAAAATAATTATTTGAAGGGTATTTATGTAATTTCACTTTTCATAAGCTACAAGCTACTTTCAAAAGCTACTTCAAGTAGCTTATGGTTTTCGAGCTTATGGAAACCATAAGCTACTTAAAATTTTATTAGCCAAACGGAGCTTATGAAAACCATAAGCTACAAGCTACAAGCTACAAGCTCCCATAAGCTCAAAAAAAGTGGTTGCCAAACATAGCCATCACCTTTTCTTTTTTTATCCAGATACCCCTAAATAAATCTTCCTACTCACTTTTACAAAAGTAAAGGGGACCAAATATAATATTGCCCACAAAATAACTACTGTACTACATACATACACATATGGTAAAATAAATAAATAATAACAACTGTACTACATACATACATATGGTAAAAAAAAAAGGGTAAAAATATTGTTTGGACTTCAAACTTTTATATAGTAAACCTACATTAGTAACATTTTGGTTACAGTAGGTATAAAACATGAAATAATAGATCAGAAGAACCTCCTTCGATCTTTTAACACCAACAACAACCAATATGCAAAATCCTAAACAAACCAAAGTAATTTAATTTAACTACATTTAATACTAGGAACAAACGAGAACCCGAATCTTTAGAATGCCCCAAACGTATACCATCATTATGGAAGGTGAACTAAAATTAAACCTCCATGTGATCTAAAGAGGGAGAAAAAACCGAGCTTCCAAGCCCCGACGCCTGGAATTGTTGAATAATAATGCTCGGCGAAACCCAGCTTGTGAAATTACTAAAATACCCATACTCCTATATCTAAACTGTTAGTCAATCAGGAACTACTGTTGACCCTATATGAACAAATGCAGCCTTGTTAACTAAACTAGAGCTGCAACCTTTGCTCGGTGACTAGCAACCATGACGTTTGATTTCACTCTTTCGTCATCTGGAAGTTCAGAGGTTTCGCTAAACGATGCCGATTTTAAATCAGCAGGGGGGATAAAACAGTCCATTGATAAACCAGGAACGTTGAAAGCAACTTCTTCAATAGACCATGCTTCTTCCATTCTAGTCTTCGTGTGGCTCATTGCCATTTCACCGAATCTGAAAAGGGTAACGACTGAATGACCCGAATGGGCTATCATTATGCCTTCAACGGGTCTATAATCGTCCATACTTGAATTAATAGTGGTCTCCCAATAAACTGCATCACCACCATTGGTTTGAATCCTAGTGAGATGTGAATCCTCCATGTGAATTATGAGTCCTGTTTTCTGGCTAAAATAGCCAAACAGAACGTGCCGAATGATTTCTGCTGGACCTTCGCTTCTTAGCTTTAACGTTTGTGGATCAGCACATAGCTTAAGTATAAAGCAATCTTCACCATTGATCTTCTTTTCACCCACACACTTAGCATCTGTAAACATACTCGCAGTGGTTCTAGGATCAAGACCCTGTAACAAAATACAAAATCTTGAGTTCTAAAAATATAAATATCCTGCAATTAGCTGTTTATATAACTACTATATACTACTCCGTATATACTATGAGGTTGCCTCTCATTGCGTATTTTAAGAGCAGATAAGTGGATCTAAGCTCTCTCTTGAAAACTATTTATCTGTTTATTTTAAAAGAATAAACACTTAAAATAATGTAATACGCAAATATTAAAATACAACCAGGGTTGGGTTGACCTGAAGAGCGCGGCGCAAGGGCCGAACAGGGCCTTTGGCGGTGTGTGCGCCGAGCCAAGGTGTGTGTCTCCACACCAGATTTCCATTGCAGCCTGCATGAACCTTGCTACCACCAACAGCGAGCTCGACATACCACATGCCTGGGTTCATCTGCCACAGAATAAATCCACCACTGTCAGCAGTTCTGCCAGCATGCTTGTTTCTCACCACCCTTGATGCTGTTTCAAACTCTGAAGCCACCATTTTCACTTTTCCCATAGCATAAGCATTCTTTATAGAGTTTTGAAGCTTTTGCCCTCCAGATGCAGCTGTGTATTGTTGCAGTATGTACTGAGCAGATGAAGTTTCCTTAAACATTAAAAAATAATAAAATAAATAAGTACTGTTTACATATTATGCACTTTATAACATAATACTGTTTAGCTATTTACATGACTAGCAAGATTGATTTGGCTAAAAACCTATTTCAGAGCCTACATAAACTTGTTAAGTTTATAAACTAAGCTGGTAAGCTCATATATGGTTGGCAATTGATAAGCTATATAAACTTGGAAATAATAAAAGCATAATGAACAACAAGAATAATCTCGTAATAAAACGGTTAAATATGATCTTATCGGTTGTATCCATAGTTTAGCATAGCACCACTATAAACATTAAATTTTCATTTCTGTTATTAAGTGTAAACATAGTAAACTCAAAACTACTATAATTTTGCTTCACTATTCGCTTTAAGAAAAAAAAAAAAAAAAAAAAATTGTATTCCTCATTTACTTCCCATTTTAAGAACATGAACAGATTATATTATAGATAAGTAATAAATTCAGAGAAATAAATTTAATCAATTTACTTGAAATAGGCTAAAATCCAACCCCTCTAGAAATTACTCAAAATAGAAAAGAAAAGACTTTTTAAAAATAAAAAAAAAAACAAAAAACATTAAATGGGGGTAATATTATTTGAAATCATGATATCTATGACGTCTGACAACGAAAAGACTGTGTAACTTACAATGGGTGTGTCCTTGATGCTCAGATGAGGCCAAGGGTCAGTGGTGCTAACATGCACCGGGGCTAATGGTGCACCCATTACACCAAGCAACAACCTTAAATCTGACCGCTGTTTATAAGCCATCGTCGCCGTCATAGACGACGGTGTCCTACTTAGTTGTCCTTTCATCCACTGTCCGATAGCTGACCCGGCCCGCTTCGAATCCCTAAGCTCCGACCCTTCTTGATCAGGCCCTTCGTATAACGGCGCTAACGTCTCCCCGGTTAAACTGTTTTGGTCACCGTTTGTTATCTGCTTTGGCCTGCGCCGGAGTAGCGCCGACATCGGTGAACGGCTTCTTGCTGGACTCTTTGAGCGTGACCGCACCGGTGATAAACCTCGTATTACTTCTTCTTTTAGTGCTGAGAAGAATCCTTGCCTTTTTTCCATTTTTTTCGCTAGTAAAAGAAATAAAAAGAAATTTATTTTACTAAAAAAACACTACTACTACTACAAGGTGTGTGATTTTTAAGATTTGTTCATGGATTATTCAAATAAATAAACAATAAATAAAAATAATTGTGATTGAAGAAAGAATGTGATTTTGGTGGAAAGAGAATGAGGAGATTTTTATGTGTGAAATGAAATATGATTATGATGGATTTATGATGTTGTTCCCTACGGAAACAGTAAAAAGAAGGTGGGGGGTGTGGAGTGGGTACAGTTGGGTTGGGCCTATACGCGAATCTATAGCGTCTGAATGTAACGCATAACACAAAAGGTAAGTTATGAGTATTTCTACAGTCATATATGGAAAATCATAAGTTTGTTTTACTCCACTTTTTACCGGGAATGTTTCATGTTTATCTTAATATAATTAGATTATAAACGTTCATTGTTTTTGCACAATGAAAATCCCTCTTAATTTTTGTAATTTATTTAAAATTGTACGTTAGTTACTGGTAAACGGGTAAACGGATGAAATTTTCCTTGTTCAGGTTACTCGGGAAGGACGAGCATTAAAATTATATGTTAGTTACCAATAAACGGGTATCCGATGATATTTTTTTGCTCAGGTTACCCGGGAAGGATGAACATTAAAATTGTATGTCGGTTACCAATGGTAAACGGATGAAATTTTTCTTGTTCTGCTTACCCGGAAAGGACGAACATTAAAATTGTATGTCGGTTACCAATAAACGGGTAAACATATGAGATTTTCCTTGTTCAGGTTATCCAGGGAGGACGAGCATTTTTACTCAGATGTACGCCGCCTAACCGGGTCATCTCTGGCCACCCAAAGATATGTTGTTAGTGAAGTTTGAACATGTGACCTCCTGTGAGGACAACGTTAACCATTGGGGGATCTTGTGATGATTATTTCAGTTACCAATGTGAAGTCTTTTATACTCAGGAACGGTAGATCAACTAAATAAAATATGTATCTTAAATGTATATTCAAGGGCGGAACTAGAAAATTCTAATGGAGGTAGCGAAAAAAAATATTTTATTTATTTTATAGCTTTGTTGGAGCGATTATTTTAAAATAATCGTTAATACCTTAAAAAAATTAACATAATTTAAAATTTCTTGTGGAGATGATTGCTTACGCTGAGCTCACTTATCTCCGCACCCGACTACTCGTCTAGATGAGTATCCAAAATAAACATCTTTATTTTTATTTTATATGTTAGTGAAGAATACCATTGTTAAGGTTGTGTATATGACAAAAAAGGTTAAGGATGGGTATGAGGGCGCGTGAAAGTTGGTTAGGAATTGGAAGGACAGTTGATGGGATACAACAAGGAAGGGTTGAACCCCCAGTTAATTGGATTTAAGGTAACTTTCTGCAATCACCTCATTTTAAATTCTATCTTTAATTAAACAATATCATTTTTTCCAATTTTCTGAAAAAAGAAGAAGCTGAATATTATTTTATATTTATAGATAGATTAGATTTTAATTATATTATAATTATAATAATATATTAATACTATGTGCATAATCAAAATGGACATATTGCTTGAGAATGCGGGATTATAAGTATTTTGATCCGATAATAGAAATTATGTACATACTTCACTAATATCTAAAAAGTAAACAATGAATTGTAAATAATCTGATATATCTTATGAAATAGATAAAGAATTGTGAGTTGTGTACTTGTGTGACAACGAAAATATCCCGAAGATGGAGATCGATAGTTATCTTGAAAAAAAGTAATTAATACTTTTATCACTACTAAATAAAAGTCGGGCCCAATATGAAAGATAAGGCAACCCGTGGGCCTACTTTCACACGTACAAAACAGGTGCCTATTACACGCTTAAATCCTATCATCATCAACTAAATACCCTTTGGTTTGGGGCTTTGGGCCCAACTCTCTTTAGTTTATAACTTAATGGAATTAACATTTTCAGTTGATGTCAACAGCAAATTTTTATAAATTTTTTGTTCTATTCACTGGGCGGAGCCATGTAGAAGGTAGGGGTAGCAGTTGGTACGGGTCCATTCTTAATACGCAGTGTAATTTCTATTGAAAAATAACATTTTTAGTTGCATTTCTTGTTTATGCTACGAGTTCAGAAAAATTGGGATACCATTGCTACATGTATCTCAAAATCCTGGATCCGCCACTTCTTATCTCAATATTATTTTCGTATATATATTAGATCAGATAATGGATGTTTATTGTTCATCTTTAATACACATATAATCGTAATCATTGATGCTTTTTAAATTTGTATGACCAAAAGTACTGGCCGGGTCCTTGACTCCTTGTGACATAAAGTTGTATACAGAATGTAATAATAATTTATATTTAGATTTAAATATAATTAAGCCCTTCTTTATTTGACCATTTATCACAAACCACGTAGTTAGGTGTAGATTTATTAATAGTTAAACAATAACGGAACCCAATTTTAAAATGTAAATCGTCCTGTATCACATCACCACGAAGTAGAAACTAAGGGTGCGTTTAGTTACAGAAAAATTTCTCCATTTTTCTTTTTCCATTTCTCTAGAGAATGAGAAGTGTTTTACCTCTCTAGAAAAGCATGAAAAATCTAGAAAACATGTTTCGTTGCAAGGCGTGGAGTTTTCCTTTTCTAAGGAAGAGTAGAGATGGAAAACCATTTAAAGTAGTTTTCAACTTTGTAGTTATAAAAAGGAAAACAAAGGGCGCGTTTAGTTACGGAAAAATTTCTCAATTTTTCTTTTTCCATTTCTCTAGAGAATGGGAAGTGTTTTACCTCTCTAGAAAAGCATGGAAAATCTAGAAAACGTGTTTAGTTGCAAGGGGTAGAGTTTTCCTTTTCCAAAGAATAGTAGAGAATAAAAACATAGAAAACCATCAAAAGTAGTTTTCTACTTTGTAGTTATAAAAAGGAAAACAAGGATTTTCCTTTTCTTAGAAAAGTTTTTTAGAAAACTCGAATTTGAACATGTTTTCTAATTTTCTTGTCTTCTTAGAAAATTTTTCTAGAAAAGTGGAGAGTTTTCTGTAACTAATCGCACACTAAGTTATCTAAAAATAGTGAAATTGATTTGACAAGTGTTTTGGCTACTGACCATGTGCTTGAAAACTCGAAAACTTATTTGATTAAAATTAGTTGCTGCCACCAAAACCCAACCGAGCCCGACCCAACCCAACATTCTCCTTCTTTCATGGATATAATAATTATGAAAAGTTCCCTTTATTCATGGTACCAATTACTTTCTTTATAAATATCTATAAGCCAAGCTTTTAAATTATAAAATTATTACCAAATGGAATATACGTAGCGGTCTCGAGGTAATATATGTAGGTCTTAAACAATTAAAAGGTTGTGGCTTTGGTGTAAACAATATAAGTGGTGTGTGGTTACACAATTTTCTTTACCTTTCATAAAAAGTATATGATAAAAAGTACCAAAAAAATGTTACTTAATTTTAAATATACACGTAAACGAAAAATATATATCACTTATTAATGTTGAGTTAGAGGGGCACCAAATTGATTGAATGGGGGTTACACATGTCAAATGTCACTTGTTTTACGAATTTTATTACTAATACATATGTATATTGATGATAGCAATTGTATTAGACCACTCTCTGACATAAATGATGGAAGAAATGAACTATTAGCTCAAGGCTATGTCAGCAAGTTTTTTGAAAAATTGAACAAAGTTATGTTAGCAAGTTCTCAGAAAAACCGAACAAAAACTGACCATTGATGACATAAAAGACTAAAACTTTTGAGCCCGCTGTATATGAATAATAGAATTATTATATAACTGAAACAAAAAAGAAGAAGTTGTCCCACAGTTTTCTCGTTACCCCCGTCTTACCCGCAATGAATGGAACAAAGACGGTACCATATGCATTGGTGTTAGGGATGGAGACATGACCGGGCAGTGTAGGCAATAATTTTGACTACAAAATATATATGATATGATGTAAGATTTTCTTATTCGAAGGGTATTTTTAATATTTTCTCATTTAAAAAATTAAATTGAAAAAAAAATTATGTGGGCTCTGCCCCCTGTTTCGTATCCTGTTCACCGTGCTAACGGGCCAGGTTCGTAAGCGAGCACTTTATTGATTTAAAAAAAAATCAGCCCGGCCCAACTTTGTGAAACAAATTAAAATCACTCCACTGAACAAACATTCCCACGTTCAATAAAAACATAATCTTGAAATTGAATTACAAACCCTCGCTGGATCTAGATCTTCAATTCCATTTCAATTTCAAATCTCCTGGAAAAAAAAATCGAATTCAATGGAGAACAAAGTTCAAGAGGTCAGTTTCTAATTTTGTATCGATGTTTTATCTGGTTTTTGCAGATAATAAGCTAATTAAACCGATATTTTGTTTGGTTTCTGCAGATTATAGAGCAACAAGTGTTAACGGTAGCGAAAGCAGTAGAAGACAAAATCGATGATGAAATCGCTGCATTAGAAAAGCTTGATTTAGACGATATTGAGGTGTTGAGAGAACGAAGGTTGCAACAGATGAAGAAAATGGCTGAAAAACGTAGCCGTTGGATATCATTAGGGCATTCTGAGTACACCGAAATATTCTCCGAAAAGGATTTTTTTACGATTGTTAAAGCCAGTGATCGCGTTGTTTGTCATTTCTATCGCGAAAATTGGCCTTGCAAGGTTCATTTCCGAATTTCTCATTACTATTAATTCGTTTTCGACGACTTAATTGCTTTGCTTGGATGATCATAGTATAATAACTACATGACTACACGAGGTTAGCTAAGCGTAAAACTAATGGTATCGAAAGAGCATATAACATTGCAGAAAGCCAGTAGGAACATTGTACCTAAAAATCTTTGAATAGCTTACTTCTAGAATTCAGTTTGCAGAGTCACATTTTCATTTCGGTTGTCGTGCATTCTGAAGATTCTTTAAGATCTTAGGGATTTTTTAGAAGTCCTACCGTGGTGTACAGACTGTCCATTGTATATGTAGTGTTGAGTTGTAATTTGGTGTCTTGATAGTTATACATTAAAAAAAATGGTTTCTCGATTGATATGGGTTCAATTTTTAAAAATGGGTATTAAACGCACCAATTTAGCCGGGTTGATGGGTTTAGAAATTCATTCCCATGCATATAGTGAATCCTAGTTTCAAACCAAAGAATCCCTACTGCTCCCAGGTCCTATACAAAAGGATATATTAAATATAGTGCGGTGATAGTGAATTAGTAAGTAAGGAGATTAGCACGAATGATATGCAAGTGTTCACTTAATAGATTGGATCAAAACGAGTAAGATTGTATGTGTGGCTGCATTTACTATACAAGGATGTGATAGTAATCAACTTGGATGGATTTTAAATTTTTACTAATACCCTTTTATTTTAACTGCAGGTAGTGGACAAACACTTGGGCATTTTGGCCAAGCAGCATATTGAGACACGATTCATAAAGATTCAAGCTGAGAAAAGTCCATTTCTCGCAGAAAAGCTAAAGATTGTTGTTCTTCCAACTATTGCTCTTATAAAGAATGCTAAAGTGGATGATTATGTGGTACGTGTGACCCACTCAAGTGATATGCACTTTTGTAGTTGTTTTTCCTTTTGTATTGATAGCTTTACCCGAAATGATGTGTAGGTGGGATTTAATGAGCTTGGCGGAACTGATGATTTTAGCACAGAGGAACTGGAAGAGAGATTGGCAAAAGCACAAGTTATCTTTTTTGAAGGTGAATCGTCTTTGAAACCATCAAAGCAGCAAGCAAGAAATGTTCGACATGGCTCCAATTCTCATGATTCAGATTCTGAGTAAACGCTCTATACATTTTCTAAGTATTTTGCTTGCTATATCAAAGTTTGTAGGTTTGGCTGTAATATTACAATTTTCTAAGAATGGGTGTGGTTTCTGGATGCATGGGCTTCTCTTTTTACATGCTTATGGTGTGTTTTTTCGGTTCATATATGTAATCATTGCTAGGTCCTTTTAATAACATGCAACAATGAATAACTCATTTTTCCATCTACTTCCATGAAAAGGTTGGTGCTCGTAGTTTACCAAGGTAACTCCCTTTTACCCCTAAAAAAAGGTTGGTGCTGGTTAAACACACTATCATAGCAGGTACCAAATTTTCAGACTGGTGTTATACAGGGGACTGGGAGATTTGTGTACATTTGTTAAAGGGCTGCAAAAGCTTGGGGATTAGTGTGGAGTTTATATACTCTTCTGTCGCTCTGCATTTTGTATCACTGCACAACTGGAAAATCATGACATGGTACTGGGAATGGAGTACCCAAGTTGTGTTTGATGTTTGATGCTCATGGTTTTTATTTATTGTAGAATTTCATATTTCCCTCCATAAGCCCCATAAATATCATATTTCTCTAGTTTTAAATGCATATGGTATAATGAACTGATGCATGTTTGGGGAAATATTGTATCCACTTTTGACCCTTTTTCATCTCGAGTGGAGTCCCTGAAATGTCTTCGTCCATTAGTTTTCTTGAAGCCCGGGTAAGAGGCGGAGCCATGTAGAAGGTAGGGTTTGCAGTTGTTACGGGTCCATTCTCAATACACAGTGTAATTTCTATTGAAAAATAGCATTTTTAGTTGCATTTCTTGTATGTGCTACGAGTTCAGAAAAATTGAGATACCATTGCTACGGGTAAATCAATATCCTAGATCCGCCACTGGCCCGGGTAATGAGCTTGCCATTAGAAAGGATTGTGAAAATAAATTTGATTATAGCAAAGATGCCCCTCTTTTTGTACGATGCCTTGAATCTATCCATATACTAAGAATGAAATAGTGAGGAACTCGAAATCAGCACTTACTCATTTCTTCAAACAGAAGTACTCAAAAAACATTGTTAATAGTTGCTGTGTTATCAGTTAAGTTGAGCAGAAGAGAATTACCTTCTATTTACTTGAATAAGAAGTTAATAAACAGCCAACTTCTACATTATAAATAAACACTTTATTTTTCATCCCATCCTGAAAAATATCATTCGGAATCATTGAGACAATAACAATACATGAAACGGCGAGTAAAATGTGATAACAAAAAGCAACCAAAGATGATATACAGTAATATTCTACATTACTTAGCAATTGATATTGATTTGAGCTACAAAAAGTAATCTAAATGCCCATGGAGATTCAACTGTTTTATCCTCCTTCAACAACACAATTTGCATCATAAGAGTAGCAAACTTGAGATGTTTCAAGAGAAACAAGATTCACATACTAATAATAACAAAGTCCAAACCGCTTAGTCAGGTATGCCCCCCACATTATGGATAGATAAGCTATTGTGGAGCAGTCTGAGTTGCCGATTATCAACCTTTGCCACAATAACAAAATCTAAACCTTATACTGAAAATACTGCATTATTTTGTCAATTCTAAACATCTTAAAATCACATTGGATACAATTATAAATTACTTACTGTGTTGTTGATGGATCAAACTAGCCTAACGCATTTGACTTGGAACTAAAGGGTTGCTTGACCTGTAAGCAAGTGACCAACCTGCCCATCACTAGCGATTTCAACTTGGAAATTATTCAATTTCCAGGAGACATAATAGTAGGATGACAATTTTTTTAAAGATGAAATACGTTACTCCATCCATTATGCTCCTTACAAAAACAGAAATGAGATACAGGACAAATCCAGGACAATGTATCATCAGTGACAAATGCATATACTATTATTTCAAACTCGGATCCTCCAATTATACAACAAGAATATTCGCAAATGTACAAATAAAAAAAAAGTCAAATACCACCCTCAAGATTCAAAATTAAAAATAAAATACATAATCTAAAGAAAGAAATAAACACATCCTATCACCCTCGTGCCCAGCAACCGGAAACATCAAATGAGATTTTAAACATTTCGTCACTAAAATCCTACTACTTCCATTGCTAGGGCAGTAACGGCAACCACATTGGCAGACTTGAAAGAACCCCGAGTGATTGCCCTTGTTGCCCTAACTCCCTAAGCTTGGATTTTAAAGGACTTTGCTGTCAACATCTCAAGAACCTTACTGTAGTTTCTACATCACTTCATTCCCAACGCCGGAATTTTTTTTTTTTTACGATCCCAACTCATACTATAATGTGATCACTGATCACCATATGAATAAAGTTACCAAACTGTCTACAAATATACTGATGTGAAGTCCTCACTGCAGATGTTCACCATCAGAAGCCTCGTTCTGTGCATTGCTTGACAATGCTAAAAGATCCATAAGTTCCACCCGGTACTCCAGCCCTCTCAGGTAATGTCCCAGTAGCATGCACCTACGCATACAAATATATTCTAATTACTATTAAATACACGTAAATTCTAATATTAGCATGTTTCCGTAAAATAATAATTATATGACGCAATAAAAAAAGAGAAAAGGACCAACCAAAAGAGTAGACGAGCTAGATAGTCCCGACTTAAAGAAATAAGGGGCTGAAATTGAATTGAAGTGTTCTCTACGAGATCATTGCCTATCTCAGTATTTGCAGTTCCTATTGAGGTGCTTTCAGATATATGGGGAGCTTGTGAGTGCATCTTAGGCGAAAGAGTCGCGAGGAGACCATGGACTACGGAATGGATTGTTTCTTTGAGGTCTACAGATGTTGGCTCTGATAGCTCAGCCACCTGTCAATAATAATAAATCAATCTCAAAGAATAAGTAACTAATTACACGACAAATACCAAGTGCAATAAAAAACATTTTTATAACTAAACGACTAACCTTTTCTGGTTGTAAGGATCTTAAGTAGTCTAACAATTCATTCTTTTCTTCCCCAACAAACTGTTGCATCTGTAGAGCTGCATTCTTCCTTTTTACTTCATGGAGCTCCTGAAAATCAAAAGGGTAATAACTTTACTACAAAACCTACAATTACTTCAAGAAACCAGATACTTGACCATGCAAGGGCAATAGGTATTTGCTAATGGTCAACCACTTCTATAAAAATGTGATGTAATCAATATTAACAATTTTTTTAAATGTCTGGGTGATAATATTTTATTCAAGAGTATGTCATTAATGGGTTACTACTTCAACTAAACTTACAAGATTGAGCATACAGTCTAGAACTAAATTGTTGGTTCATTAAAACCAGAATTAATTCCCTCTCCCATGGATGACGTATGACAAATGGATCGTCAATCCTAGCACACTATTTACAAAGTTAACGAATTGCTAGAAAGTATTAAAAAATGGACGCATGAGTGAAGAGTAGACAAACCTCTGTAACAATATTCATCAAACTTTGGGAATACAATAATACTCAAGTTAATAATTTCAAAACAACCAAGTGCGAAAATTACAATTAATTCTCCCATTTTATACTCCTAAAAAAATTCTTCATTGATTAATTAAGCCCACAATTCGTAGTAAGAAACATAGAAAAATGCTAGTGTGGGCTGAACATTGAGGATAGTGCAGTTGTACACTTTCAACGAGGTCTTCGATTATAGTAGAACTCCTGCGAGACCTACAAAGAGTGATTGGCAAAACCACTAACAAAACAGTGTTGTATATCTTCTCCTTGCTGTTTTATGGTTGCAATACTGATTTACTTGTTTTTGCATAAATTTCTACCGCATGCTTTCTATAAGAGATGACAGAAAAGAGCTGTGTACCAGTACTAATTCCTACTGAAAAGAAGTATCACAATTGTAAATGTTACTGGCAGAAAACATCTCGATGGGAAAAAACAAATCTATACAAACTGTGGACACTATTGATCATCCAGATACAATGAACTTTATTTGATAAAGTTCATCTTGTATCTTTCTCGTTTTCAACAAATACCACTGTATTAGTCGTGAAATTGAATTAAGTTTATGCATCATCAACCAGTTATACTGTAATGACAAAGAGAAAACTCAACTTTGTGAAAATAGGAGAAGTTATTACCTTTTTGACAGAAAACAAGCGGGATTGCAGCTTTAAAATATATTGTTGTACTTCAGGTGTCATTTGACCAAGATCTGGAATATTAGATGCATTTTCACCAACTTTATCAGACTTATGTAGTTCATCTTGGCCAGAGGGTGTATTTGTTATTATATTGTTGTGCAATAAGGTTCGTAGTGCTTGAGATTTAGAATCCTCAATAGTCTGCTTATCTGTAGTGTCATCATCATTATCAAAGTTCCTCTCCAAACACAGCCTATATTCAGCATTCCGCAGTGTATACCTATAATGGAAGATAATTACAGTGAAATTCAAAGAACATTTGAACCATACATAATCAACAATTACCTAAATTCGACATATTCAGAATATTCAGTTATATGAGTATATGACACATTTCTTAATTTTAAAAGTTAGAAATATCAAATAATTAAATTTCAACATATAGACAAAAAGCTTTAACATACGTTTTTCATGAAAAAGTCAAAAAGCTTCTACATATATAGGGGAAGGATCTAGAGGGAAGCTCCATTTTCTGCGGAAATTCATTCATGAATGCATATATTAAGAACTCGTGAGAACTACTCGATTACATTGTTGTTCATATGTGATTTGCTTCATTCAAATGTAAACAAATCGGTTAAAGTGACTTTTAACACATAATAAATGATTTATAGTTTTCGGAGTTTTATTAATTCAAATTAACATATTTTTTCAATATTTCGACATGATCTTATGTGCACTAAGCTACTAACATGTAATCTCACGATTTAAACCACCAGATACCACAGAGAGAAGCCACGGCTGCGACTATATAATAATTCGGATTACCTTTATACGCATTTTCATATTCATAAGAAAACCATCAACGTCATAAAGGTTTATATTTAATTTTCAAACACATAAGAGCAAGTCTTGATATTCATTTGGACAAAGAATCATATTTGCATCAAATCTTTCACATTCTTTTCCCAATCTCGGATGTTCTTCGTTTAAATAAAAGCAAAAAACATGTGAATTAGGATTGCATCCAAGTAATGGATTCATTTGATATTTATTATATCTGTTGAATTTGAATTGAAAAATCGGCTTTAATAACTGAATCCAAATTCGGATAGGTCTGACATCATGCAATCTTTCTTTCATGAACATAAATAAAAAGCATACAATTAAAATCATGAAACCATGTTTTACAATTATGTTCCTGAAATTGTGTATAAATCACTATGTTCATCTGAAGTCCTAAATTTATCAACCAAAATAAGCAAACAAAGAAGACAAAATTATTAGAATACTCATACTATAAGAATCGAAGAAGCATACGTACCCAGTCATTAAAGAAGAGACCAGTAATTTGGAAAGGGGTTTCCATAAAGCCTCGATCAAAACTTGAAACTGGTCTGAAGGTAGTAATCCCAACATTCCTGAGATAGTCCTCTTCATCGCATCGATGGTAGTAGGTGGAACGTCTCTCTGGATGATGCTTACATCCAATGGCTCTATCTCTTGAATCAACTTTAATAGTACTGACTTCTTCTAATAGAATTAATATAAACCAATCCAGGCACAAATCAGTTCTCTTTCTATCCACAACCAATTAATACATTTATATATCTATATGTATAGTTTTGATCAATAAGAACTTAGCTTCCTATAAGAACTAATCAAAAATCACTAATTGCATCATATAACTTAAATTCCTCGATTAGCTCTTAAGGCTCTTATCATATATTAATTCAAGTTGTGGAATATGTTAAGCAAGATGAAATGGACTGAATTATTATATATAAACCATAGCAACTAATTAGAATTAAGACTTTCGGATTTAATAAATCAATAAGTGCAGTTAATCAGCTAAATAATACTAATACAGAAATATTAATTAACAAAACAAACCTTGGAGCGTGAATCGCCCTGATGTGGTCTGATCCCATCTGAAGAAGCAAAAACTAGGGTTTTCTTTACGTTAATTGAGACTTTACGAAAACGAACGATCGGAAAACATACGGATTGATTACGGCCCAAATTAAGTGAAGAAGAAGACGAAGCACAAGAAGAAGATGACGATGATATAAAAGAAGCGGCAAAAGATGCCATTAACAGACACCTTTTTGCGCTATCTTTCTACCTCTACCTCCTATCACTTGCTTATGTTCTGTGCGGCTTCCGCCACAACTTTTATATATTTTTCTTAATTAATTAATTAATTAATTATTACTCAACGACAAAAACAGAACAACAATATTTGATTGGGCGAGTCGTTACCATAACTGGACTACATATTTGGGCTTCGGCCGTACATATTAGCTCACTCTTACATTATTTTACTTGTGGACTTGTGCAGTTGTGCCTTGTGGTATAAAGCAACCCAAACTCTTTTAATCTCCTCTCTCTTCTCTCTTATCTATTATTCCATCCGTCCCATAATTATTGTCCATCTTTCCATTTTTAGATGTTCCAAAATAATTGTCCACTTCTCATTTCAACCAATAGGAGAAGAGTTTAGTGGGTGAAGATTTTATTTGGATGGTTGAAAGCTGTTGCGGTACCACTTTTATTAAACTGCGTGTTTTTTGTTGATGGACAATAATTTTGGGACGGAGGGAGTAAAAGAGAGACAATATTAGTTAATCATCTCCTTAATTACCTCTTAAAAAATAATCCTCACCCATTGGATTAGCCTACTAAATTACAACCCTTGATCTTCATTAGCCAGATGATTTATTAATCTCAAAAAATTAAGACTCCTTTTTTTCTGGAATTACCCTCATATGTCAGGTACCTATTCCTTCCCCTTCCTTTCAAAATAATCGCCCAATTTATAAAACAGGAGGCTCATCTTCTTGAATTCAAAATCCAAATAAAATACACATGATTCATCTTATCATATGATGTTCCTAACATCCTTGATTGGATCGATTGATTTATACTCAACGGTTGTCTTTCAAGATCCCATGTATTCAAATCATTGGATTATCATCTACGGTTACAATCATAAACAACGATGTTAATGGACGAATAACAGGTAAGGCATGGATTTTTGGGGGTGTAATCTCAACGATCAATATTAAGATAGTAGGTATTTTTAATCTTCTAAAAAATCCAATTTGAATACTCTTTTGATTTACGAATCTTATTATGTTTTTTCATTTGATGATGTAGATGGTTATGATATATCTCCATTGTTTCAAATTGTTTAATTTTTTATGCATGCCATGTGTTTGATGAAATGCTCGTATGAAAATTCAATACAAAGTCCTATTTTTAAAGCTTATTGAAATTGCTTATGGATGAATATTCCAACATGTAAAAGCGTTAACTCATTCTTGTCTGACAATGCACCATTCGTGTTGTACAAACTAACGCAATTCTGAATCTGATTTCAATTTATATACTGGATTGATCATGTTATTATGGTAGAAAAATTAGTTTTCTTTTATTAATCGTTGCTGTAAAGAGTCAATATTTATTTCGATATCGGTAGTGAATTGTGCAGGTTTGATTTTGTTATTGTTATTGATATTTGATATAGTTAATTACAGTATTACAGTATATGCATTGTTATTGATTTTGATTTTCGTAAGGTAATATTTGGGATCATCATATTCTTTATGTTACCTTTAATTAACTTTAAAGTTTATGCACACCAACCGTCAAATCTACTTTTATTATATGTCTATAGTTAACGTCTAATTATTAAACACATCTGTATTGATAAAAAAATTAAACAGTTCTGTAAGTGTCTTTTTTGTGTTTGAATGTACAGATCGACGAGCTTCTTCCACTTCAGAAAAAGTATAATGACCTCAAGAAACAGAGAATACTCAAGAGCCATTGATCTTGATCCATGCTTCCGGGATACAAAAATGGAGGACCTACACTTGGATTTTTATTTTCATCACCATTTTTCACTTATGATCTTTTAATTAAGGTAGAACAAAAATCCATATATGTCCAATTTCCAGGTCAGTACTATGTGATTGTAATCATCATATTCTTCAAATCCATAACAATTTGAAGTCTTACACCTATACAAATATGTAATTTGTTTCTAACTGCTCTGTTTAGAAATGGTGTAGACTGGGCATGAATCTTTAAGGGACTATACAGTTGCAGTTTGGAGTTGCTGGTTAGGATGTTAGATAATTGTTCATTACAGGTTGTGCCAATGAAAATGGTAAAACACTGCGTCCCTAAGTATGTGTCGGTATGTAGTACCTTTGGATGTGTATCCTTTAAACTGGTGGGCGGAAAGGCCGGTTAACAGGTTGTAACACCCCAAGTTTCAGGAATTTAATATCGTACGCGGATATATTTTTATTACGAAATATTATTACGTAGATAACGAGATATAGTGAAAAACGTAAACGGTTTTATCGGTTCCAGACTGTAAAATAAAAAGGGGATAAGAATTTAAGAGATATATGTGTGTATGGTACGGGTTTATTCTATTTCTTTCTAAAACATTCCAATACTCCCCTGAGATAGAGAAAATACGCAGGAAGCAAATCAGACCCCAAATTCAACTTCTAATCTTCAAATTAAGCCTTAGGAATTCGAATTCAGCTCCTTTTGATCATCTCTATTATGTTGTAAGTGAATTTCTTCTATGATTATAGCCTAGGGTTTAAGTTTCATGGTTTTTCATGAGGTTTTGATGGGTTTTGTATAAATGAGGGTTTTAATCCGAAATTGAAGCTAGAAATTGATTGTATTAGTGTTAGTTAGTGTTTTTATGATTGTTAGTAGTTATATAACATGTTGGAAGTGATGAATTTATGATTTGTGTTCTTAAATAATTATGGGGGTTTTGAAGAATCATGATTATAACTTGAAGTAAGGGTTTAAATTGGTGTAGTTAGTGTTAATTAGTGTTATAAAGGTTGTTGGAAATCATATAACATGATGAAAGTGAAGAAATAATGATTTAGTGTTCTTGAGTAATTCTAGAGTTTATGTTAAGATGATGTTAATAAGTTTAATTATGAAACTAGTGATATTTATAGAGTATGATTATGATGATGAATATTATGTGGTAAGAGTTTGATTAGTGAAAGTTAAAAAGTGATTAAAGAGGTAATTTAAGGTGATTAACTAAAGATTTAACTTAGTGTAATCAAAGTGGGGGAGGGATTTAAAATGATTAAAGTTGATGATTTTTAGTGTTTAAGAGTGTTGTTATTGAGAGTCCCGTGATCACTATTGATTAGTGATTTGGAATCGCAAAGTGTAAAGTTTAATTGTATTCAACCCCCCCTTCTACAATTAAACTTTACACTTTGCGATTCCAAATCACTAATCAATAGTGATCACGGGACTCTCAATTGGTATCAGAGCAGAGTTGGTTTAAATTCAATTAACCAGGTCTGCAATGGAATCTGTAAAGTACAGCTGTGTTGACTCTGATTATCAAAAGGAAAATGGTTCTACAACCAAACCTCCAGCTTTTGATCCATCAAGGATTGAAACTTGGATGTCTCGAATGATGATGTTTTTAGATCTAATTGATGACCATCTCTGTAATATAATAACCAATGGTCCCCACATTCCAACCACAATTGTTCCTGCTGTCATGGCTACAGCTACTACTCCTGCTATACCAGAAATGGTTGTGCCCAAAAGAGAGGAACAATGGTCGGATGAGGATAGACGATTGGTTAGATTGGATAAACAAGCTAAAATCTACATAGGCATGGCACTTCCTGATGAAGTGTTCGAATCAATCAGGCTTTGTAGAACTGCTAAAGACATGTGGGATACCCTTAGGAATATATATTGGAACTCCTGATATTATTCGCTGCAGGGAAGTCAATCTCACTCGCCAGTATGAGCTGTTCGCAATGGAACCAAATGAATCTCTGTCTTCCACTTACACCAGATACCAGTCACTGATGAACAAAATGGAGAAGGCTGGTATAGGCAAGGAACAGAGATTTGTTGTTGAAAACTTTCTTGAGTTGCTGCCAAGAAAAATCTGGGGAACCATTGCAACATGTACCAGACAGAGAAATGATTATTTAATTCTGAATTTAACTCAGGTCTATGGTATTTTGCTCAATTGGGAGCAGTCTGAAAAGCAAGCTGATCAGAGTGAGCATATTCGTGCTACTCTTGGAAGTCAGAAGATATCCAATGCCCTTGTAGCAGAGCTTAATGAAATCGATCAGAGACAGAAGTCAAAAGTGTCTAAGAAAAGCTCAAAGTCACTGATAGCTGAAGAAGAAGGTGGTCAGAATGAAGAACAGTCAGAATATGAGTATGATGGTTGCTAATTTCAGAAGGAACACCAGATCAAAAAGATTCGCTGGTGCTCCATCATCTGATAAATTTCAATCCAAAGGTGAATGCTACAAGTGTGGCAAGCCTGGTCATTTTGCAGCTGAGTGCAGATCAAAGTCAGTAAACCAAGTCCCTGAACCAGTGCCAGACTTCAGAAATGATAAGTACAACAAGTACAAGGCAAAGTACAAGAAACTGAAGGCATTGGCTAAATCCGGAAAGAAGAAGAGAAAATGGTTTGTCGCTGAAGAAAGTTCACTCAGCGACTCTGATTCATCCTCCTCATCCGATGATGAAGAAGCAATGATTTGCTTGGACAAAGATTATTGTTTAATGGCTGATGACACTGAATTCCATGAAGACATCAAGGAAGTTGCTCAGAAATGTTCAGCATCTGGTTGGGATTCTGATAGCATCTACAAAGGTATTCTTAGAGAGACTATATGGTATTTGGATATCGGATGTTCCAGGCACATGACAGGATGCAAGTCTCTGCTTAGTGACTATCAGGATGAAAGAGGTCCTGATGTTGTATTTGGTGATAATAAGGTTGGAAAGACCAGAGGATATGGAATCTTAACCAATGGTAATGTAATGTTCAAGCGAGTAGCATATGTAGAAGGCTTGAAGCACAATTTATTAAGCATCAGTCAGTTTTGTGATTCCAAGAACAAGGTACTTTTTGATCATGAAGCTGGTGTTGTTTACAACAAAAAGGGAAGTGCTGTTCTTGCTGCAAACAGGAAAGGGAATACTTATGTGGTCAATATGGATTCAGCACAGTCAGGAACATGTTTTTACTCCAGAACCGCTTCAGAAGAAAAATGGTTATGGCATAAGCGACTTTCTCATGAACTTCAAAGCAATTAACAAACTGAGCAAGAATGGTCTAGTCACTGGACTACCAAAAATGTCTTATAACAAAGACAAGCTTTGTTCAGCATGTGAAAAAGGAAAGCATCACAGCTCGTCCTTCAAAAGTAAGCAGACTTCATCAGTAACAGAATGTTTTTACTTACTTCATATGGATCTATTCGGGTCAGTAAGTACTCCAAGTCTAGGAGGAAAAAGGTACTGTTTAGTGATAGTCGATGAATACTCCAGATACACTTGGGTATTTTTTCTCAAAGCCAAAAGTGAAGCTGCCAGCGAGATCATATCCTTTGTGAAGAAAATTGAAAATCTGAATGATGTCACTGTAAAACATCTGAGAAGTGACAATGGCACTGAATTTCGAAATATTGACCTGGAAAGCTTTTGTGATTCAAAAGGCATTTCTCAAAATTTTTCAGCACATAGAACACCCCAACAAAATGGGGTGGCAGAAAGAAGAAATAGAACTTTGATTGAATATGCCAGGTCAATGCTCATTGATGCTGGTCTTAAGACCTATTTTTGGGCTAAAGCAGTAAATACTGCCTGTTACACTCAAAATAGGTCACTGATTGTCAAAAGACACAGTAAGACAGCATATGAGCTTTTAAGGGGGAGAAAACCTGATATAAGTTTTCTCCATATTTTTGGTAGCACTTGCTATATTTTAAACAAAAGAGATCACTTAGGAAAGTTTGATCCAAAAGCTGATGAAGGAATATTTGTTGGTTACTCAATTATCTCTAAAGCTTTCAGAATTTACAATAAAAGAAGAGAATGTATTGAGGAATCAATGGATGTTACTTTTGATGAATCATATGATGAGTCACTCACTGATCCTAAAGACTATGAAAATCTTGTTTTTAACAAAATGGATGGTGACTTATCAAATGAAATCAAATCAAATGATAAGAAATATAAAAATTTCTCATCAGACTCTGAAGGTGAAGATAATATTCCTGAAATCAATTCCAGTTCTACTTTAGCTGAGAATAATTCAGGAACATCATCTTTACCTACAGATGTTCCATCATCATCAACTTAATGTCCAAACCAAAACTCGCATAACAACAATACTCATGCTACAAATGTTGATTTGCCCTCTGAACCCTCACAAAGTAATCAAGTCACTGCTGAAACTCAGCGAATGACTAAGTGGACAAAACATATTGATAATCAATTGATTATTGGTAATCCACAATCCAGGGTTCAGACAAGATCAGCAACTGCTAACTTTTGTTTGTTTGTAAGTTTTGTGTCTCTGATGGAGCCAAAGAAGGTTGATGAAGCACTTACTGATCATCACTGGATAGCTGCCATGCAAGAAGAGCTATCTCAGTTTGAAAGAAATAAAGTTTGGAAGCTTGTACCACAACCCGCTGGTAAATCAGTGATTGGAACACGATGTGTATTCAGAAATAAAATGGATGCTGATGGTATGGTAACAAGAAACAAGGCTGAACTAGTTGCACAAGGTTACTGTCAGCAAGAAGGCATTGATTATGATGAAACTTTTGCACCAGTGGCTAGGCTTGAAGCAATAAGGTTATTTCTTGCTTATGCAGCTCACAAGAAGTTTAGAGTATATCAAATGGATGTGAAAATTGCCTTTCTGAATGGCAAGCTGCAGGAAGAAGTGTATGTCAAGCAACCACATGGATTCATTGATCCAAAACATCCTGGTTATGTTTACAAACTTGATAAAGCTCTGTATGTACTAAAACAAGCTCCCAGAGCGTGGTATGATACTCTCTCTGTCTACCTGATAAAATGTGGCTACGTCAGAGGAAAAATTGACAGCACATTATTTATCAAAAGAGATAAGAGATATGTCATATTAGTCCAGATCTATGTTGATGATATCATTTTCGGGTCTACTAACAGTGACATGTGCAAGGAATTTTCTGATCTCATGACCAAAAGTTATGAGATGAGCATGATGGGTGAATTAACATTTTTTCTTGGTTTGCAAATAAAACAAACCAAAACTGGAATTTTTATAAGTCAAGGAAAATATGTTAAAGATCTGTTAAAGAAATTTGAATTTGCTAATTGCTCAACCCTTGCTACACCCATGTCACCTGCAGTAAAGCTACATACTGATCCTTATGGTAAATCTGTAAACATCACAGCTTACAGAGGTATGATTGGGTCGCTATTGTATCTAACTGCAAGTAGACCAGACATTATGTTTGCTACTTGTCTCTGTGCTAGATATCAAGCTGATCCAAAGGAATCACACTTGCTCGCTGTAAAAAGGATATTCAGATATCTGAAGGGAACACTGAATCTTGGTCTCTGGTACCCATCTGGATCAGACTTCTCCCTAAAAGGATATTCTGATTCTGATCATGCTGGATGCAAACTGGATAGAAAAAGCACATATGGTAGCTGTCAATTTCTTGGAGAAAAGCTAGTAAGCTGGTACAGCAAGAAACAAAACTCAGTTTCAACTTCAACTGCAGAAGCTGAATATGTTGCTGCTAGTGCCTGTACTGCTCAAATTCTCTGGATGAGAAATCAGCTTGCTGACTATGGATTTGACTTCAAAGAAATTCCAATCTACTGTGATAGTCAAAGTGCCATAGCCATTGCCAACAATCCAGTAATGCACTCAAGGACAAAGCACATTGATGTCCGATATCATTTCATCAGGGACCATGTGATGAAAGGTGATATTGAATTGCATTTCATTCCAACTGATTACCAACTCGCCGATCTATTTACAAAACCTTTGGATGAGAAAAGATTTAACTTTCTCATCAGCGAGCTTGGCATGTTAAACTTAAATGATTAGCTCAGCTATCAAGCTTAGCTAGCTATTTTTAGTTTAAAACAACTTCATGTGTTTTAATAAACTGAATATCTATTATATCTTCATATGATCTATATTTTATTGTCCTATATTTTTTTAAGCTGATTTAGTTAGTATTCTAAGTTGTAACTAGATCAGTGAAAGATAATGTAGTAAAATATTACATATTTCATATCAGACATAATCTATACTCATTGTTTTTAATTTAAAAAAAAAATTAATAATAATAAAAAAAAAAAAAAAAACAAAAAAAAAAAAACAAAATAAATAAATAAAAAATAATAATAATTTTTTTTCTTCAGAGACCTATTCCTTCCTTAGCTGATCTTGTTAGTATTCTAAGCTGTAACTCTTTCAGTGAAAGATAAGTCTCTATAAATTATTATTTTTAAAAACACTCATACTCAAAGAATAAAAATTATGATTCATATTTGTCAGTGATCAAATCTCTCTGACTTAGTTAGTATTCTAAGTTGTGACTAAATCAGTGAGATAACATCTCAGGTAAATTGAAAATTATGATTAGTATTCTTAAACATGAGTGTTAATTTTTTATTTTATTCAGGAACCCCCTGATTCTTTCATCATTATTTGTGAAGGGATGTGTCACAAACATTGCACCTCTGACACTATTTCCTCCTTACGTTACATATACTTTTCCGGCGCACCTCTCAAATCACCATTAATACCACCAAGCTCCACAATCATCACCCCTATCCCATTTAAACATCATCAATAATCACCCCTATGCCACCCCTACTTACCACCATCATCAACCACGACGATTCACTTTTCACCACATACTTCTCACATAACTCCATTATAAAACCGACTATTCACCCCATTTCACAAATCGCCCACTTTCTGATCATTTCTTTGTCACTCTGTTATAATATTTAAAAAAAAATAGTAAGATCAAAATCAAGTTTTACTTACATCATTTCTACAAGTTTAAAGCTTTTCAAGCCTACGTAGAAACACAGATCTTGCTAAAAACAATTTTCAAAAACAACTCTTTTGAATAAAACTTCTTGACGGAAAACAGAGCACTACAAAGTTTTTACCATTTGCTCTCATGTTTTTATTTTGGGAATCTCTGTGTCCCAGCATGTAACTTTTGTACATATGTCTGATTCTGCCCCCCAATCGACCATATCAATGTCAAAACCCACAGTGATCAAAACTGGTCAACCACCATCCCAGAATACTTTACCAACCTCTGCAAGAAATCTCAAAAAGAAGACGTTTTCGGACGCCAAGGATGAAACAGGGTCTGAACGTTCAGTCACTGTGGGCATTCTTGCTAAAATCATGCTTTCAAATCACAAACTTTTATCGAGTCAACCCATGAGCCACTCATTATTCTCACAAAAGAATGATGTTTTAAACAAAGGGCAAGTGACATCAGTGGGTGTTAACACACTCTTCGCTGGTGTCACATCACTGGCTACAGACCCGAGCTATCTCTCATCTCTCACTGCACCAGCTGTCAATGTCTCTCTCCAGTCACAGGGAGAGACACAAGCTGATATCTCTGTTTTCAATGATCCATTAGCTAAAACACAAGCTGATGATGATGAGAAAACCAATCACCTATTACACACAGTATTTCATGCTATCATTAAGGGGGAGGAATATTCAAGTGTTACTGATGCTACCAGAGAAATACTAATCTACTTCATGGTATTATCAAGGGGGAGAAAACGTGCAAATGAATGCAAAAACCAATGTTGCTCATGTGCCAAAACGCTAATACTTGGAAATCATATCATCCTTAGCATCGCTGATGCTGACAAAGTAACTGATACTTGGAAATCATATCACAAGATCATGTATTTCCTGTATTTGAGTTACAATTTTCTTGGTGATTTTATTCAATATTTGTGTCACTTCAGCTCAGTAATGAATCTTTCTCTATCCGGATCAGTTACAACTTAAGTATCTGAAGGTTCATTGATTTTCAGTCGGTTAAAGCTTCGTAAAAGTTGTCATGGGAATCTCTGCTATTTATCTGATCGTTGAAGATAGTAGGAATCTCTGCTGAAGATAGTAGATTTAAAGTTTGTGATAGATTAGATATATTGTAACTGAAAAACTATCTGTACTTTATATTTTGCAGTTCAATAATATATGATCTTTTGAGAAAACCAAAGTGCAAAACTCAGATCATATCAAAAGAATCCAAAAAGAAAAATGAATGGATCAAAGTATAAGTCACTGAATGTTTAAAATCTTAAACACTGACAATAAACTTTTCTCAGCAACTAGTTTGTCTAGGGAGCTTCAATCACAATCATTTAGGGGGAGATTCACTACTAACAATGGGTTGAGCCATTGTAGTTGTCTGTAGGTCTCCCTTTTTAGAGTCACTGGACTTTTGGGAGTTCAGTGAAGCAGCTTTAGGCTCAGGTTGATTAGTGATTTGGAATCGCAAAGTGTAAAGTTTAATTGTAGAAGGGGGCTTGAATACAATTAAAAACTTTTTCTGATTTTAACTAAGTTAATTGAAAGTTTTTAATCGTTTTAACAGAAACAGAGTATATCAGATAACAGATATGACAATATCAAAGAACAATGTAATAGTAGCTGAAATGGTGAATTGTATTGATCATAAAATTCACAAGTGTTGAATGCGGAATGGATTAACCAAAGTTAATCCAATTCAAACACTTAGCTAATCTATTACAATTGAGATGAATAGCAGTGGACAAACACGCTGACTGTTCACTCGATGAATCGCTAAGTCGTGCTTAGACAAACTACTCACTGATGTACAGTGATTAACACGAATTGAACGACTAGCCTCTACAGTACAAAACACTGAACTATTTATGTAACACCCGACATTTTAGGCTATCATTATTGTGCCTAATTATGTGCTTATTACGTGTATTTAGTACGAAATAGGACTAAGTACAGTACTTACTTAATTATATATATATATATGATGATTGTATATATATATATATACACGTATACTACTTGAACAAATCGTACAAACGGTGTCAGATTGAAATCTAACGACACATTTTGGACGTTGGTGACAAATTTATAAATAATGTGGAATTATCCAAACAAACGTTATTTACCTTAATATATTGTGAGAATATATTACAAGTGTTACTCATTGATAAAAACATATCCTACACGACGAAACCGCACGAAACGCACCTTGACAAGCGAATCATAACTAAATTGTATTCTTATAAACTTATAACTCGAGATAAAGCATTTTAATAAAATACTTTGACTACAAATATTTCGGGTACACCTTAACATATAACGTGAAATAACAATTAAACAACTACGGGATTTAACCGACTGCAACTCGTGATACAAATTCGGAAACACAACCACACGAGCTGAGACCCAAACGGGTCGACCCTGACCCGCGGATCCAACCCAACCGACCCACCTCCTTAAAACCCCATTCCTTCCCCTTTTTCATTTCATTTTACACACACCAAACACACTCAAACCTCTCCATCTCTCTCTCCCTCTTGAAATCGGCGAGCAGCAGCAGCTGCTACCACCTCACCACCGCCGAACCACCACCACCGTCGGAATCATCATCATCATCTACAACAAGCATCTTCATCACCATCTCCTTCCTCCATTGTGTTCACAAGCTTTGTAAGAGATTTCTCACCTTCAAAACGTTTGATTTATGTTTATTTACATGTTAATGAGTCCACTCAACAAGATTATGCCCGAAAATCCCGTTAAAAATACTTTAAAAATTGAAAACCGCATAAAAATTGCTGACAGTTCATCTTGCGAGTCGAGATCTGTTCGTTCAACGAGGCGAGTCGAAATTCGACTCGCGAAGCCACCCTACGAATCGGAACCATCTACGAGTCGAACTGGGCCGCGAGTTGACCTGCGAGTCGGGGTGACCGGCGAGTTGAGTTGACCTGCGAGTCGAGTTGACCTGCGAGTCGAGTTGACCTGCGAGTCGAGTTCTCCCAGCTCGGTTCGCAGCCCACTTTGTTTTTCGAACCCGAATTCAATAATAAAAGCACTAATATGGACTAAGAATTATCACTTGATTTTACACCGAAATTAGATTTCAAATGAGTTTTCGATAAAGCAATATAGTAGAAATAAAAATTTTCCAAGCTGACCTGGCAGCTCGCCCCCAGCCAGGGGCTCTGCCCCGGACCCCCGTCATTCAGGAACCTGTAAATACTTTTTACACTAAGTGTTGAACGCATACGAAAACCGAACTTTATACGATAATACCGGGACATACAAACACTTATACTTTGAAAAGTATACACTACAGACATATGAGATTACACTCACACTTATACGAGCTTACACTCGCTCGAACCTACTTTCGAAAAACACTTTCACATCGCGATACAAATGACAGACTTACAAATATACCTTACAAGGATACGACACAACGAGATATATAATAATAATACTTGGATTATTATTACAAAACCATCACCAACGGACCATACTTGTTTTCAAACTACAAACGAAATACTGAACAAACAAACATTGGACATTAACTAGTTGAGTGGATAACTAGCATGGGTGATCCTTCAAGACACCAACTTATTTACTTGTTTACTTACGACCTTGTGCGTTTCGGACGCCAGAAGGTTGCAGGGTTCAGAGAACCGACTTACTTACGGACTTACATCCGCATTACTTGCTCGATTTCCATACGTACTTACTAGGCTCAGGTGAGTCTCACAGCCCCTATTTTTACTGTTTTCACTCAGGGGTGAGATGCATTACTTGTTTTACTTGAACACATGTACAGACTTTACAGACTATACAAACCAGACAGACTTACAGACTTACTGATATACTAAATTGCATGAGTTACGATTAATCCACTGAAGGCCTCTGAATCATAGTTGTTAATTATAGGATAAGCGCGAGTTTTAGTATATGGATCCATATGGGACTGACAATCCCCGCCCGGGGTAGCACGCACTACCACGAACCGTACTGTATAAACGGGCGTTTCTTACTCGTTACTTCTGAGTGTTTTTGGATTAGCACTCACGGGGGCAAATTACTGGTACTTGATTGTACTTTACTGACGTGTTAAGCTTCAACTATGATGCTCATGGCAATGTATATCAACCCGATTGCATTCGTGTAATCACTACTTACTACTTGGTTAAAACTGTACAAACACTTTACTACTTGATGTGTTCAAACTGATTATTTACTACAAACCTGTGAGATTCACCAACCTTTTGGTTGACCTCATTAGTGATGCATTCTCAGGTACACAGCAACAGTAGGGTTGCCCAGCAGGACTACTTCTTAGCTCGAGTCGCATGCATTCACACGCTTGGAGATTTTCTACATGACTTTTGTAATAGATGTTATGTATTAGAATCACTAGATATTATTCGAACTTGAGCTATGTATTTCGTAATACTTATTAAATTAATATAACGTTTTCACACGTCTCATATAGAGTCGTTTACTGTACCCTTTGTGCTTGATTACTTGATTAGTAGCACCCCAAAACTTGCTTCCGCTAAACCGTAAATTTGGGGGTGTTACAGATTGGTATCAGAGCCTAAGGTTATAGTGAACTAGGTTGCATTTAGTGGGCCTAGACTATGACCTTTAGGCAGTATTCCCTATTAGGTATAACTGGTTCAGCGATTACATCATAAGAGTTTAATTTAACATAGCATGATCAACTATGTACAATTAAACGAAGATGATGTGAGATCTGAAATGGGTTATGTTGAACAGGAATGCACTAGCTGACTCTGACCACGAGGGAACCGAGACTCTTACTTGCTTTGTGCTAGACATACACTAGGCTATTATGTGATATACGAGTATATACATACATAGGCCTCACTCATTGACAATACTACTAGGCTATTATATATTGAATATATATGAATAGGCCTCGCACGTTAACACACTCGCTATAGAGATAGCCAACTTTTCTCTTGTGACCCATACGAATTCCTCTCATCGGTTTGCGCCGACCACGACAGACTTGATTACCGTCACACCACTTTGTGGCGCACTCTAATGATTTTATGAAAATCACATTTAACACACGAAATCAACGTACTCCCAAGGACTAAAATCCTCTCTCTGTCATTTCTATAGAACTCAAAGCTGCGAACTCCCAAATGGACGACTACACGTCTGATAGTGACCAAGTCCACGAGGAACAAATTCAGTACACGTATCTCGATGGGGATATCATACCAGAAGGAGAAATCGTATTGGAGGGAAATGAAAATCAGAATTTCGAAATGACTGGCATCGACATTGAAGAATATGAAAGAGTGCGAGATCAGGCCGTAGGACTAGACGGTCGAAATTGGGCACTTAAGCGTAAGTGCATAGACTATGAACAAAGATTGAGAATCTCAAACCGATCTGTCCCTACGTGAATCAAAGATAAGATCCGTTACTGGAAGAAAGTGGCCACCAACCTAACCCGTAGGACCAAAACGTGGATCAAACGTTTAGGCAAGAAGTCAACGGAGGAGACTAGGTACCGCTCCACGACTCAAAGATACAGGGACATGCTTGAGGCACGCTACCACCCACACGACCTGAACCTGGAGTCAGAAGACGAATCCGAAGGCCAGGAGGCCTAACTAAGAATGACCTAACAACAACCAGCATCAAATTTTGTTAAACCCATGTACAGCGGATGTGTAATCGCGATGTATCGTACTAGAAACTCTATTCTGATGGCTATATAGTGATACCATCACATTTTGTATTAGGTTCCTTATATTCAACCGGATGTCACAATTCCCGGAGCATTTTGTAAACTCTAACTTTTGTAACCTTTTGGATCTATATGAAAAGGGATTACAACCTATTAAGCATAATCTATCGACATGACATGTTTTGACACACTTTATCAAAAGCTACACGATTGAGATAATTGTATCTTTCATGCATTCCACCACACTATTATTTAAGACGTATAAAAATCGCGTGTATTATACACGACTAGATGGATAGATGTACCATCACGAACAAAACCCAACGCTAGCGGTATTACAGCTGATGCACCTTTCATTAAAAACACGTCATCGTATTGACACCCCCCAAGGTTATTGGTCAACCACAACCCCTACGTATTGGAAACATCTTCCAACCATTGGACGAAACCCACCGGTTAATATTTGACTCGATACGCGATTTAATCATTCGATTCTCAACTGGATTAGTGCCGTAAGGGGGCACTCACGATGACTAAGTCCACCACTATTCCCACGACAAATCGATCATTATGATCACTACGGCAATAAGGACTCGTCGCGACGGGACTACTCACTACTCATATCTAACGTTTATTCACCTCGAAATAGTAACACGACCGCAATTGACTACTTTTCAAACACGATCTGATCATTGATATGCCTACTTTTAACTAAATTTATGATTTGGAAATTTGCTACAGCACCCATTGCTGCCGAGCAATACACCTAAGTAACTCTCATGATTTATTCATATACAAATTTGAATTACCTAAACAAAAGTTATTAGTTCAATCATATTACCCAACCCTTGTTATGATATTCGCTTTTCAATTCCATCACCTCATATTCACCGTATAACAAACAAAAACTAGCTAGTAGCGGGATACCAAACACGACGTCGTTCGGACCTTCGTACACCACTCATTTACGTCACTTTTCCCATTTTACCGCCAACAACAACCGACAACTGCATTTCGAAAGACCGCTGTTTTCCTTACACAGCAATCCACTTACTTCGGTACTGACCGACCCTAGAAATCAGATACTTCGCAAACAAACTCGTCATCGTCAATCTCATATCTGTCAAGATCGGAAATTTTGACATCATCGTCGGGTACGGGTTGGCTATCTAAGCACCATGACACGGGCTCCCTTACCGATTAGCCCATCTTCTAGTGACAATAGCAAAAGGAAGTCTGATGGAAACCTCAACTTTCAAAACCACACCAACAGAAAGTCTGCGATTACTAAGGCCTATGCTACCTGCTCTGACAACTCGAAGACGTACAAGGGGAGCAAGCCCTACTGCTCCGAAGGTAGCCTTCATCATGGCAGTTCGTGTCCTTACACCAAATGCAAACGATTTGGATATCTAGCCAAAGATAGTGGAACAATCATAACTGGTATCAACACTAGTGCACCAAGACTTGCCACGGGTGCAACGGTACCGAGCCTTTCAGGAAGGACTGCCCAAAACTAAGGAACCAAAACAACTATGCACGGGACAAGCTTATATCATCAACACTAGAGGCAATCGTCAAAGACCCGAAACTAGATGCGGACACGATTCACTCTCACTCAACCTAATTACTTTTATATTACTTGACTGATAAAACCTACCTATTGCCCAATGTTCCCTCTATTGCTAAAGATCTTAGGCACAACCTAGGATAAACAAACTACTTATAGGCTGATAGGCGTAATACGTAATTACACTATGAACTTAACAAACCGACTTTTCCCATACATCTCACACTGGTTGAGACCGGGAACCATAGAACTATTGTCTTTACGCGTCATCTGCTCGAACTTTACGCCGCAAATTGTCTGTTCGGAGAGAACCGTTGGTACTTTTATTGTCTTCGCTGAAATTCAAATTTTATACTTCAAAACGCATACTTGCCATTATACAATACCTAATGTCATCATTAAAGCAACGTTTTAACAAAACACCCATTCCGTAGGAAATGAAAAGCTACTCCACTGACGGCCACATGTCGAATGACGACCAACTTGAGGAGGAACATTCAATGTTTCCTTACCTACGTACTCTTGAAAGTGACACCAAGACAGTGATCAAAGAACCTTTGGAAGAAATGGCACATCCAGGAGGAATTGGAGAAATTTCACCTCAACTCGTAGCTATAGAAACTACTCAAATAACACGAGCAAATCCCACTTCAAACTCTGCTACTGATAACCATACCCCGGCTACCGCTGTCACCACTCCCTCTACTGTCACCACACCTCCTACTATTACCCCTCCGATCATTGTCAATATAAACACGGACAACTCCCATCATACGGACGAAGCACTGGATGCATTATGCAATCAGTTAGCTACTGTTCAGGAGGAAATCACCGATCTACGCCATATCGCCTTCGACCAAAGATTGCGCCTGCGAACTATAGAGTTCTATTGGGAACAATTGAGGTTCCTGTGCCCAACTCTGGGAAATGTACTCCAGTTGGTTACTAACTCTGCATCACAGACGACTCAAGCTAGTATTCCTAATGAAAAGGATACCGAAGCCCAACTAACAAACCTCAAAAGGAATCCGGGAGAAAGCTCCAACACAGACTTTACTCTACCCCAAACAAAAAGGACAAAAAAACGACTCAAACCCACACTGCTGGAGCCAAGGGGAGAACTTACATGGGAGACAAACCCCTCTGTTCCATATGTAATCGTCACCACACCGGACCCTGTGGTACTCGTTGCCGTCAATGCCAGACCTATGGGCACTAAGTTCGGGACTGTAGGTTTACACCTAAAATTACCGACTCTAAAACATTGAAGGCTTGCTTCGAATGCGGAAACACTGGGCACCTCAAGGCTAACTGCCCGTCACTGACTACGAAGGATAACAACAAAAAGGGAAACACTTGTGACGGAACCTCTACAGTCTGTCGCGATACCATAGGTACGTTGCACGCCACCTCTTGAAATCCTTCACGATACTGATAGAGTTAGTTTACTCTATGACCCTACAACTATTACAGACGTTATAAACACAATAGACTTTACGAATTACTGTAGGCTACTAGTACACATTGTAGCTACACTCTAGTTACCGACTGACCCCGTCCATTGGACATGGTCGATACACGTCGAAACTCTTGGTCGGTGGGACACCATCCTAACAAGGGGAGGAAGACCCCATGATACATGCATTTCGTCACTGACATGTCTCGCTGCCATTCTTAGATGACCACCGATGATTACTTGAACATATAGACTACTACTTCGAACAAATTTCGGGACGAAATTCTCCTAACAGGGGGAGAATGTAACACCCGACATTTTAGGCTATCATTATTGTGCCTAATTATGTGCTTATTACGTGTATTTAGTACGAAATAGGACTAAGTACAATACTTACTTAATTATATATATATATATATATATATATATATATATATATATATATATGATGATTGTATATATATATATACACGTATACTACTTGAACAAATCGTACAAACGGTGTCAGATTGAAATCTAACGACACATTTTGGACGTTGGTGACAAATTTATAAATAATGTGGAATTATCCAAACAAACGTTATTTACCTTAATATATTGTGAGAATATATTACAAGTGTTACTCATTGATAAAAACATATCCTACACGACGAAACCGCATGAAACGCACCTTGACAAGCGAATCATAACTAAATTGTATTCTTATAAACTTATAACTCGAGATAAAGCATTTTAATAAAATACTTTGACTACAAATATTTCGGGTACACCTTAACATATAACGTGAAATAACAATTAAACAACTACGGGATTTAACCGACTGCAACTCGTGATACAAATTCGGAAACACAACCACACGAGCTGAGACCCAAACGGGTCGACCCTGACCCGCGGATCCAACCCAACCGACCCACCTCCTTAAAACCCCATTCCTTCCCCTTTTTCATTTCATTTTACACACACCAAACACACTCAAACCTCTCCATCTCTCTCTCCCTCTTGAAATCGGCGAGCAGCAGCAGCTGCTACCACCTCACCACCGCCGAACCACCACCACCGTCGGAATCATCATCATCATCTACAACAAGCATCTTCATCACCATCTCCTTCCTCCATTGTGTTCACAAGCTTTGTAAGAGATTTCTCACCTTCAAAACGTTTGATTTATGTTTATTTACATGTTAATGAGTCCACTCAACAAGATTATGCCCGAAAATCCCGTTAAAAATACTTTAAAAATTGAAAACCGCATAAAAATCGCTGACAGTTCATCTCGCGAGTCGAGATCTGTTCGTTCAACGAGGCGAGTCGAAATTCGACTCGCGAAGCCACCCTACGAATCGGAACCATCTACGAGTCGAACTGGGCCGCGAGTTGACCTGCGAGTCGGGGTGACCGGCGAGTTGAGTTGACCTGCGAGTCGAGTTGACCTGCGAGTCGAGTTGACCTGCGAGTCGAGTTCTCCCAGCTCGGTTCGCAGCCCACTTTGTTTTTCGAACCCGAATTCAATAATAAAAGCACTAATATGGACTAAGAATTATCACTTGATTTTACACCGAAATTAGATTTCAAATGAGTTTTCGATAAAGCAATATAGTAGAAATAAAAATTTTCCAAGCTGACCTGGCAGCTCGCCCCCAGCCAGGGGATCTGCCCCGGACCCCCGTCATTCAGGAACCTGTAAATACTTTTTACACTAAGTGTTGAACGCATACGAAAACCGAACTTTATACGATAATACCGGGACATACAAACACTTATACTTTGAAAAGTATACACTACAGACATATGAGATTACACTCACACTTATACGAGCTTACACTCGCTCGAGCCTACTTTCGAAAAACACTTTCACATCGCGATACAAATGACAGACTTACAAATATACCTTACAAGGATACGACACAACGAGATATATAATAATAATACTTGGATTATTATTACAAAACCGTCACCAACGGACCATACTTGTTTTCAAACTACAAACGAAATACTGAACAAACAAACATTGGACATTAACTAGTTGAGTGGATAACTAGCATGGGTGATCCTTCAAGACACCAACTTATTTACTTGTTTACTTACGACCTTGTGCGTTTCGGACGCCAGAAGGTTGCAGGGTTCAGAGAACCGACTTACTTACGGACTTACATCCGCGTTACTTGCTCGATTTCCATACGTACTTACTAGGCTCAGGTGAGTCTCACAGCCCCTATTTTTACTGTTTTCACTCAGGGGTGAGATGCATTACTTGTTTTACTTGAACACATGTACAGACTTTACAGACTATACAAACCAGACAGACTTACAGAATTACTGATATACTAAATTGCATGAGTTACGATTAATCCACTGAAGGCCTCTGAATCATAGTTGTTAATTATAGGATAAGCGCGAGTTTTAGTATATGGATCCATATGGGACTGACAATCCCCGCCCGGGGTAGCACGCACTACCACGAACCGTACTGTATAAACGGGCATTTCTTACTAGTTACTTCTGAGTGTTTTTGGATTAGCACTCACGGGGGCAAATTACTGGTACTTTGTAGGTTCCGTATACGGACCAAATCGAGTAGCTTAATCTTGTCTATAAAAGCGGAAATTAAACACACAAGATATGCTAGAAGTTCACAAGTAAATGACCAAAACACAAGTGTATAACTTTGTATATAAAGAGATGGTAACAATACATACACTTTGACAAACACACAATAAACAAAATAACACAAGCTAGTAATTTTCTCTCTGAGTTTGGAGGTGTTATGTGTGTGTTTTGTGTTGAGGCTTATTAAACAGAAACTGGCGAGTCTCTATTTATAGCCTGGACCAAACTGTATGCGACACAAGCTTTGTGTCGCATGAAGGCTTATGCGACATAAGCATTGTGTCGCATGAGATGATTCTGCGACACAAGCCTTGTGTCGCATAGAATGCTTCTGCGACACAGTGCTTGTGTCGCATGATGACAGAAACTGTAAATAAACTAGAACTTAAACAATTCAAAACGTAATTACAATTTCGACACGATTACAGACTGAGACCAACTGACAGACACACATTGATGTACCAACAAACTCCCCCGTGTCTTCAGCTTGGTCTTCGAAAAATTCTTCAATTTTCTTCAGTCTTCAAACCCATCCTGGTGGAAAGTTTCCACCAGCGTGTATGCCGTAGGTGAAGCATATATCAACAATTTTCTGAAATCGTTTCGCTAAAACAGAGTTGAACTCGTTTCCTGGATTGTAGCGAATCCGATTGTCGAATAGCTTCTTCATGTCATCTCTTGACAGATTAATCAAGCTCATTGGGTCAAATATTCTGAAGTTAGCTTTTCGTAGACCCCACAAAGATCCTGTCTGAGGCTCTGAATCTGGTACAAAAACTAAGACGGCTTCGCCAGTGTGAGCATCCAGTTCCCAGTAATGAAAACGTTTCAGTAGATTGAATGGAACTGTTTCCAGAGCTATTTCAGTCAGATATTTAGCAGGCGGATAGTGAACTTTTACAATTGGCTGCTTGGTCTTTGGATCGAGCTTCTTCTTGAACGTGTACCTTGTACCCAGTACTGGTTTGACATAATGGTATTTCTTTCGTTTAATTTCCTCACGCATGACCTTTTGAATAACATCTGCAACTCCATCATCGTGAGGATTTATCAACTGAAGCTGAGTAAGACGAACGATGTCATGCTTTGGCAATGTACTCAATATCCTCAGTGATCGACGAAAGTACTGGATACCGTCAAGCCTTTTAATCATCAACCTTCCTTTGCTCACCTTCCAGCTTTTTATCAGGCCTGTATAATTACCGCCAACCTGATATTTCTTGCATGTAACTGGAGCAGGTTCTGGATTTTTTCCTTTTGGAAACCAGTTGTCCCTTTCTCTAATGGGCATTTCTTTGTCAAAAGATACACATTCAGATGTGTCAAGAGGGAAAATGTCATTGTAATTTGTAGTTTCTCGAACAGGGACAGGTTGTGCTTGTGAAGAACTGGAGGGTACAGAAGATTCTTGAGCAGGACCAGGTTGAGAAGTAGATCCTGGAACGTAATTGAATGCTGGCCCTGACTCATCGTCTGAAGAATCAGATAATACAACACCCTCTTGAGGATAGGCTGGACAATCAGAATATTCTTCATCAGGATTAAGCTCTTCTCGTTCAACATCAACATCATCGTCATTATCAGCTGAGTTGAAGTCAAAATGTTCTTCAGGCGCACGATCGTCATCGTCAACCGCAGATTGAAAGTAAGTCAGATTACAATACGTGTAATCTACAGCTAACGGTTTTGGTTGCCCTGGTTGCTCAATAATATACTCAAGAATAAGAGTTGTTTCATTAATATCAGAAGCATTTACATTTTCAGGATTTACATTTTCTTCGCCTTCGGCGGAAACCCTAGGAATTGATTCTAAGGCCGGTTGGGCTGTCTCCCCCGAAGCAATAGCTTGGGTTTCCAGCTGCAGAACCTTTGTCTTCAATTCTTCATTCTCTTTCTCCAAGCGAGAGATCCTAGCATCCTGAGCTTCAGAAACAGATGCTTGAGCTTCCATAGTCTGCTGCATCTTTTCAATCTTTGACAGGAGCTCCTGAATGACAGCTGGATGAGGAGTGATTGGAGTTTCAGTCCTTGGGGGCTCAGAAGATGTGGAAGTGGAAGTGCGGGAACGTCTGACCAGAGGATTCAAATCAGCAATGTCAGAAACATCTCGAGGCCTTTTTCCTCGGGTGGAAGATTCAGGGGGTGGAGAAGAAGGCTGATAATTATCGATCTCAAGATCAAGATCTACCAACTCTGGATCAGCTACAACAGGCTGAACTGGCGGTTGTTGAGCTGGAGGTTGTTGAACGGGAGGCTGTTGAACGGGTGGCTGCTGAACCGGAGGCTGTTGTACTGGGGGCCTCGGGATTTGAGGTTGCTGAGCAGGTGGATCATTAAATTGTTCGCCTGGAGGAGGTACATAATCAGGATCCACAATGTGACCGAACAACGCAACCTCACGTTCCGGTGCTTCGCCTGACTTCGCAAACTTTGTACAAGCAGTATAAATTCTGGTATTCATCGGCGTTTGCGCGTAGGTAAAAGAGTTGATCACTGGAAGATCCGAGTGCAAATGGTTGAGTAACAGCTGAGTGAATCGGGGATACAACGCCCATTTGTCTTTATTATCCAAAGCGTTGTTCACAAAACCCCTGAAGATATAGCCTGAGAAGTTGAAGGGCTTGTTGTATATCAGGGCAAGAATAGCAGAGGCAGTCGCAAATTTCATCCCTTCTAGACCTGCCTTGCGACTGGATAAGCACACAATGACGATGTGAGCCAGATACCTCCAAACCTTTGTCATATAGGTTTTCTTGTACTGATCAACTGGAATGTCTTGATAACCAATCGATCGCATGCCCTGAGCAATAGCAGCTGAAGAAAACTGGGTGATCATGTCAGAATTATCACCGAATTCGAAGAAATCTCGAATAAGCTGCTCAGAAAAGATGACTTGGCGGCCGCGGACAGTAGAAATGATCCTAGTATCAGCTTCATCATAGTTTACCACTGCATTATCCCAAAACTCGGTAATGTGATTTGTCAGGATCCGAGTATCTGCAGTGATAGCTTTGTAAATACGCGAGCGTTGAAGAAATGCGATCATTGGGCGATACGGGCGGGAAGTCTCGACCGTTGTATTCATGAACGCCACAATGTTGTGACGAGGCTCCCAGAAGTATTTAGAGATATCGATCTCTGGGAGTGCTGGAGCAGCTGGAGCAGCTTGAGCAGGTTGTTCAGCCATTTCTACAAAAATAACAGTAATACAGTCAAAACTCGAAATGCGTTAGCGTTAGTACCCAAAAAATAATTCGCGTTTTATTTTTACAAAAGTTCTGCGACACATCAGTTGTGTCGCATGAGGTTCATACGACATAAGGACTGTGTCGTATAAGAATAATACGACATAAGCATTGTGTCGTATGACACGTGTCACGCGGACAGCATTTCCCCTGCATTTAGCAATAAATGAGAAATTAATCTCGAATGCGACATAGTCGCTGTGTCGTATGGTGTGTCGTATCAAGTGGGTACGACATAACGTTTGTGTCGTATAAAGATACGACATAAGAACCGGGTATCAATACGACATAAAAACCAAGTATCTGTGCGACATAACGACTATGTCGTATGTTATGTCGCAAAGATGAACAGCAAAGCAAACCCAGATTCGATCGATGAAACATTTTTGGGGTTTTCAAAATCCAGACATACCCTAGGGTTCGTACACAACAGAGGATCAATAATATGTATTTATCTAACCCTAATAACCCCTAAACCCTAAATAATTTAACGAAAAACCGAAACCCTAAAAACGTAATACGGGTCGATCGAATACAAGACATAATACGCGATAAAAACACGAAAGAATTATACCTAAGGATGCGCTAACAGATGATGACCAAGAATCGAGCAACAAAACGCGAAGAAAAGCCTTCAAAATCACGAACCCGATCGAAAAATGATTGTGTCGCAAAATCGCCTTTATGTCGTATAGTTTGTGTCGTGAAAGATTTGAAAACGTAAATGATTATGTCGTATGTTGTGAATAGTTATCCCTGACCCGCATACGACATAGTATACGACACAAACAAAACTGACTTATACGACATAGATTTTGTGTCGTATAACAGGAGTACGACACAGTGGTTGTGTCGCACGGAACACAAATCAGAAATTTTCAAGAAAAAAAAAACGATTTTTTGTGCCGATTCGGATTTTGATTTTAGAATTTTCGCATAGAAGATGATTTGTGACTAAAAAAAATTAAAAAGAAAAAAATACAATTTAAAGAATATTAAAGAGATAAAACTAAATATAAACATAAAATAAAAGAAACAAATACAACTAAAAGCGAGTAATTTATAAAATCGTTTTGGTGACGGAGTTGAGATACTGGTTAGGGATCATACCGAAATAACATGCAATTATTAGGAATAGAAAGAGTTATTTCGATTATCAGTATATTTGTCCACTTTAAATTTACGTGGCACATTTAAAACACGTTTTATAAAAATTATTTCAAGACGATTATCGATATTGTTTATCCACTTAAGCATGTTACAACCGAGTTTGTGGAGTTAACCTTTTATTGTTAGAATGTATAAGTCTCTGTGGCACCCACCATTGATATACCCCTATACACTAGACAATAACATAGTTTCCATATTTAGAAAGAATAAAGAAAGATCATTTTTAAGAATCAGGCTAGAGTTGACAGGTCAGTACAGAAGTACAGCAAAGCAACCTAACATGATTCAAGTATAATCACAACCAATCGCAGTCAAACTGAAGTTGGAGTTTCCCAAACAGCGACCTTGGTTAGTATGATTTAGGATTAAGCAAAACCGATCGCAGTCAAACTGGATTTGGAGTTTCCCAAACAGCGACCTTGTTCAGTATCATTAAGATTTTTCAAGTGCATTGACCTGTAATTGCTTAACCCCAAGTTTATAGTAACTGTTACCAGTTCTGTACTTTCGTACAACAGAGGCAACAACCAGCATAAACTCCCAAATGATTTCAGATAAAAGTTCCAAAGATAGAAATATGTTAAGCTACGTTAAGGAATTAAGACATTGAGTCGTACATCATACGGAGTTTACCACAAGATAATAGACACATATTTAAATGATTTCTTAATAACCCAGAGACAGGTGTGTATCATGCCTACCGGTACATCGCATGATGAAGACAATTTTCATAAAAACAGTTTTAAGTGTGTCAGATAAACCTACTGACACATCAAAGATAAAACTTAAAATTCCATTTTGTGCATGTCACTCGATGTACTATCATATCCCAAGTTGTTTACAGACTCAACTCAACGTCTATTTTAAAAATGTAGCAACCATTGCATTTCCTTGATACTAACGAGTATAAAGAATGGCGGTTGCCCCTTTTTTTTTTTTTTTTTTTTTTTTTTTTTTTTTTTTTTTTTTTTTTTAAATGACCAAAACACAAGTGTATAACTTTGTATATAAAGAGATGGTAACAATACATACACTTTGACAAACACACAATAAACAAAATAACACAAGCTAGTAATTTTCTCTCTGAGTTTGGAGGTGTTATGTGTGTGTTTTGTGTTGAGGCTTATTAAACAGAAACTGGCGAGTCTCTATTTATAGCCTGGACCAAACTGTATGCGACACAAGCTTTGTGTCGCATGAAGGCTTATGCGACATAAGCATTGTGTCGCATGAGATGATTCTGCGACACAAGCCTTGTGTCGCATAGAATGCTTCTGCGACACAGTGCTTGTGTCGCATGATGACAGAAACTGTAAATAAACTAGAACTTAAACAATTCAAAACGTAATTACAATTTCGACACGATTACAGACTGAGACCAACTGACAGACACACATTGATGTACCAACAAACTCCCCCGTGTCTTCAGCTTGGTCTTAGAGTGTTGAACGGGATTGCGAATAATAGATATAGCAGCAGTATTATCAATATGAATAGGAGTCAAAGTAAGAAGTAACCCATAGTCACGCAATTGATGTTGAATCCACAAAATCTGTGAACAACAGCTTGCCGCAGCAATGTATTCAGCTTCCGCTGTTGAGGTGGAAACTGTGGTTTGCTTCTTACACTGCCAAGACACCAGTCGAGAACCGAGGTATTGGCATCCTCCTGTAGTTGACTTTTTATCCGAATTGCAGCCGCCATAATCAGAATCAGAATAGGCAGTGAGAGCGAAATTTTTTTCATTTGAGTACCATAGACCAAGTGATGGTCTATATTTGAGGTAACCAAAAATTCGCTTCACAGCCTTCATGTGAGAAACTTTGGGCTTTGATTGATATCTGGAACAGATAGACACAGCAAACACAATATCTGGTCTGGATGCAGTGAGATACATCAATGATCCTATCATAGAACGATAGTCCCGCTCCTTGCAATCTTCTTCGTGTTCAGCGGGTCCGAGTTTGTGATCAGTTTCAATGGGAGTACCATATGGCTTACAGTCATGGAGTTCATACCGAGTCAACATGTCATTGACATATTTGGACTGATGAATGTAGAAACCCTTGTCAGACTGCTCAACCTGTACACCTAGAAAGAACTTAAGTTCTCCCATGGCACTCATCTCAAACTCGGACTTCATAATCTTCTCGAAGTCTCTGCACAAAGAATCATTTGTTGAACCAAATATGATGTCGTCCACGTAAACCTGCACAAGTAACAAATCTTTTCCAACCCTTTTTATGAAGAGAGTGCTATCAATTTGGCCTCGTGAGAAGCCATTTCTCGTGAGATGATTTGCCAACCTCGCATACCAAGCTCTAGGAGCTTGATGAAGACCATATAATGCCTTGCCTAACTTGCACACATAATCAGGATGGTTTGGATCTTCAAAACCAGGAGGTTGCAAGACATACACATCCTTCAAAACCTCTCCATACAGAAATGCGCTCTTGACATCGAGTTGATAAACCCGAAAACCTTTAAATGTCGCATAGGCCAGAAAAATGCGAATGGACTCCAATCTTGCAACTGGAGCAAACACATCATCATAGTCCAAACCCTCAATCTGAGTAAAACCTTGAACAACCAGCCGAGCCTTATTCCGAATAACTACGCCTCTGTCATCTTTCTTCACACGATAAACCCAGCGAGTTCCAATTGGATCTACATCCATTGGTAAAGGAACCAACTCCCAGACATCAAGCTTTTTGAATTGATTCAATTCTTCCTGCATAGCCTCAACCCAGTATGGATCTTTCAAAGCTTCAGCAATTTTCTTTGGTTCATGCTGAGACAAGAAGCATTCTTCCAATTCTTCTTCAACACAGGCAAAATTGGCAGATGAAGATTCTTCACGGACTTCATTAGCAGCAGATTGATGCCTAGTTAAGACACCTTGTTGAAGATCACCAATGATGTTTTCAGAGGGGTGAGTAGAATGAATTCTAAGCTGAGGAATCGGATCAGGCACAATGATTGAATCCAAATTTGACAGATCACCTCCAGGATTTTCAATTTCAACTGAGCTATTAGTGGCAGTATCCTCATTGTCAATTGGTGTGACAATATCGGTTTCAGTTTGAGGATTAGATTCAGAAGCCACTTGATCAACATCGGAGGGATTGTCATCATTGACAACATTCTCAGGAGGTACTACTCTAGAATTGGAGATTGAGTCGTCAGAGGTAAGATCCAATCCATGAAGTAGAGACGCCACCTGTTCTTCTTCACTAAATTTGGGAAGATTGAAAGAGTCCACCAACTTATCATACTCAAACAAGGAATCAGGTCCCTTGCCTTTTGGAGAATCAGTATATTTCATAAACCTTACTTCAAAATGTTCTTCTATTCTCCCAGTAGACTTGTTGAAAACTCTTTTATTTGGAGAGTTCACAGAATATCCCAAAAATAACCCATCGACTGCTTTTTCATCAAATTTGCCTACCGAGTCCTTAGTAATTAAAATTGAGCAAGGACACCCGAAAGGCTCAAGAAACTTCAAATTTGGTTTGCGATTATTCAGCAATTCGTAACATGTTTTCTTTCGCTTTTTAACAATCGAAACCCTATTTAACACATAGCAGGCAGTGTTAACAGCCTCTGCCCAAAAAGTGGTTGGCAGATGCGCATCAGACAACATAGTTCTTGCTGCCTCAATGATTGTCCTATTCTTTCTTTCAGCTACTCCATTTTGCTGAGGAGTACGAGCAGCACTAAACTGATGAAAGATTCCTTTTCGAAGACAATACATTTCCAAAGTTCTGTTCTTGAATTCTGTTCCATTATCACTGCGTAGTTTCTTGATTTTCAGATTACACAGATTTTCCAGTCTGTCGAATAAGTAAGTTAAAGTATCAGCTGTTTCATCCTTTCCAGCCAAGAAATATACCCAAGAAAACCTTGAGTAATCATCGGTGACAACCAGACAGTATGATTTTCCTCCAATACTTTTCTTATTCACAAGACCGAACAGATCCATGTGAAGCAGCTCCAATGGAGATTCAATAGAGTTCACCTGCTTAGACTTATGGAACTTCTTGTGTTGTTTCCCTTTGAGACAGGAAACGCATTCATCATCTGTTACGAATGACTTTTTAGGCACACCTAACACAAGATCATTATTAACAAGATAATTCATTCTGCGAAAATGAATATGTCCCATTCGTCTGTGCCAAAGCAGTGAATCTTTAGAGGATGCTTTTGATAGCAAACAAGTATGCTCCTTGGTAATCACAGTTTGCATATCCAAAATGTACGAGTTGCGTACACGGGGTGCTCTCAGTAACACCCATTCCTCGGGAATAACAAATCCCGGTTTCAAAATTAAACATTCAACATCTGTAAATGCGGTAGTGAACTTCTTGTCGCAGACTTGAGAAACACTGATCAGATTGTGTTGCAGTTCCTCGACATAGTTCACTTTATCAAAACTCACTTGCCCATTAGAAAGAGTACCCTGACCCGTGATATTACCACCAGTATCTCCCGCAAAAGCAACATGTCCTCCTCGATATGGTTTCACATCAGACAGAAGGGACATGTCACCAGTCATGTGCCGTGAGCAGCCACTATCCACATACCATTTACTTCTTTGTATATGATCTGACTGCTACAGCACAACATAGAGAGAAAGTTAGTTAGAAATGGAGACCCAGGCCTTTACAGACTTGGGTACTCCAGAGACCTCATCAATAATAACTACATCAGTTAAAACTTTGTTTTTCAATAAATCAGGTGCAATTCCTGATGCAGTATTACTTGATGATGAGTCATTTAACGACTTTTTTGGTCTCCAAATTTTCACAGGAACAATAGTGGGTTGCTTGTTAACATTGTCAGGCTGTTTAACCGGAGGTTTACTAGGCCTAGCAGCATTAACTTTTGGGATAGAAGTATGAGAGAGTGAACCCTTCTTTGAAAAAGATTTAACAGATGAATTTTTGTAAACAGAATTTCTGGGAACACCTTTTGAAAACTTCTTTCTCAAAAGCAACGGGCATTGACTAATCAAGTGACCTTGTTTCTTGCAGTAGAAACATGATCGTCTTTCCCTAAAGGTTCGGTCGTTATTGCCTAAAAATTGAGGTGAGACAGGTAACTTTTGTGAGCACGTTGAGGTGGATGCCCCAGAATGTGAAACGGAAAGTTTAACAGAGTTCTTAAGTGATTTGACATTAATATTCTGTATCTCTTTCCTTTTATGTTCAGCCTTAACCTTAGTATTCATTGGAAAAGTTTCATCATCTGATTCAGTAGTGAGAATGTGATGTTCAGGCTTAATGTTTTTCTTTTCACATTGAGGCACAAACTTACAGGGAACATCCTCAACTTTGACCTCTTCTTCAATGTTTTTTAAGGGAGCAGGCGAGAAACTACCAAAGGGGGTAAACTTGACGGTTCCTGAGGGGGTAAACCTAACAGGTTCAAAAGGCTTCACAGGTTCAGCCTTGATTGTCTTAGGTTTCTTCTTATCATGGTTAACTTCTATGTTGGCTTTATAGAATTCAGGCAACTTAAAGGGAGTCAAACTAACAGGTTCACATACAGGCATAGCTACTTTCTTAACAACAGGTACATTAACTGATATTTCAATGGGCTTTGCATCTACTAAAGCAGTAGGCACAAAATCTTTAATTTCATCCTTAGACGGTCTACACAAATTCACATCTAAAGACGGAGGCGGTTGATTATGATAACCATAACCGGACTTATCTTTAGAACTAGTTCTACCCGTCTGCAGGATATCAGTAAAGACCATGGCTGAAGTGTTGATATTCTTGAGTTTTCGTTGCAAATCAACAGCTTTGGCTTGAGAGTCAGCCAATTCCTTTTTCAAATGAGCAATCAATTTTAAGTAACTGTCAATTTCATCTTGATTACTGAAAATTAGAGCTTTCAGCTCCTTTTTATCTTCAATAAGTTGATTAATATTACTTTCAAAGTGTTTCTCATTAATTTTTAAAACTTTGTTTGCTTCCATCAAATTCAAGATATCTGACTTCAAGTTGTCATTATGTTCCATAAGCCCATTTACTTTACCAGTTAAACTAATACATGAATCACAGGTAAATTTAGCAAATGGTACCTCATTGTTGATAGCCATGAAACATTGCTCTTGAGTTTCATGAGCAGAAAAATCATAAGCATCTCCATCCTCAATCAACAATGCAGCCTTAGCAGTAGTATGCTCAATCTGTTTTGGAACAACAGATGGTTTAGTGAAACCCGAAGCAGGTTGTCTTCCTTTCTCACATTCACGGGCAAAGTGTCCAAGATTCTGACACTTATAACACTTGATTTTGCTTTTATCGAATCCCGTTGGTGTTCGGTCAGCTGCATCTTCAAGAGATCTCTTTCCAGTTCGTCTTAGATAGTTTTTGGCTCTACGAGTGAGCATAGCCATATTCCATCTAATGTCGATCCTTTCTAACTCATCGGGATCAACCTGATTGAAGTCTTCATCAGTCAGTTCCAATGTACTGACTCTTTTAGAAAGAAAGTCTTCATATGATGACAAGAAAGCAGTAAACATGGCTGCATGTTCATCAGTGGTTGCAGAAGTAGGAACAGATGGTGATGAACATGTACTGCTTGAAGAAGCATTATAAGCTGGTAGGGCTGAAAATGTTCCTACAGTAGGATTACTGTAAGAAGAGAATCTCTGAGAATTTGTCTCAGCTGAGATGAAAGCTGTTCCACCATGACTTGATTCTGATGCACGAGCAGTAGATCTTGTTTCCTTCTTTTCAATATCCAATGCCCCAGCTTCAAGTTTTCCAATAAGATCATCCAGAGACAATTGCTTTGTTTTTGGATCGCTTTCCAATAACAAAACTCGTGTTTCCCAACTTGATGGCAGAGCAGCTAACGCCTTTTTGTTAATCTCAGAATTTTTGAGATTATATCCGCCAGCTTGCAGTTCATTCACTGTGCGGGTAAATCTGCAAAGCATGTCTCTGACAGTTTCATTCTTCTGGATATAGAAATAATCAAACTGAGTTTTGACTAATTCCAATTTGCTTTCGATGTACTCAGTGTTTCCACAAAATCTCTTTTCAATTGCAGTCCAAAGATCATAAGCAATAGTTTGTGGAAACATATCCAAAACGTCAGTTGGAAGCGACATAGTAATAGCAGAATGAGTCTTCCGTTCAATTTCCCATGCTTTACGTTCTTCGGTAGTGTATGAACGAACAGGCTTGGGAGGAGGAACACCCATGTGTTCTCCAAGAGCAACAGGTGGAACATAGCGTTCAAGAAGAGCCAACTCCATGTCAGGATCGGTGAATAAAACAAATGATATGAACCGTTGTTTCCATGCTCGAAATGGCAAACCCGGTGCAAAATAAGGAGGTTTATTTGCACTACCAATCGTAGCATTATGTTGTAAAACTGCATCAATGCTTTGAAGAGACATGATGAAAATCTGCAAAACAAATTAGAAAAATACACACAAAACAAACTGATTTTTGTCTAAGTCTGGAATTATGCGACACAGTGTTATGTCGCAGAGTACCAATACGACACAATATTTGTGTCGCAGAGTACAGATACGACACAGAAGTAGTGTCGCAGAACTTAATCTGACAGAAGACAAAAATGCGACACAACAGTTATGTCGTATGTTATGTCGCAACTTGTGTCGCAGACCAGTCAAGGTCAAAAAGATTGTGTCGTAGGATTATGTCGTACACAGTGTCGCACGTTATGTCGCACGATATGTCGCAGACAATTTAATGTCGTATGGTTGTGTCGTATGAACAGTGGATACGACACAAAAATTGTGTCGCAAAAGTGCACGTGCAGACAGTCTTTTTAGCCCACAAAAATTTCAACTTTCAAAACACATCATTACAAACATCACCATGCTTCATCAGACTGGAAAGTAAAACTTTTAACCAAAATGATTACCACTTTTTACCAACCAAATCTAAAGTTTGACAAACACCTTTTCTTTGAAGATTTATAACCAAATATGATCAAAAACAACCCTTTTAACCAAGAACACCAAGAACACTTAAAAACATAAATTATGAAAATAATGTTTTTGGACCAAAATCTAGCACCAAACTAACTCGAAACCGCAACTCAAGAGTATGCGGCTCTGATACCAATTGTAGGTTCCGTATACGGACCAAATCGAGTAGCTTAATCTTGTCTATAAAAGCGGAAATTAAACACACAAGATATGCTAGAAGTTCACAAGTAAATGACCAAAACACAAGTGTATAACTTTGTATATAAAGAGATGGTAACAATACATACACTTTGACAAACACACAATAAACAAAATAACACAAGCTAGTAATTTTCTCTCTGAGTTTGGAGGTGTTATGTGTGTGTTTTGTGTTGAGGCTTATTAAACAGAAACTGGCGAGTCTCTATTTATAGCCTGGACCAAACTGTATGCGACACAAGCTTTGTGTCGCATGAAGGCTTATGCGACATAAGCATTGTGTCGCATGAGATGATTCTGCGACACAAGCCTTGTGTCGCATAGAATGCTTCTGCGACACAGTGCTTGTGTCGCATGATGACAGAAACTGTAAATAAACTAGAACTTAAACAATTCAAAACGTAATTACAATTTTGACACGATTACAGACTGAGACCAACTGACAGACACACATTGATGTACCAACATACTTGATTATACTTTACTGACGTGTTAAGCTTCAACTATGATGCTCATGGCAATGTATATCAACCCGATTGCATCCGTGTAATCACTACTTACTACTTGGTTAAAACTGTACAAACACTTTACTACTTGATGTGTTCAAACTGATTATTTACTACAAACCTGTGAGATTCACCAACCTTTTGGTTGACCTTTTTAGTGATGCATTCTCAGGTACACAGCAACAGTAGGGTTGCCCAGCAGGACTACTTCTTAGCTCGAGTCGCATGCATTCACACACTTGGAGATTTTCTACATGACTTTTGTAATAGATGTTATGTATTAGAATCACTAGATATTATTCGAACTTGAGCTATGTATTTCGTAATACTTATTAAATTAATATAACGTTTTCACACGTCTCATATAGAGTCGTTTACAGTACCCTTTGTGCTTGATTACTTGATTAGTAGCACCTCAAAACTTGCTTCCGCTAAACCGTAAATTTGGGGGTGTTACAATTTATACTACAAGAGTTCCTAAAATATCGCCTACAAAATAGGATCTTGGAAGGACACGTGTCGCTGCTTGATTGGTTTGAACTCTGATGAACCGACATTCTGCGGGTCCCTATTCTGTTACCGCAAATATCTCATTACCTTAAATCTAATCACTTGCTGCCACGTAATCTTTCGGACATACTTCAAACTGGAACACTCTTGCTGATGTATAGATAAGTACAGTACTTTTAGTACTTGATGATAGAGAGGCTTTATTGAATAGTCCCGGAAGATGCAGTAATCCTCCTCACTCACTGCGAGCTAACATGCTCTTGTAGAAAGACTTGAACTAAAGATCTTCAGTGACTAGCTTTTATTCTGGTAGTGACTATTGCCTTTATTGATTTGAAGAGGTAAAGCTCTCGCTGACGTTGATCAGCGACACACCAAGTTGAACGTTAAATCTTCCTCAGTATATCAAGCAGAATGAATGACGATCAGCGAAACCTATCATCAGCAGCAGCAGCTTCGATACAATCCATTTCTTCATCGAGTAGTGAACAGTTGAGTTGGTCAGCGACCAGTGACTTCATCATGGTCAGCGACCAGTGAATCAACAGTTATGTATTATGTATGAATTATGTAGGTGATAGAGACATGGAGGCTTATGTTGATCAAGGTGGTGAAGTTGTCTAAGAGATTGTGGTGAGTGATACGGAGGTTAAACAGGTGATGTGATTGTGTAGTACCGAATAGCTTGCGGGCTAGAGGTTTGCACAATCAATGAATTAATTATTTGTTATATTTGTTTATTTATGTTTATTGCTTAAATTAGTTTGTTATGTTAAATTACTCGTTATGTTTAATTGTTATGTGAATATTTGATACTTGGTAAAGGAAAATAAATTGGATGTGAATTGTGATGAATAGTGTATGATTCGATTGTGTTGGATCCGGATTGCTTCCGAGCAAGAGGCTACACAATCGGGTGGAAGATGACAAGTTGATATATGTGGATTAAATAGCGATGATGTAGTGAATAAAGTATGAATTGATTGTATGTGTTTTCGGATAGCTTCCGAGCTAGAGGATCATACTATCAAGTGGAAGTTGTTTGTTATATGTTTTGTTGCTAATGTGTGCATTTAAGATTATGTTAAAAGTTGTTGTTGATTAGTGTTTGATGATTGTTGATTTAATTATGTGGAATATGTTTATGCAGTGAAACAGTGTTAGTATGCATACCGTTATGGTATGGTACTCAGTGAAATAGTGTTAGCATGCATATCGACGTGATATGGTGCTCAGTGATCAGTGTTCAGAGTTTAGTGATGTTGTGGTTATGTAGTTGTGTTGATATGTGTTAAGTGTTATGTGGAATTGCTTGTTTAATTGCCTGTGTACTCACTAAGCAGTGGTGCTTACCCGTTTCCGTGTTTATGTTGTAGGTGACGTGTTGGTAGCTATACGTGGATAGAAGGTGCATAAGAGATATTGATGTGGATTATGGAGCATGCTTATGGTTAGATTATGCTTCATTCTTTTAAATTGTTGTTTCGATGATCAATTGTGTAAATCGCCCAAACAAAGAGTTTTCGAATTAAATATGTTGGTCAAAGTGTTGTGGTTGACTTTGAGAGTCAAACAGTGAAAAAGGAGTCTTGTTGTGTATGGGTATAAAAAGGTTATGATATCTTTGGGTTAGAATTGGTGTGATTTTGGGTCAAATATGGAAAAATATGGTCAAGTATCGAATATGATTGGTGGGTCAATTGTGAAGGTTGACATATAGTCAACCATGTTTGAAATAGTTAAATAAGAGTCAAAGAGTAATGGTTTGGGTTAAATTGTGGTCAGAACGTTAAACGGGTCAAAAAGGGTCCAATTGGGCATGAAATGAGACGTAGAGGTAAAATGGGTTATGATATCCTTGTGTAAGTTATGTCGATTAGATTAAACTTGTTTTGAAGTACTGAAATAGTGTGCAAAAAGTCAGATCATAATTGTATGTGGTTTGTGATTTGAAGTGTAGTCTAAAAGTGGTCAAAAATTTGAGTCTTACCACTAGAACAGGCTTGTTCTAGTCTAAAACAAGCTTGTTCTAGCTAAAACAAAGTTGTTTTACCTACCTGTACTACATAGATGGTAATTTGCATACCCCGTCGTCTTGTTTTGGGTTAAAATGTAAAGATGAGAATACGGGATCAAATATACGAGATGTGGGACCGAGCTGTGGGAACCGAAAAAAAAAATTACTGAGTTTTTGGGGCGTTACAAGTTGGTATCAGAGCGATAGTTTAAGAGAGTTATGTAATCCACTTTAGGATTTCATGATCTTAAACTATTATGTGTTGTTTGATTTGCTATGATTATGATTATGCTAAATAGTTAATTTGATTTTGTGATGTTAATTGATATTGAAATGCAGAGATGGATTGTCAGAGGTAAGAGTAAGTGTATATGAGGAGTTATAAGCTGTAGTTTTGTGTATGCGTTCAAAATGGATAGTAAAGTGAAGTATTTTTAACTATGTGTTTATTGTTAAATGGTTAATTATTTTATGTTAACTGTTAATTGAATTATGTGTTATGTATTTGTGTGGTAATCACATTGAAAATCGATGATATGAGATAGTCTCAGAAGAAAGTGTGTATGACATAATATCACTATGCCTGATCAACGTAGTTATATTATGCCATATCACATGGAATTGTTGAGATTATCAAATATCAGATTGATTTAGTGTGATTATGGGGGGGATAGAGTGTGAACTTAGATGTGTTTAAATTATGTGTTAAATACTATTGTTAGAAAAGATAATAGAGAAAGTAGGAGTAATAGATTTGTGTTTAGTAGTACGTATTTCACTAATTATGTGAAACCAATATGTAGGGGGTATATGATTAAGAGCTTGTAGAGTTAGTGTTAATAATGTATTTGGTATTAGAAAATAGTAATAATGCGTTTATGTGTGACTAGTGAATTAAGTGAAGTGTCTTAATGATGATTAGGTGTTTGTGCATAAGTAGAGATAGAGTTGAGATTGAGTAGTACGAGTGCCATTCGTGAGGACACGAATGAGATAAGTGGGGGAGAGTTGTAACACCCCAAGTTTCAGGAATTTAATATCGTACGCGGATATATTTTTATTACGAAATATTATTATGTAGATAACGAGATATAGTGAAAAACGTAAACGGTTTTATCGGTTCCAGACTGTAAAATAAAAAGGGGATAAGAATTTAAGAGATATATGTGTGTATGGTACGGGTTTATTCTATTTCTTTCTAAAACATTCCAATACTCCCCTGAGATAGAGAAAATACGCAGGAAGCAAATCAAACCCCAAATTCAACTTCTAATCTTCAAATTTGCCTTAGGAATTCGAATTCAGCTCCTTTTGATCATCTCTATTATGTTGTAAGTGAATTTCTTCTATGATTATAGCCTAGGGTTTAAGTTTCATGGTTTTTCACGAGGTTTTGATGGGTTTTGTATAAATGAGGGTTTTAATCCGAAATTGAAGCTAGAAATTGATTGTATTAGTGTTAGTTAGTGTTTTTATGATTGTTAGTAGTTATATAACATGTTGGAAGTGATGAATTTATGATTTGTGTTCTTAAATAATTATGGGGGTTTTGAAGAATCATGATTATAACTTGAAGTTAGGGTTTAAATTGGTGTAGTTAGTGTTAATTAGTGTTATAAAGGTTGTTGGAAATCATATAACATGATGAAAGTGAAGAAATAATGATTTAGTGTTCTTGAGTAATTCTAGAGTTTATGTTAAGATGATGTTAATAAGTTTAATTATGAAACTAGTGATATTTATAGAGTATGATTATGATGATGAATATTATGTGGTAAGAGTTTGATTAGTGAAAGTTAAAAAGTGATTAAAGAGGTAATTTAAGGTGATTAACTAAAGATTTAACTTAGTGTAATCAAAGTGGGGGAGGGATTTAAAATGATTAAAGTTGATGATTTTTAGTGTTTAAGAGTGTTGTTATGTATTATGTATGAATTATGTAGGTGATAGAGACATGGAGGCTTATGTTGATCAAGGTGGTGAAGTTGTCTAGGAGATTGTGGTGAGTGATACAGGGGTTAAACAGGTGATGTGATTGTGTAGTACCGAATAGCTTGCGGGCTAGAGGTTTGCACAATCAATGAATTAATTATTTGTTATATTTGTTTATTTATATTTATTGCTTAAATTAGTTTGTTATGTTAAATTACTCGTTATGTTTTATTGTTATGTGAATATTTGATACTTGGTAAAGGAAATGAAATTGGATGTGAATTGTGATGAATAGTGTATGATTCGATTGTGTTGGATCCGGATTGCTTCCGAGCAAGAGGCTACACAATCGGGTGGAAGATGACGTGTTGATATATGTGGATTAAATAGTGATGATGTAGTGAATAGAGTATGAATTGATTGTATGTGTTTCCGGATAGCTTCCGAGCTAGAGGATCATACTATCAAGTGGAAGTTGTTTGTTATATGTTTTGTTGCTAATGTGTGCATTTAAGATTATGTTAAAAGTTGTTGTTGATTAGTGTTTGATGATTGTTGATTTAATTATGTGGAATATGTTTATGCAGTGAAACAGTGTTAGTATGCATGCCGTTATGGTATGGTACTCAGTGAAATAGTGTTAGCATGCATATCGACGTGATATGGTGCTCAGTGATCAGTGTTCAGAGTTTAGTGATGTTGTGGTTATGTAGTTGTGTTGATATGTGTTAATTGTTATGTGGAATTGCTTGTTTAATTGCCTGTGTACTCACTAAGCAGTGGTGCTTACCCGTTTCCGTGTTTATGTTGTAGGTGACGTGTTGGTAGCTATAAGTGGATAGAAGGTGCATAAGAGATATTGATGTGGATTATGGAGCATGCTTATGGTTAGATTATGCTTCATTCTTTTAAATTATTGTTTCGATGATCAATTGTGTAAATCGCCCAAACAAAGAGTTTTCGAATTATATATGTTGGTCAAAGTGTTGTGGTTGACTTTGAGAGTCAAACAGTGAAAAAGGAGTCTTGTTGTGTATGGGTATAAAAAGGTTATGATATCTTTGGGTTAGAATTGGTGTGATTTTGGGTCAAATATGGAAAAATGTGGTCAAGTATCGAATATGATTGGTGGGTCAATTGTGAAGGTTGACATATAGTCAACCATGTTTGAAATAGTTAAATAAGAGTCAAAGAGTAATGGTTTGGGTTAAATTGTGGTCAGAACGTTAAACGGGTCAAAAAGGGTCCAAGTGGGCATGAAATGAGACGTAGAGGTAAAATGGGTTATGATATCCTTGTGTAAGTTATGTCAATTAGATTAAACTTGTTTTGAAGTACTGAAATAGTGTGCAAAAAGTTAGATCATAATTGTATGTGGTTTGTGATTTGAAGTGTAGTCTAAAAGTGGTCAAAAATCTGAGTCTTACCACTAGAACAGGCTTGTTCTAGTCTAAAACAAGCTTGTTCTAGCTAAAACAGGGTTGTTTTACCTACCTGTACTACATAGCTGGTAATTTGCATACCCCGTCGTCTTGTTTTGGGTCAAAATGTAAAGATGAGAATACGGGATCAAATATACGAGATGTGGGACCGAGCTGTGGGAACCGAAAAAAAGAAATTACTGAGTTTTTGGGGCGTTTCACAGGTCAAAATAGGTTTGGGTTAATTTGAGTGGAGGTTGCAATGAGCTATGTGGGTTTTCCTAATAAACACTTTTTGTAAATTCAAAGGACTAATAAGTTATACAATGAATGTAATTAGTATTCAAAAGAAATACTATTGCATTAATTATTTGTATTAGATATGGGGTGTACTTATAAACATCAGTATTCAAAAGAAATACTATTGCATTGATTATTTGTATTAGATATTGTAACACCTGCATAATTAGGATAATTAATTATGCCTAATTGTTTGTAACTAGTTGTAATTAGTATGTAATAGGACTAATTACAGGCTTTATTTGTATATATATATAAGGTGATTTATATATATGTGTGTGTACTTACGCGATTTGGATAAATCGTGCGAATTAACCGGACGGAGTCCGACACAGTTTACTTGGACGTTGGTGCAGAAATTTACTTAAATAATGAGAACGTATTTTGTGATATAAAATACGCAACCGAACGAGCATTATTTATATATTATCGCGACGACATTTTAACTAACGCAACAAAACGTAATGAACGCGACTTAATAATTAAAATATTGCGACAAATGTTTTACTATTAATTTCAAAGTATTTTTATTTAAATACTTTAGTTACATTTTAAAAATATAAACGTTTGGTTAAATATTAAAGACTAGTGATTAAACGATTAGGACACGGAGTCAACACTGTGTTTTGGGGAGTATTTCCCCCTCCTTCCTTGGTGGATCAGCCAAACCCCACCCCCACACCCACTTTTCTCTTTCATTTTTTATTATCACAAAAACACACACAAACCAAACTCTCTCAACCTCAATTCACACCAAATTTTCGGAATCAAATCCCGACCACGAATATTACATATTCGGAATCACCATCACGAGTGGAGCAAGAATATCAAGACCGTTTTCATCGTTTCATCCTTCATTTGGCTCGATTCGCAAAAGTAAGAAAATTCTAAAATCTTAGATCTATTCTATTTGGTGTAATGTTTTGATGTTTTGATGTGTACACAACATAGTTATAACCTAATACTAGAAGAAAACACGATTTTATAGCTCAAAAATGGGTTAGATTTGCGTTTTTGGTCGAAAATTCTTGAAACCCGAAAGTTTCTGGGCTGGTGTTCATACATGCGACACAAGCCTTGTGTCGCATGCTGTGTCGCATAAACCCGTTTGTGTCGCACCTTGTGTCGTACCAATCCTTTAGTGTCGTAACCTTTGCGACACAATATTGTGTCGCACTCTATGTCGCATACTATGTCGTATTTAATACGACACAACCGTTCTGTCGCTATTGAATTAGCATCGCAAGCTTTTTGCGACACAACCACTGTGTCGCAGAGCTCTTGTGTCGCACTTTATGCGACACAACCACTGTGTCGCATACCAAACTTTAGTGTCGCAGATTGTGTCGCAAAAACACAGAAAACCAGAATTTTAAAGTCAAAGTTACTGTACAAAAAGTCAAAATTTACTGTAGCAGTACTGTAGCAAATCTACTGTAGCAAAGTCAATATTTTAGAATTTTTGCTACAAACCGTCACCAACGGGCCAAACATGTTTTCCAACAAACAAACAATTACAAACATACGGACAAACACTGGATATACTAGTTGTGTACATCTAAACGAAACGTCTCGTGAGACGCATACTTACATAACTTCATATGATTAGGCATTTGAAGGTTACGGGTTCAGAGAACCTACTTGCTTTACTTACTACTTGCTAATTGCAACTGATTACTACAAGACTCAGGTGAGTCTTACGGCCCCACTTTTACTGTTTTATCTTATTGGGGGAGATACATGCTACTGATTTTCTTGAACACAAGTACTAAACTGTTTACTATACCAAACGAAATTGCATGAGTTTACTTACAAACAGAAGTCTCTCCATCATATATCGTTAGTTATGGACTTAAGCGCGAACACTAGTTAATGGATCCATTAGGGAAATGACCCTCCCCGCCCGGGGCAGTAGCGCTGCCACGTACTGATTTACACGTAGAAACGGGTGACTAATTATTCGTTACTGATGCTTGCTCATTTACGAGCATGTCACGGGAGCAAACTTATTACTTACGGGTTAAGCTTCGATTATGAGCCTCATGGCAACGGTATAAATTTACTTATTTACATTTGCTGGATTGCGAATACTGGATTTACGATTGCTGGATTGCAATTACTGATATTACGCCTGAGGGCATTACTGATGAAAGCTCGTGTTCAAAGCTGATATTACTTACAAACCTGTGAGATTCACCAACCTTTTGGTTGACACTTTTTAGCATGTTTTCTCAGGTACCCGGATGGAGTAGGATTACTCCAGGATTTTAGCTAGAGTCGCATGATTTCAACACAACTGCATTAACGGAGATTCTTAGCATTATCTTTTGTATATTACGATTATGTAATAGAATCTCCCGCTACACGCGCGGACTCTAGGGAAACTACATTTTTGTATACGAAAACACTAAGTTTTCAAACAATATATCTATGGAATGTAACAAATTTACAAACGTTGCATATAGATGTCGTTTACTTTATCTTTGTGCTGTGATATTTGATTAGTAACACCCCAAACTATGCTTCCGCAAAACAGTGAATTTCGGGGGTGTTACAGATTGGTATCAGAGCCTAAGGTTATAGTGAACTAGGTTGCATTTAGTGAGCCTAGACTATGACCGTTAGGCAGTATTCTCTTATTAGACATGACTGGTTCAGAAATTACAGCATACGACTTTAATTTAACATAGCCTGACCAACTATGTACAATTAAGGAAAGATAATGTAAGGTCTGAAATGATTATGTTGAACGGGGATACGTTAGTTGACTCTGACCACGAGAGAACCGGACCATTACTTGATACGTGCTAGACAATAGGCTGGATATGATATATGTATATATATTAGCCTCGTCTTACTTACATTTTGCCACAGGAATGGCAAACACACCACCTAATCCGTCACACTCTCACTCACATGGGTCACGGAACCCACGAGTAGCCAGGAGGAACACAAGGTCGCCTCGAAACAGCCCTTATCCTGTACATAACTCTCAGAACTCGGCACATCTCACGTTGCCAGTATTGGCTACCCAATTCCGCCGTCAGGAGCAAAGACTCGAAAGTCTTGAACGGGAACAACACCGAATGACCTACCTGCTTCGCCAAGCACTTGATCACATATCCCAACTCCAGCGAGAACAAGAGGATACCAACCTCTCTGTAAGCATAATTCAGGACTCAATGACCGCCGAATTAGGTGCGGATGAACTTGTAAGAAATCGACTAGAGGAATGTGAACAACGTTCACAGGAGACTGAGGATCACTCTCGTGTACTAGCACAACGACTGGCCTTAGTTGAAGACAATGCCAGGCAAACCAACAGGCTGGCAGAAACCGTGGACCGCCTTGTCGCGCTGATGGAACAGATTAATCTACATTAAGACTAGTGTAGTCTTTGTCTCGTAATCTAATGACTATCTAGCGCTATTCTATAAACTAGTCGGATGTAACAATTCCCGACACCTTTTGTAATATCTCTGTAGGATGTAACCTTTGAACTCGCATTATCCATCAAATATTCCTTGATATTTCAACTCATAATAATTGTCATTTTTCCATGTTGATGTTATGTATTACTGCTTTCATACATGTACATCTGTGACAATTACAAGTTCCTACAAAATCTCATGTATCTTCATTTCTTTTATTGAAGAATCATGCCGCCAAAGACAAGACCATACACCGATGCCCAGATTACCTCCCTTATAACCCAGGCTGTTACTGAAGCCTTGGCTCGGAATACTCCACCAAATTCCACGAGGAACAGCGATGCCGCTGAAACCCCTACTGCTAAACCCTGTTCATACAAAGACTTTCAGAACTGCAAACCTCTAAACTTTGCAGGTACTGAGGGAGCTATCGGTCTAGTACGCTGGATCGAGAAAGTCGAATCCGTATTTCTGATCTGCAACTGTGCGGAGGGAGACAAAGTTAAGTTCTCCGTTAGTACTTTTACTGACACCGCACTCACCTGGTGGAACACCTATGCCCAGACTGTGGGTGTTGTTAATGCTTAAAAACTCCCGTGGGAGGAGTTGAAGGAGATGTTGAGGGGCGAGTACTGCCCCAGGGATGAATTGAAACAGCTGGAAATGGAATTCTGGAACCACAAGATGCAGGGTGATGACATCACCGGTTATACCAACCGTTTCCACCAACTGGCACTTCTGTGCCCAACCATGGTCGATCCTGAGTACAAGAGGATCGAGAAATTCGTTGATGGACTTCCCGAGAGACTACAGGACCTGGTGACTTCATCCAAACCGGGTACTATTCAGAGCGCCATCCGTATGGCCCATGAACTAACGGCAAATTCTGTCCGCCGTGGCACAACTTCAACCCCATCTGCAAACAACAAACGCAAGTGGGAAGGTAACCCCAACTCATCCAACCAAACCTCCAACAAAAAGCCTGAGTACATTAAGGCTTATTCATCGGGGAGTTCGGAAAAGAAAGGGTACAGCGGGAACAAGCCTTACTGTCCCAAATGCAGCCGCCATCATGACGGTTCTTGCCCTTGCTCCAACTGCAAACGGTTCGGGCATCTAGCCAAGGATTGCCGAACCAACATTTCTACCCCCAACACAAATGCACCAAAGGCCTGCTTTGGGTGCGGAAATTCAGGGCACTTCAAGAAAGATTGCCCAAAGCTGAAAAACAACAACAACCCTGCTCGTGGTAGAGCATTCGTTATCAAGGCTGGGGAAGCCAGACAAGACCCGAATGTCGTGACGGGTACGTTCCTTCTCAACGACCTTACTGCTTCTGTATTATTTGATACCGGTGCCGATAGAAGCTTCATTTCTGAGAAATTTAGCCCTTTACTTGATATAACTCCCACTGCCTTAGATGCTAAATACATTGTAGAATTAGCTAACGGCAAACTGATTGAGACTGATAGCATCATACACAACTGTACACTTAACCTCACGAACGAAACGTTTTCCATTGATTTAATCCCTGTCGAGATCGGCAGCTTCGATATTATTGTCGGTATGGATTGGTTATCCAAGCACCGAGCTGAAATCATCTGTCATGACAAACTCGTTCGCATACCTCTTGTCTCCGGTGGAACCTTAGTCCTACAAGGGGAGACCGGCAGACGGAATCTGAATATTGTCTCATGTCTGAAAACTAGAAAATATCTACGAAAAGGGTATCAAGCCATTCTCGCACATGTAACGGAGAAGAAGTCGGAGGAGAAGCGACTTGAGGATGTTCCAATCGTACGGGATTTCCCAGAAGTCTTTCCTGAAGACTTTCCCGGACTTCCGCCACCTAGACAAGTTGAATTTCAAATCGAACTTGTGCCTGGAGCTGCACCCGTGGCACGAGCCCCTTACCGTTTAGCACCATCCGAAATGCAGGAGTTGTCTAACCAACTACAGGAACTCCTGGACAGAGGATTCATTCGACCAAGTTCCTCGCCTTGGGGAGCTCCGGTCTTATTCGTGAAAAAGAAAGATGGATCTTTCCGCATGTGTATCGACTACCGAGACCTGAATAAGCTAACCATAAAGAATCGGTACCCACTTCCTAGAATTGATGACCTGTTTGACCAACTCCAGGGATCGAGTGTTTACTCAAAGATTGATCTACGGTCGGGTTATCATCAACTCCGAGTCCGTGACAATGATATCCCAAAGACAGCTTTTCGAACTCGTTATGGGCATTACGAATTCCAAGTGATGCCATTCGGGTTGACCAACGCACCGGCCGTATTCATGGACCTTATGAATCGGGTGTGCAAACCATATCTTGACAAATTCGTCATTGTGTTCATCGACGATATCCTGATTTACTCTCGCAACGAGCAGGAACATGCTCAACATCTGAAAACCATTCTAGGACTTCTTAAACACGAAGAGTTATATGCCAAATTCTCTAAGTGTGAGTTCTGGATTCGAACCGTTCAATTCCTCGGACACGTGATTGACAGCCAAGGAATTCATGTTGATCCCGCCAAGATTGAAGCAATCAAGGGCTGGGAGTCACCGACCACTCCAACCGAAGTGAGACAATTCTTAGGTCTTGCTGGTTATTATCGCCGATTCATCGAAAACTTTTCAAGAATAGCTGTTCCCCTAACCACACTGACTCAGAAAGATAAGAAGTTCGATTGGACTGATAAACAAGAGTCAGCTTTCCAGCTATTGAAAAACAAACTTTGCAGTGCACCAATCTTGTCCTTACCCGAAGGCACCGACGATTTCGTAGTTTACTGTGACGCCTCACACCAAGGACTTGGTTGTGTGTTGATGCAACGGGAAAAAGTCATTGCCTATGCCTCACGACAACTAAAAACCCACGAGAAAAACTATACGACCCACGACCTCGAGTTAGGTGCTGTGGTCTTCGCATTGAAAATCTGGAGACATTATCTCTACGGTACGAAAAGCACTATCTTCACTGATCACAAAAGTCTCCAACACATATTCGATCAGAAGGATCTAAACATGAGGCAACGTCGCTGGGTTGAGTTACTTAGTGACTACGACTGTGAGATCAAATACCATCCGGGCAAGGCTAACGTAGTTGCTGATGCCTTAAGCCGAAAAGAACGAGTGAAACCCCTTCGAGTCCGAGCACTTTCTATGACAATTCATAACGAGCTTCCTGCTCAAATCCTTACCGCTCAACTTGAAGCACTCAACGATGAAAACTTGAAAAATGAAGCCTTGCGAGGCTTGGATAAACAATTCGAAATCAAACCTGATGGAACTCGATACTTCTCTAACCGGGTGTGGTTACCCAAATTCAGAAACTTGCGAGATTTGGTGATGGCTGAAGCTCACAAATCTCGATACTCTATACATCCTGGTTCTGACAAGATGTATCACGACGTCAAAGGGTTGTATTGGTGGCCTAACATGAAAGCTGACATCGCCCTATACGTCAGTAAATGCCTAACCTGTTCCAAAGTCAAGGCCGAACACCAAAGACCCTCGGGGTTGCTCCAACAACCTGAAATTCCTCGATGGAAATGGGAACAAATTTCCATGGACTTCATTACCAAACTACCAAAAACTTCGAGTGGTTGCGATACCATTTGGGTGGTCGTGGACCGTCTCACGAAATCTGCTCATTTTCTGGCCATCAAGGAAACCGACAAGATGGAGCGTCTGACTCGCATCTACGTCAAAGAAATTATCTCGCGACACGGTGTACCTATCTCGATCATCTCGGATAGGGACAGCCGTTTTACTTCTAACTTTTGGCAATCATTACAGAAATCTCTTGGTACTCGTCTGGATATGAGTACTGCTTATCACCCGCAAACCGATGGCCAAAGCGAGCGAACTATTCAAACACTGGAGGATATGCTACGAGCCTGCGTAGTTGACTTCGGTACTTCTTGGGAAAATCACTTACCGTTGTGCGAGTTCTCGTACAACAACAGTTACCATACCAGCATAAAGGCTGCACCCTTCGAGGCACTTTACGGGCGTAAGTGCCGATCACCTATCTGTTGGACTGAGTTAGGAGATTCCCAACTCACGGGTCCAGAAATCATTCAGGAAACTACTGAGAAAATCATCGGTATTCAAAACCGGCTGAAAGCCGCACGTGATCGTCAGAAAAGCTATGCTGACGTGAGACGCAAACACCTTGAGTTCCAGGTAGGGGACAAGGTACTTCTCAAAGTGGCACCGTGGAAGGGTGTCATTCGATTCGGAAAGCGAGGCAAACTAAATCCTAGGTACATCGGACCATTCGAAATCCTGGAAAGGATTGGTCCAGTGGCATACCGCCTGCAACTTCCTGCTGAACTTAGCAGCGTACACAACACATTCCACATTTCTAACTTGAAGAAATGTCTGTCTGACGAGACACTGATTATACCGCTCGACGAAATTCAAATCGATGATAAACTTCATTTTGTCGAGGAGCCTATGGAAATCATGGACCGTGAGGTCAAACGATTGAAACAGAGTCATATTCCCATCGTAAAGGTCAGGTGGAATTCTAGGCGCGGCCCTGAGTTCACTTGGGAACGGGAAGACCAAATGCGACAGAAATACCCACATCTCTTCCCAGATAACGCACCGTCCGTGCACTCAAGCTAATTTCGGGACGAAATTTCTTTAACAAGGGGAGAATGTAACACCTGCATAATTAGGATAATTAATTATGCCTAATTGTTTGTAACTAGTTGTAATTAGTATGTAATAGGACTAATTACAGGCTTTATTTGTATATATATATAAGGTGATTTATATATATGTGTGTGTACTTACGCGATTTGGATAAATCGTTCGAATTAACCGGACGGAGTCCGACACAGTTTACTTGGACGTTGGTGACAGAAATTTACTTAAATAATGAGAACGTATTTTGTGATATAAAATACGCAACCGAACGAGCATTATTTATATATTATCGCGACGACATTTTAACTAACGCAACAAAACGTAATGAACGCGACTTAATAATTAAAATATTGCGACAAATGTTTTACTATTAATTTCAAAGTATTTTTATTTAAATACTTTAGTTACATTTTAAAAATATAAACGTTTGGTTAAATATTAAAGACTAGTGATTAAACGATTAGGACACGGAGTCAACACTGTGTTTTGGGGAGTATTTCCCCCTCCTTCCTTGGTGGATCAGCCAAACCCCACCCCCACACCCACTTTTCTCTTTCATTTTTCATTATCACAAAAACACACACAAACCAAACTCTCTCAACCTCAATTCACACCAAATTTTCGGAATCAAATCCCGACCACGAATATTACATATTCGGAATCACCATCACGAGTGGAGCAAGAATATCAAGACCGTTTTCATCGTTTCATCCTTCATTTGGCTCGATTCGCAAAAGTAAGAAAATTCTAAAATCTTAGATCTATTCTATTTGGTGTAATGTTTTGATGTTTTGATGTGTACACAACATAGTTATAACCTAATACTAGAAGAAAACACGATTTTATAGCTCAAAAATGGGTTAGATTTGCGTTTTTGGTCGAAAATTCTTGAAACCCGAAAGTTTCTGGGCTGGTGTTCATACATGCGACACAAGCCTTGTGTCGCATGCTGTGTCACATAAACCCGTTTGTGTCGCACCTTGTGTCGTACCAATCCTTTAGTGTCGTAACCTTTGCGACACAATATTGTGTCGCACTCTATGTCGCATACTATGTCGTATTTAATACGACACAACCGTTCTGTCGCTATTGAATTAGCATCGCAAGCTTTTTGCGACACAACCACTGTGTCGCAGAGCTCTTGTGTCGCACTTTATGCGACACAACCACTGTGTCGCATACCAAACTTTAGTGTCGCAGATTGTGTCGCAAAAACACAGAAAACCAGAATTTTAAAGTCAAAGTTACTGTACAAAAAGTCAAAATTTACTGTAGCAGTACTGTAGCAAATCTACTGTAGCAAAGTCAATATTTTAGAATTTTTGCTACAAACCGTCACCAACGGGCCAAACATGTTTTCCAACAAACAAACAATTACAAACATACGGACAAACACTGGATATACTAGTTGTGTACATCTAAACGAAACGTCTCGTGAGACGCATACTTACATAACTTCATATGATTAGGCATTTGAAGGTTACGGGTTCAGAGAACCTACTTGCTTTACTTACTACTTGCTAATTGCAACTGATTACTACAAGACTTAGGTGAGTCTTACGGCCCCACTTTTACTGTTTTATCTTATTGGGGGAGATACATGCTACTGATTTTCTTGAACACAAGTACTAAACTGTTTACTATACCAAACGAAATTGCATGAGTTTACTTACAAACAGAAGTCTCTCCATCATATATCGTTAGTTATGGACTTAAGCGCGAACACTAGTTAATGGATCCATTAGGGAAATGACCCTCCCCGCCCGGGGCAGTAGCGCTGCCACGTACTGATTTACACGTAGAAACGGGTGACTAATTATTCGTTACTGATGCTTGCTCATTTACGAGCATGTCACGGGAGCAAACTTATTACTTACGGGTTAAGCTTCGATTATGAGCCTCATGGCAACGGTATAAATTTACTTATTTACATTTGCTGGATTGCGAATACTGGATTTACGATTGCTGGATTGCAATTACTGATATTACGCCTGAGGGCATTACTGATGAAAGCTCGTGTTCAAAGCTGATATTACTTACAAACCTGTGAGATTCACCAACCTTTTGGTTGACACTTTTTAGCATGTTTTCTCAGGTACCCGGATGGAGTAGGATTACTCCAGGATTTTAGCTAGAGTCGCATGATTTCAACACAACTGCATTAACGGAGATTCTTAGCATTATCTTTTGTATATTACGATTATGTAATAGAATCTCCCGCTACACGCGCGGACTCTAGGGAAACTACATTTTTGTATACGAAAACACTAAGTTTTCAAACAATATATCTATGGAATGTAACAAATTTACAAACGTTGCATATAGATGTCGTTTACTTTATCTTTGTGCTGTGATATTTGATTAGTAACACCCCAAACTATGCTTCCGCAAAACAGTGAATTTCGGGGGTGTTACAGATTGGTATCAGAGCCTAAGGTTATAGTGAACTAGGTTGCATTTAGTGAGCCTAGACTATGACCGTTAGGCAGTATTCTCTTATTAGACATGACTGGTTCAGAAATTACAGCATACGACTTTAATTTAACATAGCCTGATCAACTATGTACAATTAAGGAAAGATAATGTAAGGTCTGAAATGATTATGTTGAACGGGGATACGTTAGTTGACTCTGACCACGAGAGAACCGGACCATTACTTGATACGTGCTAGACAATAGGCTGGATATGATATATGTATATATATTAGCCTCGTCTTACTTACATTTTGCCACAGGAATGGCAAACACACCACCTAATCCGTCACACTCTCACTCACATGGGTCACGAAACCCACGAGTAGCCAGGAGGAACACAAGGTCGCCTCGAAACAGCCCTTATCCTGTACATAACTCTCAGAACTCGGCACATCTCACGTTGCCAGTATTGGCTACCCAATTCCGCCGTCAGGAGCAAAGACTCGAAAGTCTTGAACGGGAACAACACCGAATGACCTACCTGCTTCGCCAAGCACTTGATCACATATCCCAACTCCAGCGAGAACAAGAGGATACCAACCTCTCTGTAAGCATAATTCAGGACTCAATGACCGCCGAATTAGGTGCGGATGAACTTGTAAGAAATCGACTAGAGGAATGTGAACAACGTTCACAGGAGACTGAGGATCACTCTCGTGTACTAGCACAACGACTGGCCTTAGTTGAAGACAATGCCAGGCAAACCAACAGGCTGGCAGAAACTGTGGACCGCCTTGTCGCGCTGATGGAACAGATTAATCTACATTAAGACTAGTGTAGTCTTTGTCTCGTAATCTAATGACTATCTAGCGCTATTCTATAAACTAGTCGGATGTAACAATTCCCGACACCTTTTGTAATATCTCTGTAGGATGTAACCTTTGAACTCGCATTATCCATCAAATATTCCTTGATATTTCAACTCATAATAATTGTCATTTTTCCATGTTGATGTTATGTATTACTGCTTTCATACATGTACATCTGTGACAATTACAAGTTCCTACAAAATCTCATGTATCTTCATTTCTTTTATTGAAGAATCATGCCGCCAAAGACAAGACCATACACTGAAGCCTTGGCTCGGAATACTCCACCAAATTCCACGAGGAACAGCGATGCCGCTGAAACCCCTACTGCTAAACCCTGTTCATACAAAGACTTTCAGAACTGCAAACCTCTAAACTTTGCAGGTACTGAGGGAGCTATCGGTCTAGTACGCTGGATCGAGAAAGTCGAATCCGTATTTCTGATCTGCAACTGTGCGGAGGGAGACAAAGTTAAGTTCTCCGTTAGTACTTTTACTGACACCGCACTCACCTGGTGGAACACCTATGCCCAGACTGTGGGTGTTGTTAATGCTTAAAAACTCCCGTGGGAGGAGTTGAAGGAGATGTTGAGGGGCGAGTACTGCCCCAGGGATGAATTGAAACAGCTGGAAATGGAATTCTGGAACCACAAGATGCAGGGTGATGACATCACCGGTTATACCAACCGTTTCCACCAACTGGCACTTCTGTGCCCAACCATGGTCGATCCTGAGTACAAGAGGATCGAGAAATTCGTTGATGGACTTCCCGAGAGACTACAGGACCTGGTGACTTCATCCAAACCGGGTACTATTCAGAGCGCCATCCGTATGGCCCATGAACTAACGGCAAATTCTGTCCGCCGTGGCACAACTTCAACCCCATCTGCAAACAACAAACGCAAGTGGGAAGGTAACCCCAACTCATCCAACCAAACCTCCAACAAAAAGCCTGAGTACATTAAGGCTTATTCATCGGGGAGTTCGGAAAAGAAAGGGTACAGCGGGAACAAGCCTTACTGTCCCAAATGCAGCCGCCATCATGACGGTTCTTGCCCTTGCTCCAACTGCAAACGGTTCGGGCATCTAGCCAAGGATTGCCGAACCAACATTTCTACCCCCAACACAAATGCACCAAAGGCCTACTTTGGGTGCGGAAATTCAGGGCACTTCAAGAAAGATTGCACAAAGCTGAAAAACAACAACAACCCTGCTCGTGGTAGAGCATTCGTTATCAAGGCTGGGGAAGCCAGACAAGACCCGAATGTCGTGACGGGTACGTTCCTTCTCAACGACCTTACTGCTTCTGTATTATTTGATACCGGTGCCGATAGAAGCTTCATTTCTGAGAAATTTAGCCCTTTACTTGATATAACTCCCACTGCCTTAGATGCTAAATACATTGTAGAATTAGCTAACGGCAAACTGATTGAGACTGATAGCATCATACACAACTGTACACTTAACCTCACGAACGAAACGTTTTCCATTGATTTAATCCCTGTCGAGATCGGCAGCTTCGATATTATTGTCGGTATGGATTGGTTATCCAAGCACCGAGCTGAAATCATCTGTCATGACAAACTCGTTCGCATACCTCTTGTCTCCGGTGGAACCTTAGTCCTACAAGGGGAGACCGGCAGACGGAATCTGAATATTGTCTCCTGTCTAAAAACTAGAAAATATCTACGAAAAGGGTATCAAGCCATTCTCGCACATGTAACGGAGAAGAAGTCGGAGGAGAAGCGACTTGAGGATGTTCCAATCGTACGGGATTTCCCAGAAGTCTTTCCTGAAGACTTGCCCGGACTTCCGCCACCTAGACAAGTTGAATTTCAAATCGAACTTGTGCCTGGAGCTGCACCCGTGGCACGAGCCCCTTACCGTTTAGCACCATCCGAAATGCAGGAGTTGTCTAACCAACTACAGGAACTCCTGGACAGAGGATTCATTCGACCAAGTTCCTCGCCTTGGGGAGCTCCGGTCTTATTCGTGAAAAAGAAAGATGGATCTTTCCGCATGTGTATCGACTACCGAGACCTGAATAAGCTAACCATAAAGAATCGGTACCCACTTCCTAGAATTGATGACCTGTTTGACCAACTCCAGGGATCGAGTGTTTACTCAAAGATTGATCTACGGTCGGGTTATCATCAACTCCGAGTCCGTGACAATGATATCCCAAAGACAGCTTTTCGAACTCGTTATGGGCATTACGAATTCCAAGTGATGCCATTCGGGTTGACCAACGCACCGGCCGTATTCATGGACCTTATGAATCGGGTGTGCAAACCATATCTTGACAAATTCGTCATTGTGTTCATCGACGATATCCTGATTTACTCTCGCAACGAGCAGGAACATGCTCAACATCTGAAAACCATTCTAGGACTTCTTAAACACGAAGAGTTATATGCCAAATTCTCTAAGTGTGAGTTCTGGATTCGAACCGTTCAATTCCTCGGACACGTGATTGACAGCCAAGGAATTCATGTTGATCCCGCCAAGATTGAAGCAATCAAGGGCTGGGAGTCACCGACCACTCCAACCGAAGTGAGACAATTCTTAGGTCTTGCTGGTTATTATCGCCGATTCATCGAAAACTTTTCAAGAATAGCTGTTCCCCTAACCACACTGACTCAGAAAGATAAGAAGTTCGATTGGACTGATAAACAAGAGTCAGCTTTCCAGCTATTGAAAAACAAACTTTGCAGTGCACCAATCTTGTCCTTACCCGAAGGCACCGACGATTTCGTAGTTTACTGTGACGCCTCACACCAAGGACTTGGTTGTGTGTTGATGCAACGGGAAAAAGTCATTGCCTATGCCTCACGACAACTAAAAACCCACGAGAAAAACTATACGACCCACGACCTCGAGTTAGGTGCTGTGGTCTTCGCATTGAAAATCTGGAGACATTATCTCTACGGTACGAAAAGCACTATCTTCACTGATCACAAAAGTCTCCAACACATGTTCGATCAGAAGGATCTAAACATGAGGCAACGTCGCTGGGTTGAGTTACTTAGTGACTACGACTGTGAGATCAAATACCATCCGGGCAAGGCTAACGTAGTTGCTGATGCCTTAAGCCGAAAAGAACGAGTGAAACCCCTTCGAGTCCGAGCACTTTCTATGACAATTCATAACGAGCTTCCTGCTCAAATCCTTACCGCTCAACTTGAAGCACTCAACGATGAAAACTTGAAAAATGAAGCCTTGCGAGGCTTGGATAAACAATTCGAAATCAAACCTGATGGAACTCGATACTTCTCTAACCGGGTGTGGTTACCCAAATTCAGAAACTTGCGAGATTTGGTGATGGCTGAAGCTCACAAATCTCGATACTCTATACATCCTGGTTCTGACAAGATGTATCACGACGTCAAAGGGTTGTATTGGTGGCCTAACATGAAAGCTGACATCGCCCTATACGTCAGTAAATGCCTAACCTGTTCCAAAGTCAAGGCCGAACACCAAAGACCCTCGGGGTTGCTCCAACAACCTGAAATTCCTCGATGGAAATGGGAACAAATTTCCATGGACTTCATTACCAAACTACCAAAAACTTCGAGTGGTTGCGATACCATTTGGGTGGTCGTGGACCGTCTCACGAAATCTGCTCATTTTCTGGCCATCAAGGAAACCGACAAGATGGAGCGTCTGACTCGCATCTACGTCAAAGAAATTATCTCGCGACACGGTGTACCTATCTCGATCATCTCGGATAGGGACAGCCGTTTTACTTCTAACTTTTGGCAATCATTACAGAAATCTCTTGGTACTCGTCTGGATATGAGTACTGCTTATCACCCGCAAACCGATGGCCAAAGCGAGCGAACTATTCAAACACTGGAGGATATGCTACGAGCCTGCGTAGTTGACTTCGGTACTTCTTGGGAAAATCACTTACCGTTGTGCGAGTTCTCGTACAACAACAGTTACCATACCAGCATAAAGGCTGCACCCTTCGAGGCACTTTACGGGCGTAAGTGCCGATCACCTATCTGTTGGACTGAGTTAGGAGATTCCCAACTCACGGGTCCAGAAATCATTCAGGAAACTACTGAGAAAATCATCGGTATTCAAAACCGGCTGAAAGCCGCACGTGATCGTCAGAAAAGCTATGCTGACGTGAGACGCAAACACCTTGAGTTCCAGGTAGGGGACAAGGTACTTCTCAAAGTGGCACCGTGGAAGGGTGTCATTCGATTCGGAAAGCGAGGCAAACTAAATCCTAGGTACATCGGACCATTCGAAATCCTGGAAAGGATTGGTCCAGTGGCATACCGCCTGCAACTTCCTGCTGAACTTAGCAGCGTACACAACACATTCCACATTTCTAACTTGAAGAAATGTCTGTCTGACGAGACACTGATTATACCGCTCGACGAAATTCAAATCGATGATAAACTTCATTTTGTCGAGGAGCCTATGGAAATCATGGACCGTGAGGTCAAACGATTGAAACAGAGTCGTATTCCCATCGTAAAGGTCAGGTGGAATTCTAGGCGCGGCCCTGAGTTCACTTGGGAACGGGAAGACCAAATGCGACAGAAATACCCACATCTCTTCCCAGATAACGCACCGTCCGTGCACTCAAGCTAATTTCGGGACGAAATTTCTTTAACAAGGGGAGAATGTAACACCTGCATAATTAGGATAATTAATTATGCCTAATTGTTTGTAACTAGTTGTAATTAGTATGTAATAGGACTAATTACAGGCTTTATTTGTATATATATATAAGGTGATTTATATATATGTGTGTGTACTTACGCGATTTGGATAAATCGTGCGAATTAACCGGACGGAGTCCGACACAGTTTACTTGGACGTTGGTGACAGAAATTTACTTAAATAATGAGAACGTATTTTGTGATATAAAATACGCAACCGAACGAGCATTATTTATATATTATCGCGACGACATTTTAACTAACGCAACAAAACGTAATGAACGCGACTTAATAATTAAAATATTGCGACAAATGTTTTACTATTAATTTCAAAGTATTTTTATTTAAATACTTTAGTTACATTTTAAAAATATAAACGTTTGGTTAAATATTAAAGACTAGTGATTAAACGATTAGGACACGGAGTCAACACTGTGTTTTGGGGAGTATTTCCCCCTCCTTCCTTGGTGGATCAGCCAAACCCCACCCCCACACCCACTTTTCTCTTTCATTTTTCATTATCACAAAAACACACACAAACCAAACTCTCTCAACCTCAATTCACACCAAATTTTCGGAATCAAATCCCGACCACGAATATTACATATTCGGAATCACCATCACGAGTGGAGCAAGAATATCAAGACCGTTTTCATCGTTTCATCCTTCATTTGGCTCGATTCGCAAAAGTAAGAAAATTCTAAAATCTTAGATCTATTCTATTTGGTGTAATGTTTTGATGTTTTGATGTGTACACAACATAGTTATAACCTAATACTAGAAGAAAACACGATTTTATAGCTCAAAAATGGGTTAGATTTGCGTTTTTGGTCGAAAATTCTTGAAACCCGAAAGTTTCTGGGCTGGTGTTCATACATGCGACACAAGCCTTGTGTCGCATGCTGTGTCGCATAAACCCGTTTGTGTCGCACCTTGTGTCGTACCAATCCTTTAGTGTCGTAACCTTTGCGACACAATATTGTGTCGCACTCTATGTCGCATACTATGTCGTATTTAATACGACACAACCGTTCTGTCGCTATTGAATTAGCATCGCAAGCTTTTTGCGACACAACCACTGTGTCGCAGAGCTCTTGTGTCGCACTTTATGCGACACAACCACTGTGTCGCATACCAAACTTTAGTGTCGCAGATTGTGTCGCAAAAACACAGAAAACCAGAATTTTAAAGTCAAAGTTACTGTACAAAAAAGTCAAATTTTACTGTAGCAGTACTGTAGCAAATCTACTGTAGCAAAGTCAATATTTTAGAATTTTTGCTACAAACCGTCACCAACGGGCCAAACATGTTTTCCAACAAACAAACAATTACAAACATACGGACAAACACTGGATATACTAGTTGTGTACATCTAAACGAAACGTCTCGTGAGACGCATACTTACATAACTTCATATGATTAGGCATTTGAAGGTTACGGGTTCAGAGAACCTACTTGCTTTACTTACTACTTGCTAATTGCAACTGATTACTACAAGACTCAGGTGAGTCTTACGGCCCCACTTTTACTGTTTTATCTTATTGGGGGAGATACATGCTACTGATTTTCTTGAACACAAGTACTAAACTGTTTACTATACCAAACGAAATTGCATGAGTTTACTTACAAACAGAAGTCTCTCCATCATATATCGTTAGTTATGGACTTAAGCGCGGACACTAGTTAATGGATCCATTAGGGAAATGACCCTCCCCGCCCGGGGCAGTAGCGCTGCCACGTACTGATTTACACGTAGAAACGGGTGACTAATTATTCGTTACTGATGCTTGCTCATTTACGAGCATGTCACGGGAGCAAACTTATTACTTACGGGTTAAGCTTCGATTATGAGCCTCATGGCAACGGTATAAATTTACTTATTTACATTTGCTGGATTGCGAATACTGGATTTACGATTGCTGGATTGCAATTACTGATATTACGCCTGAGGGCATTACTGATGAAAGCTCGTGTTCAAAGCTGATATTACTTACAAACCTGTGAGATTCACCAACCTTTTGGTTGACACTTTTTAGCATGTTTTCTCAGGTACCCGGATGGAGTAGGATTACTCCAGGATTTTAGCTAGAGTCGCATGATTTCAACACAACTGCATTAACGGAGATTCTTAGCATTATCTTTTGTATATTACGATTATGTAATAGAATCTCCCGCTACACGCGCGGACTCTAGGGAAACTACATTTTTGTATACGAAAACACTAAGTTTTCAAACAATATATCTATGGAATGTAACAAATTTACAAACGTTGCATATAGATGTCGTTTACTTTATCTTTGTGCTGTGATATTTGATTAGTAACACCCCAAACTATGCTTCCGCAAAACAGTGAATTTCGGGGGTGTTACAGATTGGTATCAGAGCCTAAGGTTATAGTGAACTAGGTTGCATTTAGTGGGCCTAGACTATGACCGTTAGGCAGTATTCTCTTATTAGACATGACTGGTTCAGAAATTACAGCATACGACTTTAATTTAACATAGCCTGATCAACTATGTACAATTAAGGAAAGATAATGTAAGGTCTGAAATGATTATGTTGAACGGGGATACGTTAGTTGACTCTGACCACGAGAGGACCGGACCATTACTTGATACGTGCTAGACAATAGGCTGGATATGATATATGTATATATATTAGCCTCGTCTTACTTACATTTTGCCACAGGAATGGCAAACACACCACCTAATCCGTCACACTCTCACTCACATGGGTCACGGAACCCACGAGTAGCCAGGAGGAACACAAGGTCGCCTCGAAACAGCCCTTATCCTGTACATAACTCTCAGAACTCGGCACATCTCACGTTGCCAGTATTGGCTACCCAATTCCGCCGTCAGGAGCAAAGACTCGAAAGTCTTGAACGGGAACAACACCGAATGACCTACCTGCTTCGCCAAGCACTTGATCACATATCCCAACTCCAGCGAGAACAAGAGGATACCAACCTCTCTGTAAGCATAATTCAGGACTCAATGACCGCCGAATTAGGTGCGGATGAACTTGTAAGAAATCGACTAGAGGAATGTGAACAACGTTCACAGGAGACTGAGGATCACTCTCGTGTACTAGCACAACGACTGGCCTTTGTTGAAGACAATGCCAGGCAAACCAACAGGCTGGCAGAAACCGTGGACCGCCTTGTCGCGCTGATGGAACAGATTAATCTACATTAAGACTAGTGTAGTCTTTGTCTCGTAATCTAATGACTATCTAGCGCTATTCTATAAACTAGTCGGATGTAACAATTCCCGACACCTTTTGTAATATCTCTGTAGGATGTAACCTTTGAACTCGCATTATCCATCAAATATTCCTTGATATTTCAACTCATAATAATTGTCATTTTTCCATGTTGATGTTATGTATTACTGCTTTCATACATGTACATCTGTGACAATTACAAGTTCCTACAAAATCTCATGTATCTTCATTTCTTTTATTGAAGAATCATGCCGCCAAAGACAAGACCATACACCGATGCCCATATTACCTCCCTTATAACCCAGGCTGTTACTGAAGCCTTGGCTCGGAATACTCCACCAAATTCCACGAGGAACAGCGATGCCGCTGAAACCCCTACTGCTAAACCCTGTTCATACAAAGACTTTCAGAACTGCAAACCTCTAAACTTTGCAGGTACTGAGGGAGCTATCGGTCTAGTACGCTGGATCGAGAAAGTCGAATCCGTATTTCTGATCTGCAACTGTGCGGAGGGAGACAAAGTTAAGTTCTCCGTTAGTACTTTTACTGACACCGCACTCACCTGGTGGAACACCTATGCCCAGACTGTGGGTGTTGTTAATGCTTACAAACTCCCGTGGGAGGAGTTGAAGGAGATGTTGAGGGGCGAGTACTGCCCCAGGGATGAATTGAAACAGCTGGAAATGGAATTCTGGAACCACAAGATGCAGGGTGATGACATCACCGGTTATACCAACCGTTTCCACCAACTGGCACTTCTGTGCCCAACCATGGTCGATCCTGAGTACAAGAGGATCGAGAAATTCGTTGATGGACTTCCCGAGAGACTACAGGACCTGGTGACTTCATCCAAACCGGGTACTATTCAGAGCGCCATCCGTATGGCCCATGAACTAACGGCAAATTCTGTCCGCCGTGGCACAACTTCAACCCCATCTGCAAACAACAAACGCAAGTGGGAAGGTAACCCCAACTCATCCAACCAAACCTCCAACAAAAAGCCTGAGTACATTAAGGCTTATTCATCGGGGAGTTCGGAAAAGAAAGGGTACAGCGGGAACAAGCCTTACTGTCCCAAATGCAGCCGCCATCATGACGGTTCTTGCCCTTGCTCCAACTGCAAATGGTTCGGGCATCTAGCCAAGGATTGCCGAACCAACATTTCTACCCCCAACACAAATGCACCAAAGGCCTGCTTTGGGTGCGGAAATTCAGGGCACTTCAAGAAAGATTGCCCAAAGCTGAAAAACAACAACAACCCTGCTCGTGGTAGAGCATTCGTTATCAAGGCTGGGGAAGCCAGACAAGACCCGAATGTCGTGACGGGTACGTTCCTTCTCAACGACCTTACTGCTTCTGTATTATTTGATACCGGTGCCGATAGAAGCTTCATTTCTGAGAAATTTAGCCCTTTACTTGATATAACTCCCACTGCCTTAGATGCTAAATACATTGTAGAATTAGCTAACGGCAAACTGATTGAGACTGATAGCATCATACACAACTGTACACTTAACCTCACGAACGAAACGTTTTCCATTGATTTAATCCCTGTCGAGATCGGCAGCTTCGATTTTATTGTCGGTATGGATTGGTTATCCAAGCACTGAGCTGAAATCATCTGTCATGACAAACTCGTTCGCATACCTCTTGTCTCCGGTGGAACCTTAGTCCTACAAGGGGAGACCGGCAGACGGAATCTGAATATTGTCTCCTGTCTGAAAACTAGAAAATATCTACGAAAAGGGTATCAAGCCATTCTCGCACATGTAACGGAGAAGAAGTCGGAGGAGAAGCGACTTGAGGATGTTCCAATCGTACGGGATTTCCCGGAAGTCTTTCCTGAAGACTTGCCCGGACTTCCGCCACCTAGACAAGTTGAATTTCAAATCGAACTTGTGCCTGGAGCTGCACCCGTGGCACGAGCCCCTTACCGTTTAGCACCATCCGAAATGCAGGAGTTGTCTAACCAACTACAGGAACTCCTGGACAGAGGATTCATTCGACCAAGTTCCTCGCCTTGGGGAGCTCCGGTCTTATTCGTGAAAAAGAAAGATGGATCTTTCCGCATGTGTATCGACTACCGAGAGCTGAATAAGCTAACCATAAAGAATCGGTACCCACTTCCTAGAATTGATGACCTGTTTGACCAACTCCAGGGATCGAGTGTTTACTCAAAGATTGATCTACGGTCGGGTTATCATCAACTCCGTGTCCGTGACAATGATATCCCAAAGACAGCTTTTCGAACTCGTTATGGGCATTACGAATTCCAAGTGATGCCATTCGGGTTGACCAACGCACCGGCCGTATTCATGGACCTTATGAATCGGGTGTGTAAACCATATCTTGACAAATTCGTCATTGTGTTCATCGACGATATCCCGATTTACTCTCGCAACGAGCAGGAACATGCTCAACATCTGAAAACCATTCTAGGACTTCTTAAACACGAAGAGTTATATGCCAAATTCTCTAAGTGTGAGTTCTGGATTCGAACCGTTCAATTCCTCGGACACGTGATTGACAGCCAAGGAATTCATGTTGATCCCGCCAAGATTGAAGCAATCAAGGGCTGGGAGTCACCGACCACTCCAACCGAAGTGAGACAATTCTTAGGTCTTGCTGGTTATTATCGCCGATTCATCGAAAACTTTTCAAGAATAGCTGTTCCCCTAACCACACTGACTCAGAAAGATAAGAAGTTCGATTGGACTGATAAACAAGAGTCAGCTTTCCAGCTATTGAAAAACAAACTTTGCAGTGCACCAATCTTGTCCTTACCCGAAGGCACCGACGATTTCGTAGTTTACTGTGACGCCTCACACCAAGGACTTGGTTGTGTGTTGATGCAACGGGAAAAAGTCATTGCCTATGCCTCACGACAACTAAAAACCCACGAGAAAAACTATACGACCCACGACCTCGAGTTAGGTGCTGTGGTCTTCGCATTGAAAATCTGGAGACATTATCTCTACGGTACGAAAAGCACTATCTTCACTGATCACAAAAGTCTCCAACACATATTCGATCAGAAGGATCTAAACATGAGGCAACGTCGCTGGGTTGAGTTACTTAGTGACTACGACTGTGAGATCAAATACCATCCGGGCAAGGCTAACGTAGTTGCTGATGCCTTAAGCCGAAAAGAACGAGTGAAACCCCTTCGAGTCCGAGCACTTTCTATGACAATTCATAACGAGCTTCCTGCTCAAATCCTTACCGCTCAACTTGAAGCACTCAACGATGAAAACTTGAAAAATGAAGCCTTGCGAGGCTTGGATAAACAATTCGAAATCAAACCTGATGGAACTCGATACTTCTCTAACCGGGTGTGGTTACCCAAATTCAGAAACTTGCGAGATTTGGTGATGGCTGAAGCTCACAAATCTCGATACTCTATACATCCTGGTTCTGACAAGATGTATCACGACGTCAAAGGGTTGTATTGGTGGACTAACATGAAAGCTGACATCGCCCTATACGTCAGTAAATGCCTAACCTGTTCCAAAGTCAAGGCCGAACACCAAAGACCCTCGGGGTTGCTCCAACAACCTGAAATTCCTCGATGGAAATGGGAACAAATTTCCATGGACTTCATTACCAAACTACCAAAAACTTCGAGTGGTTGCGATACCATTTGGGTGGTCGTGGACCGTCTCACGAAATCTGCTCATTTTCTGGCCATCAAGGAAACCGACAAGATGGAGCGTCTGACTCGCATCTACGTCAAAGAAATTATCTCGCGACACGGTGTACCTATCTCGATCATCTCGGATAGGGACAGCCGTTTTACTTCTAACTTTTGGCAATCATTACAGAAATCTCTTGGTACTCGTCTGGATATGAGTACTGCTTATCACCCGCAAACCGATGGCCAAAGCGAGCGAACTATTCAAACACTGGAGGATATGCTACGAGCCTGCGTAGTTGACTTCGGTACTTCTTGGGAAAATCACTTACCGTTGTGCGAGTTCTCGTACAACAACAGTTACCATACCAGCATAAAGGCTGCACCCTTCGAGGCACTTTACGGGCGTAAGTGCCGATCACCTATCTGTTGGACTGAGTTAGGAGATTCCCAACTCACGGGTCCAGAAATCATTCAGGAAACTACTGAGAAAATCATCGGTATTCAAAACCGGCTGAAAGCCGCACGTGATCGTCAGAAAAGCTATGCTGACGTGAGACGCAAACACCTTGAGTTCCAGGTAGGGGACAAGGTACTTCTCAAAGTGGCACCGTGGAAGGGTGTCATTCGATTCGGAAAGCGAGGCAAACTAAATCCTAGGTACATCGGACCATTCGAAATCCTGGAAAGGATTGGTCCAGTGGCATACCGCCTGCAACTTCCTGCTGAACTTAGCAGCGTACACAACACATTCCACATTTCTAACTTGAAGAAATGTCTGTCTGACGAGACACTGATTATACCGCTCGACGAAATTCAAATCGATGATAAACTTCATTTTGTCGAGGAGCCTATGGAAATCATGGACCGTGAGGTCAAACGATTGAAACAGAGTCGTATTCCCATCGTAAAGGTCAGGTGGAATTCTAGGCGCGGCCCTGAGTTCACCTGGGAACGGGAAGACCAAATGCGACAGAAATACCCACATCTCTTCCCAGATAACGCACCGTCCGTGCACTCAAGCTAATTTCGGGACGAAATTTCTTTAACAAGAGGAGAATGTAACACCTGCATAATTAGGATAATTAATTATGCCTAATTGTTTGTAACTAGTTGTAATTAGTATGTAATAGGACTAATTACAGGCTTTATTTGTATATATATATAAGGTGATTTATATATATGTGTGTGTACTTACGCGATTTGGATAAATCGTGCGAATTAACCGGACGGAGTTCGACACAGTTTACTTGGACGTTGGTGACAGAAATTTACTTAAATAATGAGAACGTATTTTGTGATATAAAATACGCAACCGAACGAGCATTATTTATATATTATCGCGACGACATTTTAACTAACGTAACAAAACGTAATGAACGCGACTTAATAATTAAAATATTGCGACAAATATTTTACTATTAATTTCAAAGTATTTTTATTTAAATACTTTAGTTACATTTTAAAAATATAAACGTTTGGTTAAATATTAAAGACTAGTGATTAAACGATTAGGACACAGAGTCAACACTGTGTTTTGGGGAGTATTTCCCCCTCCTTCCTTGGTGGATCAGCCAAACCCCACCCCCACACCCACTTTTCTCTTTCATTTTTCATTATCACAAAAACACACACAAACCAAACTTTCTCAACCTCAATTCACACCAAATTTTCGGAATCAAATCCCGACCACGAATATTACATATTCGGAATCACCATCACGAGTGGAGCAAGAATATCAAGACCGTTTTCATCGTTTCATCCTTCATTTGGCTCGATTCGCAAAAGTAAGAAAATTCTAAAATCTTAGATCTATTCTATTTGGTGTAATGTTTTGATGTTTGGATGTGTACACAACATAGTTATAACCTAATACTAGAAGAAAACACGATTTTATAGCTCAAAAATGGGTTAGATTTGCGTTTTTGGTCGAAAATTCTTGAAACCCGAAAGTTTCTGGGCTGGTGTTCATACATGCGACACAAGCCTTGTGTCGCATGCTGTGTCGCATAAACCCGTTTGTGTCGCACCTTGTGTCGTACCAATCCTTTAGTGTCATAACCTTTGCGACACAATATTGTGTCGCACTCTATGTCGCATACTATGTCGTATTTAATACGACACAACCGTTCTGTCGCTATTGAATTAGCATCGCAAGCTTTTTGCGACACAACCACTGTGTCGCAGAGCTCTTGTGTCGCACTTTATGCGACACAACCACTGTGTCGCATACCAAACTTTAGTGTCGCAGATTGTGTCGCAAAAACACAGAAAACCAGAATTTTAAAGTCAAAGTACTGTACAAAAAAGTCAAATTTTACTGTAGCAGTACTGTAGCAAATCTACTGTAGCAAAGTCAATATTTTAGAATTTTTGCTACAAACCGTCACCAACGGGCCAAACATGTTTTCCAACAAACAAACAATTACAAACATACGGACAAACACTGGATATACTAGTTGTGTACATCTAAACGAAACGTCTCGTGAGACGCATACTTACATAACTTCATATGATTAGGCATTTGAAGGTTACGGGTTCAGAGAACCTACTTGCTTTACTTACTACTTGCTAATTGCAACTGATTACTACAAGACTCAGGTGAGTCTTACGGCCCCACTTTTACTGTTTTATCTTATTGGGGGAGATACATGCTACTGATTTTCTTGAACACAAGTACTAAACTGTTTACTATACCAAACGAAATTGCATGAGTTTACTTACAAATAGAAGTCTCTCCATCATATATCGTTAGTTATGGACTTAAGCGCGAACACTAGTTAATGGATCCATTAGGGAAATGACCCTCCCCGCCCGGGGCAGTAGCGCTGCCACGTACTGATTTACACGTAGAAACGGGTGACTAATTATTCGTTACTGATGCTTGCTCATTTACGAGCATGTCACGGGAGCAAACTTATTACTTACGGGTTAAGCTTCGATTATGAGCCTCATGGCAACGGTATAAATTTACTTATTTACATTTGCTGGATTGCGAATACTGGATTTACGATTGCTGGATTGCAATTACTGATATTACGCCTGAGGGCATTACTGATGAAAGCTCGTGTTCAAAGATGATATTACTTACAAACCTGTGAGATTCACCAACCTTTTGGTTGACACTTTTTAGCATGTTTTCTCAGGTACCCGGATGGAGTAGGATTACTCCAGGATTTTAGCTAGAGTCGCATGATTTCAACACAACTGCATTAACGGAGATTCTTAGCATTATCTTTTGTATATTACGATTATGTAATAGAATCTCCCGCTACACGCGCGGACTCTAGGGAAACTACATTTTTGTATACGAAAACACTAAGTTTTCAAACAATATATCTATGGAATGTAACAAATTTACAAACGTTGCATATAGATGTCGTTTACTTTATCTTTGTGCTGTGATATTTGATTAGTAACACCCCAAACTATGCTTCCGCAAAACAGTGAATTTCGGGGGTGTTACAGATATGGGGTAGACTTATTAATCAACACATTCAACATTGTGGATGGAGGTCACAAGTTCGACCAGGATACGGAGAAATGGGCTGATTTGGTCAAATAAAAGAAATAGCTAAAAAAATCGTCCAAATGGTTTGAAAGTTATAATCACAAAATAGGGGATCAGGTACTACTGATTGACTCATCTCTATACCCATGCTTATCAAAATGGTTTATATAGTAAAACGTGTATATGTAAACTCGCTTGTGCATAAAACCATTCATTGATGGCCTATATGCGTACATATACAGATTATATGGTAGTTTGAGGTATTTGATACATTAGAGTTTGGAAACCATAAACATCGTTAGCATTCATTTACACATTTCTACTTGGATCACAACATATACACCCCATTTACCTGGTCATGATGAACTTGATTTCGTTACATGTAAACATATAGTGTTGACCGAGAGTATTAAATATCTACTATGTAAGCTATGTAATACAACGACACCTCAAACACTATGCTTGCCATAAAAAATTCTATTTTGTTCTAGGTACTACTGTATCACATCTTGTGTTTCTAATCCTGTGTTGCCTATATGCCTATATGTACTTGATTCCACATAACCACCGAAGAAACAGTCTGAAATTTAGCTTTGCATTGGTTTTGCTATATCATTTTCTTACCTGTATAACCATTGACTGAATGTTGTCACAAGGGTACACAAACATGCTTTACAATATTGGTTGAGTTAAACCCGCCTTTTTATTTATTTATATATTAGTATTATTTACCTTTTTTGCAGACGACTGCGTTTGACATGGTTTGTGGTTCAACACTTGCAAAAGGTTCAAATCCGGGTATGCTTATTATGTGTTACATAAGCAGTACCGCTATAGTCATACTTGAAAAAATTTATGTTCATGTGAATGTTTTATATAAATCTTTTTGGTATGTGGCATCTTTGCTTTGATGTGTTTTTTTTTATATTTCCCGGGAGCATTTTCATGTACAAGTCTAATGTTGAATGCTCCAAACATGTATCTGTATGTCTATGTTTTATGGGTAGATATTGGAATTTGCCCTATTGCCTTCTGTACGACCGATTTTTTGTTCTGTTTTTCTCAAAGGGTTGAAAAATAAGGGATCAGGTACTACTATTAATTGACTCATCTGTATACACATGCTTATCAAAATGGTTTATATAGTAAAATGTGTATATGTAAACTCGCTTATATGCCATGGTTCAAATTGATCTAATATTGTAACGCCCCTAAATTTGTAAGTTTTAAATATTATAATATGTGTTTACTTGTCTAAGTTATAAAATATATATTAAATGTATAATATGTTTATGTGATGTAGTAAGTTAAAGAATAGTCAAAAAGGACTAACATTGTAAAGTAATCATATCCCTAGGATTTACCACATAATGAATTAAGTGCTAGAAGGACTAAACTTGTTAAGTGCTGTAAATAGAAGGGCTTAAATGCAAAATACAGTATAAAACATAATTCCAGTTCCTTCCTAATTTTTCTGTACGTAAAAATTAACACAGAAAACGTAGAGAGAGTGAGGTAGAGTGACGCAGGAACAAGGAGGAAGAAGAAGAAACGAAATTCAAGTTAGAAACTTGTGTAATTAGGGTTTTAATCTCTTACATCCAAGTTTTAAGGTATATACAAATTCTTTACTTGTTTAATTTCATAGTTTGAAGTATTCATCATGAACCCTAATTATAGGTTTTGAGAAAAGTTCCAATTTAATAATGAATTGAGTAAAGTAATGATATATATATGATGTAAAGGAGATTATGGAAGTTATATTATTAAAAGTTTATGCATAATTAAACATATGTTCATGGGTATGGTTAATTAGCAAATTATAAAGAGAATTAATATGAAAGTGATGAAGTTAATGATATGAAAACATCTATGATGTTGAAAATTATGAAAGTTTAAGAAGTAAGAAAATAATAATCAAGTTAATTGAGTAAGAGGTGTTAGTGAACCAACACCTATGTTATAAGTTAAGAATTTATTATGTGATTAAGTGATTTATGTGAATTATATGATTATGTGTTTAGGAAATCAAGGTGCTCAAGTCGGTTCAAGTGTTTCTTTTAAACAAAGCCAAGGTAAGTAATGAGATTTTGTTAAAGTAGTGATTACTTTGTCATTTGCTTGATGTTAGCCAAGGAATGACAATGGTGTCACTTGTGGAAGTAGTTAATCCTTGTGATTAACTTTGTGGAAGTAATTAAGGATCCTTAATTTGTTAAAGTGTTCAAGTATCTGTTGAAGTATCCCTTACTTACTAAGCTATATGCTTATGGTGTTAAGTTTACATTTTGTAGGTAATACAAGTGAAAGAAATCAAGATTTCGGAAAGAAGCCTATGGGGACCTAATGGTGGAGCTTGATTACTAGTTGGTAACAAGCTATCTCTTAATATCATGCTCTTGATACATGGTCACCCCTTTTTGTTGTTAAAACCGTGTTTTGTCACTTAAGGCTAGTTTATGTTATGTATGGTTAAAGCTAAACATATGGCTTGTGTAATTAAAGTTAAAATTTGTTTTGAATGTTGATATGGTGAAAGTATGTAAATTGTTAAAGTTGAAGTTTGAATGACAATAGTACTTTGGTTTGACTTAAAATAGTCAATGAGATGAAACTTAAGTGTTGGATATGTGGTTATATGGGTAAAGATCCAAACGGGTCATGAGAGTGTCCAAACGAGTCATTTTGGGTTTAAGAATTAAATTAAGTTGTGGTTTGGGTATAATGAAGATGAATACGGCATTAAGTCTCAATGATGTTGGTAGAACATTGGTAAAAAGGGTAAAGTCTGAAAGTGAATGAATTAAGAGTTGGTATGTCAAGAAAATGAGTTAAAATGGTCGTTTTCGAGTCAAAGGTCAAATTCCCGATAAAATGTGAAATTTTGAAAAGTGGAAATTAGGAAGTGTTCATAATATCATGTTATAAGTGCCTGAAAATTTTAGACTCCCAAGTATTGTCGTTTGTAAGATATATGCATTTAAAGTTCGTTATTTGGTATAAAAGTGTAGGAAAATCTGCTGTAGCCGTGGGAATCCGGCGGATTCCCTATTAATCCGGCGGATTCAAGGGAATCCGGCGTATTCAAGTGACCGGATTGTTAAGAAAATGGTCTGATCAAGAAATGAGTCTGAAATCATAAGGAATCCGGCAGATTCCCTTGGTCGACAGGAAAAATGAAATTTGTAAATCAAATGGAAAAGTAATAATGTAATTATAATATCAATTTAGTTATAATCTGTACAAAGAATATATAATAGGTTATTTAATGTTGTAAAAGAAAATGATTTTAAATTTCGGGGTGTTTCAAGTTGGTATCAGAGCCTGGTTTAAGGGATTCGGGTATTCACCATTAGTGAGTACTTGATCTTAAACCACTGTTATTATTGTTTGAGCATGATATTTAATTATGTTGTGATATTGTTTGATTAATTGATGAAGTACTAGGACTTTTGAATTGAGGTGTCACGTGTGGATCATGATGACGTATGCGGTAATGTGATAATTAGTGTGCCTGGCCAACACAGTAATTATCATATGACTTAGTACGGTGTCATGGAAGGCACGGGATGTCCAGATAATGAAGTCTTAGTGGTTGTGTGTTGTACTATTTGGATAAGTTAAAATGAAATAAATATGTTAACTGTTGAAGTAATTACGTATTAAATAAATTGTGTCTATTTCAGTAAAGATGGATGAAAGAGATATAGATCTAAACCTCGGGCTAAACCCTCATGGTGGAGCCCAACATAGAGAAGCGGGAGGTAGAGGTGAAAGACCAAGATCCCCCGCGAATGAAGCTAGATTGTCCTTACCTGAATTAAGAACTTTAATTGCTCAAGATGAAAGTCCCCTTTGCCTTGGATCTAGATGACTGATGACAATGATTGATTAGCGGAAACAAACAATCACACAAACGAATAATAAACTCAAACCGAAACAATGAATCAATCGAAGTAACACAAGTCTATTAGCTTCTTGAATGTATTGGAACTGAATACAAAGTAGTTTAGTCGACAAATGGTGCTAGGGTTTCGTCAACCCTAGCTGCAAACCCGTAGGTTTGTATTTATACTATACACAAATCGGCAGACATGCGACACTAGCTAAGTGACGCATGTTGCCGCCTTCTTGCGTCACTTACCTAAGTGTCGCTATGCGTCACTTAGGCAAGTGTCTCCTAATACTAATCTTAAGTGTCGCTATATATGAAATTGACTTTTCTATTATAAACGACTAACGACACTTTACAACTCAATAGACCAACTGACAGACACACTGATATGCATCAACAAACTCCCCCGTGTCTTCAGCTTGGTCTTCAAAAATCTTTAAGCTTCAGAACTCTTCAATTAAGCCCAGCCCGCAGGAAACTGTCCATCAGTGTGAATTCCATGAGTCACACAAACGGTAACAACTCTGTAGAATTGATCAGCTAACCGTGAGTTGAACTCATTGTTTCTATTCACTCGAATCCGATCATCATAGAGTTTACGCAAGTCTTTTTCGTGAAAGTTTATTAAACTCATCGGATCAAACAATCTGAATGTAGCTTGTCTCAGATTCCAAATACCTCCAACTTCTGGCCACGGCTCTGAGTCTGGAATGAAAGTGAAAACCGCTTCACCAGTATGTGGATCAAGTTCCCATTTAACCAATCTGCGAAGAAAATGATAGGGAACCGGTTCTAGAGGTATATATGTAACACAGTTAGCCGACGGATAATATATTCTAACCATAGGCCGATTCGTTGCTGGATCAATCTTCTTCTTGTACGTATACCGAGTACCAAGCGTCGGCTTCAACTTGTTGTACTTCTTAGTTTGAACTTCTCGACGTAAGGTTTTCTGAATAAATTCTGCGTAATCATCTTTGAAAGCATTAATCAGATTTAATTGAGCCAATCTGTTGATCTCTCCTTTTGGCAACGTACTTAACCGATCAAAACGAAGCTTGAAGTACTGAACTCCATCAGCTCTCTTAATCATAAACAATCTCCTCTAAACTTTCCAACTCTTTATCACACCTGTATAGACTCCACGAACTTTGTATGTCTTATACTTCACAGGAACAGATAAACTAGATCTCCCCTGAGGCCACCATTGTTTGAGTCTTTCGGCCTTTTCTTCAGTAGTTTCTGGTGCTGAGGTCTCAGTCTCTTTTTCTGGTTCCTCTGGAGCTGGCTGTACGGAAGAAGATTCTGGAGCAGGCCCTGCTTGAGAAGTATTTGATTCTCCTTGAGTAGCTTTTGCAGGCCCTTCTTCATCATCACTTGAGTCTGTCTCAATAAAAGGAGCATCATCATACTGTTTATCATACTGTTCATCATCTTTCAGATGCTCATCTTCAACAGATACCTCGTCGTCCATATCAAACACATAACCTTGGTCAGTATTATAAGATTCATTAACCATCCTCTGAATGAACGATAAATATGCAAACTCATAATCAACCGCTATAGGTCTCGGTTGTCCTGGGACGTCATCAACAGAAAAATAATCTAAACGAGGCACATTTTCATTAATTTCAGTTTCAAGTACAGGGTTGGGGTTTACATTTTCAGGCTGTGGAGGAGTCGAAGTTGTTGTTTCTTCCAAGGCATGCAAGCCTGAGCCTGACTCCCCCGAAACTACAACCCTAGACTCTAAACTGTCAATCCTAGATTGTAACTCTGGGATCACCGCAATCTGCAATCTCAAAGAATCAACCTCTGCAGCTTTGACCTCGAGATCTTTAATCTATGCAACTTGAGCTTCAACAACTGCAGCTTGAGAGTCAAAACGTTTGGTCAACTGATCCAGCTGAGTAAGTATCGTCTGAATATCAGTAATCTGAGGTTGAGGTGGTGTGGTTTGCTAACCAGGTTCCTGAATATGGATCCCCGTTCTCTGGCATCTCCTAAGTGGTAACTCAGAATAAGAAGGAGAAGACCCAGCTGGTCGCTTTCCAGTGTTTCTCGGTACATGAACCCTCCCAGCAGAAATTCGTCTTAATATACGCTTAAAGCGTCGCGGATCAGCCAACTGTATAGCATCAAAAGCAGTTGGAGGAGGCACATCACCCTCAGAGTCAGGTGGTGTGGGTCCACCATCAGATTCAGCCTCTTCCTCAACATGCTGAACGTGCTCAATATCGTCCATATCCTGAGCAACCGCAACATCCACTAACTCATCTTCATAAACTGCTGGCTGAACGACATCCTGAAAACCATCACCAGGCGGCGCCGCATAGTTTTCATCTACTATGTGCCCAAACAGTTCACGATCCGCTAGTTTCTCAGAATCCTTCGGCGGAACTTCACAATCTTTGAAGACACGTAACAACATCGGCATCGGGACCAGTAAAGATCGATGATCCGGTGCGATACCCAAATTCATATCATTCAGAAACAGTTGAAGGAATCTTGGATAAAGCAACCATTTATCTTTCCCAGCTAGAACATTCTCAACCATATTCCCAAAGATGTACCCGCTGAAGTTGTATGGCTTGTTGTATACCAATGCCAACATGAAAGAAAGAGTCGCGTGACTCGCAGCGTCATATCCACCTCTCCTCGGCGAGAAGCAAACAATGACGATATGACATAAGTATCGCCAAACTCTGCACAAGTACGGTTTCCTGAAATCCGTAAGCTGATCTGCAGGATAGCCCATTCGCTGTAGCCCACCGTAAATAAAGGTTGTCTCGAATTGGGTAGGCATATCATTTGTGTCATCAAACTGCAGAATACGCCGAACAGAATCTTGAGTAATCTCAATTTCGCGGCCAAACATGGTCGAAACTATCCGTGGTACATCGTTCACAATTCTGATAAACGCATGATCATAAAATTCTTCGATCTGATTCAAATACACTAGAGTAGCAGTAGTGATGGCATGATGAATTCTTGATCTGCGAAGAAACTCGATCATATGCCTGAATGGAATGGAGTTCTTATGTGTTGACTCCAGAAACGCAACAATGTTGTGACGAGTGTTGGTGCGACGATGATAATCTTGATTAGCTGCCATCTGTAAATTAAAATTCACACAAGAAAACAGAAGACAACATTATAGAATAATAATACATTTCAGAAAAATATCACAAAAGGGGGTTTTGATTGATATGGTAAATAGTTACAAAGGCAAAAATACACATATCAAATCCTAAACCCTAAAACTTAAACCTAAACCTAGAACTAGATTCTAGTTTATACATAAGTGGCCAAAATCCAAGACAAGGTAAGGCGAAGATCCAGGACAAGAATGGAATCCCATCAGACCAGGAGGCCAAGATCCAAGACAATGAAGGAATTCCTCCAGACCATAAAGCCAAGATTCAGGACAAGGAGAGAATCCCACAAAAGAATCCACGACTCGAAGATAATCCTTCTAGCCACGGAGGGGCGAGTTGTGACACTCTTTGGGCAGAAGCAGTGAACACGGTCTTTCTAAAGCAGTTAGTAACTGAAAGAAATCGCCCGCCATTGCTAAATAGAGACACAAATAAGTGTAACGGAATTAGAATTCTGATTTGAGGCGTCACCAAGGAAGTGACGCATTGAGACTACCGAAACTCATTGAGTGTCGCATTGGACAGTAAAACAAAATTAGAAATCATAAGATGCGTCATTTAGGATAAGTGATGCATTCAAGGCGTCACTGATGTAAGTGACGGTGCCACAACATGCGTCATTCGACATAGTGTCGGTATAAGATTATACGGCACTGAAGGCGTCACTTAGCTAGTGACGGTAAGAGCAAAGCGGCACTTGAGGTAGTGACGAGCAGAAAAGGGCGTCAGTCAGATAAGTGATGGGGTATACCTAAGTGGCACTAGGGAGCGGCACTTAAATAAGTGACGCATAGGAAGGCGTCACTCAGAGAAGTGACGGTACAAGTGACGGTAAGCTCATCAAATTACCAAGTAGCGTCACTTACTGGAAGTGACGCATGAAGTGTCGCAACGATGAAGATCATCGTAGCACTGTTGAAGCCCAGAAATCACAACAAGTCAAATTTGGGGCTTTTGAAAACCGTTGTTACCAAAGTGTACGTAAGATAATAACGAGTAAAACACACCTTTTATTAACGCAAAACACTAACAAACAAAGCCCCAAATTGCGTGATTTCATAAACCCCCAAAAACCGTAACCCTATTTAACGATTAAAGCATGAATACGTAGAGATAGGGGTTAAAAATTATACCAGAAGAAGCGTATGAGTGAGAGGAACAAGATCACGGAAGCCGATTGCTAAAACAAAGCTTGAAATCCACACAACGATCGAAAAAACATCGCGCAGTGTAAGTGACGCAGGGACGAAGACAAGTGACGCTATGGCAGTGGAAGTGACGGTAAGTGAATAGTGTAGGTGGTGAGAATGAGTGACGGTTGGAAGGGTATTTATACCAAAACCCTAAGATGCGTCACTCACCCCATCACTTGGTGCGTCACTAGTAGCGTCACTTAAGAAGTGACGCATTCTGACACTTAGTGAAAAGATTTAAAAATTTTGTCGATCATTTGCGTTTTGATTTTGGTGCTCAAATTTGATAGTAAGAGTAACTTGGATAGTTCACAAAATAAAACTAAAAAATAAGTAACTTAACATATACATAACAGAAAATTACAAATGCACATTCTTTTGATGACAGAGTTGATTGAGTCTGGTGCGGGATCATATCGGAATAACATGCAATTATTAGGAATAATAAGTGTCATTTTGATCATCAGTATTTTTGTCCACTTTAAGTTTACTTGGCACATGTAAAACACCTTTTATAAAAATTATTTCAAGACGACTACTGGTATTGTTTGTCCACCTAAACAAGTTACATCCGTGTTTGTGGCGTTAACCTTTTATTGTTAGTATGAATAGTTCTCCGTGGTCCCTACCATAGACATACCCCTGTAACCCAGACATGAGCATAGTTTCCAAATTTAGAAAGAATATGAGAAGATCAATTTTAAGAATCAAGCTAGCGGTGATAGGTCTGTACCGACGTACAACAGAGCAACATAACTGGATTCAGGTTTAAGCAAAACCGAACGCAGTCAAACCGAACTTGGAGTTTTCCAAACGGCGACCTTGTTCAGTACCTTAAGATTTCAAGACTTCGCAAGTGCATTGACTCACGTTTGTTTATTTTTTAGATTATACAGAATTGAGACCAGTTCTGTACTGACGTACAACAGAGGAAACAATCAGTATACTCCCCCAAAAGATCTCAGATATACAATCCAAAAATAGAAATATGTCAAGCTACGCTAAGAAATTAAGACATAGAGTCGTACATCACAAGGTGTGTACCACAAGATAGTAGACATGTATTTAAATTGCTTCTTAATAACCCAGAGACCGGTGTGTATCATGCCTACCAATACATCGTATGATGAAGCTAAATTTTTATAAAAACCGTTTTAAATATGTCAGATAAAGCTACTGACACATCCAAGATAAACCTTAAAATTCCATTTTGTGCATGTCACTCGATGTACTATCATATCCCAAGTTGTTTACAGACACAACTCAACGTCTATTTTAGAAATGTAGCAACCTCGCGTTTTCTTTAATACTAATAAGTATAAAGAGTGGCAGGTTTTTTTTTTTTTTTTGAACACAAATAAACCAAAAATTTACAGTCCAAGTCACAAATTACTTTTTGGTCAGATTGAACCTTAGACCAATCATGTCTAGAAGTTCGTCAAACCGAGCATGCGAAAAAGCTTTTGTGAAAAGGTCGGCGTTCTGCTTAAGGGTGTCTATTTGTACAAGGTCTATTAGGTGTTTCTCATAGCAATCCCGTATAAAGTGGAACCTAAGTTTTATATGCTTAGTCTTAGAGTGCTGTACGGGATTGCGTGTGATGGATATAGCAGCAGTGTTATCTATGTGAATAGGAGTCATAGTAAGAAGTAACCCGTAATCACGTAATTGATGCTGAATCCAAAGAACTTGGGCACAGCAACTGGCAGCAGCAACGTATTCAGCCTTTGCTGTTGAAAGAGAAACGGTAGCCTGCTTCTTGCACTGCCATGAGACCAAACGCGATCCAAGAAATTGAAATCCACCAGTTGTGGACTTCTTATCTATGCTGCAGCCGCCATGATCAGAATCTGAATAGGCAGTAAGAGCGAACGTTTTCTCATTGGAATACCATAGACCAAGATTAGGTCTTGCTTTGAGATAACCAAAAATTCGCTTAACCGCCCGCATATGAGACACCTTGGGCCTAGCTTGATAGCGTGAGCAGATGGATACAGCGAACACAATATCCGGTCGAGAGGCAGTCGGATACATGAGAGAACCTATCATTGAACGATAGTCCTTTTCATTGCAATCCTCTTCTTCCTCAGAAGGTCCAAGCTTGTGATTAAGCTCGATGGGAGTCCCATAGGTTTTACAAGTGAGCAGGTCATACCTAGTCAACATGTCATTGACATACTTCGACTGGTGGATATAAATACCTTTTGCAGACTGCTCAACTTGTACACCTAAAAAGAATTTGAGCTCCCCCATCGCACTCATCTCAAACTCCGACTTCATGATTGTCTCGAAGTTCTTGCACATAGCCTCGTTTGTAGAGCCGAAAATGATATCGTCCACGTAAACCTGCACTAGTAACATATCTTCTCTATCCCCTGAATATTCTTTAAGAATGAATAGAGTGCTATCGATGTTGCCCCGAACAAAACCATGTTTGAGCAGATGAGTAGTAAGCCGCTCGTACCAAAGCCTCGGAGCTTGATGAAGACCATATAACGCATTGTTCAATTTGCAGACATATTCTGGATGTGATGGGTCTTCAAAACCTGGAGGTTGCTTAACATACACATCTGTATCTATTTCCCCATGCAGAATGCACTTTTGACATCCGGTTGATTAACGCGAAAGTCTTTGAAGGACGCATATGCTAAGAAAATAAGAATCGACTCCATTCTAGCAACCGGAGCAAATACTTCATCATAGTCCAAACCCTCAATTTGACTGAAGCCCTGAACTACCAAACGTGCTTTGTTGCGAATCACAATGCCCCGATCATCCATCTTGTTACGATATACCCAACGAGTGCCAGTCAGGTGGGCACCCTTAGGTAACTGAACTATTTCCCAAACCTGCAACTTCTTGAATTGCAGTAGTTCCTCTTGCATGGCCTCAACCCAGGATGGGTCTTTCAAGGCCTCATCAACCTTCTTTGGTTCGATCTGAGATAGATTACACAGATTAACTTGAGCGACAAGACTCAAAACTTGCTGAGTTGGAGTCTGCTTCGCTTGTTTACGTGTCTGAACAGCAGCATGAGGATCACCAATGATATTATCAATGGGGTAATTCTTATGCATACGAGTTACTGGAATGATATCTGGCACAAGATTCACATCCAGATTGTTCAAATCTCCCTCAGTCACAGAAGCAGTGTTTGTTTCAGGAAAAATCAACTCTTCTACTCCCTCATCTTCATGGGTATAGAAATGAGAGTAGTTCATTGCTTCTTCCTCTTCCTCTTCCTCTTGTGCTTCCTCTAAAGAAGGCATGTTTGGATCGTTAGGAAAATCCTTTGGATCAATGGATTTGGAGGTAGAAGGAATATCCGTAGATGGTGTGGTGGGAGATGCAGTTGACGTGGTTGTGGGTATCTGGGTAGATGATTTAGTAGGTGTTGGAGTGGGTGTTGGTTGTGGTGTTTGGTCGGATGGTTGGGAAGCGGGAGCAGGTGTTTCTTGAGAAAAACTAAGTCCATGAAGTAGGGTGACTAACTCTTCCTCTTGATCTTCTTCAGGTATTTGGAAAGAGTTAAAGACATCCGCATAGTTGAAAAACCAATCAGGACCTGTTCCTTGAGGGAGATCCGTATACCGTAAACATTTAACCTCAAAATGCTCCTCTACCTCGTTTGTTAATTTGTTGTAAACTCTTTTATTTGGCGAGTTAACTGAATAACCAAGAAAAATCCCTTCTACGGCTTTATCACCAAACTTTGAGACTTTATCTTTAGTAACCATAATCAAACACGGACACCCAAACGGCTCTAGAAACTGCAAATTTAGCTTACAGTTATTGAAAAGTTCATAACATGTCTTGTTCTTCTTCTTAACCGTGAGCACTCGATTCAGAACATAACAATCAGTGTTAACTGCCTCATTCCAGAAGATGATAGGTAATTTAGAATCATCTAGCATAGTCCGAGCTGTCTCGATGATAGTCCTATTCTTTTGTTCTGCAACTCCATTCTGTTAAGGAGTTCTTGGAGCACTGAATTGATGTTCAATGCCTTTTGAAGCACAGTATAACTCGAGAGTAGAATTCTTGAATTCGGTTCCATTATCACTGTGGAGTCTCTTCACCCTTAAGTTGCACAAATTTGCCAACTTATCCAACAGATATACCAAAATGTCTGCAGTCTCCCCCTTTGAAGCTAGAAAGTAAACCCATGAAAATCTTGAGTAGTCATCAGTAACTACCAAGCAGTAAGATCTGCCACCAATGCTCTTTGTAGAAATAGGACCAAAGAGATCCATGTGTAAAAGTTCCAGTGGTGCAGCAATAGAATTCAATGTCTTAGACTTATGGGACTTTTTCCGGAGTTTCCCTTTGTGGCAAGAAATACAGTCATCTTTTAAAGCAAAGGACTGTTTTGGAACTCCATTCACCAGATCATTTTTGATTAGAAAATTCATTTTGCGGAAATGAATATGTCCCATCCCTCTGTGCCAAAGAAGTGATTCTTTTTCAGAAGCCTTTGATAGGAGACAAGTATACTCGTTAGTTGTCTCGACTGTTCGCATATTCAAAACGTAAGTGTCATTTTTCCTTGGTGCTCGCATCAGCACCCATTCCTCAGGAATGACATATACCAGCTTCAATATCACACATTCAGTTTTCGTGAACGCTGCGGTGTAATCCTTATCACAGACTTGTGAAACACTCAGTAAGTTGTGAATAAGTTGTTCCACATAATTCACGTTTTCAAAGCTAACATTCCCATTAGTTAGAGTTCCACGACCAGAAATAGTTCCTCCCGTATCTCCTGCAAAAGCAACATATCCTCCTGCGTATGGCTTAATATCCACAAGAAGAGACACATCGCCAGTCATGTGTCGCGAGCAGCCACTGTCCATATACCATTCACTATCTTTAACCCTTTTAGACTGCTGCAACACACCAAAAAAAAAATAAGGAGATTAGTGAGAAACGGTGACCCAAGCCTTTACAGACTTAGGTCGACCGAAGTCATCAACAATAAGCACATCAGACAAAATTTTATTTTTAAACAAATCAGATTTTTCATCTGATGTGTTGTGACAACCGTCAATTTAGGACTAGAATTTAATGCCTAATCAAGTTTTAATACATGTAATTAGTTCTGTGTTAGGCTAATTAATGTATCAATTATTATATATATTGTTGAATATATATCTACACAATTATGCGGTTTGTTTAATTCGTACGAGTTTCAAATCGAATGAATTTCGATACAATAGATACGGGTTTTGGTGATCAATTTTATTAAGTAATACAAATGTTATTTAATAACTCAATTTTATTCAAAATATTAATTATTGTAATATTTTGTACCCAAGTTTTAGCACACAATTAATGTATACGCGATTAAAAATGTAAACGCGCAAACAAAACGAAATAAATCACCTTTTATAACGTGAATCCTAACTATTTAGTAAAAATACTTCAACAAAATATTTGAATAAACTTTGTAAATTAAAACGAAAAATTTAATTTATAAAATAAATATTTAACGTTTAAATAATCGGGAAAACGAACACCGCACGGAGCGCTGGGCGGAGACTGAAAATGGTGGGGATTTCCACCAAAATCACCTCCTTTCTTTCCTTTCTTTTTCATTTCTCATTTCATCTCTCTCTCTCCTCCTTTCTTTTCTCTCAAAAACCCAAACCCACAATAACTCACAAATCATAAAAATAAACACCTCAAACGACCTCGGATCGCCATACTCGTTTGGAGAAAAACGTTCCTCTCATCACGATCTACACTTTCATCTTTTCGGATTTTCAATCCGACACTTTGTAAGTTTCCGACAAAATCCCGACATCTTTCGATTTCTAGTAGTTTTACGTTTTAGTTGTTTGTAACAACTTAGTATGTCCATAAAAGGGTTGGGTAAAAGTTTTGGACCGAACGGAAACCGAAAAACTCGTTTTCGACACATTTTCCGGCCATCAGACCGTAACGTCGCATTTGGACCCAGATTTATGCGACGTCAACTTCAACATCGCAAAACCCCTCGTGACGTCGCATGGTGCGACGTCAGTCACAAAGTCGCATTAAATTGCGACGTCGCGTATAGCGACGCCACCCACAACGTCGCATTAAATTGCGCAAGTCGCACATAGCGACGCCATGCTCAACGTCGCAGTCAGGGCCTGCGACGTCGCACCCAACGTCGCACAAAACAGAAACTAAAAGACACATATTTTTACTAAGTGTCGAGACTCTAAATTTTATCACTTGATTTCACCCAAATTCAAGTCCAGATGCGTTTTTCCTTAAAGCAATATAGTAGAAATAAAAAATTTTCCAAGCTGACCTGGCAGCTCGACCCCAGCCAGGGGCTCTGCCCCTTGGACCCCGCTAACCAGGGGCGCTGCCCCCGGACCCCCGTACTTAGATTCCGTAAGCACATTTTTACACCAAGTGTCAAACTTGTACAACTTTTCAATCATAATGGAATTTACTTTTCAAGTATAACGCTTCGAAATCAATGTGATAACATCAAGATTATTGTTGCAATTAATCACCAACGGGCCGTACACGTTTTCAAACATACAATTCAATCAACCAAATCGTAGTAATTTGGACAAGTCAATCAACCAAATCGGGACAATTTGGACAAACAACTACAAGGGTAGTCTTTCGAGATACCTAATCAATTAATAACCATCATGTGTCATGGACACCTTCAGGTTACAAGTCTTCGGACATCAATTCAAGGCTAACCAATTCAAGCTTATTTAGATAAACATACAAGGCTCAGGTGAGTTCCATGGCCCCATTTTCACTGCTTTTCAACTAGGGGTGTGATACTACTGCTCTGTTTTGTTTTACAAGTAGAACGCAAGTACAAACCTTCAAATACTACATGAGTTTCAAGCTAATCAATTTAAAGTCCTCTATAGCATAGTCTCTAATATTTTAGCGTGAATGTTAGTATATGATATCATATGGGATTGACAATCCTCATCCGGGTTAGCACGCACTAACCGGTCAAACGGATGTATTAGCATTTGGGAAGACGAGTTAGGATTAGGCACTCGTAGGAGGCATTTCAAGTTAGGTTTCCTTAATTGGACCTAGCGCTCAAGTTAAGCTCAGACTATGTGCTCATGGATTGTATAACTTTTATTTTGCTTAATTGCATTTTAAATTCAATATAAATCTTGCGGTTCTTACAACTATACATTGACATACAAACCTGTGAGCTCACCAGCGTTTTCGCTGACCCATTTTAGTATGTATCACAGGTACCCAGCAGTAGGTTGGCTGCACAAGCAGGGATTATTAGCTCGAGTCAGCATACATACAACCAGAGATTTGATTGCATTATTATATTTTGTAAAAGTAATTATGCTATGTAATCTCTAAATTTCAGAAACCGAGCTAATGTAACATTATTTTGATGTAAACGTTTACTTTATTAATGCAAGTTTAAAACGACGCATATAGTGGTCGTTCATTATATCTTATGTGCTTTGTATATTGATTAGTGACACCCAAACCGAGCTTCCGCAAATCATCAAATTAGGGGGTGTCACATGTGTTATCGTTGACAACTGAAGAATCAACTGGGGATTCTTTGCGTTTCCAAACTTTTGATGGTTCGGAAGTTGATTTGTGAGTAATGTCGGGCTTTTGGATTAGCAAAGGTTTTTGCTCAACATTACTTTGCTTCTTAACCGGCTTGGGAGAGTTGGAATAGCGCCTAGATGGAGAGTGTGAAAACGAGCTTTTATAAACAGAAGTTCTAGGCATATATCTCCCATAGCGTTGATTAGAAAGCTTAGGACAATCACGAATCAAATGTCCCTGTCTCTTACAGTTTGCTCAACAAATGGTTGAGACTGATGATTTACTGATGGAGGTGGGGAAGCATTCTTTGAACTTGCACATTGCGTACAAGTTTTCAGAGATGCTTTCTTAGGTTGATTGGTTGAAGTAGAAGATTTATCAGAAGAAACTTTATTGTTACTAGCAATTGAATTTCTTTTCAAAATCTTTACAGGTGTCTGTAAAGTTTGAGAGTTCTCATTTACAACCTTCTCTTTTCCCTTTTTAATTTGAAAATTAACCGCATGTTCATCTGGTACAATTGCGTTTTCAGGTTTAACTTCAACCTTTTCAACCTTAGGATACTCCTGTTCAGTAATATCCTCAATCTCAACAACCTCCTCAATACTAGCTAGAGGTGCACTATCAGCTTTAACAAATGTAGGCAAAGGATACTCTGACCTTTTAGTTTTCTCCTTTGCCTGCCTTTTAGGCATGGCTTCTTTAGATTTTGTAGCTGACCATGATGAGTAGTCAGCTATCAGTTCTTCGGTGCCTTCTTTAACAGGCAGAGGATAGTAGTTAGTGGGTGGTGGATATCCAATACCCGCTTTACTTGTCTCCATCCTCTGCTTATTAACGATTTCATCGAAGACTTTAAGAGATTCTAAAAAACTTGAGATTTTCTTTTTAAAAGTGTCAGACTGAGACCTCAAAGCAGAAAGTTCTTGGTTTAACAATTCAATTTCTTTAAGATAGCTATTTATAGCATCTTGTTGACTAAACACTTTTGCTTTAAAAGTTTGAGGGTCTATTTTATAAGCCTCAATTTGCTTATCATAAAGTTTTTCATTTGCTTTCAAGAACTTGTTTGACTCAGTTTGTTTAACAACCTTATCTCTCAAGTTTTCATTTTCTTTTTGACAAATCTTTAAGGAAGCTGTTAAATTAATACAAGATACACAACTTAAAGGTTCCACAGATGCATTTTGTACCTCAGGCACAATGTGAGCCATTAGACAGTGTTGGTACTTCTCAACTTGAGCTGTCCAATCAGAACTTGTTGGCTCGAACACAACTAGAGCGTATGAAGTTGCGGTCTTTGCTTTCTCTTTTGGAGGAGTCTTGGGAGGGTCAGGCTTAGTGAGACCTGAAGAAGGCATCTTGGGTTTCTCACATTCACGAGAAAAATGGCCCAAATTTCGACAGTTGTAGCATCGGACCTTGCTCTTATCGAAACCAAAGCTAGATTTGCCATCTCCCTCTAAACTCTTGCGTCCCGTCCTCTACAAGAATTTCTGTACCCTCCTTGAGATCATGGCGATGTTCCAGTTCAGATCCATTTGCTCAAGATCATCATCATCTACCTGAGCATAATCTTCCTTAGTAAGAGCCAAAGTGGTGTTTGGCTGTGAAACAAAATCCTTGTAGGAACTCAAGAAAGCGGTATATATGGCAGCCTGTTCCTCAATAGCCGGAGTGATGGGAACTTGCTGGCTTTGGGAACCCTGCGAAGTTCCAGCTGAATATACTGAGGGATAAGTTCTCGTAAGACCAGATGATGAATCTATATCGGACATGAAAGCCATGCCCCCATAAGACCTTCCAGAGTTGACTTTTCCACCATAAAGAGATGGATCTTGAACAAAACCTCCTGACTTGCACTCCTTCTTCTTTAGCTCCATTGAGTGAGCTTGATGTATCCCAACTAACTCGTCCAACTTCCACGTGGCCAATTCTTGATTTTCCTTTAACATTTGAACCTTAACATCCCAAGCTTTACGTAGTACATCCAAAAGCTTCTTATTTATTTCAAGATCAGTAAATGTAAAACCACCTTCAAGCAATTCACCAACTAATGTTGTGTAACGAGTAAATAAACCAGATGCAGTTTCGTTAGGCAGAATATCAAAGAGATCATACTGTTTCTTAATCAACTCCAGCTTTGCCTCTTTATATTTATCATTTCCTCCACATCGAATCTCAATTGCCTTCCAGAGATCATAAGCGGTTTCATGTTGTCTGAACATTCGAAGAACGTCTGGAGTTAATGCCATCTTTATTGCTGAAAGAGCTTTTCTTTCAGTATCAAACTAATTTCGCTCCTTTGGGGTCATAGCCTTATAGGCTTCAGGTGGGGGAACTCCTCGATAACTTCCCTCAGCCAACGGCCTTTCATAACGTTCAGTAAGTGGACCCCACAATTCCGGACAATGAAAGTCAATATACTGCTCAAAACGTGATCTCCAATATACATAATCCAAATCAGCAGTAAAAACAGGTGGTTTACTACTGGTACCCACATCATTACTCTACTTAATCATATCTTTAATGCTTTGAATAGTTTCCCTATCTGACATTGTATTATACCTGAAAAATAAGATAATACAAAAATTGATTAGTAGCAAAAGGCGTCACTAGGTTAGTGTCGCACAGAAGTGTCGCAAGATATAGCGACACTGAGATAAGTGACGTTTACAAGTGATGCAGTAAGTCAAATGCCGACACTAGATAAGTGTCACACAGAATAGCGGCACTTAATTAAGTGACGCGTACGAGTGTTGCAATGACACGTAATTGACACGCTTAAGTGTCGGGTATAAGTGACGCAAAAGTATAGCGGCACTTAGGTAAGTGACACACTTAAGTGTCGGTTGTGAGTGACGTAAAGTACTCAAACGCGTCACTAGAGTAAGTGACGCTTAACACAAACAAGTGTCGTGGGTAAGTGACGCACTTGAGTGTCGTATAAACCCTAAATAAACCTCACAAAGTGTCGCCTAAAGTGTCGATGGTAAGTGACGCGACGAGTGACGCAAAAACGGCTGTGAACGTCCAAAAACCCTAAAAAAAATGAATTTTCGTAAACCTAACGAAAATTCTTCGATCAACCACGAACGAAACCTGTAAATCTTGATTACAAACGTAATAGTAGCACCCAATCGATCCAAAAATGCTAGAATTCCTATGATCTTCACAAAATTGAACCGAAAACACTCCAATACACGAGCAAACGTCGATCTAATCACCGAAAGGCTCTGATACCAGTTGAAAGTCCCCTTTGCCTTGGATCTAGATGACTGATGACAATGATTGATTGGCGGAAACAAACAATCACACAAACGAATAATAAACTCAAACCGAAACAATGAATCAATCGAAGTAACACGAGTCTATTAGCTTCTTGAATGTATTGGAACTGAATACAAAGTAGTTTAGTCGACAAATGGTGCTAGGGTTTCGTCAACCCTATCTGCAAACCCGTAGGTTTGTATTTATACTATACACAAATCGGCAGACATGCGACACTAGCTAAGTGATGCATGTTGCCGCCTTCTTACGTCACTTACCTAAGTGTCGCCTAATACTAATCTTAAGTGTCGCTATACATGAAATTGACTTTTCTATTATAAACGACTAACGACACTTTACAACACAATAGACCAATTGACAGACACACTGATATGCATCAACACAAGAGGTGGCTCACGCTCAAGAGGCGTCCTTACCTCTATTACTCAGTCAAAATTTAGAAACTATCACAGATGAATTCTATAGATGAGAAGAGGAAGCAAATATCTTTGGTAATGTACCACGTGTTGAACCCCCAGTGGTACAAGCTCCAGAAGAGAAAAAGTTTAGCTATCGGGATTTTTCTACTTGTAATCCACCCTCGTATGATGGGGACATGGATCCTATCAAAGCTTAAAGATGGATTTCCGAGGTTGAAGGGGCGTTCTCCACTACTGAATGTCCCGACAGATTACAGGTAAGATACGCAACTAACCTTCTTAAATCTCAAGTTAAAGGGTGGTGGGAAGTTCAATGTCGCACTAAAGGAGCTGAAGCAATTAAAAATCTAACCTGGAATGAATTTAAAGAAATGTTTCATCAGGCTTATTCTCAAGAAGTTGATTTGATGGAAATCCGTCATAAGTTCATAGCTATGGAGCAAACAACTGAGTCAATAAATGAAATTGTTGGAGTATTTCTAGACAGGGCTCATTTCTGTCCAGAATATATGGAGAATCCCAAGAGACTCATGGAACATTTTCATCATATTTTGAAGCCAGAGATTCATCAGTTTGTTAATCCAAAGCGTTGTCAGACCCTTGAAGAAATGATAGATGAAGCTCGATATCAAGAGCTAGAATGGGGTCGACGAATTGCAAAGAGAAAAGCTGAACAATCTTCTTATTCAGCTAAGAAATCTAAGCCTACTGAAAGTTCCAAGGGAGAAGAAAAGCGAGGGGATAGGAGGGAAGTTCCGGAGTGTAAGACTTGTCATAAAAGACATTTTGGTGAATGTCGGATAGGAACTAACGCTTGTAATCAATGTGGGAGAGTGGGTCATTTAGCTCATGATTGCCCCAACCCAATTAGGGTATGTTATAACTGTTATAAACCGGGACATATCAAATCTGAATGTCCTGACTTAAGGGCTCAATCTGCTCCTCTTCCACCCCCGTCGTTACCCTGAAAGAAAGATTGAAGAACCTGCTAAGACCAAAGGTCGATCTTTTCAAATTACCGCTGAAGAAGCTAAGAGGGCCCCGGATGTATTGACAGGTACCTTTCTTATAAATCAAAAACCTGCATACGTGTTATTCGATTCGGGTGCCTCGAGATCCTTTGTATCTGAAAAGTTTTGCTATGATTTTTCAATTCCTTTGTCTGCCTTAGATACCCCATTAGATGTTGAAGTTGCTGACGATAGGATTTTTTTTGTAACTAATGTATATCGTGGGTTCCAGTTAAAGATAGATAATGAAACCTTCCTCATAAATTTAATTCCGATGAAAATGGGTGAGTTTGATGCCGTGGTAGGCATGGATTGGTTAGGAAAACACAATGCTCTTATTCAATGTGAAATGAAAATAATTCGGGTTACTTCGCCAAGTGGGGGAGTTATTGATATATATAGGGAAAAGCGTAAAGTTCCATTGTCTATTTGTACATTTGCTCGTGCCAAAAAGCATTTGCTACATGGTTGCCAAGCCTTTCTGGCACATGTAGTAGATACTCAAAAAGTTACTCCTAAAATCGATGAACTTCCAGTTGTGAAAGAATTCTCTGATGTATTCCCTGACGAGTTACCGGGTATTCCACCCGATAGACAAGTCGAATTTCGTATTGAATTGGTACCTGGAGCCACACCTATAGCCAAAACTCCTTATAGGCTTGCTCCATCGGAAATGCAAGAAATGATGAAACAATTGCAGGAATTACTTGATAAGGGTTTCATTCGCCCAAGTAGTTCACCATGGGGAGCTCCGGTACTTTTTGTTAAAAAGAAGGATGGCACGATGAGGATGTGCATTGATTACAGGGAATTAAATAAAGTGACCATCAAGAATAGGTACCCATTGCCTAGAATTGATGATCTATTTGATCAACTTCAAGGTGCAAGTTTCTTTTCTAAAATTGATCTACGTTCAGGATATCATCAATTGAAAGTTTAAGAAGAAGATGTTTCCAAAACCGCTTTCAGAACAAGGTATGGTCATTATGAATTTGTGGTTATGCCATTTGGTCTGACAAATGCACCTGCAGCTTTCATGGACCTTATAAATCGAGTATGCCGCCCTATGCTCGATAAGTTCGTGATTGTGTTTATAGATGATATTCTTATTTACTCTAAATCTGTTGGTGATCACGAAGTTCATTTGAGGCAAGTATTACAGACATTGAGAAATGAAAAGCTTTATGCTAAATTCTCAAAATGTGAGTTCTGGCTTCGTGAAGTTCAATTCCTAGGGCATGTTGTTAATAATCAAGGAATTAAAGTCGATCCAGTTAAAGTTGAAGCTGTTTTAAAATGGGAACCTCCAACAAATCCCACGGAAATTCGAAGTTTTCTAGGATTAGCTAGTTATTATCGACGGTTCATCCAAGATTTCTCTAAAATTGCCACACCTCTTACAAAGCTCACTCGAAAGAACATGAAGTTTGAATGGAATGATCAAGCTGAACAAGCTTTCCGAACCTTAAAACAACAACTTAGCCAAGCCCCTATCTTGGTACTTCCTGATGGTACTGAAGATATGGTGGTATATTGTGATGCCTTGCACAATGGTCTAGGTTGTGTCTTGATGCAACGTGGCAAAGTGATCGCTTATGCTTCTAGACAACTAAAGGAGCATGAAAAAGGGTACCCCACTCATGATTTGGAATTAGCAGCGGTGGTTTTTGCCTTAAAAATCTGGAGGCATTATCTCTATGGTGTTAAGTGTACCATTTACACTGATCACAAAAGTCTTAAATATTTCTTCGATCAACGTGATCTTAACATGAGGCAAAGACGTTGGCTTGATTTGGTGAAGGATTATGATTGTGAAATTCTATATCATCCTGGAAAAGCTAACGTGGTAGATGATGCCTTGAGCAGAAAAGCTATGCATCATTCCTTGATTGTCAAATCTCTTCGAATCACTATTCTTCCAAATTTACTGGATCAAATTAAGGAAGCTTAGACAAAAGCCTGGCAAGAAAATGATATAAAGGCAGAACGTATAAAGGGTCAAGTTCATGATTTTGTTGAAGATTCCCGAGGAGTTAAGACTCGATATGGAAGAATCTGGATTCCAAACTCTCCTGAGCTGAAAAAGCTAATTCTTGATGAAGCTCACAAATCTCGATATTCTATTCACCCGGGTGCAACCAAAATGTATCATGATTTGAAATCTGATTACTGGTGGCCAGGTATGAAGCGTGAAATTGTTAAATATGTAGAATAATGTTTAACCTGTTTACATGTTAAGGCCGAACATTAAAAGCCATATGGCAAAATGCAGCCTTTAGATATACATGTTTGAAAGTGGGAACACATTACGATGGATCTTATCACCAAATTGCCTAAAACACAGCGACAACATGATGCAATTTGGGTAATAGTTGATCGTCTGACAAAGAGTGCTTTATTCCTGCCAATCAAAGAAACTATGTCCTCTGAAGCTTTTGCTGAATTATATGTAAAAGAGGTTGTTGCTCGACATGGTATGCCCTTATCTATTGTCTTAGACAGGGATAGTAGATTTACCTCTCGGTTTTGGAACAAATTCCAAGAAGATATAGGTACACGGGTCAATCTGAGTACAACTTATCATCCACAAACGGATGGTCAAAGCGAAAGAACCATTCAAACTTTAGAAGATATGCTGAGAGCATGTGCCATTGACTTTGGTGGTAGCTGGGATACTCATTTGCCTCTTGCTGAGTTTTCTTATAATAACAGTTACCATTCAAGTATAAAGATGGCGCCTTATGAAATGTTGTATGGAAGGAAATGTAGAACTCCGATATGTTAGGGCGAAATTGGACAAAGAGAGTTGGGAAGCACTAACATAGTTCAAAGAACGACATAAAAGATAAATCTGATTAGAGAACGATTAAAAGCAGCGCAAGATAGACAGAAATCTTATGCTGATAAAAGAAGGAGCCTAATAGAGTTTCAAGAAGGAGATATGGTTATGTTGAAGGTATCTCCTTAGAAAGGTATTATTCGTTTCAAAAAGCGTGGAAAGTTAAGCCCTCAATTTATTGGTCCATTCAGAATTATTGCAAGAGTTGGAAGGGTGGCATTTCGTCTTGAACTGCCAAATGAATTGGCAGGAATACATGATACTTTCCATGTATCCTATCTTAGAAAATGTTTGGTTGATGAAGCGGCTTACGTGCCTTTGGAGGAGATTGAAGTCAATGATCATATGAATTACGTAGAGCAACCAATTACAATCCTTGATGAAAAGATTAAGAAGTTAAGAAATAAAGAGATCAAATTATTCAAGGTACAATGGAAACATATAAAGGGATCGGAGTTTACATGGGAATCAAAGGAGGAAATGATTAAATACTATCCGTCTTTATATCAAGAATGGATTGTGAGGACACAATCCTGAATAAGTGGGGGAGAGTTGTAACGCCCCTAAATTTGTAAGTTTTAAATATTATAATATGTGTTTACTTGTCTAAGTTATAAAATATGTATATTAAATGTATAATATGTTTAAATGATGTAGTAAGTTAAAGAATAGTCAAAAAGGACTAACATTGTAAAGTAATCATATCCCTAGGATTTACCACATAACGAATTAAGTGCTAGAAGGACTAAACTTGTTAAGTACTGTAAATAGAAGGGCTTAAATGCAAAATATAGTATAAAACATAATTCCAGTTCCTTCCTAATTTTTCTGTACGTAAAAATTAACACAGAAAACGTAGAGAGAGTGAGGTAGAGTGACGCAGGAACAAGGAGGAAGAAGAAGAAACGAAATTCAAGTTGGAAACTTGTGTAATTAGGGTTTTAATCTCTTATATCCAAGTATTAAGATATATACAAATTCTTTACTTGTTTAATTTCATAGTTTGAAGTATTCATCATGAACCCTAATTATAGGTTTTGAGAAAAGTTCCAATTTAATAATGAATTGAGTAAAGTAATGATAGATATATGATGTTAAGGAGATTATGGAAGTTATATTATTAAAAGTTTATGCATAATTAAACATATGTTCATGGGTATGGTTAATTAGCAAATTATAAAGAGAATTAATATGAAAGTGATGAAGTTAATGATATGGAAACATCTATGATGTTGAAAATTATGAAAGTTTAAGAAGTAAGAAAATAATAATCAAGTTAATTGAGTAAGAGGTGTTAGTGAACCAACACCTATGTTATAAGTTAAGAATTTATTATGTTATTAAGTGATTTATGTGAATTATATGATTATGTGTTTAGGAAATCAAGGTGCTCAAGTCGGTTCAAGTGTTTCTTTTAAACAAAGCCAAGGTAAGTAATGGGATTTTGTTAAAGTAGTGATTACTTTGTCATTTGCTTGATGTTAGCCAAGGAATGACAATGGTGTCACTTGTGGAAGTAGTTAATCCTTGTGATTAACTTTGTGGAAGTGATTAAGGATCCTTAATTTGTTAAAGTGTTCAAGTATCTGTTGAAGTATCCCTTACTTACTAAGCTATATGCTTATGGTGTTAAGTTTACTTTTTGTAGGTAATACAAGTGAAAGAAATCAAGATTTGGGAAAGAAGCCTATGGGGACCTAATGGTGGAGCTTGATTACTAGTTGGTAACAAGCTATCTCTTAATATCATGCTCTTGATACATGGTCACCCCTTTTTGTTGTTAAAACCATGTTTTGTCACTTAAGGCTAGTTTATGTTTTGTATGGTTAAAGCTAAACATATGGCTTGTGTAATTAAAGTTAAAATTTGTTTTGAATGTTGATATGGTGAAAGTATGTAAATTGTTAAAGTTGAAGTTTGAATGACAATAGTACTTTGGTTTGACTTAAAATAGTCAATGAGATGAAACTTAAGTGTTGGATATGTGGTTATATGGGTAAAGATCCAAACGGGTCATGAGAGTGTCCAAACGAGTCATTTTGGGTTTAAGAATTAAATTAAGTTGTGGTTTGGGTATAATGAAGATGAATACGACATTAAGTCTCAATGATGTTGGTAGAACATTGGTAAAAAGGGTAAAGTCTGAAAGTGAATGAATTAAGAGTTGGTATGTCAAGAAAATGAGTTAAAATGGTCGTTTTCGAGTCAAAGGTCAAATTCCCGATAAAATGTGAAATTTTAAAAAGTGGAAATTAGGAAGTGTTCATAATATCATGTTATAAGTGCCTGAATATTTTTAGACTCCCAGGTATTGTCGTTTGTAAGATATATGCATTTAAAGTTCGTTATTTGGTATAAAAGTGAAAAAGTGCAGGAAAATCTGCTGTAGCCGTGGGAATCCGGCGTATTCAAGTGACCGGATTGTTAAGAAAATGGTCTGATCAAGAAATGAGTCTGAAATCATAAGGAATCCGGCGGATTCCTCAGAATCCGACGGATTCCCTTGGTCGACAGGAAAAATAAAATTTGTAAATCAAATGGAAAAGTAATAATGTAATTATAATATGAATTTAGTTATAATCTGTGCAAAGAATATATAATAGGTTATTTAATGTTGTAAAAAAAATGACTTTAAATTTCGGGGTGTTTCAAATATTATTTAATTTAGATTGTTTTTATGGTGTTTAATGTGTGAATCTCAGTTTCAACCAAGTTATAATCTAATAATTTCTAATTGGCTATGGAACATCTCAAGTGCCATTGGCTCTTATGCTAACAAGTTAATTAGTTATTATGATAATTTAATTAGTTATTATGATAATTTATAAACAATGTATAATGGAATGGTAGTATAGTGACATTAGCTAAGATTTTTATTTAAAGTTTAGATGTGATGTGGTAGGGTAGATTAGTGATTTTTGCCTTGGTTTTCTGTAGCACGCAACAACGTGCTTCTTGCTGTTCTAGCATTACTGTATGCTATTAGTAGTTATCTAAAGTTCACTATGCAGGTACTTTTGTGTATAAACTCTTGTCAGCTCTACTTCAATCCTGAAATTTAAAGATGCTAAGAAATCAAAGTAATTATCTAGCATTTTGCTCTTCATGCTTATGCATCTTATAAATTATTTGGAATGTAGTGTAGAAGCAAGCTGTTAATTGACCAGAGTTATCATGGGGATAAGAGGTACATAAATATCAATTGCTATATATTAATGCTTCGGATATAACCCAGGTCCTTTCTAAATTATTCCTAGCCGTAAGCTTTATTTGGTACTTTTAAGATAGCAAGTGGAGGAACTTGCTGCAGAGCGAACCCCAGAAAGATTACCTAGGTCTGCTTGACACTCTTTTTCAGCTCTTGAGCCTTCACGAATCACTTAATTTGATAAGTTATTGGTTTAATGTAGAAGGTGACCTCATTAATGTTGATACTTTGGTACGTAGAGTATTATGGCAAATAGGCACGGGAGTATGAGTTCTACGGAGACTGGTTAGATTGCCATGGTATTATTGAAGTAGGTTGCTCTTTGTGATAATATATAACACACTGACTTATTACATACTACATAGTAAATTGAACAATAAAGTTTTCAAGTCAACCAACATGTACTAAAATCACGTGTTTTGATCTATTACCCTACAAATTTAGCAATTTCCATGTTGGAACATGCCTTACAGAGATAAGTACATAACTTTGGAAAACCATTTCTCTTAGTCATTCGAAAGGATGAAGCATGATCAGCTCAAGTTAAGTATACATACAGGTGAAACTATAGGTTCCAGAGGAGAAAATTTTTTAAGATAATTTCATCTTTCTACCATCAATCATTGTTTTTCATGGTTATGCTTTTTTAACATCATATGTTTACATCTAAAGTATAATGTATCAGTGGAAGTTTGCCATTATCTCCTTGGGTCGTCCTATATACCGATTCTGATATTTTCTTCCCTCATTTTTTCAGTTTTTCTAAGGTAAACAATCTCTCTATGTCCCTCCATCTTGAGTTTGATACACACATGGACCTTGAACTGGCCAACCTAGGTCCCTTATTACTGGTCAATGAATTTTGATAAATTAGCATGTTAAGGCACAAGCCCGTTTCTACCTACGTTTAGGCAAAGAGCTGTCGTAGGACCTATTTGGCCTGAATATAAGTGGTCCTAAAGGTCCGTTCCCTTAAAAGCTTTTCAGAGATGCTTTATTCAACAAGTATACATGTATTGTTTTTTAAAAAATTGTATACAGTACTATTTCGTAAGCTTTTGGTCAGTTGGATATTTTTACATGTATTAGTTTAGATGAACCTGTAGTTATGTGTCTACATTGCAAAACTAAATCGAAGTATTTAGAAAGAAAAACTATAGCATTATTGCTTAGAAATCAAATTCCTAAAATCTAAATATGTTTATAAATATTTCAAAATTTTTATCAATTCAAAATTTTACTTTTGAAAAATAAATAAAAATTAGTTTAACAAAATCAAATATTAGGACCCATTGGTACTGTTGGGCACCAATCATTTACCTTTTTTCAATTTAAGGAACAGGCTTTTTTAGGACGAACCACTCTTACTACCCGAAACTTTTTGACTAGGTCAGTGGGCATAGGCCGCCTTCAGTATGTGTGTGTTACATAGTCTCAAAGTACACAATTTTGCACACAAACTTGCATATATTAAAGGTATATACATTTTATATGTGTATGATGTTACTAATTAAGTTGGTCCTTTTGGTTTTAGAAAGAGATGTTTATGGTGCTTGGGAAGTCTACTTTGGATTGGAGTATTCTGAGAACGTATCCAACAGCCAATTCTGCAAATCAGGTATATTAAATTTGCAATCAATGTAAAGTAGACAGCTAAACTGGATTTGGAATCCAAGTTTATGTCTTGCTATCACCATGTATCATCTATAATAGGTCAGATCACCCATTTGATATGTTAGAGATTACACATAACCCGAGTTGACCATTCATAACTAACTGGGTCTTCCACCTTTAGTTTTCCTACTTGCTGATTTATGATTTTTTGCAATGTAGAATAACTTCCACAATCATCTTATAAAGTTTTAGTTGTTACTAATTACCACAACATTCATTGTTGCCATCTTTGAAGTGGTAGTCTGCATATTTGGCATGAATTTTATAAAATTTCATTATTCAATAACAGATCAGCATCCAAATTTTATATGAACAATGAAAACATGAAAAACACATCAACTTCTAAAGATGGTAGTTTGTATTTTGTTATTTCCCCCCTTTTTTGTGAAATTGCAAGTAAGAAATAAATTAAGCATAAAGTTGTGACATTTGAACATCATCCGGTGTTAGTTTTGAAGCTGGTATTCCTCAGGATGGACAGACTCGAGAGCATGCTCTGCTTGCTTTCACCCTGGGTGTCAAATCAAATGATATGTTGTTGCAACAAGGTATTATTAATGCTTTAATTGGTGTGTTGGGTTCAAATGGGTTGCGGCCAAATGGGTCCTTTTTGTAGTGATCAAGAGGGGCTGGGTTGACTTGAAACTCCCTTTTCTCCAACATTTAAGATTCTTATAAAAACTAAGCGTATAAATTAATTAAGTTTACGAGGTCAATATTGTTTCAATAATTATATAATACAATTCATATTGTTTTATCCTTAACGGGTCGTGGGTTGTAGGGGCCAAACCTTGAAAATCTTTTATGGTATAGTTTTAATACATACACATTTCTAAAGTAATACTATATTTTAGATCCTTAATCAAATAAGTTTACTAACTAATAGAAAGGACAAATTAGTTTTTGTCCAACCCTGTTTAACCCGTACTAGAAAGAAAGATTCATACCATTAGAATAAATCAAGATATATTTAATATAGTGAAAGTATATCCTTTGAGTTCAATACATATTTAACTTTATAGTCTGGTGGTTGGGTTGACCCGCTAACCATATCTTTGACTTCAAATAGTCTTCTAATTTTTCATACTTTCTTAGTTTATGCCTAAAAACACACAAGTCCTACTTTTGCAGGTATGTCAAGATACCAAGTGATTAGCAATGGAGAAATCGTGATGTTTTAAATAATATGACTACCTATATGCCTGAAGGTGAGGCAAAAATGATGGAGAATGCTCAATGGGCAAGAAAACATAAATGAGTCATGAGTCATGAGGGTGCAAAGCATATAAGAATAGCTACTATTGAGCAATTGTTGACAATACCTTCACATGGAACTAACTTTAATTTGTATGTGTACTAATCATAGATACACAAATTCAGGTTTTTTAATTTTATTTATAAATTTTTGTATTAAATTTATGCAAAAGCTCGCAAATTTGCGGGTTATGATCTTGAATGATGTTTGGATTAGATGACTTTTATAAGCTACGTTGAATCTGGGAATTTGGGTATCATTGACCTGATTTAGGGAATAATAAACATGTAACCTACTATATAAAGTGAGTGAAGAACTATTATAATTTGATTTGAAGATTTTGTGTTATGATGTAGGACTTATATAGCTAAGTGATTGTATAGTGATAATGTTGCATCAACAAAGTAACCTGCTGAATGTTAAAGATTGATGTGTCACTGGAAGCACCACAAACCTCTTGCAGCTGATCTATCAGAGCATGGCTATAGTTTTCTCAGGTACATAGTCGTATGATGAACAATTTCGATACTTAAATTGTTCTTATATGAATTTTAAGATTTATTTATTTCTATCAGTATTTGAATTCCAAACATCTAAGAACAACGATATGAGATGCTTTGATTGTATTGGTCAACTTTAAGTTTGTTATGCAACTTGGTAAGAACTGCAATTTGCGGGAGCAAAATTACCGTGCTTACTGTAACAACCCCAAAATTAGGACCAATTTAAAATTTTCCTAATTACGTGTTTATTACTTGTATATAATATGAAATAGGATTATATACGTTATTTACTATATGTATATATGGATGGAATATATATATATATACGCGTATACGATTCGTACATATCGTATAAAACAACAATCGTACAAACTTGCGAACATTGTAAAACGATTATTAAATAATGCGAAATTATTTAATTACTTTGATGACTACTTTATATTATGTTTATAATATAACGGAAAACGTACGTTTTAATTAAAACGTCACCGAACTCTCCGAAAACTCGACCAACCGACAAAACAAACTAAGTTATGATTTATAACTTGAAAACTTGTATTTTGATGAAGTACTTCAACTTAATAATCGGGTATTATTCCGCATTTACAAACGTATATGTAATCGCGTATAAAATGATTTTAACGTCTAAACGACCGGGGAAACGAACACCGCACGGAGCGCAAACGCGAGGAAACAAAGTTTGGTGAGACCACACCATGGTGGCCCCACCCCAACCGGCCAAGGTAAGGGGACACCACCCCCCTCACCTCCTTTCTCCTTTCCCACACTCAAACACAAACACCCACACCCCAATTATTCTCTCTTCTCTCTCTCTATCGGTTTTCTCTCTCTCTCTCTCTAAAAACCGATTACAAAACACCCTAAAAACACCAATAAAACACCTTGGAAGTCTATACCCGTTTGGAGAAAAGCGATCACGAGAACGAGGGCTACAATCTCATCTTTTCGGATTTTCGTTTCGACAACTTTGTAAGTTTTCCGGCGATCCGAAACTTTTCCGATTACATTTATTTTACTAGATTATTGTTTCCCTAACTTAGTAATGTCCGAAAATATAATCTAAACTCGTTTTTGAACACTTTTACGAAAATGTCGGTTTTGGTCATTTTAAAGAAAACGACACCACAAACATTAAAAACGACTAACAATAGTTATTATGGACTTATTACAACATATTAAAACTAGTATAAAAGTTCTAGACCCAACGGAAACCGGAAAATACGTTTTCGGAAACTAAATTTCCGAACAGACCTCTTGTGTCGCATCGGACCGAAATCTCATGCGACACAACACTATGTCGTATATTATGTCGCAATATATGCGACACAACTCTTATGTCGCACGTTATGTCGTATCATCTACGACACAAAGTTTACCTATCGCTTGATTGCGACACAACGACTATGTCGTATCGTTGTGTCGTACCTTTGTCTGCGACACAACCATTGTGTCGCATAAACACTAAACCCGAACCAATCCTTACGACGCAAACCTTATGTCGCATATGGACTGCGACACAATCATTGTGTCGCAGATAGCCCAGACCAGAAAACAAAATATTATCTAAGTGTCGAAATCACTTTTCAAATACGGAATCAAATACGATACAACTTATACATGAAAATACTATACTTTTGAAAGTATACAACAATACTTGAATACGTACAAGACTATATTAAACTGAACGTGAGATTTCACTCACACCCGCACACGAGATTACACTTGAAATACTTAGGAGATTAGACTCCAACAAACTTACTCTTGTACACTACACGGGATTGCACCCGATATGAACTTACAAGTTCACCCACTAGTTACGTGCTGGATTACACGTTAACTGATACGAACTTACATACGAATACTTACGAGGTTTTACTCGTACCCTTTGGGGACTAAGCCCATTGGAACGTACACAAACGATACATGTTGTAATACAAACAAACGATCATACGAGTATACTTTACAACTGTACAACTACTATGAATACATAATAATAATGGATGGAATTATTATTATACACCGATAACAAACGAACCGTACAACTTTTATACAAACTACGATTTACAAACAATTACAAACTTACAAACAAACAAATGGACATTTCCTAGTTAAGTGGACAACTAGCATGGATACTTTACAAGTATTCCATTTACTTACTAAACCTTGCGCGTATTAGGACGCTAAGGGTTGCTAGTACGGGAATACTACTTGCTTACTTACTGCATTGTCTGCCAGACTCAGGTGAGTCTTACAGCCCCTACTTTACTGTTTTATACTCAGGGGTGAGATGCATTACTGTTTTACATGAACACACAAAACTTACTTGCTGCCACGATTTACTTACTGTATGAGATTAACGATACGCCAATTGCATGAGTTTTACGACTAATCCAATGAAATCCTCCTGAATCATAGTTGTTAGTTATGTGATAAGCGCGAGTTTTAGTATATGGATCCATATGGGACTGACAATCCCCGCCCGGGGTAGCACGCACTACCACGAACCGTTCCTGTAGAAACGGGCGTTTCTTACTCGTTCCGTATGAATGTTTTGGATTACATTCATGAGGGGGTACCTATATTTACTATACGTTAAGCTTCAACTATGGTGGCTCATGGCGATTGTATCAAACGGTTTGCATGACTTGCAACCACCCACTTATTGAAACTTAAGTAATTGATGAGCATAACCTGTGATCATTACTTACTGGCTAGCTATGATTTACAAATACTACTTGTGTGTTCAAACTGTTTACTTACTTACAAACCTGTGAGATTCACCAACCTTTTTGGTTGACCGTTTTAGTAATGCTTCTCAGGTACACAGCATCAGTAGGGATGCCCAGCAGGATAAGCTTACTTAGCTCGAGTCGCATGCATTACAAGCTTGGAGATTTTATTGCATTACTTTTTGTACTTACTGTTATGTACTAGAATCTCTAGGAATTTACTCGAACTCGAGCTTGTATTTTGAAACTACTTATGTATTAATGTAATAACTTTTCGAACGTCTCATTTAGAGTCGTTCACTGTATCCTTTGTGCTTGTGATTATTGATTAGTAACACCCAAAACATCGCTTCCGCAAACTGTTAAATTTGGGGGTGTTACAGATTGGTATCAGAGCCTAAGGTTATAGTGAACTAGGTTGCATTTAGTGGGCCTAGACTATGACCGTTAGGCAGTATTCCTCATTAGGTATAACTGGTTCAGGAATTACAGCATACGAGTTTAATTTAACATAGCCTGATCAACTATGTACAATTAAATGAAGATGATGTGAGTTCTGAAAGGGGTTATGTTGAAACGGAATGCATTAGCTGACTCTGACCTCGAGAGAACCGGGACTTTTACTTGATTGTGCTAGACACACTAGGCGGTTATGTGTTATATATATATATACATAGGCCTCTTTCCCCGATACGATACTCTCTCTCGACTACTACGAAATTCACTTTCAAATTTTATCAAACAAACGACAACTCGATTCTCGTCGTTTCGTCCTTATTCGACCTTTTACGAATTCACGACTACCGGCTTACGTCCGAAGACTTCTACACCGTTATAACTGACAACCATAGTTACTTGAACGTTCTTCGATAAAAAGATCGAGACCTTGTTTCCATTTGCTATTCTTACCTAATTCGACGTTTATAACATTCTACAACGTACCCCACCGCACCGATAGACATATAATACTAAAAATCATTTTCAACTCAAGTCTCCGTCAGATTTCAAATTATACAATCGACTTTTACTATCAAAGTTTTATAACAAATGTATTTTTATCAAACATGTTACAAAATTCCTTACAAAATGTTTTATAAAATTTTCAAAATTTCGAAATTGTATAAACTTTAAACAAATTACAATCCTTGACGAAATTTCTTTGAACTTACTAAATCACCACCGTCATAATTCTTATTCAAATCCTCACATGTTCTTTATTATTGTTTCAAGGAACATGCCTCCTCGACGACAAATCATGCTTACTGAAGCCGAAGTCGCGGGCCTAATTGCCCGTAGTGTGGCTCAAGCTCTAGCTACCCGGACTTCAGCACCTGGTAGCGAAGATACCGCTAACAACGGACCCCAACCCAAAACCTGCACCTACAAGGATTTCCATAACTGCAAGCCGCTGAACTTTGCAGGAACTGAAGGAGCGATTGGTCTGATTCGTTGGACCGAGAAAATTGAATCAGTGTTCCTCATCTGCAACTGCAAGGAAGAGGATAAAGTCAAGTTCGCCACCAGTACCTTTTCTGACATCGCCCTTACTTGGTGGAACACATATGCACAGACGGTGAGCGTTGCTGAGGCTTACAAAATACAGTGGGATGAACTGAAACTTATGCTGAGGGGCGAGTACTGCCCAAGAGATGAGCTGAAACAGCTAGAAATGGAATTCTGGAATCACAAGATGCAGGGTGATGACATAACCGGATACACCAACCGCTTTCACCAGCTGGCACTTTTGTGCCCATCCATGGTTGATCCTGAATACAAGAGGATCGAAAAGTACGTTGATGGACTCCCGGAGCGACTACAGGATTTAGTTACTTCGTCCAAGCCGGGAACCATTCAAAGCGCCATTCGTATGGCTCATGAGTTAACGGCAAATTCTGTTCGCCGTGGCTCGACTTCGACCCCACCTGCGAATAACAAACGTAAATGGGAAGTGAGTCCTCACTCATCCAACTCTACCTCTGACAAAAAGCCTGCAATTGACAATACCAATGACTCAAAGGCTTACAAGGGGAGCAAGCCTTACTGCTCCAAATGTAGTCGTCATCATAACGGCTCCTGTCCCTGCACTAAGTGCAAGAAATTCGGGCACCTGGCCCAAGACTGCCGAACCAACCCCACTGGTACTGATACTTCTGCACCCAAAACCTGCTATGAGTGCAACGGTACCGGGCACTTCAGGAAGGATTGCCCTAAGCTGAAACCCCGAACCAACAATACAAGGAGTAGAGCTTATGTAATCAATGCTAGGGAGGATGACCCAAACCCGAGACTCTGTGATTTACTCAACCCGGGTACGCTCATTCTTTGACTACCCGAATCTGTTTTCTTATAAATCTCTCGCTTAATGATTCATGTATAACTGTATTTTATTCTGTGTGTTTTCTTTGATCCTAAGTACACAATAGGATTAGGAAACGACCGACTACTTAAATCCCGACAACGCAATTTGCCTTACACTTTAGATACAGTAACCAAACTCCCTTCCCAATTATCTCACACTGGTTGAGACCGGGAACTCGTATGCTATTCGTTACTTTAAACAGATAAATTAATATAACTTCACTTACTTGAGGCAAATTCTTAAATAGAACACGTATTTCGTAGGAAATGACAACTCACTCCGTCAACAACCCTACCTTGCAAAATGAACTGCTCAGTGAGGAACCGAAGATGTTTCCTTACCTCCTCGAACTCGAGTGTGATACAGAACACTCCGCTGAATCAGCAGCAGCACCTGCCTCTCCTGCTGCTCTAACTGCTGCAAAAGCATCAGTTGATGAAACCTTGACTGCCGAATCAGTCAGCCACCTCAACCAAACTATTGATTCGCTGCGAAAACAACTTACTGAAGCACGGGAAGACATTGATGACCTACGACGAATTGCTTTCCAAAATGACATACGTATGCGTGAGTACGAGCTACGTTTAATAGCTTTGGAAAACCCTACTTCACCACCAACTTCACATGATACTCCTACTGAAGAGGATACCGACACTGACTGTACGTCACCTCCAGCAAAAAGGGTGAAGATTTCTCCCTTCAAACCCATCGGAAACTACTTGGGAAAGAAACCTTTCTGTCCCCAATGCACTCGGCATCATGAAGGACCGTGTACCATACCCGTCGGTCGATGCAAATCCTACCCTAAAAGTACGAATCCCCCTAAGGTGAAACTCTGCTTCAACTGTGGGAGTGCTGGCCATCTCAAGGCCCAATGCCCACTACCATCAGGCAACAAAATTTAGGGTACGTTACCACCTGACGATTACTTGATTTCAAACACTGTAGGACCTACCCTACTACCGTAGGCTGCTAGTACGTATTGTAGCTACCTGACGAATATCAAACTACCGATTACTATTTCGAACAAATTTCGGGACGAAATTTAATTAACAAGGGGAGAATGTAACAACCCCAAAATTAGGACCAATTTAAAATTTTCCTAATTACGTGTTTATTACTTGTATATAATATGAAATAGGATTATATACGTTATTTACTATATGTATATATGGATGGAATATATATATATATACGCGTATACGATTCGTACATATCGTATAAAACAACAATCGTACAAACTTGCGAACATTGTAAAACGATTATTAAATAATGCGAAATTATTTAATTACTTTGATGACTACTTTATATTATGTTTATAATATAACGGAAAACGTACGTTTTAATTAAAACGTCACCGAACTCTCCGAAAACTCGACCAACCGACAAAACAAACTAAGTTATGATTTATAACTTGAAAACTTGTATTTTGATGAAGTACTTCAACTTAATAATCGGGTATTATTCCGCATTTACAAACGTATATGTAATCGCGTATAAAATGATTTTAACGTCTAAACGACCGGGGAAACGAACACCGCACGGAGCGCAAACGCGAGGAAACAAAGTTTGGTGAGACCACACCATGGTGGCCCCACCCCAACCGGCCAAGGTAAGGGGACACCACCCCCCTCACCTCCTTTCTCCTTTCCCACACTCAAACACAAACACCCACACCCCAATTATTCTCTCTTCTCTCTCTCTATCGGTTTTCTCTCTCTCTCTCTCTAAAAACCGATTACAAAACACCCTAAAAACACCAATAAAACACCTTGGAAGTCTATACCCGTTTGGAGAAAAGCGATCACGAGAACGAGGGCTACAATCTCATCTTTTCGGATTTTCGTTTCGACAACTTTGTAAGTTTTCCGGCGATCCGAAACTTTTCCGATTACATTTATTTTACTAGATTATTGTTTCCCTAACTTAGTAATGTCCGAAAATATAATCTAAACTCGTTTTTGAACACTTTTACGAAAATGTCGGTTTTGGTCATTTTAAAGAAAACGACACCACAAACATTAAAAACGACTAACAATAGTTATTATGGACTTATTACAACATATTAAAACTAGTATAAAAGTTCTAGACCCAACGGAAACCGGAAAATACGTTTTCGGAAACTAAATTTCCGAACAGACCTCTTGTGTCGCATCGGACCGAAATCTCATGCGACACAACACTATGTCGTATATTATGTCGCAATATATGCGACACAACTCTTATGTCGCACGTTATGTCGTATCATCTACGACACAAAGTTTACCTATCGCTTGATTGCGACACAACGACTATGTCGTATCGTTGTGTCGTACCTTTGTCTGCGACACAACCATTGTGTCGCATAAACACTAAACCCGAACCAATCCTTACGACGCAAACCTTATGTCGCATATGGACTGCGACACAATCATTGTGTCGCAGATAGCCCAGACCAGAAAACAAAATATTATCTAAGTGTCGAAATCACTTTTCAAATACGGAATCAAATACGATACAACTTATACATGAAAATACTATACTTTTGAAAGTATACAACAATACTTGAATACGTACAAGACTATATTAAACTGAACGTGAGATTTCACTCACACCCGCACACGAGATTACACTTGAAATACTTAGGAGATTAGACTCCAACAAACTTACTCTTGTACACTACACGGGATTGCACCCGATATGAACTTACAAGTTCACCCACTAGTTACGTGCTGGATTACACGTTAACTGATACGAACTTACATACGAATACTTACGAGGTTTTACTCGTACCCTTTGGGGACTAAGCCCATTGGAACGTACACAAACGATACATGTTGTAATACAAACAAACGATCATACGAGTATACTTTACAACTGTACAACTACTATGAATACATAATAATAATGGATGGAATTATTATTATACACCGATAACAAACGAACCGTACAACTTTTATACAAACTACGATTTACAAACAATTACAAACTTACAAACAAACAAATGGACATTTCCTAGTTAAGTGGACAACTAGCATGGATACTTTACAAGTATTCCATTTACTTACTAAACCTTGCGCGTATTAGGACGCTAAGGGTTGCTAGTACGGGAATACTACTTGCTTACTTACTGCATTGTCTGCCAGACTCAGGTGAGTCTTACAGCCCCTACTTTACTGTTTTATACTCAGGGGTGAGATGCATTACTGTTTTACATGAACACACAAAACTTACTTGCTGCCACGATTTACTTACTGTATGAGATTAACGATACGCCAATTGCATGAGTTTTACGACTAATCCAATGAAATCCTCCTGAATCATAGTTGTTAGTTATGTGATAAGCGCGAGTTTTAGTATATGGATCCATATGGGACTGACAATCCCCGCCCGGGGTAGCACGCACTACCACGAACCGTTCCTGTAGAAACGGGCCTCGTTCCGTATGAATGTTTTGGATTACATTCATGAGGGGGTACCTATATTTACTATACGTTAAGCTTCAACTATGGTGGCTCATGGCGATTGTATCAAACGGTTTGCATGACTTGCAACCACCCACTTATTGAAACTTAAGTAATTGATGAGCATAACCTGTGATCATTACTTACTGGCTAGCTATGATTTACAAATACTACTTGTGTGTTCAAACTGTTTACTTACTTACAAACCTGTGAGATTCACCAACCTTTTTGGTTGACCGTTTTAGTAATGCTTCTCAGGTACACAGCATCAGTAGGGATGCCCAGCAGGATAAGCTTACTTAGCTCGAGTCGCATGCATTACAAGCTTGGAGATTTTATTGCATTACTTTTTGTACTTACTGTTATGTACTAGAATCTCTAGGAATTTACTCGAACTCGAGCTTGTATTTTGAAACTACTTATGTATTAATGTAATAACTTTTCGAACGTCTCATTTAGAGTCGTTCACTGTATCCTTTGTGCTTGTGATTATTGATTAGTAACACCCAAAACATCGCTTCCGCAAACTGTTAAATTTGGGGGTGTTACACTTACTTATGTAACCATGCTTTAAGCGGAGAGTTAGATAACACTCAAGTTATGGAACAAATTTTAAAGCCGAGGTTGTCAAGAGATAAGCTTCTTGCCTATAATAACTATGCATAGGCGTAAGTTTTTCTTTGATGGTATTTTACTTTGTATGTAAATTAGCCTTTTATTTGTTTTGTTTGTTTATTTGCTTATTAGGAATTAATCTTTAGTTAAGCATGGCTACAAATGTGGCTAATGTTGGAAAACCAGCAGAGCTTCTCAAAAAGCTAAGAAGTGCTTCTTCGAATGCTCAGTTAAAGATCATGGTCTATTGTTGTAGTTTCTTGGATTTTTTGTATGGAGTTAATTATCGGTTAACTTTCATGGGTTAAACTTTAAGATATATTTGGAGTAAAAAGAAATTCTCCCAAGAGTACTCATTCTATCTTTCCTAATGGAACACCTCAAGTAATTTTCCAAATGTGTCAATTTGACCATGTTAATTTGCCAGACATTCGTGTAAAGGGAATATCACCATTGAGTTTCATGTATACTATAATGTGTATTCCAAAATTAAAGTTATGAACTGCACTTGGAATTTCTATAATGACATTTTTTGTTTTGTAATAGGCTTACAATTGTATTTGGAGTGCCTTCCGGAAAACTGTATGAGCTTTGGGTCCTCATGTTTGCTTTCATTGAGTTTATGGTGTAGATGTTCACGTGAGGCTACGATGTGATTAATTGATAGGATAAAATACAGACTTTTCAATATTGTGTGAATATTGTGTATACAATTTGCTTAGTTTAATTTACTAATAACTGAAACTTTAACAATGTTTTAGTTCCGCTATTACAACATTTTTGGATTCATGTATGTGTATCGGAGGTTGAGACTTGAGAGCATTCAGTAACTGAAAGAGTAACTTTTGATAGCGTTATCGAAAAATTTATGTTCCTACATTTATTGAAAGAGTAACTTATCATAGCGTTATCGAAAAATTCAAATAATAATAAAACGTTTGTGTTATAATATGGCATATCCCGCAAAATTGCGGGTTATGATCTAGTATCTATTACAAGAGAAGACTAATTAACTAATCATCTCCTAAGTCAACCCACAAGAATTAATCTTCCCCTTTCATTGGCTTAGTCAAATTAATCCTACCCCTTGATTTCCATTAACAAGGTGATTAATTAATCTTAATATTTTTGACCTAATTTTTTCCAACCATGCCCTTTTGATCCAGTGCCCATCCTTTTCCTTTTGTTTGAAAATAAAAAACGTCGGCCAATGAAACAAAAAAAAACCGCTCAAGCAAAACATAGATAGTCCAATCGCTGCAATTGAGAGTGATGATCAGGAGATCCCAAATCGCACGACGATTAAGCAAGATGTGTAATCCAATCGAATATCTCCTACCTCAGCGAATCTTTTTGTGTTGGTTCGATTGCGGACAAACTTGTTAATATAAAGGACATCCCAAATCGCACGACGATTAATCAAGATGTGTTTTCCAATCGAATATCTTCTACCTCAGCGAATCTTTGTGTGTTTGTTCGATTGCGGACAAACCCGTTAATATAACGGTAGCATTTTCTTTCATCAATAACCTACTTTCTAATGATATGTTATGTTATTATTGCACCATTACATAGAATTGTTATTAATTAAGGACTATGTTCATTCCTAAAGCAATAAGAAAGTTGTATATGAACAAACACAATTGATAGAATTGTTAAGAATTTACGTGATATATGGTTTACTCAGTGAGGATGTTACGGCTTATAATAATGTATTTGTTGTTGTTTGATTATGATAATGCACTTGAAAGTGTTGAGACCTTTTGATACATTATATTGATATTTTGTGTGCCTTAATGTTCCCTTAATGTTCCTTTTTAATTTGTTTATGATTTTAAATACTGAATTACTATGTTGATGATTGTGACCTTACTTCAGCTTCATCTAATAGGGTCATGAAACTATTTTTTCAAGCTAGATATGTTACCCATCTAGCAACAGATGTTGTATCTAGCTGATCACAATTGCATAGTTGGGTGGTATCTTTGGGGTTCTTCTTATAATGGTCTAAATAAACGGTGCTATTCAATTAGTCAGTGGCCTCAGTAGACACTATCCAATAAGTTTGCTTCCTTCTCGAAGTGTTCTATATGTGTTTTAGGATGGAGAAAATAGACCTGAAAGTTCAAGTAGTTAAGCAAACTTATTGGGTACCAGTGTACCATCGTAGCAGTGTCTGGGGGAATTTTGTTCACATTGTATCATGGCCCAACATTCATTCGCCCGACCATTTCCCCTTATTTGACCAATCAGCTTCTTTCGTCATCATCAAATTGGATTAAAGGAAGGTCTAATGATCCTTAGCGGTGGATTCTTTGGTTGCATCTGGTATGTTTTACAGGTAAGATTTCCCTCAACTACATAAAAAGCTAAATTAGTTTTTCGCTATTGGTTTTTATCACTTTAGGCATCGGGGCTACATTGATTAGAAAGTAACCAGCACTACTATAAATTGTTATAGAATCTTATATTTTCAACATTAATATCTATAGATTTTGGGTTTTAGGTTGTTGACTGCTGCTTTGGAATCCTTTTGATTTCATATGGTCTTTAAGTTACCCGAATGAATAAAAAGACTGATGTTTGTGATGATAGTAGATTAAATCTTAGTATGTATGATGTCAAAACAAGTCTCTTTATTTGTATTCTTTTGGGTTTCTGCCTTTTTTGCTTTTCTAGAAAATGGATCTACAGTTGCATTTCGAATTTCATATCTATGAGATTCACAAAATCAAAAATTTGATGCCCTGAATATTAAAGATCACTTGAAACTCTGTTTTCCCTCAACATAACAACTGTTCATTTGATGCATGTAGTACGGAAGAATGATAATCTATAATTTTCTCATGACATCTTTTATCAAAATTTTAGGGATAAGCTCGAGATGAAAGCAGTCAAAGATGGGTCAGCCAGTTATGCAGCCTTAGAGAAGAAAGCTGCACTGTATGAAAAGTTGTCAAAGGGAGAACTATCCGATGAGGAAGATAAAGAGAAATATTGTGTTGATTTCTTCAGTAAACGCATCGTAAAAGAATTTCAGAAACCTAAGGGACATTATATGTTTTCCACTGAAGTGGCAGAACGCCTGACAGGGATGATGGGCCTGTATTACCTGATACACGAACCTCTCATTTCCGTAAATATAGTCTGATCGTGACATTTTGAGTAGAATATCTTGTGATCACGAAAATGCTTTATGATGTAATCATTCTAATCAAAGATTAGAATTATAATGTGTGTATACTGCATAGGCTGTTTGTGCTCATCTTGGTCAGAAACTTGCAGAAAATTGTAATAAAAAATGGCCCTAACTTGAACATAGCTCGAGGTTTTTTACTTTACATATAAGGATTCTTAACCTGCAACCTATTGCTCTAGATGTTAAGTACACTGTAGAACTAGCTAACGGTAAACTCATAGAAACCAATAGTGTAATCCCTAATTGCACTTTAAATCTAGCCAATGAATCATTCTCAATCGATCTTATGCCTGTTGAAATTGGAAGTTTCGACGTCATCATTGGTATGGACTGGTTGTCCAAACACCGCACTGAAATCATTTGTTATGACAAAGTCGTTCGCATCCCTCTCGCTGCCGGTAGAACTTTGATCATACAGGGGGAGACCGGTGGGACGATATTGAACATCATTTCTTGTTTGAAAACCCAAAAATTTCTGAGAAAAGGTTACCCGGCAATCCTCGCGCACATCTTGGAGAAAAAGTCAGAGGAGAAGCGACTTGAGGATGTGCCCATCGTTCGAGACTTTCCAGAAGTCTTTCCCGAAGAACTATGAAAGTGCCCCCTGGATGTGGATCTAAGTGTTGATCGATAGTAATAGATTGGCGGAATCAATCAATTACACAAACAAGTAATAAACTCAAAACGAAAACAATGATTAATCAAAGTAAACGAGTATATTAGCTTGTAAATCGTATTGGAACTGTTTACAGAAGTGCTTAGTCGACAAATGGTGCTAGGGTTTCGTCAACCCTAGCCGAAAACCCGTAGGTTTCAATTTATACTAAAACAAAATCGGCAGACATGCGTCACTTGGGAAGTGTCGCATGTCGCCGCCCTCATGCGTCACTTACCTAAGTGTCGCTATGCGTCACTAAGGCAAGTGTCGCCTAATGCTAAACTTAAGTGTCGCAAATACAGAAAATGACTTTTCTAATAAAACTAACTAACGACACTTACAACTCAATAGACCAACTGACAGACACACAAGCATGTATCAACAAACTCCCCCGTGTCTTCAGCTTGGTCTTCAAAAACATCTTCAGTTTAAACCCAACCTGGTGGAAATACTCCACCAGCATGAATACCCACTCGAACACAAATCTCGACCACCTTCTCGAACTTTGAAGCTTCTTCTTGATCATAACGATGATACTCCATCTTACTTTTGTGAAGAGCTTTCAAATCTTTCTTCGTCAAATTGATAAGGCTGATCGGATCAAAAACACGAAGAGTTCTTCCATACTTTGCAGATAAACTCCAATTACCCTTCTCAATCACTGGATCTTCAACCGAAAGATATTCAATGACTGCTTCTTGAGTAACAGAGTCAAACCACCAATATCGTAATCTTTTCAGAAAATCAAGTGGTAATGACTGCAAAGGCACAGTTTTCTGACTAGCAGCTGGAGGATAATGATACTTCACAATCGGTTGCTGAGTTCTTGAATCCAACTTTTTCTTGTATGAATAACGAACTCCCAACTCTGGTCTAACCCACAAATACTTCTTGCTGTAAATATCTCTTCTGAGAATCTTCTGAAACATATTACCACGAAAATCATCAGTGTGGTTAACGATGTTCAGCTGAGCAAGACGATTTAATTCCTCCTTCGGCAATGTGCTGATACAGTTAAATCTTGGCCGAAAATACTGTACTCCATCTCTTCGCTTAATAAGAATCAGAGAGTTGACTTCATCAAACTTCCAACTTCTGATTAATCCAGTCAAATCACCTCGAACCTGATATGTTTTGCAAATCTTCAATTCAGGCTTGAGCTTTCGAAACATTGGGCGCTCTGAAGATGTAGACGGTTGCGCTTGTTCAGGAACAGATTCAGCAGTTGGTTGTTCCTGATTAGTATCTGTTTGAGGCTCTTGGTCATCATCAGAATCATCGGACTCAATGATTGGTGCATCAAAATCATACGGTTGAGCCGGTTGTTTCTGAACTGGTTCCGATTCTCGCTCAGGTGCCGGTTCCTGATGAGGATTAACCAAATATTCTTCGTCTGACCTTGGAACCTCAGCATCCATCTCTATATCATCCGGATCAACTGATCTATCTTCTTCACCATCCGGATTTATCAAACTCTGAATGTATGTGAGATTAACATTCGAATAGTCAACCGAAATGGGTCTCGGTTGTCCTGGAACATCAACAAAATAATCCAAGGCAATGTTTTCATTAATAGAATCTGGATTTACATTTTCGGATTCTGGGGGAGGGGTTACATTTGTTTCTAAGGTTCTCTGACCTTCCTCCCCCGAAACAACAGTAACCGCTTCCAATTCTAACAACCTAGACTGCACATCTTTCAATTCTAGTTGCAACTCCTGCACATGAGCTGCTTTTATCTCCAAATCTTTTATTTGAGCAGCTTGGTGACCAGGTTCCTGAATAGTAATTCCTGTTCGCTGGCGTCTTCTCAATGGTAAATTAGCATAAGACGGAGAAGATCCAGCTGGTCGCTTTCCAAGATTAGGCGGTACATGAACACGCCCCGCAGAAATCCTTCTCAAAATACGCTTAAAGCGTCGAGGATCAGCCAACTGTATTCCATCCAATGCATCCTGAGGTGGTACATCACCTGGAGAATCAGGTGGTGTAAGACCACCATCAGATTCCTCAGCTGGAACCTCTTCAACTTGCTCAATATCCTCCAAATCTTGAGCTACAGCAGCATCAACTAAATCTGCATCATTGACCGGAGGAGCAACGACATCCTCATAACCATCCCCAGGCGGTGCAACATAGTTTTCGTTTACTATGTGCCCAAATAACTCACGATCAGGTAAGATCTGAGAATCTTTTGGTGGCAGCTTACAGTCATTGAAAACACGTAACATCATGGGCGTTGGAAATAGTAACGATCTTAGATCCGGAGCTATTCCCAAATTCAAATCATTTAACAACAGCTGAACAAAACGAGGATATAACAGCCATTTTTCTTTTCCAGCTCGAACATTATCAACCATATTCCCGAAAATATAACCACTGAAGTTATACGGCTTGTTATAAACTAATGCCAGCATCAAAGATAACGTCATGTGACTTGCAGCATCGTATCCTCCTTTTCGCGGAGATAAACACACAATTACAATGTGAGCTAAGTATCTCCAAACCCGACAGAGATACTGTTTACGAAAATCAGTAAGCTGATCAGCCGGATAACCCAATCTCTGAAGACCCCCGTAGATAAAAGTGGTCTCAAAAACAGTCGGCATATTGTTTGCATCATCAAACCGCAAAACACGGCGAACTGAATCCTGTGTAATCTGAATCTCACGACCAAACATAGTGGACACAATCCTCGGAGTGTCGTTCTCTGTTCTGATAAATGCGTGGTCATAAAACTCCTCGATTTGATTCATATACACTGGTACTGAAGCTGTAATAGCGTAATGAATCCTCGAACGTCTAAGAAACTCGATCATCGGCCGAAAAGGCAACGAGTTCTTATGCGTAGATTCCAAAAATGCAACAATGTTGTGCCTGGTGTTTGTGCGACGATAATAATCCTGAAGATTCTCCATCTGTAACTATAAACCAGACAAGAACACGAAAAGTCGTTACAGAATAAGCTCAAAATCATAATCGAAAAATCTGATTTTATAGCGTAACTGAAGAAGTGACGCACGTAACACATCCGACACTTAAGGAGTGCCGTATGAAAATCAGAAATCAGAAGGATGCGTCACTTAAGGTAAGTGACGCATTGAAAGCGTCACTGGTGTAAGTGACGTTGCCGCAACATGTATCATTCAAGCGGTACTTAACAAGTGACGGGTATGCGTCATTTATAAGATGACGGTTAGTAATAGCGGCACTGATAGCGTCAGTTAAGGAAGTGACGGATTAAAGCGTCACTCGGTAAGTATGATGTGGAGTGACGCATAAAGGCGTCACTCAGCAAAGTGACGTTTAAAGGCGTCACTTGTGGAAATGACACTTAACCTGTGAAATTACCATTAAGCGTCACTTAAGGAAGTGACGCTTGAAGTGACGCAACGATGAAGATCATCGTGTCACTGTTCAAGACCGGAAATCACGACGAACCAAATTTGGGGTTTTTTGAAAACGAGTTAACCAAACGGTGCGGCAAGTGAAAGCGAGTAAAACACACCGTTTATTAACACAAAACAATAACAAAACGATCCCCAATAATCGTGATTACATAAACCCTAAAAACCCGAAGCTTCAATCGACGATTAAATCATGAATACGCAATTATAATAGAAAAAAATGGTACCTAATGATGCGTATAAGTGAGATGAACAAGGTAACAGAGGCCGATTGCACTCAAAATACACAAAAAGCCGTAGATCGATCGGAAAGCACGAACAGTCGAAGTGACGCAGCGACGAGAGAAGTGACGCAAGGGTAGTGGAAGTGACGCGTAGTGAATAGTGTTGGTGGTAGAAATAAGTGCCGGATACGGACTATTTATACCAAAACCCTAATCAGCGTCACTTAGAACGACTCTTAAAGCGTCACTTTTATGCGTCACTATGAGCGTCACTTATAAAGTGACGCATATAGACAGTTTTTGAAAAAATTTAAACTTTTATCGATCTTTTTGCGTAGTACTCAATTTGACAGTAAATGTGACTTGGTTAAAAATTAAAAAATAAAAAATTAAAATTAAAAATAAAATTTAAAGACACAAAATTACAAATATAAAACCAAACTAAATGCATTCTTTTTGGTGACGGAGTTGATTGAGTCTGGTTAGGGATCATATCGGAATAACATGCAATTATTAGGAATAGTAAGTGTTATTTCGATCATCAGTATATTTGTCCATTTTAAATTTACTTGGCACATTTAAAACACCTTTTATAAAAATTATTTCAAGACAATTATTGGTATTGTTTGTCCACCTAAACATGTTACATCCGTGTCTGTGAGTTAACCTTTTATTGTTAAAATGAATATTTCACCATGGTTCCCACCATAGATATACCCCTATAACTTAGACATTAACATAGTTTCCAAATTTAGAAAGAATATAAGAGAATCAATTTTAAGAATCAAGCCAGCGGTGACAGGTCTGTACTTGCGTACAACAGAGCAACATAACTTGATTCAGGTATAAGCAAAACTAAACGCAGTCAAACCAAATTTGTGGCGACCTTGTGTAGTATCTTAAATTTAAGACTTTGCAAGTGCATTGACTCACGTTTGCTTAGTTTTGAGAGTAAGCTGAATTGAGACCAGGTCTGCACTTACGTACAACAGAGGAAACAATCAGCATACTCCCCCAAAAGATCTCAGATATACGATCCAAAAATAGAAGTATGTCAAGCTATGCTAAGGAATTAAGACTTAGAGTCGTACATCACAAGGTGTTTACCACATGATCATAGACATGTATGTAAATTACTTCTTAATACCTCAGAGACCGGTGTGTACCAAGCCTACCAATACATCGTATGATGAAGATAATTTAGATAAAAACTGTTTTAAGTGTGTCAGATAAACCTACTGACACATCCAAGATAAACCTTAAAATTCCATTTTGTGCATGTCACCCGATGTACTATCATATCCCAAGTTGTTTACAGACACAACTTCAACGTCTATTTTAAAAATGTAGCAACCTTACGTTTTCTTTAATACTAAAGAGTACAAAGAGTGGCTGTTGCAAAATTTAATTTTTTTTTTTTTTTAAACACACATAAAAGCAAATAACGTTAACTATCCAAGTCACACATTACTTTTTAGACCCAAAGAATCTTAAACCGATCATGTTGACCAGTTCATCAAATCGAGCACGTGAAAAGGCTTTGGTGAATAGGTCAGCATTTTGTTTAAGGGTGTCTATGTGGACCAGGTCTATCAAGTGTTTTTCATAGCAATCCCGTATGAAGTGGAACCTAAGTTCAATATGTTTTGTCTTAGAGTGCTGTACGGGATTGCGTGTGATAGAAATAGCAGCAGTGTTATCTATGTGAATGGGAGTCATAGTAAGAAGTAACCCGTAATCGCGTAATTGGTGCTGAATCCAGAGAACTTGGGCACAGCAACTAGCGGCAGCAACATACTCAGCCTCTGCTGTAGAAAGAGAGACTGTAGTTTGCTTCTTGCACTGCCACGAGACCAAACGCGATCCCAGAAACTGACATCCACCCGTTGTAGACTTCTTATCGATACTGCAACCTCCATGATCCGAATCTGAATAGGCTGTGAGAGCGAAAGTCTTCTCATTTGAATACCAAAGACCAAGGGTAGGTCTAGCTCTGAGATAACCAAAAATTCGCTTTACTGCCTTCATATGTGACACCTTTGGTTTAGCCTGATAACGTGAGCAAATCGACACGGCAAATACAATATCCGGTCTTGAGGCAGTCAAATACATAAGAGAACCTATCATTGAACGATAGTCCCTCTCCTTGCAATCTTCATCTTCCTCAGCAAGTTTGAGATTGTGATTAAGCTCGATGGGAGTCCCATAGGTTTTACAAGTGAGCAGGTCATACCTAGTCAACATGTCATTGACATATTTTGACTGATGTATATAAATACCTTTTGCAAGCTGCTCAACTTGTACACCTAAAAAGAAAGTGAGCTCCCCCATTGCGCTCATCTCAAACTCAGACTTCATGATTTTCTCAAAGTTCTTACACATTGCCTCATTGGTAGACCCGAAGATAATATCGTCCACGTAAACCTGCACAAGTAGCATATCTTCCCTATCCTCTGACTGTTCACGAAGAATAAATAGCGTGCTATCGATGTTCCCTCTCACAAAACCATGCTTAATCAGATGTGTAGTTAGCCTCTCGTACCAAAGTCTTGGTGCTTGGTGAAGACCATACAACGCCTTGTTCAATTTACAGACGTATTCAGGATGCGCAGGGTCTTCAAAACCAGGAGGCTGCTTAACGTACACATCGTTGTCAACCTTTCCATACAGAAACGCACTTTTCACATCAAGTTGATTGACGCGAAATCCCTTGAAGGACGCGTATGCCAGAAAAATGCGTATGGATTCCAATCGAGCAACAGGGGCAAATACATCATCATAGTCCAATCCCTCAATTTGGCTAAAGCCTTGAACTACTAGACGTGCTTTATTACGAATTACAACGCCCCTATCATCCATCTTATTACGAAAAACCCAACGAGTGCCAGTCAAGTGGGCACCCTTGGGTAATGGAACTACTTCCCAGACTTGCAACTTTTCAAATTGTTGTAGTTCCTCTTGCATGGCCTCGATCCAGGATGGATCTTTTAAGGCTTCTTCAACTTTCTTAGGTTCATTCTGCGAAAGATAACATGAATTAACATTAGCCACCAGACCCGAAAGTTGTTCAGTATCAGTCTGTTTCGCTTGATGTCTTGTTTGAACCTTTGCATGAGGATCACCAATGATATTATCAATGGGGTGATCCTTATGTATCCGAGTTACTGGAATTTGATCTGGCACAAGATTCTGTTCCAGGTTACTCAGATCTCCCTCATTTGCAGAAATATTCGGAGAAGCATCATCATCTTCATCTCTTTGAGAAAATAAATGAGAATAATTCATATTTTCTGCTTCCTCTCCCTCATCACTTACCTCATCCTCTCCTCCTTCCTCTAATGACGGCATGTTTGGATCATAAGGAAGCTCCTTGGTGTAGTTATACACTGTTTTAGAGGTAGAAGGAGCATCTTTCGAAGGTGTAACTTGAGAAATAGATGTTGGAGTAGGTGTTGTTGATGGTGGTGTGGGTGTTGGTATTGGTGTAGTATCAGTTGGTGGTGGTTCGGGTGTTGCATTAGGAGATGGGTCGGATGGTTTACTAACTGGTGTATCTTGAGAAAAATCAAGTCCATGTAGCATGGAAACTAACTCTTCCGTTTCATCATCATCAGGAATTTTGAAAGAGTCAAAGAGATTTCCATAGTTGAAGAACCAATCCGGACCTGTTCCTTGAGGAGGTTCCGTATACCTTAAACATTTTACTTCAAACTGTTCCTCAATCTGATTCGTTGATTTGTTAAAGACTCTTTTGTTCGGAGAATTGACTGAATATCCAAGAAAAATCCCTTCAACAGCTTTGTCACCAAACTTAGAGACCTTATCTTTTGTAATCATGATCATGCATGGACACCCAAATGGTTCTAAGAACTGAAGGTTTTGCTTACGGTTATTGAAAAGTTCATAACACGTCTTGTTCTTTTTCTTAACCGTGAGCACTCTGTTGAGAACATAACAGGCAGTATTAACTGCCTCAGCCCAGAAGATGATTGGTAATTTGGAGTCAGCTAACATAGTCCGAGCTGTCTTTATAATTGTCCTGTTCTTTCTTTCTGCAACTCCATTCTATTGTGGAGTCCTTGGAGCACTGAATTGATGCTCAATTCCTCTTGTAGCACAAAACAATTCGAGAGTTGAGTTCTTGAATTCAGTTCCATTGTCGCTTCGTATCCTTTTCACCTTCAAGTTGCACAGATTTGCCAACTTGTCCAACAAATACACCAGAATCTCAGGAGTCTCCCCCTTTGTAGTCAAGAAATATACCCACGAAAACCTTGAGTAGTCATCAGTAACTACCAAGCAGTAAGACCGACCACCAATGCTCTTTGTTGAAACTGGACCGAACAGATCCATATGCAGTAGTTCCAACGGAGCTGCAATAGAATTCACAACCTTAGACTTGTGGGACTTCTTGTGGAGTTTTCCTTTGTGACAAGAAACGCAGTCATCTTTTAGAGCAAATGACTGTTTTGGAACTCCCCTCACTAAATCATTATTAATCAGAAAATTCATTTTACGGAAATGAATATGTCCCATCCGTCTGTGCCAAAGGAGTGATTCCTTTTCTGAAGCCTTTGAAAGAAGACAAGTATAGTCACTTGTAGTCTCCACAGTTCGCATATTCATCACATAGGTGTCATTTTTTCTAGGTGCCCGCATCAATACCCAATTCTCAGGAATGACATACCCCGGCTTCAATATTACACATTCCGTCTTTGTGAATAAAGTGGTGTAGTCCTTGTCACAAACTTGTGAAACGCTCAGCAAGTTGTGAGTTAGCTCAGCCACATAATTCACATTTTCAAAGCTAACTTTTCCATTTGTTAGCGTTCCCTTTCCCGAAATCGTTCCTCCTGAATCTCCCGCGAAAGCAACGTATCCTCCCGAGTATGGTTTAATATCCGTCAGAAGAGACACATCGCCAGTCATGTGTCGCGAGCAGCCACTATCCATATACCATAAACTATCCTTCACACGTTCCGACTGCTGCAACACATCAAAGAAAGAGATTAGTGAGAAACGGAGACCCAAGCCTTTACAGACTTAGGTCTTCCATGGTCATCAACAATAAGCACGTCAGATAGGACTTTATCTTTAAACAAATTAGAATTTTTATCTGAAGTGTTATTGTTGACGACTGAAGAGTCAACATCAGACTCTTTTCGTTTCCAAACTTTTGAAGGTTCGGAATTGATATCAGAAATAATGTTGGGCTTTTGAATTGGCAAAGGTTTTTGCTCAACATTACTTAGCTTCAGAACAGGCTTGGGAGACTTTGAGTAACGCCTAGGTGGAGATTTTGAAAAAGAATTTCTATAAACTGATGTCCTAGGCATCTCTCTCCCATAGCGCTGATTTGACAGCTTGGGACAGTCACGGATCAAATGTCCTTGTCTCTTGCAGTAGAAACAAGAACGAGTCTCAACTAACGGTTGAGGCTGAGGCATTACCACAGGAGGTGGAGAAACATTTCTAGAACATGAACATTGAGTACATGTCTTAGAAAATGTTTGCTTTGGTTGAGAGGTCGAAGTTGAAGGTTTATCAGACAAAACTTTTTCATTTACTAATTTTCGTTGCAAAATCTTTACAGGTGACTGTAAAGTTTGTTGTTTTGAGTTTAGAACCTTGGCTTTACCCTTATTTGTTTGAACCTTAATTTCAGGTTCAACTTTTGAAACCACCTTTTCAGGTTTAACTTCAACTCTCTTAACTTCAGGATACTCCTGATCCGTAATGTCCTCAATCTCAACGATCTCCTCAAAACAAACTGGAGATACATCCTTTTGCTCAACAATCTCCTCAGCACTAACAGGAGATTTATTCAGTGGCTTAACAAACTTAGGAGTGGGATACTCTGGCCTCGTGGTTTTCTCCTTCTCCTGTTTGTTAGATTTAGCCACTTTACCCTTGATACCCAACAACTTAGCATAATCAACTGGAATTTCATCAAGGCCTTCCTTAACAGGTAAAGGAGTATAAGTAGTAGGAGGTGCTATTTCAACAAAACCTATTCCTTTTCCTCCCTTACTTTTCCTATCTTGCTTATGATTGCTAATAATTTCATTAAAGATCATTGTCGCAGAAGTTGACCCTAAGACTTTATCTTGATAATTACCATACTCACTTTTTAAGTCTGAAAGCTCTTTGTTCAACAGTTCAATTTCAGTAAGATAACTTTTAATTGCATCCTGTTGACTAAAAACTTTAGCTTTATAAGTTTGAGTATCTAACTTATGAGCTTCAATATGTTTTTCATAGAGTTTTTCATTTTCTTTCAAAAACTTATTTGACTCATTAAGTTTTGCAACTTTATCTCGCAACTCTTGGTTATCCTTTTGAAAAGCCTCTAGAGATTCAGTTAGATTAATGCATGAGATACAGTTTAAAGGTTCAGGTGATTCATTTTGTACCTCAGGTGTAATATGAGCCATGAGACACTGTTGAAACTTTGTAGCCTCCGCATTCCAGTCATGAGTAGTTGGCTCAAAAACCACCAAAGCATTGTCCACAACTAATGTCTTGCCCTCTTCTTTCGCTTTTGGAGGATCAGGTTTAGTAAGGCCCGACGGTGGCATCTTGGGTTTCTCGCATTCCCTAGCGAAATGACCCAAATTCTGGCAGTTATAACAACGGACCTTGCTTTTATCAAAACCAAATCCTGACTTCCCATTGCCTTCTAAACTCTTGCGTCCAGTTCGTTGCAAGAATTTTTGAACCCTTCTTGTTATCATAGCAATGTTCCAAGTCAAGTCCATATGTTCTAGATCATCTTCATCCAATTGTCCGTAATCCTCCTTGATCAGTTCCAAAGTTGTATTTGGTTGAGTAACCAAATCTTTGTAAGAGCTCAGAAAAGCTGTATAAATTGCAGCTTGCTCTTGTATTGCTGGTGAAACTGGAGCCTGTTGTTGATTTCCTTGAGATGTACCAGAAAGATAAGCTGTATGATGACCTCCAGAAGAAGCAGAAGATGAATTGGTATCCGTTATAAATGCTACTCCACCGTAACTCTTGCCAGAATTGACTAGTCCAACTCCACCAGTTGTGGCATTCTGTACAGATCCACCTGACTTACATTCTTTCTTCTTCAATTCCATCGCATGAGCTTGTAGAATACCTATCAATTGATCCAAAATCATCCTCTGTAATTCTGGATTTTCTTTTAAAAATTGGACTTTCACATCCCAAGCACTTGGCAACACGTCCAGCAACTTCTTGTTTACCTCAAGTGCAGGGAGATTGTATCCTCCTTCATTTAACTCACTAACCAGATGTGAGTATCGAGTGAATAGACTGGAAGTCAGCTCATTAGGAATCATGTCAAATAGATCATACTGCTTTTTGATTAATTCTAGCTTAGCCTCCTTGTACTTTTCATTTCCTCCGCATCTTGTCTCAATTGCCTTCCACAGATCATAAGTTGTGTCATGAGATTTAAAGAGTCTCATAACATCCTTTGGCAAACACATACAGATAGAAGAATGAGCCTTTCTTTCTGTTTCATACTCCTTTTTCTCTTGAGGTGACATAGCATTATATGTTTTAGCTGGAGGAACACCACGATAATTTCCTTCAGCCACTGGAGCAACATATCGTTCTTTTAAAGGTCCCCACAGTTCAGGACAGTGGAAATCTATATACTGTTCATATCTATCTCTCCAATACACATAATCTAAATCTGGTCCAAAGAACGGAGGTTTATTACTGGAGCCAATATCATTGCTCTGTCTGAGCATCTCTCTGATTCCTCTAATATCTTCCTTATCAGACATTGAAGCGTACCTGTAAAATCAACTTAAAAAAAAAAAAACTTGGAAGCTGATTAGTAACAAAGGCGTCACTTAGTAAGTGACGCACCTTAGTGTCGCAAAGAGTAGCGGCACTTGATAAGTGACGCTATCGAGTGACGGATAAACAAACAGAATGACACTAGAGATGAGTGTCTTATTAACACGTAAGTGACGTACTCAAGTGACGGACTTGAGTGTCGCTTAGCAATAACAGGCGTCACTAAGGTAAGTGACGCTTTAAGTGACTGACAGAAGTAACGCGTCACTCGTAGTAAGTGACGGATGATACACAAGTGTCGTATCAAATGACGCAGTAGAGTGTCGGATTGAACAGTAGGTGTCACTAATGTAAGTGACGTATAATACTCAAGTGACGTTACTAAGTGACGCACTTGAGTGTCGTAAAAACCCTAATTGTTCCTTACAGAAGTGTCGCTCGAAGTGCCGCACAAAGTGTCGAAGTGACGCTCTGAGTGACGCAGAAACGGCTGTGAACACCCAAAAACCCTAAAAATCGAATTTTCGTAAACCGAACGAAAATTCTTGAGTCCCAATCGTACGAAACCTGTAAATCTTTACTCAAAACACAGTAATAGCACCAAATCGATCCTAATCTTGCTAGAATGTCTTTGATCTTCACAAAATAGAACCGAAAACACTTCAATACACGTACACACGTCGATCAAATCAACTCCGAGGCTCTGATACCAGTTGAAAGTGCCCCCTGGATGTGGATCTAAGTGTTGATCGATAGTAATAGATTGGCGGAATCAATCAATTACACAAACAAGTAATAAACTCAAAACGAAAACAATGATTAATCAAAGTAAACGAGTATATTAGCTTGTAAATCGTATTGGAACTGTTTACAGAAGTGCTTAGTCGACAAATGGTGCTAGGGTTTCGTCAACCCTAGCCGAAAACCCGTAGGTTTCAATTTATACTAAAACAAAATCGGCAGACATGCGTCACTTGGGAAGTGTCGCATGTCGCCGCCCTCATGCGTCACTTACCTAAGTGTCGCTATGCGTCACTAAGGCAAGTGTCGCCTAATGCTAAACTTAAGTGTCGCAAATACAGAAAATGACTTTTCTAATAAAACTAACTAACGACACTTACAACTCAATAGACCAACTGACAGACACACAAACATGTATCAACAAACTACCTGGTCTACCACCGCCAAGACAGGTCGAGTTCTCAATCGATCTCGTGCCAGGTGTTGCACCTGTGGCCCGAGCACCATACCGCTTAGCCCCATCCGAACTTCAGGAGTTGTCCACCCAATTATAAGAACTCCTGGAAAGAGGATTCGTTAGACCGAGTTCTTCACCCTGGGGAGCTCCGGTCCTGTTTTTCAAAAAGAATGACGGTTCATTCCGAATGTGTATCGACCATCGAGAGTTGAACAAGTTGACCGTCAAGAACCGATATCCACTTCCTCGTATCGATGACCTGTTTGACCAACTTCAAGGGTCGAGTTTTTATTCAAAGATCGATCTTCAGTCAGGTTATCATCAGCTACGTGTTCGCGACACCAGTATCCCGAAAACTGCTTTCAGAACCCGTTATGGGCATTATGAATTTAAAGTGATGCCATTCGGTCTAACAAACGCACCAGCTGTATTCATGGATCTTATGAATCGGGTGTGCAAACCTTATCTCGACAAGTTTGTCATTGTCTTCATCGACGACATCCTCATATATTCGTGAAACGAACAAGAACACGCGCAATATCTTCAAACCATCCTAGAGCTACTTAGACACGAGGAGCTGTATGCTAAGTTTTCTAAGTGTGAGTTCTGGATGCAAACCGTTCAATTCCTTGGACACGTTATCGATAGTCAAGGAATTCATGTTGATCCATCAAAGATGAGGCTATCAAGTGCTGGCAAGCACCAACAACTCCAACCGAAGTACGCCAATTCTTGGGTCTTGCCGGGTACTATCAGCGATTCATTAAAAACTTCTCGAAAATAGCCCAACCACTCACAACACTGACTCAAAAAGACAAAAAGTTCGATTGGACTGATAAACAAGAGTCAGCATTTCAACTCCTGAAACAAAAGCTTTGTAGTGCTCCTATTCTATCATTACCCGAAGGCACCGATGACTTCGTGGTATACTGCGATGCTTCTCATCAAGGTCTCGGTTGTGTGTTGATGCAACGAGACAAGGTCATTGCTTACGCCTCGCGACAACTCAAAATCCATGAAAAGAACTACACCAATCACAATCTCGAACTTGGAGCTGTCATCTTTGCTCTCAAAATCTGGAGACATTATCTCTATGGCACTAAGTGTACAATCTTTACCGACCACAAAAGTCTCCAACACATATTCGATCAGAAGGATCTCAACATGAGACAACATCGATGGGTTGAGTTGCTTACCGATTACGATTGCGAAATCAAATACCATCCGGGTAAGGCAAATGTTGTTACCGATACCCTCAGTAGAAAAGAACGGTCGAAACCACTTCGAGTCCGAGCCCTCAGTATGACTACTCATAACGATCTAAACATTCAGATTCTCGCTGCTCAACTCGAAGCTCTCAAATCTGAAAACATCAAAAATGAAGCCTTGCGGGGCATGGATAAACAATTCGAAATCAAACTCAATAGAGTTAGGTACTTCACTAATCGAATCTGGTTGCCTAGTTTTGGAAACCTGCGAGACTTGGTGATGGATGAAGCTCACAAGTCCAAATATTCTATCAATCCTGGATCGGATAAAATGTATCACGGCATCAAGGAATTTTATTGGTGGCCGAACATGAAAGCTGAAATCGCCAGATACGTCAGCAAGTGTCGTACTTGCTCAAAAGTCAAAGCTGAATATCAGAAACCTTCCGGTTTACACCAACAACCCGAAATTCCACAATGGAAGTGGGAACAAATCGCAATGGATTTCATAACCAAACTACCAAAGTCATCGAGCGGTTGCGATACCATTTGGGTGATCGTCAATCGTCTCACAAAAACTGCTCATTTCTCGCGATCAATGAAACCGATAAAATGGAACGCCTCACACGAATCTACATCAAAGAAATCGTTTCTCGACACGGTGTTCTAATCTCGATTATCTCTGATAGGGATAGTCGATTCACATCTCACTTTTGGCAATCACTCCAGAAATCATTGGGTACCCGCCTTGATATGAGTACCGCATACCACCCTCAAAGCGACGGCCAAGTGAACGAACAATTCAAACACTGGAAGACATGCTACGAGCCTGCGTAGTTGACTTCGGTGTAAACTGGGAAAAACATCTACCGTTGTGCGAGTTTTCGTACAACAACAGTTTCCACTCCAGCATTAAGGCTGCACCTTTCGAGGCACTGTACGGTCGTAAGTGCCGCTCACCTATTTGTTGGACCGAAGTGGGAGATAGTTAACTCACTGGTCCTGAACTCATTCACGAAACAACCGAAAGGATCTTCGAAATTCAAAAAAAACTCAAAGCCGCACGTGATCGTCAGAAAAGTTATGCTGACGTGAGACGCAAACCACTCGAGTTCCGGGTTGGGGATCGAGTACTACTCAAAGTTTCACCTTGGAAAGGTGTCATTCGTTTCGGCAAACGCGGAAAACTGAACCCTAGATACATTGGGCCTTTTGAGATCCTCGAGAGGATAGGTTCAGTGGCATATCGATTGCAGCTGCCATCCGAGCTCGGCAGCGTGCATCCCACCTTTCACATTTCTAACTTGAAGAAATGCCTGTCTGATGAGACACTTATTATCCCACTCGATGAAATCCGTACTTACGACAAACTTCACTTCGTTGAAGAACCCGCAGAAATCATGGACCGTGAGGTCAAACAACTCAAACAAAGTCGTATTCTCATCGTCAAAGTCAGGTGGAATTCGCGGCGTGGTCCGGAAATCACTTGGGAACGGGAAGACCAAATGCGACTCAAGTACCCTCAGTTATTCACTGGCGCTACTCCAAACACGACTTCCAACTAAATTTCGGGACGAAATTCTTCTAACAGGGGGAGAATGTGACACCCGTCAAATTAGGACTAGTGGTTAGTGCCTAATCATCCATAATACATGTAATTAGTTATGTGTTAGGCTAATTAATGTATCAAGTAATATATATTGTTGAATATATACAATTATGCGATTTGATTAAATCGTTCGCAATTTAAATCGAATGTAATTCGATTCAATTTAATACGGACGTTGGTGAACAATTTTATTAAATAATATACCATTATTTAATAACCATATTATATCCAAAATATTATTTAATAATATTTTAATTCTAATTTCGTATCATACAAATAACGGCTACGCGAGTAAAATATTAAACGCGCAAACAATGGAAACAAAGCTAAAGTTATATTTTATAACTCAATCATAAAGTATTTGATGAAATACTTCAACAAAAATACCGAATGAATAATCGTATTTTGAAACTTGCATTTAAACGAGTATAAAATTTATTAAACGTTTAAACTATCGGGAAAACGAACACCGCACGGAGCGCAAATACAGGGGATTAAAATTTGGAGCCAACCACACATGGGTGGGGGCCATGTGGGCCGGCCCCTTACCACCCCCAAAACCCCTCCATCTTTGATCCAAAAACACACACAAACACATCTATCTCTCTCTCTCTAAACACTCTCATCTTTCTCTCAAAAACAACGACCACCACCGCCACCCTTCACCACCAAAAAGCACCGCCAAACGACATCAAATCCTCTTGCTCATTTGGAAGAAAACAATCACGGAGTCACGATCTACAATCCTATCTTTTCGGTTTCGTCTCGCGCTAACTTGTAAGATTCCCGACACTTTTGAAAAACTTTTAGATTTCGATTTATTTTAGTTGTATGTTGTTTATCTAGCTTCGTAATGTCCAAAAATGTATTTAAAACTCGTTTTTGGAACATTGTCGGATAAAGTTCAGTTTTGACCATTTTAAGGAAAACGACACTAGAAACGCAACCAACTCGACTTAATAATTTTTCTTATCAACTCTAAGAACCAATATAAGGGTTGGGTAAAAAGTTTCAGACCAAATGGTGGTCGTTTAACACGTTTTCGACAAGTCTAGAAACCTACCAGACGTAAGTGTCGCTATAGCCAGAGCCAATATATCGTCACTTCCTTAAGTGACGCATTAAGTGTCGCCAAGAACCCTAATTTTGCGTTACTTGCCTAAGTGCCGCTAAAAACCCTCTTTTTGCGTCACTAACCTAAGTGATGCAAATTCAATCCCCAACACTTGTCCTCGACACTTGCTTAAGTGTCGCCCCGAAATCGAACTGCAACTTATCCGACACTTGTACCCGACACTTGCTTAAGTGTCGCTCCTTATGCGTCACTTCCTCCAGTGACGCCACTAATTCAGAACTTACCATTTTATGCGACACTTCTTGAAAGTCGTCTAAGCCCTTAAGTGTCGCTATAAGTGACGCTAAAAACAGAATGTTTACAAACCATTTTTATACTAAGTGTCGAAATTGTATAACCTCAAACCCTTATACGATACGACTTCTAAAACACATTGGAACATACTTTTGAGTATAACATTCGAAATAAAAATAATAATGTTGAGATTATTATTGCAATCAATCACCAACGGGCCGTACACGTTTTCCAAATACTCAAACAAATCAACCAAATCGTAGTAATTTGGACATTCTAGTTGGACGAACAACTACAAAGGTAGTCTTTATAGATACCTACTCACGTTTATAACCATCGCGTGTCGTGGACACCCTCAGGTTACAAGTCTTCGGACATCACTACTCGGCTAATCAACCCAAGTTTATTAAGTTAAACTCTCAAGACTCGGGTGAGTCTCATGACCCCTCTTTTTACTGTTTTCTCAGCGGTGTGATATACTGCTCGTTTTATTTTACAATATGAACGCAAGTACAAACTTTTCATATACTACATGAGTTATTTTCACTAATCATTTCAAAGCCCTCCATCAGCATAGTTTGGTAATACGTTGTAGCGTGAATATTAGTATATGTTACCATATAGGATTGACCCTCCTCGTCCGGGTTAGCATGCACTAACTGGTTAAACGGACGTACTAATATTTGTTCAGACGAGTGTAGATTAGGCACTCGTGGGATGCACCTAGATCAGGTCCTTGAATGTGGATCCTGACCCCTCGAGTTAAGCTCAGACGATGTGCTCATGGCTATATACAACATTATTTGCTTGGTTGCAAATCAGTATTTAAATCTTGCGGTTCACACGATATTATTTGATATACAAACCTGTGAGCTCATCAGCTTTAGGTACCCAACTATTACACCCTTCAAATTTCAGAACTTTTTTTTTTATAACCGGAAGCGAAAGTCCAACAAGCATTAATAATTTTACAATGTATAACACTCATATAAAGTCAATCTATTTCAAAACATAATTTATCATTTTTGGATGTTACATAATTTGAAAGACGACAATGATTTATAAAAACCAAAGATCATAGTAACATCAAGTCGTCAAACATTCCATCCAGTCAATAGCTCCTTGCTCATCCCATAATCTAATCATATCCTGCAAGGAATGATAATGTGGGGGATTAGCTCAATGCTAAGTGAATGAACCAATAGCCTACAGTGCAACCTAGCATAGCAAATTTGTTACAACTAAGCATAGCATAATAAAACAGCAACAACATCATAAACACAACACATTGTTTACAGCATATAGCATTGTAAACACATAATTCAAGAGGATCGGCGGTCCTTGAGGTGCCCTCATGCCCGGGTGGCCCTCCAAGAAACCTCACACCAACTGCAGGCCAATACAGTGGTAAACCGATAGCTTAGGTACTATTTACCCACACAACACAGTATTCCTATAACCAACCGTGTACAAGGACCTGTGTTGGCAACTCAATAGTATCCTTAAGCCCAAACCATGTTGACCTCCAATTAAGCACATATGCCCAAAGGCCAGATATCACAGAATCTATACCTATCAAGGCAACATGTCAATCAATAGTCTATAAATAGTAAAACCACGTTTACCCGTTGTAACCAAATCTGTTACAACTAAGTTACGCTGAAGGTTACAGGTCCACTCACCAATACCTCCGTCGTCCACTCAGTAGTCTAATGTCACTGAGTCTTCTCCATATCTGAGAATTTATTCAAATAGCAAGTCAGTAGCTTATCCATTAAAATCAACTCATGTTATAATCATATAACATATTCAATATATATATATATATATATATATATATATATATATATTAAACTACAAGAACAACAAGTTATAACAACTCATTTATGAGTATCTCATTATCTCACTAGCTAAGATCACTATATTAGTGGTGAATCTAAATAATTAACAACTAATAATTTTTAACATCAATCATTTCATTAACAACCCCCATATTTACTAATCAAGGTGGATTAACACTCAATTATCATCTTTTGACAAATACCCATTTTAATCATAAATCACCAACTTCAATTTACTCATTATGTAGTTGAATTAATGTCAATAACACTCAATACAATCCCATGCATAAACACTAAACAATCAAAATCACCATGCATAAACATGGTGTATCAACAAACAACTTAACCAATCTTCAATTTCCATATTTATATCCATTTAATCACTAATTCACTTAATTATCCAAAATAATGAGAATTAATCATGTTCTAGGTTTACTAACAACCTAAAATCAACAAATATCATCAATAATTGTTAGCTAACAATAAACATTCATCATCAAACCAAAATTCCTATACATGCATCATCTAACAACCTAAGAACCACAAGCAAATCATAACTTAGCTTGAATAATGATAACCATCATCATTCATAAGCTTAACCCATATCAATTTCACAAAATCAAACCCTAATTTCGAATTTTAACTTACAATTTAGCAAAAACCCCAAAAACCCATTTCTAGGTTAAATTAAGATGAAGAACACACTTACATGATGTTATAGATAATCAAGAGGTGAAGAATCCAAGCTTTCTAGCTTTAATTTGATGTTTAAGAATGAGTTTATGGAGGGGTGAAGGTCTCCTGCGATTTTTCATCTCTTCCAGGGAGTATTTTGGCAAAAATAGTGAAGTGGGGAAATTAAGGTCTACATCCCATTTAGTTCACAGTATAATGCAGTGCAAATTGATGTAAATATTATACCCGTTCCAAATCTATTCTCTGGAACTTAAAAAAACATTTGCGAGAAAACTGTTTTATTTTTCCGTCAACTAAATTAATTTAAAACACGTAATATTTTAGTATTCACAATAAGTCATTTAACTGTTTGACCTATTATTTTCAATGCCCAAATAATATAAATCATTTATTATAACACAATTAAATAATTAAATAAATAAAGAAATTACAAATTTCAACTAGGCCCAAAACGAGGATGTTACACCAACAGTAGGTTGGACCGCCCTCAGGATTACTGTAGCTCGAGTCATCATGCAGACATTAGAGATTTCCTTGCATTAGTATATTTGTACAAGTGTTTATGTATTGGAATCTCTCATTTAAATCGAACACGAGCTATGTAAAGCTTCTTATGCTGTAAACATTTATTATATTAATATATTTTGTTAAAACGACGCATATAGAGTCGTTCATTATATCTTGTGCGCTTTGATTATAGATTAGTAGCACCCCAAAGTATGCTTCCGCTAAACAGTAAATTTTGGGGTGTTACATACCTTGACCCCACCGCTTCAGTCGCCACACTGTTATTACGACATACTCACAAAAATAACGACACAAGCTCTCGACTTTGCGACACAACGTCTGTGGTGGTTTTTTTGATTTCTCGTTCGATTTCAAGGCGTTTTCACTACGATACATCACTCGATTCTTGTTCCTCACACCTTTCTCGATCATTAGGTACTCTTTTTACCCCATTCCACCGTGTATTTTGTGTTTAATCGTGGATTACATATACGGGGGTTTTGCGGGTTGGTTTTTGGAATAATTAGACATGTAAACGAGTGTTTTGTAAGTTAAAGGTTATGTTTTCCTGAGTTTCGTTGCATGCCGCAACTTTTGGTGTGATCGTTTTCGAAAACCCCTAAAATTTTCCGATGAGGGTTTCTGGGTTTGATGTTGTTCGTCATTGCGACATAACTTGCGACACAACTTTTGCGTCGCAAGATTCACGAAATTAATTTATGTCGCTACCTTTTGCGTCACATTATTTATGTCGCTGCTTGCATGCGTCACAACCTTTACGTCGCTCAATCTATGCGACACAATATATGCACCAAAACTGTTATGTCGCAGTTGTCAAATAATTTTGATTAAATTTGATTTAATTGCAAAATGCAATACAACTCTGTCCGTCGCATATTTGGAATGCGACACAATTCCCAATGTCGCATATATTTTTGAAATCAATTTCCAATCCGTACGCGACACAAGTCCCATTGTCGCATATGACAGATTGAGAAATTGTTTTATTTGTTTAACTGTGTGCTCTTAACGCTAACATTTTTCAAGTGTGTTGTGTCCTGTTTGTTTCAGAAATGGTAGATATTCACGCAAACATGAACGACTGGGAGGAACGACATAATGTCGTTGCATTTCTTGATGATGTCAAAGAATCGGCGGCTCCCTACACGCCAATGACTGCTTTTTTACGCCGTTCTCGAGTACATGCGGCTCTAACGATGAATACCACAATTTACAAGGACCAGGTGGGTCCTTTCTGGGTAAATGCGCGGATAAATTCTGATTTGCCGTTCACGCGCATCATCTCTACAGTTGTTGATCGAGAGATTATCATTTCGGGGCAACTTCTACGGGATTTCTTTCAGTTTGGAGATACACCTGATATGCCTGTTCTCTTTGCAAATGCATTTATCTCAGGAGGCATGAATCGTTTTGGTTATTCGGGAGTTCCCCGCGATCAATACAGGAAAATCAACCTTCCTAAGGTGTGGCGTTATCTGATGCACGTGAGGATCGTCTGTTTATCTGGACGAAAGGCCGGTTTCGATGGAATGAGCTATTCCACGGCCTCTGCTATGCTCGCGTTGATCTATAACAAGCCCTTTACCTTTCTTGGATACATATTCAGGGCTATGGTTGAAAATGTACACGCCGGGGATAAACGTTGGAATCTATATCCACGTTTTGTTCAATTGTTGATCGATAATATTCTTCCTGGACTTCCTGCAAACCAAGTCCACCAATTTCGCCAGACGCCGATGAACGTCCGAATCTGGATCGTCTGTGTACAAAGAGAGCACGCGAAAGCAAATATTCCGCTTTTTGGCCATGTTATTAATGAGGCTTACGTAACTCCGACCAACGATGGTTTTCTTGATGCTCCGGCCGCACCTGCTCAACAACCGGAGCAAGCTTTTGTAGATGTTCCTGTACATCAGGAACATTTAGATGATGTTTTGATCGACGTTGAGAATTTTGAGAATGTCGAAGAACCTGCTGGTGGACAGGATGCTCAGCCTAATCTTGAGGAACCAGCAGGTGAGGATTCTGATGGTGGTTCTACACCAGCTTCTTCTCCGGGAATTGTACCGAGACCGGAGCAATTGGAGAATATCCGACGTTTTGACCCACGGCGCTTCAAGCGCATTCAGCGACGACAACGTCTGGGTATGGTCTATGTACGCCCGGAGACTGGGAAAAGGGTTCGTGATGACGACCCTACTGATGAAGATTGGGAGCCTCCACTCAATCGTCGTCGATCTTCTGATGCTGCTGCTTCTTCTTCTGTTTCCAGGCCAAGGGCTGAGGTACCGCGTGTTGAAGTACCAGTTCAACCTCACCCTTCGGTTCTTGAAGAACTTATGAAGCGTTTGGATACTATGCAACATACTTTGGAGTCTCAAGCTTCTCTGATCCAAAGTCAAGCAAACGTTCTTGAAGCTCAAGCTGCGCATATCAAAGATTTGAAAACTACTGCAGCTTTGGTTCCAGATTTGAGGTCTAGGGTACTAGAGTTGGAGTCACTAGCTATTAATGTTCCGGGGGAGTCAGGTCTGCGTGCCATAGAAACAACACCTAGGACTTCCGCCAGAACTCAAACTGATGATGTAAATATTTCTGATATCAATGAAACGCCTGCTTTAGATTATTTTCCTGTTGTTGATATTCCAGGTCAACCGAGACCGTTAGCTGTCGATTACTCAAATGCTGATCTTTCTTATATTCAACGTATGATGAATGAAGACGGTTCGGTACCTGAGGAAGAATTTGATTTAGAAATCAACGATGATGTGTCAGTTGAGGAAGAGGAGATGCATTCTGATGAATTTTATGATGATGCTACTACAATTGAAACCGATTCCTCCGAGGATGAAGCAGAGTCTGCTAAAGCTTCCCAAAGTGCTCCAGAATCAACATCTGCACTTGAAGCTGCTTCGACTTCTGATCCTTCGACATCAAATCAAGAAAAAGGTGATGTTAGGTATTTCCCTCCTGAACCAATTCCGGTTACATGCAAAAAGTACAAGGTTAGTGGGAATTACACTGGAATCATAAATAGTTGGAAGGCACAGAGGGGGATTCTGATGATAAAGAGAAGCGACGGGATTCAGTACTTCAAACGATCATTCAAGAAATTGAGTACGTTACCAAAGGGAGAGATAAATCATCTAGCTCAACTGGAATTGATCAATCCAACCAGGGATTCTTGAGCTGATTATGTACAGACGATTATGCATCGTGAAGTTAAAAGCAAGTGTTACAACTTCATCAAACCGATGCTTGGGACGAGATATACGTTCAAGAAGAAGCTTGATCCAGTAACAGGGTAACCGATTACCAAAGTTCACTATCCACCGGCTGATTGTCTGACTGAGATTCCTTTGGAGATTGTTCCCTTCAATTTTCTACGAAGATATTATTACTGGGAACTTGATGCTCATATTGGCGAAGCTGTGTTTGTATTCATACTAGATTCAGAGCCAGAGACAGGATCGCTATGGGGCTTGAAGAAAGCATACTTCAACGTTTTTGATCCTATGAGCTTGATTAATTTGTCACAACAAGATCTGAGAAAGTTGTTTGATAATCCTATTCGCTACAATGCAAGAAATGCAGTGAATAAGATTCTTGCAAATCAATTTTAGAGGATCGTGACTGTGTGTGTGACACATGGAATACATGTTGGAGGCAAGTTTCTAGCAGGCTGGGTTTGATTGAAGATTTTTCAAAGACCAAGCTGAAGACACGGGGGAGTTTGTTGATGCATCTTTTGTGTGTCTGTCAGTTGGTCTTAGCATGTATTAGATTTGTTATGTAATTATGTTAGTTTAAACATTCGTATTTTAAATGTAATTACATTTTCTGTTTTAGCGACACAGCCAGTGTCGTAGTTGCGACACAAGGCTTGTGCCGCAGGAGTCGGCTTGGCAACACATCTTGTGTCGCAAGAGTCAGATTAGGTTTTCGATATAAATACTTGATTTCGGCTCAGAAATCAAGGTTGACGAATTTGTGAGTTGTGAGAGTATTCTCTGAGTATTTATGTGTAATCAAGCTGATCGATTATCGGTTTTAATATATTACACTTTGTGTTTGATTCGTGTTATTCATTAAATGTATTCGTTATCAATCATTGGATTCCGCACGCTGATTGATTAGTTAGGATTTGATTAGGTCCGATACGGGAACCTACATGCTTGCTCGTAAATATAGTAATGATCAACAAGATGTCGAAAGTTCCATGGCTCGTTCACGTCGTTTCATACCTAGTGATCGAGTAACCGCGAAGCAAACGTTACTAAACGATTATTTTGTCGAAAATGCGAAATATCCTCACGAATATTTCAAACGTCGATTTCGAATGAGTCGTCATTTATTCTGCAAAATTTGTGAGGATATTAGCTCTTACTCCGTTGAACCACTTCATGACTATTTTTTGTCGTTTCGTCAACGACCTGATTGCCGTGGCGTACCGGGTTTTACTTGTCTTCAAGAAGTCACTTTTGCAATTCGTCAATTGGCATACGGTACATCTCCGGATGCCTTTAATGAATACTTGCATATGTCAGAAAGAACTTCTCGTGAAACTTTACAAAATTTTACAAGGTGTGTCATCGATTTATATTCAAATGTGTACATGAGAGAACCAACAAATGAAGACATACATCGTAGGGGTGTTCACGATCCGGTCCGATCGGTTTTTGGAGAAAATCCAAACCGGACCGGTAGTTGACGGTTTGGCAGAATTCAAACCGGACCGGACCGTTTGAGATGTATAGTCCGGACCGGACCGAGCCACGAAAACCGGTTCGGTTTAGCCGGTTTCGCGGTTTTTCGCTTTTTGCTAAAAATTGAAAAATGAAAAAAAAACTTGAATAAATACGTACAACAACACAACATTATAACATCGTTAATTCGTATTCGATAACAATAATTATACTTCATCCTCCACAACGACTTCTATACACATCAAATTTGAACAAAATATACATAAAAACAATAATTCATTATATAATAGTTCTACTAAAAATGATAATAGATAGTTTATAGTTTGTTGTTGAAGACTAGACTACAAACTACACAATTTATATGATAAATAACATGTTTTAAGTATACATAAATAAATTAGTATATATATATATATATGTTACATAATTATATAATTATATATATTATATAGTAATCGGTCCGGTCCGGTTTAAACGGTCCGGTAATCAGTAGAAACCGTAAACCGGACCGGGAACATCCGATTTTGTATTTTTTAAACCGCGGACCGGACCGCTAAAAAGGAAACCGGACCGGACTGGTTTAAACAGTTCGGTTTGCCGATTTTCACGGTTTATCCGGTTTCATGAACACCCCTAATACATCGTTTGTATGATAAACATCACGAGCTTCATGGTTTTTCCGGCATGCTTGATAGTATAGATTGTATGCATTGGGCTTGGACACAATGTCCAAATACATGGAAAGGGCAATACACCCGAGGCGATCATGGGTATCCGACGATTTTGCTTGAAGCCGTCGCCTCGTACGACATGTGGATATGGCATGCTTACTTTGGGGTTGTGGGTTCCAACAATGACTTAAATGTTCTTAATACGTCTCCTTTATTTAGGAATTTGCTAAATGACACCGCTCCTCAAGTTCTATATACAGTGGCCGATATGGATTATGATAGAGGGTACTATCTTGCCGATGGGATATACCCGTCATGGGCAGCATTCGTGAAGGGATTTTCAAGCTAGATTGATCACAAGAGGGTTTATTTCAGTAGGAAACAATCTGCCGCCCGAAAGGATGTTGAGCGGACTTTCGGTGTTTTACAGGGAAGATGACATATACTACAACAACCGGCAAGATCTTATCAAGTAAACGCTATAAAACAAATCATGTATGCTTGTATTATACTGCATAACATGATAATTGAAGACAACGGTTTCAACATTGCCGAGAATGGAGAATATTATGTACCTGTTGGGAACATACAAAGTACTTGGCACGACAGGTGTAACACATACGAGAGGAAAACAAAGGAACTACGTGGTCGGGAGACGCACGAGGGACTTTGAGTCGACCTTGTGAAACATCTTTGGAGGTATCGTGAACAAAGGTGGAATGAAGCGCACGCTTCGGGATCGAAAATGGGAAATGAAGCTGAAGATGAAGATGAAGATGGATGATTTTACTTGTATTGCATTTTTAATTTTTAAGATTTATTAAATTATGTATTTTAATTTTTAGGACTTGTAATCTTTATTATTTGTTTTTAATGAATTAAATGTGTTTTAATTTGATTTATATGTTTTTAAATATTAATTTATACATTTTATAACATTAAATCAACAAATAAAACAAATAATAAAAAATTCCAGAACACTGTCACCATACCACAGAATTCTCATTTACAACACTCTTCAGAACACTGTCCTGAACACTGTGGTGACAGTGTCACCCCTCCTTATGCTTTAATACATTTAACCCTCTCTCTCCTCAAAAAATTTCAAGACTAAATAAAGTGGAATCCACTTATTACTTATTCTCCACTACCTACACTTTTCATCAATCAAATGTGGCCCAAATTAAATCTACCTACTAACGTCTTTTTTGATTGGTTAAATATCAAAGTGGACACTTGTAATGGGACATTCCAAAATAGTAATGTAGACATTTTAAATGGGACGGACGAAGTACAATATATTTTTATTTTAAAACATTCATTCGCACCTCCACCTACCACCGTCACCACGCATCAGCCGACTAGGATTTTAATTCCCATTTTTTTTTTAATTATTTTCGCATATAGTCGTTTTGAGAGTATTCTGTCTGATCTTCTTGTTGTTTGAGATTGATTCTGGAGATTGTTCTTGTTGTTGTTGGAGAGATTATCATCTTGATATCTTTTAGGGTATATTTGGTAACCTAGCTTATGAGAGTTTAATAGAGGTTAAACTTATTTTTTTCACAAGCTTAAGTTACAAGTTTTGTTTGGTGGAAAAAATTTTGATAGGTTATTGAAAAAATAAGCTCTCCAAAAAAAAACTAATCGAAGTAGCTTATAAAAATAGGTTACAAGTTTATTAAAGTAGAAATTACATATATACCTCTCATATCATTATTTATCATATATTTTTTGTCCTTTTATATCAATTTACATCGATAAGCTCCAGCTAGTTTTATCAAACACTCGTACAAACTCCAACTTCTAAGTTATAATATAAGTTTCAGCTATAAGTTTCGGTCTGCAAGCTAGTTTCGCACACCCTTAATCTAATTCTTTATTGTGACTGATTTCTTCTTAAGTATATATTCTCAGATTGTATAAATCTTGTGATTAGTTGAACTATAAGTTCTTGCTGTTGATTTTAAATAAACCTGAAGTTCGTTCATGGAGCACCACGGTTCGATCATGTTGCAGTATTGAGTGGATTGGAAGTTTATTCGAAATTAGGGTTTCGAAAATTGGGGGTTTCGTTCAATCGAGTGTTATTTGAGATCTGTTTGGGTTCGGTTGTGATCTGTGGGTGTTAATTCGTCGTTTCACCGGTGAAATCTTCTTGGCTCGCTGTATCTCTTATCAAATCCTAATCCTTATATTAGGGCTTTCTAGGGTTTCGACTTGAAACCGACTGGTGTTGTGATCTACTCTTGGCTGTTCCAGAGTAGTTACTGGAGTCTTCCTCTACAATCCACCATCTTAATCTATAAATGCTTGTACGTAATTGCAGATACCAAAACCCCATAGATATTTTTACTGTGAACAAGTCGTGTTTGTTTGGTCTCTGTTTTCACTTTTCAGCGTGATCAAGGTAAACAAATAGCATACACTTATTTATATCCTGCATAAATCATTATTTATTTTTCTTTGTTCATTTTATTTTTCATACCAAGTGAAAAACATACATTTTTATAAAAGTATTTTAAACGGTTAACTGAGAATTGTAGCTTGGCAGGATGGTGAAGAGTGAAGAGGTACCTGGTAATATATGGACCAGGATCTTCAAGAATACTGGAGGTGTGACTGCTGGTGATATGGAGAGAATCTTGGAAGATGATTATCCGGTTCCAGATGATTTGGCTGAAATAGCTAATAAAATGCGAGCAATAATGATTCTTGGTAGGACCGGTACTGCCCCTTTGAACCCACCACCTTCATTGGATCCTATTCGTGTAAGTAGCGTTTGTTGCACTATGGTTTTAGTTCAGGTATTAGTGTACGTAATACCAATGCTGGGTCGTCAACAATTAGGTGATGTAAAAATGCTTTGTATTAATATTAATGAGTTTTTAAATAAAAGTTTCAACAGAGATAATATATTGTTAATTTGATGAATGGGTAAAAACAGAGGTTCTAAATTTTAACTTACGACCAAATGCTTGAAATGAAGGAGAGTACTATGCATGTATTTATTTGGATGATTGTGATTCTTAATTGAATGTTGGATTTAAGTTCAAGTCTTACTGTGAAATTAGTTTCATAATTTATCGATCAAATATTTTGTTGGATAAAAAAGAAATGGTGTAACAAACACTACGTAGTAGTTTAGCATAACAACTACTATTGAAAGATTCCTGCATCAATGCTGTCACTAACTAGTTTTCTTTATTTTTCTGTTACAGGTACTTTTAGAAGCTACAACAATACATGGTATACCGCCTGATGATGTTGATGCAGATGATGATTATGAGGTAGGGCACATACACGTCCCACCTGAGAATGTTAAGTTTGAGGGTAAATATTCTGCGTGTTTCGACAATGAAACGAATGCATTGGGTACTTTGCAAAGGAACCAGTACATGCTTATACCTAGTAACTGGACTATACCCAAATGTCCAGTCAGCAACATAGGAGGTGGCTTGTATGAGTATAACCCTGGTCAACCCGCGGCTACTGCAGTTTACGCTTTAGCTAAACTTCAGGCTCTTGGTTTTGGATGGGACAATGATAAATCAATCAAATGGGCTCTTCTTCGAATGGAAGCTTTTATTACTGGATGGTTTGATAACCAGAAGTTAACCATGGTCAAGCCAGCACCTCCTAATTATAAGGAAATTTTTGCACAAGATGCTAAGGAGATCGATAAACATAATGAAACTGCATGGACATTGTGCGGTTTTCTTCCACTTGTGGTTGAGTTTTATTTCCGGGCTTATGGAACTAGTTATCAAAACACTGATGACCGTGAAGAATATGTGAAGAGAGTTGAGAAGCTTGCGAGAGTGTGTATGGTTAAATGGGTAACTAGTTATATGGACAGTGATACACTATTTGGTAGTGTTTTGTCGTGGATTGATGTTAAGCGTCCTATGGAGTTTCTAAAAGATCCCAAAACACTTTCGAGATACTCGAAGACATTCCAAGTACGAAGGATAGGAGCTCCTGCTGGACAGCATTTAATTGCGATATCTGTTGCAATAATACGCTCGCTGAAAAAGGGTAACATGTGGGATGGACTAAAAAAAGCAGGAGGATTTGATGATAAAAAGTTGTTGACTGTTTATGAAAAGATATCAGCTGATCCTTGGAAGTATCATGATATGTCTCAAGTATATGGAGTGAAAGAGTTGAGTGCACAAGAATTAAATGAAGTTGAAGAAGGTAAGAAGTTAGCTATATTGTTTGCTCCTGTTTTGCAGGCGTGTTTTGACGTTTTTGAAATGGAGAAGAGCCTAGGAAAATCAGAAGAGTTAAAGAAGCATGCATTTGCAAATAAGGAGTTGTATTCACGGGCTGTTGAACAATTCAAGGCAACATCTAATTGTGAAACATCTAAACGTTTGTCCAGTAACAAGTATTTTAAACCTGAGAAGATATTCAAGACTCAGGTTCTTCAACCTTAGAGGTACAAGTGCCCCAAGAAGATATCATGTAGTCGGTGCATTAGCTTAAAAAGTGTTATTGGTGAATGCTTGAATTGTTAGTCGATTGGTTTGTTTTGTTTTGTTTGAGAGTCTGTTTGCTGTTCTTGTTGGTACTTGTTAAACCTTATGATGTGCTTGGTTTGTTTTGTTTTGGTTTGTTTTGTTTGAGAGTCTGTTTGCTGTTCTTGTTGGTACTTGCTAAACCTTATGATAATATAATGTGCTTGAGTACGTATTTCACAATTTAAATAGCACGATTTTACCCTTTCATTCTGGTTTGGAATATGTAGTGTTTTAATAAACTCACAACTTACTATTACATATTAACATAAGTTCAAAAAAACAAGAGAAATTCACATCACTTGTAAAGAAAAAAAAAAACTAGATAGATTGATCTACACGAGTAACAGACATGAAATGAACCAATTAAGATTCTTTCATTATTCAAAGCGTACTCTTTTTTTTAGGTACGGCCTTTTGCTTTAAACAACGTGATCATACCATGTATTTAGTCACAGCAACATTTGGTTGTTTGTTGATCAAGATCGATTTAAGTCAAGATAAGCAACATTTGGTAATTGTGAAATGGTAAGCTTATATTGTAATCTATGGATTTACTTTTTAAAAGTTGATAAAGGCAAATTGTAATGATTTACGGAAGTGTTAGTTTGCAAATTTGATAATGCCTTATCCACACTATTTCAATGCATAAGGTACAATGACTATCATTCATGTTGGAGTATATATAGAGTTAAAGTGTGATATATATACGTACGATATACGTATAAAGAAACCAATATGACAGTGATAAAAAATGTTTTCATCGTCCTACTTTGGACAAAATCCAAGAAAATGTCTAATATGATCAACCATTTCGTTCAAAATTAAGGTAGGTGATCGAGAGCGAAATTAAAAGACAAATATACCAAACTTTTTCGCTTTCTTCAATTACATTGCCATTATAATTCTTTATTTATTGCATTTGAGCAAATTTACGAACTTTTCTCTTGCAAATTCGCTCCGATTCAAAAGAAGCTTTAAATCAAAACATCTACTATAGTGTTTAATGCATATCCAGTGTACTTGATCTACAAATTATATATATGTCTGCAAGTGGTGCAATAATTTATAAAGAGCGTGGCAATCTTTAGATCATTAAACTCTAACTGTCTAACATACGTCACCAAATTATAGGGGTGATATTTTTACATAAATTCACCATAAGTGCACATTAAGTACTTGTACTATACATACAAGTAATATACAATATTAATGGATTTATCAATTTCAACGGTGAAAATATTAACACTCCAAATTAAAACACGCCAAATTAAAACACATGCATGGTATAACGTGAGGGATTCATGTGATATTATATGCAATTATTACTGCACAAATAAACATGATTTATCTATACGTCTAACGCCAATGATGTCCAACTCAACTGGTCAGAGGCTTGGGGGGTCAATGATAGGAGACCTGGGAAACCCAGGTTCGATCCTTGAGGCCAGCGGGTTTTACCATTAATTCGTTGTCGTGCCTTCGGGCGGACGGATTAGTGGGTTTTTCCCGGATTTGGAGTAACTTGGGGCGCTTAAGGGCTCCGTACGGCTGGATTGGGCCAGTATATGGAAACTTAGCCATTGGGTCTCCCCGTACGGAGTATCTAGGCGATTTCTGTTAGCCTTTCAAAAAAATCTATACGTCTAACTATATATACATTTAATCATGAGGGTGGCCGTTGCTCTGGTATTCGAAGCGGTGTCTTTTTATTTTTATTTTTTTATATACGTTGCTAAACTAGTCACATTTCCTCAAACTTTTCATTTCATAGCTTATATATGGGAAAATCACAAATTTGATCCTTTGACCACTATTAGTTAACAAAATAATCCTTTGACCAAGCCTTCTAACAAAATACCCTTAACTTTCGCGCTAAAATGGCAATAATGGCGCGATTAATTAAAAATGCATCATTAAAGTAATTAAATAATCAAAATCAAAGCTTAATTAATATTTAAACCCATTAAATCAGCAATTAATAACATTAATCGCGTGATTTCGAGTGGGTCCGGCGCTCAAAGTAATGGGACCGGCGCGAGTGGGCCATGAAGCAACCGGCTGCAGCCACGTGTCCGATCTCTGCAACAAAACGAAAAACAGGTGGGCCCCGCGCGCCCTGATCTTCCGTGTATCGATCGTTTCAAAAGTAACTGCAAACCCGTCACATCCTCGCGCCGTATTTCGATTAATCACATCAATTCGCGCCGCTTTTTCAGAGATGTTACATCTCTCGTGCCGGGCCCGCAATTTTTTATGGAAAACCTAAAAATAACGAAACCGACCGTCCCTTTATCACTTATATGTAACACCTCGCGCCATTCTTATTCTCTCGCGCTAGGGTTTATACATTCACCGTCACCATCACCGAGTTTACCCTAAAAACCCGACTGTCACCACCACCAAATTTCGGTACCCAACCCTACCGACGCCCACCATTCGGATAAGGAGAAGAAATCAAGAAGAAGATGGAAAACGTTGACTTCGATTATGATGTAAGTTTGTTCATTCTTATAAATATTTTTTACGTTTTTTATCTTATAATATTTGATTTGAAATATGTTACATTTTTTATTTTTAAAGGATTGTAATTTTGTGATATATCATAAATAATATGTGTAGATAAAATATATGACATGATACGGTTGATATATAATCATGATTAATATTTTTTGTAAGGTCGCTGATTATTATTTATTTGATTTAAAGCTATTGAAAACCCTAAATTATGTTCAAAGATACCCTATTAGGAACTTGTATAAAGGCCATTTGGATGATCTGTATGCTAGAGCTAAAAGAATTACGTGTTAGGAATATCTTGTTAGTATGTTATTTACCTTTTCATGATGTTAGTATGTTTTACTGGTACTTACAAATTGCAGTTGATATGTTAGATATAGTAAAATATTTAAAGCATTGTATATATCAAGTTATTTCTAAAATTACAATGATTATTAATGGACTATCTTATTTTCACACCAAATTAGCATGTAGATGAGTTTGTGATATATGGCAATTCATATTTATTGCTATATATTGAATTTAACGTTAAATTATATTTGATGGTGTTGTTGTTATAATAATTAGGATATATAAATATTAATCATAACAAATTAAATTGTAGTCGTTTTATTTACGATAGTTTATATCCCCTTTTTTACTTTTGTATATTTTTTGTTTGTTAACTAATAAATTTAATGTGAATTATTTTGTTTTTCAGAGGTTATATTATGACGCACACTTAACTATTAGATCTAATGTTGGAGTTATTAGACCAATTAGTGAAAGTTTATCTATTATTCCGAATAGAGAACGAATATTTAGAAACACATGTTTTGGACGATGGCTAGATCTTGAGTGCGATAACCGAGACCCGGGTTTGGTCCATTTGATGCTACAAACTGAGTTTGTTCCAGAACATGAAATCGATCATTTGTTGTTCTTAGTTGGAGACCAGCAGCTTAGATTTACACGTCAGGACTTCTGTCTCATTACAGGATTTCGATTTGGCCGTTAAGATTGGTTACCTAATAGATTTGGCAATCCATTTAGAGATAGAGTTTTTCATTTTAGAGTTGGTCATTGATGTGCTATGAAAGCGCGTCTTGTTTTATAATTTATAAAATAGAAATACCTAATAAATACTTTCAAGCAACCAGACAAGAATACCCGATCGAATGTAAATATAGATTTGGTAAGTCCGATTCGAACTCAGGGAACGGTGGATTTATTAAAAATTGAAATTAACAATTAACTAAAAAAGCAGTAAATAAGGGGGCGTTTTAGTTCCGTGCGAACAATTGTTTATAAAACATTTAAATTAAAATAAACAAACTAAATAAAAACTTAACTTGAAATGATAAATAAATAATAATAAATACTAATAGGAAGGAATAAGTAATTGTATAATTAACGTCACTCAGATTCATATTTCCCGATTCATTATGTATTGATTATCTAATTGTGATTCTTTTATATCAACTTAATACCAAATTCTTCAATGATATTAAATTGAATGTGAACTAGCCAACGGTTCGGGTCCAACTAATTCCTATAATCTAGGGTCCAACATAAAACATCGGTTCCAATGTCATAAGATGATCAGTCAATTGTGTGCCTTTCCCTAAATCATGCATTAAACATTCACAACTCATTAAAATTAACTTTAGTGGTATGACTCAACAATACCCAATAATTACTTATTGTCTTGTTCATTTTAAAGTGAATAATTATTACTTTCTCAACCTATCAAACTCAATCTATTTAGCAATGATTAAAACCCTAAGATTATAACCATCAATAATTAATAACATTAAAGGAACTCAATCTCATCAATCTTATTAACCACGATGAGAACTAATAACTACCAGTTACCAATAAACAAGGATTCACGAGTAATATAACAGTTTTCAATTAAATAACTTAGTCAATACGCAATAATAATCGTTCAATAATCATAATCCGAGTTAAATCAATTACACAATCACTTTGGATATTCAACTCATCATTGAAACAGAAAACTCAGATCCAAATAACATCAAATTCATCAATGAAATCAAATAGATAGAGTTATACCGAATCAAAAAGACGAATCACGAAGAACTAAGATGAACTATCCTCGATCTTGAGCCTTCGTGCCTCCAAAATGCAAAACTAATTCGTAAATAAACCCTAATTTTCGTAAAATATCGTCTGGAAACAAACCCTAAACGAAATCTATAAAAACCCTAACCTAAAATATGGTGAAAAAGTCGTAGGTGAGGCTGCCTTTTTATATCCGCTGGGGCCAACATCCATACGCCATATGAATAAATCATACGTCGTATGGATGAAAACTGGCGTCTGCTCCAAGAAGTCTCCACCGCCTCACTTTTTTTGATCTCCTCCAATGATATGCTTGCACCGTCCTTTTTCTTACTTCCCTTCACGTACGGCCCATTTCTCTTGATCCATCCCAATTAATTAACTCCACCGGCCCACTAGTTAAACTCTAATCTTTGACTTTCGTTTGACCATTTGACTTTGGGCCTAGCTTCACGTATAACCTGAAGACATCATCATCACAATTATATATTATTTATGATTAACTTTATTATTATTATTATTATTATTTACTTTATTATTATTAATATTTACATTATTACTACAACTATCACTAACGTGAAGTTAGTGTAGTAATATTAACTATATTATATTATATTTATTATTTAGCCTAAATAATTATTTGGTCCAACTCGTAAACTACAATATATATACAATCTAACTATTTTCGCTCAACTTATTTAACTTTTCGAACTCAAATATTTACAAACTTTATTTATTTTTATCACTTTTTAACCACTTTGTCCCAATCATATTCATGTGCAACTAACTTTTATACAAAAATTACTATATTTACTATATTTTTATTCATTTTCTAATTTAAACTCTATTTCTACCTATTTTGTAAATATGAACGAAATACATATATTTTATTAAGTAATTGTAATAAAAGTATACAGAAACTTGGGATTATTAGTATATAAATATAGTACTATTTGATGCTATCAGTCATTCAGTTAGGGGTCGAGATATTAAATTTGTGTTTGAAAGAGAAATTGACCAATTAGATGCTATTGATCACGTCCGATTGTGCTTATTATGTCTACTCCATTTTGGGTTTCTTGGTGGCGAAGTTAAGACAACCGTTAAAGACAGTGTGTTAGTACTTCTGGAAGACTTAAATGCATGGAACCAATTTCCGTGGGGTTCTTGATGATCCCAGTTAGAGATCTTAGTATTTATTACTTTGATTGATTATTAATAAGCTTGCGGAATAGTTTATTAATAACTTGAAGAACAAACTTGTAAAGATAATATTTAATCAAAAGCTTCAATATTATTATCAATAATACGAACACACAATTGTGTTAGGGTTTACAATCTTGAAGCTAAGAACTAGAATGACTCGTATCTTTCTAGGGTTTTACAGGATCTCTATTTATAACATATAGAGTCCTTTACAGAATCAAACTATTATGAAATCCTATCTATTCCATAATTCTCTCTAACCGACTATATCTAACCAACAGTGGTTGTCTATATAACTAACAGGGGTAGTACTCGTATATTACTAACAAAGGTTGAGTATATACACAATACAAGTTACAAGTTCAACAGTGGCACTGTTAGACTAAAACTAATTGACAGTGGCACTGTCAATACAAAAACTCTAACAGTGGTGAACTTCTTCTAACAGCGGTAATCATACTTGTATTCTGAGCAGATATGACAATATCTCAGGTCTCAACAATCTCCCCCTAAACTTGATCATTCTCAGCAATGAATCAAGTTTCTTCATCTTTCTTTTCATCTTTCTGAGTTTGATTCTGTTTTCTCCTCTTCTCCTCCTCTCTCAGTCTTTCCAACTCCATTCTTTTATGGAACTGATTGAGCACCATATATAAAGCATTAAATGCTCCTTCTGAAATCACTGTGGTTCTCAGTTGAGATGCAAGCACAATTCTTAGAATCTGAGTCCCCAGAACATATTGTCTTTCATCAAGCATGTAGATTGTCATTCCACTCCTGAATAAAATCATATGAACTCCAGCTCTAACAAAATGTCTCCATGTATTCACAGCATCAATACAGTTTAAAAACAAATTAGTGAATGGCTCAGGCTCAAACAGCATATTCAGACATCTTTCCAACTCTCTTTCCATTATCACCAATGAAACCTGCCTGTTTCTTTGACTGTTTAGCTCATACAGATCTAGAATGTCTAACATATTCACATTTTTGAGTACATCAGCAACATATGACAAATATTGCTCATTCCCATCTTCTCTGACAATCTTGATCTGTTCTTTGACAATATTAGCAACTTTTGAACTTTGTCCTTCCCATTCAACTATCCTTGATGATCTATCATGATTGATGTGAATATTTTCTTTGCTATCCTTCACCTCTTTGATATATTTTCTCAATTCATCTGCATTTTTCTCCAAATCAGGAACTATACTATCACAAGCAAGAACTCCATTCCACCTGATCTTTAAATTTTGATCAGAAAGCCTTTTTAATTCTCTTTCTTTGACTTCAGCTTCCTCTTGCTCTTTCTTTTCAATGTTGTCTTGCTCCTCTCTTCTCACTTGCTCTGCAATCTTCTTTCTATCCTCAGCCAACTTTTTCTTAATGAATTTGTCTTTCTGAATCCTTTTCTCAAAATCTTCCTTTTCCTCATTCTGATATTTTTCATAAGCTCTTTCCAGTTTCTCTACATCCCATCCTTCAAGCACACTTCTTGGTGCATATCTATCACCAAGAATTTTAAGCAAATCCTTTTTCCTCTGAGCAGCAGTTGGTGGTTTGTTCCTTTTCTTTTCAAGCTCAGCTTGTCTTTTCAGTCTTGCCTTTTCTTCATTAGCTTGTTTAAGCTTTGCAAACCCTGGATCCAAACCATCATTACCAACCTTTTTGTTGATCATGTCATGGACCTTTTGAGCAGACAACCCTTGACCTTTTGCAGCCATATCATTCAGCATCTGTGCAGCCTTTTGTGATAAGGTTACCACACTCAAGTCTTCTAGTATAACATCAACATCAGGACCTTCCTTTCTCTTAGACTCAACTGCCATTCTTAACATTCTCTCATCATGTTCCCCCTGAGCTCTCCTTGCCTCATCCAAATCAATTGGAGGCTCTACAACCTTCTTTACCTTTCTTTCCTCTTTCAATTTTCCCTTACCTTTGTCCTTAGAATCAATTTTTGGAAGATCAGACTTAGGTTTGGGTGGTTGTGTAGGTTCTCTTATTGTAACAGGCACTTCTAGAGCCCTGGCAGTAGTAATTGCTGTAGCAGTGGTGTAAACTGGAGTAACAGTAGTTGTGACAGTGGTAGTTGTGACAGTTGTGGAAATGTTTGAAGTGTTAATAGGAGTTGGTGTAACAGTGGTTGATTCTATGATAACAGGGGTAGGATTTGTAGTAACAGGGGTTGTATTAACAGGGGTTGCTGCTGAAATACCAACAGTGGTAGATACCTCAACAGGGGTAGATACCAAACTACTAGCAGAGGTAGAAACACTACTAGTAGTGGTCAAAGATTGAGTTTCAACAGGGGTTTGTACCTTAGCAGAGGTAGACTTTCTCTTTGGAATTGATTTCTTTCTATTATAAATCTTCACTCTTTCTTCCTCTTTAGCTTCAGATTTTGACTCTATAAACACCCCCTCAACCTCTACATCACCACTTTCCATCTCCTCTGTTTCAACAGATTTATCATTATCACTCTTTTCTTCATACACCAACCTATCACTAAAACTTACTCTTTTGCACATATCAAGATTTGCTCCCATAACATCCCAGAAATACAAATTAGCCACAGCTTTAAAAGGTAATCCTTTGTTTAATGGAAAAACATTTAAAGCTGGACCACTTTGTGTATTATCATCTGCAACATTTTCACTTGTTTGAACATTTTCACCCACATATACCACCATTCTTCTATCATTCTCAGCATCCACCATCTGTTCATCCATGCCTTCATTAAGCACATAATCTGAGACATTCAATTCCTCTTCAATACCACCATCATTAAACTCAGATGTATCCATGAAGCTAAAACCACCTGCACCTCCAGTATCACCATCATTGTTATCATCTTGACCATCTGAATCATCACCATTATTCTTCTTATCTTCAGGCATATCATTCTGCTCATTATCATCTTTATTCTCCCCCTTGTCTGAAGATTCTCCAATGTTAGTAGCAGGCAACAAAACTTTATCAACTGCATCTTCAACAACTGCCAACCTGGTTTGTAAATCAATGATTTCCTCCCTCTGCTTCTTTATCAATTCATCATGGGCAGCCAACATAACCTGTTGTTCCCTTCTCAAAGCTCTTTCCTTCTTAAACTTAGTCCAAATCAGCTTGACATCATGTACCAGATCCTCAATAGTCAATTCCCTAGTTACATTACTAGCCTCATCAACATTGGTGTGTGACCTCCTAGATGAATCATTGACTACATCTGCCACTGCAGATGTCCCTTTGTTATTGGTACTGGGACCTACATTTGAATCATCACCCATAGGTTCATCAAGTATAGTTGCCTCTGGTTGGGTCTTATTGATGTTACCACTATCCTGACCTACCAGTGGGCTAGAGACAGTACTGGCAGCCCTTCCAGAATGAACATTTTCATCAAGTATGTTCACCTGTTGTGGTGGATCATTTGACTGAGACTGTGGAGAAACAGGAATCTCCATAGTCTGTTTAGCCTTCTTGGATTTCTTGGCTTTACTTTGGGTAGGCTTTTGATTCCCTTGTTTTCTTTTGGTGCCACCTCCTGATGTGTGTTCAGAACCAACTTGTGTTGTTGGCCTGTCATCATTTGGTCCAGGTGGTGTTGGTAATACACCACCAGTGGTAGAAGGAGCAACTAACATTGTAGAAAATAATGCAGTTTCCTTCTTGGAAAAAGTATTCTGATACTGGTTCATGGCTCTAATAGTCTTCAAGGATAAAGTAGAACTCACTATGACACTATTCTCTGCTGGCAAATTTGGCAATTGCTTATTCAACAAAAGCTGAACAAATCTAGGGTACATAATAAACGTATCACCCTTTACATTCCTGACCATATTATCTAAGATAAACCTAGACATATTAAATTTAAGACCCTGTGCCAAGCAGATTATAGGATATGCAATAGTATAACTAAATTCATTAAAACCAGTCCTCTTTTGAGACAAACATACCAGAAAAGAATGAATGTAGAACTTCCATTGAGGACAAAACCATGATTTCAAGAAAGTGTATTCAGACCTTGTTTTTCCAGAACCTTCATACCCCATATCCTTTATACCTTTAAACAAATCATCTCTTGATAATTCCAAAACTCCTCCTTCATCATCAAACTGCAGAAGTTCTCTAAGTACAATCTCAGTCACCATTATCTTATTACCCTTGACAGTGGAATGAATGTGAGTAATTCCATTAACATTCCCTTCCTTTGCGTTCTGCCAGAATTCTTAAATGTGAGATCGTATCAATCTTGGAGCGACAGTAAGGGCATATGTAACTGGACAGTTACTCAAGAAATCGATAATAGGGTGAAAATAATCATCTGCAATTTCTTTGTTCAAGAATGCCCTCATATTGTGTTCAGAATGAATACTTAACGTAGAAGTACCAGAATCAGATGAAGATGACGATGCCATTGATGAAATTGATGAAAGAACGAAGAGCGGTGTACAATAATCAAATCCAAACGAGAGTGATTATTGAAGGGTTTTGAAAATTTTGAAAGCGTAATTGAAAAAGTGAAGTGTTTGGGTATTTATGTGATGACAGTGCCAAGCCCTAGAAAATAGAACAAACAGTGGCACTGCTGGTTATACCCAGCAGGGGCACAAATTACAAATAAGCCCAACAGGGGTACCTCACTTGGTCAATTATAGTCAACCCTTTTTAACCATCTAACAAAGCTAACAGCGGCTGATAGTCTAGCAGGGGCATCCGACCAAGGAAACTCCAGCTTAGAACTAACAGGGGCATAAACTTAGCTTTATTAGAAAAAGAACTTTTTTTTTTTTTTTTTTTTAAATAAAAAGAAGAAGCAACAAAGAAAACTTTAGACTCCAGCTCAAGTGATGTCTCTTGACAGTGGCTGAGTCCTGCAATATTAAACTAAGAAAAACAACCAGCATGGGTTAATCTACACACATATACAGCAGGGGTTGAAATTACATTGACAGTGGCATAAGTAAACTAACAGTGGCACCAACTGTTATCATGAGGAAGCTAATAGTGGCAACACTTGACCATGTCACACACAATATACTTCACCCCTGTTAGTATCAAATCCTGACCAAAACACTAAGTGAGATTGATCATACCAATATTAGTTATCAAAAATGTAAATCTTCCTACATCAAATGCTTTTGTAAAAAGATCTGCAAGTTGATTATCAGTATGAATTTTAAAAATATGAATCAATCTTTTATCATAACAATCTCTTATAAAATGATATCTGATCTCAATGTGTTTGGTTTTTGAATGCTTAACCGGATTTTGAATGATACTAATAGCAGAAGTATTATCAATATAAATAGGAGTGTTCATGAAAGTCAAACAATAATCCAACATTTGATTCTGAATCCAAAGAACCTGTGCACAGCAATTTGATGCTGCAACATATTCTGCTTCTGCTGTAGAAGTGGAAACTGTTGTCTGCTTTTTGCATTGCCATGACACTAACCTATTTCCAAGAAATTGACATCCTCCACTTGTTGATTTTCTATCCATGTTCTCACCACCATAGTCACTATCTGTGAAAGCCTTTAGCTCAAAATCTGATCCTTTAGCATACCAAAGTCCCAAATCTGGTTGACCTTTCAAGTATCTAAAGATTCTTTTCACAGCATACATGTGTGACTGCTTTGGATTGGTTTGATACCTAGCACAAAGACACACTGCAAACATAATATCAGGTCTAGATGAAGTTAAATACATCAAAGAACCAATCATTGACCTGTACAAGTGCACATCTACTTCATCTCCCTCAGGGTCAGAATTAAGATGTTTGTGTGCCTCCATATGAGTGCTAGCTATCTTTACATCTTTATAACCAAATTTATTCAAAATATCCTGCACATACTTCCCTTGGTTAATAAAGATTCCATCTGTCTTCTGTTTAACCTGCAATCCTAAAAAGAAAGTGAGTTCACCCATTGAACTCATCTTAAATTTCTTATGCATTAAACCCTCAAACTCATTGCACAATGAATCCCTAGTTGACCCAAAAATAATATCATCAACATAAACCTGTACCAACAATATATCTCTCTGAACCCTCTTGGTAAACAAAGTCTTGTCAATAGTACCTCTCTTGAATCCATTCTTGAGAAGATACTCAGATAGAGTATCATACCAAGCTCTTGGTGCTTGATGTAACCCATACAAAGCTTTCTTCATTCTGCACACTCTATCTGGATATGTTGGATCTTCAAACCCTGAAGGTTGACATACATACACCTCATCATCAATTAGACCATGAAGAAAAGCACTCTTCACATCCATTTGATAAACTTTGAAATCCTGATAAGATGCATAAGCTAAAAATAACCTAATAGCTTCTATTCTAGCAACAGGAGCAAAGACATCATCATAATCAATTCCTTCTTCCTGTGTGTACCCCTGTGCTACCAACCTTGCTTTATTCTTTATCACTATTCCTCTTTCATCTCTCTTGTTCTTGAAGATCCACCTTGTGCCTATAGCTTTCTTTCCTTTTGGTAGATCAACCAAATCCCATACATCCTGCAGCTTGAATTGCAACAATTCTTCTTGCATAGCTTCAATCCAGCTAGGATCCTTGAGAGCTTCCACTGCTTTCTTTGGTTCCATCTGAGAAAGAAAACAAACATATAATGAAGTATGTAAATCTTCTTCTCTTATCTTTGACTGCTGTCTGGTCAGAACAGATGAACCAATATCACCAATGACCAAATCCAAGGAATGATCTTTGTGAACCAGATACTTAGATGTGGATGTATCAAGTAATTCTCTTTCCAAATTAGGACCCAAAAGATTATCCATCTCCGATTCTGAAAAAGAATCTCTTTCCTCTCTTTCTTTTGAAGGCTTTGGAGTTGCTTCAGAATCTGACAAATTAGTCCTTTCCAAAACTTGAAATGGAGGACTTTGTTCAAAATACTTTGGAGATTCATGCTCTCCTTCTGAATTATGCTCTGAATCTGTATGAGAACCCCTTGAAGTAAATGGTTGATGATCTGTTGGAGTTGAACTATCTTCATCCTTGTTTGAACCATTTTTGCCAGTTGACCCACTTGTATCATCTGAAGGTCCATCTTTCTCTTGTTGCTCTGATTGGAATGTTGCTGGTGGATCTGGAGACCAAATAGGAAACAATGCATACTTCAAGTCATCCTTTTTAGTCTGACTTGAGCTTGAATGCCCATCTTCACCTGCATCATTACCTGCATCTGTACCTGCACTAGTAGACAAATCTGGATATCTAAAAGCATGGGTTAGTGCATCAATATCAAACAATACTTCTGGACCTTTTCCTTCTACATTTGATGTATTTTCATTAAAGGTCACATCCATGGTCTCCTCTATGATTCTAGTCCTTTTATTAAATACTCTATAAGCCTTGCTTTGAATAGAGTATCCAACAAATACAGCCTCATCTACCTTACTCTGAAACTTACCAAGGTGATCCCTGGTATTTAAGACAGTACAAGGACATCCAAATGGTTTTAAAAGGCTAACTAAAGGTTTTCTCTTAAAGAATAACTCATAGGGTGTCTTGTTATGAGGTTTAATGATCAAGATCCTATTCAAAACATAACAAGCAGTGCTGACTGCCTCTGCCCAAAAGAACATTGGAGGTTTAGCATCTGCTAGCATGCTTCTAGCAGCCTCAATTAGTGTCCTATTCCTCATTTCAGCTACTCCATTTTGTTGTGGAGTCCTAGGTGTACTAAACTGTCTTTCTATACCTTTCTCCTCACAGAACTTATTCATCTCATGATTCTTAAATTCTGTCCCATTATCACATCTGATGATCTTAACCTTTTGATTAGTTAAATTCTCAATCCTAGTTATGAATGATCTAAGTATTTCACCTGTCTCATCCTTGGTCCTAAGAAAGAATACCCAACTCATTTTAGAATAGTCATCAGTTATCACCAAACAGTAAGATTTCTTCCCTTGACTAGCTATATTGGTAGGACCAAACAAGTCCATATGTAACAGGTGTAAGGGAGTGGTATTGGTATTCACAAGTTTGGTCTTATAAGAGGTCTTGTGTTGCTTGCCTTTGAGACAAGCTACACAGTGGTCACTACATTCAAATAACTTTTCAGGTAAGCCTCTCACTAGCCTATTCCTAACAAGTTTATTCATGGTCTTGTAATTCAAGTGACACATCCTCCTATGCCAAAGTTCAGATTCAGAAACAGTAGCTTTAGAAATAAGACAGTTAACATTTTGAGATTTCATCTTGTTTAAATCACTACAGTATACATTATCCTTTCTTGGAACTCTCATTAAAATTTTATCTTCAGGTATTTTGAGTTTTTCAGAAAGTATAAGGCATTCTGTGTCAGTGAAATAAACAGGATTTTGCTTATCTGTGATTTGACTCACACTAAGCAAATTATATCTCAATTGCTCAACATAATATACATCATTGAAAGTGAGCTTACTGCTTTTTACCTTACCTTTTCCAGTAATCTTTCCTCCTTTAGGATTGCTGCCAAATGCTACATCTCCTCCATTAAATGCTTTGAAGTCCTGCAGCTTTTCCCTATCTCCAGTCATGTGCCTTGAGCAGCCAGAATCAATGTGCCATAAGCTCTTTGGCTTGCCCTGCACATATAAAAAGAGAAAATATTAGTTTCTCTTGGGAACCCAAACCAATTTGGCTTTGGGTTTCCCATGAGCATTTTTGACATCAACCCTTTTAAAGGTGATTGATCTCAATGCTCCATTGATTTTGGATACTTTTGATGTAGATGCATTCTTATGTCTCCAAAAACAATCTGTTTTAGACCTGACAGGGATTAATGGTCTGACAGTGGTCACCTTTAATTTCGTATTTATTACCCTGTCAGTGGTCGCTTTACTTGGTATAAATATTCTTTTGAAATGCTTAATACCAGCAGAGGTACCATGCTTGACAGTGGTCAAACCCTCCCCTGTTCTTGCTTTGCCTCTGTTAGCCTTTGACAGTGGCACTGCTGCAGCATTAACAGGGGCTGCAACCTTGCCTCTGTTTGGCTTAATTCTCAACATTTGTCCTTTACCACTGTTCCTATTATTTTTAGGATTGTAGTAACAGTCCTGTTGAAGATGATTATACTTACCACAAATAAAACATGATTTTCTTTTCACACATTCAAACCCATTACCCAGCCTTTGTGAAACCAATTGGTTCCAATTTCTCTGATTACCCCTGGGAATGGATTTATTTACATTATTTGCAGTATTTAAATCAGACCTGTTTGATTTACATGCACATTTATCACACTCAGATTTACCTTTTGACTTATCTTTTGATTCAGGATTGACTCTTTTGTGCACATAACCTAGACCAGATCTAGATTTATTGGATTTTCTAACTTGATCTATCTGAGCCTTTGCTTTCTCAACAAACAGCTTTTTACCCTCTTCTAGTTTAGTACTATTTAGTTCAGAAACTAGACCAGTAATAGGCTTAACACAACCATCCATAGAATTACCACTTGATGAGCTATCACTATCACTCTCATCTTCCTCAGTCCAATCAGATACATCCACTTTATCAAAATTTACATTATTAGCACAATTAACTACTGGATCTACCTTTTTAACCTCCTCAGACACATCTACCTTAAGTTTTTCTAGGTCAAACTCAATTTTAGATGGGAAGTAAGTATGATTATAAGGTGGGGGTACAGCATTAAGGTTGTAACCTAATCCAGTTTTTAATTTATCATGAATTTGAGACTTGATTAAGTTTTGAATACCTTTTGAAGCATTTTCCAATTCATCAACTTTCAACTTTATTGACTCTTTATCAGAAATTGCCTCAGCCAACTTTGCACTTAGCATATCAACGTACTTTTGTTTGTAAAGCTTTCTTGTAACATCCTCGAATTGGACCTAGTTGTTTTATATTATTTCTTGATTTAAATGTGTTTGGAAATAATATTGTTTGAGATAGTGAAATAATTGGAATAGGAGATAAATATTCCAATGTGATAAGTGAATTATTAATTGTTGTAAATTAATATAGTTGACGGTGCAATAAAATGTTTGGACTCGCAAGTGGTTTTCGGGTTCCAGACAATAGATTGAGATGGGGTATTAAATTATACCAGTATATTGAAGGCGGTTGGATGAGCCGACTTATATATATCCTTTCCTATTTAGGAAAGTTATTCATTTTTATTCTGAAACTCACAGAAACTCTCTGAAAACCTCCAAATCAATCCAGAAATCAAATCAGGAAGTTGTGATTCTCGTGAAACTTCCTAATCATCAGATTACCATCGTTAGATTCTTCAATCAGTAAGTATTCTTGAGTATTTAAGAATTTGATTTTTGATTGAATTTGGGTAAATTGATGATTTGAGAGATTTGGATGTTAGAAACAGGTTATAAGTGTTACATATTGATTATGTGATGATATTTGAGGTTTATAACAGTTTAAAATCGTGTTTTTGGTGATTTTGGGTAAAAACCCGTGGGTTAGGGTTTGATCAGCTCGTACCTGGGCTGGAACGACGGTTGAAGCCGGCGGCTTCCTTTAGAAGCCGGCGGCTTGAAGCAGTTTGGGGAATCCGGTCGGATTCGTGAGAATCCGGCGGCTTCGTGAGAAGCCGGCGGCTTCGCCGGGCGGCTTCCTTTTGTGGGCTCGGGTAAAAGACTTGATGTGAAAAGGCTTTGAAGCCGGCGGCTTCTAGGGAAGCCGGCGGCTTGATTGGTCAGTCAGGCCCTTCTCATGACTTGTTGAGTGTAATGTGCTTAGTATATGTTGCAGGTTCATATATGATAATAGTTATGTTATAATAACTAATATATGATTAGGAACTAGTAATCTTGATGTAGATTATGTTAAGTTCCTAATGTTAAAGATTGATATAAGTTTAGTATTTATGATCATGATTACTAACTTATATTTGATTTGTTGATTGTCAGATGTGGAGAAGACTCAGTGATATTAGACTACTGAGCAGAGGCCTGAGGTAGTCGGTGAGTGGATCTGTAACCTCAGTGTGATTTAGTTGTAATGATTTGATTTACAACAAGTAATTTATAGTATTACTTTTATATGATGCATCTGTTGAGATAATTTGCCATGTTAGTTTGGTGATCTGCTTACTTGGCTGTTTGAGCTAGTATGTAAGATTCTGAGGTCAACTTGACTTGACAGTTGGACTTGGTTGTTATTGTAGACGACAGGAGATCTTGAAACTTGAAATGTTGGTTTGGAGATCTAGGTCGTGTGTGATTAACAACTGGTTACCGGTAATTCTGTAGAGGCCAATACAGATGATTGATAAGGGTTCCCTGAGTACCAAACCGGTATTAGGGTATCTCAGGAGCCACCGGTCCTCATGACGATTGATAATGTTTGATGTGAGTCGCTTGACATTGATTGGATGTTGAGTGATTGATTGATTTTCTGTTTATTGTTATTTGATGTAAACAGATTGTTATGCTAGGTTGTACTGTTGCTTATAGTTTCATTCACTTAGCTTTATGCTAATCCCACCACAGTTCTTCCTGCAGGTTGAATATTTTGGGAGATATTGGGCAGGAAGTGTTTGACTGGATGGAATGTTTGACAGGCTGTAACTCTGATGTTATTTTGATAATTATAGAAATGTTTTTAATAACACCCTGTGTGTTGAAATGTCTTGTACTTTGAATTGAAAAAGTTTATTGACATTTTGGGTAACATGTAACATTGGTTGTAATGTTTTGAAATATAAGCTTCTGCGTCGCCATTATAATATTGTTTGTTTATATATATAAATGAAGGGGTGTTATAAGTTGGTATCAGAGCAATAGTTTGGGTGAATTGGACATGACAGAATGTTCAATCCTAAACTTTGATTGAGTTGAGTCAAACATTCCAGAAGGTGTGGGTTTAGTTGATTAGTGAATGTGTGAGAAAGTGATTAGTTGAATATGTACTAACCCATAACAAGTTGTGAAGCTGTTGTTTGATTGCAGAGACGGAGGAACATGAGTATCTGATCTGTATATTTCATGTTTCCTCAACGCTCGTGGGCTTAAGATTGTCAGGTAATCTTCGATAAGCCTGTGTTAATTTAAATTAACTTGAATTGTTTACTCTGTTATGTTGAGTAAGCCTTGTTATGAAGTTAATTGAGTCAGACTGATATGATTCCCCAGTTTTGAGTCAACTATTGATTGCTATAGGTTGACATGAGGATAGAGGTATTGAATGAGATGCTCATTGTTGTGATTATTTCTGATTGAATTGTAAATGCAGAAATATGTTTAAGTAGACAGAGAGTTGATTAAGGTTTTAGCAAGATTGATGTTAGAACCTAAGGAGTGTCTTTATTGGTGAGACGAGATAATTGATAGTATTATGTTAATGGATTGATCACAAGGTGTGATCTAAATCCTTGTTAAGGAATGTTGTGTCATTTGAATTGATAATGACTGCTATTTGAGAAAATATGTGTTTATGTGACTATATGATATGTGTTGACTATAGTTAAACACTTGATCTAAACCATGACTGATAGGTTTATAAGAAACAGGGCTTATGATAAAGCTAAATTGATTTGGGAAGTGATAGATCTTTCTGGTCAATTGTGAATTAAGAAATGAAATGTTTTATAGTAACATGATTGAGTAGGTTTGTTGTGACAGTGATGCTTGATAGTATAGCATATGTCAAAGTGATGATAGTTAAGTAAGATGTGTCCTGAATTTTGAAGTAAATACGGACATTGATTAGTGATAAGTATTGAAACTATGATGCTGAGTTATCATGTGTTTGAGGTTTCAGATAAGTAATATACTGAGTAATTCAGTTGCTGAAAATTAGAACATTGTGTGTATGTGAGATGACTTGCGTATGTAAGGTTGAATATGTAAAGTATTAAGCTGATTTTGAGTAGGTATCAGCTGTTAGAAACTATTAAATGGAGTATGATTGATTTGAAATCATGAAGTATTTAATATGTATGAGATGAGGGTAGATCACATTGATAATTATAATGTAGAGTAGCCTGAGAATGGATTGTGAAGAACATAATCTTGCAACGCCTGATCACCGTTGTTATATTATGTTGTGTCACATGAACTTGTTGAGGCTACTTGAAATAAAAGAAATATAATGTGATTTTAGAAATGGAGCATGATGGTATGCTAAGTTGTTTAATAGTTGTTTTGATAAGAAAATAATCAGTTGATAGAACTGTGACCTTTAGACTGTAAAGGTGAGAGTGTAAATGATAGTTGTCATTGATAGAGGTTTTGATGATAAACCTAAGTGATTAATTTGATTGTGTTAAATATGTAATTGTGATTGATTGTGATAGATTACATGTAGGAGAATTTGATAGTGTTTAAATGAGTCACTATTTTGTATTTGGCTTGTATGAAGCCAAAGTTGAGATAGGTTGATATTGTTTTGCTTGAGAAACTACTAGTAATTATTGAATGTAATAATTTGAAGTTTATGTTCGATAGTAAACATAAAATATGAAATGGATTGTATGGAGCCAAGATTGATGTAGGTTGACCTTGTCCTAGTAAATGATTGATGAAATTATTGAAAGTAATAATTTGAAATATATGTTTGAAAGTGAACATATAAGATGAAATGGTTTGTTGGGAGTTAACTTGATAGTATGTTAACTTTGAAAGTCAAACCATGAATAGAGAATTGTGTATAAAATTAATTGCTTGTGATTGGTTTGAGGATAGGTCAAACTTGAGAAAAGCAATTAGAGGATTTTATTGATTGGTTGATTGAAATCAAAGTTGACATGTAGTCAACTGTGTGTGTTGAAAAAGTCTAACATAGATTGTAATGTTATGATTGTGAGGGATATGATTGAATTCCTTGATTAGTCAAATTATGTTGAGATGGGTCTTGTAAGATCCAAAGGAGATAGATGAATGGTCTAAGTTTGTGAGACTTGAGTTATTACTTAAAGCTAGTATTAAGTAATTGAAATAGTGTTAAGTATAATTAAGTATTCAGTTAGGAAATATATGATATTTGAACTGAATATGTGTTAGAAAATTATACTAAATCTTGAAGTCGTTCAGGGAGTCCATCAACGTACTTTTCGATCCTTTTGTACTCAGGATCAACCATGGATGGGCACAGAAGTGCCAGTTGGTGAAAGCGATTGGTGTAACCGGTGATGTCATCACCCTGCATCTTGTGATTCCAGAATTCCATTTCTAGCTGTTTCAACTCGTCTCTGGGGCAGTACTCGCCCCTCAGCATATTCTTCAGTTCATCCCACTGTAGTTTGTAAGCATCGGCAACGCTCACAGTTTGCGCATAAGTGTTCCACCAGGTAAGGACGGTGTCAGAAAAGGTACTGGCTGCGAACTTAACTTTATCCTCTTCCTTGCAGTTGCAGATGAGGAACACTGATTCGATTTTCTCGGTCCAACGTATCAAACCGATTGCTCCTTCAGTACCTTGAAAGGTCAAGGGTTTGCAGTTATGGAAATCCTTGTAGGTGCAGGTTTTGGGTTGTGGTCCAGTATTAGCGGTATCTTCGCTACCAGGGGCTGAAGTTCGGGTAGCTAGAGCTTGAGCCACACTACGGGCAATTATACCCGCTACTTCGGCTTCAGTAAGAGTGATTTGTCGTCGAGGAGGCATGTTCCTTGAAACAATAAATAAAGAACATGTGAAGGTTTGAACAAGAATTATGATTGTGATGATTTTAGTAAGTTTAGAGGAAATATGCCAAAGTTTTAAAGGTTGTTTAAAGTTGGGTACTATAAATAAGTTTATACGGTTTTGAAGTTTTTGAAAATTTTATAAAACATTTTTGTGAGAAATTTTGTAACAAGTTTGATAAAATACATTTGTTATAAAATTTTGATAGTAAAAGTCGGTTGTATAATTTGAAGTCTGACGAAAATTGAGTTGAAAATGGTTTTATTAGGTTACACCTAACGGTACAGTAGTGTACATTGTAAAAATGTTATAAACGCAGAATTAGATAGGAATAGCAATTGAAAACAAGGTCTCGATCTTCATATCGAAGGATGTTCGAGTAACTATGGTTGTCGGTTATAATGGTGTGGAGATCTTCGGACGTATGTCGGTAATCGTGAATTCATAAAAGTTAAATAAGGACAGAATGACGAGAATCGAGTTGTCGTTTGTTCGATGAAATGTTAAGGAATATTAATTTCGTAGTAGTCGAGAGAGAATATCGTATCGGGGAAAGAGGCCTATGTATATATATATATATATATATATATCACATAACCGCCTAGTTCATGTCTAGCACAATCACGTAAAAGTCCCGGTTCTCTCGAGGTCAGAGTCAGCTAATGCATTCCGGTTCAACATAACCCCTTTCAGAACTCACATCATCTTCATTTAATTGTACATAGTTGATCAGGCTATGTTAAATTAAACTTGTATGCTGTAATTCCTGAACCAGTTATACCTAATGAGGAATACTGCCTAACGGTCATAGTCTAGGCCCAATAAATGCAACCTAGTTCACTATAACCTTAGGCTCTGATACCAATCTGTAACACCCCCAAATTTAACAGTTTGCGGAAGCGATGTTTTGGGTGTTACTAATCAATAATCACAAGCACAAAGGATACAGTGAACGACTCTAGATGAGACGTTCGAAAAGTTATTACATTAATACATAAGTAGTTTCAAAATACAAGCTCGAGTTCAAGTAAATTCCTAGAGATTCTAATACATAACAACTAGTACAAAAGTAATGTATAAAAATCTCCAAGCTTGTAATGCATGCGACTCGAGCTAAGTAAGCTTATCCTGCTGGGCATCCCTACTGATGCTGTGTACCTGAGAAGCATTACTAAAACGGTCAACCAAAAGGTTGGTGAATCTCACAGGTTTGTAAGTAAGTAAACAGTTTGAACACACGAGTAGTATTTGTAAATCATAGCCAGCCAGTAATTAACGATCACAGGTTATGTTCATCGTTAACTTAAGTTTTAATAAGTGGGTGGTTGCAAGTCATGCAAACCGTTTGATACAATCGCCATGAGCCACCATAGTTGAAGCTTAACGTACAGTAAATATAGGTACCCCCTCATGAATGTAATCCAAAACATTCATACGGAACGAGTAAGAAACGCCCGTTTCTACAGGAACGGTTCGTGGTAGTGCGTGCTACCCCGGGCGGGGATTGTCAGTCCCATATGGATCCATATACTAAAACTCGCGCTTATCACATAACTAACAACTATGATTCAGGAGGATTTCATTGGATTAGTCGTAAACTCATGCAATTGGCGTATCGTTAATCTCGTACAGTAAGTAAATCATGGCAGCAAGTAAGTTTTGTGTGTTCATGTAAAACAGTAATGCATCTCACCCCTGAGTATAAAACAGTAAAGTAGGGGCTGTGAGACTCACCTGAGTCTGGCAGACGATGCAATAAGTAAGCAAGTAGTATCCCGAACTAGCAACCCTTAGCGTCCTAGTACGCATAAGGTTTAGTAAGTAAATGGAATACTTGTAAAGTATCCATGCTAGTTGTTCCCAAACTAGTTAATGTCCATTAGTTTGTTTGTAAGTTTGTAAATCGTTTGTAAATCGTAGTTTGTATAAAAGTTGTACTGCCCGTTTGTTATTGGTGTATAATAATAATTCCATCCATTATTATTATGTATTCATCGTAGTTGTACAGTTGTAAAGTATACTCGTATAATCGTTTGTTTGTATTACAACATGTATCGTTTGCGTAAGTTCCAATGGGCTTAAACCCCAAAGGGTACGAGTGAAATCTCGTAAGTATTCATGTGTAAGTTCGTATCAGTTAACGTGTAATCCAGCACGTAACTAGTGAGTGAACTTGTAAGTTCGTAACGGATGTAATCCCCGTGTAATGTACAAGTGTAAGTTCGTTGGAGTGTAATCTCCTAAGTATTTCCAAGTGTGATCTCGTACGCGTGTGTGAGTGAAATCTCACGTTTAGTTTAGTATAGTCTTGTACATATTCAAGTATCGTTGTATACTTTCAAAAGTATAGTATTTTGATGTATAAGTAACGCCGAGTAAAGTACATTTACGTTTTAAGTATATTCTATACTTGTATAAAGTGCAAGTGTCAAACAGCCTGTTTTAGCGACACTAGTATGCGTCACTTATGTGTGGTATGCGGCACTTAAGTAGTGCCGGTGTTCAGTGTCTGTGCAATAATGTATGCGGCACTGTCGTAGTGTCGGTATTCAATAGGATGCGTCACTAAGTAAGTGACGTTATCACGTATAGTTTCTCATCAGGGCGCCACTATGGTAGTGACGGTATTCAGTGATTGGAGTGACGTTATAAGCGAGTAAATCAGTTTGTAAGGCGACACTGGACAAGTGTCGGTATATGTATTTATGCGTCACTGGTGAAGTGACGGTATGAGGGTCGGTGACGTCATCAGTAGTAACTAGGTGTTATTCGTTTCTACTGAAAGTTATAAGTTCATACTGATAATAGCGACACTAACGAAGTGTCGGTATAAGTGTTCTAGCGTCTCTATGTAAGTGTCGTATGGTTTCTGCTGAACGTTATATGGTAGCGACACTTATGAAGTGTCGTGTTGTTTCTGCCGAAGGTGTTATGTTTGCGTCACTAGTGAAGTGACGGTATAGTGTTTTAGCGGCACTTAGGAAGTGTCGCGTATAGACGGTTCGTGACCTATGCGTCACTCAGACGTAGTGACGCATAACTGGCGTGAGCCATGCGACACTAGCGTCTGGCCAGTTTTTGATTCGTGTCGAAAACGTATTTAGCGAGTTCCGTTCAAGTTGAAACTTTTACACAAGTTATATTATGTTAAGTAGAGTTCATAAAAATTGTTGGATGTCATTTTTAATGTTCGAGGTGTCGTTTTATTTAAAATGACCAAAACCGACATTTTCGTAAAAGTGTTCAAAAACGAGTTTAGATTACATATTTGGACATTACTAAGTTAGGGAAACAATAATCTAGCAAAATAAATGTAATCGGAAAAGTTTCGGGTCGCCGGAAAACTTACAAAGTTGTCGAAACGAAAATCCGAAAAGATGAGTTTGTAGCCCTCGTTCTCGTGATCACTTTTCTCCAAATTGAGTCTAGCTTCCAAGGTGTTTTAATGGTAGTTTTAAGGTGTTTTTGGGTGATGTTTTAGAGAGAGATAGAGAGAGAACCGATTGAGAGAGAGAGAGTGAATGATTGAGGGTGTGGGTTGTGTTGTGTTTGTGTATCAAAGTGAACAAAAGGGTGAGGGTGTGAGATCCCCTCACCTTGGCCGGTTTTGGTGAGGCCACCAAAGTGTGGTCTCACCAAACTTTGTTTCCTCCGTGTTTGCGCTCCGTGCGGTGTTCGTTTCCCCGGTCGTTTAAACGTAAAAATCATTTTGTACGCGATTAATTATACGTTTGTAAATACGAAATAATATCCGATTATTAAGTTGAAGTATTTTATCAAAATACTAGTTTTCAAGTTATAAATCATAACTTAGTTTTGTTTTGTCGGTTGGTCGAGTTTTCGGAGAGTTCGGTGACGTTTTAATTAAAACGTACGTTTTCCGTTATATTATAAACATAATATAAAGTAATAATCAAAGTAATTAAATAACTTCACATTATTTAATAATTGTTTTATCAACGTACGCAAGTTTGTACAATTGTTGTTTTATACGATATGTACGAATCGTATACGCGTATATATACATATATTCCATCCATATATATATATATATAAGTAAGTAATGTATTTAATCCTATTTCATATTAAATACAAGTAATAAACACGTAATTAGGAAAATTTTAAATTGGTCCAAATTTTGGGGTTGTTACATTCTCCCCTTGTTAATAAAATTTCGTCCCGAAATTTGTTCGAAGTAGTAATCGGTAGTTCGATACTAGTTAGGTAACTACAATGTGTACTAGTAGCCTACAGTAGTAGGGTAGGTCCTACAGTGTTTGAAATCAAGTAATCGTTAGGTGGTAACGTACCCTAATTTTTGTTGCCTGGAGGTAGTGGGCATTGGGCCTTGAGATGGCCAGTACTCCCACAGTTGAAGCAGGGTTTCACCTTAGGAGGGTTCGTACTTTTAGGGTAGGATTTGCATTGACCGGTGGGTATGATACACGGTTTGTCGTGATGTCGAGTGCATCGAGCACAGTAAGGTTTATTTCCCAAGTAAACTTTCACCCTTTTAGCTGGAGGTGGCGTACAGTCAATGTCGGTATCCTCTTCAGTAGGAGTACTTTGTGAAGTTGGTGGTGGAGTAGGGTTTTCTAAAGCTATCAAACGTAGCTCGTACTCACGCATACGTATGTCATTTTGGAAAGCAATTCGTCTTAGGTCATCGATGTCTTTCCGTGCTTCAGTCAGTTGTCTTCGCAGCGAATTAATAGTTTGGTTGAGGTGGCTGACTGATTCAGCAGTCAAGGTTACATCAACTGATGCTTTTGCAGCAGTTAGAGCAGCAGGAGAGGCAGGTGTTGCTGCTGATTCAGCGGAGTGTTCTGTATCACACTCGAGTTCGAGGAGGTAAGGAAACATCTTCGGTTCCTCACTGAGCAGTTCATTTTGCAGTGTAGGGTTGTTGACGGAGTGAGTTGTCATGTCCTACGAAATAAGTATTCTTTTAAAGAATTTTTACTAGTAAGTGAAGTTCTATTGGATGACTTGTTTAAAGTAACGAATAATATACGAGTTCCCGGTCTCAACCAGTGTGAGATATTTGGGAAAAGTTTGTTATTGGTAGTCCAAGTGTAATACAGGTTATATGTTCGGAATTCGTACATTCGGTCGTTTCCTAATCCTATTGGGTACTTAGGATCTCAGAAAGCACATAGAACGTAAAGTAACATATAGAATTTGTTAAGCAAGAGATGTATGAGAAAACAGTTTCGGGTAATCAAAGAATGAGCGTACCCGGGTTAAGCAAATCACAAAGTCTCGGATTCGGGTCATCCTCCCTAGCGTTAATAACATAAGCTCTACTCTTCGTGTAGTTGGTTCGGGTTTTCAGCTTTGGGCAATCCTTCCTGAAGTGCCCGGTACCATTGCACTCATAGCAGGTTTTGGGTGCAGAAGTATCAGTACCAGTGGGGTTGGTTCGGCAGTCTTGGGCCAGGTGCCCGAATTTCTTGCACTTAGTGCAGGGACAGGAGCCGTTATGATGGCGGCTACATTTGGAGCAGTAAGGCTTGCTCCCCTTGTAAGCCTTTGAGTCATTGGCGTTGACAGTTGCAGGCTTTTTGTCAGAAGTCGGGTTGGTGGAGTGGGGAATCACTTCCCATTTACGTTTGTTATTCGCAGACGGGGTTGAAGTCGAGCCACGGCGGACAGAATTTGCCGTTAACTCATGAGCCATACGAATGGCACTCTGGATGGTTCCCGGCTTAGATGAAGTTACTAAATCTTGAAGTCGTTCAGGGAGTCCATCAACGTACTTTTCGATCCTTTTGTACTCAGGATCAACCATGGATGGGCACAGAAGTGCCAGTTGGTGAAAGCGATTGGTGTAACCGGTGATGTCATCACCCTGCATCTTGTGATTCCAGAATTCCATTTCTAGCTGTTTCAACTCGTCTCTGGGGCAGTACTCGCCCCTCAGCATATTCTTCAGTTCATCCCACTGTAGTTTGTAAGCATCGGCAACGCTCACAGTTTGCGCATAAGTGTTCCACCAGGTAAGGACGGTGTCAGAAAAGGTACTGGCTGCGAACTTAACTTTATCCTCTTCCTTGCAGTTGCAGATGAGGAACACTGATTCGATTTTCTCGGTCCAACGTATCAAACCGATTGCTCCTTCAGTACCTTGAAAGGTCAAGGGTTTGCAGTTATGGAAATCCTTGTAGGTGCAGGTTTTGGGTTGTGGTCCAGTATTAGCGGTATCTTCGCTACCAGGGGCTGAAGTTCGGGTAGCTAGAGCTTGAGCCACACTACGGGCAATTATACCCGCTACTTCGGCTTCAGTAAGAGTGATTTGTCGTCGAGGAGGCATGTTCCTTGAAACAATAAATAAAGAACATGTGAAGGTTTGAACAAGAATTATGATTGTGATGATTTTAGTAAGTTTAGAGGAAATATGCCAAAGTTTTAAAGGTTGTTTAAAGTTGGGTACTATAAATAAGTTTATACGGTTTTGAAGTTTTTGAAAATTTTATAAAACATTTTTGTGAGAAATTTTGTAACAAGTTTGATAAAATACATTTGTTATAAAATTTTGATAGTAAAAGTCGGTTGTATAATTTGAAGTCTGACGAAAATTGAGTTGAAAATGGTTTTATTAGGTTACACCTAACGGTACAGTAGTGTACATTGTAAAAATGTTATAAACGCAGAATTAGATAGGAATAGCAATTGAAAACAAGGTCTCGATCTTCATATCGAAGGATGTTCGAGTAACTATGGTTGTCGGTTATAATGGTGTGGAGATCTTCGGACGTATGTCGGTAATCGTGAATTCATAAAAGTTAAATAAGGACAGAATGACGAGAATCGAGTTGTCGTTTGTTCGATGAAATGTTAAGGAATATTAATTTCGTAGTAGTCGAGAGAGAATATCGTATCGGGGAAAGAGGCCTATGTATATATATATATATATATATATCACATAACCGCCTAGTTCATGTCTAGCACAATCACGTAAAAGTCCCGGTTCTCTCGAGGTCAGAGTCAGCTAATGCATTCCGGTTCAACATAACCCCTTTCAGAACTCACATCATCTTCATTTAATTGTACATAGTTGATCAGGCTATGTTAAATTAAACTTGTATGCTGTAATTCCTGAACCAGTTATACCTAATGAGGAATACTGCCTAACGGTCATAGTCTAGGCCCAATAAATGCAACCTAGTTCACTATAACCTTAGGCTCTGATACCAATCTGTAACACCCCCAAATTTAACAGTTTGCGGAAGCGATGTTTTGGGTGTTACTAATCAATAATCACAAGCACAAAGGATACAGTGAACGACTCTAGATGAGACGTTCGAAAAGTTATTACATTAATACATAAGTAGTTTCAAAATACAAGCTCGAGTTCAAGTAAATTCCTAGAGATTCTAATACATAACAACTAGTACAAAAGTAATGTATAAAAATCTCCAAGCTTGTAATGCATGCGACTCGAGCTAAGTAAGCTTATCCTGCTGGGCATCCCTACTGATGCTGTGTACCTGAGAAGCATTACTAAAACGGTCAACCAAAAGGTTGGTGAATCTCACAGGTTTGTAAGTAAGTAAACAGTTTGAACACACGAGTAGTATTTGTAAATCATAGCCAGCCAGTAATTAACGATCACAGGTTATGTTCATCGTTAACTTAAGTTTTAATAAGTGGGTGGTTGCAAGTCATGCAAACCGTTTGATACAATCGCCATGAGCCACCATAGTTGAAGCTTAACGTACAGTAAATATAGGTACCCCCTCATGAATGTAATCCAAAACATTCATACGGAACGAGTAAGAAACGCCCGTTTCTACAGGAACGGTTCGTGGTAGTGCGTGCTACCCCGGGCGGGGATTGTCAGTCCCATATGGATCCATATACTAAAACTCGCGCTTATCACATAACTAACAACTATGATTCAGGAGGATTTCATTGGATTAGTCGTAAACTCATGCAATTGGCGTATCGTTAATCTCGTACAGTAAGTAAATCATGGCAGCAAGTAAGTTTTGTGTGTTCATGTAAAACAGTAATGCATCTCACCCCTGAGTATAAAACAGTAAAGTAGGGGCTGTGAGACTCACCTGAGTCTGGCAGACGATGCAATAAGTAAGCAAGTAGTATCCCGAACTAGCAACCCTTAGCGTCCTAGTACGCATAAGGTTTAGTAAGTAAATGGAATACTTGTAAAGTATCCATGCTAGTTGTTCCCAAACTAGTTAATGTCCATTAGTTTGTTTGTAAGTTTGTAAATCGTTTGTAAATCGTAGTTTGTATAAAAGTTGTACTGCCCGTTTGTTATTGGTGTATAATAATAATTCCATCCATTATTATTATGTATTCATCGTAGTTGTACAGTTGTAAAGTATACTCGTATAATCGTTTGTTTGTATTACAACATGTATCGTTTGCGTAAGTTCCAATGGGCTTAAACCCCAAAGGGTACGAGTGAAATCTCGTAAGTATTCATGTGTAAGTTCGTATCAGTTAACGTGTAATCCAGCACGTAACTAGTGAGTGAACTTGTAAGTTCGTAACGGATGTAATCCCGTGTAATGTACAAGTGTAAGTTCGTTGGAGTGTAATCTCCTAAGTATTTCCAAGTGTGATCTCGTACGCGTGTGTGAGTGAAATCTCACGTTTAGTTTAGTATAGTCTTGTACATATTCAAGTATCGTTGTATACTTTCAAAAGTATAGTATTTTGATGTATAAGTAACGCCGAGTAAAGTACATTTACGTTTTAAGTATATTCTATACTTGTATAAAGTGCAAGTGTCAAACAGCCTGTTTTAGCGACACTAGTATGCGTCACTTATGTGTGGTATGCGGCACTTAAGTAGTGCCGGTGTTCAGTGTCTGTGCAATAATGTATGCGGCACTGTCGTAGTGTCGGTATTCAATAGGATGCGTCACTAAGTAAGTGACGTTATCACGTATAGTTTCTCATCAGGGCGCCACTATGGTAGTGACGGTATTCAGTGATTGGAGTGACGTTATAAGCGAGTAAATCAGTTTGTAAGGCGACACTGGACAAGTGTCGGTATATGTATTTATGCGTCACTGGTGAAGTGACGGTATGAGGGTCGGTGACGTCATCAGTAGTAACTAGGTGTTATTCGTTTCTACTGAAAGTTATAAGTTCATACTGATAATAGCGACACTAACGAAGTGTCGGTATAAGTGTTCTAGCGTCTCTATGTAAGTGTCGTATGGTTTCTGCTGAACGTTATATGGTAGCGACACTTATGAAGTGTCGTGTTGTTTCTGCCGAAGGTGTTATGTTTGCGTCACTAGTGAAGTGACGGTATAGTGTTTTAGCGGCACTTAGGAAGTGTCGCGTATAGACGGTTCGTGACCTATGCGTCACTCAGACGTAGTGACGCATAACTGGCGTGAGCCATGCGACACTAGCGTCTGGCCAGTTTTTGATTCGTGTCGAAAACGTATTTAGCGAGTTCCGTTCAAGTTGAAACTTTTACACAAGTTATATTATGTTAAGTAGAGTTCATAAAAATTGTTGGATGTCATTTTTAATGTTCGAGGTGTCGTTTTATTTAAAATGACCAAAACTGACATTTTCGTAAAAGTGTTCAAAAACGAGTTTAGATTACATATTTGGACATTACTAAGTTAGGGAAACAATAATCTAGCAAAATAAATGTAATCGGAAAAGTTTCGGGTCGCCGGAAAACTTACAAAGTTGTCGAAACGAAAATCCGAAAAGATGAGTTTGTAGCCCTCGTTCTCGTGATCACTTTTCTCCAAATCGAGTCTAGCTTCCAAGGTGTTTTAATGGTAGTTTTAAGGTGTTTTTGGGTGATGTTTTAGAGAGAGATAGAGAGAGAACCGATTGAGAGAGAGAGAGTGAATGATTGAGGGTGTGGGTTGTGTTGTGTTTGTGTATCAAAGTGAACAAAAGGGTGAGGGTGTGAGATCCCCTCACCTTGGCCGGTTTTGGTGAGGCCACCAAAGTGTGGTCTCACCAAACTTTGTTTCCTCCGTGTTTGCGCTCCGTGCGGTGTTCGTTTCCCCGGTCGTTTAAACGTAAAAATCATTTTGTACGCGATTAATTATACGTTTGTAAATACGAAATAATATCCGATTATTAAGTTGAAGTATTTTATCAAAATACTAGTTTTCAAGTTATAAATCATAACTTAGTTTTGTTTTGTCGGTTGGTCGAGTTTTCGGAGAGTTCGGTGACGTTTTAATTAAAACGTACGTTTTCCGTTATATTATAAACATAATATAAAGTAATAATCAAAGTAATTAAATAACTTCACATTATTTAATAATTGTTTTATCAACGTACGCAAGTTTGTACAATTGTTGTTTTATACGATATGTACGAATCGTATACGCGTATATATACATATATTCCATCCATATATATATATATAAGTAAGTAATGTATTTAATCCTATTTCATATTAAATACAAGTAATAAACACGTAATTAGGAAAATTTTAAATTGGTCCAAATTTTGGGGTTGTTACAGGTAAATTGATGATTTGAGAGATTTGGATGTTAGAAACAGGTTATAAGTGTTACATATTGATTATGTGATGATATTTGAGGTTTATAACCGTTTAAAATCGTGTTTTTGGTGATTTTGGGTAAAAACCCGTGGGTTAGGGTTTGATCAGCTCGTACCTGGGCTGGAACGACGGTTGAAGCCGGTGGCTTCCTTTAGAAGCCGGCGGCTTGAAGCAGTTTGGGGAATCCGGTCGGATTCGTGAGAATCCGGCGGCTTCGTGAGAAGCCGGCGGCTTCGCCGGGCGGCTTCCTTTTGTGGGCTCGGGTAAAAGACTTGATGTGAAAAGGCTTTGAAGCCGGCGGCTTGATTGGTCAGTCAGGCCCTTCTCATGACTTGTTGAGTGTAATGTGCTTAGTATATGTTGCAGGTTCATATATGATAATAGTTATGTTATAATAACTAATATATGATTAGGAACTAGTAATCTTGATGTAGATTATGTTAAGTTCCTAATGTTAAAGATTGATATAAGTTTAGTATTTATGATCATGATTACTAACTTATATTTGATTTGTTGATTGTCAGATGTGGAGAAGACTCAGTGATATTAGACTACTGAGCAGAGGCCTGAGGTAGTCGGTGAGTGGATCTGTAACCTCAGTGTGATTTAGTTGTAATGATTTGATTTACAACAAGTAATTTATAGTATTACTTTTATATGATGCATCTGTTGAGATAATTTGCCATGTTAGTTTGGTGATCTGCTTACTTGGCTGTTTGAGCTAGTATGTAAGATTCTGAGGTCAACTTGACTTGACAGTTGGACTTGGTTGTTATTGTAGACGACAGGAGATCTTGAAACTTGAAATGTTGGTTTGGAGATCTAGGTCGTGTGTGATTAACAACTGGTTACCGGTAATTCTGTATAGGCCAATACAGATGATTGATAAGGGTTCCCTGAGTACCAAATCGGTATTAGGGTATCTCAGGAGCCACCGGTCCTCATGACGATTGATAATGTTTGATGTGAGTCGCTTGACATTGATTGGATGTTGAGTGATTGATTGATTTTCTGTTTATTGTTATTTGATGTAAACAGATTGTTATGCTAGGTTGTACTGTTGCTTATAGTTTCATTCACTTAGCTTTATGCTAATCCCACCACAGTTCTTCCTGCAGGTTGAATATTTTGGGAGATATTGGGCAGGAAGTGTTTGACTGGATGGAATGTTTGACAGGCTGTAACTCTGATGTTATTTTGATAATTATAGAAATGTTTTTAATAACACCCTGTGTGTTGAAATGTCTTGTACTTTGAATTGAAAAAGTTTATTGACATTTTGGGTAACATGTAACATTGGTAATGTTTTGAAATATAAGCTTCCGCGTCGCCATTATAATATTGTTTGTTTATATATATAAATGAAGGGGTGTTATATTTCTTTTCCCAATTCAGATATTTAATATCTAAGTGAAATTGTGATTCATTCTTTTCAAAAGCTTTTATCTGTCTTTCTAAGTTTTCAATAGCTAAAGTTGCATGTTGACTTTTTTCCTCACAAGCTTTCAATTCATTACACACAACCATATTATGATCCCTATAAAATTTAACCATTTTCTTGCATGTAGGAGAACATAATTTAGATTGTACCTCATATGGAATGTCTGAAGGCTCTGGTTCTTCTGTGACAGCCATTAAAGCTTGATTCTTGACTACAAGCTCTTCCTGGTCACTCCAGTCAAATCCTCCCATTCCATCTTGTGCAACCAATGAATCTGAAGTGATGTTCTGAACAGGTACCAATCTTCTTTGAGGACCAGAACTATTTCTTACAATACCATTAGAAATATTCTGAGATCCTCCAGCCTATGTGCTTTTGCACTCTCTAGCAAAGTGTCCCATCTTGTGACAGTTGAAACACTCCACCTTGCTCTTGTCAAAACCAGCTACACCATCTCTCTTGTAAGTAAAGTTTCTGTTCCCTGACCTCTGCATAAACCTTTTTGCCCTTATAGTAATCATAGCCATCTGCCATCTCAAATCCATCTCTTCAAGATCCTCTTCATTAACCTGTTCCAAATCCTCTGTTGTTAAGGATGAATTCACATGGCTAGCAAAGAAAGCTTCCAAGACATTATCATTAGCACCAGATGTGCTACAACTACCAGATTCACCAACAGACACAAAGGCAGCATTATTAGAGCTACCATTGGACTGTTTTAGAGCCAAAACCTCAGGTTCAAAGTTCCTCAGATCATTGTATAGATCTTCAATCTCCTTTTCTTCAAGATCTGCACTTTGTCTAAGTCCCACGGTGTACATATTCCAATCTGTACCTAGTGATCTCAGAAACTTCCTATTCAAATCATCCTTATCAATCTTGACATTGTGATTTTCAAGATCACCCACAAGTTTTTGAAATCTGTCAAAAGTCTGAGTCAAAGTTTCAGACTTTACACCTGCAAAGTTTTCAAATTGTTGTTTGAGAAGAGATCTCTTATTCTTCTTGGTGTTGTCATTACCACCAAATCTCTTAACAATTGCTTCCATGAGAACCCTAGCATCTTCACAGTTTTCAAATTTTCTTTGATACTCATTAGGAATAGACAAAAGTAGAGTACTTAATGCCTTCCACTCTGTTGCTCTTTCTTTCCTCTCTGCATCAGTCTTTGGTGGTGGTCTTTCCTCCTTTTTACCATCTGCATCCTTAGGATAGTTTGGTCCATTAGTAACCACCTCCCACATCATATAATCCATGAGCAACATGTATTGCCTAATCCTAGTCTGCCATAGCTCAAATTCATCAGGTTTGAGCATGGGAATCTTTGTAGCTTGTATACCTTCCATTGTTTCAGTAGACATCTTGTTATTTGTTGAAAAAGCTGCGAAATTCAATTACCTTCTTCAAGATCAAAGCAATATCAAGCTCTGATACCACTTGATGATCCCAGTTAGAGATCTTAGTATTTATTACTTTGATTGATTATTAATAAGCTTGCGGAATAGTTTATTAATAACTTGAAGAACAAACTTGTAAAGATAATATCTAATCAAAAGCTTCAATATTATTATCAATAATACAAACACACAATTGTGTTAGGGTTTACAACCTTGAAGCTAAGAACTAGAATGACTCGTATCTTTCTAGGGTTTTACAGGATCTCTATTTATAACATATAGAGTCCTTTACAGAATCAAACTATTATGAAATCCTATCTATTCCATAATTCTCTCTAACCGACTATATCTAACCAACAGTGGTTGTCTATATAACTAACAGGGGTAGTACTCGTATATTACTAACAAAGGTTGAGTATATACACAATACAAGTTACAAGTTCAACAGTGGCACTGTTAGACTAAAACTAATTGACAGTGGCACTGTCAATACAAAAACTCTAACAGTGGTGAACTTCTTCTAACAACGGCAATCATACTTGTATTCTGTGCAGATATGACAATATCTCAGGTCTCAACAGTTCTTACTTGTGGGATGACACCTTCCCTAGACTTCGTAATGCGCTCGGAAAACGTCATGCGTTAGGTTATGGTCCACGTCGAGAGTCGCACCAGTCTTATTCATTAGGCCGGATTTGTTTGGGCTTTTAAGGTAACATATCCACATTTATATATATATATATATATATATATATATATATATATATATATATATATATATATATATATATGTATATTGATATATATTTGCAAAGATATGTATATATGTATAAAAATTTTATGAAAAAAGAATTTAACAAAAAAATTAAAAAAATAATAAAACGTCAATTTTTTTATATTTGAAAAATAACTTCAAAAAGTTATTTAAAACAATAGCTACTAAATTTTTTTTGTAAAAAAACATGTTTTGGATAGTGTAAAATTAGCCTTCTCATTTTAACCCAGGACTATATACCAATATATGTATATATATATATATAGGTATACACTAAATGTTTATGAATTGTATATATGGATTATCTATTAACTGTTACTACATATACATTATAATAGATATGGATTTACGAGGTTTTTCCATACGGCCGACTTTCTGGGTACTGTTTAAAAAGGGAAGGTGTAATCCCTAGAGCCATTGCTTGGAAGAGGACCGTGATTGGCTGTACGTGGGAGATTACACGGAGATTCGTTACTACAGTATTGCAGGTTATTCGATAACGATAACTTTGTATCACATTTACTATTTAACCCTACATTACTAATAAGGCATTATCTTGATTGTAATCAGCCTGGACGTTTACCACTGTTGGAATTGGTGCCAACAGCTGAGGAGCAATCCACGGACTGGTGGATGGCAAGTCAAAAATTTTTTAATGGCGTGGATATTAGACCTCGTGCAAAGAAGGCACGTCCACCACCAGACTATGATGTTAGAGCCTCGTCGCCACCCATGCCAAGTTTTCAAGAAGCACACAATTCCATTCCAGGTTTCCAACAATCATACACACCCATGGCAGGATTTCAACAATCATATGGAAGCATGGTAGGGTTTCAACAACCATCCTTCATACCCCCCTCGACACATAGTGACCCCAGCCTTGAGTTGAGGGTATCGAGTCTTGAAAAACAACTAATGGATCTACGCTTTGAATTTAATGTAAGTATTTCAATATTTTTTTATTTAATATGTTATCAAAGGTGTTAAATATCATTTTTTGCACTTTATTGCAGGATTTTCGTAGTGCTTCTCGGATGGGCCACAGACAGATGCCGGAGGATACGGCAGTATTTAATGTATGTATTTCAACGTTTTTTTTACGTAAGATGTTATCAAAGGTGTTAAATATCATTTTTTGCACTTTATTGCAGGATTTTCTCAGTGCTTCTCGGATGGGCCAAAGACAGATGCCAAAGGATATGGTAGTATTTAATGTATGTATTTTAACGTTTTTTTATTTAATATGTTATTAAAGGTGTTAAATATCATTTTTTACAATTTATTGCAGGATTTTCTCAGTGCTTCTCGAATGGGCCACAGACAGATGCCGGAGGATACGGCAGCATTTAATATATGTATTTCAACGATTTTATATTTAATATGTTATCAAAGGTGTTAAATATTATTTTTTGCACTTTATGTTCAGGATATACCCACTGCTTCTCACACGGGTCACACACAGATGCCGGAGGATACGACAGCATATAATGTAAGTATTTCAAGGTTTGTTATTTAATATGTTATCAAGGGTGATAAATATCATATTTTTATTTAATATTATATATATATTATCTCAGATGCCGGATCAGACACAACGTTGGTTTCCGGATGATGATGCTACAGTTGGGTTGCACACACCGTTCGGTACAGTCATGGAGGTATTTTTAAAACACATATATATGTATTTCGAGAAAATGGTTAACTTTGGTAAATCACTAATAATGTACATTGTCAATTTCTTAGACACCTCCAATGGCACAGCGACGGATTCCTAGAGAGAGGAAGAAAGACCCACAAATTTCTACACCTTTTATGTTCTTCCAATCTACTAGTACTGCCGTTGGATCTCCAGAGCATACCAGGGGACATTTTAAGACACCAGTGCCGTTTGATACCGAAACAAACAAAGAGCAATGGGCAAAAACTCCAGTAGATTTTTATAACTATGAAAATACGGAAGAGTGCTATCTTAGTTTAGATCCCCCGGGTTATGCATACAATAAGGAGTTTTGGGGATTACTTCTCGCGGTACATGGAAATGGTTGGCTCGAGACACCGGTAATTACTGAACCTCATTTGGTTTATGAAGTTTTACTATTAGTTTGATATTAATTTTAAACTTGTTTTTTTTGGCAATTCAACCAGCATATTGACGCATGGATCCAGTATTTGAATCTTACATCGACTTCTAGAGACCAACGTTGTGCTGTCGTTCCAACATTTTTCTTAAGCATATTCCCAATCCTAAAGTGCTTACATATGCAAACGGTAGTAGATCTATATACCATGCATGGTGGGTAGTCGATCGTGTAAGTAAATATATATATATATATATATATACATACATGTATATATATATATATATATATACATACATGTATATATATACTAGCTCAATGACCCGTGACTACACGGGGTTGTTATATAGAAACTTAAAAATAATTAATAATAGCAATCTCTCAGTTTTGATTTAGTAAACTTTAGAGTTATCTGTTTTACCCTAATTCTATAACGTACTAATCTATAGTGGTAAAACAATTATTATTGAGGTCAATTTTCATAATAAACTATACTAATCCTGTCACCATGATATATATTAATTTTATCATTGTCATCATGCTATATAGGTAAAACATAGAATGCAACATTAAATCTCTTTTGATCGTAAAATCTAAAAGTTATAAAATATCATCATGACTTGTATCTATACAATTTGTATGATAAGATCTACGTAATCCGTAGTTGCAATAATACGATAATTAGATCTACCATAACCCAAAAAGTGTCATTACATGAGTACTTGTATCACATTTGGCACCTTTAAACTGTCTACATGCAAGAAACGAAAACTGCTAATGAAATCGCTCCACAAGTGGATTACTTGCTGTAATCTTCATCTCCATATCTTCAAGTTTCATTACCATGAATCTCGGTATAAAACAACAAACAATAAATCAAAATCTAAACAAACCAACTCAAACAAAAAAAAATAGACTACTTCTAAGAGGCTTCTTATCAAGCAATTCATGTGATTCATAATATTGCATCCTTGAATCTAACTAAAAGATGCCTTTTGTGTAATTTCAAAGTCTTAAACCTAGAGGTTGTAACAATATACAATATCACAATTGACATAGTCACGGTCATAGTCATAACATAGAATCAAACCATTATGTGAGAGGCTGTTTATACCTTCGGTACTAATTAAAGTCGTTATGCGAGTTAAGTTTCTAACAGAAGACATCTTGATAACAAATTTATACAATTTTATATACCTTAAAAAACTGCACAACACTAAGTAGTTTCTTATTGGGGGTTCCATTATCGTCGAATAAGCGATTTTTTGTAGTTGAGATATACTTACCTGCAAATCAACAATATTTCAGACTCAATCAGGTATATGGAGCATTGCCAAAAATATTACTAAAAGTCTAAAACTACATGTCATGTCAAAAAATGCATTCCATTTAGATAAATTTGGGAGCACTTTATATACATATGCTTAAAGATATTTGCATATTGACTGTAACTAAATCAAAAAAAGATATTCCTTTTATCCAAATGGAAGAAGTACTCACCACCCACTGCTTTATTTGAGCATCATAACTTTCACCGCTATTTGGATATATATAAGTATCGGTTTTGTTGTCACCTGAAGAAGACCATAACTTCAATTACTAACTTGTTATACAAATAAAAATTTAGAATAAAATGAAATAAGGGTGATACATTTATACATTTTTTATCGTTGAAATCAGCCCACTAATAAATCTAGGTTGGGTGCAGTTGATTCCTACAGCAACAACTTTCTCGCACGAATCTGCTATTGCAGTACATTCTAACAATGAATCACCACTGACCACATTAACACCGTCTTTGGAATTGAAGGCAAACCACGCAGAAATATTTGTGCCTTCGTCAAGAAGCTCAGCAAAAGCCTGTGCAGATAACTAAATAAATTTGGCACACTGGTATTTGTTCCACTAAGAAATATGTGCAGACACCTATTCTGAACAATCAATATCGGAGCAAAACGACATCCTTACCTCCTCTAAAACAATAGTAGTCATTAAAGCAATTAGACGATTCCGATTGAGACACCATCAAGTACAACATCAGCTGTCAACTTGTGTTTCATGATTTCCATTATTTAAGGCCCATATCTCCCTGCCTATGTCAATCTCTCCTATCTAATAGCACCTTTCTTGAAAGGAGATTTCCTGAAAGGACATTGACAGTGTAATTAGAAGCAATATTAAGAATAACTATGTGATGACAGAAGTCCATACCGTATCTTCATGCTCAATAACAACAAGACGGGGCTTATAACCCAAATCAACAATTTGTTCCCACAGGAGTGGAATTGAACCACGAACCTGAAATTAAAAGAATACTTCGTTAATTTGGACAAAATAACATTCTCAATACGCCTTTTACAAAAAATAACTTCTAGTTCAAGTAGTGGAATGTATTAGCACAAAACAGGAAAGGGATTTTGTACGTGATATGCTTCATAAGAAAATTCAGCAATTGAACATTGATAGAACGCAAGAATTTATGTTCATGAAATCAGTCAATATTTGGAAGGTTAAATTCAGCGATTAACAAACATGGAAGTGCCACTTCCTTCAAAAGATTTATACCTACAAAAATGATGACTTGTATCCGTCATGCTACAGCAATTGTTCATTTTCAATAAAATTAGCAGCATCTCCTTCTAGATTAGCTCCGCATCTCCACATTCTAGTACCTAATTCACATCAGATAACTCAAACTACTAACAAAAGGTAAACCAATCGACTAATACAAAGCAAAAGCACAAACATAAATAACAGACTAATACATGAAAAATTTGCAATACAAATGAGAGATGGTGATAGAGAAATATATATAAACCCAAATTAAGAATCTAAGGAGAAATATTCCGTACATAATCCAACAAAAATGAACTCGAGACACTAACCTTGGTTAAGCAAGAACCTGGTGAAATGTAAGAACCCTAAAAATCGCAAATACAAACCGAAATCGGGAAGATTGATAGATTAAAAATGGAGACGGGAAAGATGTAGTATCAAGAAAGAAAGAAGATGAAGTGAAAACCAAATAAAAAAGAAAGATCAGATAAGTGGTGACTTACAAAATCGGAACCCACAACTTTCAGATAGTTGTGATGGTTTTAGTAGAGGAGGTTAATCTCAGATGTATCATGTATTGTATGTTTTGTTTTACTTATGCGGGTGGGATATCAGTGTAATTTGAATTCTTGATTACAGCACCACCAATAAAAAAATAAGCGTGCAACGACTTATTCAAGAAGCTTAATAGTGTGCTTACCAATTTGCAGGTTTCCAAGAAAATGGGCTGCTAAAAGGACTAAAAATATTATTGGCCTGTTTTATTTTTTAAGAAAAATCAAAATTATATGAAAAAAGCTTAATTCTAATGAAGCCGCATCAGCATGGTAGTTGCTTAATATTTGGACAAATCAGCTTCATGACATCATCATAAACCCCCTTTTATTAGATAGGAAAGATATATACATACATGTATATATATATATATATACATACATGTATATATATATATATATATACATATATATATAGGGTTTGGATCAAATAGAATAAAGATTAAAATAGAATAAATAGAATAACATAATTGCACTAAAGAGTTTAAGGGTATTTTTGGTACAACAAATTATCTCTTTCTTTGATTCTCATGAAACGGTTTCCACCAAATTCTCTCCACCAAAAAATAAGGTTCATTTTCTTTCTTTCTAGAAACCCTGAGCCACGACGACATAAATATGTCCGTTTTTTTTTTGTAAGAAAGTCGATGATGCATACAAAAAAAAAAAAAAAAAACCGACATCAATGAAGCTTGTTCCCGTTTTTTATGAAGTCAAATTGTCATCATCGTCGGAAATAGACCATCTAAACAGAACCTTCATGACGGATTTGGTTACTATCGGTATCTATACTGGAGCTACCCACTTTGATCAATTAGCCAAGATTTTGACCGGATACGAAATCACTGGTGCTCGATCTAGTGGTATTTTTATGGGGATTCTATCTATCGCTGTAGGATCCCTATTCAAGATCACTGCAGTTCCTTTTCGGGCGGCTGTAGGCTTAAAGCGAGTAGGGTGGAAAGAGGGTCTTAGAGTGCTGCTAGATGAGATAAAGCATATCAGTAAGCGATTGAGGGACGGCGAATGCCTACCCTCAGTATACCTTCTAGTGATTCGACCTGAAGTTACAGACTTATCTTATCTATAGAAAGAGGTTGGATTCCTTGTCCGACCATCCTATCCTCAAAGACAGCCGATTCAACATATCCATTCTTCCTTATCCAAACAAAATGTTTGTGTCATTTTTCGAATTGAAATCCGTAATGGCCTCTTATCCGGAAAGTTTTCTTTTTATCGACTTTTGAAGGCTTGTGGGTTTTTAGAAGTGTGCATCAATGTCTAAATCGGCGTGTTGTAAAGTAAAAAAATCGTTAAGTGTAGGAACGTATGTGCATCAGGTCTGAATTAAATAGTCGATGTGCATCAATGGTTTGAACCTATGTGCATCAATGGTTTGAACCTATATGCATCAGTGAATCATTGTTAGGTTATGTGTTTATGATTTTATTAATATCTTCATCTTAATTTATGTGCATCAAGTGTTCCATTTGCACAAGCATCAGCTATACTTTTTGGTGAATCAATGCTACGTGAATCAAGATGTATCTATTCATTATAAAATGGTTGTGAATCAGTAGGTTTATATTGTTCAGGTTTTATCTTAAACACCCATGGGCCAAAACGAAACAAAAAGCAGAGTAAAAGTAGTGCAAAATTCAATCGGATAATAAGAATATGACTTCAATTAATGATGAGATAAAAAGACCGTGGTGCCCTTCAGACAGTTTCTCTTAATTAAATAGTCAGTTTAATGTTTAATATTATCAATTAATTAATGATCAGATCTAACGGTCCGGATTTTATTCTATTTATTCTACGATAAATTTTGTTTCACAATAACCAACCCCTATATATATATATACATATATATATATATATATATATATATATATATATATATATATATATATATATATATAACAATCATTACTTCAAATGTAATTTGTATAAAAATATTTTGTATTTGCAGGTTCTCATCCCTCTACACCCAAGTGATCACTGGATGCTTGGGGACCTTAATTTATCAACTTGGACGTTGATTGTATATGACAGCATGGCATCCGATCGAAGCGATTATTTAAAGACTGTCAAGAACACTTTAGAAAAGTACCTTTCGGAATTTTTAAAGGGCATAGGGTACTGGAAACATGTCAAGAAGACGCCGAAGAAGAAGATCACAGTGACAATTGGGTATGCATGTAATGTGCCACAGCAAGCAAATGGAATTGATTGTGGGGTTTTTCTTTTTCACTTTATAGGGAGATTGTTAGAAGATTTACCATTCCAAATAGAGGGCGACCCCACTACGTGGGCAGCAAACTATCGACTTAGAATGGCAAATGAATTATATGCGCTACGTGTTGAAAAAGGCGATTACCATGGCCATGATTGATGTATTTGCTACTGATTGATTACTATGTGTTAATTAAAACAGTATATAATTTTATGATATTGTCGTGCAAATTTTATGATACTTTTTTGCTTATTTAGTTACATACGTTTTTTGTATTCCAACTAATTGGTGAAGGAGAAAATGGCAACAACAACCTTAGGGTACATTCATAACACTACAATATGTTATAAAACAATTATAGAAATATCTAGAAATCGTCCAAATTAACAGTATCATACATGTCTTCATCTGACCCGTTCGAATCGTATTGGTGATGTACGTTCTCGGATGGCTGAGTTTTTTTTTTCCCAAAAAACTTGCGAGTTTTAGATAGCCATTTCAACTCGCTTGGAACTGGTGCAGTGCATTTATTTCTCATATGTCCTTTCTTATGACACCTGATACATTCAATCTCTTTTTTTCCCTCTCCACGGGATAGAATGCGGTTTATTTCACATGGTCGACCAGCTTGTCTTTTGTCCATCAACGGTGGATGCACATTTATCATTCCACTTGGTTGTTCCCATTCAGATTGATCCGGTAATGGGTAAATCTTTTCTTCGTATGTTTGTTGATATACACGTTTAGAATACCAAGGCGAAAAAAATTGATTACAATCATCATGACGCAACCACCGCGCAACTGAAATAACATGCCCACAAGGTATTCCAGAAAGTTGCCACTTTCTACAAGTACACGTACCATCATCAAAGTTAACAAGACCTTTTTTACCTCCGTCATCAACCTCGAATTGTGTTTGACTAATGCCATATGTTCTCCATTTGCCGCTGTTAAACTTTCTTTTTTCATATTTATGTTTAGCCCAAGGTGTAAATTCATTCGGGAGTTGCACTACAAAAAAGTTGAAATAACCAAAATCATTAAAAAATGATCACCTTACAGTAAAAAAAAAAAAAGTGATTTTTAAACTTTACCTGCAGTTTCACGACGACAAAGTACCATTTTTGCACAGATTGTCGAAAAAATTCTATCAACATAATGATTAGAAGTTTACGTGCATATTTAGATAAGGCGTTAACGGACTCTGCACTATTTGAAGTCATTATATTATAACGTTCACCGGGAAAATGTGCTCGTGACCACTTTTGCACACCGGCTTGCAACATAATACGAGAAGTCGTAGGTACCGCTGCTTCAAGGCGCGCCTTCCATTCCTCAAAGTCTGAAACCCTTTCTAACAGCGCGAACGATTGATATATATAGGGACTAAATGGAATCTATGGCGCTCACAAAATAAAAGAAGGATAATAATACAGTAGAAAGTAAGCTGCAAATAATTAAATTGCCCTACGTAATTAAAATATTGAAATAGTGGTACAAAATAATAATACGGAGAATAATAAATTGGTACAAACGGCGCTCGGATTTAACATAAAAATGCCATGGAGGCGCTCAGATGTGACACGTGACGCGAATTGTTTGACCGATAAGAAAAAAAAACTAATTCTAGCGCCGGCCCCACTGTCAGGGCACGCGGGGCCCACCTGTTTTTCGTTTTGTTGCAGAGATCGGACACGTGACTGCAGCCGGTTGCTTCATGGCCCACTCGCGCCGGTCCCATTACTTTGAGCGCCAGACCCACTCGAAATCACGCAATTAATGTTATTAATTGCTGATTTAATGGGTTTAAATATTAATTAAGCTTTGATTTTGATTATTTAATTAATTTAATGATGCATTTTAATTAATCGCGCCATTATTGCCATTTTAGCGCGAAAGTTAGGAGTATTTTGTTAGAAGGCTGGTTCAAAGGTTATTTTGTTAACTAATAGTGGTCAAAGGATCAAATTTGTGATTTTTCCCTTATAAATAGCCTATAGTGTAACTTAAAATCCCATAGCAAAGGTAAGTGAATATCCTTAAGAGATTTCCTGCAAGTCGGGATAAAGGTAAGAATAACGAACCTAAATCTGAATTACTGTATATTATTTCCTTATATGTATATGTATTGATCAAAGAATACATTATATTTGCCCATTTTTAACCACCGGGGAGTTGATTTTGTATAAACTTACGCCATGAAGCATATGGAGTTGTAAAAATATATTTTGTAGCTCAATCACTGTTCGAAAGTATGTATTTTATATACAGTATTAAATTAATAATTAAATGTTAAATTTAAAAGAATTTTGTTTAACTTCAATTAGTACGTGTTGATTGATTATTTATTTATTTCAGTTGTAATATGCTATCTTTATCATTAACAAGATGTTGATAATTTAGATAAGTACTTAGCTTGTGTACGGATAAACAGATGCTCAAGGGTTTAGATGAAGAAGATTGTAAACCATTTGCAAAATTAAATGAAGTGTCACATCCAGCGGCACTTGGAGCTTCAAAGAGGAAGTTGAAGTGGTTTAAGGACATTTGGTTTGAGAAGATCATTGCAAACAAGAAAATTAAGGATGAGAAAGATCAAGTGTTTGAGGGCAACAAGAACAAAATTGGAGGGACACGAGTGTTTGATGAGGGTTCATTACCTGCAGGTTTTAATCCCGAATTTCTACTAAGTTATCACGATGTAACTAATGCATTAGTTACTTTGAAGTTGAACCAATTCATGCTAATACCTAGCAACTGGCAGATACCTGAATGTCCAGTTAATCATATAGGAGCTGGAGTCAATGTGTATGACCCTGGTCAACTACCTTCTGCTGGAGTGTATGCATTAGCTAAAGCTCAGGCTCTTGATTTTGGTTGGGACAGTGAAAAGGCTATTAAGTGGGCAGTTCTTCGAATGGAATTTTTTATCACTGGTTGGTTTGATCATCAAACGTTGACGGTATTTAAGCAAGTGCCAACTTCATTTATGAAAACTTTTGTTGAAGATCGAAATGAGATTGATCATGTACCATATACTTGGGCTCCCTAGCCCATGGGCTTCCCTATTGGGCCTGCCCCTTCCCCTTTATAAGGAGGGAAACCCTAGCTAATAAGGAACAATCAATAACACGACAATACAAGGAGGAGCCTCAATGCTCTCTCCACGATCTTCAACCAAGGATGAGCCTTGCTAACCACCGAAACCCATCTTCATAGATGGTAACAACCTGATTCTCGCCACCCTTAGTTTCGTTCTATACACGCTAACGGGTCCTTACGCAAGTGGCGGAGAGCATCGAATCGGTCCAATCCAATCCGCACTCAAGTGTAAAAATATGCTTGATCAAATGGTACCATCCGTGAGACTGGCGTAAAAAGCTTGTTCTAATCTACTTTTCGATCAGTCGCGTTTTCCTTTCTGATATCGCGTAAAAAGTCACGTTTTTACAACCGATATCTCTCTCATTCTGGAATGATTCTTGGCTTATTTACTGAAAACCATTACAAATCAATAGTATTATGTCAAGATAGTCAAAACAAGGTTGCACGATGAAAATCAAGCAAAACGGGTAGAAAACGAAGATTCCACACACGTTTGAAGATTCAAGACACCAAAACGAGATTTCAAGACAAAAGTGCCCATCACCAACATCCATCTCAACCAAGATGTTCGTTTTCAAAATACGAATCCAACAGAAGAAGAATTAACAAAAACGGACGAAGAATGAAGATTCTACGTACGCCGGAAGATCCAAACGATTCGTACGACACATCTAAAGTTTAGAGACATATTTTGGGGATATCTTTTCATTAAATTCTTTGTTTTTGAATTACGAATCCAACAAAAAAAGAATCGACTCAAACGGACGCATAACGAAGAAAACACGCACGAATCGAGAAACGAGAAAAAAGGCGACGAACCGGGGCGGGTGGCAGCCAGCCACCAGCCGCCGCCGGCCAGCCACCAGCCGCCGCCTGCTGTCACCAGGCCGCCGCCGGCCACCTGACCCCCATCCCGATTCCGCTTTTTGGTCCTTGCGTGTACCCGGTGCTAGGCCTTTGCGTGCTTTTTCGTACCCGGGTCACCACCTTTACGCTCTTTTTCGTACCCGGGGCCACTACCTTTTTCTCTTTCCCACCTTTTACTAAAATAAGCCTTGGGATGCTAACTTAAGCCAAGTTTCCCCTATAAATAGAGGCTACTAGTTCTCATTTGAACACACACTCACATTCTCAAATTCACACTCATACACATACTCTCACTCATCCATTTTTCACTTTCTCACTCTAAAAATTCTCTCATATTTTAGTCTAGGATTATTGTAATTAATCTTCGGATTAACGTAGAAGCTAGAGCGAACGATAGGAGTTTGGAGATTTGTATTTGTACGTGTAAACGAGTTGTCAATTATAATAATACGCTGCTACGCATTTAATTCCGGGTGATATCTAAACCTTTATCATACTTGCTTTATTTCAATTATGTATTATTGTCTTGTATGTGATTTTTCTATTGCCATGAATTGCGAGTAGTTTATTATTGTGATTGTTGATGATGTAGATAATTATAAGTAAGGATGACATTATATAATTAGTGTACGACAATCGTAATGTGATGTGACGGCCCCTATTCGACTGTTTATCTGATATAGTACTGAAAACGCTTTAAGCGGAGTACAAATGTATGGAAGTCAATAAACGACCGAAGGTAGTCACATCACTGGAATCAGCTCTGGTTTAACAGTTGGAATTCCGGAAGGATAATACAACTTCTCAACCAACTGGTATATCCTATGAGAGTTAATGCACAATAAAATGATGTTCGTAAAACACGTTCAGATAAAATAGGAATTAGTAACCGTTGTACTGTAGAGACTTTATGAACTTGAGTTTAATTTATGGAGTACCCTTTCTGGTTATCCACGTGACTGCAACCTAGTAATTAGGACCTGATCAACCTTAATTATGGTAAGTAGTTATCTGTGCCCATGACATGCAACAAGTAAGACACAGTGAATCCACTCGTTGTACATATTAGGTTTACATTTATGCATTGTTTTATATTTAGCTAGTTTAGAGTGTCACTTTCACCGTCAATTACTCTTGACTGCATGTCTGACGTAAGAAGCAGTAGAACTACCATGCAAAGTATACTGTCCGATTACTGAAAGGCATGGTCTGCATATGAAACACGTTTTTATAAATTGCGAATAATACAGGGATGTATAACTGTTTGAAAAGGATAACTCAAGTCATAAGTTGAAGTAACTAAATCTTAATGCATAAAACAAGGCTTAGGAATCAGAGTAAAGTCCTAGCGACCTAGAATCCTTAAAACACTAAGTCTTACATAATCAACGGTCTAAACATACGAAGTTATTAATCTGCATGCTAATGGAATAGTAAATTATTTTAGGGGTTAAGAACGGTCGGACCTATGAGACGATACGCTACTGATTCATGCACCTCGGTAACAAGCCAAGATAGGTTGCTTATCTTTCAACTAGATGAGTATTAGAAGTTTGCGTATTGCTCCGATCAGAATCACGATAACCTAGTTCCTAGTGACATGCCAATGGGAAACTTAATTGGTAGGGTTCTAGAGTTTATACCTAATAGTTTATTCATAACATTAAGTTTTGCCCCTATTTAATCTGTCATCCTGAAATGTTAATTATCGAAGTCTCGGCACTCACATATTTATCTTTACCTGCTTTCCTGCATTTTAATTTACTGCAATTTACTTTTCTGCATTTTAATTACTTGTTTAAAAAACCCCCAAACCTACCTACTTTGTTCCATCCTAAATACCTCCTACCGACAGCATCAGCTTTAATCTCCCACACGTTTGGATTCATAGAACGATCTTAGGTCATACTTACAGCTTACTAACCAGAGTAGGTAGTACGTATAATTTAAGCCCGGCTAAATATAAATTTAAAACCCCTGTTACGCCCGCTTCACCATCAGGAATCACAACGACACTGACCCGAACTGTGAGTGGCGCAACACTTTCCAAACGAGATAAGTTTTTCTGTTCAAAACTTCATAAGAACATACATTGATCTCGGTTAAATGTGTTTTTTATTTCTCATATTATCAAGTGGCGTTTTCAATGGATAAATGATTTCTTTTGCTTTAATAATCAAAAGGAAGCACTTGCTGTTGCAATTCTATCATTTGTTTTTCTTAATCAAAATGAGTCCTAAATTCCTAATGCTATGGTGATCTTTACGTAAATTGAAAACAGAATGTTGTTGCCATTTCTGTAATACTTCTTGGTCAAAACACATGGCATCTTACAAAGGAATATTCTATAAAAGAAAGATCACAGTAATTGCAAAACAAGAAAATGAAAATCATGTAATAAAAATCGGGTTGTACATTATTTAAGGTTCAATAACCAGATCCTCTTTGTCCATTGATACGAATTTATATGGCAATTCATTGCCATCATCGATGTAATTGTAGCCTCTATCCATTAGTAACCATTTGTGCAAACTAGAGGCTAACACTAGTAAAGCAATTAAATGACTAAATCGAAAACGAACTTTGAAAGATAAATTCTTCATCACTACTAATATATTGTAGTCTAATTGCTGCTAAATATTGTTGATTAAAGGTTGTACAAACAACCTGGTGTTTACATAAACAAGCAAAACTGAAAATCAACGAATGTTGAATACGCACGCCAAGTGCTCGATGAAATGTCTCAACCAATTCTACAACTATCTTCATCACACTGTATAATAGTTTGTTTCTGGGATTAATTTTTTTATTTTTTAGCAGGAAGAATCAGTGGTAATTCTATACTCAATACCTAGTGTTCATCAAAACGTCAATGGCCTGATTAGCAGCTTTTCGGGCCTGAACGCAACCTCTTTCTTGCATAATTAACAACCGCATTGTTGCCCGGTTGCAGGCCCCTCGTGGAACTTCTTGCATCTGATCGCAGGGATGATTCACAGCTATTCGCAGGGATGATTTTCTTCAAAATAGCAGGCTGACTTGCACCAGATTTCAGCCTACTGTAAGCCTGACTCGCAGCTCGTTCGTGACTGCCCAGCCTTGTTCGACCCTCCTGCTATAACATACGGTCAAAAAGTCAATTTTCGCTCCAGATTTAAACTTTGATTTATTTGTATTATTATAAACAATTATAATCAAGTTACATTTTAGTAATTCAAGTGAAACATTTTTATTTAAAATATTTACGAAATTATATAAACAAAATTATAAATTTAAAATAATAAATTTATATTACGATCGGGTACAAAAATACGGGTATTTTGTACTGTGGTAGGAGACCACAGTCTCCAAAATGGGATCTGTGTTTGAGTAAAACCCCATCCCTCTCCCCATTTTTCATTTCATTTCTTTCATCTCATCCATCTCCACCTCTCTTTCTCTCTAACATTAACAACAACAACAACAACAACAACAACAACAACAAATAACCATCATCTTCATCCAATTATCATCATCATTTTCGGAATTAACAACAACAAGATCGACAACAACAGCAAGCAAACGACACCATCATCATCTTCATCTTCATCTCCTTCATCTTCAAGAACACCATCATCATCCAAACCCTCGATCTTCAAATCGTAAGGATTCACACTCTTTTCTTTGTTATTTCTTGTTAAAAACACTTAATATATCATGTATAAACATTATAACAACAAGATTCGGCCTAAAATGGGTTAGATTGCGTTTTTGGTGGTGAAATAGTCTAACAGATCGAAGTGTCGCCCACAGACCAGCAGCGTAGCGTCACTTCATGCGTCACTTAAGTGACGCACTGAGTGTCGCTAAAAACCCTAGTTTTGCGTCACTTGCCTAAGTGCCGCATAAAACCCCTTTTTCCTGACACTTACATCTGTCACTGGTCCAGTGACGCCCAACACTCCCAAGCGACACTTGCCTAAGTGTCGCCTATAATCAAATTCTGATTTCAACCGACACTAACCCTAGTGTCGCATCTTAGTGACGCCCTAGTAAGTGACGCTATCCTCTCTAGTGTCGCCTATAACGACACTTGCCTAGTGTCGCCTAAAACAGAAAATACACATTTTCACTAAGTGTCGAGACTCAAATTTTACCAGCTAATTTTACTCCGAAATGGAATTTCAGAGCGTTTTCAGCTCGACCCCAACCAGGGGCTCTGCCCCTTGGACCCCACCAGGGGTTGCCACCCCTTGGACCCCCGCTATCAGGGGCGCTGCCCCCGAACCCCCGTACACGATCTTTAAAACCAAACAACAAATAAACATTCGAACGACTTACTTGGTCAGACTATTTGATCTCGTACTCATATAACCTCACGTGTTTAGGACACTGGGTGGCTATCATCCGGACTACACGCGTATCTTAGGATGGCTCGCTCTTCAGGTGAGTTTCATAGCCCCACTCTTTTAAACATTTTACTGTTTTCGGGGTGAGATGCATGCTCAATTACTGTTTTCGAATTGTAATAATAAACTTTTATAATTCACACTTATCTATATTACTGTCATGTAATACGAAATGTGTAATACTTAGGAATTACACCCATCATATTGTTTTGGAACAATATCAATATTTAACCTAGATAGGTTACAAATCGTACATTGTTATATGGTTGGAAAACAATTACCAATACATAACTTGACTAAGTTATCACTATCCAATGACCATATTGTCGCGGGACAATACTATCACTTATAATAGAACTGGTTAGTTCTACGTACATTGGATAACGGCCATACTTTTACAGGATTAGTCTTCCGTTTAGGAACTAATACTGCCCATACAAACCAGGATCTCTATATACTTGCTAGGCTGAGGCTAGGAGTATACATTAGTATCATACGTTAGTATAGAATCCTTATACTAATACAAACAACTAGGTGATGATTAGTCATACATAGGCTTATTGCAATGCACTCAATATCTAAATATCGTATATACGTATTTAGATACAATCAATCATTATCGTGTGCTATATGATATCATAACAGAGGTGTTTGTTGATTCGATTTATATATATATATATATATATATATATATATATATATATATATATATATATATATATATATATATATATATATATAGATATATGTATATACACATACTTGTACACTATCTCGAGCACTTGGTGCCATCTACGATCTAACTATGATTATAGGTATACATACATTTATACAAACACAATCTACTTTAGTCGCACATGTCGTTGTACTGTCGGCTCAATTATCTCAAGTCGGGCATGTCGTAGTACTACCGGCTCAATCACGTACGTTGCTTGCGAGCAATGTGGTCGATGCCTGATTAGGCACAAAACGATGCCACGGTAAAGTGGGCACAAAACGATGCCACGGTATTGCAGTGGGCACAAGTACGATATCGCGGTAAAGCGATACACTCGATGGATGGGCGAGCTTATGCTCGTGATCCACACACATTCACGGATGGGCGAGCTTATGCTCGTGATCCGCAATAAGTTAACGGGTCTGTGAGATTATCACGCGAGGCCGTTAGCTCAATCATGTCCGGGTTAGCTTACACTAACTGGTCAAACGGGCACACTAAACATTTTCAATCATAGTTCTGCAGAACTACAATCATTTTCAATCATGTCCGGGTTAGCTTACACTAACTGGTCAAACGGGCACACTAAACATTTTCAATCATAGTTCTGCGGAACTACAATCATTTTTAATCATGTCCGGGTTAGCTCACACTAACTGGTCAAACGGACACACTAAACATTCAATCATAGATCTGCGGGTCTACAATTAACTGTTGCTGGATGCAATACACCAATTACTCAATCATAATCTGCGGGACTACCATTTAACTTTTACTAGACACCACATATTATGCCACGGGGGCATCATCATGTTTTAATACAACATAAGTAACATCATTACTCGTTAACATATGACGCGGTCATAAAATCACGTGATTCATACTTAGGTATGTATTGCCTCACGTCTGTAGACTCAATTATACCTGATAGGTATCTAAGCATAATATGCCTCAATCTTTATGTACTTAGGTACATACCACTATTACTTAGGTATTAGATACCTCGATTATTGTATACACATTTCTGTTACAATACTATATTAATACAAATCAAGATCGTAGATTTTGAACTACCATTCAAAACATACAAGGTTTTATACTTTATGTTTCAACTAACAATCCTATGAACTCACCAGCTTTATAGCTGACTCGTTTTAGCATGTGTTCTCAGGTGCCCAGCAGGATTAGGATTGCTACAAGATTATGCTAGCTCGAGTCGCATATTTTCAAACAACGGGATTTCTCTGCATAACTTTTGTATTACAAACTATGTATTGAAATTATTTTGCGAACTCACAACTTGTATACATTTTATTTTGGGAAATGTAATAACTATTTTCAAACGTCTCATTTAGAGTCGTTCATTACGTATCTTATGCTATGATATTTGATTTGGTAACACCCGACCCAACTGCTTCCGCAACCTGAAATTTGAGGGTGTTACACCTGTGCAGCTCGTTCGTGACTGCCCAGCCACTCTCGGGCCTGATGGCAGCCACCATTCTGATTTGATCGCAACCACATTCAAGGCTTGGTTGTAGGGGCATTTTCGATTGCCTTGCAGTCATAGTTAAGCCTGATCGTAGCTCTTTGCGATGCTAATTTCAGCCCTACTGCATCCCTGCTTATTCAGCACGATCGTAAGCGCTTCCTCTTCAGATGGCCTATATCCCCTGCCTCTTTTCGGCAGGCACGTAACCCCTGTCACATTCGGTTTGTAAGTCATCTTACTAAATAGCAAGAAAAGAAGCACACTTACATGATATGTGTGAAACCCTTGGTTTTAACATATTTTCTTCACAAACGTTTACTTTTCAAGAGTAAAAGAATTCAATTGTTTAGAGTTTATGAATCAGTAACATGACTTCTAAAGAGCAAGTATATATTCTCTTGTATTTAAATTAACACCACCAGACATGGTTTTCACACTAAACAAATATAAATGTTTGTGTGTCATTTTTCCATTCTAATAAAAACCCAAGAGCAAAGCAAGAATCCATTTATTATTCACCCAACTGTGTACATTATCAAATGTGCTATACGCGAATAAATAACAATAAATGGCCATATCCAAAAACGTGGCTAGATGCTTATTCTAAAGATGTCATATTTTGTATACTTTACATGTTCTAATGCATTATGTACAAGCTTATATGTACCCTGAATCTCAAACATGTTGCTAAACACTCACTGCTTCCTAAAAGCTTCATGGGATTGTACTATCATTAGTAATCGCTCCTTGATTTAAATGGTTGTAAGATGCTGAAATGCATCTCTCAAATCTATGAAACAAGCTACTGATTAGACAAGACAAGTAACAATGTTGGTGCTCAGTAAATCCCAAGGGCAAATCTACAATGTGGGTTTCAAGTACCAGTGTACCACTACTCTTGGTCACCAGGGGCGGATCCAGCCCACAACAAGGGGGTTCCCGGGCCCCCCTGACTTTGGCCCAGTAACAAAGAAATTTTCTAATTTTCTAATGGACTCTCATTATAAATACTATTGGGCCCCCAAGTCTTTAAGTGAACTTTTTATGTAATTACAATCAGACCCTATCAGGACTATAAATACAAAGAAATATGGGCTGGGCTCATTTTTACCATGCCAATTAATTGACTATTACTTTTCAAGAAATATGGGCTTATTTTTACCTTGATTCATGTTATTTGATTGCTGCTTACATGTTACATGTGGTTGTTTCGATGCTATTTGAACTGCTTTTGGGTGTTCTGTTGTTTTTTGCGTAGTTTTTGTGATCTTCTATTTGTGAGCTAATTTATGCCCCCCACGCCTTAAATTCCTGGATCCGCCACTGTTGGTCACTATTGTTTTACACAACGCTCTATACTTCATTTGTTAAGACTGGGTTCTCTGCCCTTGATCGCGATGCCTTACAATGTTGATCGTTAAGATCTGTCGAGCCACTTGCTCGGACTATCACCATTTCCAGGCCTGCTTTGCAGCCCACCTCAGGGTCCATTTGCAGCCCATTTTCGAGCCTAATTGCAGCCCTCTTCAGGCCTCAATTATAGCAGCATTCAAGGGATCATAGCCACATTGCCAGGCTGATTTGCAGCCACATTTCAAGGCATGCTGGTAGCCTCTTTTGGGCTTGCTCGAGAAACCTTCTTGAGCTACCTACCAAGCTATCTGCTGCATTTGGTTTATTTAAAATCAATCTGGTGGTCTTGAACATACCACACAAAGTCAGTAACAGATTTGATCGTAGTCGCAGCTCACAGATTGCCCATGGTAACAGCCCACCTATCGTTTTGATCGCACCCGTGCAAGTTTATTGTACAAGAATCAAGGCGATGTATTGTCATTTTAAGTTCAACACTACTAAACAGTGTTAGCAATATTGAACTGGGGGAACCATGGTGCAATATTGACCTTGATGGGTTGTACGTTAGGTGTTCAAGAAAATGCAGGGCTTAATTGGCTGCCATGTTTCGTTCGCCTACTCGATTGGCATGATCAGGAGGGCCTATCGGCTACTCATTGGCCTGATCTCTGCTTGGGCCATCATACAATCCACTGGCCCCATCATCCTTGCAATTCATCTGCCCATGCCTCCTACGTGAACTATCTGCTCGTGACCTTGCTTGAACCATCATTGCTGTAACACTTCGCAAATTTAAACGCGATTATTAACGTTAATTGCACGCATTTTTAGGCTAATTCCCTACTTGAGTGAATTCACAACACATTTTAGAGGTAAGTCTAGCAAAGCCCAACTAGTTGATACGCTTAGTATTACTTATTTGTAATTAGATGTAATTACATACGAATCGAATTGGAAACAAACGCGACAAAAATATGTGACTGTTGGTGAACAAAATTATTTAATAAAACGAAATATTTAAATAACGATATTAACAATTAAATATTATGTCGATAATATTTACATATCATTTTATAATGTAAAACGTAAACTTGTATAGTTAAAATAAAACAAAGTTAAAATTTTATAACTAAATTAATTTGGTTTCATAAAAAGATCCTAATTAAAAATAAAATGAAATATGTAATTAAAAAAATATATTAGTTAAAATAAAGTAACATTAACGATCGGGTAAACGAACACGGGTAAAATACCACAAGATGAGGAGGGAGGCAAATCACCTACCAAAACCCACCTCCCCACCCTTTCTTCCTTTCATTTCCATCTTTCATCTTCTCTCTCTATCTCTCACTTTCTCTATCTCTTTCTCACTCTAAAACCCACCACCAAAATCACACAAAAACCACAAAAACTACCACAAAAACGTCAAGAATCACCGAGCTTCTTTAGGAAAAACGTTCACGAGATCACGATCTACCTTTTTACCTTTTCGGATTTCAAATCTGACACTCGTAAGTTTCCGACAAATCCCGCAAATCCTTAGATTTCGAAGTTTTCTTTCATGTTTCATGTTTAGTATACTTAGATTACCATGTTTTAGTGATTTATACAACCGAAAACGTCCAAAATCGACCAAAAACCTGACTTTTTCAAGCTGTTCGTCGAACAGTTGGAAGTGTCGTTATGTGCCAAAAACAGTGCTAGCGACACTAGCTAAGTGTCGCTATGCCTAAGTGTCGCCCCTATAGCGACACTACTTAAGTGTCGCCGAAATACTTAACCAGATCCATCCTAGCGACACTACTTTAGTGACGCCATAATTGAACAAGTGTCGCCTATAGCGACACTAACCAAGTGTCGCTACTCAATTGAAAATCAGAAATCTAGCGACACTCAGTAAGTGTCGCCTAACTAGTGTCGCCTATAGCGACACTAGACCAGTGTCGCCAAAAACAGAAAACTTGCAACTTATTTTTGAACTAAGTGTTGAACTTAACCGGAAACGAATATTTACATACGATACGATATACGAACGATACAAACATTACAAACACACTTATTTTGCTGAAATTATGATTTCAAACTATCACCAACGAGTCGTATACATTTTCACAAACAACGAAATACAAACTTAAACATTTAACCGAACGATTTGGACATGACTTGGTTGTACGAACACTAGCATGGGTGATCGACTAGGACATCCACATTACTTATTAAATCTCGTACGGTTAGGACGTTAGGAGATCTCGGACTGTACTTGGGCTTAGGCTTTGCTAGCACTCGCACAACTACTTAACTCAACAGGTGAGTTCACAGCCCCTACTTTTACTGTTTTAACTACTTTGGGGTGGAAAACATAGTCAACTGTTTAAACTGTTTAACTGTTTTATTAATTGCCATAACTGCTCTTACTTACATGATTGTTTATCATACGTGTTTTACTCGAACTATTAGAGTACTTTGAACTATTGAACTGTTGTGTGAACTTTGTTTATGAAATGACATTTTCATACTATAAACTAACCAAACATGATAAACTATTCGACAAACTGTTTTAACAAGACCGGAGAACGACCGGTAAACTGTTTTGATTTGACCGGAGAACGACCGGTACTTTTATGAAAACGCTGGAGAACGACCAGCAACGTATTTTAGCGCCAGAGAACGACTGGCCACTGGACGGGAGAACGACCCGTGCGTCTTTGGATGGGAGAACGACCCATGCGTATTGACCGGAGAACGACCGGTACTGTGTTTCGCTGGAGAACGACCAACAGTGTTTGGACGGGAGAACGACCCGTGCGTATTAAACTGTTTTATTTGAACGGGAGAACGACCCGTGCGTATTTGGCCGGAGAACGACCGGTACTGTTTGTAAACCGCTGGAGAACGACCAGCACGTGTTTTAAACTGACATTTTGGGTAACATCCCACGTAAACTAAACTTTGGGCGAACAACCCACTAAACTTATACTTTGGATAACATTCCACTAAACTTTACCTGACTGTTATGGCAATAACTATTTGTGAACGTATTTGTGAACGTATATGATTTAAACAACTGTGCTTACAAACTTGTTACAACTATTGAAATCATAAAACCTGTGAATTCACTCAACCTAGTTGTTGACTTTTACTATGTTTTTCAGGGAATTAGCTGCGCATGTAAGAATCGCCAACACACATGGAGAATTAGGCGACCCATGAAGTTTTAGGATGCCAACTTTTTGGAAACATAGGGATTTCTCTAGTATAACTGAAACTGTTTTAGTCATATTCCAGAAATCTACTTTTGTAAACTTATTCCTTTTAACTTGTACGATTCGATGAATCGTAAACTTTGTAATTAAATACTTTGGCATCTTAATGTATATATTGTTCTGTTGTAATCATATGCTCTGATACGTATGCATGCTTTGTTATTGTGGCACCCCCGTACTTAAACTAAAAGCTTCCGCTAAACAAAACAGACGAATTCGGGGGTGTTACAATTGCAATGACTTCTGCTCGTGGCACCTGCCCGAATTATCTATCCTGGCCACCTACCCAAGCCATATGATCCGGTCTGTAAGTTTTCTGTTCAAAAGGATACACCAAACTCAATACTGTGTGTAAATTTAGATGCAGACCTGAAATCATAAATCACTTAGATTTGTGCAAGGGTCTGAATCACAATATGCTTATCCTTAGGAAACTCTTACAAAATATGCCGCAACCGTTGCTTACAAAAATGGGTTTTATAAACAATGATTCAGATTTAAAGTCAATGGAAAGTTTTTAATATGAAAGGTTTATTACGATTTTGATACAAGACCGAGAACTTTGCCATTATTTTTAAGTGCGAAACAAAGAAACATTTAAAAACAAGGCTTGCACTTTATGATGGCAAATATCATCAAAGTTTGTTGTCTATGAATGAACCCATTTTTCTTTATTGCTATTGAATTTTAACAGGCATGAGAAGTTTTATCATGTATCTCATGATAGTATTTGCACATGCCATGATGGGGCAAGTGTTCATGGTATAAGTTCAACCTAATGTGATTAACGCAGTTCAAAAATGAAATCATATTATAGTTAGAGCTGCTAAATTGATTTTCAGCTAAACCACATGGTAATAAAACATAGAAATGCTTTTATCATGCTTACACAAAAATCTCATTGTTCTTTGAACTGCAATCACCAAAATGTTTGCTAAAAGAAAATCACAAGAAATATGTACAAGTATCTACAGCGTTGGTAAATAACTCATTCGATTGTCATTTGAATACAACAAGAAAGCAAAATGGCTTTCACCTGCTGATGACCTTTTGTCTTTTATGTCCCTGTCTATCATAATTTGTTTTTGAGATATACACACAGCATGCAAAAAGAAATGATACAAAAAAGGAAAGATCCTAGTAGCTACAAAGAAGCTTCTTGGCGACTGATCTCAAGCCTAGAACTGCCTGATCACAGACCTGCACCCGTCTAGAGACCTCTGCTCAGGCCATTTGGCGAGCCCTCTGCTGAGCCATCTATCAAATTCGGTTTGTAAGTCATTCTACTAAAATAGCAAGGAAAAGAAACACACATAAATGATATGTGTGAAACTCTCGGTTTTAACATATTTTCTTCACAAAGGTTTGTTTTTCAAGAGTAAAGAACTCAATTATTTGAGTTTCTGAATCACTAACATGACTTCTAAAGTGCAAGAGTTAAATGTGTTCTTGTATTTAACTTACAACCATCAGACTTGGTTTTATACGACACAAAAGTACAAGTTTGTTTATATACAAAAGCCAGGGCAAATCAAGAATCTATTTATATATGCTCGACTGTGTACATTATCCATTGTCAAATCTGATCCAATGGCCAGACCCACGTACCAATCGACCTGCACTTGAATTTCTATTTATTACTACTGATATTTTTTTGTGATTGACGCCGAGTGTTGTTAATTAAAGGTTGTATGCACAACTTGGTGGTTCCGAGAACCAACCTAGCTCAGGTGTATTTTTGTCAACAGAAAAGAAATACCTGGTCGCACAATGTTGTTGCTTGGTAGCAGGATTGCAAACCTGGTTTGCAGGCATAATTCGCAGCCCCTTTGCGTCTGATTTACAGCCCGATTCGCTGCTGATCTCAGCCATGCTCATGACTGAATGCAGCCCTTTCGTGCATAATTTGCAGCCTTTCGGTTTAGATTTTGCAGCCATATACGCGCCTGCTCGCAGCCACATTCAGGGCCTGCTTTCACCTATGTATCGAGGCTATATGAAGCCACAATCAGGCTTGATCTCAGGCCTGTTTCTGCCTTATCTTAACGACCCTTTCTCGAGGTCTCTGTTGCATCTCTTCAGTGCTCTATTGAGCTTGCTGCTGTCTGATCTTTATGCCCACTCCAAATTCGGTCTGTAAGTTTTCCATCTAATTAACACATACTACTACGTGTAAGATTGGATTCATGTGTTCAAAGAATTGGACCACCATCTGCTTATCTTTACAAAACTCATACCATATATTTCAAACCTCGTCGCTCACAAAAGGCGGGTTTAGAAATGCTACCCACATATGGGTTCACGAAAGTTTCTAAATAAATAAAAAAAACAGCTTGCTGAAGCGTTAACTCGCGAAAATATTTGTCTTAATTTTTTGAAGTTTAAAAATAAAGATAATTACAATAAGACTTGCATTTTATATTTACAGTGGTCACCAGATTTTTGTTGACCAATTATATGTGAGCAACTATGAACAAATGAGCAGATGTGTCCTACATATATTTCCTTCCAGCATTTCCAAAATCATGATGCCCATGGTATAAACAAGCAAAGCATGGGTATAACCTAAAAGACATATGCTCTTGCCATCTATTTTCTTACTTTGTAGACACAATTTTAGACAAACTATTAGACAATGGAACGATTTAATCAATAAAGGTAGATGAGCATATGCAGCCTATAAGTTTATGATAGCACATACATTCATCTTGATGCTGCTGATCTTGGTTAGTCCAATGCTTCACATTCTTTTCGCAAAATTCGTGCTTCATATTATTTCAACTAATGGTATAATTCATGCGATTCATGATATGTTCAAACAACTTGGTCATTTAATATATAGTGGCACCTCATTGCCCAGATAATTTACAGTTGCAACCTGGGTGCTCGATTAGATGACCAAATAAAAAAAAAAAAGAATTTTGTCGCACCTACTTTTTATTACGGTTGATTCTTATCAAATCTTACATGTTCAAGTTTGTACAAGCAATTCGATGGTTCTTCGAACCAATATCACACAAGATCAGCATGGTCTGATCGTAGCCCGCGCGCTGCTCCGGATCACAAGCCACGTGTTATGATCATATCCAGATTGAGCTTTTAAGCTGTATTTATCAAACAGGATTGAGCTTTTAAGCTCTACTTACAGATTGAGCTATTAAGCTCCAGTTATCAAACAGGATTAAGCTTTCAAGCTCTGCTTTTCAGATTGAGCTATTAAGCTCTACTTACTACACATGGGCGAGTTATTATGTTGTGCTTTTATATTAAGCTCTTAAGCTCTGCTATCAAAACGAGCTTTTAAGCTCTGCCTTTCAGACATAGATGAGCTATTAAGCTCTGCTTTCCAGGATGAGCTTTGCCTTTGGGTTGAGCAACCATAAACCTTCAAGAAGGTCATTAAGGCCTATATACGGTACCAACATAAAAAATGTTACTTGTGAACAACTGATGTAAGCCTGGAAGGGAATGATCACCCCCTCTGCCATTATATGTTTATCGCTTTTCAAGACATTCAATAAAATCAAGTTGTTCATGTCAAAATGTTGTAATTTCTTTTTATATATATACAATTGTTTACCAGCGTGTCAGGAGCACTACTTTTTATAAGTATGTCAAAAGCACGTAAAGTTGTTTACCATCATGTCAGGAGCACTACTTTTTATAAGTATGTTAAAAGCACGAGGCCACCCCGTTGGTCGGAACTACCCCATGTAGTTCCACGTTGCCCCACTCCCTGCACTTGGCTAACAGAATCATCCAAAATCGCAGACAGGATTGGCGGTCCTGCCATAGTGGAAGGTGAATTCTAGCCCTATCCCCGGTAGAGATTCACCTCAACCAATAGGTTGTGTAACAACTCGCAAATTTAAACGCGATTAATTATATTAATCACTTGCATTATTAGGCTAATTCCCTACTTGAGTGAATTCACAACACATTTTAGAGGTAAGTCTAGCATAGCCCAACTAGTTAGTACGCGTAGTATTACGTATATGTAATTAGTTATAATTACATACAGATCAATTTGAAAACAAACGCGACAAAAACGTACGACTGTTGGTGAACAAAATTATTTAATAAAACGAAATTATTAAATAACGTAGTAGCGAATAAATATTTTGTCAAAAATATTTACAAATAATTTTATAACGCAAAACGTCAAAACGTATAATTAAAATAAAACAAAGTTTAAAAATTTTATAACTTAATTCAATTTGGTTTTATAAAAAGATCCTAATTAGAATTATAAAGAAATATGTAATTAAAATGTATTAATATAAAATATTGTAACATTTAACGATCGGATAAACGAACACGGAACGCAAATACGGAGGCGAAAATGGGGAACAAAACCCCATCCACCTCCTCCTTTTCTTTCACTTTCACCATCCACTCTCTCTCTCTCTTCTTTTCTTTTCTCCTCCTTCTCTCTAAAACTCATTCAAAAATCACACAAATCACACCAAAACTACGCTAAAACGACGCCGAATCACCATACTCCTTTGGAATTAAACGACCACGAGACTCCGATCTACATTTCTATCTTTTCGGATTTCAAATCCGACACTCGTAAGTTTCCGACAAATCCCGCAAATTTTTAGATTTCAAAGTTATAATTGTTATTTAGTGTTTAATATACTTAGATTTACATGTTTTAGTGTTTTATACAACCGAAAACGTCCAAAACCGACCCGAAACTCGTTATTTTTGATCTGTCCGTCGAACAGGCGACTACGTCGCATTTGGCCCAAAAACAGTAGTGCGACGTAGGCCTTTACGTCGCATTACCCTTCCCTACGTCGCACATAGCGACGCAACCCACTACGTCGCATTAAATTGCGAACGTCGCCTAGCGACGCAACCACTACGTCGCATTAAATTGCGAACGTCGCCTATGCGACGCAACCCACTACGTCGCATTAAATTGCGAACGTCGCCTATGCGACGCAACCCACTACGTCGCATTAAATTGCGAACGTCGCCTATGCGACGCAACCCATGACGTCGCAAAACCTGAATGCGACGTAGACCCGTACGTCGCACCCTACGTCGCATAACAACCCAGCGTCGCACCTTACGTCGCTAAAAACAGGAAGTTTAAAAACTTGTTTTCACTAAGTGTCGAACTAACCAGAAACGCATATCTTTATACAAATTCGATTCACGAGCCTTACAAACAATTCAAACATACTTGTTTTATCGAAATGTTGATTTCAAACTTTCACCAACGAGTCGTATACGTTTTTACAAACAACGAAATACAAACATAAACATTAAACGAACGATTTGGACGTGACTTGGTTGTACAAACACTAGCATGGATGATTAGTTTAGACATCCACATACTTATTAAATCTCGTACGTTTAGGACGTTAGGAGATTTCAGACCGTACTTGGGCTTAGGTTTGCTAGCACTCGCACAACTACTTAAACTCAACAGGTGAGTTCACAGCCCCTACTTTTACTGATTTAACTGCTTTTGAACAGGGGTGGAAAACATAGACACTGTTTTACTGATTGTCATAACCGCTTTTACTATATGATTATTTATCATACTGTTTACTCGAACAATTAGAGTACTGGAACTGTTAAACTGTTATACAAACTGTTTATGACTGCGGTCAACTACTACAACTGTCTGAACTAAATGGTATTTTATACAAAAACTAAACTGAGAATATGCTGGGGAACGACCAGCTACACACTTTATTACTAGCTTTTATGAAACAACATTTTCATAAACACACAGAAAGTCCCTACGTCTTGGGCAAACAGAAAGTCCCTACTTCTTGGGCAAGGTGCCATCCTACGCCTTGGATGAAGGCTCTACTTCTTGAGCAGATGGGTCCTACGTCTTGGATGCCAGTCCTACTTCTTGGACACAACTTATACAAGTCCCTACTTCTTGGGCACATACATAGAAGTCCCTACCGCTTGGGCAGATACTGATGGGTCCTACTTCTTGGACAAACAATTTAAATCCCTACTTCTTGGGTAAACCAATAGGATACTGCTTTCCTACCAAACTTAAACTGTATTTGGGGCGAGCAACCCACTAAACTTATACTCTGGGTGAACAACCCACTAAACTTGTATTTGGATTACATTCCACTAAACGTATTTTCGACTATTATGGCAATACTATTGGGAACGTATTTGGATAACAACTGTGCTTACAAACTTGATTCAACTTGTGTAAACATAAAACCTGTGAATTTACTCAACCTAGTTGTTGACTTTTACTATGTTTTTCAGGGAATTAGCTGCGCATGTAAGAATCGCCAACACATGGAGAATTAGGCGACCCGTGAAGCTTTAGGATGCCAACTTTTTGGAAAAACTTATGGATTTCTCTAGTATAACCGAAACTGTTTTGTCATATTTTAGAAATCCACTTTTGTATACATAATACTTTCAACTTGTGCGATTTGATAAATCGTAAACTTTGTAATTTACACTTTTGGCATCTTAATATATTGTTCTGTTGTAATCATAAGCTCTGATACGTATGCATGCTTTATTATTGTGACACCCCAACACTTTAACTAAACGCTTCCGCTAAACGAATTTGGGGGTGTTACAGGTTGGCTAGTGATGAATCAGACCAAGACAGGAATGACACAAGCATCCGCCAATAGGCTTGCTAGCTGATCATTCCTGTACCGAAGGCAATCTAGAATTTGCCAAGTCATGACTAACCAGACAAAATTAAAACAAAACAAATAAACAAAATTATACTAGTTTAAAATCAAAATCTATTACAAGTCAATCGTGTGCTGCATCACAACATTTAGTTCAACATGGTTCTTGATAAAATTACCATATGGAACTGGGGGAGTGATTATATACTATATGTCACCCCCAAACAGTATACTATGTCAGTTCTATAGACTCGCCACTATTGCAGTTATGTTGCTAACTGCCCTGCACTTCTCATCACCCAAATAATGGCGTGCTTATTTTGCTAGCAGGTTCATAGTCGCAGGTTCATTGTCAGGACTGACTCTGACCAGACTACTTTTTTTTACATGTCTTTACAAGACATCCATGCTATGGTCGTACTTACATTATTTACATATTGTTAGCATACTCATTATTGCAGGTTCTTTGGCCAGATTATCTTATTTTTGCAGGTCTTTTGACATTTTGACATGTCTCCATGCTAGAGCTAGAGCGATACTACTATGCTCGCAGGTTCAGTGTCCCTCTGGGCGAACTTCTATATCAAGTTTTTGGCAACAACATATTTATAGTTCGACATGACAATTATAAACTTGTCATACCGAACTAGGGGGACTTCATCATGTACCATATACTTGGGCTCCCTAGCCCATGGGCTTGCCTATTGGGCCTGCCCCTTCCCCCTTATAAGGAGGGAAACCCTAGCTAATAAGGAACAATCAATAACACGACAATACAAGGAGGAGCCTCAATGCTTTCTCCACGATCTTCAACCAAGGATGAGTCGTGCTCACCACCGAAACCCATCTTCATAGATGGTAACAAGCCGATTCTCGCCACCCTTAGTTTCGTTCTATACACTCTAACGGGTCCTTACGCAAGTCGCGGAGAGCATCGAATCGGTCCAATCCAATCCGCACTCAAGTGTAAAAATATGCTTGATCAGAGATCAACATATATCTTGAGACTGCATGGACCTTATGTAACTTTCTTCCGTTGTTGGCTGAGTTCCAGTTTCGGGCATATGGAACGTCCTATCTGAAAACTGATAACCGAGCAAAGTATGTTCGGAGAGCTGAGAATCTAGCAACAACATCTAATGTAAAAGAGATACTTACTTACTTAGACAATGACACCCTTTTTGGCAGTGTATTATCGTGGATAGATGTTAAGCGACCCATGGAGGCTTTGATGGATCCTGAAACATGTTCTAGAATCTCTGATGTATTCCAGGTAAGGAAGAAATATGCGCCTACAGGCCAGGCCTTGATCACGACATCTGTTGCAATTATAAGTACACTAGAAAAGGCTAATAATTGGTGGGCTAGAATTAAACAAGAGGGAAACTACAACGATGAAAAATTGATAGCCATTTCTGAAAAGATATTGGCAGATCCTTGGAAGTACCATATGATGTGTCATCATTATGGCGTGAAAGAAAAAAGTGAAGCGGAATCAAAAGAAGTTGAAGAAGGTAAGAAGTTAGCTACTATGTTTGCTCCTGTTTTGCAGGCATATTCTGATGCATTTTTGGCTAAAACTGATTTAGGAAAAGCCAAGGCGTTGAGGAAGTATGCAAAGGCGAACGAACCATTGTATTCAAGAGCTGTCAAAGAATTCAGGACTGCAAAGAGAAAGCTTGGTAATAAAGTTGCGGATAACGAGTCATTCAAACCAGAGAACATATTCCTCAGCTGGATATTTCAACCGGAGAAATTCCAAAGGCAAATGAATCGCTAGGAGTAGTCTGAGTTGATAGCATTTCGACTGGAACAGTACGTCTCCAGTATTTTACTATTTTGTGGTGGATGATTGAATATATATAAAACATTTGTTGGTAGTTTCGTTTATTTATATCTTTAATTCGATCTATCCTAATGTTTTTGGCTTATGCTTCATCTCTTTCTGTCGACATGTGATGATCATTGGTTTGGTATCATAGTATTTGTTCTTGTCATATACAGTATATTTTAATGAATTTTGCAGCAAATATATGACCAGGTTCAACGCATTAATATTAACCAATGGAAATGTGACACGTTTACAGATTTATACGGAGTATAATTTACAGATTTATACGGAGTATAATTTCTATTTTATTATAAAAATAATAAATAAAAATTCAAACTAATTAACTTAAAAATATTCACACTTTTTGATTTCTTGCGCGATTCATGCCTTTTGAGAAAACAAATTCCAGTCTAAAACCCCAACAGAATCTTCCATTATAGTAATACAGCAGCCGCCTTTCTGAATTGAACCGATCAGAAAACATGACGACGGAAGATTTTCGGGTACTAGACGAGAAATCATTAAGAGAATACATAAAAGCCACACCATCTTTGTGTTCCAAGCTAGGGAATGAAGTTGATAAGTTGATAGTCAAAGAAGTTGGGGATGGCAATCTTAATTTCGTCTATATCGTTATCTCTCCTTCCGGTTCAATCGTCGTTAAACAGGTTTCTATTTTTATTTTCCCCCACTTAAAAGAGTTAATTAATTAATATTTTTAGTTTCATTAGACCTTGGGGGGATATAGCTAGTCAACAATCACAAACATCACTTGTTCGTCTATTTATATTCCCCAATTAACCAGTTGAATGCCATCTAGGGTTCTTATGGATCATATACCAAATCCCATAATAGGGTAACTAAGGTTTTTGACTAAATTTCTGATTTTTCTTATATTTATTTTGATAAAAAATGAACATTTACTCCTTTTATGAGCAATATTGAACTTACACTCCTTTAAACGTGCAAATGAACTTACGTTACCTACATCGACATTTTTTTTTCCTAAAATCTCTCTTCTCTCTTATCTATTACAAGAGAAGGCTAATTAACTAATCATCTCCTAAGTCAACCCACAAGAATTAATCTTCCCCTTTCATTGGCTTAGTCAAATTAATCATATCCCTTGATTGTCATTAACAAGGTGATTAATTAATCTTAATATTTTTGACCTAATTTTTTCCAACCATGCCCTTTAGATCCAGTGCCCATCCTTTTCCTTTTGTTTGAAAATAAAAAACGTCGGCCAATGAAATAAAAAAAAAAGACCGCTCAACCAAAACACAGATAGTCCAATCGCTGCAATTGAGAGTGATGATCAGGAGATCCCAAATCGCACGACGATTAAGCAAGATGTGTAATCCAATCGAATATCTCCTACCTCAGCGAATCTTTTTGTGTTGGTTCGATTGCGGACAACCCCGTTAATATAAAGGAGATCCCAAATCGCACGACGATTAAGCAAGATGTGTTTTCCAATCGAATATCTTCTACCTCAGCGAATCTTTGTGTGTTCGTTCGATTGCGGACAAACCCGTTAATATAACGGTAACATTTTTTTTCGTCAATACCCTGCTTTCTAATGATATGTTATGTTATTATTGCACCATTACATAGAATTGTTATTAATTAAGGACTATGTTCATTCCTAAAGCAATAAGAAAGTTGTATATGAACAAACACAATTGATAGAATTGTTGAGAATTTACGTGATATATGGTTTACTCAGTGAGGATGTTACGGCTTATAATAATGTATCTGTTGTTGTTTGATTATGATAACGCACTTGAAAGTGTGAGACCTTTTGATACATTATATTGATATTTTGTGTGCCTTAATGTTCCTTTTTAATTTGTTTATGATTTTAAATACTGAATTACTATGTTGATGATTGTGACCTTACTTCAGCTTCATCTAATAGGGTCATGAAACTATATTTTCAAGCTAGATACGTTACCCATCTAGCAACAAATGTTGTATCTAGCTGATCACAATTGCATAGTTGGGTGGTATCTTTAGGGTTCTTCTTATAATGGTCTAAATAAACGGTGCTATTCAATTAGTCAGTGGCCTCAGTGGACACTATCCAATAAGTTTGCTTCCTTCTCGAAGTGTTCTATATGTGTTTTAGGATGGAGAAAATAGACCTGAAAGTTCAAGTAGTTAAGCAAACTTATTGGGTACCAGTGTACCATCGTAGCAGTGTCTGGAGGAATTTTGTTCACATTGTATCATGGCCCAACATTCATTCACCCGACCATTTCCCCTTATTTGACCAATCAGCTTCTTTCGTCATCATCAATTTGGATTAAAGGAAGGTCTAATGATCCTTAGCGGTGGATTCTTTGGTTGCATCTGGTATGTTTTATAGGTAAGATTTCCCTCAACTACATAAAAAGCTAGATTAGTTTTCCGCTATTGGTTTTTATCACTTTAGGCATCGGGGCGACATTGATTAGAAAGTAACCAGCACTACTATAAATTGTAACAAAATCTTATATTTTCAACATTAATATCTATAGATTTTGGTTTTAGGTTGTTGACTGCTGCTTTGGAATCCTTTTGATTTCATATGGTCTTTAAGTTACCTGAATGAATAAAAAGACTGATGTTTGTGATGATAGTAGATTAAATCTTAGTATGTATGATGTCAAAACAAGTCTCTTTATTTGTATTCTTTTGGGTTCCGTCTTTTTTGCTTTTCTAGAAAATGGATCTACAGTTGCATTTCGAATTTCATATCTATGGGATTCACAAAATCAAAAATTTGATGCCCTAAATGTTAAAGATCACTTGAAACTCTGTTTTCCCTCAACATAACAACTGTTCATTTGATGCATGTAATACGGAAGAATGATAATCTATAATTTTCTCGTGACATCTTTTATCAAAATTTCAGGGATAAGCTCGAGATGAAAGCAGTCAAAGATGGGTCAGCCAGTTATGCAGCCTTAGAGAAGAAAGCTGCACTGTATGAAAAGTTGTCAAAGGGAGAACTATCCGATGAGGAAGATAAAGATAAATATTGTGTTGATTTCTTCGGTAAACGCATCGTAAAAGAATTTCAGAAACCTAAGGGACATTATATGTTTTCCACTGAAGTGGCAGAACGCCTGACAGGGATGATGGGCCTGTATTACCTGATACACGAACTATGGTAATTGCACTTCTCATTTCTGTACATATAGTCTGATCGTGACATTTTGAGTAGAATATCTTGTGATCACGAAAATGCTTTATGATGTAATCATTCTAATCAAAGATTAGAATTATAATGTGTGTATACTGCATAGGCTGTTTGTGCTCATCTTGGTCAGAAACTTGCAGAAAATTGTAATAAAAAATGGCCCTAACTTGAACATAGCTCGAGGTTTTTTACTTTACATATAAGGATTCTTAACCTGCAACCTTTTGGCACCTCATCAAGGCAATATATATGTTTGTTTTAGTGGTTTTTATCACTGTTTTATGTTTTGGCCTAAATTGGTACAAATAAACCGTACTTGGATGGCTTGTAATACTGTTCTGATTATATGTTGTTGTAGTCTTTCTCCGTTTGTAGCTATTGACATCTCATGAATCTGATTACATTGAATACAAATAGTGTTGCCAGATGTTTTAATTAATGTATAACCTAATTGATTTGTTTTTTTGGGCCCAATTTTTTTCAGGGAAGTTCATGAATAAATCAATTAAGCTTGGGAGAAAGTATCTGAACTGAAAGTTTGCAGGCAAGAGCAGGCTACAGTTCGGCAAGAGAAGTTGAAACAACCATATCTGAGGAAGCAGTTGGAGAAAGTGAAAGCTCAATCAAGGGAACAATACATGATTGGCTGTCAATGTAAGAATTATTTACTTTAACCAACTCAAAGTATTTAGAAGTGACATTAATCGTAGACGAACGCTAGCAAAAAGCCTATGTTTTTATTAACATTAAATGATTTACCCATCTAACGAATTCATTAAACTCGACTCAAAACACATTTTGATCATGTACATAACTTTAATGAATGGGATAGGCATGCAGGTTTGCCTTCTAATTTATATATTGCTTTGCATACACTTAAGTTCCGTTTTGTAGTATACAACATAGACTATAAATGTAAATATATACTACTTTGTATGGCGTGAATTTTCTATGCATAAGCCCTTAGTTTCGGTTTTTTAGATATAGTATCTACATATGTAAGTGTGCATTTGTGTGTACAAATTACTAAAGGTTCTGTTTTTTCTTAAAATTATCCATCCAAGTTCATTAAAATATTAAATCACTTGGCTCTGCCCTCGGGTCTAATGTTTCTCGATTTCACTCAACATAAAAGAGCTTATTTTACTTTGATATAATTGTATATCTGTAACTAAAAGCATTCATATTTCATACATTGTATTGCTCTATCCCAAGTCAAATTCTATCACGTGAATAAGAGGTAGTTAGATAGATGAATGGGCTGAGCAATGTGTCAAAATGGGTTGGGTTTACCCATAAACATTTATTCATTTCAATAATATTTTAAATATATGAACATTTTCTTCTTATGCTTCCGTGTACTTGCTGTTACTATTTTCTCTATCAGTTTAGTTATTACATTTTGTGCAACTTAGGCATCTCAGATGGTTAATGTCACAAATTATTTGTTTGTAGAGACATAAGTGTCAGCTACTATCAGTGCAGCTATCAAGGTATCATCTTCTTCTGAATTGTGTAATAATAATTGGTTATAGGTGACTGTGTGGTCTGTTAAATGTGTTGAGTTGCATAATATTTAGCTCTTAAAGGGAAGTGGGTTCAAGATGCATAATGTTTCGCTAAATTGAAAAATGTGCAAATTCCATTTTTAGCAGATTAGTAGTTGTAGATTGGATCATAAAGTGTTTACTGGTTGATTGGTTGACCCTCTTATCTATTCAGCACATTATGTCACCTATGTTTGTATTGCATATATGATGTTGCGTAGTTACTGATACGTGTGGCAAGATGGGTGGTAGATTATTTATCTGGGTGATGTTAAAAAAGTGCCTTTTTAAAGTATGGGTCAAAATGACATCATTAATATTGAAATATAAATAGTTTACACGGGAATGTTAGAAGTTCAACATACCGTCACTAACCGAATGACATGGTCTGAAATGTGTTATCATACACAAGCATGTAACAAAATCCTGCATCATCATATTCTTATAAAAAAATACCAGTGTGGGTTTGATCCTTTGCTACATAAATTCGTACATCAGTCCATCTATTGTATTCTCTTTGCTTTACATTGCATATACTACTACACTTCTGTTAATCTGTTATATGCATTTGCTACCTGGTACATTGGGATCACGTGTGTTTCGAGTTCCTATTCCCACATATATTGTCAACTACTCATAAATGTTTCTTGAGCACACTATTACTTACACTCCTACTTTTTGTTTGTAAAATATCTGTGTTTGCTGTCTTGAGCTAGATGTCTGGTTTAGTTCTACATTCTGAAAGATTCAGCATCAATGGTGGCATCCTTAATTGTGGTCCAAGTTCTACTACTTCTATGAGTGACTTTAACTGTGTTTTTAAGTATTCTCACAATTCTTTATGGCCATTGTTCATTGTGCTTATAAAAAGGAGCTGAACCAAGGTACCTTGAGGCAGCAAATACGCAAATGCACACTCTGAAGGATGGAAAAAAATTTGTATGCTACTTTAAAATCCAATCAGATGAAGGTAAGATTTATGTTACATATAATCAATTTATGAATGGCTGTACTTTAAAGATTTGGTATAATGTATTGACATGTTCTATGTTGGTTATATCATTTTTTTTAATACGTCTAAATGTATTGATGGTTCTACTGAAGTTCTTTTTTTCATGCAGCAAAATCAACTCCCTTATTTATTAAAATATTAATTGCACAACCAAACCATAACTTGAACAAGTGCTTCAGGTCAACACTACCAAATCCGTCATCTCAACCATTAGCAATATATAGAGTTGGCAATCTCAGCTGATTACCTTATGTGCCAATACATTGTTCGATTACTAAAAAGTTGACTGTAGAATCTCTTTGCATTTTGATAAAGTATGCCCATGTCATTACCAGCAAAGTTTCTCTGTATCAAGATAAGCTATTATTTTATATATGTTAGAATGTTTTTCTGGATTAATATTGTTTCACGTCTGTTATCATGTCTTTGGGCTACATGTATAAAGAATTTCAAAACTTTGATTGGATTATAAAACTGAGTTTTTATTTTTTTATAATGTTGTGTAATTTTTTATAATGACTCTACTTGCAATCTTGCCAACCAATAAATATAGCTCTTAATACATAAACTAATTTATGTAATATTTTTTTATATAAATTTTGTAGATCAAGCTTCATAAAATATTAGGCTGCATTTGATTCACGGAATGTTTATGATGAAATTGAAATTTATCAAAGAAAAAGGATTTTCAATTGCTTTGGCAAAGGAAATTTTATGGATTTCAATTTTCTTAATTACTCAATCAAAAAAGCTAAGAAATGGAATCTTGATTTCAATTCTATCGAGTTTTTATCAGTTTCTCGAAACAAGTGCAACAGCTTAACCGTGTTAATATATACTCCGTATTAGACTGAATTAATAAGTATTAAAAGTAAATGCTAATATTTAAAGAAATTTTGACTTTATTAAATACACTTCTATCGTTAGGTGTTATCACCACCACTTTTATCGTTCACAACTTTAACGTAGATGTGAACGTGTAGTAACAATCATCTATTTCAATGTACTTACGCAGTGTTAACAATACAAATATGTCACCATAAAAATGGCGTAATAAAACAAAATATAATATAAACATTGTATTATAATAATAATCATGTGGTAGCCCGCGAATTCGCGGGTTATGATCTAGTTTAATTTATAAGGGAACTAGAAGAGTATAAGTTATGCAACAGTCTTTTTAAAGTTTTTTGTTTCTGTGATGCTAAATATTTTTCGTTCTCTGTAGTGTGATCTTATATTCCTACTTTTAGTAGTGTATACTAAATGCGACACGGATATAATATGGATAATGGTATCGAGATTTATTCATGTTTACATTTTTTGTTATTGTATGTGTCTATGTTACTATGTTATAGAAGTTTTGTTGTATCTACGAAACTTTATAAGAAGTCTGATCTATATATATTTATGCCGGTTGTCGATACACACAAATAGAAGTTTCTTTGTGAAAGTTTCGTAATACATCAGTACATCAAAAGTATAATACACACATTATAAATTTCAAAAAGTTCCATACGCCTCTCCTCCCAATGGTGACGCAAACTGACGCATCAGTTGCCTGCCAGCTCAGCGCCACGTCAGCTTTTCCCCAAACTGACACAAACTGACACTCCACTGCCAACAGCAACATCACTTCCCTTATTTTCAGGGCCCCACACACTATTTAATCTATTTATTTAATACAATACTTACTTTATTTATTTAAAATAAAACTTAAATAAAACATTTTTATTAAGTTAAAAAACTTTTAGATTTCACTAATATGTTTAGCTTATATATTTAATTTAATTAGACAAAATAATTGTTTGAGTCCATTTTCAGTTTTTAACCCAATTAAAAATATAAGTGGCCCATTTTCAATTTAATTTTGGGTCTATTCTAATATAAAGTAGAAGCCCACACCTAAACTTAAGGGTAAATGACAAAAATCGGTAACGAACTGCCAAAATTTGTTCCAAGTATGCAACCTAACAATTTAATTACTCAAGTATGCAACAAACCGGATAGTTTCGTACTTAAGTCAGTAATATGGTAACCTGCAACCTGTTTGACCGGTCAACTTCTATTTTAAACAATTTTCATTTATTTATTAATGGTGACATGGAAATAAAAGATGACGTATTTGGCTGGAAATTGAGTTGGTCGGAAAAACGAAGAACACCGCCGGAAAAACGAAGAACACCGCCGAAAAATGAAGAACACCGCCGGAAAAACGAAGAACACCGCCGGAAAAACGAAGAACGCCGCCGGAAAAACGTATTTGGCTGGAAATTGAGTTTCAGTGCGATTATTTGCAGCGATCAAAAGCGTGATGATCATAGGAAGCTTTTCAACGGATTAGCTCCTCCAAAACTTCCTCAAATCAGTCCGTAATTCCTCAAAACAGTGGCGAAAATACAAAACCCAATTTTTGTTGAAAATTCCAAAATAAACGCACTTTTGTTGATAAATTCTTGAAATTTCTCCGTGAAATGTGTTCTAGAACTGATTTAGAACCAATATATAAGATTAATCTTGCAAAAAACAACAACAAAATCTTGATTTCAATATTTCCTGATGAACAGTAGACTTTCAAGCTGAAATTCTGATTCTGATAAGGTATTACAACGGCGACGGAAGCACGGTAGGCCTTTGATTAGTATTAGCATAATAAAATAGAATATACAAAAATAAAGGAGTGATTGCATGATTGGTCCATGGGAAACCTGCAACTAATCACCTAAACTCGTCGGAGATACTCTTCCTCGTGTGTACACATATTGCGTCCATTGTCTTCGATTATCATGTTGTGTAAAATTACACAACAATACATGATTCGCCATATTTTGTTGATGCTATATGGTCTAGCGGGGTTTTTCAAGATTTGCCAACGGCCTTGAAGTACCCCGAATGCCCGTTCCACATCTTTCCTTGCCGATTCTTGGTACCTCTTGAACCTTGACTCGGCTTCTGTTAACGGATACTTAAACGACTTCACAATCGTCGACCATTCCGGATATATTCCATCGCCGAGATAATACCCTTTGGTGAATTGTTGACCGGCAATAGTGAAGTTGACTTGAGGAGCTTGATCTTGTAGTAAGTCTTGGAATAAATCAGATTCATTGAGAACGTTGATGTCGTTGTTCAACCCGGCAGGACCAAAGAAAGCGTGCCAAATCCACAAGTCGTAGGAGGCAACGGCTTCAAGCATGATTGTTGGATAGCCGTGATCACCTCGAGTGTATTGACCCTGCCATGCAATTGGGCAATTTCTCCAAGCCCAGTGCATACAATCAATACTTCCAAGCATACCCGGAAAACCGTGTAGTTCCGCATGACGTTGATGCAATCGTTGCACATCATGGAGTGTTGGTTTTCTTAAATACTCACGTGAATACAGATGAAAAACACATTTACAAAAGTTGTCCAAACAATCGTATGATGTTTGTTGACCCATATGTAAGTATTCATCGAACAAGTCGGCGGCACAACCGTATGCCATTTGCCGTAAGGCCGACGTGACTTTTTGGAAAACATTAAATCCGGGTTTTCCGGTTGCGTCTCGACCTTGATGGAAATAAAGAAAGTAAGGGGGTATCGGATGGTGGGAGTACGATAAGATACCTTGGCATAAATGTATAAACATTGGCCGACTCATCCGAAAGCGACGACGAAAGAAATCAAGCGGGAATGTCGGGTTCTCGGCAAAGTAGTCTTGATATAAACGTTGGCCGGCGGCCAGAGGCGGATTTGAGGGTGTGCGGAGTGAGCTATTGCACAGGGCCCTTAATTTTCGTGGGGCCCAAATTTTTAAGTTTTATGCTATACATAGGTTGATTTTTGTAATTTTCAATCTCATTAAACAAAGTCTTATGATGCTAAATACAATAATTATTGAATGTAGACAAAATAATCAAGTTTTTTGTATGTGTTTTAATGGAGGATGTGTGGTTACAAGTCTAGTTTGAGAAAGAAGGCCTTTTATTCAAATTCTCCACTAATTTTTAAAGGGCCTATAATTTATTTATGGCACAGGGCACTGAAAATTAACGAGACGCCCCTGCCGGCGGCATAACGATCTCTTGGAAAATAACGTCTCGGACGTGGAACGCTTACTTCAATCTCCTCGTCCGAATCGGATGACGTATCTTGTTGTACACGGCTAGCGATCGGATTATATGCGGCTAGGACGGCATTTAAATCGTCTAGATCGGAATCGGATCCAGACATGTTTAGTAAATGTTTTTTTTTTGTAGATGAATTGGTATAAAAATTGTGAAAAAATGGGTAAAAGAAATGAAATGGAAATAATATTGAAGTTGTAGAAGTTGTAGAAGTTGTAGAAGTTGTGGAATATTTGATAGTTAAGGTGTGAATGTTGTGAAAATAGGTTGAAAGTGGTAAATTGAAAAGTAAAATTGTATAAAGTTGTGGAATATTTGAAAGTTGGAGTATGAATGTTGTGAAAAATTGGTTGGATTTGGTTTGAATTTATAGTGGTAAATTGGTTTTTTAAATTTTTTTTTTTTTTTTTTTATCTTGCAACTGATCAAAACCACCGTGGCCCCCACTTTTTCCCTCTCTCTCCCGTCGGATTCCCGACGCCACCCAACCGACGCGGCGTACCGACGCCCCGTGCCAATGGCGTCGGTGCGTCGGCACAACCGACGCCCCCACCGACGGCTCCCCGACGGCCCGTTAGCACAAGCCTAATAGAACTTATAATACCTTGATACATTAAATAGTAAAAAGTATAAACTTTAAAACATCGCAATACCACTAACATAGAATCACAATTCTCCTATTTCTTACACATTTTTGTTGTATGCATGACATGATAGAAACATATATTGGTCTTAATTATGAACCTTATTAGGTAAACAAATTATAGTAGTTCTTAGAGCATCCACAATGAGATGAGATGACTTGGCAAAAGTAAATGAGAAGTAAAATGAGGTTTAAGGAAGTAAATGCATTGTGGGGAGTTCCTAAAGTAAATGAAGGTTCTTCTCTGTTACAACCTCTATTTACCAAAGATGTGGGTCCCAAGCCATTTCTGTTTACCAAATTGTAAAAGTATATTAATGGATTGTGAAGATGGGTATAAAAGGATGAAATGTTTAGGTGTCAAACTCATTATACTCTATTATACTATATGACTGTGGATGCTCTTAATCAAAAGACATGTAAAGTAGAAAAACAACCTCGTGTCCAACTTTTTAGAAAGGTGGGTTAGAATAGTTTTCTTTCATTTGTACCCCTTATAAGTTTTAATTTAACAAATTGTTGCATTCATTTGTAAGTGATACGTACATTTCATTCCGTATACGAAGTTGTATAAAATGTTAGATATATAACTAGCATTAAAACCTTTGTATATAGACGGACCATTTAAGTTTTAAATCTTAAACTATTGTTAAGTTGTTGAACATGTAATCATGTTTAGACATTATAATCAACGACTTTAATTTCAAAATAACAAAATATACATGGATTATAACAAGTCCGATTAATTAAAGTTGTAAATCAAATCAGTATTTCCGTATACGAAGTTGTATAAAATGTTAGATATATAATTCGGCAAGGTCATTCCATTTCAATATTGTATGTATCGCACGTCTTTTTTCAATAATTAACGTTTTAATTAAGACTCGTAAGCCTCAAAAACATAGAAACAAAACTTGTCGCGCACCTCTTTTGATATACATACAACACAATATGGTCTAAATCATTTTCTAATATAATATACTATTTTACATATAGGGTAGGGTTCAAATGAAAATAGGAATTTGTATGAGAATGAGGGAACCAATGATATCAAGCCATCTGTACAAAGAGAATGTTCCACATGTACAAAACCCATTTACCCCCAACATCAATTATCTCACCAACGACAAATCGAAAAATTATGAAAATTGCACCATTAAATTCGCCGTTTTCTCCTCTTCGATTTGCCGTACCTCAAGACATATTTTCGAAAAGTTTTTTTTTTTTTCATTTTTTTGGTGGGTTTCACATTTACTAACACATGTGTTAAAGTGTTGCGTTTAGGGTTTAGGGTTTGGGGTTTAGGGGTTAGGGGTTAGGGTTTAGGGTTTAGGGTTTGAGGTTTCTCCGAAACCCCAAACCTCAAACCCTAAACCCTAAACCCTAACCCCTAACCCCTAAACCCCAAACCCTAAACCCTAAACGTTTTACAAAACGCTAAACCCTAAATCTTTCTAAACCCTAAACCTTGAACCCCTTCTAAACCCTAAACCCTTATAAACCCTAAACCATAAACCCTACTAAACCCTAAACCTAACCCTAAACCCTAACCTTAACCACAAATTAAATGTACAACTAATCACTAACACATGTGTTACTAATTTGTGAAACCCACCAAAAAATGAGAAAAAAAGTTGTCAAAAGTATGCCTTGAGGGACGGCAAATCGAAGAGGAGAAAACGCTGAATTTTATGGTGCAATTTTCATGATTTTTCGACTTACCGTTTGTGAGATATTTAATTTTTAAAAATATGGAGGAGAGAGAATAAAGTGTGGAGGAGAGAGAATAAAGTGACACATGGCAGAAATCTGTTGGTTCCCTCATTCTCACTCAAAATTGGTGTACTCATTTGAACCTTACTCTTTACATATAATGTTAGTTAATATTTACAAATACTTGGAGAAAGTTAAATGAGAAGAGGCTTTGAATGAAACCACCCAGGCACCCACCAACAAAATTACAAAAAAAAAAAAAACTTTTTGCCCCAAGCTTTCTCTATTTATACAACATAATGTTATGGACCTAACATGTCCGAAACAAACTTTCTTAATATAATTGGAGCTCAAATATGAGATAATAAACATTTATTATAAAATAGTGTGGTTTATCAACGATGTAGTAGCACTCGTTAAAATATGATACATGAATCAGCGGTACCCTTCAAATTACCCTTTAGTAGCGCTCATCAAAATACATGTTAGGTTTCATCATCTCGAACGTTTTAAATACTTATCTTAAATTGCCATCACAACTAATTTTCCATAAAGTAATTCGACCAGTTTAATGTCGTAAATTGTTGTCGTATACCTAAACTCTGGTTACCATTTCGTATGTGTTTTAATTTATTGCATATGTGATAGTGTTAGCTACGTAATTTCTTGTGGATTCCTACCATAAAATCTAGCTAGCTAGGTCGATCTTTCGTACATATGTCTCATTACATATTTAAAAGTGCATAATATATATCGATCTGTAAATATACAAATGCGTGTATATATAGCTACGAAGATATATATTACTTGAATCATTTATTATTGCTTCCAAATTTGGGTTGTGATATACGTATAATTTCATATTAACTGGATAACATATTTTTTAATTGTTGCAATATTGTATTTACCAATAATTGGATTAAAAAGTTTAAGATAAACTAAAATAAATAAATAAATTAATCATATTATTTAATTAATAAATAATAAAGAACGTCAAAGAAAAGAATTGCATGTGCATTGTGGTTTAAAATTTCACAACCATTTATGAACTTCACGTTCCTCCACATTAAAGCATGCAATTCTAGTTATATTAAATCAAACCTAACAACTGTGCTAATTTACAACTGTCCATAATTTACATGTATTTTTTTGTTATTCTGTTTAGTAAACTATTCTTTATTTATTCATTAATCTATTAAATGATACTTAAGCGCATAATGCAAACACAAAACATCATGTTATTATTTATTTATTTATTTATTTATTATAAACACTATTTAAAAGCCATATATAGAGTTTTCCTTTAATCTTAATTTGGAGGTTTTTAGTGTACAAAAACATCAAATCTAACATGAATCTTATATCATGTACATGACTAGATGGCGTCCAAACAAGGTAATTAACAAGCTATACACGTATACGCAGGGACGGAGCCAGGAATTCCCGATAGTGAGGGCGAAAAAAAATTATTTTTTATTTCCTTAATAGTTTTGTGGGGGCGAAAATTTTAAAATGCAATTAATACCTTAAAATATTTTCTTTTTTATGTAATTTAAAAATTCTTGTGGGGGCGACTGCCTACGCTGCCCCCGCCCTGTCTCCGTCCCTGCGTATACGTAACTTTTATTTCCGTACGTTACATATAGAAATAAATCTAATACGTACGTTTTTTGGTTGGATCTTACGTCTAGGAACATAGTTTCGGCTATCCGTACTCAAGTAAAACTTATAAATCAAGTAATACAAATTAAATGCATGTGCCAACTTAAAATGTTAGGAACTGAATAACATCGTACGTACGTATGTATAAATGTTACGTTACAAATTACGTACATAACTTATATTATGAAAAGGGAAAAAAACATTGCGTTCACGAATCATAAAATTAACAAGAGTTTTAATTTCTCAAGAAAAAAGAACTACACAAGCAGACGAATACGTACAGGTTCTTATTTATGAGAAAAAACATACAAAAGAAACCTGCTTTTTTTACATCAGACGTCCCCATCTTAATCACCTAAACTATACCCATAAGTGATTTTTTTTTTTTTAATTAATCACCCACACAAAATAAAAATAATAAAAATAAAAAATAATAAAAAAGAAATCCTAAATAAACGAATCTTTCTTACATTGACTTCCAAATGGTCGGTTTGGTGTGACAACTTTATAAAATCACCTGTTCAACGACGTCGTTCGGGTGTCCAATGAGGCAAACTTTGACTAAAATGCGATGACACCACTCTGGAGTCAAGCAGTTCCATGATTGGTGTAAAATTTACACACCGTGGAACTTTGTATTGATTGATTGACGCACCTCTAGATATTGCATAATCCATTAATTCTTCAAACGTACCGTTTTTAACTACTCGGATCTCCAACGGCCCGATTGAATTACACTCCACCCGACCCTGTCTGTAAACCGAATTCAATGATTCTTCCATTGCCAAACAACATTTTTCCAAAACATCCTTTTGTGGAGAATTTGCTGAATCTTTTGCTAATAACTCCCAGTAAATGACATAATGACCGGGAATCGTTTTTGTATCCGCATAACTCGTGTACTCCACGACGCTCGTGCTGAATTCGTTCAAAAGTTTTGATGCATTTTCGACCGCTGATTGTAACTCTGCCTCATCGGTTTTGTCCGAATCAATGCTGAGCAACACGTTTTTTCTTCTCACAAAGTGGAACTGTGGGGCCGAATTGTGGAACCCGGTGACTCGGAGGATGTCACCAACTCGGTACCTGCATAGACCGGCATATGTAGTGATTACGAGCTCATATTCTTTTCCTACTTCCACATTTACCAGGTCGACTAGTTCGTCACTTGTCGCACTTGTGGGGCAATTCGAATTCGGGTCATGTGGTAGGAATTCGAAGTACCCCATATTTGGCATGATGGTGTACGAAACTTCAGACGGTTTGGACATCGGGTTGAGATTGAGACCGAAATAACACTCGGATGAAGCGTACATTGTACAAACTTTAGGTAACCCGCCACTATAATAATCCAAAGTTGGAATGTATTGAGCCATTGCACCCGTAACTATCACTTCTAGGTACTTTGTGTTTGGCCAAATTCGAGTGATGATTTTTTCCCAATCCTCTTTTGAGCACTCGGATTCAAGAAAATCAGCAAGTGCTGGGTCGGGTCTTAGCACTTGTGCCATGCAACGTCTGATATCTGAATCGGAAATTTTGGAGTTAAGATTTCCGGTTCGGATATCGTGAGCCAGCTCCTGCCAGTTGAGCTGGAGGAACCGGATGGCACGGAGTAGACCTGAAGCGAATATTGCACCGAGACGGAGGACTTGTTCACGTTCATAAAGACCGCAAAGCATCTGAGAATACATGCTCTGAAAAGAATCGGGGCACAGAATAGCCTCATTGGGGCTGGTGTAGACGTTATACGGGTCAAAGGCCCGGGTCTTGAAGTGCTCACTTTTGTAGTAGCTTGTTAAAACGGGTCGGGCCATTAACCCACCCGGAGTCTTTGTTTCGGACTTGACAAACAAAAAGTATAGTCCCTTTCCTTTGTCTAATCCAGGCATGTATCTGTCACAAACAAATTAACAGTCTCTTAAGAAATAAAATCCCGGTCAACGAGTATGATTTTATTCCTATTGTACTACGAGTAATTATTATTTATAAAAAATATTAAATTATCATGTACTTTGTGCCTAAATTCTTGTACTTTCTAAATATAGTACTTTTTACAAGTTTATAAGCAAAAAAATACAAATTTCAAGAAGGGTATTATAATAAGTAAATGGTACATACTCTATATACCACGATATACTATTTATTTATTTTAAATTAATTTTTCTGTACTTTTTCTGTACTTTATTCCATCACTTTTTCTTACATTCTGTACTTTTTTTTAAAAAAAATGCAAAAGTGGTATGATGAGTAATTTTTGAGGGTATGTATAGATAAAGCCAAGTAAATAAATAGCGTACTTACAGGTTCATTACTGGCATGAGCAGACTGTATAGTAGTTGACGTCGATCCAACTCTTCCCGAATTGTCGGCATAAGTTTTCGCTCACCTGCTGATGTTCCAGAGCTGTTCATAATTAAAAAAAAAAAAGTTAGCTCTAAATTCCATACGTACGTGGTTTATTATTTGTTTTTATTTTGTAGAGCAATACAAATGATGGTACAGTATAAATACCTAGTGAGAAATTCAGAAATTGGGTGAGATGAAAGAATTGGAGATCGATCTCCATTGGCGATACGATTAATAATCGGTTGAAGATCCTCATAAGTAACCATGGGAATCTTAAACTTAAAAGAGTCACGATCAGTAGCGCCTTCAAGATTGTGAAGACGGAGATACTCCGTGTTTGCATTTCGACTAAGAATCTCAGCCAACACGTTCTCTTGAACGCTATCGGCGTTTCTAGTCATTTCCTCGATGAATTGAAGTGCCTTTGCATCTTTTTCGCACGCTGGTGGTCCCAACGGTGAACACAAAGCATCAACCGCCATTCGAATGATATCACAAAATTTAATAGCCGATTAAGTTACAAATAAATCAAGTGAAGTTTTTATTTATGTTTGTAAAAAAGTGAAATGTGTGTTTTTTGTTTATGGAGGAATAATAATAATAAAAAAGAGGGAGAGTTGGGATTTTGAAGTGAGGAGAAAATGGGTGGGGAGGAATGGGATTTATATAGTGGAATGAGGGAAGGGTCACGTGACATGCATGTCATGCAGGGGAAGGGCAGTTGTGGAAACTAGGAAGGAAGGTAGCTGACGAGAGGAGAGGTCGTGGACAAATTTGTAATATTTTGAGAATGGCGGGGGTGTAGTGTCGGGAGGGGACAAGTGGGACCATGACAGGTATAAACAGCTACATGACAGGGGACACGTGGGGGCCCCGTTGGCACACGTCAGCCAAACCACGCGCCTGTTTTCGGGTTAAATTGTTGCCGATTGATTACGACGGCTGGCCGGCGACCTCGGCAGTTTCAACTGTTGCAAACGTGGCACGTGAGATAAACCCAACACACTCCCATTTCTCTTCTCTAACTCCTTGTACCAAATAAAAATAACATCAAATGACCTAACTAATAACATAATATCACCTTAGCTAGTTAAACTTAAATTATGTCCTTCTTTATATCCATTTATTTTTTGATTTAATTTTGTGATTATTGGTTTCTTGCTTACGTGATAGTTTTTTGAAGAGATAAAAATGGATTACCTACTGAAATGCATGGCTATTCTTGTTGTTTAAAACATTATCAGAAGTCAGAACAAAGAAATGTAAACAAAATAAAGCTTCACAAACACCAATTACGGCATGACACGCGTGTTAAGCCTACTTGGATATGATCTTATATATGCCGAAACATGAACGCTTTTTGATTATTGTTTGGTTATAATGAAGCTAAATATATAGATGAAAACGAACAACGTCTAGATCGATAATTACATGTATAGATTACAGATGCAACAGTATACCGCTAATTTGCCTAACATTTTGTCTACTTCAGTTTTGTCAACATGATATTTGTTGCATTTTGAATTTTTTATAACGCCCCAAAATTTATAACTGTTTTTTTTTTTTTTTTTTTTACAATGCGGAAGTTCAAGTCCCAAAACATATATATACATAAAATGACATGACGTCATTTTCCATTACCTAAGTTCTAAGTATTGATTATTACCATTTACAAAACAATCCTTTATATCCTGGGCATTATATAATCAAACATTTTAAACTGTATTAAATAATAATCAGAGTAATCCTAGTCAAACATTCTTCAGTTACTCCTTGACCCGCCCATAACAATAGATATTAACCTGCAAGGAGTAAACAACGAGGGATTAGCACGAAGCTAAGTGAGTTAACTCATCACTAACAATACAACTTAGTTTAACACTATGAGTTCACCACATTTAACACTTTGACTCAACATCACCAGAGGATCGGTGGCCCTTGTGGCGCCCTCAGCCGCGGTGGCCCACCAAGCGACACTTACACCAACTGCAGGCCAATACAGCGGTTAACCAATAACTGTTTGTTACCTTTAGTCAACACAAGCCTTACTTACAACGAATGTTCACAACCCTTGTGTTGACTAACCTGTAACAACACAGTCCAACATAGTTGACATCTATTAACACAGTTACCAATAGGTCACTTAACACTTAACACTTAACACTTTAACACCATTCACAATTCAACTTAACACAGGAATAACACTTAACACTTGAAGTAACCACAATAGTGATCACTAAATTATAGTGAGAGATCAAAGTCCACTCACCGACTACCATAGTCGCCCACTCAGTAGTCTAATATCACTGAGTCTTCTCCATATCTGGAAATACAACAAAATACACAAGTCAGTTACTTGTATCAAATCTACTTAACAATACTCCAATAGATTTATACCAACAATCTCAATTTCATATGTATTAACATAATCATCATAAACATCAAGTTCATACTTCTTGAATTGTTTCTTAATCATGATTAGATATCATGTTAACCACTTTTGTAACGCCCCAAATTTTGTAAGTTTAAATTATATTATATGCGTTTAGTTATTTAATTATATGTATATAATATTATGTTATGTGAAATAATTGTTATGTGTTAGAATTAGTTAGTGAAACTAACTATGTAAAGAAACTTGAGTTAGAGGGTAGAAATTGTCAAGTTAGTAAAGATGAGGGGTTTATGTGAAAATGTTGTAGATCAAATCCCTGTAACATTCTATTACCTTCCATATACAGAAATCAAAAAGTTCAGTACGTATGTGTATATGTGTGTGGCGATTTGGGAGGGAAAAAGGAGAAGAACAAGATCAAGTTTTGGGTTAGGGTTTGGTTAAATTGAAGTTCTTAATCTTCAATTCAGTCTTCTAAGGTAAGAATCAATCCTCTAGCTTGTTTAAATTGAGTTGGGGTTTAAGTTACATAAACCCTAAATTAGTGATTTTGATGGGTCATTGGATAATTGAATGAAACTAAGTTCCATACATGTTTATAAGTTAGGAAGAATGATTTAATTGTGTTAGTTATGTTGATAACCTTATAATCATGTATTTAGTGGGTAATTGAATTATTATGAGTATGTTTGATCACTAGTTAGTGATGTCTATGATGTATGAAACTGTTGATGATAAGAATTAGTTTCAATTACCCAAATACATGTGATCATATAGTTATGAGTATGGAACTTATGTTAGATAATTGGAGGTTATGGGATTTAACTTCTAATTTACATGTGAGAAGTAAGAAAGAGTAGTTAAGTGTGTAATTGATAAGTGTTTATGTGATTATGTGAATAGGTGATCAAGTGTGAAAGAGTTCAAGTTATTGTTTGTGCAAGTAAAAAGGTAAGTATTTGGACATGTGGAACCAAGGAATGATTTATCATTTGCTTGGTGGTATCTAAGTAATGACTTTGTCATTAGCTTAGTTTGATGTCAATTCTTCGGAATTCGGCATGTTAGATGTTATGGATCCTTAACTTGTTGCAGATTTTTATTGTTAGAGTCCATTACTTACTAAGCATTTATGCTTATGTGTTATGTTTAACATGTTTCAGGAAGTTCAAATAAGGTAAAGGAGGAATCGGGAAAGAAGGTTATGGAAAGCTAGTGGTGGAGCTCATTGCTTGGTTGGTAATGAGTTTTATCCCTTTTAATCATGCTTACGATACAATAACATCCCCGTTTGTAAAGTTTAAGATTTTAGTCAAAGTTTGTAAAAGTTAGTAAGTCTCACTTGTGAAAGACATATGGTTTGATGAAGTTTAATGTTTTGGTTAAAGTTAGATTAGTGAGACTTGAAATGTTAAAGCTTATGTACATATGAATGAAAAGTGTTTTGTTTGGCTTTGTAAAGTCAACTGAGTAAAAGTGTAGGTAATTGGAGAGTCAAAGATTGAAACGGGTCAATTTGGTACCCAAATGGGTCATTAAGTGCTTAAGTGTCAAAATGGATCAAGTTGGTCGAAAGTCAATGGCTTTGGTTCTCATAAGTTCTAAATCCAAGTTGAAATGTGTAGTCAAAAGCTGAAAGTCAAATTTGATGTATTAAAGAATTTGACATGTTAACATTTTGGTGAAAAATAGTCGAAAACTAGTTTACGTGTCAAAATGGGTTTAAACGAGAATTTTGAAAAAGTGAAAGTTGAGTTATGTTCATTTGACCATTTGAAAGATGTATGCAAAATTTTACGATCCCAGGTGTTGTGGTTTAAGAGTTATGCTTTGTCAAAGTTCGTGTTTTGGTATGAAAATGTGCAGACTCTGGATTCTGCTGCTGGAACAGGGAATCCGGCGGATTCATGGGAATCCGGCGGATTGCCATGAATCCGGGCGGATTCCGGGGCGTATTCAGGAACGGATTGCTTAGTTTCAGTTCTGGTCAAAAGTTGGGTCTGAAGTCGTTGGGAATCCGGCGGATTCCCGTAAATCCGGTCGGATTCATCCTGTGTCCAGCAACTTTCATTTTTGAATGTTGATTATAATTAAGTAATGTAATAGCCAGTGTTTTGGGACCACTATAATTAAGTACAAGTAATTAGAAGTGTTATGTTTTAAAAAAAAAAAAAAAAATTTGTTTACGTTTCGGGGTGTTGCAAGTTGGTATCAGAGCACGGTTTAAGGGATTCGGGTATCCACCATTAGTGGGTACTTGATCTTAGACCATTTTAATTGTTCTATTGAGCATGATTTAGAGTTGTTATGTGTACGAGATTATGTGTGCTAATGATTTTGAATCAAAGTGTGTCGTGTGGACTTTGGATATGTTATATTCTAATACGGTAATTAGTGCGTCTGGCCAACGCAATGATTATCATATTACCATATGGGTATCCATGGAAATCACGAAACATTAGAGGATAAGTTATTAGCTATTGTTAGTGTCATATGTTAGAAGTATAGATAAAGTAGACTTGTAAATGTTAAGTAAATTGAGTTAAATTTTACCATGTCTACTTTCAGTAAAGATGGATGAGCGAGAAATAGATCTTACTCTTGGATTTAACCCGGGTAATAGAGCCCAAGATGATGAAGCAGGAGACAGAAATGAAAGACCAAGGTCTCCTATTCCTGACACCGAATTGTCTTGGGAAGGTATAAAATCCCTTGTGTCTAAAGAGATTAGTCAAGCTCAAGAAGCATCTCTTCCTTTCTTGGTGACTACGATTACAGATACGGTAAGAAAGATTGTAAGTGAAGAAATGCAGAAAGGGAGAGGAGAAGTAGTTATACCTAGACCAGGGGAAATCCCACAAGTTAATATTCAGGATGAGCAGAAAAAGATCAGTTATAGAGATTTCTCAGCTTGTAACCCACCAGAGTATGATGGTGATCTGGATCCAATTAAATGTTATCGTTGGATTTCAGAGGTAGAAGGGGCATTTGCTACTGTGGATTGTCCCAACAAATTTAAAGTAAGGTATGCAGCTAACCTTTTAAAGAATCGTGCTAAGTGGTGGTGGAATGTACAGTGTAGAACTAAGGGTGATGAAGTTATTAGCAAATTGACGTGGGAAGAGTTTAAAGTGATGTTTGAAAGCACGTATTCTCAAGATGCAGATTTGAATAGAATTCGTCAAGAGTTTTTAGCTATGGAGCAGACAAACGAATCAGTGAATGAGTTGGTGGGAAATTTCCTGGATAGAGCTCGTTTTTGTCCAGAGTATATGGATAACCCAAGGATGCTTATGAATCATTTTCATAAGGTCTTGAGAAAGGAAATCAGAAAGTATGTACTTCCAAAGAGATGTCAGACACTAGAAGAGATGATAGATGAAGCGCGATTCCAAGAATTGGAATTAAAGAAAGATGAACAAGTGGCAGCTGCTAAAAGAAAAAGTGATCAAAGTTCTGGTCCATCAAAGAAGTTTAGACCGAGTGGGAGTACAAAGAAGGATGATAGACCGGTGCCAGCTGAATGTAAGAAGTGTCATCGAAAACACTTTGGAGAATGCAAGTTTGGCACCAACGCATGTTATCAATGTGGACAAGAAGGTCATTTTGGCCGAGATTGTCCAAACCCAATCCGTGTATGTTATAATTGTTATGAACCGGGGCACATAAAATCAGAATGTCCGAAACTTGGGAACCGGCCTACTTCTTCAGCACCTCGAAGAACTTCAGAAAAGAAAGCTGTAGAAGTTCCAAAGTCTAAGGGCCGTTCCTTTCAGATCACTGCTGAGGAAGCTCAGCGAGCCCCCGATGTCCTGACAGGTACCTTTCTTGTAAATTTAATGCCTGCACACGTATTATTCGATTCGGGAGCTTCGCGATCTTTTGTGTCAGAAAAGTTTAGTCAGAAATTCTCTGTTCCCCTTAGTGAGTTAGACACTCCACTGGATGTTGAGGTTGCAGATGATAGAATAGTTTATGTTGCTAATGTGTTCCGTGGGTGTCAACTTCAGATTAGTAATGAATCTTTTATTATTAATCTCATTCCAATGCCAATGGGGGAGTTTGATGTAGTAGTGGGTATGGATTGGCTAGATAGGTATAATGCTATAATTCAGTGTGAGAAAAAGATTATCCGTATCAATACTCCAAGTGGGGGAGTGATTCATATTTATGGGGAAAAGAAAAAGCCTTCCTTATCCATATGTACCTTCGCTCGTGCCAAACGTCATTTGTCACGTGGTTGTCAAGCCTTTTTGGCCCACGTGATAGATCTTCAGAAAAGTGTTCCAAAACTCGTGGAGATTCCTGTTGTAAAGGAGTTTCCCGATGTTTTTCCTGACGAGCTACCGGGTATTCCACCCGATAGGCAAGTCGAGTTTCGTATAGATCTTATCCCTGGAGCTACTCCTATTGCTAAGATTCCGTATAGGCTTGCCCCTTCTGAAATGCAAGAATTGATGAAACAGTTACAAGAATTGTTAGATAAGGGGTTTATTCGTCCGAGTAGTTCCCCATGGGGTGCTCCAATTTTATTTGTTAAGAAAAAGGATGGTACAATGCGTATGTGTATAGATTATCGGGAATTAAATAAGGTCACCATCAAGAATAGGTATCCCTTACCTAGGATTGATGATTTGTTTGACCAGTTGCAAGGTGCCAGCTATTTTTCTAAAATTGACTTACGTTCTGGGTATCACCAACTCAAGGTTCGAGAAGAAGATGTGTCTAAAACAGCTTTTAGAACTAGATACGGTCATTATGAGTTTGTGGTGATGCCATTTGGTCTAACTAATGCACCAGCCGTTTTTATGGATCTTATGAATCGGGTGTGTCGTCCAATGCTCGATAGATCTGTAATTGTGTTTATTGATGATATTCTTGTTTATTCTAAATCTGCTGGTGAACATGAACTTCATTTAAGGCAAGTTTTGCAAATGTTACGTAATGAAAAGCTTTATGCCAAGTTCTCGAAATGTGAATTTTGGCTTCGTGAAGTTCATTTTCTGGGTCATGTTGTGAACAGTCAAGGAATTAAGGTTGATCCTACCAAAGTCGAGGCGGTGATGAAATGGGAACCCCCAACCAATCCGACTGAGGTAAGGAGTTTTCTGGGTTTAGCCGGGTATTATAGACGGTTTATCAAGGATTTCTCCAAAATTTCTACTCCACTCACAAAGCTTACTCGTAAGAATATTAAGTATGAATGGAAAGATGAGCATGAACAGGCCTTCAGAACCCTTAAATTAAAGTTAAGTCAGGCACCTATCTTAGTACTTCCCGATGGTACTGAAGATATGGTTGTATATTGTGATGCCTCTCATAATGGGTTGGGTTGTGTACTGATGCAACGTGGAAGAGTGATAGCCTATGCCTCGAGACAGTTGAAAGAACATGAGAAAGGGTATCCGGCGCATGATTTAGAATTGGCTGCAGTTGTCTTTGCCCTTAAGATATGGAGGCATTATTTGTATGGAGTAAAGTGCACTATTTATACTGATCATAAAAGTCTTAAGTATTTCTTTGATCAAAGAGATCTTAATATGAGACAAAGACGTTGGTTAGATTTGGTGAAGGATTATGATTGTGAAATCCTTTATCATCCTGGAAAAGCGAATGTAGTTGCAGATGCTCTTAGTAGAAAGGCAATGCATCATGCCTTGATTGTTAGATCTCTTCGAATTACAGTCTCTCCAAGCTTATTAGATCAGATTAAAGAAGTGCAACAAAATGCTTGGCAGAAAAGTGATTGGAAAGTGGAACGTATTAAAGGTCAGATTCAGAATATTGTTGAAGATTCCCGAGGATTAAAGACTCGATATGGCAGAATCTGGATTCCAAAATCAGCAGAGTTAAAAAAATTATTGCTTGATGAGGCGCATAGATCCAGATATTCTATTCATCCTGGCGCCACTAAGATGTATCATGATTTAAAAGCAGATTATTGGTGGCCAGGTATGAAGAGAGAGATTGTTAAATATGTCGAGCAATGTTTAACTTGTTTACAGGTAAAAGCAGAACATCAAAAGCCAATGGGAATGATGCAACCCTTGGATATTCCTGTTTGGAAGTGGGAGCATGTCACTATGGATCTAATCACCAAATTGCCAAAGACCCGACGTCAGCAGGATACAATTTGGGTGATTGTGGATCGGTTGACGAAAAGTGCTATATTTCTGCCAATTAAAGAGACGTATACTTCAGAAGCACTTGCAGATTTGTATGTTCAAGAAGTGGTGGCACGTCATGGAGTACCTCTTTCCATTGTTTCTGACCGGGATAGTAGATTTACTTCCAGGTTCTGGAACAAGTTTCAAGAAGACTTGGGTACTCGTGTTAATTTGAGCACAGCTTTTCATCCGCAGACTGATGGTCAGAGTGAAAGAACTATTCAGACATTAGAAGACATGTTAAGAGCTTGTGCTATTGATTTCGGTGGTAATTGGGATGAACATTTACCTTTGGCAGAGTTTTCATATAATAATAGTTACCACGCGAGTATAGGTATGCCACCATATGAAATGCTTTATGGAAGGAAATGTCGAACTCCAATTTGTTGGGGTGAAATTGGTCAGCGAGAATTGGGTAATACTGATATTGTACAGAAAACAGCTGAAAAGATTGATCAAGTCAGAGAAAGGTTGAAAATGGCACAAGACCGTCAAAAGTCTTATGCCGATGTTAGGAGACGCCCAATTGAATTTCAAGTTGGAGATAAAGTGATGTTAAAAGTATCTCCATGGAAAGGCATCATACGTTTCAGAAAACGAGGAAAGCTAAGTCCTCGGTTTATCGGTCCATTCAAAATTCTAGAAAGAGTAGGAAATGTAGCTTATAGACTTGAGCTACCGGAAGAGCTAGCAGGAATCCACAGCACTTTCCACGTGTCATACTTAAGAAAGTGTTTAGTGGATGAAGCGTCGTATGTACCGTTAGAAGAGATAGAGATCAATGACCAATTGAACTATGTAGAACAACCGATAATGATTCTAGAAGAGAAAGTAAAGAGATTGAGAAATAAAGAGATTAAGTTGTTCAAAGTTCAATGGAAGCATAGAAAAGGGTCAGAGTTCACATGGGAGCCGGAGCATGAAATTGTTAAGTATTATCCGGCTTTGTATCAAGAATGGATTGTGAGGACACAATCCTGAATAAGTGGGGGAGAGTTGTAACGCCCCAAATTTTGTAAGTTTAAATTATATTATATGCGTTTAGTTATTTAATTATATGTATATAATATTATGTTATGTGAAATAATTGTTATGTGTTAGAATTAGTTAGTGAAACTAACTATGTAAAGAAACTTGAGTTAGAGGGTAGAAATTGTCAAGTTAGTAAAGATGAGGGGTTTATGTGAAAATGTTGTAGATCAAATCCCTGTAACATTCTATTACCTTCCATATACAGAAATCAAAAAGTTCAGTACGTATGTGTATATGTGTGTGGCGATTTGGGAGGGAAAAAGGAGAAGAACAAGATCAAGTTTTGGGTTAGGGTTTGGTTAAATTGAAGTTCTTAATCTTCAATTCAGTCTTCTAAGGTAAGAATCAATCCTCTAGCTTGTTTAAATTGAGTTGGGGTTTAAGTTACATAAACCCTAAATTAGTGATTTTGATGGGTCATTGGATAATTGAATGAAACTAAGTTCCATACATGTTTATAAGTTAGGAAGAATGATTTAATTGTGTTAGTTATGTTGATAACCTTATAATCATGTATTTAGTGGGTAATTGAATTATTATGAGTATGTTTGATCACTAGTTAGTGATGTCTATGATGTATGAAACTGTTGATGATAAGAATTAGTTTCAATTACCCAAATACATGTGATCATATAGTTATGAGTATGGAACTTATGTTAGATAATTGGAGGTTATGGGATTTAACTTCTAATTTACATGTGAGAAGTAAGAAAGAGTAGTTAAGTGTGTAATTGATAAGTGTTTATGTGATTATGTGAATAGGTGATCAAGTGTGAAAGAGTTCAAGTTATTGTTTGTGCAAGTAAAAAGGTAAGTATTTGGACATGTGGAACCAAGGAATGATTTATCATTTGCTTGGTGGTATCTAAGTAATGACTTTGTCATTAGCTTAGTTTGATGTCAATTCTTCGGAATTCGGCATGTTAGATGTTATGGATCCTTAACTTGTTGCAGATTTTTATTGTTAGAGTCCATTACTTACTAAGCATTTATGCTTATGTGTTATGTTTAACATGTTTCAGGAAGTTCAAATAAGGTAAAGGAGGAATCGGGAAAGAAGGTTATGGAAAGCTAGTGGTGGAGCTCATTGCTTGGTTGGTAATGAGTTTTATCCCTTTTAATCATGCTTACGATACAATAACATCCCCGTTTGTAAAGTTTAAGATTTTAGTCAAAGTTTGTAAAAGTTAGTAAGTCTCACTTGTGAAAGACATATGGTTTGATGAAGTTTAATGTTTTGGTTAAAGTTAGATTAGTGAGACTTGAAATGTTAAAGCTTATGTACATATGAATGAAAAGTGTTTTGTTTGGCTTTGTAAAGTCAACTGAGTAAAAGTGTAGGTAATTGGAGAGTCAAAGATTGAAACGGGTCAATTTGGTACCCAAATGGGTCATTAAGTGCTTAAGTGTCAAAATGGATCAAGTTGGTCGAAAGTCAATGGCTTTGGTTCTCATAAGTTCTAAATCCAAGTTGAAATGTGTAGTCAAAAGCTGAAAGTCAAATTTGATGTATTAAAGAATTTGACATGTTAACATTTTGGTGAAAAATAGTCGAAAACTAGTTTACGTGTCAAAATGGGTTTAAACGAGAATTTTGAAAAAGTGAAAGTTGAGTTATGTTCATTTGACCATTTGAAAGATGTATGCAAAATTTTACGATCCCAGGTGTTGTGGTTTAAGAGTTATGCTTTGTCAAAGTTCGTGTTTTGGTATGAAAATGTGCAGACTCTGGATTCTGCTGCTGGAACAGGGAATCCGGCGGATTCATGGGAATCCGGCGGATTGCCATGAATCCGGGCGGATTCCGGGGCGTATTCAGGAACGGATTGCTTAGTTTCAGTTCTGGTCAAAAGTTGGGTCTGAAGTCGTTGGGAATCCGGCGGATTCCCGTAAATCCGGTCGGATTCATCCTGTGTCCAGCAACTTTCATTTTTGAATGTTGATTATAATTAAGTAATGTAATAGCCAGTGTTTTGGGACCACTATAATTAAGTACAAGTAATTAGAAGTGTTATGTTTTAAAAAAAAAAAAAAAAATTTGTTCACGTTTCGGGGTGTTGCAAGTTGGTATCAGAGCACGGTTTAAGGGATTCGGGTATCCACCATTAGTGGGTACTTGATCTTAGACCATTTTAATTGTTCTATTGAGCATGATTTAGAGTTGTTATGTGTACGAGATTATGTGTGCTAATGATTTTGAATCAAAGTGTGTCGTGTGGACTTTGGATATGTTATATTCTAATACGGTAATTAGTGCGCCTGGCCAACGCAATGATTATCATATTACCATATGGGTATCCATGGAAATCACGAAACATTAGAGGATAAGTTATTAGCTATTGTTAGTGTCATATGTTAGAAGTATAGATAAAGTAGACTTGTAAATGTTAAGTAAATTGAGTTAAATTTTACCATGTCTACTTTCAGTAAAGATGGATGAGCGAGAAATAGATCTTACTCTTGGATTTAACCCGGGTAATAGAGCCCAAGATGATGAAGCAGGAGACAGAAATGAAAGACCAAGGTCTCCTATTCCTGACACCGAATTGTCTTGGGAAGGTATAAAATCCCTTGTGTCTAAAGAGATTAGTCAAGCTCAAGAAGCATCTCTTCCTTTCTTGGTGACTACGATTACAGATACGGTAAGAAAGATTGTAAGTGAAGAAATGCAGAAAGGGAGAGGAGAAGTAGTTATACCTAGACCAGGGGAAATCCCACAAGTTAATATTCAGGATGAGCAGAAAAAGATCAGTTATAGAGATTTCTCAGCTTGTAACCCACCAGAGTATGATGGTGATCTGGATCCAATTAAATGTTATCGTTGGATTTCAGAGGTAGAAGGGGCATTTGCTACTGTGGATTGTCCCAACAAATTTAAAGTAAGGTATGCAGCTAACCTTTTAAAGAATCGTGCTAAGTGGTGGTGGAATGTACAGTGTAGAACTAAGGGTGATGAAGTTATTAGCAAATTGACGTGGGAAGAGTTTAAAGTGATGTTTGAAAGCACGTATTCTCAAGATGCAGATTTGAATAGAATTCGTCAAGAGTTTTTAGCTATGGAGCAGACAAACGAATCAGTGAATGAGTTGGTGGGAAATTTCCTGGATAGAGCTCGTTTTTGTCCAGAGTATATGGATAACCCAAGGATGCTTATGAATCATTTTCATAAGGTCTTGAGAAAGGAAATCAGAAAGTATGTACTTCCAAAGAGATGTCAGACACTAGAAGAGATGATAGATGAAGCGCGATTCCAAGAATTGGAATTAAAGAAAGATGAACAAGTGGCAGCTGCTAAAAGAAAAAGTGATCAAAGTTCTGGTCCATCAAAGAAGTTTAGACCGAGTGGGAGTACAAAGAAGGATGATAGACCGGTGCCAGCTGAATGTAAGAAGTGTCATCGAAAACACTTTGGAGAATGCAAGTTTGGCACCAACGCATGTTATCAATGTGGACAAGAAGGTCATTTTGGCCGAGATTGTCCAAACCCAATCCGTGTATGTTATAATTGTTATGAACCGGGGCACATAAAATCAGAATGTCCGAAACTTGGGAACCGGCCTACTTCTTCAGCACCTCGAAGAACTTCAGAAAAGAAAGCTGTAGAAGTTCCAAAGTCTAAGGGCCGTTCCTTTCAGATCACTGCTGAGGAAGCTCAGCGAGCCCCCGATGTCCTGACAGGTACCTTTCTTGTAAATTTAATGCCTGCACACGTATTATTCGATTCGGGAGCTTCGCGATCTTTTGTGTCAGAAAAGTTTAGTCAGAAATTCTCTGTTCCCCTTAGTGAGTTAGACACTCCACTGGATGTTGAGGTTGCAGATGATAGAATAGTTTATGTTGCTAATGTGTTCCGTGGGTGTCAACTTCAGATTAGTAATGAATCTTTTATTATTAATCTCATTCCAATGCCAATGGGGGAGTTTGATGTAGTAGTGGGTATGGATTGGCTAGATAGGTATAATGCTATAATTCAGTGTGAGAAAAAGATTATCCGTATCAATACTCCAAGTGGGGGAGTGATTCATATTTATGGGGAAAAGAAAAAGCCTTCCTTATCCATATGTACCTTCGCTCGTGCCAAACGTCATTTGTCACGTGGTTGTCAAGCCTTTTTGGCCCACGTGATAGATCTTCAGAAAAGTGTTCCAAAACTCGTGGAGATTCCTGTTGTAAAGGAGTTTCCCGATGTTTTTCCTGACGAGCTACCGGGTATTCCACCCGATAGGCAAGTCGAGTTTCGTATAGATCTTATCCCTGGAGCTACTCCTATTGCTAAGATTCCGTATAGGCTTGCCCCTTCTGAAATGCAAGAATTGATGAAACAGTTACAAGAATTGTTAGATAAGGGGTTTATTCGTCCGAGTAGTTCCCCATGGGGTGCTCCAATTTTATTTGTTAAGAAAAAGGATGGTACAATGCGTATGTGTATAGATTATCGGGAATTAAATAAGGTCACCATCAAGAATAGGTATCCCTTACCTAGGATTGATGATTTGTTTGACCAGTTGCAAGGTGCCAGCTATTTTTCTAAAATTGACTTACGTTCTGGGTATCACCAACTCAAGGTTCGAGAAGAAGATGTGTCTAAAACAGCTTTTAGAACTAGATACGGTCATTATGAGTTTGTGGTGATGCCATTTGGTCTAACTAATGCACCAGCCGTTTTTATGGATCTTATGAATCGGGTGTGTCGTCCAATGCTCGATAGATCTGTAATTGTGTTTATTGATGATATTCTTGTTTATTCTAAATCTGCTGGTGAACATGAACTTCATTTAAGGCAAGTTTTGCAAATGTTACGTAATGAAAAGTTTTATGCCAAGTTCTCGAAATGTGAATTTTGGCTTCGTGAAGTTCATTTTCTGGGTCATGTTGTGAACAGTCAAGGAATTAAGGTTGATCCTACCAAAGTCGAGGCGGTGATGAAATGGGAACCCCCAACCAATCCGACTGAGGTAAGGAGTTTTCTGGGTTTAGCCGGGTATTATAGACGGTTTATCCAGGATTTCTCCAAAATTTCTACTCCACTCACAAAGCTTACTCGTAAGAATATTAAGTATGAATGGAAAGATGAGCATGAACAGGCCTTCAGAACCCTTAAATTAAAGTTAAGTCAGGCACCTATCTTAGTACTTCCCGATGGTACTGAAGATATGGTTGTATATTGTGATGCCTCTCATAATGGGTTGGGTTGTGTACTGATGCAACGTGGAAGAGTGATAGCCTATGCCTCGAGACAGTTGAAAGAACATGAGAAAGGGTATCCGGCGCATGATTTAGAATTGGCTGCAGTTGTCTTTGCCCTTAAGATATGGAGGCATTATTTGTATGGAGTAAAGTGCACTATTTATACTGATCATAAAAGTCTTAAGTATTTCTTTGATCAAAGAGATCTTAATATGAGACAAAGACGTTGGTTAGATTTGGTGAAGGATTATGATTGTGAAATCCTTTATCATCCTGGAAAAGCGAATGTAGTTGCAGATGCTCTTAGTAGAAAGGCAATGCATCATGCCTTGATTGTTAGATCTCTTCGAATTACAGTCTCTCCAAGCTTATTAGATCAGATTAAAGAAGTGCAACAAAATGCTTGGCAGAAAAGTGATTGGAAAGTGGAACGTATTAAAGGTCAGATTCAGAATATTGTTGAAGATTCCCGAGGATTAAAGACTCGATATGGCAGAATCTGGATTCCAAAATCAGCAGAGTTAAAAAAATTATTGCTTGATGAGGCGCATAGATCCAGATATTCTATTCATCCTGGCGCCACTGAGATGTATCATGATTTAAAAGCAGATTATTGGTGGCCAGGTATGAAGAGAGAGATTGTTAAATATGTCGAGCAATGTTTAACTTGTTTACAGGTAAAAGCAGAACATCAAAAGCCAATGGGAATGATGCAACCCTTGGATATTCCTGTTTGGAAGTGGGAGCATGTCACTATGGATCTAATCACCAAATTGCCAAAGACCCGACGTCAGCAGGATACAATTTGGGTGATTGTGGATCGGTTGACGAAAAGTGCTATATTTCTGCCAATTAAAGAGACGTATACTTCAGAAGCACTTGCAGATTTGTATGTTCAAGAAGTGGTGGCACGTCATGGAGTACCTCTTTCCATTGTTTCTGACCGGGATAGTAGATTTACTTCCAGGTTCTGGAACAAGTTTCAAGAAGACTTGGGTACTCGTGTTAATTTGAGCACAGCTTTTCATCCGCAGACTGATGGTCAGAGTGAAAGAACTATTCAGACATTAGAAGACATGTTAAGAGCTTGTGATATTGATTTCGGTGGTAATTGGGATGAACATTTACCTTTGGCAGAGTTTTCATATAATAATAGTTACCACGCGAGTATAGGTATGCCACCATATGAAATGCTTTATGGAAGGAAATGTCGAACTCCAATTTGTTGGGGTGAAATTGGTCAGCGAGAATTGGGTAATACTGATATTGTACAGAAAACAGCTGAAAAGATTGATCAAGTCAGAGAAAGGTTGAAAATGGCACAAGACCGTCAAAAGTCTTATGCCGATGTTAGGAGACGCCCAATTGAATTTCAAGTTGGAGATAAAGTGATGTTAAAAGTATCTCCATGGAAAGGCATCATACGTTTCAGAAAACGAGGAAAGCTAAGTCCTCGGTTTATCGGTCCATTCAAAATTCTAGAAAGAGTAGGAAATGTAGCTTATAGACTTGAGCTACCGGAAGAGCTAGCAGGAATCCACAGCACTTTCCACGTGTCATACTTAAGAAAGTGTTTAGTGGATGAAGCGTCGTATGTACCGTTAGAAGAGATAGAGATCAATGACCAATTGAACTATGTAGAACAACCGATAATGATTCTAGAAGAGAAAGTAAAGAGATTGAGAAATAAAGAGATTAAGTTGTTCAAAGTTCAATGGAAGCATAGAAAAGGGTCAGAGTTCACATGGGAGCCGGAGCATGAAATTGTTAAGTATTATCCGGCTTTGTATCAAGAATGGATTGTGAGGACACAATCCTGAATAAGTGGGGGAGAGTTGTAACGCCCCAAATTTTGTAAGTTTAAATTATATTATATGCGTTTAGTTATTTAATTATATGTATATAATATTATGTTATGTGAAATAATTGTTATGTGTTAGAATTAGTTAGTGAAACTAACTATGTAAAGAAACTTGAGTTAGAGGGTAGAAATTGTCAAGTTAGTAAAGATGAGGGGTTTATGTGAAAATGTTGTAGATCAAATCCCTGTAACATTCTATTACCTTCCATATACAGAAATCAAAAAGTTCAGTACGTATGTGTATATGTGTGTGGCGATTTGGGAGGGAAAAAGGAGAAGAACAAGATCAAGTTTTGGGTTAGGGTTTGGTTAAATTGAAGTTCTTAATCTTCAATTCAGTCTTCTAAGGTAAGAATCAATCCTCTAGCTTGTTTAAATTGAGTTGGGGTTTAAGTTACATAAACCCTAAATTAGTGATTTTGATGGGTCATTGGATAATTGAATGAAACTAAGTTCCATACATGTTTATAAGTTAGGAAGAATGATTTAATTGTGTTAGTTATGTTGATAACCTTATAATCATGTATTTAGTGGGTAATTGAATTATTATGAGTATGTTTGATCACTAGTTAGTGATGTCTATGATGTATGAAACTGTTGATGATAAGAATTAGTTTCAATTACCCAAATACATGTGATCATATAGTTATGAGTATGGAACTTATGTTAGATAATTGGAGGTTATGGGATTTAACTTCTAATTTACATGTGAGAAGTAAGAAAGAGTAGTTAAGTGTGTAATTGATAAGTGTTTATGTGATTATGTGAATAGGTGATCAAGTGTGAAAGAGTTCAAGTTATTGTTTGTGCAAGTAAAAAGGTAAGTATTTGGACATGTGGAACCAAGGAATGATTTATCATTTGCTTGGTGGTATCTAAGTAATGACTTTGTCATTAGCTTAGTTTGATGTCAATTCTTCGGAATTCGGCATGTTAGATGTTATGGATCCTTAACTTGTTGCAGATTTTTATTGTTAGAGTCCATTACTTACTAAGCATTTATGCTTATGTGTTATGTTTAACATGTTTCAGGAAGTTCAAATAAGGTAAAGGAGGAATCGGGAAAGAAGGTTATGGAAAGCTAGTGGTGGAGCTCATTGCTTGGTTGGTAATGAGTTTTATCCCTTTTAATCATGCTTACGATACAATAACATCCCCGTTTGTAAAGTTTAAGATTTTAGTCAAAGTTTGTAAAAGTTAGTAAGTCTCACTTGTGAAAGACATATGGTTTGATGAAGTTTAATGTTTTGGTTAAAGTTAGATTAGTGAGACTTGAAATGTTAAAGCTTATGTACATATGAATGAAAAGTGTTTTGTTTGGCTTTGTAAAGTCAACTGAGTAAAAGTGTAGGTAATTGGAGAGTCAAAGATTGAAACGGGTCAATTTGGTACCCAAATGGGTCATTAAGTGCTTAAGTGTCAAAATGGATCAAGTTGGTCGAAAGTCAATGGCTTTGGTTCTCATAAGTTCTAAATCCAAGTTGAAATGTGTAGTCAAAAGCTGAAAGTCAAATTTGATGTATTAAAGAATTTGACATGTTAACATTTTGGTGAAAAATAGTCGAAAACTAGTTTACGTGTCAAAATGGGTTTAAACGAGAATTTTGAAAAAGTGAAAGTTGAGTTATGTTCATTTGACCATTTGAAAGATGTATGCAAAATTTTACGATCCCAGGTGTTGTGGTTTAAGAGTTATGCTTTGTCAAAGTTCGTGTTTTGGTATGAAAATGTGCAGACTCTGGATTCTGCTGCTGGAACAGGGAATCCGGCGGATTCATGGGAATCCGGCGGATTGCCATGAATCCGGGCGGATTCCGGGGCGTATTCAGGAACGGATTGCTTAGTTTCAGTTCTGGTCAAAAGTTGGGTCTGAAGTCGTTGGGAATCCGGCGGATTCCCGTAAATCCGGTCGGATTCATCCTGTGTCCAGCAACTTTCATTTTTGAATGTTGATTATAATTAAGTAATGTAATAGCCAGTGTTTTGGGACCACTATAATTAAGTACAAGTAATTAGAAGTGTTATGTTTTAAAAAAAAAAAAAAAAATTTGTTCACGTTTCGGGGTGTTGCAAGTTGGTATCAGAGCACGGTTTAAGGGATTCGGGTATCCACCATTAGTGGGTACTTGATCTTAGACCATTTTAATTGTTCTATTGAGCATGATTTAGAGTTGTTATGTGTACGAGATTATGTGTGCTAATGATTTTGAATCAAAGTGTGTCGTGTGGACTTTGGATATGTTATATTCTAATACGGTAATTAGTGCGCCTGGCCAACGCAATGATTATCATATTACCATATGGGTATCCATGGAAATCACGAAACATTAGAGGATAAGTTATTAGCTATTGTTAGTGTCATATGTTAGAAGTATAGATAAAGTAGACTTGTAAATGTTAAGTAAATTGAGTTAAATTTTACCATGTCTACTTTCAGTAAAGATGGATGAGCGAGAAATAGATCTTACTCTTGGATTTAACCCGGGTAATAGAGCCCAAGATGATGAAGCAGGAGACAGAAATGAAAGACCAAGGTCTCCTATTCCTGACACCGAATTGTCTTGGGAAGGTATAAAATCCCTTGTGTCTAAAGAGATTAGTCAAGCTCAAGAAGCATCTCTTCCTTTCTTGGTGACTACGATTACAGATACGGTAAGAAAGATTGTAAGTGAAGAAATGCAGAAAGGGAGAGGAGAAGTAGTTATACCTAGACCAGGGGAAATCCCACAAGTTAATATTCAGGATGAGCAGAAAAAGATCAGTTATAGAGATTTCTCAGCTTGTAACCCACCAGAGTATGATGGTGATCTGGATCCAATTAAATGTTATCGTTGGATTTCAGAGGTAGAAGGGGCATTTGCTACTGTGGATTGTCCCAACAAATTTAAAGTAAGGTATGCAGCTAACCTTTTAAAGAATCGTGCTAAGTGGTGGTGGAATGTACAGTGTAGAACTAAGGGTGATGAAGTTATTAGCAAATTGACGTGGGAAGAGTTTAAAGTGATGTTTGAAAGCACGTATTCTCAAGATGCAGATTTGAATAGAATTCGTCAAGAGTTTTTAGCTATGGAGCAGACAAACGAATCAGTGAATGAGTTGGTGGGAAATTTCCTGGATAGAGCTCGTTTTTGTCCAGAGTATATGGATAACCCAAGGATGCTTATGAATCATTTTCATAAGGTCTTGAGAAAGGAAATCAGAAAGTATGTACTTCCAAAGAGATGTCAGACACTAGAAGAGATGATAGATGAAGCGCGATTCCAAGAATTGGAATTAAAGAAAGATGAACAAGTGGCAGCTGCTAAAAGAAAAAGTGATCAAAGTTCTGGTCCATCAAAGAAGTTTAGACCGAGTGGGAGTACAAAGAAGGATGATAGACCGGTGCCAGCTGAATGTAAGAAGTGTCATCGAAAACACTTTGGAGAATGCAAGTTTGGCACCAACGCATGTTATCAATGTGGACAAGAAGGTCATTTTGGCCGAGATTGTCCAAACCCAATCCGTGTATGTTATAATTGTTATGAACCGGGGCACATAAAATCAGAATGTCCGAAACTTGGGAACCGGCCTACTTCTTCAGCACCTCGAAGAACTTCAGAAAAGAAAGCTGTAGAAGTTCCAAAGTCTAAGGGCCGTTCCTTTCAGATCACTGCTGAGGAAGCTCAGCGAGCCCCCAATGTCCTGACAGGTACCTTTCTTGTAAATTTAATGCCTGCACACGTATTATTCGATTCGGGAGCTTCGCGATCTTTTGTGTCAGAAAAGTTTAGTCAGAAATTCTCTGTTCCCCTTAGTGAGTTAGACACTCCACTGGATGTTGAGGTTGCAGATGATAGAATAGTTTATGTTGCTAATGTGTTCCGTGGGTGTCAACTTCAGATTAGTAATGAATCTTTTATTATTAATCTCATTCCAATGCCAATGGGGGAGTTTGATGTAGTAGTGGGTATGGATTGGCTAGATAGGTATAATGCTATAATTCAGTGTGAGAAAAAGATTATCCGTATCAATACTCCAAGTGGGGGAGTGATTCATATTTATGGGGAAAAGAAAAAGCCTTCCTTATCCATATGTACCTTCGCTCGTGCCAAACGTCATTTGTCACGTGGTTGTCAAGCCTTTTTGGCCCACGTGATAGATCTTCAGAAAAGTGTTCCAAAACTCGTGGAGATTCCTGTTGTAAAGGAGTTTCCCGATGTTTTTCCTGACGAGCTACCGGGTATTCCACCCGATAGGCAAGTCGAGTTTCGTATAGATCTTATCCCTGGAGCTACTCCTATTGCTAAGATTCCGTATAGGCTTGCCCCTTCTGAAATGCAAGAATTGATGAAACAGTTACAAGAATTGTTAGATAAGGGGTTTATTCGTCCGAGTAGTTCCCCATGGGGTGCTCCAATTTTATTTGTTAAGAAAAAGGATGGTACAATGCGTATGTGTATAGATTATCGGGAATTAAATAAGGTCACCATCAAGAATAGGTATCCCTTACCTAGGATTGATGATTTGTTTGACCAGTTGCAAGGTGCCAGCTATTTTTCTAAAATTGACTTACGTTCTGGGTATCACCAACTCAAGGTTCGAGAAGAAGATGTGTCTAAAACAGCTTTTAGAACTAGATACGGTCATTATGAGTTTGTGGTGATGCCATTTGGTCTAACTAATGCACCAGCCGTTTTTATGGATCTTATGAATCGGGTGTGTCGTCCAATGCTCGATAGATCTGTAATTGTGTTTATTGATGATATTCTTGTTTATTCTAAATCTGCTGGTGAACATGAACTTCATTTAAGGCAAGTTTTGCAAATGTTACGTAATGAAAAGCTTTATGCCAAGTTCTCGAAATGTGAATTTTGGCTTCGTGAAGTTCATTTTCTGGGTCATGTTGTGAACAGTCAAGGAATTAAGGTTGATCCTACCAAAGTCGAGGCGGTGATGAAATGGGAACCCCCAACCAATCCGACTGAGGTAAGGAGTTTTCTGGGTTTAGCCGGGTATTATAGACGGTTTATCCAGGATTTCTCCAAAATTTCTACTCCACTCACAAAGCTTACTCGTAAGAATATTAAGTATGAATGGAAAGATGAGCATGAACAGGCCTTCAGAACCCTTAAATTAAAGTTAAGTCAGGCACCTATCTTAGTACTTCCCGATGGTACTGAAGATATGGTTGTATATTGTGATGCCTCTCATAATGGGTTGGGTTGTGTACTGATGCAACGTGGAAGAGTGATAGCCTATGCCTCGAGACAGTTGAAAGAACATGAGAAAGGGTATCCGGCGCATGATTTAGAATTGGCTGCAGTTGTCTTTGCCCTTAAGATATGGAGGCATTATTTGTATGGAGTAAAGTGCACTATTTATACTGATCATAAAAGTCTTAAGTATTTCTTTGATCAAAGAGATCTTAATATGAGACAAAGACGTTGGTTAGATTTGGTGAAGGATTATGATTGTGAAATCCTTTATCATCCTGGAAAAGCGAATGTAGTTGCAGATGCTCTTAGTAGAAAGGCAATGCATCATGCCTTGATTGTTAGATCTCTTCGAATTACAGTCTCTCCAAGCTTATTAGATCAGATTAAAGAAGTGCAACAAAATGCTTGGCAGAAAAGTGATTGGAAAGTGGAACGTATTAAAGGTCAGATTCAGAATATTGTTGAAGATTCCCGAGGATTAAAGACTCGATATGGCAGAATCTGGATTCCAAAATCAGCATAGTTAAAAAAATTATTGCTTGATGAGGCGCATAGATCCAGATATTCTATTCATCCTGGCGCCACTAAGATGTATCATGATTTAAAAGCAGATTATTGGTGGCCAGGTATGAAGAGAGAGATTGTTAAATATGTCGAGCAATGTTTAACTTGTTTACAGGTAAAAGCAGAACATCAAAAGCCAATGGGAATGATGCAACCCTTGGATATTCCTGTTTGGAAGTGGGAGCATGTTACTATGGATCTAATCACCAAATTGCCAAAGACCCGACGTCAGCAGGATACAATTTGGGTGATTGTGGATCGGTTGACGAAAAGTGCTATATTTCTGCCAATTAAAGAGACGTATACTTCAGAAGCACTTGCAGATTTGTATGTTCAAGAAGTGGTGGCACGTCATGGAGTACCTCTTTCCATTGTTTCTGACCGGGATAGTAGATTTACTTCCAGGTTCTGGAACAAGTTTCAAGAAGACTTGGGTACTCGTGTTAATTTGAGCACAGCTTTTCATCCGCAGACTGATGGTCAGAGTGAAAGAACTATTCAGACATTAGAAGACATGTTAAGAGCTTGTGCTATTGATTTCGGTGGTAATTGGGATGAACATTTACCTTTGGCAGAGTTTTCATATAATAATAGTTACCACGCGAGTATAGGTATGCCACCATATGAAATGCTTTATGGAAGGAAATGTCGAACTCCAATTTGTTGGGGTGAAATTGGTCAGCGAGAATTGGGTAATACTGATATTGTACAGAAAACAGCTGAAAAGATTGATCAAGTCAGAGAAAGGTTGAAAATGGCACAAGACCGTCAAAAGTCTTATGCCGATGTTAGGAGACGCCCAATTGAATTTCAAGTTGGAGATAAAGTGATGTTAAAAGTATCTCCATGGAAAGGCATCATACGTTTCAGAAAACGAGGAAAGCTAAGTCCTCGGTTTATCGGTCCATTCAAAATTCTAGAAAGAGTAGGAAATGTAGCTTATAGACTTGAGCTACCGGAAGAGCTAGCAGGAATCCACAGCACTTTCCACGTGTCATACTTAAGAAAGTGTTTAGTGGATGAAGCGTCGTATGTACCGTTAGAAGAGATAGAGATCAATGACCAATTGAACTATGTAGAACAACCGATAATGATTCTAGAAGAGAAAGTAAAGAGATTGAGAAATAAAGAGATTAAGTTGTTCAAAGTTCAATGGAAGCATAGAAAAGGGTCAGAGTTCACATGGGAGCCGGAGCATGAAATTGTTAAGTATTATCCGGCTTTGTATCAAGAATGGATTGTGAGGACACAATCCTGAATAAGTGGGGGAGAGTTGTAACGCCCCAAATTTTGTAAGTTTAAATTATATTATATGCGTTTAGTTATTTAATTATATGTATATAATATTATGTTATGTGAAATAATTGTTATGTGTTAGAATTAGTTAGTGAAACTAACTATGTAAAGAAACTTGAGTTAGAGGGTAGAAATTGTCAAGTTAGTAAAGATGAGGGGTTTATGTGAAAATGTTGTAGATCAAATCCCTGTAACATTCTATTACCTTCCATATACAGAAATCAAAAAGTTCAGTACGTATGTGTATATGTGTGTGGCGATTTGGGAGGGAAAAAGGAGAAGAACAAGATCAAGTTTTGGGTTAGGGTTTGGTTAAATTGAAGTTCTTAATCTTCAATTCAGTCTTCTAAGGTAAGAATCAATCCTCTAGCTTGTTTAAATTGAGTTGGGGTTTAAGTTACATAAACCCTAAATTAGTGATTTTGATGGGTCATTGGATAATTGAATGAAACTAAGTTCCATACATGTTTATAAGTTAGGAAGAATGATTTAATTGTATTAGTTATGTTGATAACCTTATAATCATGTATTTAGTGGGTAATTGAATTATTATGAGTATGTTTGATCACTAGTTAGTGATGTCTATGATGTATGAAACTGTTGATGATAAGAATTAGTTTCAATTACCCAAATACATGTGATCATATAGTTATGAGTATGGAACTTATGTTAGATAATTGGAGGTTATGGGATTTAACTTCTAATTTACATGTGAGAAGTAAGAAAGAGTAGTTAAGTGTGTAATTGATAAGTGTTTATGTGATTATGTGAATAGGTGATCAAGTGTGAAAGAGTTCAAGTTATTGTTTGTGCAAGTAAAAAGGTAAGTATTTGGACATGTGGAACCAAGGAATGATTTATCATTTGCTTGGTGGTATCTAAGTAATGACTTTGTCATTAGCTTAGTTTGATGTCAATTCTTCGGAATTCGGCATGTTAGATGTTATGGATCCTTAACTTGTTGCAGATTTTTATTGTTAGAGTCCATTACTTACTAAGCATTTATGCTTATGTGTTATGTTTAACATGTTTCAGGAAGTTCAAATAAGGTAAAGGAGGAATCGGGAAAGAAGGTTATGGAAAGCTAGTGGTGGAGCTCATTGCTTGGTTGGTAATGAGTTTTATCCCTTTTAATCATGCTTACGATACAATAACATCCCCGTTTGTAAAGTTTAAGATTTTAGTCAAAGTTTGTAAAAGTTAGTAAGTCTCACTTGTGAAAGACATATGGTTTGATGAAGTTTAATGTTTTGGTTAAAGTTAGATTAGTGAGACTTGAAATGTTAAAGCTTATGTACATATGAATGAAAAGTGTTTTGTTTGGCTTTGTAAAGTCAACTGAGTAAAAGTGTAGGTAATTGGAGAGTCAAAGATTGAAACGGGTCAATTTGGTACCCAAATGGGTCATTAAGTGCTTAAGTGTCAAAATGGATCAAGTTGGTCGAAAGTCAATGGCTTTGGTTCTCATAAGTTCTAAATCCAAGTTGAAATGTGTAGTCAAAAGCTGAAAGTCAAATTTGATGTATTAAAGAATTTGACATGTTAACATTTTGGTGAAAAATAGTCGAAAACTAGTTTACGTGTCAAAATGGGTTTAAACGAGAATTTTGAAAAAGTGAAAGTTGAGTTATGTTCATTTGACCATTTGAAAGATGTATGCAAAATTTTACGATCCCAGGTGTTGTGGTTTAAGAGTTATGCTTTGTCAAAGTTCGTGTTTTGGTATGAAAATGTGCAGACTCTGGATTCTGCTGCTGGAACAGGGAATCCGGCGGATTCATGGGAATCCGGCGGATTGCCATGAATCCGGGCGGATTCCGGGGCGTATTCAGGAACGGATTGCTTAGTTTCAGTTCTGGTCAAAAGTTGGGTCTGAAGTCGTTGGGAATCCGGCGGATTCCCGTAAATCCGGTCGGATTCATCCTGTGTCCAGCAACTTTCATTTTTGAATGTTGATTATAATTAAGTAATGTAATAGCCAGTGTTTTGGGACCACTATAATTAAGTACAAGTAATTAGAAGTGTTATGTTTAAAAAAAAAAAAAAAAAAATTTGTTCACGTTTCGGGGTGTTGCAACTTTTCAACTACACATCAATTTAGTTATCACTTGTAGTAATTTCACATAATTCATTCCATTAATGTGAATTATCACTATTAACTTCATTAGTTCACTCTCACCTAATAAATCATGATAATTATAATCAACTTATCACCTTAGTTCACATTAATCATTGTTAACTAACATAATCACACCAATAACAAGATTAATAGCTTCCAAATTAACAATCCATTAAAACACTTCATAAACACTTAAATCAAATTCTTCCATTTTAAGTTAGAGCTCATGTCATAATCATGAATTATGCACTAATTAACAACTATAACATAACCAAAATCTTTACTTCATGAATTATCAACTAAATCACAACTTTTATCATGAATACACCATAATCTTTCCTCTCTAAGTTAGAGTTTTACTTAAAATCAAGAATTTCTTATCAACTAATGATAATATGATCATTACTAGCTTAAATTCAAGATTAATCATGCCAACTAAATCAAATATTCAAAACCCCAATTTCTAGGGTTATAGAAATCACGAAATTAACACTTATAACATGCTTTGTATGATAATGAAATGATTAATCTATGTTAATAACTCATAACTAACAACTATTGCACAAAATCAAACCCTAATTTCGGATTTACATCAAGAACACCCAAACCCCCAAATTCTAGGGTTCCTAAATCAAAGATTTGAGACTTACAAGTTGATTAGGATGATTAGAATATGATAATCCATGCGTTTGAAGCTTGAATCCGAATTATGAAGCTCTAATTTTGATAATTTCTCCATGTTTTTGGTTTTGGAATGAAAGTGTGTGTGTATATGTTCATACGTATGTATGTATGAATGTGTGAGAATAAAACCCGATCCATCCCATATAATATACCCTATAAGTGTTAATTTTCATTCCCCGTATTTATTATTGTCTGGAACTTAAAAACCATTTGCGGGGAAATACAATTTTATTTTACCGTCAACTAAATAAATTTAAAACAAACAATATTTCACTAGCCACAATATTTCCTGAGGCTTATCGACCTATTAATTATACAATCAAATGCAATAATAATTTTAAATCGCATTTAAAATTTACAGAAAATACCTATTACTTCTAAGCCCAATTTGAGGATGTTACAAATCTCTCCCCCTTAAAGAGATTTCGTCCTCGAAATCTAATCAACCTTGATTATTCTAAAGTACTTAATTACCTGATAAATCTCATTCCTTAAATGAGATTCCACTACCACCACAATTTCCAGTTTATTACTATTGTACTCTTCGTACTACTCTAACATCGTAATTACTCATCACTATATTCACCTAAAGTGTGTACACAACTTAAATCACCTATGCATGACATGCTTATGCATACATTTCACTACACACTCTATGTACCTACATATATATTATTTCATCGACTCACACACGACTAGTGTGTATCTCAATTAGATTCACGAAAACACATAATTTATGTCTCATACTCAATTTAACTTGCAATACTATACAACAAGTATAATATTTATCACATAAAATAGTTACTCCCTTGAGCAACTCTTAATTATATGCACACAATTTCAATTCTATCTACAGACACATATCCGCATGTACCTGTTTCTATTTCTTACCTTAATATATGATATGTATCTAAATCATATTTTCATGCATACTATGATCACTTAAGGAAATTATTCCCAATTAATCACTTTAAACAGGTAATCACTTGACGTAAGTGAATAACAATCGTGTACAATAACATACTCTTACCACAAGAAACTAACGACGTGCTAGAATCTTTAAAATAGATATATGATTTATACCCCTTTTAACAACAAAACAATGATTATGAAAATCACAATACACCCAACAACAATGAAATTTTAATTTCAATTCATAACTAGCATTTAGGCTAGTACCACATATCACTACTGTATTTGATAATCTTTTATTTAAAAGTATCTCAAACTCATATAACACTATTCACATATTAACAAGCAAAATACAAGTCAATTCTTCATGGTTAAAACCATTATCACTTAATCACCAAGTCACTTAGTACCAATTCAAATTGGATAATTACCAAGTTTTTCCATCAACGGGTACATTGCCATTCAAGCGCAAGTACCACTCCAACAAAATGTGCTAACCACACACACATTTTTCATCAACATTTCATCATTCAATTCTATATCGTTAATCTCCACGGAAGATTATTTCATATTTCCATCATTTCTATACGCAACCTATCATTTCACTTTGATATTATGCATATAATAACAATCAAGTTTCACAAAATTCTCAATTAACGATAATATAACTATAAATTTTCACAATTTCAATCAAAAGGCTCTCTCTCTATATACATTTATATATTTCTGTTATTAATAGTAACTCATTAATACAATAACTTAATCTTTTACTACCATTTCGATTTAGTCAATCATTGACTCTCTCTCTCTCTCATATATCAACATTGCAAACCTACCATTTTTTTTTTTTATAAATCTCATTAATTTCTCTGGTACTTGGTAGCCTCAATACTCCATGTGAAATGGCATAATATAAATACGTTGGCCAGACGTCGTCATATTATGTCAATCACACTTTATTCTCAGGCTACTTCATACCATTGATCTCTAAAGTAATTAACTTTTACTCTCACATAATTCACAGTGTTGAAATTAACAATTATCACACATATAGTAACACTTAAAATAGATTTATGACCAAGTGTTAACTTGTTACTATTTTTCCTTTATCACTTGAATGTGAAACTACTATTATATAATTATACAGGTATAACAACTTAACCTGTTAACACTATTCTCATTATCTCCTTAACACATGTGTAAGTTTTAACACAACTAAATCAATGTAGTACCCTCTCTACACGATTCAATATCAATCACTTAACACTTTAATTATCAAGTATAATACTCTATATAACATTTAGCACTAAGTATCTTGTTAAAATACCAGGTCATATTCCACATATATTCATCAATATATAATTTCTAAGTTGATTAATAAATAACCTTCCATATTTAGTTATTAAGCAAGAGTAAGCTCCTACAATACTCTTCAACTCTTACAATTACTTATTCAATCATATTAAATGTTTCACATAAGGTAATTAACATGATCACATAATCAATATTTATTTACCCTAACAAGCAACAATCAATAATACTCTTACTGATATACTATGCAGTTAGTTAAACCGCTTACAAACGATTCATACATAATAAAATGGGTGAACCTCTTAAAACAAGTTTTTACATTGCATAAAGTCACAGGAATGATCTCTGGGCTCAAAGAAACAAAAGCCCAATACAATTCATAAGTTAAAAGTCCGAAATAATGTCCGAAAAACAATAAAACGCAATTTTCGGGCCCCAAACGACCCCGAAGTGCCGAAAACTGACAGGGCTCATAGCAAAGCTATGAGCTTTGATCGTTGGGCCGTTTTTGAGTTGACATGTAAATTTCGTCTTAATCGGACACCAAAATTTTCTAAAAAAAATTTCTACGTCAAGTATTACGTCGAACGTCGCAAGAAATTTTTTTTTTTTTTTTACTAACGCGATCCGGGAAACAGGTCAGGATCGCGTTCCCCAGTGAAAAAAATTCTGTAACCAAATTAGGCATATAAACGCGATCCGGAGAAGTGAGCGGGATCGCGTTCCCAAGAGAAAACGCACCTAAACACGAAATACACACACAAACGCGATCCTGGAAAAATGGCTGGGATCGCGTTCCCAAGCATAAAAATAATCTGGGACAAAATAACACGTACGAACGCGATCCTGAGAACATGTTGGGATCGCGTTCCCAAGCAGAAAATCTGAGGTTCAGAAAATCATATTTTTAACCAATTTCAAACGCGTATAACTTTTTACTCTTTTAGAGTTAGACTCTAAAATTTTGCAGGCACATCCACTATGCCAAAATGAAACTTTCCCTTTTTACACTTTTTCAATTTACTCGTTTTACGAGAAAACGGACGTACGACTCATTTTTGACCATTTTCGACCATTTTGGTTGACACGCTATATTTCAAACGACTTGGTTTCTGACTTCCACCTTTTACCAACATGTTTCTATATACATTAGTGACGTGTGGGCATATTCATCATATACAAACACTCCTTCTACATTATTTTAACACGTTGACCCGTTTAGGGGTCAAAATGGACAATTTCCCCAATTTCATTCATAATGACAACATTAACATTTTCAATCCACCTTTTATCTATACTTATGACTTTCAGTCACTTTAAAAGTTATCTTACATGTATCACATCAAATTCTATACATTTTAACACTAAGTGACCCATTTGAACACTTAAATGACCCGTTTGGTTTTACGACCATATGATCACCATTTCAACACCCAACCCACACTTCATTGACTATTCCAAGTCAAGCTAACCCACTTTCATCATTAGTTTCATATTATCACCCTAAAACATCAAGTTCACAAAATTTCACCATATATAAACCAACTTGATCATATAATTTCAAATTTGACTTTTCACAACTTGTCATCGCACATTTAGACTCATTGACCACTTTGACTTTCTTACTACACTATTTACAATACAAAGATCATAATTCACCCTAATCACATTCCTCACTTCATAGCATGGCATAACATGGCAATTATCGAGTTTGACACAATTACATTCAACATTGACCTTTCCAAGTCAATAGTATATATTTCAACAAATAGACACATTCTAAGTCACACAACAATACAACTCCAAACTTATAAATGGATAATACCCGCAACCCATTGATTTCATTATAGCAAGTCACACCTTGCATTTATCGACTTATATTCACACACTGTATTTTCACATTGCATATACACTTAATTCCACATAACACAACTGTTACACCCTATTCACCAATGTATCTTCACACCGTTTTTAACACTTTTCTGAAATTACTATTTCCGTCTTAATTACCTATTAATATCTCTATCACCTTATTAACACGTAATTATCATCAAAATTTCAATTTACTTTACTAACAATCATAATATAGTAAAGTAAAACAATTAAAATTTATTGAAATTCACCAAGTTTATCAGAAATTACCTGGCACATCTAGGCCCACGAGTGTTGAGGATTGAGAATACCAATCGGTTCCTCACTATCCTCCGTCTCTGCACTCAAAACAACAATCTAACACATTGTTATAGATTAGTTCACATTTAACAACAACTTGTTCATACCAACACTAATCCCACACCTCAGAATGTTTGACCACTATCACTAGGCTTGGGAATGAACAATCCAACCATTGTTCAATTCGCCCAAACCTATGCTCTGATACCAACTTATAACGCCCCAAAATTTACAACTGTTTTTTTTTTTTTTTTTTTTTTTACAATGCGGAAGTTCAAGTCCCAAAACATATATATACATAAAATGACATGACGTCATTTTCCATTACCTAAGTTCTAAGTATTGATTATTACCATTTACAAAACAATCCTTTATATCCTGGGCATTATATAATCAAACATTTTAAACTGTATTAAATAATAATCAGAGTAATCCTAGTCAAACATTCTTCAGTTACTCCTTGACCCGCCCATAACAATAGATATTAACCTGCAAGGAGTAAACAACGAGTGATTAGCACGAAGCTAAGTGAGTTAACTCATCACTAACAATACAACTTAGTTTAACACTATGAGTTCACCACATTTAACACTTTGACTCAACATCACCAGAGGATCGGTGGCCCTTGTGGCGCCCTCAGCCGCGGTGGCCCACCAAGCGACACTTACACCAACTGCAGGCCAATACAGCGGTTAACCGATAACTGTTTGTTACCTTTAGTCAACACAAGCCTTACTTACAACGAATGTTCACAACCCTTGTGTTGACTAACCTGTAACAACACAGTCCAACATAGTTGACATCTATTAACACAGTTACCAATAGGTCACTTAACACTTAACACTTAACACTTTAACACCATTCACAATTCAACTTAACACAGGAATAACACTTAACACTTGAAGTAACCACAATAGTGATCACTAAATTATAGTGAGAGATCAAAGTCCACTCACCGACTACCATAGTCGCCCACTCAGTAGTCTAATATCACTGAGTCTTCTCCATATCTGGAAATACAACAAAATACACAAGTCAGTTACTTGTATCAAATCTACTTAACAATACTCCAATAGATTTATACCAACAATCTCAATTTCATATGTATTAACATAATCATCATAAACATCAAGTTCATACTTCTTGAATTGTTTCTTAATCATGATTAGATATCATGTTAACCACTTTTCAACTACACATCAATTTAGTTATCACTTGTAGTAATTTCACATAATTCATTCCATTAATGTGAATTATCACTATTAACTTCATTAGTTCACTCTCACCTAATAAATCATGATAATTATAATCAACTTATCACCTTAGTTCACATTAATCATTGTTAACTAATATAATCACACCAATAACAAGATTAATAGCTTCCAAATTAACAATCCATTAAAACACTTCATAAACACTTAAATCAAATTCTTCCATTTTAAGTTAGAGCTCATGTCATAATCATGAATTATGCACTAATTAACAACTATAACATAACCAAAATCTTTACTTCATGAATTATCAACTAAATCACAACTTTTATCATGAATACACCATAATCTTTCCTCTCTAAGTTAGAGTTTTACTTAAAATCAAGAATTTCTTATCAACTAATGATAATATGATCATTACTAGCTTAAATTCAAGATTAATCATGCCAACTAAATCAAATATTCAAAACCCCAATTTCTAGGGTTATAGAAATCACGAAATTAACACTTATAACATGCTTTGTATGATAATGAAATGATTAATCTATGTTAATAACTCATAACTAACAACTATTGCACAAAATCAAACCCTAATTTCGGATTTACATCAAGAACACCCAAACCCCCAAATTCTAGGGTTCCTAAATCAAAGATTTGAGACTTACAAGTTGATTAGGATGATTAGAATATGATAATCCATGCGTTTGAAGCTTGAATCCGAATTATGAAGCTCTAATTTTGATAATTTCTCCATGTTTTTGGTTTTGGAATGAAAGTGTGTGTGTATATGTTCATACGTATGTATGTATGAATGTGTGGGAATAAAACCCGATCCATCCCATATAATATACCCTATAAGTGTTAATTTTCATTCCCCGTATTTATTATTGTCTGGAACTTAAAAACCATTTGCGGGGAAATACAATTTTATTTTACCGTCAACTAAATAAATTTAAAACAAACAATATTTCACTAGCCACAATATTTCCTGAGGCTTATCGACCTATTAATTATACAATCAAATGCAATAATAATTTTAAATCGCATTTAAAATTTACAGAAAATACCTATTACTTCTAAGCCCAATTTGAGGATGTTACATTTTTGCTCAAAGAGAACTACCGACTACGTAGTATCTATCTATGCCATTTGAAATTGCTACAAAAACGAAGGGTTTTATAATTACCTTTAAACAGCAAAATCGAAGATTTAGTTTTGTTTGATTTAACGCATTAACGAACTTCGTTAATTGGACGAAAACCAAATTATTTATTTGTAGAAATAATTTAATGCTTTAATAAATTACAGATTAGCTTGAAAGATAAATTACTCGGTGGATTTAAAAAAGTTTAAGTGTGGCTGTTGCAAACACTAAACGCAGATCTAGTTTAGTGTGTGTGTGTGGATTTAGAAGAATCACGTGGAGAGTTCCAGGATACTTCATTTGTAGAAACAATTGAGTTCCCTTCAAGAAAACTGTATCCCCAATGCATTTTTATTTTAATTAATTAAATCTTAATTATTTTCATTAAAATATAATGAAAAATATTTACCAGGTATTTAAAAACAACGATGATAATGTATTCTAATATTACAGAAAATCAACACAAGTGCTTTTATGTTGTAGCTAGATTGATTAACTAAAGACAAATAGACCACAAATATAATGTGTACGTTCTAGGATTATAATTTAGAACGACATGGGAATAAACTAGAAATTTTGTTAATTAATTAGTTGAAGTCAGAAAACCAACAAAATAATGTGAATGCTGAAGATTTATAATCAAGCATGTACTTATGGGAATGAAATAGCAATAAATAAATATATATATATATATATATATATATATATATATATATATATATATATATATATATATATATATATATATATATTTAAATGCATTAATGAAGTCTTTATAATATGTACTGTATTTGTTTTGTTAATTAGATTAAGATAAATAAATTATAATAACATGGTGTTTCAGCATAGATTTATGAAATTATACTATAGAAAAGGAAAATGATTGGTAGGCTTAAAGTTATAGGACTAAATATAGGCCTAAAGATTTGATTGGTGGATGTAAAAAATTGATTGGATGAAATTCAGAGAGAGAAAAAAAATCAACCAATCACATTTGTAGGTCCATATAATTAGGTTCATATAGCATTAAAATAAACTCTCAATTGTTGGTCAAATGTAGTTACGAATCATCAAAAAAGTATATATCAATTCTGGAAGAATAATTACTTTTTTATCTATATATATATATATCCAGGCAAAGCAAATTTGGTCCAAAACGAACAGCGCAGCCTTGTCAAATTCCAGAAAAATAAAATACAAAAAGAGAGCTACCTACATTTTAACTGACGACTACTTCGATCAGAAACTATCATAGATACGTATATATTTATATTTATATATGGGGTAAGTGCACGAAAATGTAATGAACTATGCTCTGACATTCATTGTATGTAACAAACTATTCTGACATTCATTGTATGTAACGAACTTGCTAATTTCCTCCATTGTATGTAACGAACTAGTATTTTCCTTGATTTTTCCAAGTGTTGATTATGTAGGGCGACACGTGGCGTACTTAGGACCGTTGATCTGCCCAAAATACAAGTTTGTTACATACAATGAAGGAAATTAGCAAGTTCGTTACATACAATGAATGTCAGAATAGTTCGTTACATACAATGAATGTCAGAGCATAGTTCATTACATTTTCGTGCACTTACCCCTTTATATATTTATATATTTATCTATACACGGAATATTTATATTTATATACAGCATAATTAATTATTGCAATAAATACCACAAGATCGACCAGTAATTAACCCTAGTTACTACTCGTATAGCCGTATTTGTTAACTCTCAAGTATAGGCTTCCCGTACGTAATTGTAAACCGATCGAATGTTAATGGACGAATCAATAAATACATGAAATTTAGTAATACAAAAAATATTTATTTTTAGACAACCTAAAATAAGGTCTTTATTAGTATTATATTTTTTGGAATAAGACAGTTCGTACTTGATGTTGAACCGAGAAATAAGATATGTTGATTCCAAATTTGACAACTTAAGTCCAGCTTAAAATAATACTCCGTATTATTCACAAAATCCAAGAATTTGTGTTTTATATAGGTTTGGGATCAGAGGGGAACCCTCTTTTAGGAGGGAACCAAAGGGCATCAACAAAAAAAAAAGGTAGAGTGGCATTTTTGTAATTAGGATGAAAAGTGATGGCATATGTTAAGAAAAAAAAACATAACATTTATTTTACATTTACACCCCTTCTACATTTCATCCCATTTATTTTTTACCCCTCCACTTTCTTCTCTCTCATCCTTCCATCTTATTTCCCACCCTACCTCACCACCCCCACCTAGCCGCCGCTGGATTCCGGGAGCCGCCGCCGGATTTCGGCCGCCACCGTCAGATTCCGGCGACAATTTTTTATTATTTTTTTAAATTGTTTTTTTTAAGAAATTTTTTAAAATTTTTTTTTTTAATATTTTTTTTGTAAATCACACTTTTTAAAGTCCACTGCATCACGTGTTTACTTTTAAACCACTGCATCATATTTTTTTAATTAGAAACATTGCATCATTCTTTTTTAATAAAATACATTGCATCATGTTTAATTAGAATCACTACATCATGTTTCATAACAATATAAAACCACTTAATCATACTTTTAAAACCACTGCATCTTGTGTTTAATTAGAATCACTGCATCATGTTTCATGACAAATGTAAAACCATTGAATCATACTTTTAAAACCACTGCATCTTGTGTTTAGTTTAAAACCATACATCTTGATTTTAAATTACACTACACTAAATTAAAACCACTGCATCATGTTTAATTAGAATCACTGCATCATGTTTCATTACAATGTAAAACCATTGAATCATACTTTTAATAAGATGCAGTATAATAAGTGTAAGTAGTTTTTTTATTTGAACACATAAAATGATAAAACAACATAAGATGCAGTAAGAATATATAAGATTCAGTAAACATGTAGTATTAATTTCTTAGATTCGAGAATAAAACCAAGATTTTACATAAGATGCAGTAAAATAAGTATAATTAGTTTTTTAATTTGAACACATAAAAAGCTAAAACAACATAAGATTCAGTAAACATGTAATATTAATTTTTTAAATTCAAGAATAAAACCATGATTTACATAAGATGCAGTAAAATAAGTATAAGTAGTTTTTTTATTTCAACACATAAAAAGCTAAAAACAAACATAAAATGCAGTAACAATAAACAAGATGCAGTAAAAAAAGTATTACAATTTTTCTAGTATAAAAATAAAATTAAAGTTACAGAAAAACATAAGATCACTACAAATCGTAAGATGCAGTAACTAATATACAACATTCAGTAAACAAGTAATACTAACTTTATGAATTTAAAAATAAAATTAAAATTTACAAACACATTAAAGTTCTAAAAAATGCAAGATGCAGTCGAATTTTTTTGTAGATCTAAAAAGTAGATCTAGATCTAAAAAGTAGATCTACTTTTCAGATCTACTTTTTACATCTTAGATCTACGAATTTCAAAGGTCTATTTCATCTTAAATCGAAAAGTTTTACAAAGTAATGGTGATCTAAAAAATAGATCTAAAAAGTAGATCTATTTTCTCATGTCACGAAGACGAAAACGGTGATGGTGGAGGAGCGGTGGAGCAACGGTAGAGCAGCGATGGAACGACGGTGGAGAAGCAATGGAACTACGGTGGAGTGGCGGTGGAGTGGTGACGACGACGAACGGTGGCGGCGGTGATGACGTCGGTGAACGGTGGTGGCAGCGGCGTCGGTGAACGGTGGTGTTGGTGGTTAGTTAGGGTTTGTGTGTTTTGTAGAAAGTGAGAGCAAATTAAAGATTTGTGTGTGTTTTTGTGAGAGAAAGAGATGGAAAATGGGAGGTGGTGTGGGTTAATGAAAGAGGGAGTGTAGATGGAGGATGTAACATCCCCATTACCGGCTTAGGAGAAATTTGGTAAATTACTTAATTCGGTTGATTATTTGATTTAGTTTAGAAATAATTTGTATTATTTGCCTAATTGAAATTAATAGGGTAAATGGTCAAACGAGTTATTGTGATACATAAATTATTACTTGTTTTAAATAAATTTAGTTGACGGTATAATAAAATATATTTTCACGTAAACGGTTTTTAGGTTCCAGACAATAGGTTTAGAGCGGGTATAATTGGGTACCAACTTATAACCACCTCTAGTTGGTGGATCGGTTTATTTTATTCCCCAAATTCATTGTAACCACACACACACATTTAGAACAAAGGAAGATCAAAGGGAAAACATTGGGAAATCGATTTGAGCTTGGATTCGTGGTTAGCGCTTATCATCATCACCATCTACCTTGCTCTTACATCGATTGTAAGTTTAAATTGCTTTGATTATGTGTTTGTAGGTTAGGGTTTGAATAAATAGGAAAATGAGTGATTATGTTTAGATTGATGATTTAGGAAGCTAGTTGTGGTTAGAACCTATTGTATGATGATACTTGAGGTCCCTCATTTGCTATAATCGTGTATTGTAGCTGGAAATTGGTAATTGGTGTTTTTGGTTCGAGTTTGGTTTTCTGCAGAAACTGGGCGTGCTTGATGTTCTTGGGAATCCGGCGGATTCATGGGAATCCGGTCGGATTCCCCCTTTTTATGACAATCAGAAACAAATCGGAATCCGGACGTATTCCTTGGAATCCGGCGGATTCAGGTACCGGATTCATGGGAATCCGGCGTATTCCTGGGGCGTATTCCTTAGTTAAGGTTCTGTCCCAATTGGGAGCTGAAAGGGGGTGGGAATACGGCGGATTCATGGGAATCCGACCGTATTCATTTAAATCCGGCGGATTCCCATGGAATCCGGCGGATTCCCACTGTTTGCAGCTTTTGTCATTTTAGTTGCTAGAACTTGTGTTAATCAACTTGTATGCTATCGTTGTGATACTTAATGCTTGTTGAACTGATATAAAGTGTTTAATGAAAGATTAGATATCATATGAAATGAGTATTAACTTGTAATCTTCTTGTGCTCTCAGATAAACCGAAGACTCAATAATATTAGATCTTTGAGTGAAGACGGTGACTGTGAAGGGTGAGTGGATCATTGACTTTCAGTCTAAATTAGTTGTAACAATCTAGTTACAACGGGTAAACATGTTCTACTGTTATACATTGTATAAATTGCATATTGCCATGATGATTATGGAATGTGCTATCTTGTCAGGGGTCAATATGAAATTGGGTTTGGATACTGTTACTTTGGACGACATGATGACTTTGTACATGTGTTGTTTATTGAAATCATGTCGTATGTAGTAATGGTACTAAACTATCGGTAAGACCACTGTTTGGCCTTCAGTGGTTATAAGTGTTACTTGGGGAACCACCGCGGCATGAGGGTACCTCAAGGACCACCGATCCTCTTTGATGTATTTGTTATAATGCTTTGTGGTGATCAATTGCTATGCTAGTTTAGAATGATAGTTGTGATCTATTCACTTAGCTTCGTGCTAATCCCTCTCCTCACTTCTTGCAGATTACTTTTGATGTGGGTGGGCAAGAAGTTAGTTTGAAGAATGTTTGACTGCCTACTCTGACTATAAGACATGTAGTCGTTTATAAACTGATGTTTTGAAGTTTAAATAACACCTAACTTAATGTTGTAACTGATGTGGTTATTGTATTAACTTATCATGCAGGCATAGATTGTGTTTTGGGAACTATGTTATACGCAATCTATAATGCATGATTTGTATTTAATCGCTTCCGATATATGTTTAAAAAAAAAAAATGTCTCTTGAAATATTGTGGTGTTATAAATTGGTATCAGAGCCTAGGTTTGGGTGAATTGAGCATGGGTTAATTGTTCAATCCCAAATCTATGTGTGTCAGTCAAACATTCCTCTGAGTAGGATTATGTTAGCATGTGAAGATGGTTAGTATATAAGTACTAACAACTAACGTGTTATGAGATGTTGTTTTGGTACAGATATGGCAGAGAATGAACCTTCAGCTGACCCACCCAATGATGCCCCTCGAACTAATGTATCCCCTCCTGAAACCCAAAATGTTAGCCAAGGTCAAACTGGTACTACCTTTTCTGCAGGGGATTTTGATCATGAGGATTATATGATTCATTTAGAGGCAGAAAATCTGAGACTTAAGGCAATAGAACAACAGTTTTTGCAACAACAACAACAAAACCGGTCTGCTCAACAAGTCTTACAATCTATGCCTCCTACTGTTAGCACTGTACCACCACTCTTGGTGACTTCGCAGATTCCAGTATCTCAGTCTTATTATCATCATCCTCACTATGGTACTTATCCGATTTCGACTCCGTTCTCTTCCGGACCTTCAGGTTATCAGACTCCGATATTTCAAGCTCAGAATCAACCTAAGCTATGCTCTTTTAAGACTTTCAAGTCTTGTGGACCATCGGATTATTCGGGTAGTACAAATCCCTCCGTTACCTTGGATTGGTTGAGGGATGTGGAAAGAAAGTTTGAGGTTTGCCGATGTGAAGAGGAAGTCAAGGTTCCTTTTTCGGTGCAACTTCTGAAGGGTCCCGCAATGGTTTGGTGGGATTCCATTACATCACATTTTACCCCACAGCAGAGAGCATCGATTTGTTGGTCTGATTTCCACACTGAGGTTTGTAAGAAATATTGTTCGGGATTTGACATGACCCGGATTCGACGCGAGTTTTTGGATTTGCAATTTACGGATAAGATGACGATGGATGATCTCATTTCCCAATTCACTGACAAGTTGAGATTCGTGCAACAATGGGTACCGGAGGAACGTATGAAGATTGACCACTTTGTGGGGATGTTACCGCATACTTATCGGACGACCGTGAGATTGGCGGGTACTCTTTCCCAAGCTTTTGATCTTGCCCGTTCTGTGGATGGGGATGTTAGGGCACAAGGTTTGGAGGTTAGGGAAAAATCTCCATTTAAACCCAAGGGTGAATCTTCGGGTAGTCCTGGAAAGAAGAAATGGCAGGGATCTCATCAACCTAAGAAGTCCAGTTCGGATAGTAAATCATTGGACAGAACCAATTGGTGCCAAAATTGTAAATCGCGACACACGGGTCCTTGCACTCCACAAACTGCTAGGTGTATCAAATGTGGACAACTTGGTCATGACATCAAGGATTGTGCGTTTCCTAGACATGTGTGTTGGAATTGTCAAAAGGAAGGTCATCGGTCGGGTTTGTGTCCGGAGGCTAGGAAACAAAGGATGGGTGTGGTCGGAGGGTCTTCGTCTTCTGGCCAGAAAAGAAAGAATCCACCAACGGCAACTGGTAGGGCATTTCAAATGACAGCTGATGATGCTGTCAGGACTGAAGATGTTATCACTGGTACATTTCTAATCAACTCTGTACCAGCTACTGTTCTGTTTGATTCGGGAGCCAATTGCTCATTTATATCTATGATTTTCTGCGATAAACTGAAATTGACTCCCACTTGTATTACAAATCCTATTGAGGTTGAGATAGCAAATGGCAAGATAGTTCCAGTTACCACATCGGTGACTGGAGCTAGCATCTTGATTGAGGATCATAGTTTCCCAATTTCTTTTCTATTGATGCCTATCCCCAGTTTTGATGCGGTTTTAGGCATGGATTGGTTAAGTAAGAATAAGGCAAGCATAGAGTGCCATAAGAAACTAATTAGGATTCCAATCTCTAATGAGTCATATGTTGTGGCTCGAGGGGAACGGGAAAGAGGTAGTATCCCTATGATTTCTATGATGAAAGCTAGTAAATCTCTAGCTAAGGGGTGTGTATCCTACCTGGCTTATATAGTTGATGCAAAATTAGAGAAGAAAACCGTTTCCAATGTTCGGGTGGTTTCTGATTACCCTGATGTCTTTCCTGATGAATTGCCTGGGTTGCCTCCCATTAGAGAGGTGGAATATAGAATTGACCTAATTCCGGGTTCTACTCCCGTAGCTAAGGCTCCTTATAGACTAGCTCCCTCCGAAATTCGTGAAATGATGACCCAAATTCAGGAGCTATTAGATAAGGGTTTCGTCAGGCCTAGTTCGTCTCCTTGGGGTGCACCCGTATTGTTTGTTAAAAAGAAGGATGGCACCCTTCGGATGTGTATTGATTATAGAGAGTTGAATAAGCGAACCATAAAGAATAAGTACCCTTTGCCCCGAATAGATGAATTATTTGATCAATTACAAGGGTCTTCCTATTTTTCTAAGATTGACTTGAGGTCGGGTTATCATCAAGTGCGGGTTTGTGGGGAGGATATTCCTAAGACGGCTTTTCGCACTAGATATGGTCATTATGAATTTCTTGTTATGCCTTTTGGGTTGACTAATGCTCCGGCGGTCTTTATGGATTTGATGAATAGAGTTTGTCGACCCTACCTTGATAAGTTTGTTATTGTATTTATTGACGATATATTGATTTATTCTAAGTCTGAATCCTATCACGAAGTGCACTTGCGTTTAGTACTTGATACTTTGAGACAGGAGAAGTTGTATGCTAAGTTCTCCAAATGCGAGTTTTGGTTGCGTGAGGTTCAGTTTTTGGGGCATATTATCTGTGAGGATGGAGTTAAGGTTGATCCATCTAAAGTTGAGGCAGTTATGAATTGGCAAGCACCTAAGTCTGCTTCAGAGATTAAGAGTTTTCTAGGTCTAGCGGGTTACTATCGAAAGTTCATCAAGGATTTCTCTAAGCTCGCGGGTCCTTTGACGAAATTGACTCGAAAGGATGTTAAGTTTCAGTGGAATGATCAACAAGAGTCGGCTTTCCAGACCTTGAAACAGTTATTGTGTCAGGCTCCAATTTTAGCCTTGCCTGAAGGGTCCGAGGATTTCATTGTGTATTGTGACGCTTCGCATGCGGGTTTGGGTGGTGTCTTGATGCAACGTGGTCGAGTCATTGCATATGTTTCTCGTCAGCTTAAACCTCATGAAAAGAATTACCCTACTCATGACTTGGAACTTGCAGCTGTAGTCTTTGCCTTAAAAATCTGGAGACACTATTTGTATGGTACTAAATGCGTTATTTGTACGGATCATAAGAGTCTTCAGTACATGTTTTCTCAGAAGGAACTGAATATGCGTCAGAGGAGATGGTTAGAGTTGATAAAAGATTATGATTGTGAGATTCGTTACCATCCGGGTAAGGCGAATGTGGTCGCGGATGCGCTGAGTAGAAAAGGGAAATTCGAGAAGGTTTGCTATATGCGATTAGAAGTTTCCTCAGATTTGATTGACAAATTGAGAACGGCACAAATGGAAGCATTGTTGGATCAAAATTTGAAAGCCGAGATTCTATTGAAAAGAAAAGAACTGTTATGTGACGATTCTCGTGGATTAAAGACATTCCAATCGCGTGTTTGGGTTCCTTTGCTTAGGGGACTTCGTGATGTAATATTGACGGAAGCACATAAGTCCAGATTGTCGGTTCATCCCGGGAGCACAAAAATGTATAATGATCTGAAGCCTTTGTATTGGTGGCCTACTTTGAAAATGGATGTTGCTCGATTTGTGGAATCATGCCATATATGCTCTCAAGTAAAGGCAGAGCACCAGAAACCGTATGGGTCGTTGAAACAACTTGAGATCCCCGAGTGGAAATGGGAAAACATTACGATGGATTTTGTAACAAAATTTCCGCGAACCATTAGAGGAAACGACATGATTTGGGTGATTGTGGACCGATTGACAAAGAGTGCTCACTTTCTTGCTACTAGTGAGACGGCTTCTTTGAGTAAATTATCCCAATTATACGTCAATGAGATCGTTTCACGACATGGAATTCCTTTATCTATTGTGTCGGATAGAGATCCGCGATTCGTGTCCGGGTTTTGGCAGGGTTTGCAGAAGGAATTGGGTACCCGAATTAATTTGAGTACGGCTTATCACCCTCAGACGGACGGTCAATCAGAACGCACAATTCAAACTTTGGAGGACATGTTGCGTGCTTGTGTGTTGGAATATGGTGGGTCTTGGGATTCACACCTGCCATTGATTGAGTTCGCGTATAATAATTCTTATCACTCGAGTATAGGTATGCCTCCGTATGAAATGCTATATGGGCGTCGTTGTAGAACACCCACGTGTTGGTTGGAAGCGGGTGAGAAGCAATTTGCGGGTCCAGATATTGTCCAGATTACTGCGGATAAAGTAGCTATAGCTCGTGAGAAGTTGAAAGCGGCTCGGAATAGACAGAAACAGTATGCCGATCCGCGGCGTCGTCCGGTTTCGTTTGTAGTGGGTGAATTGGTATATTTAAAGGTTTCCCCGTGGAAAGGTGTGATTCGGTTTGGTAAGCGTGGTAAACTTGCTCCTAGGTTTATTGGGCCATTTAGAATTCGCCAAGTAGTTAATGATCAAACGGTGTCGTTAGATCTTCCTCCTGAATTAGCGGGTATTCATGACACCTTTAATGTTTGTTACTTAAGGAAATGTAAGGTGGAGGACCAATCCCAAGTCCTTCCTTTACAAGACTTGCGTGTGGACTTAAATCAGAAACTTGTAGAGGAGCCCATAGAGTTTGTAGATAGAAAAGTGACTAAACTTCGAAAGAAGGAGATACCCATGGTTTTGGTTAAGTGGCGACATAGTTTGGGTGCTAATCTTACTTGGGAAACGGAGGAAAGCATGAAAGTGCGTTATCCAAATCTTTTTGAGCGTGGCGAGATTTCGGGGACGAAATCTTCTTAAGGAGGGAAGAATTGTAACATCCCCATTACCGGCCTAGGAGAAATTTGGTAAATTACTTAATTCGGTTGATTATTTGATTTAGTTTAGAAATAATTTGTATTATTTGCCTAATTGAAATTAATAGGGTAAATGGTCAAACGAGTTATTGTGATACATAAATTATTACTTGTTTTAAATAAATTTAGTTGACGGTATAATAAAATATATTTTCACGTAAACGGTTTTTAGGTTCCAGACAATAGGTTTAGAGCGGGTATAATTGGGTACCAACTTATAACCACCTCTAGTTGGTGGATCGGTTTATTTTATTCCCCAAATTCATTGTAACCACACACACACATTTAGAACAAAGGAAGATCAAAGGGAAAACATTGGGAAATCGATTTGAGCTTGGATTCGTGGTTAGCGCTTATCATCATCACCATCTACCTTGCTCTTACATCGATTGTAAGTTTAAATTGCTTTGATTATGTGTTTGTAGGTTAGGGTTTGAATAAATAGGAAAATGAGTGATTATGTTTAGATTGATGATTTAGGAAGCTAGTTGTGGTTAGAACCTATTGTATGATGATACTTGAGGTCCCTCATTTGCTATAATCGTGTATTGTAGCTGGAAATTGGTAATTGGTGTTTTTGGTTCGAGTTTGGTTTTCTGCAGAAACTGGGCGTGCTTGATGTTCTTGGGAATCCGGCGGATTCATGGGAATCCGGTCGGATTCCCCCTTTTTATGACAATCAGAAACAAATCGGAATCCGGACGTATTCCTTGGAATCCGGCGGATTCAGGTACCGGATTCATGGGAATCCGGCGTATTCCTGGGGCGTATTCCTTAGTTAAGGTTCTGTCCCAATTGGGAGCTGAAAGGGGGTGGGAATACGGCGGATTCATGGGAATCCGACCGTATTCATTTAAATCCGGCGGATTCCCATGGAATCCGGCGGATTCCCACTGTTTGCAGCTTTTGTCATTTTAGTTGCTAGAACTTGTGTTAATCAACTTGTATGCTATCGTTGTGATACTTAATGCTTGTTGAACTGATATAAAGTGTTTAATGAAAGATTAGATATCATATGAAATGAGTATTAACTTGTAATCTTCTTGTGCTCTCAGATAAACCGAAGACTCAATAATATTAGATCTTTGAGTGAAGACGGTGACTGTGAAGGGTGAGTGGATCATTGACTTTCAGTCTAAATTAGTTGTAACAATCTGGTTACAACGGGTAAACATGTTCTACTGTTATACATTGTATAAATTGCATATTGCCATGATGATTATGGAATGTGCTATCTTGTCAGGGGTCAATATGAAATTGGGTTTGGATACTGTTACTTTGGACGACATGATGACTTTGTACATGTGTTGTTTATTGAAATCATGTCGTATGTAGTAATGGTACTAAACTATCGGTAAGACCACTGTTTGGCCTTCAGTGGTTATAAGTGTTACTTGGGGAACCACCGCGGCATGAGGGTACCTCAAGGACCACCGATCCTCTTTGATGTATTTGTTATAATGCTTTGTGGTGATCAATTGCTATGCTAGTTTAGAATGATAGTTGTGATCTATTCACTTAGCTTCGTGCTAATCCCTCTCCTCACTTCTTGCAGATTACTTTTGATGTGGGTGGGCAAGAAGTTAGTTTGAAGAATGTTTGACTGCCTACTCTGACTATAAGACATGTAGTCGTTTATAAACTGATGTTTTGAAGTTTAAATAACACCTAACTTAATGTTGTAACTGATGTGGTTATTGTATTAACTTATCATGCAGGCATAGATTGTGTTTTGGGAACTATGTTATACGCAATCTATAATGCATGATTTGTATTTAATCGCTTCCGATATATGTTTAAAAAAAAAAATGTCTCTTGAAATATTGTGGTGTTATAGAGGAAGTTAAAGGGAGTTAAATGTAAAATTGAAAAAGTTGAGGGGTAATATTTGAAGGTGCTCTCCCTCCCTCTCAAAAGGGAGGGTTCCTCTGTGAACCGGACCCTTTTATATATACTTAAACTAGTTTAATGACCCGTGACTACACGGTTTTGACGAAAAATAAGATCATAAGATTATTTGGTAAATTGAGTATTATAAATGTAGCAATAAGTTTTATGAATAATATTACTTTCGAATTATTATACTGCTTTGTATTTGCATGCGTAATGTTCCAATAATGTTATAGTAACAAATAAAACATAACATATATTATTATTGGACATGCAGTTAATTCACTGGGATAACGAAACACACCAATTGATGACCACCACTCCTGAGAAAAAATACATATTGATAAAAACATTAATAAAGGTACATAATATGCTAAGTTCTCTACCCAAAAAAAATAAGCAAACCAAAAACACACCCGTGTGATACTTACCACAACAGTTTCAGAAATATAGAATAAACTTGTAACAAAACGATGCTTACAATACTGCACAATCTTCACAAACATTATGATCAAATTCTTGCAAGAATTTCGTTGCAGACTACATTTGTTGTCTTATCAATCGTGCTACCATCATTATTTAAGATTAACACCTTCGATCCATGATGAGTTTTAAACTCGAGGGAGTGCAACATACAGCTGGCCATTGCCATGGCCATGAGTCAATTAACATATATTGCTCATGGCAAAATAAAACTTGTATCAAAAAAGATGCTCAGCATCTTCATCATCTGCATAATATGAAACCTCTGAGTTTTGCCTTTCAACTTCTTGTGCACTCTTTCTTGTAGTAGCACCAGGCTGCAAATTATTCTTAAAGGTCAGTAAATATGGCTAATATAAGATCGCAAAACGGGTCCGGTGGGTCAAGCAACAGGCAAAAATTGATGTACGTTCTGTTCTGTCTACCAATGAATACTTGTTTGTCTTATCTTTTCTAAAAGTTCACAAATACTTAATGTTCTAAATGACTTTAATTCACACTGCTTACGATGATAATTGAAAATTCTGAAATGAAACGATGAAATAGTTTTTCTGCATTTTGATACATTTTGGGTGAGATTCGACCCATTTCTTAACATAATGTAATTAATATTGCCCAAATGACCTGTCAGAAATGAACTATAGCCTAAATCAGTCCATTTATCACTTAATGGGTAAAAGCAAATGATTTGCTAGTGAAAAGATTTATCAAAACAGTACTTACAATACCAGAAGTTGGGCTCCTCAAATGATTTGCTGAATTGGGAACATCTATCTCCACAATATCTATGCTTGAAGGTTTAGCAGAACCATTTCCTGCATCATCTTTTGTGGGCTCAATAGGCCTGGCTGCCATTGAAAGCGGATTATTTCCAAAGACATTTCTCTCAATTCCAGTCTGCATAACAATAAAGATTATTATGATACAACAGTCACATGTACGAAGGACTTCAGGATCGAATTTATGCCATATGTAACAGAGTTGACTTCTAAATACACATTATTTAGTTAACCAAAAAAAAAAAGAATTGACATCATAATCTAAGAGTTGACTTCAGGAACGAATCATGTTCACTCTGCAAAAAAAAAAGGAAAAAAAGAAAAGAAACAGTAAGCATTAAGCATTAAGGTAAGTTTTTGTGCTAGTTCATCAAATTGAAACATACACAAATTACACTAAATAGCCATAACATTAAATATAAGAACATGTATATTTTTTTATTTCACTGAAACAGCTGGTCTGCAAACGAAAGAAATAAAGTTCAGTTTCATTTATGACTTCAACTCTAAGAAAGGATATTTACCTTCACCATGAATGAGAGGCGGATGAAAGAAAAATCACCAGATAACGACTTCGATTCTTAGATCTACATGCACCAAGCAATTGTCATGCCCAAAATAATTTACAAAAATAAGATATACTTAAACTGATCTTGTATAAATACCTTTATGTTTCTGCTTATGCTATACAATCAGAATGTTGCCATCAATGATCTTGATCTGAAAAGGTTCATGTTTGTATTAACAAATATGTACAGAATAAGGAGCTCGCAAAAACCTTCATGGAATTATTTGCATACCTCATACTAAATTAACCAATAGACTTAGAAGCCTGCTTTATAAGTTTTTCCTACTACGGCTTTAAATGCAATACGCACCAAAATGCCAATCAGAAAAGGCTTGCTGTACATATTTGGTGAAACCCTAATCTACATATAGTTTACAATTAGATAAATTAGCCTCAGATCTACTGAAACCAAGACCAAAACAAAACTCAAAATATCACAGAGACTTGCATCAAATAATAGAGTTGTAAACGTCTTTTGAATTTATCAATTACTTAAAGCACATAAACTCAAACAAAATCACAAACTAACCATATTTTCTTCGCTAGTTTATTCAAAACTAACAAAAAAAAATAGCTAATTCATACAAAATGCAAATAAATTGAACTTTTAATTTTGGATAACCTTAAGTTTGTAGTTGTGGTGGAGTTCGGCTGTGGTGGCTGGCGGCGATCAAGTCGGTGGTGGCTGGCGGAGCTCAACAGCAAGTAGCGGAGATGAAGGTCGGAGGTCGGTGGAGAGTGGTGGAGCTCAACAGAAAGCAGCGGAGATGGAGGTCGGAGGTCGGTGGTGTGGTGATGGTATGGTTTCAGTGGTGGTGAAGGCAGGTGGGTGTTGGTGTAGTTTCGGTGGTAACGATGGAGTAAGGTGGTGGTAAAGGGTGCTTGCGGCGCAGATCTGGAGAGGAGAAGGATTTTGACTTGTGGAGAAGAACAAAATTAAATTAACCACGCATGAAGGATTTTTAGGAGCGGCAAAAGAAAAAGAAGCAAGCGTGATATGAAACCAATAAGAATAAAGCGTGTTTTGTAAGGTTTGTGGTTCCCATAAAAGTTGGGCCAGATTTAAGAGTGATAATCAATGGGCTTTTTTTATGTCTAGGAAATTACAATTGCATTCAAATACTTTTATGATTTATTAAGAAAAATCAAAATCACCATAAAATTCCTTGCACCACATTACGCCACGTCATCAAATAATCAATCTAAGAATTGGACAACTCAGCTTCATGACATCATCACCAACTCCCTTTTATTAGGTAGGTAAGATATTTACTACATAAAATTAACTAGGGTGGCTACAAGCCTACAATGATATAAATTCGTTTATTTCTATATAATTAAATCCCAATTAATATGTTTCTAACCAATCGTGATGTATATTGTGCCTTTCAATAGGAAATAACGATGTATTTTTCAATAGTACGTCAGCTTTAATATGTTTGATGGCACCTATATATCTTTGATTTTTGATCTATTTTCGTGAAAAAGAAAAGAAAAAAAAAAAACGGTCATTGTTAAATACTCCGTACATCTTTTCAAGTCATGAGTCGACTGTTTCAATCAAGTCGAGTAAGATTGCCACACAAATGAGGTGACTCGACTTAAATAATGACATTGAATTAAATTTTCAAGTAATACTCAAAGCGTTTCGTGTTCTATCGACTCGATATCACCTTATGTTGATTGTTGAATTAAACCAGTTAATTGTATTTATTTTCTAATTAAGGTGATATCATCCTACACTTGGTGCACGACACACTTTGAGATGTACGTATTTTCCGTAAAACTCACCTAATTTATATACAATAGATTAAGATTATTATTAGGAAATAGTTCTACATGAAACATGCAATTAGTTAGTACAAGTAAGATTCTGTTTTCTAGTCTAGTTAATAAATTATTTTAAGATTCGGAGTGAATTTGTTAATCAACCGCCACAATAATGTAGCCGGCCGGCGAGAACTTTAAACAATTATATTTAATAACTGCATGTTCTTCATTTAGTAGTATACTCGTAATATTTATTACTCTTACGGAATTTTTCTAGTTGTTTCTGTGGCATGTAAACTATATTCAAATAAATTAGATGAGACAAGGAATTATATGTGTGCATGTGTATTTAATTAAAATTCTTTGTATTTACCTTTTTAAATTATGTATTTGTCTGCTAAGAAATTATATACCTTATAATACTCTTATATTTCCTGCTTATAATTAACTAAACGGGTATTTGGGCTACCCATTAGGGCCGCTCCATATTTCAATGGAGCACGACATGCTTATAATTATCTATTTGATCAAATAACTGTGATCGATCATCGATGGATAATGTGACTAAATACAACACACATAACACAATAAAAACAAGGAAAAAACTAAATCACATGGCCATTATTGTGTCGAGTTTGTTAAATTAACGTGTACCTGAATTGCTCGTCCTACACCTTAATTTTCTCTTGGAACACAACGCGTTAATTAAAGAGGGGGGTTGCACATAAAGTTCTTCATTTGTTAGCTTTAAAAGACACCTTTAGACATCATTAATCAAGTTGAGTAGCAAATTAATTTCACTTTTGATTCTTTTTTGTATCATCATTAATTCAGTGAATAACTACAAACCATGATGGTGATAGTATGCACCCATGTCACCTTCTTTAGATTGTTTTCGAGACAAGCTAGAAACATCATATCATATCGGGTTGAATCATCGATATCTTTTTGTTGTTTGATCTTTTTGTATCATCATATAAACATTGTTTAAAAGGTAAATGTGGATCTCATACAAATTACCTGTGATTTCTTGGTTCGTTTTTAATTAGAAAAAAGTGGTTCAAAGACTATGACGTATGAGCGAACCTATGAGAAAAGAAAAACATAAGTGGGACATATGAAGGGACTTGACCCCAATGGATGATAAAGCATATTTGGTAAACGGGGTGGCACTCTAGGGACAAGGGTTGCAACTTGATTACATTTAGTTTAGCTTCGGTCATTGTCATGGTAGGTTTATCTAACCATTTGTTTTTCCATATAATTACATATATAAATTTTAGAGAAACATTTGTGTCATTGTGGTAATATTACTTTATTGGAATTATGAGTTTGTGAATCCAAAATTGCAGACAAGGTTTTTTATTTAATTATCTGATGGTATATTAAGAAAAGTAAACCAGATAGCTAATTAAGTACGAGTAACATATACTTATTTAATTTAATGTATATCATAGCTTGGTTGTAAGTTAAATATTTTAAGGGTTTTGATTTTGCTTTCTTTTAAGTGCTTAGAGTATCTCCAATCTAGTTATTATATATACCTTTTTACACTAATAGTGCAAAAGTATAAAAAAAAACTCACTTTTAGTGTTAGCACTAAACACTGCATTATTTTAGGGCAATGACAAATACTCCGTAGTGTTTAGTACAACAGTAAATTTGATGCAGCACTAAACATTGCATTAAATAATATTCACATTAAATATTGATATATTGTATAAAATGCGTTAATATGATGTGTTGTTTATTATAAATTTGCAATTATTATTTTTTATTACTAAATATGATGTTTTCTATTATATTTATTAAAAAAACTCTATAATTTTAATAAAATTTCTATTTATATATTTAAAATTTCTAAATACAATGATTGTTATAACATTTCTCAAAAGAATTTAGTGGTTATATAAAAATGTTATTATTATATTGTTGAATTGTGTGTTTTAAATCAATTAAAAAAGAATTAGTGCAAATATTTAGTGCAACACATTGGAACAACTTTTTTTAGTGTAAACATATTCTTAAGAGATTCTCTTTTTGCATTAAAATAGTTCAATTTGGTGCATAAAATAGCGCACTCATTGGAGATGCTCTTAGCACAATTAAGAGTTTCCAGTTGCATAGTGCAAGCAATTTTACACATTATGCTATTGTACATGTCTAGTTTTAAAATTTTCTATTGTATCCATTTGTTAGAGTATAGCATAATTATCATAAAAATTGCAGAAGCGAATAAGCACGTATATATAATTAGTTAAGAAAAGAATCATCTACCTTTTAGCAGAGCTCCAGATAAACTATTAAGGTTTAAAGTAAAACCTCTCTACGATCGCACACACGACAGCAACTCAATAGGTATGCTAGTACGCCGTTCACAACACTCACAACACTTGTGCTTTTCTTCTTGGTTGAACCAAACAAGAACCGATCTTTGTTAGGGTTGAAAACCCTCAAACCCTAGCTTTCTAGCTCCAAAGTTGAACTTTAATTCGTACCCCTAACCCTTAAGTCGAATTAAGCTTTCTGAAAATGTATGGTTTAAGGCTGGGATTTGAGCTCTATTTATACTTGTTGAAACCGACCTCCAACCGCCGGTTGAGCTTCCCAACCGTCGGTTGGGTTGACTTTTGACCCAAGTATCCGTTTTCAGATCCGCGTGATCCACCGCCTTCCATATCTTCCAACCGCCGGTTGAGACATCCAACCGCCGGTTGGATCTAGTTTCCAGAATCTTCTTTTAACATTTCAACTTACAATTAACCTTTAATAACGTTTATTTGTGAACGTATTAATTAATGTATTTCACATATATATTAACCAATTATATTAAGCATAAATGTTAATACGTGTGACCCCGTAGACTTAAATTATATTCTGGACATGCGTTTATTTATTACGTCGTCATATCCCAACACCATTCACGTCTTGAAAACATATATACCATCATTTATATACTCCATCCGCCCCAAAATAAGTGTCATGTTTCAGTTTTCACGGAGTTATTAAATGTAAGTTATTAAACTCCCGTGTATTAGTTTTAAAAAAAGATATATTAATGAAGATGGTAAAGTTAATATATATTTTTTGGAAGTGGATAGTTATTTTGAGACAAACTAAAATAAAAAGGTAAACACTTATTTTGAGACGGATGGAGTATATACTTATGACCACGTAAGTAAATATATTTTTAAGTTAATTACTACACACATTAGAAATTTTTTGAGCTTGAATATACGACATAAAACTCTAAAGTTGGACACATGAAATAATAATAATTCACAATTTTAAAACTATATACATTTCTATAAATTAAATGTTAATGCGGTTGATGACTCTTGCAATAATAGATGGGTATCATATTATATAGGGAAATAGTATTGGTAGCCCTGAATGCAGTTAATATGAACCCTTAAAATTTTATTTATTATCAAAAATCATAATAAATACGAAGTATATCACAAATAAAAGGAATGTTTAAGTGAATTAAATGCAAACGTATAGTGTGGTAATTATAATTTTGATTCAATAAATAAATTTTTACTTCAATAAATGTACAATTTTTCTCTAATAAACCAGTCATTATTAATTCCCTTACATGGTCATAGTAAGTAACGTGAACTAAATCTGAAGGGTTTTCATGCTTGTTGCTTTGTTCATATATGGGCTTTGTGGATATGGAGGAACCGGGTGCTTCATGCAAATTATAATCTCAAAGACTCTCTCTCGTTGATGAAGACATCTTTCCTTTCATTCAGCGCATATCGTATCAATGGATCAGCTCCAGAAGTAAGATCGATGGCTTTTCTTGGAATGATTGGATCTCTGACCCAAGACTTATTTTTTCTACATAATTATTTGACGTATTTGCTAGCTGCTTCAATATATTTTTTTTCTTTTCAAGTACCTCTAATAGGAGTAATACTTACTTTTTTCAACGAAATGGAAGTAGCTAGAGAAATAAGTTAAAAATGAGTTTGGCATTCTCCTTTTCCAATGAAGTGAAAACGCAAAGTTTTCAAACTAATGATTTCTCTTGTCGCTCGATGATATTTTTATGACAAAAGTTTATATTTAATGTAAATTGCATGCAACTGATCGAATAAGATTTATAGTAGTAATAAATAAACATTGGGTTGAGCACTTGAGTCCTTCAATGTTTCGGTCAAGATCTCGCTCTGAAAACAATGCAGTGAAGTACATTTAATGCTAGATGACAAAATATTGGAGAGCCATTTATGCACATGATTGATCGACTCGAGCTGAGAATACGTGATTGAAGATTTGAAGTAATCAGGTGGCTGTTTATATATTTAAAAGTTAACGGGGACTCGGGGAGGATGGCCGGTAATCTTTTAATCTTCTATGCCACTCTCACTTGTGCTTCCTCGATTGGCATTAACTAAATCAAATCTTCAAGCAGGGATGATTTTGTAGCAACATCATATATATATATATATATATATATATATATTGCATTTCAATTTCTGTCGATCCATTTACATTTCCACTTCTTTTCTTCCTCATTCTAAATGTCATTTGTTTTATCATTCTTCAAATATTTCAACTTAATTTACACGCATGCTATATAGTACTCATTCCGTCTTAAAATATGTGTTTGGTATCAGCTTTCATGGAGTTTAAGAAAATTACATTGTGTGGTAGCGAATATTACATTTTTACCCTTACTTTTTGCAAAGACTTCTTTTGAAAAAATATATTGGAGGTTAAATGATAAAGTTAATATGCCATTTTTTAAAGTTGACACTTATTTTAGAGTAAACAAAAATAGAAAGATGAACACTTATTTTGAGATGAAGTGAGTATATATTAAGGAATTGTAATTGTCCAAAAAACACAATGTATTCTAAGTTCCGACAGCACTTCTATTATTTCTTACAATCTCATTGTACTTTCAAACTTTTACTCTTTTACTGTAATTTATACCAGAAAACCGATCACGTACTTGACGCCCACAATCCTACCTAGATCATCAAGTTGAAGAATGAACGTTAAAGAATAAGCTTTTCTCCTTGGATAGTATTTTATATACCCCGAACTAGAGAAAAATTATGGCAGGATATGGAGGGTTTTTTGGCCGGTTAATTAATCATTTTTTGTTTATGAAGCAAATTCGTGTAGGACTAATATATATTCCATCACATATTAGCAAATTAAAATAATGTACTCAGTTTCACAGTTACGAATCAGTACTAGTTTACTATATGAGGTTTTATGTAACATTTATATGGATGGGGGCCAAATATGTAACAAGAACCAAATAGCAAGATGTCTAGCTAATTAATGGCGTTCAAGTGACACTTTAAAATATTAATTAGACGTATTCTCTTATATATATATATCATTGTCATATATAATTACTAGCGTTAAACCCGTGCGATGCACGGCTAGAAATATATAATGTCGTAATATGTTGATCATAAGTTAAAACGGTATATAAACTATTTTAACCATATTTAACTTTATATTGTATACACTTTATATAAGGGTAATGATTAGTACATCGTAGTTTTGTATCCGTACACCATCAATAATACTTTAAGTGTTGTATTGTATAACCGTGTAAATCATGTTTATGGTGTACGGTTAAAAAAATATGATGTACGAATCGTTTAACTATATATATATTTTTTTGTTAACATTAAAAAAAATAGATGATATCTAGTAAGTGAGTTGGTGTTGGGGAGAACTTTGTATAAAAAAACTTTTTTTTTTTACAGTTTATTAATGATATTCTATAAATTTTAACTCCTTGAAAATGAAATAAGAAGAACAGTTATATCAATTAAATATGAAGTTTTAAAAAGATGCGTATGTTATAAAGTGAACTTTTTGAAGCTAAAAATAATGGTCTGATCATTGTAACCTTTTCGTAATGATAACCTTTTCGTTTCTAGTAGTTATAATATACTAAGATTGTAACAATTTGATTAACAATGTATGTTTATAGTTTTGGGAAACATAAATTGTAACAATTACTATAACAATTTAAACTTTTTATTGAATAACTAATTTGCATATATATGTACAAAATAATAATCATTCTATAGCGATTATGTATATGCAAAATACATAAATGAAACATTATATAGATTTGAAAAGTAATATAGAAATTATAGAAATACACGTCTTATCAGTCGCATATTGAATTTTAATTGAGTTGTGAGATTTCAGCTAAAAAAACTCTTTAAAAAAATGATTAAGTTGATCTACCTATCCATAAAACTTATATTTAGACTACAAAGTAACAATAATTGAGTTTCTTCATTCTGTAAGATGATAACAAAAGATTTCAAAATTGACAAAACTATAATAAAAGCTATAATGACATTAAAAGTAAGTTTTCATAACTCTATTTTTTTATTATTTTAGATAGAGAGAGAAGAGTCAAGATGACGATGAAATAATCAAAAAATTATATAAATCAAAGTTATAGTGAATAAACGTATTAAAAGATGTCATTATTTTGGGCTATAATCAAAAATTATAATTGTTATCACATGACACATAATTCAAATTAAATTGGTTATAATATAATTTTTATCGATTATCTTATTAAATGAAATTAGCTATAATATGAATTTTAATTAAATATTACCTTATTTAGAGTAAAAGTGTAGGAAAATCCACATCATCAAGTTTTTTTTATGGTGATGACACATAGGATTTATATGATGTGGCATGGTTAAATATTTGACAAATAATTGGGGTCTCCTCCTTTAGTTATATAGATAGATGAAAACAGGCATGTAGCCACCTTGAAGATATGGATAACAGTCGCTACGGATTCATTTCATTCACTACACGCAGTGTATTGCATATAAAAAATTGCATTTTTTTTTGCTATATATATTCTTTATATGTGCTACAAATTCACAAAAATTGCAATATCCCTTTCGGTATCTGAAAACATTACTAGGTGCAGACGTGCAGTGGTAATGGTTTCACGTCAGAAAGAGAAAGGTGTGAAAGATAGATTATTCGATCAACATATTTTAACTTGTAAATTTTAGTTTAAGATATGACTTAAAAGCCGTACATGGAATTTGTAAGGATAACAAGAAGTGTGGTTGACATTCTTGTACCGACCACGTAAGTATATGTATTTTCAGTCAAATGCATGTACTTCAAGTCTTTAATGCCACCCGACAACAAATTATCATTTTGCTTTTCTAAACTTAATAATAACACTTTTTCTTTTATAACACATGATGATTTTTTTTTTTTTGAAGGCAGTAGTGGAATCACTGACGGACCTTTGGCCCACCCGATCATCTCCACAAACGGTTACTCCCCTGAACACATGATGATTTTGCCGACCATAATTTTATTACTTACACTACATCCATTTTAATTTCACTTAACTTTCGATAGTAATGACACTTGTCGGGATTGTGCCAAAATCCAAATTGAAATCTAAGGTGATACGTCCATATATAACTGACGACTTAATGATTCTCGTTATACCAATCATCATTTCTCTATATAAAACATTATGATTGTGATTCTAAACATGATAATGCTCCTTAAGAAAAATGTGTGTTTAGTTGTGGAAAATTTTCCACAATTTTCCATTTCCAATTTTCTAAAGAAAATAGTTTTCTAGATAAGTGTTGAAAATTTAGAAAACGCGTTCAAAATGTTGGAAAAGTGGATTTTGAAAAACTAGTAATATCTTGGAAAATTTGGAAAAGAGGGGGGAAGTTTATAAAGGAAAATTTGGAAAAGTAGGAGGGAGTTGTTTTCCACCTCTAAGTTATATTTTGGAAAAGTGGATTTTCCATTTTCTTGGAAAATTTTCACAAAAAACTTCATTTTGAACGCGTTTTTCACTTTTCTTGGAAAAATTTTCTGGAAAACTCTCCTTTTTTCTACAACTAAACGCACCAGAAATGCGAGAATCACACAAACTTTACAAATAAATCTCACAAGATGATGCGACTGTAAATATTACGGAGTAATAAAAGATGTTTATTATGGATTGGATAAAAAAGATTATTATATCCGATCCTATATTTATATGTAAACAAACTTGATCAAGTAACTTGGTCCTAATTGAAAACTAAATCAAACGAATCTAGAATGTATTAAATCTAAATAATATTCTCTAATACAAGTGACTAAGTGAGTTGCACTCACTACAAAATATATACTATCATTTTATCACACTTTTTTCTCCACACTTATATACGTAAGAAAGAAAAGCTCACATTTAAAAGTGTGGAGAAATTACATCTTTTCAACACTTAAAAGTGTGGCAAAAAAATTGTAACACACGATTTTCCCACGCAAGAGAAAGTGTGGATAAATTGGGTGTTACAAATGGTTTTCCATACTTTTAAGTGTTGACAAGTTGCAAATTCTTCACACTTTTAAGTGTTGACTTTTTTTCTCACACTTATATGTCTTATATATGTGAAGATTGTGATGATTTTCACACTTATTAATGTAACAATTTTCTCCACATTTTTTAGTGTGAATAATTTAACATAATTCCACATATTTTTAAAAAGTGTAGAGAAAAAAAGTGTGGATAAGTGATATATTTATTGTAGTGACTAATTACATTAATTTGTTTTTTCTACTTGATCATACTTTTATCTCTTGATACCCTTGGTGCATGTTATTTTGTAACAACTTTTGGTTTAAGAAAACTATCAAATTCTAATTGAAATCATAATACAATCAACTAAGAATACACATACAATGTGACGCACAACTAAAGAAGATTAAGAAGATTGCACGTCATCAAAACAACTTACTGAAAAGTTTAATGAAAACAACGAACCCTTTGATAGGTAAAATGTTTAATAAATCCCTATCATTTCTCTATTCACCAATAGTAAATATGAGTTATTATATGAATAGGGTAGGGTTCAAATGAGTATAGGAATTTGTGTGAGAATGAGGGAACCAATGATATCAAGCCATGTGTACAAAGAGAATGTTCCACATGTACAAAACCCATTTACCCCCAACATCAATTATCTCACAAACGACAAATCGAAAAATTATGAAAATTGCACCATTAAATTCGTCGTTTTTTCCTCTTCGATTTGCCGTCCCTCAAGACATACTTTCGAAAAGTTTTTTTTTTTTCATTTTTTTGGTGGGTTTCACATTTACTAACACATGTGTTAAAGTGTTGCGTTTAGGGTTTAGGGTTTGTGGTTTAGGGGTTAGGGTTTAGGGTTTAGGGTTTGAGGTTTGGGGTTTCTCCCCGAAACCCCAAACCTCAAACCCTAAACCCTAAACCCTAACCCCTAAACCACAAACCCTAAATGCTTTACAAAACGCTAAACCCTAAATCTTTCTAAACCCTAAACCTTGAACCCCTTCTAAACCCTAAACCCTTATAAACCCTAAACCATAAACTCTACTAAACTCTAAACCTAACCCCAAACCCTAACCTTAACCACAAATTAAATGTACAACTAATCACTAACACATGTGTTACTAATTTGTGAAACCCACTAAAAAATGAGAAAAAAAAAAGTTATCAAAAGTATGCCTTGAGGGACGGCAAATCGAAGAGGAGAAAACGCTGAATTTTATGGTGCAATTTTCATGATTTTTCGACTTACCGTTTGTGAGATATTTAATTTTTAAAAATGTGGAGGAGAGAGAATAAAGTGTGGAGGAGAGAGAATAAAGTGACACATGGCAGAAATCTGTTGGTTCCCTTATTCTCACTCAAAATTGGTGTACTCATTTGAATCTTATGACAAATTGCTGATTCTCATCTATCCCGTAACTAATCAGGATTCAGGCATAATGAAACCGGGTTTCCAAACCGCAAGTGGTACTACAAGTTAACCATGGTTAGAAAGTTGAAAACAAACATAATTGTCATGTCCCTATATCTACTTTCGAAAGAGACAAAAAGCTAATTCACTTTCCCTTTAATCGCTTTAGACGTAAAGTGATAAAAACACTGGACCACTTTCCTTATCATTCTGTCTCCTCCTTACTACCAAGTACTACTGTACTCCTTCATAAAACACATGATATTTCCCTTAACTAATAAATATTTACACATAAAATCTACATAACAAACATTCCACTTTTAAAACGTTACATAGTGAAAAAGATTTCATAAATTATATATTCAAAATGATGATGATCGATGATCGCCAATGACATTCAAGACCGAGCTTTGGGGGTCAAGGTACGTTAACCAAAGTCCAAAGAACTTCGTAATCTATATTAGACTTCGCATGCAAAAAGTCTAAGTTTGGTACATTTTTATCATCCAAAAAAAAAAAGTTTGGTACATTTTTATCATCCAAAAAAAAAGTTTGGTACATTTGCGTGATGTGAACTCGTAACAAATTGATAACAAGTATGTATGTGTGATCTATATGAATAAATAATATACATTTAAATTAATAGATATATTTTATTTGTTTGATTAATAAACCTATCATATATTAACCATGTACATAAACAGATTAGAACGTACTTCTGATTTCTTGCATATATAACGTACTAGTCTTGACTTTTAATATGAGAATCATAATAATTTTATAAATATACATATGGCCGTGATTAAGTACGGATGATTTATGTGTTCAAACAATCAATCAATCAAACACGTAACGTAATGATATGTGATAATTTATATGTAAATCAAAACGTGTGGCATGGTTACAACTTACAACTCACGGACAAGTGTGTATAAGTCGTAGTTTAGGCCGGGTTGGATAGAAGTGGAAGAAACATGGGTGCGCCGGCCGGGTTAACTCGGAAACTTCAAAACCCAATAACCAACCAATTTGGTCGCCACACGTTTTTCCCTTCGCATTCCATTCTTTCATGTTGGTCAAAAGTCAAAACCCATTGAAACTTTGCACGTGAAACATCAAACTCTTTTTGTCAATCACAAGCTACGAAACATCCTTATAATTCTTTTTTCTTTTCCTTTCATTAAATATATAAAATAAATAGAATTACGTACACTTGTTATATTTATTGTGTCATTAATCGACATATATGTGATGACGATGATGATGTGTTTATGCAATAATAGAATCGTTGAATAACTTTTAGTGAGGAAATGTTGAAAAGTATATAAAGTTAGATTTTAAGTAAAGGCGTAAAATTTGGTTTTGGTAATTCAAGTCAAGGGGTTCATGAGCCAACAACCAAAGATTCAAAATGTCGGCGTGCATGCATGCACCAACTCTAAGTTGATGACTTCCACGGTTGGAAATAAGAAATTTTACCTCTTTTGAGTGTTGCCATGAAACTTCCCTCGATCCTTTAGCTTGATAGATTCTTATCTTTTCCAAAAGTTACGTGCGTAGACCAAGACGTACTGTTTATTTTGTCCACTTTAGCATACTTGATCAAACTGATATCAAAGTAGTAGGTATTTTAGTTTTTTAACAAAGTTATTATTTTATTGTATGTTTGATTGATACTTATATTGTTGACAACATTAAATAATTTACGTCCGATCCTTTGATGGATTCATATATCATGTGTGTGTTTCTTGTGTTGGTGGTTAGTTTGCCCCTAAATCTCCTTGCTCCAATCGGTTTTGCTATATATGCGATGATTTCATTTTATTTATTTTTCTTATGCAGAGTATAACATCGTATTTATAAAAATTAATTCATTTATATTATCTATTAATTAATAGTAATATTATTGATTTTGACTTCACTATTTTAAAACTTTGTCTTTAATGTGCAATGATATATTCATTTATCAACCGTTGTTTTTGATAGATCCATTAAAATTTTGCATTACTTACATGTACATTAGAAGATCTTAGTGCAGGGGTGGAGCCACGTTGAAGGTGAGGGTAGCAGTAGTTATGGGTTCATTCGCAATACGTAGTATCAATTTCTTATAATAACTGCATTTTTCTTACATTATTCTACAGGTTAAAAAAAATGAGAGACCACTTTTTCTACTAGTTACCTCAAATCCTGGATCCGTCAGTGTCTTAGTGCATATATAATTATGATGGATTTATAAAAAGTAATGGTGCATATACCATTACCTTTTTTTTTTCCTTTAAAATTTTCTTTTAATGACTTATTAGTATAGTATTATTAGTATTCCTATTGGGTTGAAAAGTAAACTTCAATAGTCCGATGTAACAAATGGTTTGCAAATTTACATCTAGCGCTACGTTAGAGTACTACTGCTTCTCATTTTTAATTGGATACGTGTACGTACTAGAGTTATATGATCACCTTAACTAATTAATTAATATAACGAACATCAATTAATTAGTATTGAATTTCAAATAGTTTAATACGTAATGTCTTGTTTCAACATTAGAGTTATCTTGCATTATTTATACCAATATATACATATGTATACGTCTCTATACTATTAATTATTTTATATAAAAAGGCAGGCCAAAGCAAATAAAGTGGGCAAAACCATGTGATATAAGGTTAGATACGACCAAATACACATATACAAGTAACAAGCTAGTGTTAACTTACATGTTTATATGTACAAAATCATGCATGTTCTTAGCATTTAAGAATCTTGTACATGCTCATGTTATGTGTTTAATCAATACCTGCATACCAACATACCTTTATTCAAATACGATGTTTAACTAGTACGTGTATCTAAGTATCTTCCATGTCTCATGTATGTACATGTGTTTTTCAACGTATGTGACAAAATATATACCTTAGAAAATTCAATTAAAATATTTATAAATATAACACATTGAAGAAACTGATATTCCTTGTTTCCATGTTTGTGTCGGAGCCAATGGTGGGTCAATTGTCTAATTATATTGCTATCTATAATTTAACTAAAGCTGGCAAAATGGGCGGGTTGGGCGGGTATGGGCTACGGGTCAAAACGGGCGCGGGTATAAACGGGCTTGGGTCTAATCGGACGCGGGTCTAAACGGGCTCGGGTCATAACGGGCCCTTTAAAAATTTCATAAAAAAATGTTCTAATTCACTAAAATTAAATATCTTCTAAAATAAGTTATATATTTTTAACTATATAATATAAAAAATATAACATGATGGTCACACATTTAAATCCATTCATGATTTGAGTTTTATCCAATTAAGTTCATTCCTAAAATTTCTCTAGTCCATAAGAACCCAAACTTTATGCCATTATACCCAAAATTGCCCAAATGTGAAGCAAATGGGCAGAATTTGCCAGCACTAAATTTAACGTATATATCTCAAGTTTTTCGTACTCTACGATCACCATTATAAAAAATTAATAAATAAAGAAAAAAAATTACAACAAAATTTGTAGACCACATTGCAAATTTGGAAGTAAATAAATGAATTACAAGAATGTACGGTGTTGTATGTGCGGTATAAGGCTACGAGCTAGTTTTAGTTTTGTAGGGTTGTAAGAGAACGAGAAGTGGTGATACCAATTTTATAGTGCTATGAGCAGAACACTAAAGGTGAAAATTTGGGTAATAGAACATATTGAGTTTTTTAGTGTCATGAGAGAATAATAGTGTGTTTTTAGCTTCTCGGGCCGCAGGCCGACCAAAAACGCCATCGAGGAGTGGCAAAACATCATCGGACGGCGTTCTCGATCTTGAACGGCGATGGAAGCGGCTCTACTTTATGTGCCCTAAGAGACCAAGACTATGTTGTGAACTGTCATGGGTAACATATTTTTGCACCATAACTTAAATTTATCGGTACAATAGTATAATATGAGAGTGGTATTTGCAGGGGCGGAGCTAGAAATTAAGATTGATGGGAGCTTAAAATTTTATTGTGAAATAAAAACATAAACATTATATTGAAACAACATAAACAATCCTCCTAACGTAAAAAAGATATTAAAAGTGAAATACTATTTTGAATGTACACGAAACTTCATATCGTACGATTTATTGACAAAAATCAAATTTCAACGTTTCCTATAAGTAAAAATTAAATAGCAACTTACATATTTTTTAACACCCCTCGTTTCATTATAAACAATAATATAAAAATTTCGACTCGGAAGCGTATATTTAAAACATACTATCAATGTACTCAAAATGTCAATAAACTTTTTCAATTCAAAGTACAAGACATTTCAACGCACTGGGTGTTATTAAAAACATTTCTATAATTATCAAAATAACATCAGAGTTACAGCCTGTCAAACATTCCATCAATTCCAAACACTTCCTGCCCTGTCCCATATGTCCCATCTATTTCAACCTGCAGGAAGAACTGTGGTGGGGTTAGCATAAAGCTAAGTGAATGAAACTATAAACAACAGTACAACCTAGCATAACAATCTGTTTACATCAAATAACAATAAACAGAAAATCAATCAATCATTAGACATCCAATCAATGTCATACACACAACATCATGAGGATCGGTGGCCCCTGAGACACCCTAATACCGGTTTGGTACTCAAGGAACTCTTATCAATCATCTGTATTGGCCCATACAGAACTACCGATAACTTGTTGTCAATCACACACGACCTAGATCTCTAAACTGACATATCAAGTTTCCGAGATCTCCTGTCGTCTACAACAACAACAAATCCAACCATCAAATCAAGTTGACCTCAAAGTCTTACATACTAGCACAATCAGCCAAGTAAACAACTAGTTAAACTATCATGGCAAGATATCTCAACATATGCATCATATCAAAGTAATACTATAAATTACTTGTTGTAAATCAAATCATTACAACTAAATCACACTGAGGTTACAGATCCACTCACCGACTACCTCAGGCCTCCACTCAGTAGTCTAATATCACTGAGCCTTCTCCACATCTGAGAATCAATATCAAATATAAGTTAGTAATCCAGATCATCAATACATAACTTATATCAATCTTTGACATTTAGGAACTTAACATAATTAACATTACAATTACTAGTTCCTAATTGTGTATTAATGATTTACAATATAATTATTAACATATATTATCCTATAACATATATCAAGCACATTACTATCGTAATCAAACAAAATGTGATATCAGCCTATCAAGCCGCCGGCTTCTCTATGAAGCCGCCGGCTTCAAACCACCACCCGCCGGCTTCACCTTCCAAACCGCCGGGTCAATTACCAAATGTGGTAACAGAACTAAACTTCGTTTTAAAGCTTACACTACCCGCCGGGTTTGGGTCTATATCCGTCGGTTTCCTGTCAGACTACCCAAGCCGCCGGCTTGCCCCACGAAGCCGCCGGCTTCAATCAAGTGAGCACAAGCCGCCGGCTTCCCTCAGAAGCCGCCGGCTTCCTACCTCGTCCCTGCCATCAGCGCCTGATCAAAACCCTAACCCGCGATTTTAATAACCAAATCATCCAAACTCGATTTCAAACGGTTATAAACTACTAAAAACTTCAGGTAATCATCATGTAACATTTATAACATGATTTTAACATCTATTTCTCTCAAATCATCAATTCACCCAAATTTCAATCGAAATCAAATTCTTAAATACACAAGAATACTTACTGATTGAAGAACATAGCGATGATAATCTGATGATTATGAAGTTTCATGAGAATCACGACTTCCTGATTTGATTTCTGGATTGATTTGGAGGTTTTCAGAGAGTTTCTGTGAGTTTTGGAATAAAAATGAATAACTTTCCTAAATAGGAAAGGATATATATAAGTCGGCTCATCCAACCGCCTTCAATATACGGGTATAATTTAATACCCCATCTCAATCTATTGTCTGGAACCCGAAAACCATTTGCGAGTCCAAACATTTTATTGCACCGTCAACTATATTAATTTACAACAATTAATAATTTCCTTATCACATTGGAATATTCGACTCCTATTCCAATTATTTCAACTATTTCAAACAATATTATTTCCAAACACATTTAAATCAAGAAATAATATAAAACAACTAGGTCCAATTCGAGGATGTTACAACTCTCCCCCCCTTAAAGAGATTTCGTCCCCGAAATCTAACCTCATTCAATCTGTCTAATGTGAGATAATCACATATATCTTAACATACATTTGTCCTCAATAGCAACTTACAACTATACTTAGACTGTTTGAATTCTTTCCACATGCACATATCCAAATGTACATGCTTCTGTCTTTTCCTACTTACACATACAGTGCGTCTAATCAATATCATCAATCAGATATATCTTATAGACGAACACTTACTTTAACAAGTGAATCCTACAATCACTTAAACAACAAGTGAAACCTAACATCACTTAATAGGTCTATACAACCAGAAATTAGCAATGTGCTAAAATCTTTAACCTATTCTCACTATTCATCTCTGTTAACAATAAAACAGCAATCACATTGTCACAACAGTGGTTATTAAACCAAAATGTACCTAGCAACATTTAAATATAATTCAGCTCACGACCAACAATCAATCTAATATACAGATAACAATTTCAAATCTCTACTATCAAAGATTTAAAATCCAATTCTAGGTCAACTTTTCATCCAAAAGTTTCATACTCTTTTGAATACCCTATCATATTCACATATCATTTCAATCATATGAAATCCTTTACTTAAAAGTAATCCAGATTCATATCACCTTAATAAGTACAGCAGAGGTCAACTCAGTAGGTAAAACCACAATCAACAAGTACTTTGCTCAATCAACAAAAGTATCACAATCAATCTTACCTACAATCAACCAACCTCTACATTGACTTAATTCTGTTTGTAACTTCTTTCATTACAACCTATTAATTGTCGACAACAACAAGGTCAACAACAACAACTGTCCAAACAATAATCACAACACTAGTGATTATACATTCCAGTACGTCTATCCATACTTACTATATATCTCCAAAGTTTTAACTAACCATCAAGTTAGAATTTGTATATTACTTAAACTGGTAAGACATCAAAATCTATTCTTAGCAACCAGTTATTTCAACTCAACCTTACAATCATAAACTACTAATCACAAGCAATTAGAAGTTATACAACTTTAATCACATAATCACTTAGTACCACATTCCATCAATCTAGCAACTAAGTCAATCCTAATCAACATTATGATACCACAATTCAAGTATCACAATATCACAATGTGCTACTCTACAACACATTTCAACAAAATCTACATCCAGTTAATCACAATTAACTAACCTCCACATGTCTTATGGCACATTTTAATTCAATCTATTAAAACTTATCATGCCATTTATTATCATGTATACTACACATATATACTTACACAATTTCAGGTACTCTCTTAAATGGACACGTACATCCCAATTCCATTTAATCCTATACACTAGGCCATTCAGACTGTTAAAATCTTTACCAAGCCTTCTCAGTACTACTAGTCATCACATATCCATACCACAGGACATGGAACAATTACCAATCAGCAATTCTATGTTTCACTTATATACATACCACTTAGTATATAACTTAAACAATTTAGTCCAAACTTACAAGAAAGTTTGGTGAATACAATCATCACCTACCAATTTCAGGGTTTCCCTTACTTCTTAACACTTACAATTATACATACAAAATTTCTTAAAACATGAATAACCTTCAATTCATATTCTCTCATTTTATCCAACAACGATCAACTAAACCTTTAACACAATCCAACTCCAGGTATACTTTCATATCATACCTTACTTGGATCTAATCCCAATTTTCTACTTCATCACTTACTTCATTTGTATAAAATCAACAAATAACTAAAGAATCCATTCAATTCTTTCAATGTCTAAGTAACTCACCATGAGGTACCAATCAACCTAGGCAACTAATAATAATAACCTTCAATTATTCATCATCTCACAGTCTTACCCAATCAAAGCAATCATCACAAGCCTCATACACTGGTAAGACTTTCTTATCACAATCCTAATCAATGTGATTTAACTTACATCATTCAACAATTTATAACTGTCATATCATTCAATGACTTCATATCTGTATAATTTTCTAACACATATTCAGTTCAAATATCATATATTTCCTAACTGAATACTTAATTATACTTAACACTATTTCAATTACTTAATACTAGCTTTAAGTAATAACTCAAGTCTCACAAACTTAGACCATTCATCTATCTCCTTTGGATCTTACAAGACCCATCTCAACATAATTTGACTAATCAAGGAATTCAATCATATCCCTCACAATCATAACATTACAATCTATGTTAGACTTTTTCAACACACACAGTTGACTACATGTCAACTTTGATTTCAATCAACCAATCAATAAAATCCTCTAATTGCTTTTCTCAAGTTTGACCTATCCTCAAACCAATCACAAGTAATTAATTTTATACACAATTCTCTATTCATGGTTTGACTTTCAAAGTTAACATACTATCAAGTTAACTCCCAACAAACCATTTCATCTTATATGTTCACTTTCAAACATATATTTCAAATTATTACTTTCAATAATTTCATCAATCCTTTACTAGGACAAGGTCAACCTACATCAATCTTGACTCCATACAATCCATTTCATATTTTATGTTTACTATCGAACATAAACTTCAAATTATTACATTCAATAATTACTAGTAGTTTCTCAAGCAAAACAATATCAACTTATCTCAACTTTGGATTCATACAAGCCAAATACAAAATAGTGACTCATTTAAACACTATCAAATTCGCCTACATGTAATCTATCACAATCAATCACAATTACATATTTAACACAATCAAATTAATCACTTATATTTATCATCAAAACCTCTATCAATGACAACTATCATTTACACTCTCACCTTTACAGTCTAAAGGTCACAGTTCTATCAACTGATTATTTTCTTATCAAAACAACTATTAAACAACTTAGCATACCATCATGTTCCATTTCTAAAATCACATTACACTTCTTTTATACCAAGTAGCCTCAACAAGTTCATGTGACCCAACATAATATAACAACGGTGATCAGGCGTTGCAAGATTATGCTCTTCACAATCCATTCTCAGGCTACTCTACATTATAATTATCAATGTGATCTATTCTCACCTCATACGTATTAAATACTTCATGATTTCAAATCAATCATACTTCATTTAATAGTTTCTATCAGCTGATACACACTCAAAATCCGCTTACTACTTACATATTCAACCCTACATATGCAAGTCATCTCACATACACACAATGTTCTAATTTTCAATAACTGAATTACTCAGTATATCATTTATCTGAAACCTCAAACACATGATAACTCATCATCATAGTTTCAACACTTAACATTAATCAATGTCCCTATTTTCCTCAAAATTCAGGACACATCTTAATCAACTATCATCACTTTGACATATGCTATCATATCAAGCATCACTGTCACAACAAGCCTACTCAATCATGTTACTTTTAAATATTTCATCTATTAATTTACAATTAACCAGAAAGACCTATCACTTTCTCAATCAATTTAGCTTTATCATAAGCTATATTTCTCATAAACCTATCATTTTGTTGGTTTATATCAAGTGTTTAGCTATAATCCTAACACATCATATAGCCACATAAACACATATTTTCTCAAATAGCAGTCATTCGCAATTCAATGACACAACCTTCCTTAACAAGGATTTAGATCACACCTTGTGATTAATCCATTATCATAATACTATCAATTATCTCGTCTCACCAATAAAGACACTCCTTAGGTTCTAACATCAATCTTGCTAAAACCTTAATCAACTCTCTATCTACTTAAACATATTTCTGCATTTACAATTCAATCAGAAATAACCACAACAATGAACAACAATGAGCATCTCATTCAATACCTCTATCCTCATGTCAACCTATAGCAATCAATAGTTGACTCAAAACTGGGGAATCATATCAGTCTGACTCAATTAACTTCATAACAAGGCTTACTCAACATATCAGAGTAAACAATTCAAGTTAATTTAAATTAACACAGGCTTATCAAAGATTACCTGACAATCTTAAGCCCACGAGCATTGAGGAAACATGAAATAAACCAATCAGTTACTCATGTTCCTCCGTCTCTGCATCAAATAACACTTTGCAACTTGTTAAGGGTTAGTACATACTCAACTAATCACTTTCTCACACATTCACTAATCAACTAAACCCGCACCCACTGGAATGTTTGACTCAACTCAATCAAAGTTTAGGATTGAACATTCTATCATGCTCAATTCACCCAAACTATTGCTCTGATACCAACTTTTAACACCCCTCGTTTCATTATAAACAATAATATAAAAATTTCGACTCGGAAGCGTATATTTAAAACATACTATCAATGTACTCAAAATGTCAATAAACTTTTTCAATTCAAAGTACAAGACATTTCAACGCACTGGGTGTTATTAAAAACATTTCTATAATTATCAAAATAACATCAGAGTTACAGCCTGTCAAACATTCCATCAATTCCAAACACTTCCTGCCCTGTCCCATATGTCCCATCTATTTCAACCTGCAGGAAGAACTGTGGTGGGGTTAGCATAAAGCTAAGTGAATGAAACTATAAACAACAGTACAACCTAGCATAACAATCTGTTTACATCAAATAACAATAAACAGAAAATCAATCAATCATTAGACATCCAATCAATGTCATACACACAACATCATGAGGATCGGTGGCCCCTGAGACACCCTAATACCGGTTTGGTACTCAAGGAACTCTTATCAATCATCTGTATTGGCCCATACAGAACTACCGATAACTTGTTGTCAATCACACACGACCTAGATCTCTAAACTGACATATCAAGTTTCCGAGATCTCCTGTCGTCTACAACAACAACAAATCCAACCATCAAATCAAGTTGACCTCAAAGTCTTACATACTAGCACAATCAGCCAAGTAAACAACTAGTTAAACTATCATGGCAAGATATCTCAACATATGCATCATATCAAAGTAATACTATAAATTACTTGTTGTAAATCAAATCATTACAACTAAATCACACTGAGGTTACATATCCACTCACCGACTACCTCAGGCCTCCACTCAGTAGTCTAATATCACTGAGCCTTCTCCACATCTGAGAATCAATATCAAATATAAGTTAGTAATCCAGATCATCAATACATAACTTATATCAATCTTTGACATTTAGGAACTTAACATAATTAACATTACAATTACTAGTTCCTAATTGTGTATTAATGATTTACAATATAATCATTAACATATATTATCCTATAACATATATCAAGCACATTACTATCGTAATCAAACAAAATGTGATATCAGCCTATCAAGCCGTCGGCTTCTCTATGAAGCCGCCGGCTTCAAACCACCACCCGCCGGCTTCACCTTCCAAACCGCCGGGTCAATTACCAAATGTGGTAACAGAACTAAACTTCGTTTTAAAGCTTACACTACCCGCCGGGTTTGGGTCTATATCCGCCGGTTTCCTGTCAGACTACCCAAGCCGCCGGCTTGCCCCACGAAGCCGCCGGCTTCAATCAAGTGAGCACAAGCCGCCGGCTTCCCTCAGAAGCCGCCGGCTTCCTACCTCGTCCCTGCCATCAGCGCCTGATCAAAACCCTAACCCGCGATTTTAATAACCAAATCATCCAAACTCGATTTCAAACGGTTATAAACTACTAAAAACTTCAGGTAATCATCATGTAACATTTATAACATGATTTTAACATCTATTTCTCTCAAATCATCAATTCACCCAAATTTCAATCGAAATCAAATTCTTAAATACACAAGAATACTTACTGATTGAAGAACATAGCGATGATAATCTGATGATTATGAAGTTTCATGAGAATCACGACTTCCTGATTTGATTTCTGGATTGATTTGGAGGTTTTCAGAGAGTTTCTGTGAGTTTTGGAATAAAAATGAATAACTTTCCTAAATAGGAAAGGATATATATAAGTCGGCTCATCCAACCGCCTTCAATATACGGGTATAATTTAATACCCCATCTCAATCTATTGTCTGGAACCCGAAAACCATTTGCGAGTCCAAACATTTTATTGCACCGTCAACTATATTAATTTACAACAATTAATAATTTCCTTATCACATTGGAATATTCGACTCCTATTCCAATTATTTCAACTATTTCAAACAATATTATTTCTAAACACATTTAAATCAAGAAATAATATAAAACAACTAGGTCCAATTCGAGGATGTTACATATTTTCTTATTTAAACATTGAATGAATGTATCTTCTGTTTTTTTAGAAAATAAAATGGTATATGAAAGCTTTAACAAACATGTTAAATTAGTTAGATGCTAAAGTACGTGATTATTGCTAGAACATATATATATTTGGACTTTCCTATGATATGATTATTATTATCTACATATTCAAGATTAGGGTCTAAGTGGCAAATTATTATTCTGAGGGGTTAACATAAGTGTAAGATAAGGGGTTAACATAAGTGTAAGATACTAGTTCAGGGGTCTAAAATGAAAATGATGATAAAAAGTCACCTTCTTCACCGGACCTTACCTACAACTGCATCTCCACATTTTCCAATCGGCAACTCCAATTTTTTCGCCATTAAAGCACAATATAGTACCAAAATTACTGGGGGGGGGGGGGGGGGGGGGGGGGGGGGAGGGGGGGGGGGGTTGACCTTCCCTTAGTCCTCTACTAGCTCCGCTTCTGGGTAGTTGAGTATACACGATTGTTTTAGCATTAAGTTGTAACATACTAGGCTTTTAGTCACAGGGCGGATGTAGAGGGGGCACGGGGTGCAGCTGCCCCTTAAAGATTCTCAAATCATTTAATTTTTTTTTTAAGGATATTTGTGATATTTTTTAATTTCCTGTCCCATGATTGAACAAATAATTTTTTTTTCCCCTCCCTAATTAATAACTTCTAAATCTGCCCCTCCTTTTAGTTCATAGTATTATGTCGGATGTAACAAAAAATTGGAGAATTTAATGGACTAACATGATTGTTGAAGTTTTGGGCTTAAATGTTAAAAAAGAAAAGGAAAAAATAATGGTCAACATAAAGGTTATTTCATCTTGTTGGACACATGCTATAACCCAATTACAGAAATATTTTGTTATGAGTTAAGCCCATTTATTAAAAATGAACCCCAACATATATAAAAGCTAATTTAGCCTTTTAAGTCCAAAAATGAAGACAGTAGCTGCTAATCTAGTCTAGCAATTTAAAGTACATAAGAGCACAGGTGCGCGGTGAAACTGTTTTTAACGGTGTTCTCACGAGAATGATGTTGTTGAAAAGTGGGGGTGTGAAAAATGTTGAGTTTACAGTGTTCTGAAAGTTATTTTTTTATTTGTTAAATTAGTGTGTGTGAGGGAAAAAGAAAAGAAAAAATAAAAAAACAAACAAAAGCAGCGTCTGTTTTCAGACTTTGTATGAGAACACCGTGAAGAACTTTGTTGAAGACATTGCTACGGTGTGGGAGAACATTGTTAACAGTGTTCTGGGACTAAGATTTTGACGAGAACGCCGTAAAAAATGTCCCACACCCTTTGCTCTAAGAGCACACGGGAGTGGCAACGTTTTCATCAAAATTCTTCGTCGAAAACGCTGTAAAACGGCGTTCACCCATTCCGTTACGGCGTTCTCGACGCCGTTCTCGTCAGCGTTTTTACGTCAAAATCTTCTGCCAGACGCTGATCCAAACGATGTCCTCAATATTTTAATACTTTTTTGCTTCTTTTTTTTTCCTGTTTTTCAGTATTAATCGGTCAATTTAAAAAAAAAAAAAACTCCACAAAAAACTCCAGAACACTGTCCAGAACATTGTTACCACTCCACAAAATCCTCATCACAAAATTTTCACTCAGAACACTGTGTTTAGGCCGTCACCACTCCGTGTGCTCTAAGCATACAACAATGTGGGGTAATCTTCTTACTGCATTTTCTTATTTCTTACTGATTTTAGTATATAGGGGTAAATTTTAACTATTCAAATTCAAACAAACTTGAAGTATCTCAAATAGTGGCGTGAGATAAATTTTGATGCAAATACGTTTGATGTAAGTAAATAAGAGTTAAAAAAAAAAAAAAAAACAAAGGGGCGGTATGTGAGGAACCTTTCAACATAATGGTTGTGGGTTCATGTTTCGTGGGAGACAATTTGTAAATATTCATGGTTATGTATAATAATTGTGGGTAGGTAGTGTAGATTAGCCTTAAAAAGAGTTAAAGAAAAAACTAACTATTTAGTAGGAGACAGAATTAGTAAAATTTTATACATAAAGTTAAATAATTCAAATTTAAAATGAAGAGATGAAACTGTAGAAAAAATTTGGAATGTTGGAGTCTGTTGGATAAAAAGGAGAAAGCGGGTAAAACTAAATAATTAAAACTTGAACTGTCAAAACATGCCGCGCGGCAATCCCTCTATTTTGAACTCTATACATAATACATCTATGGCGGGCGGCAAACTTAAACAAATACATACACAATCTCTATCTCTATATCCATCTTCTTCACCTCATTTCATTTTTAAAACCCTAAAATGGATACCGATGTAAATTGCGTCAATATCATCAACCGTGCTTCCAAGAAACGTTCTTTTCCGATGGCCGCCGTCCATGACTCCAATCACCACCTTCACAATCACAAACAGATTCAATCCACCAAAAAACGCGTCGTTTTGGGCGACATAACTAATTCGAACTCGAATTCAGGTAATATTAGCTTCAATCACACCTCTGATATTATCAAACAAAATCAGAAAGTATCGGATAAACGACATACGGTTGAAGACTGTGACCACAGTGAGGTTTCGGTCTCGTTTGGATCGGTTTACAACAATAAGTTTCTATACGCACCTCTTATATATCAACATCTTCATTCATTAGAGGTATTCAATACAGTTCCTGTATTCGTTAATCCTAAGGTTTTAGGTATTGATTTGTATATATTCAACTAATGAAAAATTACAAATATTGCTTATATTTGCATCTATGTTTTTGGGGGTTTGTGGCAGTTTAGCTCAAAATTTAAATTAGGTTGATTTAGTTCCAATTCAAAAATACAGATTTGGAATTGCGATGATATAATTTGGACTTGCAAGTTATGAATTGAAGCATGTGGTGTTCTTGTTTGTCTATAATGTACTAATACAGAGTTTGTGATGTAGATTGAGGAAAAGAGAAGGCCATTGCCTAATTATATGGAAATGGTTCAAAAGGATGTGACGATAGGAATGCGAGAGATTTTAGTGGATTGGTTGGTTGAGGTGGCAGAGGAGTATAAACTTGTATCCGATACGTTGTTTCTCACTGTCTTGTACATTGACAGATTCCTGTCTTTACATTCTTTGAGAAGGAATAGGCTCCAGCTTCTTGGTGTATCTTGCATGCTTGTAGCCTCGTATGCATCTAAACTCGATTGAATTGTTCATCTAATTATGATATTTACATTATTTATTTTATTAAATGTATTTTTAGGAAAATTGAAGAGATTAGTCATCCCCATGTAGAGGATTTTTGTTATATAACAGACAATAGCTATACTTTAGAAGAGGTTGGTTGATGATTCTTCTAGTTACTTCATTTATCTCTTTTGTAATTAGTTATCATATATACCAAGGAATTAAGTATTTGTCTTGTTTCAATGCTGAAGGTGGCTCAAATGGAAAGACAATTGCTCAAGTTTTTTGATTCAGAACCTACCAATCCAACACAGAAAACTTTTGTTAGGTATGTTTATGTAATGATAATGTTACTAATATTTTATGATTTTAATGTTTGTTAGAATTTACTAATTTTCACATATTGGGTTTGCAGAATCTTCATTAGAGCTGCTCAAGATGATACCATGGTATGCCTAGTTCCATCCTCTGACCTTATTTTGTGTCATGATTGAATACATGAATGTTAGTACATGAGAAGGCAATTTGATTTGTTGCTGACATGTAAATTTGTTCAATGCAGACATCATGTTCATTATGTGAGTTTTTGAGCTGGTTTCTTGTAGAGCTAAGCTTGCTAGATTATGATTGTTTAAGGTTCTTGCCATCAACCATAGCAGCCTCTGCCATTTTTATAGCAAAATTTACACTTCAACCAGAAAAGCATCCTTGGGTGAGGAACATATCCATTCACAATAACTCTTGGCTGACTATGAATTTTTCTAAATGCAATATCTTGTGATTTCCAGGGCTTGAAAATGCAACGCTATACGGGTTACCTGCCACGTGAGTTAAAGGATTGCGTGCTTGCCATTCATAATTTACAGCTGAGTAGAAAAGCATTATCGTCTCGAGCAATAAGAGAGAAATACTCGCACCATAAGGTAAATGACTCATAACTGATATACTGGTGTATTACAAAACTGAAAAACATGTATGATGTGATGTTTGATCATGCCTTTTATTTTCGTGAAAGCAGTTCAGGTGTGTTGCAGCATTGACTTCCCCTTCAGCAATTCCAGCTTCGTACTTTGAAGATGTTGATGATTAAAGCTATAACTGCAATCATAATTGTTGTAGAGCTTGATTTCTTAGCATATGTTGGATCATCTATAGTTGCAGCCTGATTGACAAGGGTGCGCAACTATGTTGAGAGCATTTGTTATGATATAAAATTTTGTTCATTATTGTAGAATTCTTGAGCTTTTGTGTAATTTCTTAGTACTAGTACATATTGTCAAACCCAATTGCTTGCTCATTTAGTGGTGTCGTGTTCATTTGATTGTATTGCTTGTATAGTTGTATGCTTAGATTTGTTCATTGACGTAAATACGTTTGAAGCCTAGTTCTACATCACAACAACCACGAATTAGGTTCGTATTGCAGACACTTTAAAGTAAATCTTGGTTTATACGGTATAAATTTCTTATATACATTCACACGCTTACTGATATGACTGCAAATTTTGGTTGTATCAAGCTGAAATAAATTGGATTATTTTTTGTCCCATACTTTTTTACAAGTGTAGCATCTTTCTGTAGCAATTTTTATTATTTATTGTTTTATAATAAATATATCAAGAATCAGTTTAACTGCAGTTAAATCAGTGTATTAAAAGTGGTTAAATTGGATAAAAATAAAAAGCTGATTACAATTTACAAGGACTAAAAGGGTCCTGCCCCTTTTCCTATATCATTGAGACCTAGCCAAGGGTTTACCGCGATTCTCAAAAATCCTGCAAAAACAGAATACAATAAAACGATGGAGTGGGAAGCCGACGAAAAAGAGATAAAAGCCGCCGGAGCTGAGCTTCTGCCGGACGGAAGGAAAGGACTCCGTATACATGGCTGGGAGATCGAATCTACTAACCGTTCATGTCTCACCTCTCTCAATCTCCAATCGTAATCTCTCAATTTCACTCTCTTTTCTGTTTTTGTTTCAAGCACTTTGAAATTCAACTACTACGTATTAGATTGGTGTTCTAGTGTTATAATATGTTGTATTTTATATTGAGATTTTTGGAGCTACTTTATTTATTTAACCTAATTTATCGAATTTTGGAGGGTGATGTTGTTTTGATCATACAGACAAAGATATGAACAATGTGCGATATAAACTGGTGATCAGTTAGTATATGAGACGAGGATACTGATTAAGTTAATTTGATGGTGATTTAATACCGGATAATAATATTGTTGAGATTCATCAGTAATGTAAAGAAGTGACTGATAAGAATAAGCTAGGATAGTGTAATTAGTTCTTGGTCATTGTTGAATAATAGCTACAATTGAACTTCTGAAAAACAGAGAAAAAAAAAACTAGAATTTGGATGAGGCGAAAGTGGTAGTTTGGGGGATAACTTCGGTGGAGGTAAAATGGGTTGGATTTTAGTTCTTAACTCAATGAGATTAAAATCAAGCTTTATTGCCAAAAATTGTCATGGTTCTCTTCCTAAGAAGTTGGATACTTTTTCATAAAATGGTTTGCAGATGGGAAGAAAAGCTGGAGACATCCCACTTGCCAGAGATGATATTTGGGGACAGCTCTTTGGTTCTTAAACACATGACCAGTGGAACCAAAATTCACTTTAATGCTTTTGATGCTTTAGTTGGCTGGAAGAAGGAACGCCTACCACCAGTTGAAGTTCCTGCAGCTGCCCAGTGGAAATTTAGAAGGTTACACCGTATATTTTTCTTGATTTGTAGTTGAGAAGTTTGCAACATACATGAAGCAATCAGAAAAGCCTAAAAAATTATGCAGTTTAAGGATCATATAGAGAAAGTGAGCTTTAGTGACATTTAATCCCGTATTATATATTTTTGTGTTGTGCAGCAAACCCTTTGAGCAGATCATTCTAGACTACGATTATACTTTCACCACACCTTATTCTGGCAGTGAATCTGTTGAGGTAATTCCATCATTAATTTCGCTATCTCTGTTTTGTATCACATAACGAGTTTTTGTGTTGTTACACTGCTGATCAGACTAGCAGAGGAATAGACTCGGAGGGAAACAACTCCCTTAAATGGGAGGAGTCTGAAGAACATATTAATGTTGTTGCACTTGCATCGAAAGAGCCTATCCTCTTTTATGATGAGGTTGGTAATTAATTATACAACTGAATACTGGATCCTTTTTCTTGTTATAACCAAACTTGCTTTATGCCAACAGGTGATTTTATATGAAGATGAGTTAGCTGATAATGGAGTCTCACTACTAACTGTGAAAGTGGTATATCTCAAAACATCAAAGTTTCTAACTTATCTAGTTCAGCTTTCTTCATATATACTGAATCATTAAGGAGTAATCTTTGTGTTTTGTAGAGGGTGATGCCTAGTTGTTGGTTTCTTCTCTTACGTTTTTGGGTGAGTCCTATGTCAGTGATGCACTTGCCAGCTAGTTTAATATGTGTGTATCAAACCTTTCATGACCTGCTGTTTTACTTTTGGGCTATTTCAGCTTAGAGTTGATGGTGTCCTTATGAGATTAAGGGATACTCGTGTTGTTTGCAATTTCAATGAGAATACAAAGCCTGTTATTCTTCGAGATATCTCCTGGAGAGAATCTACATTCAAGGCACTGGCTTCTGTAAGCAATCTTTCTCTTTCTTATTTTAACTCCGGTTTATATCTCTATTGTGATGTGATATGTTATAATTTAAATGTATTATTAACTTCACTAATTAACTGTGCAGAAAGGGTACGCATCTGATTGTGCCTCATATAATGATCCAAACGCCATCAGCCATAGGCTTCCTATCGTCTTGCACAAGACCCAAAAGCTTAAAGTCCCTGATATCTTGTAAGCTTTACATTAATTCAGTAATATCAACTTTTGATTAATTATGTATCTAAAATGACAATTAGAAGTGTTGCTGTATGTTTTCTGGACAAGTGAAAGAGCTGTGCCTCTACTCTGATAATATACCCTGTATCTGCTGCTTCAAAACAATTTTAATTTTTTAAAAATGCCTCATGATGTATATTCACTTAGATTTCCATCTAATAGGTGCATTGTCTATATGAACTCATGAAGCGAGATGACATAGATGCGACTAAATATAGATTTAAAAATTTGTCTGGTTTTCATGTTCTTTCCTTGTAGTCAGGATAACTTGTAGTGTGAGAGGTCTGGACCTTAAAAACACTCAAGAGTACTTATTATGGATATAGGGTATGTAGGCATACTAGAACAGAGATATGAACTATGTAGAAGGTTCATGGGTCCGGTATTTCTTTTCTTCAGGTTGCGGGTTTTTTTAAACCCAATACCTAAAAAGTTCAAATTCGAATGTGTAAGACCGCACCTTATTCAAAATTCAGTTAAAATTGTGATTTGTGAACTTTGACTGTTTGTTTTTTTTTATTTGGAAGTGCTCTTGAAAGTTGATTTGGGTAGCTAGGATTTTAGATATAACCTTGAAGTATTTATATTTTACTATACTTTTAAATTTATTTTCATAAATATTTAAATTCCTTATTCAATGTCAAAAGCTTGAATTTTATGCAGTTCGAATTTTGGTATCTTCGAGTCAAAATATTAAATACCCCCAGAGCTAAGTGTGAGAATGAGTGTAGAAGTGAAACTAGAAACGACACATAAACGATATCTATTGATCAGCGAGACTTATGTCTAATTAAAACAATGAATAAGAATCACGTTAGATGTTTTTAGGTGTGAGAAACTGAAGACCATGTGAATTATTTCATGACATATCATTTACTTTATAGGTGACATCATCAGGAAATGAAGTAGAAATACACGAATCGACTTTATATTGAAGGTCAATAATACCCTGCTGGAACCAACCAAGGCAATCATATTTCAAAGTAGTGCACATCATACGAGCTAGCTTGTAGCTTAGTACTTTGTAGGGTTATAAAGTATTACTTGTATCTTTCAATCACTTGGGATGGAAACATTATTATAGATTCTATTTTGATTTCCGTTTTCTCGTCTAATCCAGTTATATAAGCCCTATACATGACCTAGTATAATCCTTTGGTAACATCATTTTATTTTTTAAATTTTTAAATAATTCCGAAAGCAATTATTCATCTCATTTGTGTGGCATTACGTCTTAGTTCATCCTGGTCTACTGTATACTGTTTTTCTAGATTTATATGATTAATTCTGATAATTGACATCAGACAGAGTATTTCATCCGACTTCTAGGATGTTTAAAAGTACTACATCCCATTGGAAAATTTGGATTCCCATTCAAGATGCAACTTATATACGTACAAGATAATTAGGCTTCAACTTTATTACCGTCAATAGTAGAACGATTTATCTTTCCTTCCAATAGAGAAAGCTATACAGAGGACGTTAATCTAAGATCCGCAAATTCTTGAAGTACTGAACTTAAGAAAACCTACATAATGCTGATCACCGAGTTTCCGAACTGAAAATGATTATGCCGGATGATTTACCTTTTTTCAGCTCACTTCTTGGTTCACAGCTTTTCTTTAACACGCTTACTTACAGCTTGAGGTTCAAGTCAAGTGTAAGTGGACCTGATGACTGGTAATCCAGTGGTGGATCCAAATATAAACTTCCAGGCCACATCAACCCCTTCTCGATTTCGCTTTGCACCCAAGTGGCTGCATACCCAGCACTGGATTCGGCAAATTTGGCTACCGTCTTTGTATCTATGGTTGGTTCCTGTTGAAGCGAGTGGGTCTGCACATCAAGTGTTTGACCAATTTTCAACCCAGTTGGCATGATGAGTGAATGATATTTTCTAACTGCATCTCTCTCCTTCTTGTGTGCATTTTGGTGACCCCCCAGTGCCTGTGAACTATAGAACTTTCTCTTGCAAAAGTGGCATACCTTCACAGAGATTGGTTTCGGTTGTGAGCATGGGTGTTTTAGATTCTGCCCCAGGCTAAGATTCAACCACCCTTTTTCTCGATCTTCTCCATATCTGGTATTCATTAATATTGCCGATAATTGCTACAGTATAGAAGGTGGGAATATGCTCTTATTGTGAGAGAAGGTAAGTTTAGAGTAGGCTTTAGATCATTGAGGAAATAAATACATGAGAAGATCTCTCTCTCTCTCTCTCTCTCTCTCTCTCTCTCTCTCTCTCTCACACACACACACACACACACACAATGTATTATAAACATCTTCTGTGTGAAGTGTCCCCATAACATGATGGTTATGTACTATTACGCTGTGATAACTTGGTGTCGACATCCTAACTTGATGCTCATAAGCTATGGCAATTGTATCATGTCAAATCTTGTGACAATGATAAAAAAAACTGGCTCTTTTTGTGCGGATGACAACAAGAGCCACATATGAATTTCGACAAAATGAGTTGGTTTGTTGTACATGTCAACAAAGATGCCACGACAAAGTTCTTGTAATCAACAATGTGTGCCAACCTTCTATCATATCCCAGTTACTCGTGATTTATTGACTTCAATTTGTCCTTCCGTGTACATTTCCAACATTGTATGGTTCTCTTCAAGACTTGCTTAAAATGTATATATTTGACAATCATCGAACATTTCCAATTTAAGTCATGTCAGGAATCCTGAAATATATTTACTCTGTCTGCCATTAATTTGTTTTGTTCTCATATTTGCACCTGCTACATACGGCCTTGTTGAATAGTAAAGAACAATGATTAATAGTAACAAATTTTCATAAACATTAAAAATATTTGTTGACATTTACAGTTATAGTTAAGTTCTGCTGTTACTTTATCAACGTCAGTATACCTTGATCGCTTTCATCAACGATTCACAAACACCTATCTCGTTTCTCTTTAGCCAAGTCTTTGTGGTTGAGTCAACCAGATACTTTAAGATGAGCTTTGTTTATGAACTCTCAGTCAGTTGATATCTATTGTGTAGCAAACAAAATAAAAGATGGAACCCACTATGAGTCCACGAGTATTAGTTGTAGCTCCTCTAGATCTCGAGTATCATGCTATGGACCATGGTGGGGTTATGATAATTGCTATACTGCATATTCTGATCCGACTCTTCATACATTTTCCATACAGTGCATAGATGACCCTGTATCAGTAATTATGGTATGAGACAAGTGTCTGGGTCTAGATATATATATGGTGGGGTTAAGTGTTTGCAATAATATGATTATGCATGTATAAAACATGTTAAGAGTAAAGGGTATTGTACTTTCATAGTAAATATCCATTATACCAACTTGTACCTTGTAGTGTTGTATCGACATATTTCAATCAATTAAAGACTGAAATGTAATTTTTTTTTTTTTTTTTCACAATTTAAAAGTGCTTGATGATATGAGTCAGAGAGCTCATATGGATTTCTCAGATGGATTATATCTACATTTGCTATCTTACCTATATTCTAATCGGCTAACCCCCCATATAGTGTGGAAACCTCTTATACTATCAACTTGAATGAAATCTGACGTGTCACTGTTACAATGATTTATCTATTAGAAAACGTCCATATTAAAACCTTATACAATTAATTCACCTTCAATTATTTTCCCCTAACTATTGGTATACATCGGTTACGAGTAATTCATTTAATAACTCTTTGATTATAGCTTAAAATAAAGACGTACTGTTGATGTGGCTCTTATTTTATGACCAATAATTATCACCTGTATAGCATGTGATAATTTTGTTTTTAGAGTGATTACTGATATTTATTAATTGGGTTCATTAAACAAAGGTTGTTGACCATCAAAATCTTTGTACACTTTTTATGTGTTTTGTTGATTACATCTTTTCCAGGTTTATTCGGGTTGAATGTAAGAAATCTCTTTTATGAGGTCTCAGCTAACTTATTTGCATGTAATTAAAACTTGAGCAAGTCAGTTGTTTACCATGGAAACTACGTGTTTGATAAAACATCCATATGAGATCTTTAATTGATTATACTTTACCCCTATTGACCAGTGATTAAATAGCCTAGTGGTAAGGGTAGCCGATGACTTCCTAGAGGTCATGGGTTCGAATCATGCCATGAGTATTATCATAAAGGTATCTACCACCAATGAAGCGTATGGTCCACAACGTTAAGGCTTAGTCGGTGCGAGTTTCGGCTCGGACGTTGGGCGATGTTGGACCTTGTGGGGGGTTCGGTCGTGCTCCATTGAAATATGGAGCGGCTCTAGTGATACCCATTTTTAACTTTACCCCTATTGATGAACAATTATATGGGATGGTAGCCATGTTAGATTGTGAAGTTTCCGAATAGATATTTATTGTCAGTTTTAGTTCTTTAATATGTTTTTTTTTTTTTTTTTTTTTTTTTTTTTTTTTCGAAAAATGAAAATGCATTGATAAAAGGATCGAAGATCCAACTGATACATTTGTGAGGTTGCAAGATACCAACCAAATTGAAACTAATTGATACAACCCTAACTCTTTAATATGTAGTTAGTGATTTGTTGTTCGTGTTAATTTTGATTTGATTTATTATGACTGACAGGTAAATGCTTTCATAATGGCAAATGAATTCGATTACACTTCTTGAAAAAAGTTTTCTTACTTTAGTAACATCGGGACTAGGTAGATAGATATAGTTGATGAGACCGATAGATAACTACCAGGGGTGGCTCAAGGGTAAAGCCAGTGAAGCTACCGCTTTAGGCCCCCAATTTTTTATATTGTGTATTAATTATAGGATATCGACATTAATCTTTAACAATTTTTGAACATATAAGACCTCAAAGATATTCTGTCACTTTATGTGACAAAACAACATTATAAGGCATCAAATAGTTTAAGTCATAAGATAATATGATGATTTTATGTGGGGGGAAAATGATTAGATCATTGTTTATCACTTAGTTCCAAGTGATTTTGATAAAAAGGTTTCATAGTTCTATTTCTCTTTGTTTTTAGTTTCGATCTTAGTTTTTTCATTCGATATCGTCTTTTTAATTTTCTCCGCGTCATTATGCTTTCATGATTGAATTTCCTACGCATTTTTTTCTCGCGTTATCATTTATCGTATTATTACTCTAATAACCAGCTTAATTAATTATTTCAAACATAATGGATGAATTATTTTGAATTGCATAGTGAGACATAACTAATACATTGATCTAATAAGTATATGTGGTCTTCAAATTTCACATAAAATTGGGCATTAATTATATCACGTAATTCTTTTTAGAAGTAAACATGACATACATGAAATCAATATAAATTAAAATTAGTAAGGTGTTAGTATGTTATAGGACAAAATATGTGAGATATTATTATATTTTATATTTCTAGCTAAAAAAACTTCGATAATACCTTCATATAAAGTTATAAACTAAGACCAATAAAATGTAGATCTCCAAGTTTATTATTGGTCAATAGCTTGATCTCATTTCAATCTTTTAAACATAGTATTATAAGTAAAAAATTGAAGATGATCATCTTGAAATACAATTGTTTTGGTTGATTTTAAGAATTTTTTCTATCAAAACGCAATAAGTAGCAAACTATTAAAGTTGGGGTTTAAGTCAGCGATCGCCAACGAACTTTTCATTTTGTCCCGAGATCACCAATCAACCGGTTTTATTACCGTGATCACCATCGAACTTTCAATTTCGTTCCGAGATCACCAACCATCGAACTTTCAAGAATCACCATCTGACGTGGCATTGCCACGTAGGTATTTTTTTAATGACGTGGCATTGCCACGTAGGTATTTTTAATGACGTGGCAATGCCACGTCAAATGGTGATTCTGGTTGTCACAAAAAAGTACATGGTTGGTGATCTCGGAACAAAATTTGAAAGTTCGATGGTGATCTCGGGACAAAATGGAAAGTTCATTGGCGATCACGGACTTAAACCCTTTTATAATTAAAAGGAACTCAATCTCAATTGATCATAAAATCACGTTAAGTAATCACTAATAATCAAACAATAATCAAGGATCATTAAATAGAATACACCCGATTTTGACTTTTTTAAAAATCGCTTCGGCTCCTATCACGAGTGGGTAGAAGAAGCAAGAAGAATTGGAGGTTTTTGTTAGTTCATTCATTTTTTCAGTTTCTCGGTTCGAATACGTTATTCCTTTTCAAGGATCATTAAATAAACACATAAACATTCATAAAATCCAATATCTTTCACAAATCAATAATCAAACCATCATCTACATATCATCATCTAAGTAAATACATAAATAATTTAGCCAATCATAACGTTACAGAAACTCAGACCCGAAAATGAAATCGAAATCATAATCAAATGAAAAGGAATAACGTATTCGAACCGAGAAACCGAAAAAAATGAATGAACTAACAAAAACCTCCGATTCTTCTTGCTTCTTCTACCCACTCGTGACGGGAGCCGAAGCGATTTTTAAAAAAGTCAACATCAGGTGTATTTTATTTGATGATCCTTGATTATTGTTTGATTATTAGTGATTACCTAACGTGATTTTATGATCAATTGAGATTGAGTTCCTTTTGATTATAAAAGGGTTTAAGTCAGCGATCGCCAATGAACTTTCCATTTTGTCCCGAGATTACCATCGAACTTTTAAATTTCGTTCCGAGATCATCAACCATGTACTTTTTTGTGACAACCAGAATCACCATCTGACGTGGCATTGCCACGTCATTAAAAATACCTACATGGCAATGCCACGTCATTAAAATACCTACGTGGCAATGCCACGTCAGATGGTGATTCTTGAAAGTTCGATGGTTGGTGATCTCGGAACGAAATTTGAAAGTTCGATGGTGATCACGGTAATAAAACCGGTTGATTGGTGATCTCGGGACAAAATGGAAAGTTCGTTGGCGATCCCTGACTTAAACCCATTAAAGTTGGCATACTATATTACAACGGAATGGTTAACATTTGCTTTATTAAAAATTTAGAAAATAGATTATGCGTACTATATCGAACAATTTTTGTCGAATTTGTATACAAAATAGTAATTATACAAAATCGATAAGGCCTCATATTTTAAGTTCGCTTTACGCCTCATTGAACCTTGAGCCGCTCCTGATAACTACGAAAATGATATGATGTTATCAAGGATTTGGTTTTAGGTGGTCTTGGATTATAGCGATGATCCGTTTTGTATTTTACCCCTCAACACTAGAAATTATTTGAATATTTAATTGAGCCAAATAGTATAACTTTAGTCTCCATGTGTATTTGATGCAGTGATTGGTCTTATCAAAAGCACCCTGTCAATTAACAAGAAATATATTGCATTGGGATTTTAATATATGACCTTTTTTAGAACATACCATGGAACTCACTAGGTAGCTATTTATTCCTTCACTGCATTTAATGGGCTGTGAATCATTTCCTGATCTATATGATCATATGTTCAAACTGGGTGTTGGATAATTGTCAATTACTTAATTAGTATGGTCAATGGAAGGTTGTTTCTCATGAATATATTTGTTCCAACTTCAAAAAATTTATAAGAAAATAACTCTTGATCAGTAACACATATAATGTGATGTTAAAGTATATTGATTAAATGTTATCCTTTATTCGTATATACGGCAATAAATAATTAAATATAGTATCATGCATTGGTGTGCATCGCACGGGGTTTAACCCTAGTTTTAGTATATATATCCTGCCCACAAGTTGACACAAAATTGGTGTGCATCCAACAATCAAGGTACGTAAACCTTCACCGGATTGCTTTGTGTTGCTCAAATAAATTTTGTTTCATTTAGGTATATAATGTAATGGTCAAAATAGTTAACGAATCAGGTTAGAATCGACAACAATTTTACACAATTGATAAGCTGATACATTTAGTTTTTTATCTAATTAACTTCGTATTTGTTCTCATATTTGCCAAACGGACGATGATGGAAACCCGGTATCCATCAGCTTTGAGATTCCAACACTTATGATTACCGAGTCCTTCACATTCAAGGCCAAGACTATTTTCAGGTCAAGTTTACCTGAAAGCAAGATATATATGACTAGCCAACAACCCACCTTCTTGGCTAAAATTATGATCCATAGTGTCTCTTTCTATCATGCGATTGAAAAAAATCTTTAAAGAACAATGAACAAGGAAATAGTCAGGAAAAAGTAACATTATAAGAACACACTCAGCACAATTAGTTAAATATCATGAGAAGAACCAACAAAGATCAAGTAATTTAGCTATCATTGAGTGAAAGGATTCAACTATTGTGAAATACACACATTAAAAAAGACAAACCAAGATAAACATTATTATAAAATAACAATCCTTATTTTTTTTATTTAGTTTCCATCCTATAAAGAGAAGGTTTCGACGATGATGACTCCAAATTCATTACTGTACTGCTTAAACCCGACAATAAGCCACTAAGCTAAATGCTTGATAGATCCATCAAAGAAGACGTCTTTATGATTCTTAGCTGCTTATCAAATGTATATACTTTCCCTGTTGTCATTGTTACAACCACACTCATTTCTTTGTAGTGTATTGTTTTTGTAAACCTTTGATTCTTCCTGCTATCTGACCACAGACTGAACTTGTTGAGATCCCCATCACTCCACGAGATACTGACCGTCACATTCCCATGTGCTTTCAGTCCTTTCACCAAACCACTTCCCCATTTGTCTCGTGGAAGTGCAGGAAGCAAATAATAGTCATGTATGGTGCTTTGTATCAGCATCTCAGCTAATGCTGCACTGAATCTGGACATCAAAGAGCATATAGTATTAAACATATATATTTTGTAAAAATTGATATACTTTGTATGTGTAAAATGGCTATTACCCGAAGTTGGCATCTATCTGAAAAGGAGGGTGTGCTGTAAACAGATTACTATAAAGTCCACCTTCATACTTACTTTCATTTTCAGGGTCAACTAAGTCAAACAAGTGTTTCACCATTCGATAAGCATGCTCGCTGTTGTGCAGCCTGGCCCACGAGGCGGCTTTCCATGTAGTCGACCATCCCGGACCCTCCTCTCCTGTTAAAGCAAGAACATTATAGTACTCGATCTAAAACTACTATTGTGTATATAGTTATGCATCCAAATTTAAGCTTTGAAATGTATTATGCAACCTCTTTTATTGAGAGTGTTTTCTGCAGCTTTGCAGAGTTCTGGAGTTTTCTCGAGTGTTATGGTGTGCCCGGGGAATAGCCCAAATAGGTGCGAGATATGCCTGTGATGAACTTCCGGATCCTCAAAATCTTGTGCCTGTCATCGATAAGAGGTAACAAGAGGGATAAATTAATTAGTATAAGATGTTTTGGATGTGATCAATAATTAATGCTTAACTATGATTACAAAAACTTTCTTGATCATAACATACATACCCATTCCATAATGGAACCATCCTTGGCTATTTTTGTTGGATAAAGTCTCGGTAGGGCTTGAACAACTTTTTTGATCAGATCATCTTCACCCTTTCCCAAAATCTGTATCCCCGCGTCATTATTAGTCTTACTGGAGAAACAACCTGTATCAATCGTTCCAAATATGATATAAAGAAGGGGACTATTAATTGTTACCTCAGCAGCAGAAATAATGGAAGAAAAAACTTCTTTAATTATTGATATATCCATGGTTGCTGAATAAGTGACACTAGCAGGTTTACCATCAGGAGCGGTGAACATATGTTCAGGAGAAGTTGATGGATTAGTTTGAAGATACCCTTCTTGGCCTTCAATCAACCAATCTAAAAGGAACAAAACACATCCTTCTAGCAATGGATATGCTTTCATTGCTAAAAAATCCTATTTTTTACAACCAAGTTTAGCAATCATCATATAAATGGAAGCATGATGTTAGAAAGGAAAACAGTATAAGGGTCTTACTTTGTTCAGTGTATAAGTATAATGTTCCCATAAATGGGTACAAAGCCAGGCTCCACCCATTGGCCATAACGCCCACACAGCCTCACCCCGGTCAGGGGATGTTTTTGCCCATACATCGGACACTTGATGCACAACCCACCCTTTTGCATCATAATTTACTGTTGCAGTTTTAGTTCCATTGACCGATAAAGATGCAATGTAGTCAAACAAAGGCTCTTGGCACTCTTGGAGGTTGCAGGAAAGCGAAGGCCAATAGTTCATTTGAAGATTGATGTTTAAGTGAGGTGCACACCTACAAAGTATAAGGAGAAAAAATGATCACCTAAGTAATCTCAATTCGCAGTACAATAAAATCTTCTTGAAGAACTTACTCCCATGGTGGTGAGATTTTATCATTCCATATACCCTGCAGATTTGCTGGCTGAGTTCCAGGTCTAGAACAAGAAATAAGCAAATAACGACCATATTGAAATAAAAGCTCAACCAACTTGGGATCTTCATCTGTTTTAAAAGATTTAACCCTCTCTGAAGTTGCAACCAAATTCTTTTCTTCAGTTTTTGAGCCATTTGAAAGCTCAATTGAGACACGGTGAAAAAATTTCTGATAATCATTCAAGTGACGAGCATAAAGTTGTTCATATGAAAAACTCTTCAATGATTTCAATGTATCAAAACACTCAGACGTAGGATTCTTCTTAGAATCTGAAGGTTTAGTAAACGGTCCTTGAAATGAAGACGATGCACCTAGAAGTATGACAGCCCAATCGCACTTCTCCACCTTAATTTTCTTATCTTCTAAAGCACTTATCGTCCCTACATTTTCACTAATTCGCAAATCAAGAATAACAGAAAACTGAATTCCATCTCCAGCTTTTTCCATAACAATCTGTTTTTCACTATTCACAAAAGAACGATGAGGTAGCTTGCTATCAAGAAATGCAGTGAAAGAAACAGAACCTGACTTGTTTCCAGATATCTTGGATACAATAACTTGATCAGGGAATGAAGCAAAATGTTCTCTTTTGAATTCCACTTTACCAATCGAGTACTCAACTTTTACTGTGGCGCTATCTAAATCTAGCTCTCGCTGATATGTTTTATCATCAAAAGCAGCATTGTGGTCGAATTCTAGCTTTAAATCACCCAGAAGCTGGTATGCCTTCAACAATATTACAAAAAATAAAAAAAGTGATAAAAAATTATGGTAAAATTTAGTTTTTTGTGCAATAAGTGTATATTTTCTGATTCATTGCACGAATAAATAAATCAGGAAGCGTACATTGGAGGATTCTCCAGATATCTTGAGTGCAGAGGTAGTAGCTTCGGCATATTTTCCGTCATCCACAAGTTTTCGGACTTCAGATAGCGCTTTTGGGACATCTGGATTTGTGTAGTTCCCCGGACTTCCTGTCCACACTGTATCATCTGCAGCAAGCATAAGTCATATTAATTACACATATAATTATACAAAGACTAATCAGTCTGCAATAATCATAAAAAACATTGATTACTAGATATTGCAATCAGTACCAAAAGTGTTCATAAATAAACAAGAGGTAGTATTCAAAAAATAGTATAGTAACATGACGCAAATAGTTATGAATTAAATTATAATTATATGATACATATCTAGGGCGGGATTAAAATGAGAATAGAAATTTGTGTGACAATGAGGGAACCAATGATATTGTGCCATGTGTACAAAGAGAATGTTCCAAATGTACAAAACTCATTTATCCCCAACATCAATTATCTCACAAACGACAAATCGAAAAATTATGAAAATTGCACCATTAAATTCAGCGTTTTCTCCTCTTCGATTTGCCGTCCTTCGAGGCATACTTTCGAAGAGTTTTTTTTCTCCATCTTTTTTGGTGGGTTTCACATTTACTAACACATGTGTTAAAGTGTTGCGTTTAGGGTTTAGAGTTTGAGGTTTAGGGGTTAAGGTTTACAAGCAAGTTTATCATTTTTTCCAAACATCGTTTAGGTTAGCATCATGTAGATTCATTATTAGCTATTGAGGAACCTACAAATTACAACAAGTTATCAATTTGTTACTATACTTTAATTAATGACATAAATAATCACTCCATTATACTCCATATAAATATTAATATTAATTTAATATTAAATTAAAAGTAAAAGAAAGAAGATAAAAACATATATTAATGAAAACGGATGAATGTATAGTACCATTAAGATTGATGGTTTCAGATGTAACACCACCCCAAATCATGCCACCAAGACGCCCGTTACCAATCGGAGCACCGTCCGTCCAATGCTTACCTTCCTCCTTAAACCGAATCTTCAAAACTGATTTATTTGTTTGTTTCGCCACACCCAAAACCTCTTCCATTTCACACACACACACAGCAAATTGAGAATTGAACTTCATTAAAATGTTGATGATATATAGGCGGCAAGAGGGGCAGTTATGTAATTATGACATGGTAACATTATATATATGGCGTTTGCAGAATGTGTACGTGGGGCATGCCTTCTGAATTAGCAACATGCGCCATCATCATCATCCTTCTGTTTCACGTTTAATCTAAATTTAACTCTTAATGATTATTGTCATTTTTCAATCCAAAGCCATTACTTTGCCCACACTCAATACTGTATGAATCGTAACATTCAATATTTTTTAATATAGAAACCGTGAAGTTTAATCAACTCCATATTCATCTTTATGTATAATCAATCACCGATCACCAATTAATAAAGTACATCAAACGAGTACTCTTAAATAATAGATCGTGTGCATCGTACGTTCTAGCATTAGACTTTACTACTACTCCGTATATATATATCATCATCTATAGATAGATAGATATACTCATCCAGATATCGATCACTTGTTTGCGTGTAATGTTACAGTTATCTTCATTGACATTATTAACCCTGTTTCACAAATCCAGATTTTTAATAAAATAAACGTCAACATAAAATATGAGGGGATCCTGTAAAATTAGAAAGTGTACAAGTGTAATTGGACCTCTTGTAAACTACGTATTAAACACATAATCAGAGTCAACAATATAATGATCCCTATATATGTCCTACTCTAAGTATCCGATACCACGTTTAATTTGTCTTTATGTTCTTGGAGAGCACTTCTTGTGGCCTTGTTGCTTGTTATGAGGCTCATGAAAGGGCACAACCATATGAGCGTTACCACAAGCTCAGGCGGATGTAGAAGAGTAGAAGGAGGGTGGAATGCAACCACCCCCTAAAAGTTTTCAAATTACATAAAAAAGATTTTATAAGTTTTTTCATAATTTCTAGATTTTTGCGTTACCCGTGCCCCTTCGAAATCCGTCCTTGATCGTGGTATGGTTGTGTGATACTCGTGAGGTCGGGTGATGAGCTCGTGAAGGCAAGCCCGACTGGACAAAGCCCTCACCTTATTATTGCCTCCAATCTTTCAGTCCAATCCAATATATCTTCATTGTAAGCCCACTCTTAAATATATTCATTTGTTTAGGCCTAGTTTTTTCAACTTTAGTCGCTTTTTGAAGTCCGTACGTTTAAAATAAAAGTCCAATTTTTTTTTCCCTTTATCTAATTATCTAAATTAACTAACTAAAATGTGAAAACAATAAAATATTTTATCGCCTATATTACTTACCCTGGCCCCTGGGGTTTTATCAACGCTTAGTTTCAACTTTCAAAGTTCTCAAATTCAGTCTAAATTTTTACGATTTTCTTATCTAAGTAAGTTAATACGCCTCTTTTTTCAACTTTTCAAAATTCCACTTTCTTAGGTTTATAATTATATTCAACTTTTATATAACCGACTTGAACCTTACATATCAATATCACATAGTGTTTATCCATTACAGCACTGATTTATTATTATTATTATTATTATTATTATTGTTATTATTATTATTGTTATTTTTTTAAGATTTGCATATGCAAATCTTACACAATACATTTAACATTCGTTATAAATGGCCTACTTTTCTATTGCCGCACTGGGCCAACCCTACTAACGTGGCACTCGATCCTTGACACCACTCTCAATGATGTAAAGAATTGAAGAGCTGAATTGTCGGATCAGCGTCATGTTAGCATTTTCTCAAAAGTACTAAACAAAGAGTTTTAATTGTAAATGGTAGACATTTACCAATAATACATTTATATATATACTATGCCTTGAGCCCGTGCAAATTAGGGCTGCAAACGAGTCGAGCTTTTGTCGAGCAACTCGAGCTCGGCTCGAGCTTGAGCTTGATCGAGTCGAGCTTTTATCGAGTTCGAGCCCGAGCTCGAGCTTAAAAATCAAGCTCGAAATATATATCGAGCCGAGCTCGAGCCTTTAAGAGCTCGGCTCGAGCTGTTTTCGAGCTTTTCGAGCCTTAATTAATATCTATATTTGTATGTACATATATATGTAATTTTTTATATGTAAATGATATTATTATTATTTCTTGAAATTGTTATACTATTTTACATAGTTATTGACTTGTTTTCACGATGTATTTTAATTATATATATATTTGAAAAGATTTTTATTATTGATCTTTATTTTTTAATATATATAAGATAATTTTGAATATCAAAAATTATTTTTATATACAAATTCGAGCTTTTCGAGCCGAGCTCGAGCCATTCAAAAACATTTTCGAGCCGAGCTCGAGCCTACATCGTGAAAGCTCGTCGAGCTTTCGAGCCGAGCTCGAGCTTACCCTAAATGAGTCGAGCCGAGCTCGAGCCCTGTCGAGCTCGGCTCGACTCGGTTACAGCCCTACGTGCAATGCACGACCAGCTATAAAATATAATTATAATAATTTGCAAGTACCTAAATATATTAATGTTGTTGATTAAAAGATGCAATTATAATTAAAAATGAAAATGATTAGTAACATAAATCAAATTATAATAGATATAATTGTATTTATTTTTTGAGCAATTGATCAATCAAGTATGATGTAATCTCCTCATTTTCTAATGAACAATTGAAATTTGTGTCTCTGCCCACTTCTCACAGTAGCACCGATCTTATCATCGTGTGAATGACAAAAGTAACAATAATCAATTGCAAAATTATGTTAAGTTTTAACGCATTTGTTGAGCCCGTGCGATGTACGATAATTCAAAAAATAAAATTAATTATATGTTTTTTAAAGTTTGCAGCTGTATTAATATCGTTGAAAGTTGGAAATGTATTATTGAAGGTCATTAGGAACATATATACCGGAATGCACAGATAATAAATCAATTCCAATGTTTAACGTACCGAAAGTAACATGAAGGATAAAGAAAGCCGGAAGTTAGATTGGTACAGGAAATAGAAGGTGATGGATTTTCTTGGTGATTGTGGTTTTGATACATGAGGAAAGTTCAAAAAAGAATGGTAAAAAAAAGGAGAATTGAGGAATCAATAGGATTGCTCCATTTCAAATACCCATTTACACCTTTTTTTTTCAAATCTAAATATCTCACAAACCGTATGTCTACAAATTATAAAAATTACATATTCGGAATCAGCGTCTTTTTTTTTTCGATTCCAGATACAACAAGATATACTTTCGACGAAGTTTTTTTTTTTCCATTTTTTTTAGGTTTTAGAAACTTTTAACGTGAAATCACATGTGATTTAACACTAAAAAATAATCACATCCGCTTATATTTCCGATTAAACTTAAATTCAAATCATTGATGATGTAAAGAGATTAGCACATGAAAAACTAAGGTGTAATCACATGTGATTGAATATCAAACTATCAATCACATGTGTTTAAAGAGTAATAAAATATGGATTTTCAAATCATTGACTAAGAATTATACAATCAAGTAAAAATCAAGTTGAAATCATACATGAATTATCATATATCGGTAAATTTCTCATCAAATATCAATTTTTAACTGAAAATCATATGTGATTATATAACAAATCACTTGTGATTAAGTGTACAAATAACAATCACATGTGATTTTTAATGAAAACTATTGCAATTTTTAATTTTTTATTTATAACTATTAATGTGGGTGAATATTAAGTTATAATCACGTATTAAGTAGCAAATACCATGAATAAATAATCGTGAACAAATTTTAATTTTTTTTTATCAAAAATCACATGTGATTATATTGTGAAATCCGGTAAAAAAAACGAAGAAAAAAATTCGTCGAAAGTATATCTTATGATATCTCTAATCGAAGAGAAAAACGCGCTGGTTTCGAATATGTTATTTTTATATCTTATGGACTTACGGTTTGTGAGATAATTAACCAAGGGGGTAAAAAATAGAAATGGGTTTTGTAGAGAAATAGAAGAATCCTATTGGTTCTCCCATTCTCTACTTTTTTAGCATTCTTAAAAGAACTCACCTCTTTGATACATTTGTTATAAATAAAAACAACTTAAACTAAAGTAAGGGGCATAATTGACTTAGACAAATTCATGAATCTTTAAGTAATTTGATTTGGCCTCCGAATAAATAAATTTTTGGAAAATAAGAAAGTAGTTAATTTTGAATGAAATGTTTTTTAAATTTTATTATGAAATCAAATGGAGGTATGGAAGGATGATTTTTAGTTAGCATTCGCATTATATTTAACTTCCGTTGCTTTATTAGAAATTAGCCAAAATTCGGATTAATTTTTTGACTGAAAGACATGTTAGATTGTTGATTATATGGCAATTAATTAGACCATCCAAAAAAAAGTCACCAATTTTATATTATTTTGAAATAGCATCGGGTTTTCATTATTTTAATTAAGTGGAGTTACCAATTTTAATAATAGTCTAATTTTTTTAAATCAATGCATTATTTATAATGGTATTTTTTGAATTGTGTTTAGTAAGGAAAGTTTTCATGAGGCATATCTTAGAATTGGTTAATCAATATTTTGTTTTTAATTTTGTGACACATCATACTAATTGTTTCTTAAGATGCCACATAAGCTATTTTAATCTCTGTTTTATATATATGAATAGATAGATATATATATATATACCCGAGACAAAAAACCGAAAAAGAAAGTTAGCCCCCACATATTTCCGTCTTCCTCCTTTTGTCAGACGTAACCAACAAAGACGGAGAGAAGGATACAATGGTGTCTTTTGAAAGACATGGAAGGCGGATTGAAAGTGGTCTGAGTGATGCTCTAGTTAATTAATTAGTTAATCAATTGATATTTTCTTCTTTCTTTCTTTCTTTGTTTTTTTTTTATAATAAAAAAAATAATAATTCTAGAGCAAAATTCTCTTATCCATATAGGGTGTGTTTGGCAAAACTAGCTTTGTAGCTGGAGCTTATATTATAAATTAGAAGTTGGAGCTTATGTGTTTACAAATGTTTGGTAAAACTAGCTGGAGCTTATTAATGTAAATTGACACAAAAAGACAAAAAATATATAATAAATAATGATATAAGGGAGGGGTATGTATGTAATTTATACTTTAATAAGCTTGTAGCTTATTTTTATAAGCTACTTCCATTAGCTTATTTTTTCCAGAGCTTATTTTTTCAATAAGTTACCAAAATTTTTTCTACCAAACAAAGCTTTTAGCTTAAGCTTGTGAAAAAAATAAACTTAAACTCCTATAAGCTAGGTTACAAAACATACTAATAGTCAAATGATTGGTTTTAACGTCCATTGCTTAGATAAAACTATCTAGTTATATTGTTTGACTGATGATTTACATCAACGGATATTTTTAGTTAGACTAATTAAAAGTGGATTTAGAGACATATGGTTTTCCTTGTGGTTAAATGCATAAATAAATATGGGTGGCGGCCATTGTGAAGGGTCAATAGCAGTTTGGAACCGTAATCATGTGTGCATCATCATCAATGATTTAATGTGAATTTACCGGACTCAATTCAAGGACTAGTGTAGTTTGTGTACGTTTTTCTACCCCAGGGTGCGGTCTTGTTTGTGGAATATAGACCCATTTAATTTAGTCCTAGACTGTTTATCCAAAAACCACGCCATTGAATGTGCCAGCCACCACATTGTCCAAGTTGGGCGGGCCCATCGGAGTTGCAAGTAAATTGTTACAGTATTTATTTATAACAGGTAAATCCTTTGACGATAAATTTTGTTGTACTTCCATCAAAATGTAAACCATATAAAACAAGAAAAAGATAACAGTTGTGCAGTTTACTATACAAATAATCTTCCTTGGTTAATGAATGAATTATATACTCCATCCGTTTCGATTCTATTGTCCAGTATTCCTTTTTGAGATGTCCCAATTTAATTGTCCACTTCCATAAATAGATAAGAATAATGAGATAAAGTTCATTTTTTCCCCTAATTTATATATGTAAGACAAAAAGATAGGTAAAAAGTAAATGGTAAAACTGTCTTCTTACCAAAAAGTAAGAGAGATGGTGATGTTTTCTTAAACTGCGTGTTTTTTGTCTGAGGACAATAAAATTGGGACGGAAGGAGTATTATATAGGGGAATATCTATCCATACCAATAAATTATGGTTCATACTCTTCATACAACCTCATTTTTTTAAATTAATTTTTCTGAACTTTTTCTGTACTTTATTCCATCACTTTTTCTTACATTCTGTACTTTTTTGTACTTTTCTATACTTTAAAAAAAAATGCAAAAGTGGTATGGTGAGTAATTATGGGGGTATGGAAAGATAAAGCCTAAATTATACTTATTATAACATTTTTGAATTAAAAAAGTACGGAAAAGTACTGAAAAATTACAGAATGTAAGAGAGAGTAATAGAATAAAGTATAGAAAAATTAATTAAAAAATAAATAAATGGTGGAGAGTAGCACCTTTATATAAAGTACAACTTAACTTGCCAAGCAATAGTGTCTATATGTCAGATTTAAAATTAATAAAAAAAATGTATCCATTGTGTGCCGGCAGTTTTACGAAATATTCTTGAAATAACTACAAAGTAATTATACATTTTTTATTTCTTAAATATTACTTTGTATTTATTATTATTAATTTAGGGTGGGGTTCAAATGAGAATAGTAATTTGTGTGAGAATGAGGGAACCAATGATGTCATGCCCCGAAACCCCAAACCCCCAACCCCTAAACACCAAACCCCAAACCCTAAACGCTTTACAAAACTCTAAACCCTAAATCATTCTAAACCCTAAACCATGTTAAACCCTAACCCCAAATCCTAAACCCTAACCCTATGCCCTAACCCTAACCACAAATCAAATGTACAACCAATCACTAAAACATGTGTTACTAATTTGTAAAACCACCAAAAAATGAAGAAAAAAAAAGTTATCAAAAGTATGCTTTGAGGGACGACAAATCGAAGAGAAGAAAACGCTGAATTTTATGGTGTAATTTTCATGATTTTTCGACTTACCGTTTGTGAGATATTTGAGTTTCAAAAATGTGGGAGAAATGAGTATTTGATGAAAATGAGTGATTGAGATTGATTCCCCTATTCTCACTCAAAATTGATATACTCATTTAAACTATACTCTATTAATTTATTTTGTGTGAATGTCAAGTTTGTTGTTTATTATTTTACAAATTGAAAAAAGCAAACACAACAACGTCATAAAAGTTGATATCAAATCATGATGTAAGCTGGCTCTTGACTTGAACTTGGGAGTCTAGCTTCTCCTTTGACCACTTCATTTTCCTAACATTTCAATTTTCTTTTTCATTATCGTATTCATTTTTTTATTTTATTTTTATTTTTATATATTCCGTATAATTACTTGTTTGTTATAAATAATTCTTATTCTTCTTTTCTGGGAAAACTAGTTCGTGCCGACAAAGCTTAGTTAATTATAAAGTGGATTAAATTTTATTTCCCCGTTTCAAAATTATTGTCACCAGACAAAACGACGAATAGAATTTCATTTTTATCATTTTCAAACATTTTAATTGAATGATTTTGAAAATGAGACATACCAAAAATGAAAAGTGGACAAACGAAGAGAGTATAAAAAAAAAAAGAATGTTGATAATCATAGAAAATACATTTAAATGTACTCCGTGTTACGTTTTTATTATGTATGTGTGTTGTCCTTTATTGAATGTTGACATTTATTTACATATAAGAGAGAGATTTAAGGAGGTCACTTAATTTAGCGATAATCAATTTCTTTATCAAGCCACAAAATACGAATACGAATCAAGAAAATTCAACATTCAGCGAGTCAAATTTCAATACGATCGATTAGAGGTGTATATTCACGTCATTCGATAGACAAATCATTAAATTTTAAATTCCTTTTGATTCATTCAACAACGTTGTTAACATAATAACATGACCATCATATACAATGGTCTGCATCAGATCGGATGTTGCTTTGTTTTTTTAACATGGGTGAACCGTTTTTACTATTTCTGGTTGGGTTAATTGTTTCGTTATGTATTTAACTTTACCTCTTTTACTATTGTATGCAACCAACTTTCAAACGTTCTATTGTATGTATCGAACTTTTCAAAAATGTCTATTGTATGTATTGGGTGACCTGCTCAGCAGGTTGCCGGTTTTTCTGTGTTTACAATCAGCGCCACGTAGGATGACAAATCAGCGCTACGTCAGCATGACCGGTGCCACGTCAGCAAAAAGGTCACCCAATACATACAATAGACATTTTTGAAAAGTTCGAAACATACAATAGAACGTTTGAAAGTTGGTTGCATACAATAGTAAAAGAGGTAAAGTTAAATACATAATGAAACAATTAACCATTTCTGGTTTGATGAGTTTTTATTTTTAAGCTTTAATAAATACCTTAAATGTAATTTAGTGTATCTTTTTACTTTATGTAAATCATCATTACAAAGTACAAATCTCTTTTTAAGATAACTCCAAATTTGGACCTTAGAAAGTAGCAAAGATTTTCATCTGGTTTTCACCGATAATTAATAAGAACTCCAATACAATTTTGCTTTTCCGTTTTGAAATGCCACTGAGATACAATTATCACATCATCTCAATCAATTGGATGCATGTTATAAATTACTAGCATGAAACCCGCGCGAAGCAGCGGACAATTACACATAAACACGTTGAAGTCGATGTCTAAATATTTATCATATCATTAACGTATTATGCAAGTTTTTTATTCCACATATTCGTACATTAATTCGTATTAAATTTCATAATTACAAAGTTATTTTTTAATTTTTTAATTTTTTACTAAGCACCATTATTATTTGAGATTTAATTTTAGTTGACTTGACTTATATAAGAAAATTTAAGGCTAAAATCCATTTTAGTACCCTAGACTTGGTTAACTAGGTTTTCTAGTACCCTGAATTATTAAGGGTATATGATAGTACCCTGAACTTAGAAATTCGGTTAAAATAGTACCTTGACTCAGTCACATGATTAGCACATGATGTATTTCCATTAAATCTAACAGAAAAAGTTAGGGCACCTAATTATATCATTTCTTTGTTCTTTCACTCACAATCAATTACGCAATTTTATAGAATTATCTTGCTACACAATACAAAGTAATCATGAATTAATTCTAAAATTCATCATTTCATAAACATTTACTAGATATTTACCACAAACTAAACACTTACATGGATGTTCCACTGCATCGAGATAATCATTTTAAATGGCCATGTGTTAATATATTCTTTTCCAGCACACACTAAACATCTAAAAAACTTAATTTTGAACCAAAAGAAGTAATGAACTACCGAAGAAAATTGCCTACACCACCAAAAAGGTTCTTTTTGAAAATGGGATAGTGTTTTGAGTGCAGAAATCCACCATTAAATTGAGCAGTTGTATTATAGATTTATAGCTAGTGTATTTGGTGATTTATTCTTGGCAAACGAACACTCAAAATCACTACTGTTTATTTTTCAATTTTTTGTTAAAAAAAAATCAGTTTGGTCTGAGTTTGTTAAACAAAATAAACACTACAAAAAATCAGTTTGTTTATAAATAACTTTGTTTATACTACAAAAAAGTAGCAATCTAAATCAACTTGTTGAACATAAAGAAGATAAAAACAAATTTTTTTAATAGATTTTCTTTTAGTCTTAAATTGCCAAATTTGTTGATGATTCAGTAAAAAAAATTTGGTAATTGATTTTGATTGGGAAAAGAAAGAAATGGTATAATTGGGTGCCCTAACTTTTTCAGTTAGATCTAACGGAAATAAGTCATGTGCTAGTCATCTGACTGAGTCAAGGTACTATTTTAACCGAGTTTTCAAGTTCAGGGTACTATTCTATACCCTTAATAAATCAGGGTACTAGAAAACCTAGTTAACCAAGTCTAGGGTACTAAAATGGATTTTGGCCAAAATTTAATTATGGAATGTCAAGTTGTTAGAAGGGTATGTTAGTCATCTTTTACAACAATTAGAATTAATAGGGGCAATTTAGTCACTTTGATTTTTTAAGAGCTTTAAGATTCAACAATGGAGATGTTTTATATATTAGTATAGAAGTATAGATAAGACACAAATTGGCATACACAACTTTATTTATGCATCCAAAGACAACAGAAGATCTACTATCTATGAGTTACATAAAGAAAAATAAAACAATAATAAGTAAAACCTTTACGAATAATAATATATATTTTTAACCTCTTTTATGTACATATTTAGCGATGTCGTCAAGAAGACCATCGTTTAATTAATTGATAATAGTTTTTTTTTACTGCAAGATTGTCTTTATTGAAATAAAAACGTCCGTTAGCAAGAAGCTTGTGACGCGTAAAAGAATACAAAACCCCCTTAATATGAAGCTAGTGACGCATACCAAAAAAAATATAGTTAGAATCCTGAAGCAATTGATGACTTAATTACACCTCCGACGTCGCTAATTATAACTAAAATCGTGTTTGTGTGTGATTAATATCAAGGAATTACTCAACAAAACAATTTTTGTTTGTGATGATCATACGAACAGTTGAATTGTAGTAGGAAAACAACAGAGCTAAAACATGAAAATCAGTAACTGAAAATCTTCATAACGGTTATGTATGAATGAGTTTTTTTAATGAAAAACCAGCCAAAGGTGTCAAATAATCCTGCACACCAAACTAGCTAATCGTTAATGTAAGTTTGACTTTGAATTGTTGACTTTCAAAGCGTGAGCTAATTATACCTCTTCAAACTTTCCATTCTCACAACAAACTTAATTGTTTCCTACGTACGTGCCTTCCTTCCACTCTTATTAAAGTCTTTCCCCCTCCACGCCATAAATCTATATCTATGTTCATCAATATCAATATTATATATATAAGCTAGACTAGGATCATATCATTGCTTAACTCCAAGATACACATCCACATAATTAAACTCTATATTAAGTTAAGCATGAAGCAGAGAGTACTTATTATGGCCGTTTTTTCCCTTGTTTTATTTTTGGTCATTTCCAACATGACAAAGGTGGAGGGTGTTAGACACATCAAAGATAACAACCGGCACCCTTCTTCTCCTTGTCTAATCTCGGTGCTATCTCAAATGTACTCCGGCCCAAGCCATCGTGGGCGTGGTCACTAATGGCGTACGTATATGTTCTATATGCTCCATCACAAGTTCACAGCACAACCATCTATGTTTTCTCTCTTCAACAAGATAATATTTATGGTTGTGATTTGCCACCATTATTCATTTTCAACTTTTCATACAAGTTTACCATGATAGTTATTATTAGAAGGGATATATCGAATAAATGAAACACATGTACCGAACATTGGTGCTTGTTGAGTTTGCGAATGAGGAAAAAATAATAATTGAAGTTAGTTTTATCTATATATGTCGACTCTATGAAACCATTCGTGGATGATGTTGAAGAAGGATAACTAGTTCATGTTATTTCATGTATATATTTCTTATTTGATCTGTTCCATACATATATTTGTCTCTTTTCATAAATATAGCTTCGACATTATTACTTAATAGTCATTCATGTTAATAATACTTTGCTAACAATACTTTTATGGATATTGGATGTATATTCCAATTAAACAGACATGAAATACAGTTTGGCCAACTTTTATTTATATACATACGCTGTCTTTGACAGCATGCAAGACTGCGCTTTCACAATTATACATTACATAAAAAAGTTGGTAAAGTTCGTTAAGAATGAAATTTTACAGTGCAAAAGTTCGTTTTTAAACCCCAGCCCGGCCATATCATGTCCCAAAATAATGTGATTGTTTATTCGACTACTAGTGTGAGTCGTACCCGCGCTCCAGAATGAGGGAGAACATTGTCGCCTCGCCCATATATACTACAGGTGATTGAAAGGAGTTGGCTAGGAGGTTAATTAATTTGAAAGGAGGATAACCCCTCCTCTCACAATTGAAAAGGTCTAATTATCATATCTAACTTGGTAAAAACAATTTTTAGGGGCCATGCTAGACTCTTTAGGGAAAGTTTACTTGGACCAAGTCTGGGTAACGGTGAGTTTGATCCATATGAAATATTGACCAATCGAAGGTCGAAACCACGGTTAAAAGAATTATTTGGCATAACATTAATTCTAAAGCAAGTCCTCTAGTTAGCCATGTGAATATTTTTAATTCTTAATTTTACTTTCTTTTTTTTTTACACGTACCAGATCGAGGGCCTCTTTATTACTCCGTATTAACACTAGTTATAGTTTAGAGAGTCAAACCCTTTATCGATCCCATGTCATCGAAGCCGGGCTAAACAAACCTAAAAATCAGATTGAAATCAACAGTAAAAGATAACTTTAATGTACTTAAAAAATGCAACGATGTCACAAGAGTAGACCACTTTTTCAGAGTAGGTTTTTGACTTGAATTTTGGTGATCGCTTCTTCACTACTCTATATTTCTTTACTTTTATTTTCAAACGACGGTTGTAATATTATATTAATATTTAGTTGTTATTATTATTACACAACGACAATCATATCGCTCATAAAGTCATAATCCTTGTGTATTGTATTTGCTTTTGTTTTTAGCTATTTCTAGAGTTTAGTCAATCCTATCAGTGTCTTGTTATGATCGGATTTAATCATGAAAATAATGTATTTATGAAACATACACAAAATTACTAAGAATACATTAATAAGGTTGATAATAAATAATTATATTGTGGGTATTATTAATTCTTACAATATGATTCTCGATTCCTAATATGAAATACATAAATGTATCACCAAATGCTTCTACACTAATCGTTACTAGACTTTTGTTCATACATTCAAAGTGTGGGTTGGTGAATTTTTATCAACTATACTAGTAAATAATGGGTGGTGATATTTCCGGGATAATATTTGATAAATCCACCATACTTATGCATTAAGAACTTGTACTGTACAAATTAGTTATGCACAGTATTTGTGGATTTATCAAAATCAATGGTGGAAATATCATCATCCGGAAATAATACCCATCAAACGTAGCTTCCTTTAGCTTTCTGTACGTTTATATAAATGCTGAACTCCTTAAAAAATATCAACTCATTTTTTTCATGATGAAAAAAAATAATTTGGTGATGGTTATCAATGTTGGTTTTATACAGTAGTGTTATCTGGGCCGGCTATCTATTGAATTATTTTTTAATATCAATTAACAAACATTATAAATAGTAAGTATTTTGTTCTCTTGTAAAGTTTTACAAATTGAGTAAATATACTAACTGGTCACTAGCATGCAATTAAAGCAAGTAAGTTCGTCAAGAACTCGAGATGCACGTTCAATTCTTAGTTACTACATTTTTTTTATTAACCTTATACCTTCTTTTCTTTTACATCCTTTTATTATTTTTTATTATTTCCTGAAAAATCATGTGGGGTGTGTTTGGCACGGGACTTATGGGGGCTTTAAGGGGCTTGAGCTTCTACTTTTAATAAGCCCCAGTCCACAAGTCTTGTTTGTTAGCACAAAAACAATGGGGCTTCTTAAAAAAATAAGCCCCTAGAAGCCCTTAAACAAGAAGCTTTTTGAAGTGACTTTGAATAGAAGCCCAAGCTCCAGCTCCAGCCTCAAGCTCCAGCTTCAGCCCCAGCTCCAGCCACAAGCTACAGCCCGTTATTACCAAACACACCCGTGGTCTTTATGTTTTAAAATTTATTTTTATTATCACACAAATCAAAGGCGAATCTAGCTTGTTATAAAGTGGGTCCATGGACCCACCTTAAATTTAAAAAAGTTTGAGAATTAATGCATATTTCTTCCATGGACCCACCTTAAAATCATAGCTGGACCCACCTTAGAACCATAGTTATAGGGAACTGATAAATACAACACAAAAAATGATTCATACACCAAATTTATGATATAATACACTTGTATTGTACCGTAAGCAAAAACTGTTGTACAGTTTGGTTCATGTATCATTAATTGTGTTGTATTTATCAACTTCCATAGTGATAAGAAGGTAAAGAAAAATCGAAATGAAAATGTATTTCTTTCTTCAAATTACAAGATGAGATACTTACAGTGAGGGTTGAAGTTGCAGAGAAAGGAGGGATATAAAAGGGATGGAAGATGATTGTAGAGAGAAAAAGGAGGTGAATGTGTCCACAGATATTTTATATGCATCCATTACTTGTATAGTACAAGTTAATAGTGCACACAAAGGAAAATGATTGATAGACCTAATTTGGTATGACTAAAAACAGACCTAAAGATGTGATTGGTAGGTTTGAAAAATTGATTGGTTGAAATTCAGAGAGAGAAAAAATTTAACCAATCAAAAAATTAGGCTAAAATTATGGAACTCTATTTTCTTAGGTGAACTCTATTTGAAATGCTTTTATAAATTTATGTTCATTGTACTCTTTTAGATAAATCATTAGACTTTTAAGACAATTAAAAAAAGTAGTTGCATAATATTTTAAAAACTTTAACATTTTTTAAATATATATAACCTTATTTTTTTTCTTGATAAGAGATCATATACTTGTAAATTTAGGACATAAAGAGTATTTCGGGAAAATTACTATTGATGAACTGATTGTTAGGAGTAGGAGTCAAGATACATATTTGATTTACCCGACCCAATTCATTAGCTAAATAATTCGATCCAAAAAAATTTTCAACATCAATTAAATTGGACCCACGTTAATTCAATCCTAAATTCGCCACTGACACAAATAACAAATATTGAAGATACTACATGCATGTTTTTGAATTGACATATAATATGTAGTAACTTTTATAACTATACATTATTTTATAAAGATAAATATTTATATACATAATGAAGCGAAACTCGAATTTACAATATTTGTAACACCACCGTAATACCGTTAGGTTAGAAGTCATGTAAATTATATGTTCTATTTATATTTCTAAGGAAACATGTGCACTTTTGTTTAGAGTTTTGTTACATTTATCACACAAGATAATAATTATTGAACATATTTAAATAATTTATATAAAAGTTAAAGTGACATTTATATGTTATAATTTTTAAAGTTATTTAGTTCATCTGTTATGAATACAAATATTCACATATAATCACCACAATTATATCAAAGTGTCTCAAACGACACGTGAATTTCTAATCCGATATTTTCAAGACAATCTGGATATCGCTAGGTTAAAGACCATTTGATTTAAATTAAACTGTTATATATTAAAATTGATCTACACAATCATTTATTCCATCGCGCAGCATGGACAAGTAAAACCTTACCGAGACACGTGTTCCTGCTCGTTTCCATCGAACATCACCAAGACACCAACACTGAACACCCTCATAGAGTCATAGTCTCGATGTTGTCTGATTTATATATACTGAGGCCCAAGTTTTCGTGGGCCTGGCCACCACTGAGTTGGTTACTTACGACTTACGAAGTTACGAGTACTTAAATAAGTGGTTCAACCTTTAAGTCAAGTCCAACAACATGGTTTGGTACTTCGGCAGTTCGGTGTTTCATGATATTATTGATCAAGAAACTTTTCATTGGGCCACTCAATGTCTAAGCCCAGTAGATTTTGTCATACTTCATTTACACACATTTAGAATTTCTACCAAAAATAAAACAAAAATATAATTGTAATAATTTCCCGTTCTTATGAGTTAATAGATGTTCGGTAACATTAAAAAAAAATAATACTAACGATTGTTTGTGAGGATACTTTTTTGACTTTTTAAGATAAATAATTAAGCTAATTTTAATGGGTGGTGATATATCCAACTTACGAAAACTTTAATGTAGATTTTTTTGTTGGATTCGAAATCTATTGAAATTTTAAATTAAACAACTTTCCTAAATCCGAACCGTGAATATTACGTAGAATATATTATTTATAGCTATTAATTTTTTTGACTTTTTATAAAATTAACTCTGCGACATCTAAGAGAGGGTGAGAATCGCAATGTGCATTTAGGGAAATTCAACTACAATCTCTATGCGCGTATATTATTCCCCAAGAAATCTCTATTTGTATTTTTACTTATTTATTAATACGGAGTATTAATATTAATAATAATAATTTATTTATTTAACGTATTATAAATTGCCCTAATCAAAACAAACCAACAAACGAACAAACATTCGACCTACAATACAATGGAGTCAAAGCTGCCGGTGGTGACGGCCACAATCGAAGAAATAAAAGCACAACTTTCATGCAAGAAAGAACAACTCTTGGAAGCTAAGCGTTTGGGACTCGATGATGAAGAGTCCACCAAAGAACTTGAAATCGAATGGGGGATTCTTGAAAAAGAGATCAATCTCTTGGAGCACATCGCTAATGTCATTCGAATGAAAACAACAACTGTCCGCGATATGCCACTTATCGATGGTAAAGTTTAGGTCGAGCCATTCGTTGTTTTTGTTTAGACGGATCGAATAAGGCATAAAATTGTAAAAACATTGAGTTATTTTTGTTCGGTTCGTTAGTTTTGTTACGTGAAAATTTTGGAATATTAATTAAGGAACTAGTTCTGTTCATGAATTGATCAACTCCTTGTGGTTTGTATTATTTACTTATTTTTATTTATTTAATTAGTTATATATTTGAAATAAAAATAAGAATGGAACACATATGAGTAGGCGAGTTTCGTTGAAACCCATAAACCATAGAGGTTGTGAAGGTACAGTCGTGGTGCAATCCGAGTATATCAATATCTGACATCAACCCCTAGCTAGCTTATACATAAGTCATAATTAATATTTTAATTTTGTGACACCCCCAAATTTAATGCTTTGCGGAAGCGAGTTTTGGGTGCCACTAATCAAATATCAAAACACCAAAGTACAAGCAAACGACTCTAAATGAGACGTTTTAGAAATACGTTACAATATAACAAAAGTAGTACAAGGTTTTAAGTCATCAGTAATACATCATTGCGAGTTCGCAAAGTTATTCAAAAGATTTTAAACACATAATCAAGGTACAAAAGATTATGCCAATAAAATCTTCAAGTGTTTATGCATGCGACTCGTATTAGCCTAGCATACCCTGCGGGCCATCCTACTGTTGTTGAGTACCTGAGAATACATCACTAAAAAGGTCAACCAAAAAGGTTGGTGAATCTCACAGGTTTGTATGTACAGTAGTAAACAGTTTGCGTAAATCAGTAAATAAATCATTCACAATAGTAAAACAGTAAAGTATAATTGTACCACAGTAGTAATTTAGTAAAATAGTATTTCGCAATCATAGTAAAGTCGGTGTAGTCTGTCAATCTATTGCCATGCCATGAGCCATTATAGTCGAAGCTTAACACGTCAGTAATTTTGCCCCCGCGAGTACTAATCCAAAAATACTCATATGAAACGAATAAGAAACGCCTGTTTAGACACTTGCGGTTCGTGGTGGCGCTACCACCCCAGGCGGGGATTGTCAGTCCCATATGGATCCATATACTAAAATTTGCGCTTATCGTATAACTGACGACTATAATTCAGAGGACTTCATTGGATTAAATAGAAACTCATGCAGTTCAGTAAGGCAATTGTAACATCCTCCCCCTGAGCCCACTGGGCTCACGCGGTCCACAGCTGGGCCTGAGGAGCAATGTCAGGTCTGCAGCCCAATACACCCCAACCACATCACCTGAGGAATTCACCTCCCAGGTAGGTTGTTGGATTCGAACTTGAATCCCTTTAATACTAAGTCTTACCACTTAGTATCACCAATTGAGCTGCAGCTCAATTGGTGATACTAAGTGGTAAGACTTATTATTAAAGGGATTCAAGTTCTAATCCAACAACCTACCTGGGAGGTGAATTCCTCAGGTGATATGGTTGGGGTGTATTGGGCTACAGACCTGACATTGCTCCTCAGGCCCAGCTGTGGACCGCGTGAGCCCAGTGGGCTCAAGGGGAGGATGTTACAAAAAAGTGCACTTTTTATATAACACCCTCCCCTTGAGCCCACTGGGCTCACGCGGTCCACAGCTGGGCCTGAGGAGCAATGTTAATATAAACCCACTGGGCTAGGTCTGCAGCCCAATGCACCCCAACCACATCACCTATGGATTTCACCAATAGGTAGGTTGTTGAGTCTCGAACATGAGACCCCTTTAATACTAAGTCTTACCACTTAGTATCACCAATTGAGCTAATTTTTTTGTAACATCCTCCCCCTGAGCCCACTGGGCTCACGCGGTCCACAGCTGGGCCTGAGGAGCAATGTTAATATAAGCTCATTGGGCCAGGTCTGCAGCCCAATGCACCCCAACCACATCACCTATGGATTTCACCAATAGGTAGGTTGTTGAGTCTCGAACCTGAGACCCCTTTAATACTAAGTCTTACCACTTAGTATCACCAATTGAGCTGCAGACCCCTTTAATACTAAGTCTTACCACTTAGTATCACCAATTGAGCTGCAGCTCAATTGGTGATACTAAGTGGTAAGACTTAGTATTAAAGGGGTCTCAGGTTCGAGACTCAACAACCTACCTATTGGTGAAATCCATAGGTGATGTGGTTGGGGTGCATTGGGCTGCAGACCTGGCCCAATGGGCTTATATTAACATTGCTCCTCAGGCCCAGCTGTGGACCGCGTGAGCCCAGTGGGCTCAGGGGGAGGGTGTTACAGCAATACGTCGGTAATTAATACATTTTGTATTTGTATTAAAGTCGGTAAAAGAATACATTTTGTACTTGTATTCAAATCAGTAAAATAATACATTTTGTACTTGTATTATAGTTTGTAAAATAATACATTTTGTACTGGTATTAAAGTCGGTAAAAGAATACATTTTGTACTTGTATTCAAATCAGTAAAATAACACATTTTGTACTTGTATTATAGTTTGTAAAATAATACCTTTTGTACTGGTATTAAAGTCGGTAAAAGAATACATTTTGTACTTGTATTCAAATCAGTAAAATAATACATTTTGTACTTGTATTATAGTCAGTAAACAATACAGTTTGTAATTTTATTTAAATCAGTAAAATAATACATTTTGTACTTGTATTATAGTCAGTAAGTAAATATGTTTGTAAATCAATACATTTGTAAATGTATTTAGTAATTCAAGTAATCTTAGTAAACAATTACTTTCAGTAAACAAGTATATTCAGTAACAATACATTTAGTAAACAAGTGATGCATCTCCCCCAAAGTAAAACAGTAAAAAGGGGCAGTGAGACTCACCTGATGAGCAAGTAATTCCTAAAGTGCGCGCGCGTACCAAATGTAACCTCCTAATGCTCTAAACACGCGAGATTTCATATTTGTAAGTGTACGCCTAGTAGTTCATTTGTATAATTGTTTGTTTGGTTAATTAGTCCCAAAGTATTCGACTCGTATTTACATTTGAAGTTTCATTATATCCGTTACTCTTTATTTCATAAGTTACAAAATTTGGCACGAGTCCGAAAACCGAAATATGCCATTTTCGACCCCTAGACGACCCCGGATGGCCTAAAACTGGCTAGGCTAAGGTACTTAGCTTTGACCATTGGGTTGTTTTTGAATGACCGAGCGAATTTGAGCCCAATCCGTTATAATCAAATTTTCATCGAGAAGCTACCATGTTTTAAGTTGTTAAATCGTCGACGTTTTCGAAAAATTATTTGTTATGTTTTAGCTAGAATTCGCAGGGCTAGTTTATTGATCCGTTGGATCATGGAATATAAAGGGGGAATCCGCCGGATTGGCGAGTTTTGAGGGGAATACGCCGTATTGGGTTGAATACGCCGGATTCAATGATTTTGAGGGGAATACGCCGTATTCCCTTGAATACGCCGTATTCCCTTGAATACGCCGTATTCCGACGAGGCACCGGGTAAAAATGTTTTCTGGGAGGGAATACGCCGTATTCCAAGGTCTGGTTCGACTCTGTCCTTTCCAAAACACACCCAAACCCGTTTTAAAACCAATTTCCGCAACCAATAACTTAATACTAAGCTAGTACATGTTATACTACGTAATTTACACATGAAATAAAGAGGAAAACGAAATGGTTTCTTACAAATTTTGAAAACGAAACGGGTGGTGATGATGAGGATGCTCCGATGATGATGAAGATGATTAGATGATGATGTTGCAGATTGTTGTTGTTGTTAATGTTATTGTTGTTGTTGCATTTGAGATGGATCGAGAGAGAGCAGAGGAAGAGAAAGAGAGTGATCAAAATTATGTGCGTGTGTGTGTAAAATAATTGAGGTCGGGTATTATAACCGGCCTCAATTATTGAGGTAGATGGGTAATTCTCGACCCGTGTTTGCATACCCGATCGTTAAATAGTGTAATATTTTAAAATGATAAATTTCTAAATATAATTTCGTATACGTTTTCAATCAAAGTATTTTATAAAAATACTTTTAAGGAGATATAAAAATATATCTTTGTTTTACTTAAAATATACGGATAGTTTTCAGTTTCTAAAATGTATTTAAATTTCAAACGGAGTACGTAATTATTATCCTCAATAATAATACTTGATTTAAAAATGTTTTTCGCCCACTTTCATTTTGAGCTTCAACGTTTTGTTAGGTTCGTGTATTTGCGATTATTAATTAATCATTTCGGTTTATATATATACATATATATATATATATAATACTTGTGTATTTGAGTATTGACACGTATGTAATTACGTGTTTTAAAAATTTAAATTAGGTGCTAATTTTGGGTTATTTTGACCGGGTGTCACAAATTTGGTACGGATTCATATTTTGGGTATATATATATTGAAATTTAAATGTAATCAAGAATACGGGTGGTGATAGTGGTGTACGTTAGCGGCTAATGATGCATGTTTGTGGTGTATGGTTAAAACTTAAAATTTAGTAGTAGGTAAATCATCATATCGAAAATATTGACGGATTCAAATTTGTTCGAGAAAGGGCCGGTTTGTGTGGTTTAATCGCTATATGTTGAACATCAACACGTACAGACTCTCGGATTAAAACATAATTTGATCTTTGAACTAAAAGGCTATTATTGGATTGTCCTTGATGATCCTACTTTAAAAAATAACTTCCTTGTTATAGTATAAATTAAGGTACTAATTTGTGTTTCAACTTTCAAGGCTAAAACAAGATTAACATCAATTGAGTGCCTTAAGCATTTTAACTTGTTAATAAGTTCAAGTTATGTAAAAGGAAAGAAATATGGGTTTCTTTATTGTCTTTCAAATAAGAGTTGCCATTACTCTAACGAAAACTTAACAAAATGTTTTGATACAGTTTTTCTTTGAGTAACATTAATAAAATTTCAAGTGTGATTATACTTTAAGTTAAGATTGTAATTAAAAGATGACACTCCTTATAAATCAGATACATTGTTTTTCCTATAAGTGGCAAAATGAATGGGTCAGGTCGAGTTAGGTCACGGGTCTAGATGAGTTTGGGTCTAAATGAGTCCGGGTCTAGACCTCTAGATGGGTTATTTAGAAGGATGAGTCTAAACGGGTCCGGGTCAAATGGGTCTCGGGTCGGGTCGGGTCATCGGGTTTTTACAAAACTTTTTTTTTATTTGAGTGAAAAATGAAAAAAATGAAATGAGGTAAAAAAAAAATAAAATTACCCGCTAGACCCGTCCAGACCTGTTGGTTAATTGTTACACAATTGGAGGTTGTATTGAAAAACTCATTTAGACCCATCCAAAAAATGGGGAGGAAACCCAACAAACCCATCCCCTCCTAAATATCAACCAAATTGACTCATAATTAACCAATTGTCTACAAAATTGTCACCTCTAGTTTTTTCTAATAAGGAAAAAATTTACGAGTACCTTGTACTCTTGTAGGCTAAACTGTATTTTGTAACAAAAGAACACATGATAACCTTATTTTATACTACTGGATTCATTCTTTGACTCTAAACACAAGGAAAACAAATTATTTTGTCAAAATTGTGTTTTGGGTCATAGTGGTATGCTAAAAGAAACTTTTCAATCAATAAGTTGTAACACGGGGTTTAAGTCTCATTGGACATAAGAGCACACAGAGTGGGCCGGAATTTTTCAGCGTGTTTCACCTTGAACACCGGAAGTTCGACGTTCACGACTCCGCAGCGGTGTTCAGTTCCGGCATTCATCTCCGATGTGCGCATCTGAACACTGTGTTCTTGGCTCTTTTCCTTTTTTTTTTTTCCTTTTCAATAAATAATAAATAAAATCAAGGGAACCAGGAAGGCACGAAGAAAAAAAATAAGAAAGAAAGAAGAAAGGAGGCGGTTAGCTAGGTTCTCTATTTGAAAAAAAAAAAAAAAAAAAAGTTGAGCCAAACCCATCTAAAAGTTTGGGCTTTAAAAATCCCCATTAAATTAAAATAAAAGTAGTTTAACAAAAAATTTTAGTATTGATCAAAATAAGTATAAAAAATAATTGATAACTTTTTAAGAGTTTTTTTAATAATTTTTTGTGTGTTTCTAGTTAAACATTTTACATAAAAATGTATTTTGTGTTAATTATGAATATATTTTGTTTTGTTTTATTTCTTGTGTTATATATTTATTTAAATCATTACATTATTTGCATTTAAAAAACAAAATAAATAAATTGAACACTAAAAATCAGTGTTCTCCAATGCCACTAATTTTAGCTTCAATGTTCTTATCAGTGTTTAACTGAACACCGAACATTTCGGCAACCACTCCTCGTGCTCTAAATATGTATATATAGATTTGTGATTTTTTATATAATAAGGGAATTTAGAAGGTAAATTTTTATTGTACTAAAAAATAATGATCATTGTGTAGTTATTTTTAATTAATTATTTTCTCTGATTAATTAATAGGGTAACTTTTTGTAGTGGCTAAATTTGAATCTCGAGTCGAGCAAAATATGTAGATATAAAGTGTTTAGCACCTATGTCTTTTTTTTTATTGGTAGGCACAAAAAAAGTCATCCACAAAATAGTATATTAAACTCACCAACTTTTATGTTTTTCAAAAGGTGTATAATGTGATTATAAAAGTGTGGAAACATACGTAGTATATCAATATACTTTTAATTAATTTAATATATAACCACTACATATATATACGTATTTTTTATATAGTAAATATTACATTTCATTAAATCTATCTTTTCTATGACACACCCAAGGAGAAATAAGATTACAACGTAGATAATCATACAAGTAATGTATTGAATTAAGCAATAAATTTCAATGATACACACCCAAAATTTTAGATCATCTTTTGGAATTGTATAACTGTCAAAAGTCACTTTCTGTCTGGAGGGAATAATTTCCATAATAGAATGTTTAACCGATTCATTCCGGACAGGCCAAAATGCAATTTGGAAAAGCAAGTTCCTCTTGGGAGAATCACTCTCTTCAATTAAGATTTCATTAGTCAAATAAAACTTTGTAATCAAACTATTATATTCCTTGATGTGTATTAATAAATAAATAATAGTTTTTTATTTATACATAAGAAATCATTTAAATTTGATTAATGAGTTATAACATGTGTCATAATTGTTAGAGATCTAAAAGGAAAGTGTATTATTCGGGTGTTAGGTAATAAGGAAATACTACTTGAGTAGATCGAAAACAAAACTATATAAATAAAAAATAAAAAAATGGAGTGGGTGAAAATTACAATGTGGGTCTAGGGAAGTTCAACTACAATTACTACGTAGTAATATATTAGTCCCCAAGAAATCTAGTATTATAAATAAAGCCTAAATTTGCCCACCATTCTACCAAATCCCCATTAAACCAAACCAAACCAAACCAAACCACAACACAATACACGTTCGACGTTCAATGGAGCACAGACAGTCTTCGTTCATCTCAAAGCTTCCCGTGATCATGGCCACAATCGAAGAACGAAAAACAGAACTTGCTGCCAAGAAGTTGCAACTTTTAGAAGCAAAACGTGCGGGACAAGATTCAGAGTTAACGAAAGAACTTGAAATCGAATGGGGAAGTCTGGAATCGGATATTGATTTGCTCGAACACACGGCTAATGTCATGAGGATGGAGTACCCGGTGAACGAGATTAAATTGGCACAAGATATGGTTCTTGTTGATGGCAAAGTTTAGTTATTATATTACTAGTATATCAGATGAATTGAACTACTTTCTTGGAATAAAGATTTGTTTAAGGAATCTATCAACTTTTCATGATTTGTAAAAAGGGTTACTTTAAGTTGTTTTTATTTTGGTTCGGTTTTTTGTTATTTGTTGAAACCAGTAATCAAATCCGTGCTTGTGTTCGCTTAGTTTCTTGTTTATTAAACTTAACTGAATCATCGTAGAAATCGGCCGACTTAGATGAATTTGAGATGAGAATATGAGTTTTCATTGTGCTAATCGTTAATTTGAGAAGCAACGAAAGAAATAGAAATTGGATATTAAAAGATAATGAAAAGAAAAACATAGATTCATTAGTTATGAATATACTCTGTTCCATTATTCAACTCCATTAAAAAAATGTTCAAAAGCTCATTTAATATTTAATAAATTTATTTATTAATTTAAATCAATTTGTGGAAAAGCTAATGAAAAGAAAACTATCAAGACGGATTTGGTTAAGATTCACAAAACCTAGTGAAGATATAAAGTTATAAACACGCATTATATTTAACATGAATTATATTTAACATGAAGTGGTTCGTAAACGCTTCCCATTGATCGGTAGAACCTATTAAGTTTTGAGCAGTTAACCGTTTACATATAAGGGCGAGAGGTCCGTTCTCCCTTATAAATAGAAGGCCGTAAGCGTTCGTCCAACTTTAACGACGACCCTATTAAAGAGTACCTTACTACCTTGATAAGATTGAAGATTTTTGATAGGATTCAGTATTACGTTCCAATATGGAATTTAAGTGGTATAATCATCGGATTATAAGTTGAAAGCATTATTTTCATATATAAAGTTGGAGTGTTGTTAACTAGTACAAAAAGTTGAACTTTGATAAATAATTTATCTGAAAAATATGTGTTATGACGAATCTGTGATGTGGAATCTTTGTGCTTTCCTTGCTGCTTTTGTGGCGTGCGAAGATCCAATGGCTTTTGCCAATTAATTTAGATTCAATTATTTACATAGATAAAAAATTAAAAATATGTATTTTTAGACTAGATAAGTTTTTTTCTATGTTTTATTTTGATTAATAATCAAATAATACTAGAAAGTCAACTATTCTTCGATTTAATAACTCTATCTAGCAATAACTTGACCATCCTAATACATAACTGTATTTTTTTTTTTATTAAAATAAGATATAAAATTATATCAAACTTGGTTTTCTATTGCAATTTTAAAAGGAAAAGCTATTGTATATTCTAAATAATAAAATAACTATAAAAAGGTGAATCATTGCGCAATATAGTAATCGCACAAAATGACCCCTCAACAACTAATACAGTCAAAGTAGAGGAACTCTCATCTACACCTCATAATATTGGTAAACATATTATAATTGTGTGACAAATAAACTATTTTTTTTAATAGGTAACATAGCTGATAGGAGCTTACGTAAGTTTAAACTTATTTTTTATAAGCTCAAATTTTTAACATTATTTCACATACAAAAATTCAATACTTAAAAAAAAAAAAAAAAAAAAAAAAAACAAACCCTACTAGGGGTGTGTTTGGCATAGGCATTTTAAGGGATTCTAGGGGATTGAGCTTCTAGTTTTCATAATTTCAATCCCTTAATCCTTGTTTGGCAACAAAATTATAGTAAGGATTATTGAAAAAATAATCCCCGAGAATCCCTTAGAATCCCTTTTTTAAGAAGCTTTTTCAAGTAGCTTGAAAAAGAATCCCCAGCTCCATCTCTAGCCACAATCTCCAGCTCCAGCTTCATCTACAATCTCCAGCTCCAGCTACTAGTTACCAAACACACCCTAGAGGTAGCTTTTAAAAATAAGCTCATAGCTTATGATATGAGAAATTACACAAATACCCCCTTATTAATTATTTATCATGTATTTTTTTTGTCCTTTTATGTCTATTCACATCTTTAAGCTCCAACTAGTTTGCCAAACACTTATAAAAGAATAAGTTTAAGCTATTTTGCCAAACACTTATAAAACAATAAGCTCCAGCTTCGAGCTTAAAAAATTACCTTCAACTATAAGCTTCCAGCTACAGCTACCAGCCTACTAACTAGTTTTGCCAAACACGCCCTATAATATACAATGCATAATATTATAATAATAACATTATAACAACTCTGAAAATGAGTAAACTGTTTCAAAATATGCTTCAAATGGAACTTACAAATCTGTGTTTGGTAACAAACCAGCTAGAGCTGGAGTCGAAAATTGTGGTTGGTGATTTTTTTAAGAAGCAACTTGAAAATTCTTCTATTTCATAGGATTTCTAAGCGATGTTACCAAATAGATTTCTAAATCATAAAGACTCGACATTATTAAAATCAGAATCTCAATCTCCTATACAGCCTCCATTTGAATCCCTTGCACCAAACTCATTGATGGCCATTGATTATACGGAGTATAATTTATTTAGGAATATGTCAATATCATATTGATCATTGTTTGATCTATTATTGTAATATTCCGAATTCAATTAGAGTACGAAGACAAAGAGTTTGGTTGCCTTGTAAGTCCACACAAAAGAAGGATGAAAATGCTAACTATAGTGTTCGTTGGGCTATGAATAATAATGACATATATAACTTAATTTTATATTTATAATTCAAAGTTATCATGGATAGACACTCTTACCAAATTTAAATAAGGAAATTCACTCTTAAAAAGGAAAACTCATACCTTTTAATTAATACAATATTGTTTAAAATGCTAAATATAAAAACTTTAACCATAGCCCTAAGGGCAATTATTAGCATTCTTCGTTTGAAAAACACATTATTACCACTATTTTATTGATCCTTTTTATTTTAAGTCATTATCGAACTATAGTGATGCCTGAATCGACAAAAACCGCTTTAAAATTAAATCTCGAAGATGAAGCCAACAACAACAGATGAAACTACATCATGAAAATAACATCAAGATTATATTAGTATGTGAAATATGCAATATAATTGACATCTTTAGAAGATTACCAAAGATAAAGTTTGATGATGATGATAATATATTTAATATTAATTAATAATGCAAACTTATCAATATTTCTTTATTGTTCCTTGAAAGTCAAGAGCAAAGCTGAGAGTTGCTCAGTTAGTCAAGTTTGGAGTATTAAACTTTGATCACCTACCTCTTCAGGTTCAGGATCATGCCCCCTGGTTCTCTTTTATTACTTTGACAAAACATTTTAAAAAATGCACTTCTTAAGAGTACTACGGGTAACAAAAGAATATCGAATTTGACTTTAAAATATGCTGCAAAGCAGCCCTTTAGATCCGTCTAGTGGTGAGAATCTTTTAAAATAGCGTAGCCCGATTTTCATATAATAATAGTGTCATGCCATGCGAAAACCGTATGTTACTATTACTTCATACAATAGTAACCAAGTTTGATAAAATCATACTAATACTAATCAGAAGTATAAGAAGGAAAATAACATGCCTTCAATCAATTCAGTAAGATGTCAAATGTCTGAAACCAATAATGCATTATAGTTGTTGAACTGGCTGTCTGTGAGGTTTTGGAGCTGCAAAGAAACAAAGAAAGAAACTATGATTGCTTTATACAGGGGCAATTTATTTCACTATTTACAGTATGTAATAAATGTCGACCAAATCTGTTTGATTCAGCATGATACTTTTTCTAAATTATATAGAATGATTTGTGAACCTTAGTTGCAAGTACAAATATGAAGACACGAAACTTTTTTATATGCCAAAGCTGGACGATTTATATGAAATTTTTTTTTGTCATTGTCGTTTACAACTGATTTATAATAAAGTTGGACAACTAGATCTCATATCCAACAATACATCATATGCTGACACTTGGTATCTTTAAAATGCTTAATTCTTTCAAATGCTTAATTTCTGTTTGCTATAAAAAATACTTCTGAGATTCAAGTTGATGAAACTAGTTTCTATTCTAATGCGTATATCAGTAGATTGTAGACCAAGCAAAACCAGACATTATCAAACAGCATCTTCAAAAGAATGAAACCTTCCAGTAGTAGTTTGATCTACATGAATGTAGGGTGCCAATACTTTGTTATCTTTAATGAAACACTGATCAAGCAACATTGACTGTGGGCTGGATTAATACTTCTAAGTTCTAACTAATAACAATGGTCAAAACTCATTAGAAAAACATACCATTAGGGTTCCCAAGCTCATAGAAGTTTCTGAAGAGAGAAACAGCTTCTTCAGACATTATCCCACCTGTGCATTTGTAACCCTTTCTCCCAAAATCATCACCACCACTATCATGATAAAATGAAAATAAAATAAGAATAAGAAGAACGAAACATGAAAATTGCGGGTAGTAAGAGAGAGAGAAATATAATAAAATAAGTATACTCTTTCTTTTTGTTTTTCTGAGTGAACACAACGAAGTGTAAGAAATTATACTGTTGGAAATTAACCTCGTTGATATCTTAGATGAATTTGTATGCAAGGATAATATTGATCCACAGCCTCCAAATTTATCATTGGCACAACCATAGTAGACCTCTTTAATACCTATAGTCAGATATAATGAAGAAGATGCCATGATCATGATAATCTATATATGAAATTATAAGATCTATCAAGGTATATACATTGCAAGTGTACCAAGAAAAGATAATGCAGCCGCACACATTATGCATGGTTCACATGTGACATAAAGATAGCATTTTGAAAACATGTCAGCAACTTCGCCTTTAGTAAGTTTCTTTTCTTTCCACTGCTCAAGTAGAACATCTATCGCTTCCATTTCAGCATGCCTTGTAGCCTGAGATTTTAAAGGCCAGTTTGGTAATGGAACATAATGCTAGATTAAACAAATGCAAATAAAAAGGGTAACAATAATAGTTAGATTGTTACATTTCTTGTCTGATTAGTCTGATTTCTTCCGCTTGATATTACCTTCCCATCCATAACAATAACACAGCTGTTCCATGAAAAACAAATTTTACTGAAATATGAGTCGTATGATGGTGCTCTGATAAAAGGCGTGCATTAAAAATGGGAAAGTATAATCGATAGATTATGGATAACATGAGCTTCCAGAGCATCCTCACACATTTTTGATGATTGATTCGACAAAATTAATAAAATAAAAGCATTTCCTAGGAGATAGTTTTATGTGAAGGATGATATGCAAGCAGGACCAAATGTTCACAAGTGTTTATGGAAGAAACACGAATTAGTAAGATTGGAAGAGAAGAAACTTACAAAGAGCACGCACGCACGCACGCACATATATATATATATATATATATATATATATATATATATATATATATATATATATATATATATATATATTATAAGATGCCTATAAAGAATTTGATAGCTAGAGATGATTGACATGTAACATACCCGACAGGCACTTCAAGGCTGTCAAATGCAATTTTGGCCTGTAAAAATTAGGTACATCAGCAATTTGTTCATTGACTAATTCAAGTACTTCCATGTGAAGCAGAATATAATCCTCAAACTTAAACTACATGCTCTCTCTGTCCCATAAAAACCACAATGTTTGCCTTGTTAGATTAATCAATGTAAGCATTTCACAACAAACGGTAGAAGGGAGAGCTTTGAACAGAAACTTTAATATGTTAATATGCGATATTGAATGATCAAGATGCTTTAGTGGTAGTGTTAAATTATAAGGGAAATGGTTACCTGTTCTATTGCTAGCTTCATAAACGCAACAACTTCTGGTGTTTCCTCTCCCTCACATGAAGTCATCTTCAAATGGACTGAAAGGGCGTTCCAAAAAAACGGACTGAATCTGAAAACAAAGTATACAAGCATGTTGGCAAACCACATGCATGCCAAATATCTAGTAGGCACATCCAGTGAATATTTGTTGGTTCCAAGGTAACTAAGCGTATGAGTTGATGTGTTATCGTTCCCTTGACAACTCGTACCTCAAACTCATTGTGTTGTTGTCATCACAGTATCGGGATACTGGTAGAAAAAGAAATTGATTCCAAAACTAACATAGAATTCCTAAGGCTCAGATTACGAAAAATAAAGAATTCTAAGGGAATGCGAGTGTATGAGCTATGATTTGCATTGGGGTCAAGTGCATAGAAATGCAATTTTACAAGTTGACACGTTATACATACAATGAAACGAAATAACAAGTTTGTTACACACAATATACGCCCGAATAGCTGGCTACTTAATTGCATTTTTATGTACTTAACCCTTTGCACTAACATCTACACTATAACCTTGCTGGGATTTATTGCAAAATCAACTGCAAAACTGTAAACATTACACCGAACTATGCCTAGTCACATACAAATATCAGGAAAACAGCATTTATATGAAAAAGACGAGTCTCCTGATACCCTAATGTGTAACAAATCCCTACACGGTCACATACTCACATCCAACAAGAAAACATGTTTATACTTGCAGATAATCCAAAACAATCAGTGAATAGCATGCTACAATCAACTGAACGATGTCAAAATTCAGCTAGGCATATAATCAAACACCCAGAGTGCATAACTAAGGAAAACAATAAAACACACCCTCACTAGGCTGCAATTACCTGATAGTAACGAGTATCCAGTAGGACCAGTACCTCAATGGCTCAATGATTTACATGAGAATTAACATGTGTTTGATCTTGACTTGAACTCGAATATTGTCAAGCTCTACTCCGAGTTAAACGAAGCATAAATTAAACAAAATCTAATTCAAATGTCTTCAGGAGAAAATTGAATACTTGTATGTTTTATTTGTTGTGTGAATCGATTACCTGATTCTGCTGGAAAAAGAAACATTCGCAATTATTGTTTCGCAATAAACTTTGTCAGATTACGTTTCGCTGACGCTAACGGGGCTGCCAAAAATAAGTTAACCCACAAACATTATATGAAGGCCCATTTAATTTGTCGAAGCCCAATATACTCTTAACGAATGGAGTAACTTTTAACAAATTTATACTCCCTCCGTCCCATAATAAATGTCTCACTTACTATTTGACCACTCGTAACGCACCTAGCTGGCACGCGTTCTGAAGCTCCACAACGCCAGAACGCCGGTAATGCGGCATTCTGGCCGGCGTTCTGGATGAAATAACGGGGCGATTTTAGGCGTTTTGGTGGGTCCCACTGCATTTTTTATTTATTTTCCTTTTCTTTTTCCCTTTGAAAGTGTTTTTAAAAAAAATTGTGGGTCCTATAATGGGTTAAAAAAATGGCGTTCTGGTGTTATGATTAGGGATGTTCTGGTGTTATGGTTTGATGTTGATGTGGCGCTGATGTGACAGCTGAAAAAGTGACGTTATGGTGTTATGGTTACGGATGGTCTTTTGGGACGTCTCAAAATAAGTGTCCAGATTCCCTTTCAGCCAATCAGAAAAGACTTTAGTGGGTAAAGATAAGATGTTATTGGTAGATAGTGACTTTTCTTAAACTGTGTGCATTTTTACATGAGACACTTATTTTGGGACGGAGGGAGTATGTGGGTTGCCAGTAGGGGTGATAAAAAAAAACCGGTTCTTAAAACCAACCCGGTTCAAACCCGAAAAACTGACCCAGTTTATACCCGGGTATACCCGACCCGGTTCGGGTTTTTTCACTACCCGGCGGGTAGGGACCCGGGTTGGGTTTTTGAAATTTAAAATCGGGTTGGAACCGGGTACATTACGGGTCGGGTTGGAAAACCCGGTTTAAAAACCGGTATTCGTGGGTCAAAAACCCGGTTCGGGTAGGTCAACAACCCGGTTTTTCTTCCTTTGACCTAAAACCCGGTTCGGGTACCGGGTCGGGTCGGGTATGCCCGAAACCCGACTTTGTTCACGCCTAGTTGCCAGTTGCCATGTTACATATTTACTACTCCCTCTGTCCCAATTTTATTGTCCCCAGACAAAAAACACACGCTTTAAGAATAGTGTACTAGTTGTACCCTACAACCAATAAGATTTAATCTCTCACCACATTCCAATGTTTTGATTGGCTGAAAGGTACAACTAGACAATAAATTTGGGACATCTCAAAATGGAAAAATGGACAATAAATTCGGGACGGAGGGAGTACAAGTTATATAACGTGGGACACCACGTACGATTATTCCAATTGTAAAACATATTATAATACGAGCATAATTGTTAACTCTTGATTTGAAATCTCGATATTTAACTCGTGACTCGATTCGTAATAGTCACTATTTTACAATATATATATATATATATATATATATATATATATATATATATATATATATATATATTATTTTTTCAGATTTTGGTTTCTAAGAGAAGTAAAACGTGGTGAGAGTCAATAGTTAAGTCGTTAACCGACAACAACGTAAAAACTTAATTTAAAATATATTATAGTCATTTATTAATTTGTGCTTTAAATTTTTGTATTACATTGCAATAAAAGTTTGTTTGATTTTCCGACTTGTAAGAGTTGCACAGGAGTCACACACGATTCTTAAGAGTTAATCAATGACTCATAAGAGTCAAAACCATTTAAGAGTGAGTTTAACAACTAACAAGTATGAATACGAGTAACATACTATAAGTAATTATATAAGTTGAGCTGCCGTCCTGCTACAAATTTTATATAAGTTGTTTCTAATGTAACATCATTTAGCTATCAACTACAAAACCAAACAAAACAAAAATCAACATAAATGGCTGAAAACATATCCTTCTTACAAGCGACAAGAGCTGTTGAACATGTCATAGCCGGCTGGCCTGAAACCACGCCAGGAGGCATCCGATTCACCAACCAGATTGGACTCGAATTCAGCAAACAAACGCTAGTATCCGCCACTAGCTTCATATGGAATATATTCCAACAAAACACGGATGCAGATAAAAAGGAAATATTGAAAGTCAGCTTATTCATCGATGACATGGATGGAGTTGCTTACACCTCAAACGATGAGATCCATGTCAGTGCAAATTATATCCAAAACTACTCGGGTGACGTTAAGAGAGAGATCACAGGGGTTATATATCATGAGATGACACATGTATGGCAATGGAATGGAAACGGTGAGCCCGTTCCAGGAGGATTGATTGAAGGCATTGCTGATTTTGTGAGGTTAAAGGCTGGGTATGTGCCTAGCCACTGGGTTCAACCAGGTCAAGGTGACCGATGGGACCAAGGTTATGATGTAACGGCTAGGTTCTTGCACTATTGTGATGGTCTCAGAAATGGGTTTGTCGCTGAACTCAATAAGAAGATGCGGAGTGGTTATAGTGACCAATTTTTTGTAGAGTTGCTTGGAAAGGCGGTTGATCAACTGTGGATAGAATACAAGGCTCAAGTGTAAACACGAGCTTCATCATACTATTGTAAACTACTTAATGCATCGAAAATGTTGGTCTAGCAAGTGGCATGGAATTGAATATAAAGCTCATTTTAGTTCAAATATATACCAGTTATTATAAAATTGTTATGACTTTTGATTCTAAAGATACTAGTTCGAAATAGCCTAAACCACAATGCAGATCCACACAGTATGCATAATCTTTTTAGAATGGTACAACCGTACAACTTCCATGGCATGATGTATAAGTTGACATAGCATGATTGTTTTGCAAAATGCAAACAGCATAAAAAGCAAATGACTGCTAGTAAAATGCTTGCCCAAAGATAAGAACACCTACATTGACTAGAAGATAACGGCTTGATTAACTAACAAAACACAACAGAACAGTTTTCCAATAACAGTCCTACAATGACTAGTACCTACTGCGGTAAATGCAGTACAGTGTTCTAGATCTGATCATTTCTCGAAAAGGGCTATTTCTATCTACACCATATCCACCATGTGAAAACTTATTCGATTTGACAATCTGTATGAACAGAGCAAATCCTAAAATATGATCTCCTAGTGGGGTACTGTGATTACCGAATAAGACACATTATACAAATGCTGCAATGCAAGGGACCTATGAAAGAAACATGCAGGCAGCCGGCTGATTAAAAAAGTTGGACCTTTCTTGATTTAATATGCAGGCCGAAACCTTAAATAAGATTTGGCCTGTTTCCTTCAGAATCTAGGTGAAGCTACAGATACACACAGACATAGATATACAAATTAATATTCTTGGTAACAAATATCAATATCGTAGTCCATAGCATCAGTATATATAAACAGGTACAACAATATGCAATAATTGTACCCTTTGAAAATGTCTAAACACGTGATAACGTTCATGTCATTTGTGCTACTTTTAGCAGTCTTACCAGGAACCCGTGCGGCAGTGACATACAACATCACCAATACGGCTGCAGGAACCTCAGGTGGGATGAGGTACGAGAACCAAATCGGGTTCAAGTACAGCAAACACACCTTAAAGTCGTCAAATTTATTCATATGGAGAACCTTCCAACAAAGAAACAAGGCTGAGAGGGCAAATGTGTCACTTGTCCACTTATTCATGGATGACATGGACGGCGTTGCTTATTGTGAGGATAGTGAGATCCACTTCAGCACAAACTATATTGCAGATTATCAAGGTGATATAAAGAGTGAATTTAGTGGTGTGATTTTTCATGAAATGACACATGTGTGGCAATGGTTTGGGAATGGTTCAACCCCTTCAGGATTGATAGAAGGAATTGCTGATTTTGTGAGGTTAAAGGCCGGGTACATACCTAGCCACTGGGTTAAGCCAGGGCAGGGTGTCAAATGGGACGACGGCTATGATGTAACGGCTAGGTTCCTTGATTATTGTGAAGGTCTCAGATACGGGTTCGTGGCTGAACTTAATAAGAAGATGCGATATGATTACCATCCTGACTATTTTGTTGACTTGGTTGGGAAGACAGTGGATCAGCTATGGAGTGAGTACAAGGCTGCATATCATACTTAGATATGACGTAAAACGTTAAAGAAGATTCTATGTGTACCAATTCCATCCAAAAGATAAGGTATAGTTTGACTTTAGAAGTCAAACACAAATATCTAAAATTTTAACATATCCTTCTGCAACGTTTACTGAGCAGCATATAGCATCATTTTTATTTATTATAGCTATTACAGGTCTTCAATAAAACTAGAATATGTTCGCTGCCAATGAGAACTCTACCACTAAAAAATGCTTCCAATAATCACTTTCAAAGCTAGCCTAACACCCCAAAACATGTGGTAAGGTCTATGACATTTGTGCTGATTCTACCAATTCTACCAAGAACCTAAGTGTTTCACACATATTATCATGTAACTAAAATTCATTCATAAGAATATCTCCATGTGCCACACATGTATTATCAGCCCCGAACTACAACTGTTAAATAAGATTTTAATTACAATACCATTACCTGGTAACTAATTGGTAGTGATCTAAGCAGGACAGAAGCAAACAACAGGGAAAAAGGTGCAACTCTCTTCCCATACAATGTTTGGTTCATAAACATTTATTGAGAGACGTATCATATATTTGCACTCCATCCACATAGCAAATAGATTTACTGAGCCGCAGAAATAACATCAGTAATCGTGTTAAAATTTCTTCGTTTCTTCATAAGCATCTTGGCAAAGTCAAGAGCCCGTCGTTCACAATCAGCTCGCTTGGCAAGATCAGTGATGGATTCAAAATCCTCAACATGAGCCACTCCAACAATCCTCCTGTGGTTCAAAGAATGGCAAAATCATATATAAATAGTAAATCACTACGTCGTCTTGGTGGTCCTAATCTGGATTTGTAAACTACCTACTAATTATAAGAAACCCATTGTAACGAATTAACATCCTGTCCAAATACCCTTTTAAAATTGAAAAATTGTTCCTGTATCGGAGATGACCCTATAAATTGTTTGATTAAGTTAATTTAATTAAAATTAGAATGGTGATTGTCATTTTCAAGTATTTCTGTGTAGAGTTTACTGATCGAAAACATAGCCATAGCCACAAGAATAGAGCTTTTTCATAATCATATAATTGCATTCGTTAGGAAGGCTAATAGGACAACTGAGGCATATCTAAGTGTAATTTACTATTCATGAATTCAGTATTATGAATCCGAACTACCTTATCATTTTGGCAGCAGCAAATCCTAGAGAATCATGAAACAAATCGCTCATGTATTTCTGTTTGACAAGCTCCTGCAGCTCCACATCATTATAAATCTCATAAAGGTACGCCTCGCCAGGCCCATCCTTGTGTATATCCCAAAGAGTGGTAAACTTTTTGTAAAAGAGGTTCCAAGTGTCTGCCACTGTATCAATTATCCATGCTTTATATGTCTGCATGAAACCCAAATGAATGGCATAACATAAGTAATAATGTGATACCTATGACAGTATGAGAGAAATATTATATCACATGTAATAAACATATCTCAAGCAAGGCATACTTTTCGGTCATTCCCCTGATCTGCATGTCCATCTTGGGCAAAGTATGCCAAAAACAAGTTCCCAATAAAAGCACCAATATCAAACCCCATTGGCCCATAGAAAGCAAATTCTGGATCAATGACTTGAGTCGATTCACGAGTAACCATCACTGAACTGGTATGAAGATCACCATGTATTAGAGCTTGTGTATTCTCACAGAACCTGCACAGTAGGCATCGATTTAGGAACGGCTCCCCAAAATTTGATATTAGAGATGAAAAACAGACGGTTTGGGTAACCATTAGTTATCTGGTATCGTATAGACGAGTTCAGGTTTCGGTGACCAGCAACACCATTCGATCCATTTGTCATGTTTTCTATAAAAGCTTGTATTTTGATTTAAACCATTAGAGATAATTAAGGGGAAAAAGAGAACAGCATCAACCAATTTAAAAGTGAATGGGTTGAACTTGCTACCTCTATAATATAGTATATTTGCAAATGGGAATTCTAATAAAACGTTTTAGAACAGTAAAAAGAAAACATAGGTAATTGGATCTGTACTTAGACTTGAGGTCCGCAACTTCAAGCTTTAATATTTTGTCATTCCGAACTGCCTCAGCATCACTATCAAGATAAGGTGTGGTCCAACGGTTATATTCAGAAATCTTGTAAGGGTCTGAAAACACCACTTGCTCAGTCAGCCTGCATATCTCCACATTTGCACAAAATTCAGCCACTGCATGAAAACATTGAGGTAACGCATAAGATACGGATTAAAATACAGAGAGGATCATCTTCATATATAAGAAAACAGACTTTCTTCTAACTGATATTATCTACAAAGTAAAGAGCGTGTTAACTATGGTCACCTGCACTTTTGTGTTGTGTAGTTGTTAGATAGAGAAGAGATGTGTAAAATAGAGTATTGGCCATAAATTCCGCCATATGTTCAGCTAATAACGGGTACTCAACTCCAGCAATTAATCCTTTTCTCACGATTATATGTGGAGGCTCTATATATCGCATACCAATCACTGACATAGTTCTGTCAAAGTGATAAACTTCTGGAACGTGTTGAGGTGACAAACCATGCTGACGTTTAAGAGCTGTAGCTTCAAAATAAGACCGTTCCTTTGACATTGGCCATGATTCACCAATTAAACGAACATAAGGTATAGCCTACACACATGTAACAAAATTTTTACAATCAAATACAGTTGAATACTTGAATACCTTCAGAAATCCCAACATATCCAAGCACAATATATACACACATACACATACAGAGTAAGGTTCATGTAAGAACACTATCAGGATATGAACAGCTCAAAATTATATATTCGAGTCATATAAATAGACAAATTTACAAAGTTGACATTTTTATATACACTTGGATACATGGATTCTATTAATCTAAAAAAATCCTAGATGCACAGACTCGCATACATACTTCGTGAACAGATGCACAAAATCAAAAGTTGTGATTCTGTAGACTTTAAAGTGTTCTATTTCTTAAAACTTTTAAGATTAAGACTCAACGTTTCTATATATAACTTGTGTGATTCTCTTTTCATAATAACTTCAACACTATCACAGTGATTCACTCGTAACCACTGTATCTCGAATTCTCAACTCTACAACGAGTAAGCTACCATTATCAACTCACCATCATGGATATATATAGGTGATGAACAAACATTATATACCACTATCTTCGAGATCCTATTTACTATGAAATATTATATTCCGATGCATAGGGCGGGTAATATGCTGGTTACATTAGATTTGTCAACTTGTATGATTGAAACTTGCAAAGTTACATAAGATTTGTCAACTCGTATGATTCGTAATTGAAAATACCAAGTGTTCTTAATGTTCTTATTTTAGAAGTTTCGCATGATCCTCTACATACATACATGAACATGTGTACACATTAAAAATGAAACTTTTTTCAGATATTACAGTGTGTAATAATAATATATATTAACATACATAACCCTCGTCAGTCGTCACCATAGGCACAAACACATTGTGGGCAAGTCGAGCTGGAGCGCGTGAGTCTCATGACACTCGTTGTCAACTGTTATTTTTTCTTTTCTTGGTCTAAAAACAATGGTAACAACCCAATTGATAAGTGCTGGATATGTTACAATAATTGAATTAAGCGGTAGTGGGTGAGTGGTGGTGATGTCGCACCCACGGTGGAAGTCACCACAGTAACCAGTCTAGCCAATACACAAGACACCGAAACATCTTACCACATGCAGCCATATTTGACTTACTTCAATATGGTCAACAATAGTTAACTAGTGAGTTAGTTTTATAATAGTTAGAGTTGTTATATCTGTTACTATATTAGTTATTCTTGTCTTCTTCCTTGTACATATATAGACTGTACTGTAACAGAGTTATGTAGTTCAGTTCTTCATTTTCGATATTGATGGAGATTTAATTCTAAGTTCTTTCTAAGTTTGAATCGAGTTTATCTTATGATTGTCAAAATTATAAAAATATTAAATCAACTCTTAATTGAGGGAAGATTAGGACCTGTTTAACGACGATTGAACCGGATGGAGAGATAACGATGTAGACGAAATTGAGATTGCCATCTCCAACTTCTTTGATGATCAAGTTATCAATATTAACTTCAATTCCGAGCTTCGAAGCCAAAGATGGTGTAGCTTTTATATATTCTCGTAATAGTTTCTCGTCTAGTATCCGGAAACCTTCCATTGCAATACTGTTTTCCCGATCGGTCTGTAGCAGCGGCTGTTATAATGGTGTGATAATAATAGTTGAAGATTCCGTTGGGCTTTTAGAGTTCAATTTTGTTTGGTCAAAAACTCATGAATCGCGTTAGAAATCAGAAAAGTGTGGCAAATTTATTCTATGAAAATTATGGAGTAGAATTATCTGATTCCACCTAGGATGGCAAAAACATCCGAACCCAACGGGAAAACCGAACCCGACCCAATTAATACCCGTACCCGTATGGGTAGATGGATTTGGATACGGGTTTAGGTACAAGTTTTTCTTTCTTCGCGGGTTTGGGTTTGGGTACGGGTTTTAGTAATACCCGCCCCGATTACCCGTACCCGTACCCATACCCAATTACCCCTACCCGTATCCGCATAATTGTTATTCTTAATTATATTATATGTAATCTATAATATATATTATATAATTAAAGCATAATTAATTTGTGGATGAAAATTGAATAACGAAGATTAAGAATGATCATATTATCTATATATTTTGCATCTATTTCTTTGAATTTGAATGATCATGACATTTGAATTTTGTACTTTCAAAACACATGTAATTGTTTGTATTATGACAAGTTTGAACAACCATTCTATTATTTAGGGTATCTTGGTTTGCTTCTTATGTTTTGTCACGTTTCCGTTTTAAGACATCATTTATAATCGCCATACTTGCTATTTTATATGCGGAATAGTCAAACGGGGATAACCGATACCCGTGGGGAAACCCGAAAAACCGATGGGTAATATTAAATGGGTACCCGCTAGCTATTGGGTTGGATTTGGGTATGCATATTCTAAATGGGTTTGGGTACGGGTTCATTAAAACCCGACCCGAACCCGACCCGACCCATTGCCATCCCTAATTCCACTCATGCGTCAGCCACGTGGCATGTTGTTAAGGGATAATTTATAATACATTGAACCTGGCGATTGTAGAAGAATAATTTCAAGTAGGATTTTCTCCCAAAGAAATTTGACTTACCTTTGCAAAAACCAACTCTTAATAGTTTCAATAGTCAACTTTTTGTTTCTTATTAAAATGATAAGGGAATAGGGATTAGTGTATGAGAATGCATTCAACTTGTACCCTATCTATTGTGTGTACTCAATTTAGGTTTGTTGTTTTTAATGCATCAAGCTTTCAAAAAGTGTGTTTTAGTGTATTTTGGTGACGTTTCGCTCGTTTAAGGTGCCACGTGGCATCCAGAGAGTTTGACACATCATCAAAATGTCACCGAAATACACTAAAATATACTTTTTGAAAGTTTGATTCGTTAAAAATAGCAAACCTAAGTTGTGTACACACAATAGACATCGGTTACAAGTTAGATACATTTCCAGACACAAAACCCTTACTGAATGATATTGTTAATCGCTTTCTAACAAAACTATATCATGTATTCGTATCTCTAAAATAACTTTAAAGGACTATTACTCGTATTTTGGAAGTTGAAAGTTTGCATATTTAGTATCAAACGAGCTCGAGCCACACATGTATTATAAGCCCCGAAATACAACTGTTCAATAAGATTATCATTACAATACCATTCATTACCTGGTAACTATTTGGTAGTAAGCAAACTCAAGGGGGAAAAAAGGTGCAATACTCTTCACCTAAAATGTTTAGTTCATGAACATTTATTTAGAGACTATATTTGCATGCCATCCACATTGCTCACAGAGTTACTGAGCCGCAGAAATAACATCAATAATGGTGTTGAAATTTCTTCGTTTCTTCATAAGCATCTTGGCGAAGTCAAGAGCCTGTCGTTCACAATCTGCTCGCTTGGCAAGATCAGTAATTGATTCAAAATCCTCAACATGAGCCACTCCAACAATCCTCCTGTGGTTCAAAGGATGGCAAAAAGATAAAAATAGTAAATCACTCCATCGTCTGGGTAGTCCTAATTTGGATTCTTAAACTACTTACTGATGACAAGAATCAAACAATGAATTAATACCCTGTCCATAATTTCGTTTTATATTGAAAATGTTCCAGTATTGGATTTGGATTGGACGTGGATGTATAAGTTGTTTGACTAAGTTACCATGATAAAAATTAAGGCCCCCTTTTAGTTGTCACCCCCTACTTGCTCATTCGCACTGACGACTACAAGAAACTAAGAAAGTAACCCCTATCTCTAAAGGGGCTTATGCACTAATAGTAATTGTACTTTTCAAATACTTCTGTGTAGACTTTACGGATCCAAAAAATAACCATGGCCAAAAGAATACAGCTTCTTCAAAATGGGTTTATAAGTTGAGAGTGTGTGTAACTTTACACCTTTTACTATTGTATGTATTCAACTTTGAGACCTTCTATTGTATGTATTTAAGTTTTAAAACCATCTTTTGTATGCATTTAACTTACTATTGCATGTATACAACTTACAAAAAATACTTCAATTTATGTATCCATAAACATGCAAAAAAATACAATAGACGGTTTTAAAACTTGAATACATACCATAGGAGATTTTAAAGTTGGATACATACAATAGCAAAAGGTGTGAAGTTTAATATACTAACAAACTATAAAGTATAAACCTTTTTTAGAATCATATAGGTGAAATTGTTATTGAGGCTGATAGGACAAGACAACATCTAGTACTCAATATAGGTACATTTCCATTTCTATATATGTTTAGCCTCCTAGCATTGTCTTTTCTGTTTATACATATAAAAAATTATTCGCAAAAAGATTTGAGGCATATCTACAATGTAATTTATGATTCATGAATTCATTATTATGAGTCCAAACTACCTTATCATTTTGGCAGCAGCAAATCCAAGAGAATCGTGAAACAAATCGCTCATGTATTTCTGTTTGACAAGCTCCCGCAGCTCCACATCATTATAAATATCATTAAGGTACGCCTCACCAGGCCCATCCTTGTGTATATCCCAAAGAGTGGTGAACTTTTTGTGAAAGAGGTTCCAAGTCTCTGCCACCGTATCGATTATCCATGCTTTATATGCCTGCATGAAACCCAAAAGAATGGTAAGACATAAGTAATAATGTGATACCTATAACAAGATGATAAAGATATGATATATCACATGTAATAAACATAAACAAGACGTACTTTTCGGTCATTCCCTTGATCTGCATGTCCATCTTGTGCGAAGTATGCCAAAAACAAGTTCCCAATAAAAGCACCAACGTCAAACCCCATTGGCCCATAAAAAGCAAATTCTGGATCAATGACCTGAGTTGATTCATGAGTAACCATCACCGAACCGGTATGGAGATCTCCATGAATCAAAGCTTGTGTCTTTTCACAAAATCTGCACAGTAAGCATCAATTTTCTTAAGGAACGGCTTCTAGAAAATAAAAAATGGGATACATAGGTGATTAAGCATGTGTACTTAGATTTGAGCTCAGCAACTTCAAGCTTTAATATTTTGTCATTCCTAACTGCCTCAGCATCACTATCAAGATACGGTGTAGTCCAACGGTTGAATTCAGCAATCTTGTACGGGTCTGAAAACACCACTTGCTCAGTCAGCCTGCATAACTCCACATTCGCACAAAATTCAGCCACTGCACAAAAGACAATGAGGTAAACATATGAGTTATATCCTTATATGCATCTTGATACACCACGGAATCTTCCAAAACTTTACAGAACACATACACAATCTTGGATGTTTGAAAAGCGCCCTATTTACTGATAGTATTTAAAAGACAAAGAAACATGAACTCAGATTGATTACTTAGGGTAAAGCAAGATTGGAATAAAACGTCAATGCAAACACGCCATCATCATCTTTTGAAAGGGAACTGACAATTAACGAGCTTATAGCAATCACACACCACTTATTATGTATTATAATACTTGACTTTTCTACATAAGTTGTATAATATGTTTTCATAGCATGAAGGTAGTAGCTAGCTTTTGCCTTTTGATTCCCATATACTTGGTATGGGTAAGAGTGTTGAGTTAAGAAGCGGTACTATTTTATAGGCAAAATATAATGAGTACTGTAATTCTAGTCATAACTTATTATACCTGCACTTTTGTGTTCTGTAGTCGTAAGATACAGAAGAGATGTGAAAAAAAGAGTGTTAGCCATAAATTCCGACATATGTTCAGCCAATAACGGATACTCAACTCCAGCAATCAATCCTTTCCTCAAGATAATATGTGGAGGCTCTATATATCGCATACCAATCACTGACATTGTTCTGTCAAAGTGATAAACTTCCGGAACATGTTTAGGCGACAAACCATGCTGACGTTTAAGCGCAGTTGCCTCAAAATAAGACCTTTCCTTTGTCATTGGCCATGATTCACCTATACAACGAACATACGGTATAGCCTGCCCACATACAATTAAACAAATAAGCACTATCTACATATATACTGCTTCTATATACTTAGGGCACATTTCAGAAAGATAAAAAAATGTAATGGAAGTTCCAAAAAAGCTCGATGTAGGTCATGTAAGTTCATTTGCACGTTTAAAGGACTGTAAGTTCGATATTGCCCATTAAAGGAGTAAAGGGTTCAATTTTTATCAAAAGAAAAATCAGAAATTTAGTCACCTACATTAAGTTTTTTTGAAACCTGGTTGTGTTTAGTTGAAGAAAAATGGGGCACTTTTCTAGAAAATTTTTCTAAGAAAAATGGAAAATTAGAAAACGCGTTCATAATGGGTATCCAAGAAACTGGAAAACTCTTTATTCCATGCTAGAACTAGGAGTTGGAAAAAAATAATTTCAAGTTTTCCACAATTTTCCTTTATACCAATTCCTCTTCTTTTTTTTTTTTATTTTTTCAAAAACCTTCTCTTAATATCATTTTTCCAAAATGGAAAATACATCAACTTTTAAAAACATTTTCTAAATTTTCTAACACTTTTCTAGTTAACAAAAACTCTTCATTTCTTAGAAAATTGTAGAAAATTTTCCACAACTAAACACACAATTAGTTACCCTTTTCTGGGATTTGCTATACATGGAACTGATCCATAAAAACCCTAGAAGGCATCCTACTGGTTAATTGGGGAATATAAGTAGACGAACAAGTGATCTTTGTGATTGTTGACTAACTATTATCTAACTTAACTCTTTTAAGTGGGGGAAAATCAAAATGGAAACCTGTTTAACGACGATTGAACCGGAATGAGAGATAACGATGTAGACGAAATTAAGATTGCCATCCCCAATTTCTTTGACTATCAACTCATCAACTTCATTCCCTAGCTTGGAACACAAAGATGGTGTGGCTTTTATGTAGTCTCTTAATGATTTCTCGTCTAGTACCCGGAAACCTTCCGTCGTCATGTTTTCTGATCGGTCTGCTGGCGGCGGCTGTTATGGTGTTGTTTTCTGTTTGGGGTTTTAAAGTTTAAATTGTTTTGTCAAAAAGGCGAATCGCGTTAGAAATCAAAAAGTGTGACCAAATTATTCTTATTCGTAGAATTATCTGATGATTCCACGCATGCGCCAGCCACGTGGCATGGTGTTAAAGGATAATTTTATACTCATACATTGAACCTGGCCATTCTTTGGAAGGGCTGTGAACTTTTTTTTTTTTTTTTTGAGCAGAAGCTGTGAACTTGTTACTACAAAATTTACTGTAAAACACTACAGTATTAAATGAAGTAGTAATTCATGCTATTTAAATTGTGAAATGGTCAAGGACATCAGAAGGTTAACGAGTACCCAACAAGAACAGCAAACAGACTCAAATAAGCAAACTAATCTAGGAACAATTCAAACATCCACCAATCAAACACTCTTTAAGATAATACACTGACTACACATTATCTTCTACTGGAACTTGCACTTGTTTCTCAGCTTGAAGGACCTCGGTCTTGAACATCTTCTCCGGTTTAAAAAACTTGTTAGTGAAAAAATCTTCAAATGTTTCACATTTAGATATTGCCTTGAACTGTTCAACAGCCCGTAAATACACCTCCTTATTTGCGTATGCGTACATCTTTAACGCTTCTGATTTGACTAGGCCCTTCTCCATTACATAAACGTCAAAACACGCCTGCAAAACAGGAGCAAACAATACAGCTAACTTCTTACCTTCTTCAACGTCATTCAACTCTTGTGCACTCAACTCTTTCACTCCACTCAACTCATTACATGATACTTCCAAGGATCAGCTGATATCTTTTCAAAAACAGTCAGCAACCTTTCATCATCATATCCTCCTGCCTTGATTATTCCCTCCCACTTATTACCTAATTTTAGTGTGCGTATTAACGCAACAGATATCGCAATTAAATGCTGTCCAGCAGGAGCTCCTGTCCTTCATACTTGAAACGCTTTAGGGTATCTATAACATGATTTTGGATCATTTAAAAACTCCATAGAACGCTTAACATCTATCCACGATAAAACATTACCAAAAAGTGTATCACAGTCCAAATAACTAGCTACCCTGTTTATAAATGACACTCTTGGAAGATTCTCAGCTATTCGCACATATTCCTCACGGTCATCAGTGTTTTGATAGTTAGTTCCATAAGCCCGAAAATAAAACTCCGCCACTAATGGGATGAAACTGCACAATGTCCATGCAGTCTTGAGATGTTTCTCAATCTCTTTTCCATCTTTCACAAAAAGTTCCTTACAATTTGGGGGTGCTGGCATATAGATTGTTAACTTCTGGTTATCAAACCAACCAGCGATAAAGGCTTCCATTCGAAGAAGAGCCCATTTTACTGACTTATCATTATCCCATCCAAACCCAAGAGCCTGAGCCTTTGCTAAAGCATAAACCGCAGTAGCCGCTAGGGGACCAGGATTATACACATTTACACCCGCTCCTATATCGCTGACTGGACATATAGGTATACTCCAGTTACTCGGTATAAGCATGTATTGACTCAATTGCAAAGTACCCACTGCATTCGTTTCGTCATCAAAACACGGAGAACATTTACCTTCAAGCTTAGTATCCTCTGGTGGGACGTGTATGTGCCCTACCTCGTAATCATCTTCATTATCATAATAATATTCATCAAGTAACCCAGCTAACATTGTAGCTACTAAAAGTACCTGTTACAAAAAAATACAAAGAACTACTGTAGTAAGTAGTAGCATTGATCTTACGTACAATAATATCAATCTGAAATAGAAACATGCTACTCTATTCTTTTACCTTAATCCTGCTCAAAACTCTGTTACTTTTTATGGGATTTTTGGTGTCTGCACGTACATACATGCATTTTATAGATCAAAAGATCTCTGTGGATTGGAGAAGAAAATAAATCGGTTTTGCAACGTATGGATACCCCGCTTCGATTACCGTAATATTCATGATTTTAATTAATTATTTTTGTTTTGTAATGCACGCCCAAGATATTAAAATCGGTCCCATAAAGGGTGTGTTTGGCAACCCCAATTTAAGGAATTATTGAGGATAATAGGAGATTGAGATTCTAGTTTTTAGAATCTCTATCCCTCATAAAATAAGAATTCTTGTTTGGCATAAAAAATGTAATAGGGATTCTCAAAAAAATAATCCCCTAAAAGGAGAATCTTTTAAAACTAGCTTATTTAAAAAATCTTCATCCTTTACTGTTGAATTACTACATTACCCTTCTTATAATTAATAAAATTTTGGAGTTATTAAATGTCATGTCCTTTTTTGTCATTTTACGTTATAAGCTTCAGCTTCATCTACTTTATCAAACACTTATTAAATAACAAAAGCTCCAGCTCCAGCCCCAAACTTACATCTCCATCTTCAGCTCCAGCTCTAACTCCAGCTCCATCTCCTACTAATTTTGCCAAACACACCCAAAAGTTAATGACTGGTAATCGATCCCCTGATCATTGAACTTCCGTACCTTCATATTACGACACGTAGCATAACAAAAAATAAACAAATCATCACCATTATTTTAAGAATACTAGTCCAATGACCCGTGACTACACGGGTTTGATAAAAAATAATATTATAAGATTATTTGATAATGTTTATAACTTTAAGAATGCGGTTATAAGTTTGATGGTTATTAAATTTTGTAATAATATATTTTGTAGGCAATTTAGTAATGTATTGTAATAATATATTTTTATGTTTATGTTTATGCAGTCATTCAAAACCAAAGACAAAAAGAGTTGCGATTTATAATCAAAACATCCAATATTGAATATTTTCATCATCAGTATTATATAGAAGGGTACTTAAAGTAACACAATTAAGTTTCAACTGCGTTTGAAATCAGTTGAAATATTTTAAGACTTATTAGTTAACTGGAATCAATGAAATATTTTATGAAGCAATTTAACAATCATAAATCAGGAACATTGACATGGTGTTTCTGATCAATCCACCGACAAATTAGAGCTACATTCATACTATAAAGAAACAAAATCCCTAATAGATTAAATTGAATAACTATTTAACATTTCAATAACTATTAATCTTGTCATCTTTGTATCTTTATTTTCAATACCATGAACCATCTACAGTCAATCATTAAAACCTGAGAAATATCCATGACCAATATTGTAAGTATAGTAGTCACAAGAAACTTTGAAGTACCAAATCATAATCTAATAAAGTAACAAAATGAGCGGGTCAGTCTATACAATGTACATTTTCAGCAAAGCAACACATACAAACTCAAGCAAACCTAGGGATTTATATACGCTGACCTTGCATACTTATTTGCACCCATAAAACCTGATGCGTACAACTCAAGATTACCAGTGCAAAAAACGGAAAGTCAGAAACCTCATAATTTATGTTCAAAGGTAGCAGTTTATGAACCTATACTGTAATAACCCAATACAATTGCATATTTAGATACCCAAATTACATAATTGATTTTTGACAACCACAAGTTTACTTCTAGCAACAGTTTATGAACCACATTCTTAATACACGCATAACATTTCCATAATGCAGCCCTTTCGATTTGCATATGAAAGTGATTCATCTAATGAAAAAGAAAGAAACTTTGGGATCATCAAGCTTTTGTAAAGAACAAACATAGATCACACAACATTATGCAACCTATTACATATCCATAACCATATTGAATAGCAGGCAGCAAAATTATGAAGGAAAAAAAATCCCAATTTGATCTCACCTTCTATGTGAATCTGTAGCAAAATCCAACCTTGAAATAGAACACCCAAGTGTGAAAAAGTTGCATGTAACACCCCCAAATTTACGGTTTGGCAGAAACATACTTTGGGTGTTACTAATCAATAATCAAAGCACAAAGAGATATAGCAAACGACTCTATATGCGTCGTTTTGACAAAATATATTAATATACGAAATGTTTACAACATTTGAAGCTGTACATAGCTCGTGTTCGATTAAATGAGAGATTTCAGTACATAAGTACTTGTACAAAATATACTAATACAATAAAATCTCTAATGTCTGCATGCTGACTCGAGCTATAGAAATCCTGAGGCAGTCCAACTACTGCTGGGTACCTGTAATACATGCTAAAACGGGTCAGCTAACGCTGGTGAGCTCACAGGTTTGAATATCAAATAATAGTGTATGAACCGCAAGATTTAAACGTTGATTTGCATCCAGCAATTGATAATGATAATGTATACAACCATGAGCGCATAGTCTGAGCTTAACTCGAGGGTCAGGATCCACCTGAGCGTTTTTGCCTCCACGAGTGCCTAATCAACACTCGTCTTCCCAAATATTAGTACGTCCGTTTACCCGGTTAGTGCTTGCTAACCTGAACGAGGAGGGTCAATCCTATATGGTACCATATACTAATATTCACGCTACTTACGTATTACCAGACTATACTGACGGAGGACTTTGGTTTGATTAGTTGAAAACAACTCATGTAGTATATTGAAATATGTACTTGCGTTCACGTGTTAAAATAGAGCAATGTATTACACCCCTGAGTAAATCAGTAAAAAGAGGGGCCGTGAGACTCACCTGAGTCTTGAAGCGTTTAGTCAATAAACGTACGATGCTTAATCAAGCAGTGAGATGTCCGCAGACAGATAACCTGAGGGTGTCCACGACACGCGATGGTTATTAATATGAGTGGGTAGTTACAAAGACTACTTTTGTAGTTGATCGTTCAACTATAATGTCCAAATGACTACGATTTGTGATGCTGTGTAAACAGAGTCAAAGTTTAACTATTTATAAATGGAAATATCTTACTGACTATACACAACTCAGGCAAGAATACCTGGTCATAAGATAGTATAGCTTGATAAGTCCGAGTCGAACACAAGGAACGGATGTCAATATTAAATAAATTGGAAATTGATACAAATAATGAAAACTGTAAATATTAGGGGCGTTTTAGTTCCGATCGAACAATTGGCAAACAATTATGAAAAATTATTTATTAAATAAAACTTAAATAGAAAAATAACTAAATGATAAAATAATTAATTAAATAAAATATTTAATTCAAATGATAAAAGAAATGCATTTGCTTAGACTACTTTCCTTAGAATCTGGTTATCACTTTATTGAATTGCTAGAACATGAATTTTATTGCGATATAACTATTAAGACAATCCCCTTTCCGAGGTAGATTAATCTAACACAATTAAGAAAGACACATAGGTTGTTTTCAACACGCTAACAGTTCAATTTAACGTTGCCCACCGAATTATGTTCTAAATTAAACCTACGCCGTTTATGTGATTTACTCTTATAACTTGAATCAACAAAGTCTATAACTTATAGTTATCTTATTCATTAATGATTACTCTTGATTATTAACCCTAACCTGTCAAACTCAATCTATTCAGCAATAATTGCTAACCTCAATCAACAATTATCAATAATCTCTTATCCAAATGGAACTCAATCACAATCAATCAAGAAACCACGCTAGGTAATCAATAATAATCAATCAATAACTAAGGATCATCGAATAAACACATAAACATTCATAAAATCCAATGTAATTCGCAATTCAATAATCAAACCATCATCTAAATATCATCATCTAAACAAATGCAATAGAAATCTAGCCAATCATATTCTTAGGTGGTGTTTGGTTGAAGGATTTGAAATCCTAGGATTTCAAAATTCAAGGGATTTGAAATTCCAAGCAATTGAAATGCTGGGATTTGAAATCCTATCACTTGTTTGGTAGGTAATATATTCTAACAAAGGATTTTAAAGGTAATAATGGTACATGACGTTATTGCCCTTTGTTCACTTTTCTTGTAATTTCTTGCTTCTTGTACCATTATTCATGGCAACTACAGAGTAAAAGAGCTACTATCCAATTCGAATCCAACACTCAAAAAGGAAAAAAGGAAATAAATATGAGTGAGATGATTTCAAAGTGGAGCCTCCTACAATTTTAACTAGAACCCACCATCTCTATTCAATGTGTCCTTGATTAATCGAAGTATTTCCCCAAATTAATTTCGTAATTAACAGAGAATTGTAGATTAATTAAAAAAAAGGCAAGTTTAACTAACATGGAAACCGAAATTATAGCCAAGAAGTTGGGTATTAATTGATTGGAGTTACAGATCTAAATGAAAATAAGATGGATCAGATGAAAATTGGGGAAGAAACCTGTGCTTAAATCACAAATAAAACGGACACCTCACTTTGAATACGAGCAACTTAATCGACGGTAAAATCAGAAACAGCAGTGACGAATTTGGTATAAAAGATGATGTAATAAACAGAGCCACAGAGAAGGTGTAGTTCATGAAGAAAAGCAGGAAGGTTATTTCTGTCTAAAATCAACCTTTGACTTTCCCTCCCTTGTAGGATTCTAAATCCCTCACTAAATCAAAGTATTTAAAAATCCTGCGTACATGGGATTTCAAAATCCTTTGCATTTGAAATCCTCCAACCAAACATATTATTTCATGGGATTTTAAATACAAATCCCACCAAATCCCATCAAAACCTCCAACCAAACGCCCCCTTACAGAAAATCAGATCCATAAACATAACCGAAATCATAATCAAATGAAAAGGATTAAAGTATTCGAACCGAAAAACCGAAAGAATTATTGAACAATTGAAAGGGCTTCGATTCCTCTTCGTTTCTACCTTCAAAATGCTCCCGAAATGAGGGAAAAACCCCCTCTAATCGTCTCTGGTCGAATGGTTTTGATTTTTGTGAAGTTATGAAGTGAAAACCCTAAAATCGGACTAAAATAGCTGAAAAAGTCATCCATATGGCGTATGGATTCCATACGGCGTATGGATGTAAAAGCCCATCAGTCTCGGCCCGCGATTTCAAGTTTTGGCCCAGTTTTCAATCCATACGGCGTATGGACATCCATACGCCGTATGGATGCATTTTCAGAAAAAGTACCAAAAACGAAAGTTGTAGCCCTATGAGTTAGCTAAATTCTACAAGTTGAATCACCTCAATCGGAGTTCGTATGAAGAAGTTATGGCCAAAATACTAACAGCATGTCCGAAAACTCAGCTTTTACACTTTTCTTCATTTTCAGCTCATCTTTCATTCTCTTTCCGATTCGAGCTTCATTTACACTTATTCCAATCCAATATTGCCTATCTTCACTCTCTTAGCTTCTTTTCTTCGATCCAATCTTCTATTGTCCAATGTTTTATTCTTTTAGCAACTTTTCTTCCAAATAAGCTCGTTTTCCGTTTCTTTTCAATCCAAGCTCCAAATAAACTCCTAAATGCAAATATGAACGAAATAAGTATCTTATTCACACAAAATGCATTAGAAACCTATTAAATGAAGGGGTAATTAGTACTATAATTTAGTATATTTTGGCGTTTATCAAACATCCCCCACTTGAATCCTACTTGTCCTCAAGTAGACTATCAGTTAAAATCATGAACATGCAAAATATCATAACATAGGGACTTACAAACTAGCCAGCATTTCACAACCCAAATTTTACTCTTAAAACTAATTTTTCATTAAATCTAGCAATCAAGAAACTCTATCAGGAAACCAAATTCTTCACTAATTATTATTCGGCATAAAAGATAAATCACACGGATTACCGATATTGTTGTCCACCTAAACAATCTATATTACAGCCATTGAGCTTAACTCTTATTATTCTAGCAGGCTTTACCTTCGAATCCCAATAGCAAGATATCCTCATACAACTAACGCACCATAACTTTCCTCAATAAAGAAAATCTAAATTAAATCAATCATTTTTCAGGCCAAGACATTGGTGACAGGTCTGTACCTTAGTACAACAAAGCGACTTAACTTGGCCTTGGTTTATTCATTTATTCATTTTTTTTATTTTTTTTATTTTTCAAATAAATATACTGACGGAAACCAGGTCTGTACTTTCGTACAACAGAGGAGACAACACCCAGTATATTCCCAAATGATGACCATTAAGATTTCAGAATTGAGGGCTATAACATGCTACTATATAAGAATTAAGGCAACAGCCATACCTTACTAAAGATCCTCTCAGGCAAACCTACTTACTACATTAATTTATTCAATGGCTCAATAACTTTCATATAGATTGCCTATCGATACATCACATTATGAACTATCTCATATTTGCAATTTAAGATTTATTCATTCATTTGAATTCCCCGATTTTGTTACAAAATTAGCTAAACTTAAGAAAAATTAAAATTTTTAAAAGAAAAATTTATACTGAAAAATGACTAATACAGAATGCCCTTGAAAATGATATCTACCATTAAATGCAATTTGATAACTTAGGACAAGTGAACTTCTTTTCCCCATCCCCCACTTTAAAATATGCAATGTCCTCATTGCAAAAAGAAACATAATATTAGGGAATAGAAAAGAAGTGAAACAGAAAAACTCCCCTGATTAAGAAGAAAAATTCATGAATGAACTGGTTCTGAAATAAAATACAACAGCACACTTCCGTAGGCATCACGGTTGCATTTAGCGTATGCAACAAGCCTTTAAACCTCTCAGCATCCTGAGTGGACGAGTTGTAGTCTCGTGAGGGTTTCCAGGGAACACACCCACAAAGTTCAAACCTGCAAGCAAAAACAATAAAACAAAATAACAAAATAACGGGTTGTCTCCCGAAAGCGCTTTTGTTTAACACGTCGGTAAGCTCGACATCTTGCTCCACAACTTAACTCAATTTCATCTCCAAATCACGCTTGGAGTCCCTTGCATCACCATCGTATCTCTTCAAACGACTTCCATTAACCTTGAAAGTTTTTCCAGAATGACCTTGCAGATCAACAACACCAAAAGGATAAACCTTTTCAACTATAAAAGGTCCTGTCCAGCGTGTCTTCAACTTTCCAGGAAATAGATGCAGACGAGAACTGTATAGGAGAACCTTATCACCTTTTTCAAATAAACAATTTGATTTAAAGCGTGAATCATGCCATTTCTTGGTGCGCTCCATATATAGTCGAGCATTAACATAAGCATTCATCCCTAACACTTTCTTCAATTGTGCATTCGAAAAATGTGTTTCACTGTCACTGATCAAAACATTTGACGTTCCAAATCGTGAAAACAATCGCTTACGGAACTTCACCACAACCCATGCATCTTTTATAGGTAGTGCCTTTGCCTTCAGCATCTTTCGTGACGTGTAATTAGGTCTCTTATTCCCTCTAGTAGGACCATTGTGACAATGACTTAGAATTCGCGTTTCCGTTTTGATTGAGATTCCATTTGTCAAAATCGACTCTTCACTCTCCATTAACTTAATGCCTTCATTTCCTAAATCTTTCTCGCACGTTTTCTCGATCTCCATAGGCAATTTATCAAACTTGTCGATGTCATGGATTGTCGCGAGGCTTCCCTTCCATCCTTCAAGAATCATTGGGTCTAAATCTACGTCATCCTTCAAACTTTGCAAACTCTCGTCATCCTCAGATAATTCTCTCATGCTAGCAAAGTAACAAGTCTCATCCACTGATTCTGGATATTGCATAGATTCATTCACATTAAATACAACCTTCTCATCCCCCAATCTCATGGTTATTTTCCTATCAAAAACATCGATCAACGCTCTGGAAGTGGCTAAGAAGGGTCTACCTAGAATAATAGGCACCTTAGGATCCTCTACCATGTCAAGAATCACAAAGTCACAGGGAAACACAAACTTATCAACCTTGACTAAAACATTCTCAACCATCCCTCTGGGGTATTGAACAGAGTGATCAGCCAACTCGATGCACATTCGGATGGATTTAGGTTCTCCTAGCCCAAGTCTAGCGTACATAGTATAAGGCATAATAGATATGCTAGCCCCAAGATCCGCTAGTGCATTCGCAATGTCCAATTTACCAATTTTACAGGGTATAGTGATACTCCCTGGATCCTTCATTTTTGGTGGCAACTTGTTTTGCATCACGGCTGAGCATCGCTCATTCATCATTACTGTGGTTGCTTCTGCTAACTTGCTCTTATTAGTCAAGAGCTCCTTCAAGTATTTCACATACTTAGGCATTTGGGCAATGGCTTCCACAAACGGAATGTTGATGTGAAGCTGCTTCAGATTCTCTAGAAATTGATGATAATGAGCTTCATATTTTCCTCTCCTCATCAAAGCTGCTGGGTAAGGTGGTGGTGGCGCATGATCCTTCGCATATTGCTTATCCCTAGCAAATTGATCAGCTTTTGTGTCCACCCTTGACTTTTTGGCAACCTCAGCTTCCTTATCCTTTTCAGGCAAAAGCTTCGACACATGATTCTTTTGAAACTTAGGGTTTTCATGAACCTTTCCACTTCTGGTAGTCACAACCTTTGCGTGATCTCGTGGGTTGGTTTCGGTGCATCCTGGTAAAGTTCCCGGGACTCTCTGTTGGAGAACCTTAGCTATGTTGGAAATGGTCCCCTCAATTTGCTTGATCGCCGCTCCTTGATTCCGAACTAATGCTTCAATGGCGTCCATCCGCTGTCCAGACCTAGCAATAAATTTCTCGTTAGTGATCAAAAACTTCCCCATCATTTCTTCCAAATTGGGTTTTTTGTCAGGGAAGCTTGCCGAGGGTTGTTCCCTAGTGAAAAACTCTGGCTGAGTCTGGCTGAACTGGCGACCTCCTTCCTGGTATGGTCTTAGGAAAAATTCCCCTCTGTCTTGGCAGTAGGTTCCGTGAGTTTCCACATATTTAACTTCCTCTCTCATTCCTACAGAATTCATTTCGGGACAATCCTTGACTAAATGCGTTCCTCCACAGTTGTCACACCCTACTTGGATTGCATGGACAGTCTCGGCCACCTTTTTTATGTCTCTTCCCATGCTGTCCAGCTTGGCAGTTATGACGGCTAGTCCATCGTCATTGCTAATTGACCTCTTTCTCCTAGAGGAACCATCATCCCATAACCGAGAATGCTTTGCTTGGTCGCGAATAGCTGCTAAGGCGTCCCTAGGAATCTTCTTCGGGATATGTCCTTGAGCATCTAATTGCTGTCTTGTAGCACGATCCACTCCCCTGTAGAATATCATTATAATTTGCTGGTCGTTTAGGTCGTGCTGTGGACATTTATGCATCAAGTCCTGGTACCTTTCCCACGCTTGGTGCAGTGACTCGTCAAAGTCTTGCTTGAAGTTTCGAATCTCGTTGATCATCTTCGACGTTTTGGATGGCGGGCAGTACATCATTAGAAACTTTGTGCGGAGATCTTCCCATGTGGTGATGGATCCAGCTGGTTCATTAGTAATCCATCTTTTCGCGGCTCCCTTGAGTGTTCTTGGGAATATTCGGAGCATGACTTGATCGCATGTAACGTTAGGAATGCTGAACACATCCGCGATCTCCACTATTCTCTCCACGTGCTCGTTAGCATCTTCATTCTCATCTCCTTGAAACGAGTTTTCCCTAAGCTCCTTTAGGAATTGTCCCTTTATCTCGAACTCAACATTTTCTGCAATTGCGGGCCTCAATACTCCTGAGCCAAGGTCGCTACGCCTTCTGCTCGAATATTCCTCGAGAGTCATGTTGGAGATGTCGTCTGCCATTTCTAAATCTAGCTCCGATTGATCGATGGGTGGTTCAAATAGAGATCGTAAATATTCTCTAAAATCGTCCTCCAGATACGAATAGTAGAACAAGACTCTTAAATACAAAACAACTAAACAATTAATCCCTAAACACAAAATAATACAAATAGATAGGTAAACAAAATTAAATTAAAGCTAATAATTTACAGAAAACAAATTCCAATTTATCAAATTGAATCAAACCGCTCCCCGGCAGCGGCGCCAAAAACTTGATGCTGTGTAAACAGAGTCAAAGTTTAACTATTTATAAATGAAAATATCTTACTGACTATACACAACTCAGGCAAGAATACATGGTCATAAGATAGTATAGCTTGATAAGTCCGAGTCGAACACAAGGAACGGATGTCAATATTAAATAAATTGGAAATTGATACAAATAATGAAAACTGTAAATATTGGGGGCGTTTTAGTTCCGATCGAACAATTGGCAAACAATTATGAAAAATTATTTATTAAATAAAACTTAAATAGAAAAATAACTAAATGATAAAATAATTAATTAAATAAAATATTTAATTCAAATGATAAAAGAAATGCATTTGCTTAGACTACTTTCCTTAGAATCTGGTTATCACTTTATTGAATTGCTAGAACATGAATTTTATTGCGATATAACTATTAAGACAATCCCCTTTCCGAGGTAGATTAATCTAACACAATTAAGAAAGACACATAGGTTGTTTTCAACACGCTAACAGTTCAATTTAACGTTGCCCACCGAATTATGTTCTAAATTAAACCTACGCCGTTTATGTGATTTACTCTTATAACTTGAATCAACAAAGTCTATAACTTATAGTCATCTTATTCATTAATGATTACTCTTGATTATTAACCCTAACCTGTCAAACTCAATCTATTCAGCAATAATTGCTAACCTCAATCAACAATTATCAATAATCTCTTAACCAAATGGAACTCAATCACAATCAATCAAGAAACCACGCTAGGTAATCAATAATAATCAATCAATAACTAAGGATCATCGAATAAACACATAAACATTCATAAAATCCAATGTAATTCGCAATTCAATAATCAAACCATCATCTAAATATCATCATCTAAACAAATGCAATAGAAATCTAGCCAATCATATTCTTACAGAAAATCAGATCCATAAACATAACCGAAATCATAATCAAATGAAAAGGATTAAAGTATTCGAACCGAAAAACCGAAAGAATGATTGAACAATTGAAAGGGCTTCGATTCCTCTTCGTTTCTACCTTCAAAATGCTCCCGAAATGAGGGAAAAACCCCCTCTAATCGTCTCTGGTCGAATGGTTTTGGTTTTTGTGAAGTTATGAAGTGAAAACCCTAAAATCGGACTAAAATAGCTGAAAAAGTCATCCATACGGAGTATGGATTCCATACGGCGTATGGATGTAAAAGCCCATCAGTCTCGGCCCGCGATTTCAAGTTTTGGCCCAGTTTTCAATCCATACGGCGTATGGACATCCATACGCCGTATGGATGCATTTTCAGAAAAAGTACCAAAAACGAAAGTTGTAGCCCTCTGAGTTAGCTAAATTCTCCAAGTTGAATCACCTCAATCGGAGTTCGTATGAAGAAGTTATGGCCAAAATACTAACAGCATGTCCGAAAACTCAGCTTTTACACTTTTCTTCATTTTCAGCTCATCTTTCATTCTCTTTCCGATTCGAGCTTCATTTACACTTATTCCAATCCAATATTGCCTATCTTCACTCTCTTAGCTTCTTTTCTTCGATCCAATCTTCTATTGTCCAATGTTTTATTCTTTTAGCAACTTTTCTTCCAAATAAGCTCGTTTTCCGTTTCTTTTCAATCCAAGCTCCAAATAAACTCCTAAATGCAAATATGAACGAAATAAGTATCTTATTCACACAAAATGCATTAGAAACCTATTAAATGAAGGGGTAATTAGTACTATAATTTAGTACATTTTGGCGTTTATCAATTTGGTTGTTTGATTAACTTGTGTTTTGAAAACGTGTACGGCCCGTTGGTGATTAGTTGTAATGATAATCTCGCCTTTTATTATTATATTCGTGTGATTGTATACTTAACAAAGTACATATGTCTCATGTATAAGTTGTATCGTATCCGATTTGGTTGGTACAAAACGTTTCAAGACTTAGGAAAATAGTCTAACTTTTCTGTTTTTGGCGACACTTGTCTAGTGTCGCTATAGGCGACACTGGTCAGGCGACACTTAGTAAGTGTCGCTATAGGTGGCACTTGTTAGGCGACACTTGTAGAGTGTCGCTAGATTTCTGATTTTCAATAATTTGGCGACACTTGATTAGTGTCGCTACAGGCGACACTTCTAAATTTTTGGCGTCACTAAGGGAGTGTCGCTAAGACAAATCTGATTAAGTAATTCAGCGACACTTAAGTAGTGTCGCTATAGGGGCGACACTTAGCTAGTGTCGCTAGCACTGTTTTTGGCACACTAGCGACACTTCAAACTGTTCGCCGGAAATTGAACCTAAATCGAGTTTTCCGGACACCGATCGACTCAAGCTTTTTACCCAACCCATATTTGGACATTATGAACTTATAGGAACAACAAACAAGTGAAAATACTAAGAATCGAGAGGTTTCGGGATTTTGTCGGAAACTTACAAGTTCGCGCCGTGAAAAACCGAAAAGATAGGAATGTAGATCGTGAAGCCGTGGTTCTTTTCTTCCAAACGAGTGAAGTATGATGATGACTTTTAGTGGTAGTATTTTGCGATTTATGTGAAATGGTTGTGATGGTGAAACTTTGAGAGAAAAGAGAGTAAGAGAGAGAGAGAGGTGAAAGTGATAAATGAAAAAGGAAGAGAGGAGGTGGGGCGTTGGTGAAAGCCTCACCCCATTTTCAGTTCCCGCAATTGTGCTCCGTGCGGTGTTCGTTTTCCCGGTCGTTAAATCGTTAAATAATTATTTTATCCGTTTAAATATACGTTTTAAAATACAAATATTTATTCAATATCTTGTTGAAGTATTTTATTAAATACTTGATACTTGAGTTATAAATCATAACTTTAATTTATTTTGTTTTGTTTGTGCGTTTACCTTTTAATCGCGTAAATTTTATTTGTACGATACGAGTTTGCATTGAAATATTCTAAAAATAATATTTTTGGAATATACTAGCGTTATTAAATAATATTATATTATTTAATAGAATCGTTCACCAACGTCCGTATTTATTGATTCGAATTACATTCGAATTGAAAAGCGTATGATTTAATCAAATCGCATAATCGTATATATTCATCAATATATATTTTGATACATTAATCAGCCTAACACAGAACTAATTACATGTATTAAAATGATTAGGCACTAATTTAATAGTCCTAATTTGACGGGTGTCACATTGCAGCTGCACTCAACATTATGTAATTTGAAGCAATAAGATATGTCAATAATTAAAAAATTTTATGAATCCAAACAGAAAAAGGTTAAGCTTAGGAAAATATATATCATCATCACATAGTGCAAGAAGAAGGAAACATGTACAACTCCTCCTTTCGTTTATGGCTAAAAGCAGTTGAAAGAAGAATGCAAAACAGGATATCATTTGGAGGATTCTTCCTTGCAAGGTACTACATACGCTGATAGGCAAAATCCATAACTACCACTAATGTTACACTAACTTATCATAACTTATAGCTCTATATTATAAAATTACTCATCTTCGTATTCCCTTCTTACTAACATCAACTAATCAATTTCCAAAAATACAGTTTCAAATGGAAAATGCAAAACTGAAAACCAACAAACCAGCAGTTAAACCTCCTGCATCAGACCATGGTACAGAAGGTAATGCTGAAGCTGGTGCTGACAGGACCCGCGGAAGGAAATTTTAACTTTCTAAACAACTCCTTAATAAAGGCATTGTCATCTTTCAACAAAGTCACAACCTACCAAAAAATATATATGTCAGACAGGGAAACAACCAAGGTTCAATATTACACAAGTGAGATGTAATAATCTCACCATTCCATTATTCGAGTGGATTATGGAATTGAAGTTGGCATAGTACAGTTTATATCATATAAAATACATTGATTAGGTGAAATCATAGTCACACAATTCGCTGCATCCATGGCGAATTTCGAATTGGTTCGGTCGAACCCATTCAGGGTTCGAAAGCGTGTCCATTCGTTGTTGGTTCGCGAATTCAAAGCTAAAAATGACGAACCATATGGAGTGCATTCGGTGAATCTGTTCAGTCTTGGTTCAGCGAATTCAGAGTTCAAATTCACGATTCAATAGCGAATTCAGAGTTCAAGTTTGCTGGAGTTTTTTAATGGCGGAAATGGGTTAAGGGATGGTGAGGAAGACGATAGACACGTGTCTTGACTTTGGTGCAATTATTAGTGTTTTGTCATTATAACCCCTATCATTGTTTGAAAGTTCATTTTACACCCTATGCTTTATATTTTATGAATCTTGTACTCATTTTTTAAGGTTATTTCTTGATATTTCTTGTAGAAATTGGCAAATAAGATCGATAGGTACATTATAAAACTATACATTCGATCCTACAATATAATTTTGGGTTGGTATCCAAATTTTTAAGGAGATAAGTGTTTCCACTATAATTATATTGCAAAAAACTATTATACATGCCGGTGGAGGTTCATATGAGAACCAACTAAAAGTTGAGAACCTTGAGAACCACTACATTACATGCTTGTTCACATGTGATTTAACTTCATTCACATGTGAACATTGATTTAGGTTAGATTTGTAAAGAAAAAAATTAAAAAAATCCTAAATTATAGCGAAAAACACAAAAAACAAATATATGTTCACATTTGATGATAATGTGAACAAATCATGTAAAAAGTGTTTTAAGACGTGATTTTCGAATTTTTTTCTTTACCAATCTAACCTAAATCAATGTTCACATGTGAATGAAGTTAATCACATGTGAACAAACATGTAATCTAGTGGTTCTCAAGGTTCTCAACTTTTAGTTGGTTCTCATTTGAACTTAACCCTATACATGCCTTTGTTTTGTGACGTTTATTAACTTAAATTATAAAAGTTTCATTTTAATTTCAAAAACTCACAAGATTTTGCGACAAAAATAAGAATTAACACAAGAAGAGTCTCATTTACGTGGATTATCAATCATGAGTATTAGAAGTCTCTAAAAAATGTTCATTATGACAATTTTCGAACCTATTATTGTATGCTAACTTCGGGTACATCGTACCGGATCGTACCGATGCGATCCGAAATGAGCCTACCCTCCTTCGAACAGAATTTTAGGGACCTAGTGAATTGCGAATCTGTACCGCGAATTCGTACCGGAGCGAACCATGTATCATGTGACTATGCGTGAAATACCAAAAAAGATGGACTACGAACAACCCAAACCCAAAATGTTTTGGCTCCTACCCGAAACCCACTTGACTATGACCATTTCCCTACATAATACGTATAAAATAAAAATAGATACAAACAAACCTGAGAAGGAGTGTGGCCAGGAAGTTCACGTAATGGCCTGCTCTCAGCCAAGGGATGTTCAGCAGGTAGTTCATATACAATTTGATTCAGAACCTGAATATTTTCAAACTCTAGACATAAAAAAAATAGCATATTTATAACCACTGTATCAGCAAGTGACATATTACAACCTATGATCTGTCGTATATTATGGGAAAAAATTGGTCATATCCAACGACTCCAGCATAAACTAACAAAAACGAACCTATGCTTGGTGCCAAGCATGCAATCGTACACCAGTTGCATCATACATCACCTGCCACAAATTTCAATTTTATAAGAGATCAGAAGTCAGGACTCACAACACAACACAAATTTCATTCTCTTTTTACTTCATAATTAGCTTATACATAAGATATATTAAGGACACGGATCATACAATACATGCTAAAATGAATGTGATTGCAAAAGTTGAACTGCCAATGCCATCTTGTAAACCAACAGCAGTAGCAAGGGTAGTGACTGTTGCAGAATGGGATGAAGGCATACCACCAAACCCAATTAGTTACTTAAGATCCCATCGGTGTTCCCTATACCTGCACATCTACCACTTGAATATATGACTCGTAATACGTATCACGCTATCACTAACAAATAATCATAAAACCCAAAATGAGAATTATAAACATGCAAGTCGATGATTTTGGCGAGTCTCTGTCTCTTCCCATTCTAATCGCCGGTACCGAGATCTCTTTCTTCAACCTTTTGCGATTTACCCTTTTACCTTTAGCGAGTTCGGCGAGTCTTTTTCTCTTCCCATTCTAATCGCCGGCACCCAAACACAATTTTCTGAGTTTGGCGAGATCTACAGTGACGAATTGTTGACCGACGATTTGATTCACAACGATTTGACCGCCATTTTTGTTGGCCGACGATTAGGTTTTAGGGCTTTGTTTATTTGTGATGTGTAATCGGGTGGAAGCTGGTGGTTATATGTGGTGGTGGCAGCGGTGCTTGGGTGATAACCAAAAGTATTGACCAGCGGCAGTGGTGGTGCCGATTTATGGGTTTACTTTCTAAAAATTTGTCCGGTGAGATTTATGCTATGTTGTGAAAAAAGAGGGTTTGACTGGTTTATCCTAGTAATTTTCTCAGAAGAGAATTGAGAAAAAAGAGAAGATGAAAGGGGAATAGATGAATGGAGAATTCAAATGCTTTGATACATGAATCTTCCCTCTTAATTTTGAATTTCTTGAGAAAAAGAATCAATAAATTTGAATTCTTGGGAAAAGAAAGCGTGCAAAGAAAATGAGGTAGCTGCATGTCTAGAAAATTACACCAAAACTGATAACAAAAATAGTTATTTAATTAATTTAGTAATTAAAAGAAAATCAAAAAAAGGAGAAAAAAGAATACTAAAAGATTTCATATTAAGCTGCCAAGTAAGCAAGATGGTTATCTTAGAAGGTGCCAACTCAGCTTCATGACATCAGCGTCAACTCCCTTTTATTAGATAGGAAAGATATTAATAACTAGATGTAGGGTGTGTTCGGTAACAACTAGTTGGAGCTGGAGCTGGAGATTGTAGCTGGAGCTAGAGCTGAAGATTGTGGCTGGAGATGGAGCTGGAGATTACTTTTCAAGCTACTCAAAAGAGCTTCTCTAAAAAGGGATTCTATGAGATTCTCGAAGATTCTTTTTTCAATAACCCCTCGCTTAGTATATACAAAGATGTATTATAGTGGAGCATTATAGTTTCTTTTCTTAAAATAATATAATTTTGCATGATAATAATAATCCATTTTCTTTCCTTTTTATATTTGAAACAAAGAGTAGAGTTCAAATGAGTACATCAATTTTGAGTGAGAATAGGAGAATCAATCCCAACCACTCATTTTCATCAAATACCTATTTCCCCCACATTTTTGAAACTCAAATTTCTTACAAACGGTAAGTCGAAAAATCATGAAAATTGCACCATAAAATTCAGCGTTTTCTCCTCTTCGATTTTCCTTCCCTCAAGGCATACTTTTGACAACTTTATTTTTTTTCATTTTTTGGCGGGTTTACAAATTAGTAACACATGTGTTAGTGATTTGTTGTACATTTGATTTGTGGTTATGGTTAGGGTTTGGGGTTATGGTTTAGGGTTGAGGTTTTAGCAGGGTTTAGGGTTTAGTATGATTTAGGGTTTAGAGTTTTGTAAAGCGTTTAGGGTTTAGGGTTTGGGGTTTAGGGGTTAGGGTTGGGGGTTTGGGCACCAAACCCCCAACCCTAACCCATAAACCCTAAACGCAACACTTTAACACATGTGTTAGTAAATGTGAAACCCACCAAAAAAGATGAAGAAAAAAAAACTCGTCGAAAGTATGCTTTGAGGGTCGGCAAATCGAAGAGGAGAATACGTTGAATTTAATGGTGCAATTTTCATAATTTTCCGATTTGTCGTTTGTGAGATAATTGATGTTGGGGTAAATGAGTTTTGTACATTTGGAACATTCTATTTGTACATATGACACAATATCATTGTTCCCACAAACTTTTAAAAATTGACACATTACTATTTACTATGTAACTATTAAGATAGCATCACTAATAACTCGGACTTAGAATATCTACATGCATTCACATATGGTACTATGTATATTTTGACAATATCTTACTTACAAATCTTAACATCATCTTCACTTTTTTACTATTAAACATTGACGCCATATTTTTTTACGGAAAAAAGAAAATTTCGTTGTTGTATCTTCTTCGATTGTTTCTTATATTGGTTTCAATTTGATGATTATATACAACTGAAAGTGAATCGGGAATCTTAAGACTAATGACATTTTTTCTCTTTATATTTTGGATTAAAAAATGAACGCATCATCATAGTTACAATTAGTCAATTACGATCAAACACATATATAAAAAATGTCGATACTCAAAAATAAGAGATCGATGATAATACATAAAAAAAATCTTGTTTCCGTCAAGCATCTGTTAAAGATATCATACAATTTACATTATCGAAAATTAACATTAACCCTTTTAAAGTGGATCGCGCATAACCTATAAAGTCACTAGCATTGGTAAAAAAGTATTACATGCTCAAATGTAGAATAGTCTTTAAACATCGACAGAATCTTGACTAAGATAAGCTGATAAGCTATTGATTCATATAATTTGCATAAGATCATTTGCACCGGTAACTAAGGTTGTAGGAGGGTTGTGGGTGACAAATCACCATATGTTATCCACAACCTGGGAAGGGTAACATCCACCACATAAGATTGTGAAAAAATATGACTCAATAATTAATTTTGCTTAGGCTAAAAAGGAAGACTAAAAATTGAAAAAGAAATAAAAATAAATTGGGACAAACCTTTTGGCGTTCTTACTCCCGTGCTCCCATCCACAACGCCCTACCAACACGACCCCCACTGTGATTCTGGTGGCATCGTGGTGGCAAAACGATGCCACAACCCTTGCGTTCTAAAATGACTAACTAGTTATTTTTTAATCTTCAATCTCTCGTGTCTGTTACTCGTGTAAATCAATCTTTGTTCTTTATTATTTTTATGATTTACTCTCATCTCTTTGAGCTTATTGAAATGCAATTGTAAAGGTGTGAACATTACAAATACCAAACGGAATGAGAGTATGAAACAGTAAACTCGTGCAATTTAAATTGTGAAATACTAAAGCACATCATAAGGTTTAACAAGTACCAACAAGAACGGTAAATAGACTCAAACAAAACAAAAACCAATTAAAGCATCCACCAATAACACTCTTTAAGCTAATGCACTGACTACATGATATCTTCTCTGGGAACTTCAACCTCTTTCTCAGGTTAATAAAAGAACCTAGTTCTCGAATATCTTCTTGGGGTTAAAAGGCTTGTTACCGAATTGTTCGACAGCTCGTGAATACAACTCCTTATTTGCAAATGCGTGCTTCTTTAACTCCTCTGATTTTCCGAGGCTCTTCTCCATTTTAAAAACATCAAAATACGCCTGCAAAACAGGAGCAAACAATATAGCTAACTTCTTACCTTCTTTAACTTCATTCAACTCTTGTGCACTCAGCTCTTTCACTCCATATACTCGACCCATATTATGATACTTCCAAGGGTCAGCTGATATCTTTTCATAAACAGTCAGCAACTTTTTATCATCAAATCCTCCTGCTTTTTTTAGTCCATCCCACAATTTACCCTTTTTCAGCGAGCGTATTATTGCAACAGATATTGCAATTAAATGCTGTCCAGCAGGAGCTCCTGTCCTTCGTACTTGGAACGTCTTTGAGTATCTCGAAAGTGTTTTGGGATCTTTTAAAAACTCCATAGGACGCTTAACATCAATCCACGACAAAACACTACCAAATAGTGTATCACTGTCCATATAACTAGTTACCCATTTTACCATACACACTCTCGCAAGCTTCTCAACTCTCTTCACATATTCTTCACGGTCATCAGTGTTTTGATAACTAGTTCCATAGGCCCGAAAATAAAACTCAACCACAAGTGGAAGAAAACCGCACAATGTCCATGCAGTTTCAATGTGTTTATTGATCTCCTTACCATCTTGTGCAAAAATTTCCTTAAAATTAGAAGGTGCTGGCTTAACCATGGTTAACTTCTGGTTATCAAACCATCCAGAAATAAAAGCTTCCATTCGAAGCAGAGCCCATTTGATTGATTTATCATTGTCCCATCCAAAACCAAGAGCCTGAAGTTTAGCTAAAGCGTAAACTGCAGTAGCCGCAGGTTGACCAGGGTTATACTCATATAAGCCACCTCCTATGTTGCTGACTGGACATTTGGGTATAGTCCAGTTACTAGGTATAAGCATGTATTGGTTCCTTTGCAAAGTACCCAATGCATTTGTTTCATTATCGAAACAAGCAGAATATTTACCCTCAAACTTAACATTCTCAGGTGGGATGTGTATGTGCCCTACCTCATAATCATCATCTGCATCAACATCATCAGGCGGTATACCATGTATCATTGTAGCTTCTAAAAGTACCTGTAACAAGAAGATAAAGAAAACCTAGTTGATGACAGCATTGATGCAGGAATCTTTCAGTAATAGTTGTTATGCTAAACTACTATTTGTCACACCATTTCTTTTTTAACCAACAAAGTATATATTTGATCGATAAATTATAAACCTAATTGTTGACGGGTGTTACGTACACTAATACCTGAACTAAAACCATAGTGCAACAAACGCTACTTACACAAATAGGATCCAATGACGGTGGTGGGTTCAACGGGGCAATACCGGCCCTACGAAGAATCATTATTGCTCGCATTTTATTGGCTATTTCAGCCAAATCATCTGGAACCGGATAATCATCTTCCAAGATTCTCTCCATATCACCAGCAGTCACACCTCCAGTATTCTTGAAGATCCTGGTCCAGATATTACCAGGTACCTCTTCACTCTTCACCATCCTGCCAAACTACAACTCTCAGTTAACAGTTTGAAATACTTTTATAAAATTGTATTCTTTTTTACTTGGTATAAAAAATAAAATGAACGAAGAAAAAATCATAATGGTTTATGCAAAATATAAGTAAGTGTTTGTTATTCGTTTACCTTGATCACGCTGAAAAGTGAAAACAGAGACCAAACAAACACGACTTGTTCACAGTAAAAATATCTATGGGGTTTTAGTGTCTGCAAGTACGTACAAGCATTTATAGATCAAGATAGTGGATTGTAGAGGAAGACGAATAGGTGTTGCAACGTATGAAAACCGCTTCGATTACGGTAAAAGTGACGGCCTCCTTTCATCCCTTTCATCAATTTTTATTTTCCGTTTTGAAATGCACAGTTGCACACCTAGAATATTACGGAGTACTCCACTTAGTTTTTTTAACTCGGTCCCTTGAAAATAATTTAGTGCTAATAGATCCCCTGACCATTGAACTTCTGTTTTATTTACCACCAACCCATCATCATTTTCAGATTTTGTTAAGTTTAGTTGTACTTTGTACACTTTGCACTTGTACCGAAGTAGTAATATACTGTTTATTGTATATTGTGTGTAGTGTATTGTGTATATAAGTGTGACAACGGCAAAATTAGGACTATAAATAGTGCCTAATCAATGTGTAATTACGGGTATTTAGTTATAAATATTAGACTAAATATGTGCGGTCATTTATATATTATATAAATACACGCGAATACAATTCGTTAAAATCGTACAAAGTTCGAGTCAGATCAATAATCGACCAAAAACAAATACAATCATTTGTGATACAAAGTTCAGAATGAACGCGAAAATATTTTTAAATAATTATTTATTTGAAAGTATTATGTGAACAAAGAAAATTAAAAATAAACAAAAACATTTATACGTTTTATACAAAACGTATCGTACGCGACAAAAATATATAAAACAAGTTCGACAACTAAAATAATCAAAATTTATATTTTTATAAACTTCAAATAAGTATTTGGAATAATACTTCAGAATAAATTTACAAATATTAAATATATATTTAAAATAATTGCACCCCGTACACGAAATTAACGGGTTAAATACCTACAATATTATTACAACTAAAAATATCTGGGGACACACTACTATACTCGACCATACTCCCCTTTGAAAAATTTGAGCCCGTATCATTTTATATACTCCCTCTCCATTTCTCAGTACACCTACACACCCACACCAATAATTCATTTCCGTTCTTCGAACGGAAGGAAGCAGCAGCAGAGGCAAAACTTAGCCTCTTCATCTTCACCACCATTCTTAAATTATTAACATCATCATCTTTTGGTTCATCATCTTCATCATCACCTGATCATCATCATCTTCCAGCTCCATCATCATCATTTTAAAACCACTTTGAGGAATTTTCTCCATTTCATTTCTTTCATAAATTTTGTTATTACATCATATATATATACTTAGATGATTATGAAAGATTGAACATGAAATTTAAGTAAAATGTAATTTGTAATTTGTTGGTGATGATAATACGGAACAAAAATTTAGTCTGACATAAAATGGGGGAAATGATACGAGTAAAAATTAAGATTTAACATCACTTGAGAAAGCTTGTATAATGTTAGCAAACAACATATGTAAATTAATAGACTAAAAATCGAAACAAAAACTTAGAAAAATATGATCGAAAACAAAGACACAGATTGAATCGCAGTACAGGGGAACCATACCCGAACGGCTGAGTTGAGACACCCGATCGGGTGAAAGCCCCTAGCCGATCGGGTATGAAGTGATACCCGAATGGGTATACTAAGTTTACCCGAATGGGTAAGTTAAATATACCGAACGGGTGGCTTCCATTTTTAGTTACTTACTCAATATAGAAATTTCTATTTATAGTAAGTCATATTTTATTAATTATCTAATATTATTATAACTAACACTAATATTATTATTATTACAATTAAATTATATATATATATACACACAACGACAAATAATATAGGTATATATATATGTACACATGGAATAAAATTCAAATTTATGTATTTATACATATGTTACGTACTAAAATGTATATATATATATATATATATATATATATATATATATATATATATATATATATATATATATTTATACGACGACTTTATCTATATATATGTGTATATATGCAACGAACCTGAACGATATATATATATATATATATATGGATATACATACGCATAATAAATGACACAACTCGAGAAATACAAATGTTTTCAATTCAAGAAACATTAATGATTTTCAGAATATCATCACCAACGAATTGTACACTTTTCAACTCAAACGATCTTTCAAAACAATCAAATCATTAACATAATTTTAAGTACTTATGTTAATATATCTCTGCGTTTAGGACGTTAGAGGTTACTGGTTCTGAGAACCTTCTTACTTGATTTCTGCTTTACATTGCTCGGTGACTCAGGTGAGTCTCACAGCCCCATTTTTATTGTTTTACTGTTTTAAACTCGGGGTGAGATGCAACACTTAATTGTTTTCGTGATCACAAGTATTCGGTTAGTTAATTTGACTATTTAATTCAGTTATTAGATTCGGTTATCTATCTCGGTTATTAAATTCGATAAATACATGAGTTATTTTAATTCGGGAAAAGACCTCATCGCGACATGGTTCGTTAACTTCAAGGGCGCGATTACTAAATGATAGATCTATCATGGGAGTGACGTCCCCATCCGGGTTACTAGCTACAACCACGTCAAACGGGCACTTTAGTAGTTGTTTATAGGTGTTTCGACACCTCTGGGAGGCAAAATTCGGGTTAGGCTTCGAACCATGGGCTCATGCTATGTCGGTTATGTCGGATAGTGGATAATATCGGTATATTAAATCGGAAACCTTAATTGGTTTATCATTAATTCGGTTATAAATCATCGGATAAATATTGTGTATTACATCATGTTTTACTTTAAACCTGTGAGATTCACCAGCTTTTTAGCTGACCCTTTTAGTGTTGTATTCTCAGGTGCTCAGCAATATTAGGGTTACCCGCAGGATATGCTAGCTAGTACAAGTCGCATGCATTATACACTTATGAAGATTTTCTAGCATTATCTTTTGTAAAACGGTTATGTATTTAAATCTTTGGGATCTAAATATGCGAACTCATTAATGATGTAACTTATGACTTAAACGGTGTACTACTTTTGTAATATATATATATATATATATATATATATATATATATATATTGTGACACCCCCAAATTTGATGATTTGCGGAAGCTCGATTTGGGTGTCACTAATCAATATACAAAGCACATAAGATAATAATGAACGACCACTATATGCGTCGTTTTAAACTTGCATTAATAAAGTAAATGTTTACATCAAAATAATGTTACATTAGCTCGGTTCCTGAAATTGAGAGATTACATGGCATAATTACTTTTACAAAATATAATAATGCAATCAAATCTCTAGTGGTATGTATGCTGACTCGAGCTAATAGTCCCGGCCTGTGCAGTCCACCTACTGCTGGATACCTGTGATATATACTAAAATGGGTCAGCGAAAACGCTGGTGAGCTCACAGGTTTGTATGTCAATGTATAGTTGTAAGAACCGCAAGATTTATATTGAATTTAAAATGCAATTAAGCAAAATAAAAGTTATACAATCCATGAGCACATAGTCTGAGCTTAACTTGAGCGCTAGGTCCAATTAAGGAAACCTAACTGATTTGCCTCCTACGAGTGTCTAATCCACACTCGTCTTCCCAAATGCTAATACATCCGTTTGACCGGTTAGTGCGTGCTAACCCGGATGAGGATTGTCAATCCCATATGATATCATATACTAACATTCACGCTAAAATATTAGAGACTATGCTATAGAGGACTTTAAATTGATTAGCTTGAAACTCATGTAGTATTTGAAAGTTGGCACTTGCGTTCTACTTGTAAAACAAAACAGAGCAGTAATATCACACCCCTAGTTGTAAAATAGTGAAAATGGGGCCATGAAACTCACCTGAGCCTTGAGTGTTTATTGAAATAAACTTGAATTGATTAGATGTGATGTGTTGTCCGAAGACTTGTAACCTGAAGGTGTCCATGACACGCGATGGTTATTAATTGATTAGGTATCTCGAAAGACTACCTTTGTAGTTGTTTGTCCAAATTACCCCGATTTGGTTGATTGCCTTGTCCAAATTACTAAGATTTGGTTGATTGATTTTAGTATTTGAAAACGTGTACGGCCCGTTGGTGACGGATTTGTTATAATAATCTCAACTATTATTATTTTGATTTCGTAGCGTTTTACTTGAAAAATGTGTTTTGATTGTGTTTTAGAAGCCGTTACGGAATCTAAGTACGGGGGTCCGGGGGCAGCGCCCCTGGTTAGCGGGGTCCAAGGGGCGGCAGCCCCTGGCGGGGTCCAAGGGGCAGAGCCCCTGGCTGGGGTCGAGCTGCCAGGTCAGCTTGGAAAATTTTTATTTCTACTATATTGCTTTAAGGAAAAACGCATCTGGACTTGAATTTGGGTGAAATCAAGTGATAAAATTTAGGGTCTCGACACTTAGTAAAAATATGTGTTTTCTAGTTTCTGTTTTGTGCGACGTTGGGTGCGACGTTGGGTGCGACGTCGCAGGCCCTGACTGCGACGTTGAGCATGGCGTCGCTATGTGCGACTTTCGCAATTTAATGCGACGTTGTGGGTGGCGTCGCTATACGCGACGTCGCAATTTAATGCGACTTTGTGACTGACGTCGCATCATGCGACGTCACGAGGGGTTTTGCGACGTTGAAGCTGACGTCGCATAAATCTGGGTCCAAATGCGACGTTACGGTCTGATGGCCGGAAAATGTGTCGAAAACGAGTTTTCCGATTTCCTTTCGGTCCAAATCTTTTACCCAACCCTTATAGGGACATATTAAGCTTATACAAACAATAATATATGAAAAGTAAGTAAAATCGAGAGATTTCGTCATTTGTCGGAAACTTACAAAGTGTTGAAATGAAAATCCGGAAAGATAGGAATGTAGATCGTCGCGTGGTGTATCTTTTATTCCAAAAGAGCTTGAAGATTCGAGGTCGTTTAGTGTGTTTATTTTGTGATTTTGATGGTGATGATAATGGTGGTGGTGGTGGTTGATTAGAGAGAAAAAGAAAGAAGGAAAGAGAAGAAAGAAAAGATAAATGAAGAAAAAAAGAGAAAGATGGTGGTGGTTAAAGTCCCCACCATTTTTCAGTCCGTGCACTGCGCCCCGTGCGGTGTTCGTTTTCCCGATCGTTTAGACATTGAATATTTATTTTATACATTTAAATGTCCGTTTTAAATTACAAGTCATTATAAACTATTTTTATTGTAATATCTTACCAAATATCTATTTATGGTATTTAAAATGAAATTTGTTTTATTTATTTGCACGTTTGTATTTTAATTGTATACATGTTATTTATACAATACGAATTGACTACGAAATATTATAACAAATAATATTCTGGATAAAATTGAGTTATTCAATAATATTTGTATAGCTTAATAAAATTGTTCACCAACGTCCGTATTTAATTGAACCGAATTACATTCGATTTGTAACTTGTACGATTTAATCAAATCGCGTAATTGTGTAGATATATATTCAACAATATATATAATAATCGATACATTAATTAGCCTAACACAGAACTAATTACATGTATTAAAACTTGATTAGGCACTAATTACTAGTCCTAATTTGACGGGTGTCACATATATATATAAACGTCTCATGTAGAGTCGTTTGCTTGTACCTTTGCGCTTGATTATTGATTAGTCGCACCCAACCGCTTCCGTAAATCATGAAATTGGGGGTGTGACAATAAGTTTTATGGAGTACTAGTTTATTGACCCGTGTATACAAAATCCTAATACAAATCATCCAAAATTTACCAAGATGTCACTCCCCATGTTTGTTAACATTAAGAAGAAAAAAACGAATTTGAAGATGGAATTTGAAATTGGTATCAATGAGGAAGAAGAGGGAGATGAAAGCATACCTGGTTGATGTATGTGTTTTGTGTGGGTTTTATTTACTTATGTCGGAGGATATGTGTCTAATTTGAATTTAATTTGAATTCTTGATTATAGCAACACCAATAAAAAAATAGGCGTGAAATGAGATATTCAAGAAGCAAGCCTGGCGCAATTACCCATATTATTGGGTGTCCAGTAACTCACAAAACTAAGCAATATTTCATTAGATTTAATTTAATTCAATTAATTTTAAAAAACTCAAAATTACCACAAAATTCCTTGCACTACATAGGTTCACATCATCAAAATATCAACTTAAGATTGTGCCAAGTAAGCTTCATGACATCAGCTTCACTTGCCTTTATTATATAATATAAATATAGATTTTCTCAAAAAAAAAATACAAAACAAATAATAAAATTACATATAATAGCGCTTGAATATTTTAAATCGAGGAAGAAAACCCAACTAGGACATCCAAATTAAATCCAGTTATTCCCAAATTTAGCCAAAAAAAAACATGTAATTGAGTTATTAATAATATGAAAATGAAAATCTGTAAGAAACAATATATGAGTTATGTAACACCCCGAATTTCAGGTTATTAATTTCGTACGCGAATATATAATTATTATTTAAATAATAAGATACAATAGAAAATGTAAATGATTTATCAGTTCTAGACTATAAGAATTAAAGAAATGAAAATTAATGCACAGATATATGTGTAAGTCGGCTGGGATTTTGTTTATTACGTTCTAAAACATTCCAGTGTCACTAAGAGAAGCTGAGAAAAATCGCAGGAACACAACCAACTCTCTAAACTCAATTCCAATTCATGATTCAAGCTTAAATCCTTGAATTAACATCTTCTATAATCTTCTTCTTCCTTCCTCTAACTATTGTAAGTAAGTTTCTTCAATTCCTTAACCTAGTTATGGGGTTTTCATGGGTTTTATAGAATTGGTGATTATAATACGAAATTAGGGTTTCAAATTAATGAAGTTAGTGTTTATTAGTGTTATGAAGCTTGTATGTAATTATAAAACAACCTAAAAGTGAAGAAATTGTTGTAAGTATTCTTGAGTAAACATAAGGGTTTTAGCTAAATTCTTATAGATTGATTCTAATTAACTAGCGATGTTAATTATAGTGTTAATATAGTGTTTACATGATGTTTCAATAAGAATAGAATCAAAAAGTAGCAAGAAATTGATAGGAAGAATTATGTTCATAAAAGTGAAAGTGTTGATTATGATTATGATTATGATTATGATTATGATGATAGAACAAATGATTATGTTAGTTGATGAATAGAAAAGAGGTTTAATCAAAGTGGGGGAGAAATCGTATGGATTAGTAGTTTAAATTGTTGATTCTTAGTGTTAAAAGTGTTGTTATGTGTTATATGTTTGGTGTTAAAGTATTGGAAGTACCATCATTGACTACGTGTGGTAAATCATCGGTGGAAGACCAAGGTGAGTATTATAGGGACTAATTGATAATGGTTGTATGTGTTTCCGGATTGCTTCTGAAACACCCCGAAAACGTACCATTTTTTTTTTTTAAAACATATTGTTTCTTTCTTTTCATGTTATTACTTACAGACTTTTATTTCACATTCATTCTATCCCTTGTTACATTTAACTTAGAAGCTAAAACAAATATTTTCTGAAATCCTGCTGAATCCGCCGTATTCCCTGGAATACGACCGGATTCAATTGAATACGACCGTATTCCAACGAATACGCCGTATTCCCGAGAAATTCAAGCTCAACTCGGTGACAGAACTGAAACTAAGGAATACGTTATTAAATACGGTTGGGAATACGCCGTATTTCCATGAATACGACCGTATTCCTATGAATACGACCGGATTCATCCAGTTCCAGCAGCCTGCACATTTTATGACAAAAACTCGAACTTTAAACTTGCATAACTTTTAAACGACAACTCCTGGTGACCTGAAATTTTGCAGGCAACTTTATATGATCAAAATGAAGACTTCCCTTTTTGCACTTTTTCAAATTTCGCGATAATTCTCATTTTGACCCGTTAACTCATTTTCGACACTTTTTCATCAAAAATCTTAACACTTCATATTACAAACCACATCAAATCTGACCTCAAGCTTTTGACCATAATTTCAATACTACATTTAGGAATTAGGAGCATAATTACATTTGACTTTTACCAAAGGTAACCCATTTTAACTCTTTATACTATTGGTCGCCCATTTGGGCACCAAACGACCCGATTGGGTCTTTAACCATATTGACCCATCTCTTTTGGTCAAACCACATTCAATTGACTAATCTAAGTCCAATTAACTCATAAACATCAACCTTTAACCATTATACTCATAAAAGGCACATTTCATGTTTATGTCAAACTTTTATACATTCATTACTAATTCAAACTTTAAACATACAAGTCTCACTACCTTGACCTCAACTCTGACTTTGACTTTAACTTTGACCACAGAGTTGACTTTTCTCAAAACATCACATATACTATAAGTGAGACTACATAATATTTCCAAAATATCAAACAACAAGTCTTAAACTTTACAACGGGGGTGTACATATCACGAGCATGATTAAGAGGGATTAGCTTGTTACCCAAAACCATGCAACAAGCTCCACCAAAAGCTTTTAAACGTGTCCCTTGCCCAAGTCCCCTCTATTGACACTTGGCTCACCTGAAAACGTTTGAACATAACACGTAAGCTAATGCTTAGTAAGTAATGGAATCTTTTACATAAACATAAACATAACATCACATTAAGGATCCTTAAACATCATCATGCTAACTACTACTAGTTAACATTTATACCAAGCTAATGGTCATGATCCATTACTTGGAAAACCATCAAGCTAATGGCTCACCCATTACTTGATTCCACATTCATATCCATCTACTTACCTTTATCTTGACTAAGCAATATACTTGAACTAACTTCAATTCACTTCTTTCTCTTGATCACCTATACAATTAAATACATAGCATGATCAATTAACATAACACCTTACTTTCTTAATCTTAATCTCATAACTAGGTGTTACTCACTAACACCTATCATACACCACTAGTGTTCCATAATTAGGCTTTATAATCACATGTAATTGGGTAAACATCACTTTCATAATCATAATCATCACTAATTCATCTAAATTCTTAAATTCTCATAAACTCATAATCTATCAAAACCCAATTACATATAAACATAACTTATTTAACTAATTTAACATAAACTAAACATAGAAACTAACTTACTAACACTCATGGAACACTAATTCATCAAATTAATTACCATACATGATCTTTCCATCATCTAGGGTTTATAGAAACTTAAACCCTAACTTAAATTGAGCAACTAGAGAAACAATACATACCTTGGAGATGTTCAATTCGAATTTATAAGCTCTAATTCACTCAATTTCTTGGTTAATTTCTGATTTCTCTTGTTTTCTTGTTTTCCCTCCAAACCTCACGCACACATACATACATATGATAAATCTGGAACATTTCTGAATGTAGGAGATAAGTATTACCATTTTTACACTTTAACCCCCTGCACTTTCCTTCTTTACATATCTAACCCCTCTAACGACTTTTCTTTTAATTGGTTAGTCCTTCTAACCAAATTCTAAACTTTTCGTTACTTTAAACATTTAATATATAAAATACATATAAAACTGAAACGTAAACGTATATTAAACTATAAAAACTTACGTATTTTAGGGGTGTTACAGCTTCCGATCAAGAGTATCATACAACCATGTGGATGTTATATGCAATTTATGTATCTTAATGGTAATGGTTGAAATATATGTGTCGCACCCCCCGAAACATGTGGCAGTGGAAGTATGAGGTGTCACGGGGCTACGGCTAAATCAAATATCATCACACAAAGATTACAAAATATGACCTCCATATGAGACGTTTTAATAAAAAAATACATTTCATAAATAAAACGGTTACAAATGTTATATCAAAACATTGGAGTTCGCATTAAAAGTGTAGAGATTTCTAATACATAAATCTTGATACAAAATATCATAATGCAATCTAATCTCTTGTTGTTTGTGAAAACATACGACTCGAGCTAATGCTTTCCAAAAGCATCCTACTGCCTTGTTTCCTGTGGGTAGTCCTACTACGTCTGTGAACCTGTGAAATACATGTTAAAAGGTCAACATAAAGTTAGTGAGTTCATAGGTTTACGCAGTTAAAATCGTAGTATGAACCACAAGATTTCATAGTTATCAAAGTAGCACGAATGCCAAAGTAAATCGTAGTATACTATTGCCATGAGCTCATAGTCCGAAGCTTAACCGTAGTTGTTTACCCCCAGTGAGTGTATAACCAGTACACTCGGTTGTACGAAATATTAAGCATCCGTATAGTGGTTAGAGCGACTAACCCGGATGGCGGATTGTCAGGTCCCGATAGATCTATCCATAATGTTCGCGCTTAGTATTAACGTACTATGATATTTGTTAGGGGCCATCATAGTTTGGTTTAGTTACTCATGCAATCAGTATAAGAGTTTTCGTTACTTGCGTTCATATGTAAAACAGTTTATAAACAGAGCATGTATTCTCACCCCAAAGTAAAAAGCAGTAAAAAGTGGGGCTATGAAACTCACATTAGGTTTGCAAGTAGCAAGCAAATATCAATTAAGCAAGCAAGCCGGTGGGCAACCTTCTAACGTCCTAAACGTATAAGGTTGTGTATGTAGATGTCTCATGAGACCATCTATGGCGATTGTATATGTGGGGGTCAATCTCCAGTTAAGCCAATCGCGTAGGTGGAGGGTTAATGTCCACCTAAAGCTAGTTCATCAACTAGTATGTCCAAATAAGTTGTTCAAGTTAGTTTATTAAAAACATGTACGACCCGTTGGTGAAAGTTTGTAATAATAATTCATTTAGACATTATTATTAAGTTTGTTTTGTTGTATACTATACATCAGTACATATTGTGTGTTGCTAACGGATTATTTAGTTCGTAAAAACATTAAACCGTAGGTCAAAGTTGGTCAAACCTGGTCAAAGTTGGTCAACCTGGTCAAAGTTGGTCAAACTGGTCAAAGTTGGTCAAACTGTTCAAAGTTGGTCAAAGTGGTCAAACCTGGTCAAAATTGGTCAAACCTGGTCAAACTGGACAAAGTTGGTCAAACCTGGTCAAACTGGTCAACTTTATGAGTCACTTCTCAATTTTATGAGTCACTTCCCAATCCAAGTGTTCTAAGTGTCGGTTTCTAATTCGGGAAACTTTCTAAGTTTAGTTTTAGGTCCAAGTTACTAAGTAAGTCACCCAAACCCATTTTTGTTACCACTTTCCAAAAATAGTATGTTTTGTCATTTTTAGAAACCGAGCCGTTTTTATTGACTTGGTCAAACCTACCCGGTTTGACCCGAAACTTTTACCCAACCCATATATCAGTTTATAGAGTCCATAAAATTTGTCGGTTCTTGTCGGAGTTCACCCAAATTGTCGGTTTTTAACATGCAACTTAAGACTTCAAGATTTCATATTTTCGACTTTTGTCGGTTTGGTTCGCCGTCAGATTTCTACCATTTCTAGTCCACATCAAGTCTCACAAATTTTACCAACTGATCATCAAGGTTTTTGGTCTAATATTTAAATTTTACAGCAATTATAGTGTCCATTTACATAGGTAATTAATTTCGCGAAGGAGCCGAACTCGGTTTTCGAATAAGTGCAGACCAGACTCAAAGATGGGTTTATTCATAAAAATCCGTACATATCAGGAAAAAGTGTAAAACACAAAAGTTGTAGCTCTTTTTAATATGCAACTTTTAAAAAAAAATCGTTATCTAATTCATCCTGGAACTCCAGATATGACCATTTTTGTAACCTGTGTTTTCTGGGACAGATTATGTATGTTCATGTTCATTGTATAAAAACGATTTTTAACCATAGTTTTGGACATAATCAACTTAGATGAACTATAAATCATCAAAATCAGTAGCATGCAAGAAGATTAATGAAAGGTTCATATGGTTCATACCAAGAAAATGATGAAGAAAGGAAGATGGTGGTGATGATGCTCTTGTTCTTTTGAATGATCCTTGCAAATGTTGAACATGATAATGGTGGATTAGGGTGGTGAGTAGGGGTGTCACTTTTATCCGAATCCGAATAATCTATCCGATCCAATCCAATTTAGGTTAAATGGACAGGATTATACGGCTTACGAATTGCTTAAACGGATTATGGATTGCTTAAATGGATTACACGGATAGGATAACGGATCAAAATCAAAATGTTTGGATATATCCGAATAATCCGAATAAGGATTATGTAATATAATATATTTTTGATAATATATTACTACTTAATATTTACCATATAAGAATTAATTACAAATAAAAACTTTTATTACACTATATACTACTTCATAATAGTTTTGTACCATCTAGAAGTTTATTTGATTTAGAAACTACGAATCTGTTTTGGATTAAGTTGTATGTTAGAAGTTGAAATTGGAGTTTAAATGTTATAATATGATCTATCGTTACGTATTATGTGTGTTTATATAATTGTTTTAAACGTAAAATTAGTCTTACTTGATATCACACACTCAAGTTGAGCTTATTCGGATGAATCCATTTAATCCGAACACCAATCCGAAACTGTTTAATCCGTATTCGATTGATCTGTTTCTTATTTGGATTAGATTAAGGATCAACTTGAGATTGTCAAAATCCGAATAATCCGAACCGAATAATCCAAAATCCATATAATCCGTCCGAATAACACCCCTAGTGGTGAGTGGTGGTTTTGTGATGGTGTAGGGGCTGGAAAATCTCCAGCAAATTGAGAGAAAATGATGGAGATTAATTGAGAGGAAGTGTGTAAAATGAACCAAGTGTATGTGGGTATGAGAGGAGTAAGTGGTGAAGTCAAATGATGTGTTTGCATGCAACAATAGAGGTGGAAGAGGGGTGGCACATGGGGGGCAGGTTTTTGGGGTCCCCATTTGGGGGTGGAGAGTTTTCAAGCTTTAATTCCAGACTGTATTGCGTTCTGTGGTTGTTTACTCGTTATTCGGTTAATTCGTTAAATCGCGTAACGTTTTCTTGCGTCGTTTTAATTCACGATATATTTTGGATAAATTTTCATTGAAATTTTGTTAAAATACTTTATTTTGAGTTGTCAAAATATTTATTGATGTTTGTTTGGTTGCCGAATTCGATTCGCACGTTTTTACTGTGTTTGTTACGTTTTAGTTAAAACGTCTAGGTTTTTCATGTATTATTTTAACAAAATAATAAATAATGATAAATAACTTCTAAAAATATATTAAAGTTATTTATCGAAATGTTTTCACCAACGTCGTATAGTTTGTCGGTTGTTTTGCGTAATTACAACTAATTACGTAAGCGTAATATAAAACAATTACGTAGGTGTATATTCACAATAATATACAAATAGTTACAAGTAATTACAAGTATTTAGCCTAAATCACATCTAAATACACGTAATTAGGGTTTCGGTTACATCTAAATACACGTAATTAGGGTTTCGGTTAAGTTTAAAAGTTAACCTAAATTGCCGGGTGTCACATTCTCCCCCTGTTAGGAGAATTTCGTCCCGAAATTTGCTCGTAGTCATAGTTTGTGTGGAATCTAGAGAAAATGTTAATAATTCTAACGTTTAACTAAGTCCACGAAAGGAAAGTTCGTTGTTGTGATGCAACGCATCCATTTGTATACGTTTGGAGAATTATCTCCGTGTACTATTAGTAGGACAAATATTCCTAGATAGTCAGTCGTAGTAAGGTCATTTGCTATAAAGTTGGTAGTAGTAGGAAAACATTCTTATGTTGTTCGTAGTAGGAAAACATTCCTATGTTGTTCGTAGTAGGAAAACATTCCTATATGGTTCGTAGTTCGTGTGAGTGTGAACAGTTAGTGGATTAAATCCAATATAAATTGCTGGAAACGCATTTCCCATATGTATAACCGTTAAGAGACCTGCAATTGGTCTAATGTAATGTAAAAGTCGTTAGAAAAAGTAGGTCGTATTCCCTAAGGTCTATGGAAGAATTTGCTTGCTAAGTTCAAAGTGCAAGTTCTACAATGTACTTGGCACCTAAATCGGTGGGGCGTGATTGTTTGTTGGACTAAACTCTTCCAGTATCGAATAAAACTGAAATAGTTAAGTTATCAAGAAGTATCGTCATCTAAAGTGAGTAGGTATGGGAATGTCGTTGGTTCATCACAGAGTTGGTTGACATCATACATGTGTTTGTCTACAGAGGGACTTGCCATTTCCTACGAGAAAATTGTTTTATTAAAACAGTGAATTTGTAAAAAGAGGGTTTAGCCTCTAAAGTTACATAAATTTCTGATATATAAAAGGAGTTGTATCTCTCTCATGTTTTATCACAAAACTGACGGTATCATTTCCGGTTAAATTAGCGTTATCATCTATATTACCTACATTGTGATCTTGTCTTTAGAAAGTTTGAGTGAAAGTGTAGGTTCCGTTTACGGACCAAATCGAGTAGCTTAATCTTGTCTATAAAAGCGGAAATTAAACACACAAGATATGCTAGAAGTTCACAAGTAAATGACCAAAACACAAGTGTATAACTTTGTATATAAAGAGATGGTAACAATACATACACTTTGACAAACACACAATAAACAAAATAACACAAACTAGTAATTTTCTCTCTGAGTTTGGAGGTGTTATGTGTGTGTTTTGTGTTGAGGCTTAATAAACAGAAACTGGCGAGTTTCTATTTATAGCCTGGACCAAACTGTATGCGACACAAGCTTTGTGTCGCATGAAGGCTTATGCGACATAAGCATTGTGTCGCATGAGATGATTCTGCGACACAAGCCTTGTGTCGCATAGAATGCTTCTGCGACACAGTGCTTGTGTCGCATGATGACAGAAACTGTAAATAAACTAGAACTTAAACAATTCAAAACGTAATTACAATTTCGACACGATTACAGACTGAGACCAACTGACAGACACACATTGATGTACCAACAAACTCCCCCGTGTCTTCAGCTTGGTCTTCGAAAAATCTTCAATTTTCTTCAGTCTTCAAACCCAACCAGGTGGAAAGTTTCCACCAGCGTGTATGCCGTAGGAGAAGCATATATCAACAATTTTCTGAAATCGTTTCGCTAAAACGGAGTTGAACTCGTTTCCTGGATTGTAGCGAATCCGATTGTCGAATAGCTTCTTCATGTCATCTCTTGACAGATTAATCAAGCTCATTGGGTCAAATATTCTGAAGTTAGCTTTTCGTAGACCCCACAAAGATCCTGTCTGAGGCTCTGAATCTGGTACAAAAACTAAGACGGCTTCGCCAGTGTGAGCATCCAGTTCCCAGTAATGAAAACGTTTCAGTAGATTGAATGGAACTGTTTCCAGAGCTATTTCAGTCAGACATTTAGCAGGCGGATAGTGAACTTTTACAATTGGCTGCTTGGTCTTTGGATCGAGCTTCTTCTTGAACGTGTACCTTGTACCCAGTACTGGTTTGACATAATGGTATTTCTTTCGATTAATTTCCTCACGCATGACCTTTTGAATAACATCTGCAACTCCATCATCGTGAGGATTTATCAACTGAAGCTGAGTAAGACGAACGATGTCATGCTTTGGCAATGTACTCAATATCCTCAGTGATCGACGAAAGTACTGGATACCGTCAAGCCTTTTAATCATCAACCTTCCTTTGCTCACCTTCCAGCTTTTTATCAGGCCTGTATAATTACCGCCAACCTGATATTTCTTGCATGTAACTGGAGCAGGTTCTGGATTTTTTCCTTTTGGAAACCAGTTGTCCCTTTCTCTAATGGGCATTTCTTTGTCAAAAGATACACATTCAGATGTGTCAAGAGGGAAAATGTCATTGTAATTTGTCGTTTCTCGAACAGGGACAGGTTGTGCTTGTGAAGAACTGGAGGGTACAGAAGATTCTTGAGCAGGACCAGGTTGAGAAGTAGATCCTGGAACGTAATTGAATGCTGGCCCTGACTCATCGTCTGAAGAATCAGATAATACAACACCCTCTTGAGGATAGGCTGGACAATCAGAATATTCTTCCTCAGGATTAAGCTCTTCTCGTTCAACATCAACATCATCATCATTATCAGCTGAGTTGAAGTCAAAATGTTCTTCAGGCGCACGATCGTCATCGTCAACCGCAGATTGAAAGTAAGTCAGATTACAATACGTGTAATCTACAGCTAACGGTTTTGGTTGCCCTGGTTGCTCAATAATATACTCAAGAATAAGAGTTGTTTCATTAATATCAGAAGCATTTACATTTTCAGGATTTACATTTTCTTCGCCTTCGGCGGAAACCCTAGGAATTGATTCTAAGGCCGGTTGGGCTGTCTCCCCCGAAGCAATAGCTTGGGTTTCCAGCTGCAGAACCTTTGTCTTCAATTCTTCATTCTCTTTCTCCAAGCGAGAGATCCTAGCATCCTGAGCTTCAGAAACAGATGCTTGAGCTTCCATAGTCTGCTGCATCTTTTCAATCTTTGACAGGAGCTCCTGAATGACAGCTGGATGAGGAGTGATTGGAGTTTCAGTCCTTGGGGGCTCAGAAGATGTGGAAGTGGAAGTGCGGGAACGTCTGACCAGAGGATTCAAATCAGCAATGTCAGAAACATCTCGAGGCCTTTTTCCTCGGGTGGAAGATTCAGGGGGTGGAGAAGAAGGCTGATAATTATCGATCTCAAGATCAAGATCTACCAACTCTGGATCAGCTACAACAGGCTGAACTGGCGGTTGTTGAGCTGGAGGTTGTTGAACGGGAGGCTGTTGAACGGGTGGCTGCTGAACCGGAGGCTGTTGTACTGGGGGCCTCGGGATTTGAGGTTGCTGAGCAGGTGGATCATTAAATTGTTCGCCTGGAGGAGGTACATAATCAGGATCCACAATGTGACCGAACAACGCAACCTCACGTTCCGGTGCTTCGCCTGACTTCGCAAACTTTGTACAAGCAGTATAAATTCTGGTATTCATCGGCGTTTGCGCGTAGGTAAAAGAGTTGATCACTGGAAGATCCGAGTGCAAATGGTTGAGTAACAGCTGAGTGAATCGGGGATACAACGCCCATTTGTCTTTATTATCCAAAGCGTTGTTCACAAAACCCCTGAAGATATATCCTGAGAAGTTGAAGGGCTTGTTGTATATGAGGGCAAGAATAGCAGAGGCAGTCGCAAATTTCATCCCTTCGAGACCTGCCTTGCGACTGGATAAGCACACAATGACGATGTGAGCCAGATACCTCCAAACCTTTGTCATATAGGTTTTCTTGTACTGATCAACTGGAATGTCCTGATAACCAATCGATCGCATGCCCTGAGCAATAGCAGCTGAAGAGAACTGGGTGATCATGTCAGAATTATCACCGAATTCGAAGAAATCTCGAATAAGCTGCTCAGAAAAGATGACTTGGCGGCCGCGGACAGTAGAAATGATCCTAGTATCAGCTTCATCATAGTTTACCACTGCATTATCCCAAAACTCGGTAATGTGATTTGTCAGGATCCGAGTATCTGCAGTGATAGCTTTGTAAATACGCGAGCGTTGAAGAAATGCGATCATTGGGCGATACGGGCGGGAAGTCTCGACCGTTGTATTCATGAACGCCACAATGTTGTGACGAGGCTCCCAGAAGTATTTAGAGATATCGATCTCGGGGAGTGCTGGAGCAGCTGGAGCAGCTTGAGCAGGTTGAGCAGGTTGTTCAGCCATTTCTACAAAAATAACAGTAATACAGCCAAAACTCGAAATGCGTTAGCGTTAGTACCAAAAAATAATTCGCGTTTTATTTTTACAAAAGTTCTGCGACACATCAGTTGTGTCGCACGAGGTTCATACGACATAAGGACTGTGTCGTATAAGAATAATACGACATAAGCATTGTGTCGTATGACACGTGTCACGCGGACAGCATTTCCCCTGCATTTAGCAATAATTGAGAAATTAATCTCGAATGCGACATAGTCGCTGTGTCGTATGGTGTGTCGTATAAAGTGAGTACGACATAACGTTTGTGTCGTATAAAAATACGACATAAGAACCGGTTATCAATACGACATAAAAACCAAGTATCTGTGCGACATAACGACTATGTCGTATGTTATGTCGCAAAGATGAACAGCAAAGCAAACCCAGATTCGATCGATGAAACATTTTTGGGGTTTTCAAAATCCAGACATACCCTAGGGTTCGTACACAACAGAGGATCAATAATATGTATTTATCTAACCCTAATAACCCCTAAACCCTAAATAATTTAACGAAAAACCGAAACCCTAAAAACTTAATACGGGTCGATCGAATACAGGACATAATACGCGATAAAAACACGAAAGAATTATACCTAAGGATGCGCTAACAGATGATGAACAAGAGTCGAGCAACAAAACGCGAAGAAAAGCCTTCGAAATCACGAACCCGATCGAAAAATGCTTGTGTCGCAAAATCGCCTTTATGTCGTATAGTTTGTGTCGTGAAAGATTTGAAAACGTAAATGATTATGTCGTATGTTGTGAATAGTTATCCCTGACCCGCATACGACATAGTATACGACACAAACAAAACTGACAAATACGACACAGGCGTTGTGTCGTATAACAGTAGTACGACACAGTGGTTGTGTCGCACGGGACCCAAAGCAGAATTTGAAGGTTTAAAAAATTTTAATTTCGATGCCGATTCGGATGTTGATTTTAGAATTTTCGCAAAGAAGATGATTTGTGACTAAAAAAAAAATTAAAAAGAAAAAAAAATACAATTTAAAGAATATTAAAGAGATAAAACTAAATATAAACATAAAATAAAAGAAACAAATACAACTAAAAGCGAGAAATTTATAAAATCGTTTTGGTGACGGAGTTGAGATACTGGTTAGGGATCATACCGAAATAACATGCAATTATTAGGAATAGAAAGAGTTATTTCGATTATCAGTATATTTGTCCACTTTAAATTTACGTGGCACATTTAAAACACGTTTTATAAAAATTATTTCAAGACGATTATCGATATTGTTTATCCACTTAAGCATGTTACAACCGAGTTTGTGGAGTTAACCTTTTATTGTTAGAATGTATAAGTCTCTGTGGCACCCACCATTGATATACCCCTATACTCTAGACAATAACATAATTTCCATATTTAGAAAGAATAAAGAAAGATCATTTTTAAGAATCAGGCTAGAGTTGACAGGTCAGTACAGAAGTACAGCAAAGCAACCTAACATGATTCAAGTATAATCACAACCAATCGCAGTCAAACTGAAGTTGGAGTTTCCCAAACAGCGACCTTGGTTAGTATGATTTAGGATTAAGCAAAACCGATCGCAGTCAAACTGGATTTGGAGTTTCCCAAACAGCGACCTTGTTCAGTATCATTAAGATTTTTCAAGTGCATTGACCTGTAATTGCTTAACCCCAAGTTTATAGTAACTGTTACCAGTTCTGTACTTTCGTACAACAGAGGCAACAACCAGCATAAACTCCCAAATGATTTCAGATAAAAGTTCCAAAGATAGAAATATGTTAAGCTACGTTAAGGAATTAAGACATTGAGTCGTACATCATACGGAGTTTACCACAAGATAATAGACACATATTTAAATGATTTCTTAATACCCCAGAGACAGGTGTGTATCATGCCTACCGGTACATCGCATGATGAAGACAATTTTCATAAAAACAGTTTTAAGTGTGTCAGATAAACCTACTGACACATCAAAGATAAAACTTAAAATTCCATTTTGTGCATGTCATTCGATGTACTATCATATCCCAAGTTGTTTACAGACTCAACTCAACGTCTATTTTAAAAATGTAGCAACCATTGCATTTCCTTGATACTAACGAGTATAAAGAGTGGCGGTTGCCTTTTTTTTTTTTTTTTTTTTTTTTTTTTTTTTTAACCAAGAAAAGCAAATAAACTGTACAGAAGATAAGTCACAAATCATTTCTTGAGATCAAGGGAAATCATCCCTATCATATCCACAAGTTCGTTGAAGCGAGCACGCGAAAAAGCTTTAGTGAATAAGTCGGCCTTTTGCTTAAGGGTATCTATGTGAATGAGGTCAATTAAATGTTTCTCATAGCAATCTCGTATGAAGTGAAACCTAATCTCTATGTGCTTGGTCTTAGAGTGTTGAACGGGATTGCGAATAATAGATATAGCAGCAGTATTATCAATATGAATAGGAGTCAAAGTAAGAAGTAACCCATAGTCACGCAATTGATGTTGAATCCACAAAATCTGTGAACAACAGCTTGCAGCAGCAATGTATTCAGCTTCCGCTGTTGAGGTGGAAACTGTGGTTTGCTTCTTACACTGCCAAGACACCAGTCGAGAACCGAGGTATTGGCATCCTCCTGTAGTTGATTTTTTATCCGAATTGCAGCCGCCATAATCAGAATCAGAATAGGCAGTGAGAGCGAAATTTTTCTCATTTGAGTACCATAGACCAAGTGATGGTCGATATTTGAGGTAACCAAAAATTCGCTTCACAGCCTTCATGTGAGAAACTTTGGGCTTTGATTGATATCTGGAACAGATAGACACAGCAAACACAATATCTGGTCTGGATGCAGTGAGATACATCAATGATCCTATCATAGAACGATAGTCCCGCTCCTTGCAATCTTCTTCGTGTTCAGCGGGTCCGAGTTTGTGATCAGTTTCAATGGGAGTACCATATGGCTTACAGTCATGGAGTTCATACCGAGTCAACATGTCATTGACATATTTGGATTGATGAATGTAGAAACCCTTGTCAGACTGCTCAACCTGTACACCTAGAAAGAACTTAAGTTCTCCCATGGCACTCATCTCAAACTCGGACTTCATAATCTTCTCGAAGTCTCTGCACAAAGAATCATTTGTTGAACCAAATATGATGTCGTCCACGTAAACCTGCACAAGTAACAAATCTTTTCCAACCCGTTTTATGAAGAGAGTGCTATCAATTTGGCCTCGTGAGAAGCCATTTCTCGTGAGATGATTTGCCAACCTCGCATACCAAGCTCGAGGAGCTTGATGAAGACCATATAATGCCTTGCCTAACTTGCACACATAATCAGGATGGTTTGGATCTTCAAAACCAGGAGGTTGCAAGACATATACATCCTTCAACACCTCTCCATACAGAAATGCGCTCTTGACATCGAGTTGATAAACCCGAAAACCTTTAAATGTCGCATAGGCCAGAAAAATGCGAATGGACTCCAATCTTGCAACTGGAGCAAACACATCATCATAGTCCAAACCCTCAATCTGAGTAAAACCTTGAACAACCAGCCGAGCCTTATTCCGAATAACTACGCCTCTGTCATCTTTCTTCACGCGATAAACCCAGCGAGTTCCAATTGGATCAACATCTTTTGGTAATGGAACCAACTTCCAGACATCAAGCTTTTTGAATTGATTCAATTCTTCCTGCATAGCCTCAACCCAGTATGGATCTTTCAAAGCTTCAGTAATTTTCTTTGGTTCATGCTGAGACAAGAAGCATTCTTCCAATTCTTCTTCAACACAGGCAAAATTGGCAGATGAAGATTCTTCACGGACTTCATTAGCAGCAGATTGATGCCTAGTTAAGACACCTTGTTGAAGATCACCAATGATGTTTTCAGTGGGGTGAGTAGAATGAATTCTGAGCTGAGGAATCGGATCAGGCACAATGATTGAATCCAAATTTGACAGATCACCTCCAGGATTTTGAATTTCAACTGAGCTATTAGTGGCAGTATCCTCATTGTCAATTGGTGTGACAATATCGGTTTCAGTTTGAGGATTAGATTCAGAAGCCACTTGATCAACATCGGAGGGATTGTCATCATTGACAACATTCTCAGGAGGTACTACTCTAGAATTGGAGATTGAGTCGTCAGAGGTAAGATCCAATCCATGAAGTAGAGACGCCACCTGTTCTTCTTCACTAAATTTGGGAAGATTGAAAGAGTCCACCAACTTATCATACTCAAACAAGGAATCAGGTCCCTTGCCTTTTGGAGAATCAGTATATTTCATAAACCTTACTTCAAAATGTTCCTCTATTCTCCCAGTAGACTTGTTGAAAACTCTTTTATTTGGAGAGTTCACAGAATATCCCAAAAATAACCCATCGACTGCTTTTTCATCAAATTTGCCTACCGAGTCCTTAGTAATTAAAATTGAGCAAGGACACCCGAAAGGCTCAAGAAACTTCAAATTTGGTTTGCGATTATTCAGCAATTCGTAACATGTTTTCTTTCGCCTTTTAACAATCGAAACCCTATTTAACACATAGCAGGCAGTGTTAACAGCTTCTGCCCAAAAAGTGGTTGGCAGATGCGCATCAGACAACATGGTTCTTGCTGCCTCAATGATTGTCCTATTCTTTCTTTCAGCTACTCCATTTTGCTGAGGAGTACGAGCAGCACTAAACTGATGAAAGATCCCTTTTCGAAGACAATACATTTCCAAAGTTCTGTTCTTGAATTCTGTTCCATTATCACTGCGCAGTTTCTTGATTTTCAGATTACACAGATTTTCCAGTCTGTCGAACAAGTAAGTTAAAGTATCAGCTGTTTCATCCTTTCCAGCCAAGAAATATACCCAAGAAAACCTTGAGTAATCATCAGTTACAACCAGACAGTATGATTTTCCTCCAATACTTTTCTTATTCACAGGACCGAACAAATCCATGTGAAGCAGCTCCAATGGAGATTCAATAGAGTTCACCTGCTTAGACTTATGGAACTTCTTGTGTTGTTTCCCTTTGAGACAGGAAACGCATTCATCATCTGTTACGAATGACTTTTTAGGCACACCTAAAACAAGATCATTATTAACAAGATAATTCATTCTGCGAAAATGAATATGTCCCATTCGTCTGTGCCAAAGCAGTGAATCTTTAGAAGATGCTTTTGATAGCAAACAAGTATGCTCCTTGGTAATCACAGTTTGCATATCCAAAATGTACGAGTTGCGTACACGGGGTGCTCTCAGTAACACCCATTCCTCGGGAATAACAAATCCCGGTTTCAAAATCAAACATTCAACATCTGTAAATGCGGTAGTGAACTTCTTGTCGCAGACTTGAGAAACACTGATCAGATTGTGTTGCAGTTCCTCGACATAGTTCACTTTATCAAAACTCACTTGCCCATTAGAAAGAGTACCCTGACCCGTGATATTACCACCAGTATCTCCCGCAAAAGCAACATGTCCTCCTCGATATGGTTTCACATCAGACAGAAGGGACATGTCACCAGTCATGTGCCGTGAGCAGCCACTATCCACATACCATTTACTTCTTTGTATATGATCTGACTCATTGTTGATAGCCATGAAACATTGCTCTTGAGTTTCATGAGCAGAAAAATCATAAGCATCTCCATCCTCAATCAACAATGCAGCCTTAGCAGTAGTATGCTCAATCTGTTTTGGAACAACAGATGGTTTAGTGAAACCCGAAGCAGGTTGTCTTCCTTTCTCACATTCACGGGCAAAGTGTCCAAGATTCTGACACTTATAACACTTGATTTTGCTTTTATCGAATCCCGTTGGTGTTCTGTCAGCTGCATCTTCAAGAGATCTCTTTCCAGTTCGTCTTAGATAGTTTTTGGCTCTACGAGTGAGCATAGCCATATTCCATCTAATGTCGATCCTTTCTAACTCATCGGGATCAACCTGATTGAAGTCTTCATCAGTCAGTTCCAATGTACTGACTCTTTTAGAAAGAAAGTCTTCATATGATGACAAGAAAGCAGTAAACATGGCTGCATGTTCATCAGTGGTTGCAGAAGTAGGAACAGATGGTGATGAACATGTACTGCTTGAAGAAGCATTATAAGCTGGTAGGGCTGAAAATGTTCCTACAGAAGGATTACTGTAAGAAGAGAATCTCTGAGAATTTGTCTCAGCTGAGATGAAAGCTGTTCCACCATGACTTGATTCTGATGCACGAGCAGTAGATCTTGTTTCCTTCTTTTCAATATCCAATGCCCCAGCTTCAAGTTTTCCAATAAGATCATCCAGAGACAATTGCTTTGTTTTTGGATCGCTTTCCAATAACAAAACTCGTGTTTCCCAACTTGATGGCAGAGCAGCTAAAGCCTTTTTGTTAATCTCAGAATTTTTGAGATTATATCCGCCAGCTTGCAGTTCATTCACTGTGCGGGTAAATCTGCAAAGCATGTCTCTGACAGTTTCATTCTTCTGGATATAGAAATAATCAAACTGAGTTTTGACTAATTCCAATTTGCTTTCGATGTACTCAGTGTTTCCACAAAATCTCTTTTCAATTGCAGTCCAAAGATCATAAGCAATAGTTTGTGGAAACATATCCAAAACGTCTGTTGGAAGCGACATAGTAATAGCAGAATGAGTCTTCCGTTCAATTTCCCATGCTTTACGTTCTTCGGTAGTGTATGAACGAACAGGCTTGGGAGGAGGAACACCCATGTGTTCTCCAAGAGCAACAGGTGGAACATAGCGTTCAAGAAGGGCCAACTCCATATCAGGATCGGTGAATAAAACAAACGATATGAACCTTTGTTTCCATGCTCGAAATGGTAAACCCGGTGCAAAATAAGGAGGTTTATTTGCACTACCAATCGTAGCATTATGTTGTAAAACTGCATCAACGCTTTGAAGAGACATGATGAAAATCTGCAAAACAAATTAGAAAAATACACACAAAACAAACTGATTTTTGTCTAAGTCTGGAATTATGCGACACAGTGTTATGTCGCAGAGTACCAATACGACACAATATTTGTGTCGCAGAGTACAGATACGACACAGAAGTAGTGTCGCAGAACTTAATCTGACAGAAGACAAAAATGCGACACAACAGTTATGTCGTATGTTATGTCGCAACTTGTGTCGCAGACCAGTCAAGGTCAAAAAGATTGTGTCGTAGGATTATGTCGTACACAGTGTCGCAGACAATTTAATGTCGTATGGTTGTGTCGTATGAACAGTGGATACAACACAAAAATTGTGTCGCAAAAGTGCACGTGCAGACAGTCTTTTTAGCCCACAAAAATTTCAACTTTCAAAACACATCATTACAAACATCACCATGCTTCATCAGACAGGAAAGTAAAACTTTTAACCAAAATGATTACCACTTTTTACCAACCAAATCTAAAGTTTGACAAACACCTTTTCTTTGAAGATTTATAACCAAATATGATCAAAAACAACCCTTTTAACCAAGAACACCAAGAACATTTAAAAACATAAATTATGAAAATAATGTTTTTGGACCAAAATCTAGCACCAAACTAACTCGAAACCGCAACTCAAGAGTATGCGGCTCTGATACCAATTGTAGGTTCCGTTTACGGACCAAATCGAGTAGCTTAATCTTGTCTATAAAAGCGGAAATTAAACACACAAGATATGCTAGAAGTTCACAAGTAAATGACCAAAACACAAGTGTATAACTTTGTATATAAAGAGATGGTAACAATACATACACTTTGACAAACACACAATAAACAAAATAACACAAACTAGTAATTTTCTCTCTGAGTTTGGAGGTGTTATGTGTGTGTTTTGTGTTGAGGCTTAATAAACAGAAACTGGCGAGTTTCTATTTATAGCCTGGACCAAACTGTATGCGACACAAGCTTTGTGTCGCATGAAGGCTTATGCGACATAAGCATTGTGTCGCATGAGATGATTCTGCGACACAAGCCTTGTGTCGCATAGAATGCTTCTGCGACACAGTGCTTGTGTCGCATGATGACAGAAACTGTAAATAAACTAGAACTTAAACAATTCAAAACGTAATTACAATTTCGACACGATTACAGACTGAGACCAACTGACAGACACACATTGATGTACCAACAAACTCCCCCGTGTCTTCAGCTTGGTCTTCGAAAAATCTTCAATTTTCTTCAGTCTTCAAACCCAACCAGGTGGAAAGTTTCCACCAGCGTGTATGCCGTAGGAGAAGCATATATCAACAATTTTCTGAAATCGTTTCGCTAAAACGGAGTTGAACTCGTTTCCTGGATTGTAGCGAATCCGATTGTCGAATAGCTTCTTCATGTCATCTCTTGACAGATTAATCAAGCTCATTGGGTCAAATATTCTGAAGTTAGCTTTTCGTAGACCCCACAAAGATCCTGTCTGAGGCTCTGAATCTGGTACAAAAACTAAGACGGCTTCGCCAGTGTGAGCATCCAGTTCCCAGTAATGAAAACGTTTCAGTAGATTGAATGGAACTGTTTCCAGAGCTATTTCAGTCAGACATTTAGCAGGCGGATAGTGAACTTTTACAATTGGCTGCTTGGTCTTTGGATCGAGCTTCTTCTTGAACGTGTACCTTGTACCCAGTACTGGTTTGACATAATGGTATTTCTTTCGATTAATTTCCTCACGCATGACCTTTTGAATAACATCTGCAACTCCATCATCGTGAGGATTTATCAACTGAAGCTGAGTAAGACGAACGATGTCATGCTTTGGCAATGTACTCAATATCCTCAGTGATCGACGAAAGTACTGGATACCGTCAAGCCTTTTAATCATCAACCTTCCTTTGCTCACCTTCCAGCTTTTTATCAGGCCTGTATAATTACCGCCAACCTGATATTTCTTGCATGTAACTGGAGCAGGTTCTGGATTTTTTCCTTTTGGAAACCAGTTGTCCCTTTCTCTAATGGGCATTTCTTTGTCAAAAGATACACATTCAGATGTGTCAAGAGGGAAAATGTCATTGTAATTTGTCGTTTCTCGAACAGGGACAGGTTGTGCTTGTGAAGAACTGGAGGGTACAGAAGATTCTTGAGCAGGACCAGGTTGAGAAGTAGATCCTGGAACGTAATTGAATGCTGGCCCTGACTCATCGTCTGAAGAATCAGATAATACAACACCCTCTTGAGGATAGGCTGGACAATCAGAATATTCTTCCTCAGGATTAAGCTCTTCTCGTTCAACATCAACATCATCGTCATTATCAGCTGAGTTGAAGTCAAAATGTTCTTCAGGCGCACGATCGTCATCGTCAACCGCAGATTGAAAGTAAGTCAGATTACAATACGTGTAATCTACAGCTAACGGTTTTGGTTGCCCTGGTTGCTCAATAATATACTCAAGAATAAGAGTTGTTTCATTAATATCAGAAGCATTTACATTTTCAGGATTTACATTTTCTTCGCCTTCGGCGGAAACCCTAGGAATTGATTCTAAGGCCGGTTGGGCTGTCTCCCCCGAAGCAATAGCTTGGGTTTCCAGCTGCAGAACCTTTGTCTTCAATTCTTCATTCTCTTTCTCCAAGCGAGAGATCCTAGCATCCTGAGCTTCAGAAACAGATGCTTGAGCTTCCATAGTCTGCTGCATCTTTTCAATCTTTGACAGGAGCTCCTGAATGACAGCTGGATGAGGAGTGATTGGAGTTTCAGTCCTTGGGGGCTCAGAAGATGTGGAAGTGGAAGTGCGGGAACGTCTGACCAGAGGATTCAAATCAGCAATGTCAGAAACATCTCGAGGCCTTTTTCCTCGGGTGGAAGATTCAGGGGGTGGAGAAGAAGGCTGATAATTATCGATCTCAAGATCAAGATCTACCAACTCTGGATCAGCTACAACAGGCTGAACTGGCGGTTGTTGAGCTGGAGGTTGTTGAACGGGAGGCTGTTGAACGGGTGGCTGCTGAACCGGAGGCTGTTGTACTGGGGGCCTCGGGATTTGAGGTTGCTGAGCAGGTGGATCATTAAATTGTTCGCCTGGAGGAGGTACATAATCAGGATCCACAATGTGACCGAACAACGCAACCTCACGTTCCGGTGCTTCGCCTGACTTCGCAAACTTTGTACAAGCAGTATAAATTCTGGTATTCATCGGCGTTTGCGCGTAGGTAAAAGAGTTGATCACTGGAAGATCCGAGTGCAAATGGTTGAGTAACAGCTGAGTGAATCGGGGATACAACGCCCATTTGTCTTTATTATCCAAAGCGTTGTTCACAAAACCCCTGAAGATATATCCTGAGAAGTTGAAGGGCTTGTTGTATATGAGGGCAAGAATAGCAGAGGCAGTCGCAAATTTCATCCCTTCGAGACCTGCCTTGCGACTGGATAAGCACACAATGATTGATAGGAAAGTAATTTAATGATAAGCACACATCATTACAAACATCACCATGCTTCATCAGACAGGAAAGTAAAACTTTTAACCAAAATGATTACCACTTTTTACCAACCAAATCTAAAGTTTGACAAACACCTTTTCTTTGAAGATTTATAACCAAATATGATCAAAAACAACCCTTTTAACCAAGAACACCAAGAACATTTAAAAACATAAATTATGAAAATAATGTTTTTGGACCAAAATCTAGCACCAAACTAACTCGAAACCGCAACTCAAGAGTATGCGGCTCTGATACCAATTGTAGGTTCCGTTTACGGACCAAATCGAGTAGCTTAATCTTGTCTATAAAAGCGGAAATTAAACACACAAGATATGCTAGAAGTTCACAAGTAAATGACCAAAACACAAGTGTATAACTTTGTATATAAAGAGATGGTAACAATACATACACTTTGACAAACACACAATAAACAAAATAACACAAACTAGTAATTTTCTCTCTGAGTTTGGAGGTGTTATGTGTGTGTTTTGTGTTGAGGCTTAATAAACAGAAACTGGCGAGTTTCTATTTATAGCCTGGACCAAACTGTATGCGACACAAGCTTTGTGTCGCATGAAGGCTTATGCGACATAAGCATTGTGTCGCATGAGATGATTCTGCGACACAAGCCTTGTGTCGCATAGAATGCTTCTGCGACACAGTGCTTGTGTCGCATGATGACAGAAACTGTAAATAAACTAGAACTTAAACAATTCAAAACGTAATTACAATTTCGACACGATTACAGACTGAGACCAACTGACAGACACACATTGATGTACCAACAGAAAGTCAAGTGTTTACTCCTATATAAAAATTTTGTCTAATAAAACGTCAATGAAATTTTTCTAAACATTTCAAGATTTGAGCTTTGTACCGACAAGTAGTTTATAAATTTCGAAAATCTCAATGAGACATTTTGTGGGGGAGCCGATGTAAAATTTGTTGAAACAATTTCCTTTGATAAAAATTTGTTTGAAAACCTAATGTCCGTCGGAAACTTTAGCCAATTGAATATGTTGGAAACTCTTGTCGTCGATATGACGTTGAAAATTTCAGTCTATTGGGAACGAGTTAAAAATTTATAGGTTGTAAACAATTCCGGGTAGATGTTCAGTGAAAATTCTATGATATTCCCTTGAAAACTTGAGTTGGTAGAAATCTGTTGAAAACTCTTGTTATTGTAGGGTGTTAAAATTTTCCGGTGATTCTCGTAGTGGCGTATTCTTAAACGAAAGGAGATGAAAGAATGGATGAGATCCTTATATGAAAGCTAAGATTATCGTAGTCGTGCTTAAAATAATACGTGACATCGCAATACGACGATTAGTCGGTACAAGGTAATATGATCAGTGACCAATAAGGCGCAATATTAATAGATAATATATTCGGTTCATAGTGGAGTTGGCCATCTTTTCAGGAGGGAGTTCTATTAAAACAGTGAATTAGTGACAAGATTCAAATGTAGTCATAATAATAACCGAGTAGTGTTTTCAAGGTAGTCAGTCATGACTATGTTATTGTTTCGAAATGAACAAGTGTTTAGTAAAGATGTTTGGTCAAGATAGTTGGTAATTCCGTAGCTGCTAGCATCCATTGCAGTAGTGATCGGAGTGATTAAGTTGTTATTAAGATAGTTTGTGTTCAGAGTAGTTAAAGTCATAAACCGAGTCATACCCAAGTCGTTGGAATCCATCCAAGTGTTGGAGATATTATTTCGAGTAGGTAGTGTGAATAGGATAAGGTCTAGTTCGAGGAGGTCTGCCCTTCTAGTCGTGTGCAGCACGCGCGCTCCATGGGTCTATGATAAAAGTGGGTATGAAGAGTATGAAGTGACGAAGCATCGTACGGTTGAAGTTCTATACGTGTTCCCGAGTGATTTGGTTGTGAGCGGAAAGAAGAGGGTGAAGTAGGCGTCACTTATTTGGGTGGCGAATCCTTAGGTGGATTCTCCTCAAATGAGTCCTATTCGATTATATCGTTGCCTGATTCAATTGGTCGAGCGGGTACCATGGAAATCTCCACAGTAGTGAGTAAGGCTAGAGCCTCGTTTTCAGAGTTGGGTAACGTAGTTGTGGGAGTGGTTGCCGTGAAGGGTGGCAAGTAAGTTTAGTGTACGTAAGGTTATACATATATATACACATAAAAGCCTAGCACATAAGCACATATAAAGGTTGGTCCCGTTCTATCCTCAGTCTACGTCTGCTACTGTACTCTCGTTCACTATAACCATTTCAGGTCTTGCATCGAATCTCCTTTAATTGTACATAGTTGATCAGGCTATGTTAAATTAAATTCGAATGATGCAATCGTTAAACCAGTCATACCGAACAAGGAATACTAACCTAACGGTTATATTCTAGGTCACTAATGCAATCCTAATTCGATATAACCTTAGGCTCTGATACCAATCTGTCGCACCCCCCGAAACACGTGGCAGCGGAAGTATGAGGTGTCATGATGTGCTAAATCTAGTTATAAAATTATCGTTGAAAATATGAACAAGAAAGTACCGAGCTAGACCAAAACACAACCGGGCAGTGGACCCTATCGTGTAGTAGTATAGTTGGGTAAGTTCGGGTTCGAACACAGGGAACTAGATTGGATGATCGATATAAGTGTGAGCAATTTAAAAAGGGAAAATAAAATGTGGTTGGTTGTGTGACCGAATTGTCACGATGCTTAAAACTACAATCTTTAATTAATCTAGGCAGGTGGACTCTGAAGAGTCGGTTTAATTGTTTGGTCTTTTCAAATATTAAAAACAATGCTTGCTTGGATTATTTCACTAGTGATTTCGGGGTGTAGAATTATAACCGGTTAAGACATATGCTAAATGGTAACATTCATCAAACCTAAGCTCAAAGTTCTCTGAGACCTAAGGTTCAACTTCAATTAAAAAACCTATGATCTAATCTAGTAACGGACGTTCGCCGTGGTTACTAGAATAATTTAGCCAAATCATTTGACACATTTCAAAATTACATTCGCAATTTTGTTCAATCATTCATAGACAAATAATTAGTAGCAATTTACTTGGTTGAAAATGTTCGCTATATCAATTAGTAAATTACCAAATGGTTAAATTCTAGTGATTAAGCTCAATTACATAAGGTTCTCCGATTAAACATAAATTAAGATTTGTGAGTTTGCAAATCATCCACTCAACAAACATTCGCTACAATTGCTAACTTGTATGTATTTGACTAGTTGTTGTTAAAATCACCAAAAGCTTTGTTCCACAAATGATAAACAACTTATATAGGTATTTTTTGTAAGCAACAAACGTTCGCTATAATCGCTTAATTAAAATGCCAAAAGTTTACTAACAACAACAACCTAACACATACAAATTCATGGATGATTCACAAACTCAAACATAAATTAACACCTAAAGATTACACCCCTAATCAACTAGGTATTTCACGTAAACAAACATATAAGTAACTAGCCACTCATAATCACGATAATCATACTAAAATCATAAACACAAGACAAATTCATAAATAACTTCAAATTAGATTAAATAGGAATTATACCAAATTTGTTACACAAATGTTCCAAGTGATGTTTGATCGATGTTCCACTCACAAATTTCTAGCCACAAAGATATGAAAATAGGGAGTAAATGATGATGATTTTTGTTGGTGAAAATGGAGTAAATGAGATGGTGGTGATGGAGTAAATGAAGAGAGTGAAGTGAAGATGGAAGGGAGTGTGTAGAGTGTAATGTATTGTGTGTGTTTTAATGTTGGTGATGATGATGTATTATGAAGCTCAGCCGAACCAAACACCCCCCAATTCACTTTTTATTTATTTTTTTATTTTCTTTTAATTGAAAAACGGATGGGAAAAACGGTTGGCAATAAATGCCAACCAATCAGAATCGGACAGCACATCAACCACCTTACCCCTCGCTCAGATCCATAGCTAGCCGATCAGCTTGTTAAGCGTAGCCGATCGGCTTTAAAGTCATAGCCGAACGGCTTCATAGGAGTAGCTGATCGGCTTCTTCAGTGTATCAGGCCAAGCTCCAAACGAGGTGAAGTTCTGCAAACGAAATGAACTGGACAAACCGATCTGCTATGTTTAGCCGATCGGCTATACATGGGAAGTCGATCGGCTTATGTTGTTTAGCCGATCGGCTGTGGCCTTTTTCCAGCCCAGCTCAACTTGATCCAAACTTCACTAAATTTACACCAAATCGCATGCGTTTCCAATTTTTGACCTGAAATAGATTTCCAAACAAAATAAGTACCGAAAGTTCACAAAATCTACTCAAATGCATACGCAAAACAATGATGTCGCGATAGATTTATATAACCAAAATGAGCGATATCATGTCACGGGGCTACGACCAAATCAAATATCATCACACAAAGATTATAACAAACGACCTCCATATGAGACGTTTTAATAAAAAGTTACATTTCATAAATAAAACGGTTACAAATGTTATATCAAAACATTGGAGTTCGCATTAAAAGTGTAGAGATTTCTAATACATAAATCTTGATACAAAATATCGTAATGCAATCTAATCTCTTGTTGTTTGTGAAAACATGCGACTCGAGCTAATGCTTTCCAAAAGCATCCTACTGCCTTGTTTCCTGTGGGTAGTCCTACTGCGTCTGTGAACCTGAGAAATACATGCTAAAAGGTCAACATAAAGTTGGTGAGTTCATAGGTTTACGCAGTTAAAATCATTGTATGAACCACAAGATTTCATAGTTATCAAAGTAGCACGAATGCCAAAGTAAATCGTAGTATACTATTGCCATGAGCTCATAGTCCGAAGCTTAACCGTAGTTGTTTACCCCCAGTGAGTGTATAACCAGTACACTCAGTTGTACGAAATATTATGCATCCGTATAGTGGTTAGAGCGACTAACCCGGATGGCGGATTGTCAGGTCCCGATAGATCTATCCATAATGTTCGCGCTTAGTATTAACGTACTATGATATTTGTTAGGGGCCATCGTAGTTTGGTTTAGTTACTCATGCAATCAGTATAAGAGTTTTCGTTACTTGCGTTCATATGTAAAACAATTTATAAACAGAGCATGTATTCTCACCCCAAAGTAAAAAGCAGTAAAAAGTGGGGCTATGAAACTCACCTTAGGTTTGCAAGTAGCAAGCAAATATCAATTAAGCAAGCAAGCCGGTGGGCAAACTTCTAACGTCCTAAACGTATAAGGTTGTGTAAGTAGATGTCTCATGAGACCATCTATGGCGATTGTATAAGTGGGGGTCAATGTCCACTTAAGCCAATCGTGTAGGTGGAGGGTTAATGTCCACATAAAGCTAGTTCATCAACTAGTATGTCCAAATAAGTTGTTCAAGTTCGTTTATTAAAAATATGTACGACCCGTTGGTGAAAGTTTGTAATAATAATTCATTTAGACATTATTATTAAGTTTGTTTTGTTGTATACTATACATTAGTACATATTGTGTGTTGCTAACAGATTATTTAGTTCATAAAAACCTTAAACCGTAGGTCAAAGTTGGTCAAACATGGTCAAACTGGTCAAAGTTGGTCAAACCTGGTCAAAGTGGTTAAAGTTGGTCAAACTTGGTCAAACTGGTCAAACTTGGTCAAACTGATCAAACTTGGTCACACTGGTCAAAGTTGGTCAAACCTGGTCAAAACTGGTCAAAGTTGGTCAAACCTGGTCAAAGTTGGTCAAACTGGTGAAAGTTGGTCAAACCTGATCAAACTGGTCAAAGTTGGTCAAACCTGGTCAAACTGGTCAACTTTATGAGTCACTTCCCAATTTATGAGTCACTTCCCAATTTTATGAGTCACTTCCCAATCCAAGTGTTCTAAGTGTCGGTTTATAATTCGGGAAACTTTCTAAGTTAAGTTTTAGGTCCAAGTTACTAACTAAGTCACCCAAACCCATTTTTGTTACCACTTTCCAAAAATAGTAAATTTTGTCGTTTTTAGAAACCGAGCCGTTTTTGTTGACTTGGTCAAACCTACCAGGTTTGACACAAAACTTTTACCCAACCCATATATCAACTTATAGATTCCATAAAATTTTTCGGTTCGTGTCGGAGTTCACCCAAAGTGTCAGTTTTTAACATGCAACTTAAGACTTCAAGATTTCATATTTTCGACTTTTGTCGGTTTGGTTCGCCATAGGATTTCTACCATTTATAATCCACATCAAGTCTCACAAATTTTACCAACTGATCATCAAGGTTTCTCGTCTAACATATAATTTTTACAGCAATTATAGTGTCCATTTACATAGGTAATTAATTTCGCGAAGAAACCGAACTCGGTTTTCGAATAAGTGCAGACCAGACTCAAAGATGGGTTTATTCATAAAAATCCGTACATATCAGGAAAAAGTGTAAAACACAAAAGTTGTAGCTCTTTTTAATACGCAACTTTTAAAAAAAAAATCGTTATCTAATTCATCCTGGAACTCCAGATATGACCATTTTTGTAACCTGTGTTTTCTGGGACAGATTATGTATGTTCATGTTCATTGTATAAAAACGATTTTTAACCATAGTTTTGGACATAATCAAGTTAGATGAACTATAAATCATCAAAATCAGTAGCATGCAAGAAGATTAATGAAAGGTTCATATTGTTCATACCAAGAAAATGATGAAGAAAGGAAGATGATGGTGATGATGCTCTTGTTCTTTTGAATGATCCTTGCAAATGTTGAAGATGATAATGGTGGATTAGGGTGGTGAGTGGTGGTTTTGTGATGGTGTAGGGGCTGGAAAATCTCCAGCAAATTGAGAGAAAATGATGGAGATTAATTGAGAGGAAGTGTGTAAAATGAACCAAGTGCATGTGGGTATGAGAGGAGTAAGTGGTGAAGTCAAATGATGTGTTTGCATGCAATAAGAGAGGTGGAAGAGGGGTGGCACATGGGGGGCAGGTTTTTGGGGTCCCCATTTGGGGGTGGAGAGTTTTCAAGCTTTAATTCCAGACTGTGTTGCGTTCTGTGGTCGTTTACTCGTTATTCGGTTAATTCGTTAAATCGCGTAACGTTTTCTTGCGTCGTTTTAATTCACGATATATTTTGGATAATTTTTCATTGAAGTATTGTTAAAATACTTTATTTTGAGTTGTCAAAATATTTATTGATGTTTGTTTGGTTGCCGAATTCGATTCGCGTGTTTTTACTGTGTTTGTTACGTTTTAGTTAAAACGTCTAAGTTTTTCGTGTATTATTTTAACAAAATAATAAATAATGATATATAACTTCTAAAAATATATTAAAGTTATTTATCGAAATGTTTTCACCAACGTCGTATAGTTTGTCGGACTACGACCGGTTGTTTTGCGTAATTACAACTAATTACGTAAGCGTAATATAAAACAATTACGTAGGTGTATATTCACAATAATATACAAATAGTTACAAGTAATTACAAGTATTTAGCCTAAATCACATCTAAATACACGTAATCATGGTTTCGGTTAAGTTTAAAAGTTAATCTAAATTGCCGGGTGTCACAATATGAATGATTGTATGTGTTTCTGGATTGCTTACGAGCAAGAGAATCATACAATCAAGTGGAATATTAGCTAGCATTGCTAGCATAGACTTGTTTCTTAACTTGCTAACCATTTCGACGTGATTTGGTACCTTATGCCTTGTTTCTTATGGCCGCGGATCCGCATAGTGTTCACTGTTGATATGTTGTTCCGAGGAATATTGAGTAAGACGATATGTGGTGATTGTTTCATAGTGTTGTGAATTAATTGATTAGTTGCCTATATGCTCACTAAGCGGTTGTGCTTACTCTATCAATGTTTCATTTTTTAGGTACTTCGGGTAAAGAGAAGGGAAAGAGATTATGAAGGATTAGTATGGATAGCTACAGGTAGCAAGTGGCAAGTATTCTCCTTACTTATCGTTTTATGTTCAACTTGTATAATACGCCCACGTGACAAGGTTTTTGGAAGTCAAACTTGAAAAGTGTCTTTTGTTGTATGGTATGTTGACTTTGAAAGTCAACCTGAATATGTATGCGTGTTGAGACATGTTGGAGATGTTATGTATATAAGTAATGTTGTTATATTAAAATGTATGGAATTTGTCAAAGAGTCAAAGTCTTGTGTGATTGGTGAAATAGAAGTTAAAGTATGGTCAATTATGTTGAAATAGTCAAACATGAGTGGTATTGGATAGTGTTGTGGTCAAAATGTAGCTATTTAGTTAAACGAGTCAAAAGGTGTCAATATGGGTCAAGGATTTCTTTTATGTTGTGTTTGAATGAGATAGTGTTACGGCACTTTAGTATAGTTTTTGTATGCTAAATAAATGTACAAAAGGTTATGGTCAGATTTGGATTAATGTGCATTTTTGTATGTTAAGTAAAAGTAGCGTTTTGTATCCAAATTGGTTATATGTCCAGATTTGGTGTTCTTGAGAAATTTAGAAAAGTGTAAAAAGAGAAGTGTTAGTTTTGATCGTATAAGTGTGCCTGCATATATTTAGGGTCTAAGTCCTTACGGTTTAAAACTTATGCGCAATTGAATTTCGAGTTTTGGCATGAAAAATGCCAAGGTTCTGCAGGTCTGCAGAAAACTAGAACTACCCGGCGGGTAGGTGTTGTACCCGACGGCTACTACCTGCCCACAAAGCACAGTTATCTCTGTTTGCATTTACCCGGCTGCACAAAGTTTTACTCGGCAGCTAAGTAGGTTACTCGGCGGGTACAAGGGTTACCCGGCGGGTACTCACCCAGTACCAACATTCTTTGTTTTTATTTCGGGTTAATAAAATATGTAATAATTATATATACTAAAGATTAAAGTATGGGACCTAAATCATTATGTTTTCAGTGTTATAAAAAAAATTCTAAAGTTTCGGGGCGTTTCAAGTTATCAACAATGTAACTGCATCTGTCACTATTCAAATCGTACAATAAAATATTAAATTTTATTTGTATTTCAAGCTCATTGTATATACTTTCTGTATCTTAGTCAAAGTGTCCACTTTAAGTATGCACACAGTTTTAAGATTTTTCACTTATATTATGTTTCATCAATCAAATAACATATCTATAATAATGTGTACACTTAAAGTGGAATAGAAAAAGTAATAACTTACTTTAATCCTCAATAAGCTATAAGTTTTAAATTCACCATAGGGAAATTATAAAGCCACCCCTAAAATTACAGGGGATACCCCCAGGCCTAGTCCAGTCCTGGTCCAGTTTTTTTCCAGTCCAATTTTATTTAAGATCGGTCCCAGTTCAGTATAGAATCAGTTTCAGTTTTAGACTAACCATGGGGTAGGAATTAGAAAAAGAGGGGGTATACCCAGAAAGTAAAAAAAAAAAAGGCATGATGTGATTGATTAGATGGGTGGGAGGGGGTATGAAATGGGAAAAGCTAAAAAATGGGGTAGCTTTACATGGACCCTTCACCATATTGTCCGTGAAAATTGCTTTGGGTTATATTAAAAAATATTTTCAATAGCTTTCTTTCTCTAAAAGAAAAAAAGCCTAATACACTTACCAAAAAGGTTTTTGATCAAAACTTAATTCAGGGTGTGTTTCATAGCAAATAGTTGGGGATAGAGATAGTAATTAAAGGATTGTAGCTTGTAACACCCCAAAAATATAAAGGTTTTATTTTAAGGTACGAGGGTATAAATATTTTAAAGTGGGGTTATTTAAATGATACGAAATAATAAAGTACGCAAATGGTTTTCTAGTTCCAGACAATAGAGTTTAAAGGGAGATAAATAAATTAAACCGCCTTATAGATATATGTAAGTATGGCTTATACTTATCTCATTTATTCCAAAACCTTTCTGACTTTTACACACACGAATTAGAAAACACAGGGGAAACTAGGGTTAACCAAAATCAGTCTCATTCCTTCGAATTGAAGCTATAGAAATCGAATTCAAGCCTCTTTGATTCATCACTAACCCTTGGTAAGTTGCTCCTTCCATGTTCTTAACATAGGGTTTGATAAGCATCAAATAGATAGTATATTTTATAGTAATTTATACCTATATTTATATACATTTTACTGCTTTTATATGATTTTAGATACTTATTTTGTTAATATTTACATAAATGTATTTTAAAATGGAGATTGAAGAAAAAGGAACGAGAACAAGTCCAAAACTGAAGAAAATGAAGAAATGAAGAAAAACCCGAAGAGAATAAAGACTTAAGAAATGGGCCAAGAAAAGATTTTATAAAGAAAATAGCTCAAAAGTGGAGTGATAAGATTAAATAAGTATTTTGAATGAAGCTTGGATGAAAAGGAGCGGAATTTAGATCAAAAACTGAAGAGAAGTGTAAATGCTGAGTTTTCTGCTATGCGTTAGTATTTTGGCCATAACTTCCTCATACGGAGTCCAAATGAGTTGATTCAAATGGCTACATTTAGCTAACACATAGAGCTACAACATATCAAAAATTCAGCCCATTTGGATAAAAAATCAACCGCCGGTTAGGCCTTTCAACCGGTGGTTGGACCAAAATTTCTAGAATATTCAGCTAACGAGGAGTTGTACCTGGAAACAAAGTGCCCAACCGCCGGTTGGGACCGCCACAGCTCAATTATAAATAGAAAACACCTTCCAGCTTCGAAATATAACCCAATAACCATAATAATTCGTATATTACGAATTATTAACCCCAAATTCGACTAGAAACACTTTCTAGGGGTTTTAGGAGCAATTTAGAGTCGCGGGTTCGCAAGGGTTTGTCTACGATCAAGCGTACGGAGCGTAGTTCACGGTTTTGGTTTGCGTATCTTATTCTTTATTTAATTTTGAATGTGTTTTATTATTGAATATTGATTATGATTATGTTTAACTTAATTATGAACTAATATTTATTGTATTTGCTTAGATTTATATTATTGTTGGAACTATATTATTGAATGTTTATTATACAAGAATTGTCTCTATTATGATATATTAATGAAAGTTCTTGACATAATTAGACTGATTTATACAAAACTAGGATGACCATAAACTGTTTTTATAAATTAAGTAATTGTGTTTATGTCTTGATCTTAACCTTATGCGATAGACTAAGAATATAGTTAATATAAAGTAATCTTGTGATTCAAGTCTAACCATAAAAATTGTATTAATAAATTGATGATAGATCTTATTAATTAGTAACACTTTGCGTAACCTTATGGTTGTGTTGCTATGATGAAGATTTGACTTAACCCTAAGTGATCTTCTACATTAGTAATTCACCAATAATAATAACCAACAATAAATAATCTAAGTAAATACATATTTATCTCTAATTGTTTACTATCCTTAGTTAGTTGTTTTCTATTGAATTGGTTATAATTTAGTATTCTTAAATACGTTCATACGGAACTAAAACGTATCCCCCTTATCTGTATATTGTATATTTTAATTGAATTATAAATTCTATTTTATTTATAACCACCATTCCCAGTGTTCGACTCGGACTTACTTAAAAGCTATATTATACGAACGGGTTATTCTTGCCTGGCTTGTGTGATAGTTATTTTAGTATTTCCATTTATTTAAAACTTGTTATTTTGTACTCTATTCACACGACATCAGGGTTTAAGTTTTATGGGTTTTCATATGGGTTTTAAGAAATTAATGGTTTTAATCTGAAATTGAAGTTAGAAATTGATTAAATTGATGTTAACTAGTGTTTTTATGATCAAAGGTAATCATATAACATGTTGAAAATGATGAATTCATGATGGGTGCTATGGGGAAATTCTAGGGTTTATGCTAAATTGTTATGAAATGATGTAATAAGCTTAAAGATGTGATTAATGATGTTAATAGAGTATAATTATGGTGATAGAACATGTATTGAAGTAGTAAAGTATGATAAGTGATAAATTGAAAAAGGATGATTTTGGTGATTCTTATGAAATTATGTTAATAAGCTTAATGATTAAATTAGTAATATTATTAGAATATGATGATGATGATGATAGAACAAAGATTAAAGAGGTAATATGATTATGAAGATTTTAGTTATGTAGTATGTTTAAAGTTAAACCATGAGAGTAAAAAGAGTTAGTGATGATGATTAAAAGATTATGATTAGTGTTTAAATGTGTCGGTATGTGTTATTTATGAATGATGTAGGTATTAAATACGTGGAATGCTTCAAGTGGACAAGTGTTGTGATTATCATCTAAATATCGAGGTGAGTATTATGGGGGTTAAACGGGTAAGGTTTATGTATGTATGTATCTTAGTTGTATATATGTATAGTGAATTATAATTGTTTCAAGTGTTGAATCGATTGTATGTGTTTCCGGATTGCTTACGAGCAAGAGGATCATACAATCGGGTGTATCTTATGTTTGAATCGATTATATGTGTTTCCGGATTGCTTACGAGCAAGAGGATCATACAATCGGGTGGAAGATCTCTTGTTTCTTATACTTGTTTCTTGAGCCTTGTTTCTTGTGTTTGTATCTTATGTGGAGAATCAGTGTTGATCAGAACGCTAACTGCGGTTAGTATAGTGTTTACGAATACGTGCTTGCACGTTACGATGATTTGGTATGCATATTGATGTGATATGGTACCACCAGACTTGTTTCTAATGGCCGCAGATCCGCATAGAGTTCAGAGTTCAGTGGTTGTTCAGTGAATGCTCAATGTTTATTCAGTGGTTGATATGATATGTGTTTATTGTTGGAGTATACAATACAAATATATTCAAATTGTCACACAATTGCGGAAGCGAATAAACACGTACATGTAATTAGTTAAGAATAAAATTGTACCTTTTAGCAAAGCTCCAATAAAATTATAATTATATAGTTTAGGGTTTAAAGTAAAACCCCTCTACGATCGCACACACGACAGCAGCTCGAATACGTATGCCAGTACCCGTTCACAAATCCCACAACCTTTGTGCTTTTATTTTGGTCAAACCACACAAAAGACAAAAACGAAAAAAAAACCTTGGGTTTACTTTTTCGTACGAACACAATAGAGAGGAAAGTAAAATAATTGATCATTTCTTAGGGTTATTAGCCTCTCTATTTATAGGGTATAGGTAACTTAGGGAATAAGTTTAGGGTTAAATAAAAACACATGGGTCGGCCTCTAGTAGGGCTTTCTGGAATGTTCCAGAATTTTAACTTTTCCCAATTTACTACTAAGTCCCTCTCTTTTAACTAAACGTACAATTAACACTTTTAATAATGTTTATTTAATTATTTCGTGAACGGATTAATTAATATATCTCACATTTATATTAATTAATTATATTGAGCATTAGTGTTAATACATGTGACCCCGTAAGCTTAAATATTTCTGGACATGCATTTATTTATTACGTGGTCATATCCCAACAGCTCCCACTTGAACATGTCATTAATAAAGGCAATGACATTGGTAAGCGTCTAGCAACACGCCAACGCCCCCGAAAACGTTTAAGTATAGTTTCTTAAAATATAATCAAGCTTCTCAAGAAAATGATTTCAATCTTTACTATCCATTTGTTTCAGATACCTTGTTAATTATGGATATGGATCAATGTCATTCCATAGATTAACGATTCTGTTTCTCATTCCTTTAATCAATCAAGATTACCAAATCAATTGAGACAATCTAGAATTCATTTGGGTACGTCCGTACACACATCTTAATTAATTCTAATGAGGTGCCCAGTGGTATCGTACTTCAATAGCTAGTTGAAGGAACAAATCCTATGTTTGTCCCTAACCTAGGATCTAGTACGAACCGAGTCACTCAATCGTTTGCGGAATCAACGATTAAGTTATATACTAAACACACGAACAATCAATACGCAATGAATATCAAACGAAACGTATTATATTGTATTACAATCGGTCAGATTACAGAGATTTCGACTAATTGCGTTTAGGGTTTCGTCAACCCTAAAACAGAAAACATAAAACGAATTTATACAAAATCTGGCACCTGCGACGTCGCACGCTACGTCGCAGGCCCAAGCCCATGCGACGTTGGCTACGTCGCAGGCCCAAAACCTGACGTCGCACCTGCGACGTTGCACGCTACGTCGCAGGAGTCAGGAAACGCAAACCCAAATACAAACTATGAGCTAGACCAACTGACAGACACTAAACATGTACTAACAAACTCCCCCGTGTCTTCAGCTTGGTCTTCAAAAATCTTCTTTAAACCCAGCCCGCAGGAAATTGGCCGTCGGCATGAATTCCATTAGCCACACAAACAGTAACAACATTGTAAAACTGCTGTGCTAAACGTCTGTTGAATTCATTCTTCTGACCAACACGAATCCGATTATCATAGAGTTTTCTTAAATCTTTTTCATGAAAATTAATCAAACTCATCGGATCATACAGTCTAAACGTTGCTTGCCTCAGATTCCATATACCTCCAACTTCTGGCCACGGTTCAGAATCTGGAACGAAAGTAATAACCGCTTCGCCAGTCTGTGGATCAAGTTCCAATTTTACAAGTCTTCTCAGAAAATAATAAGGAACTGATTCCAGAGGTATCTCAGTCAAACAGTTAGCAGGCGAATAGTGAACTTTAACCAAAGGCTTCCTGGTGACTGGATCAATCTTCTTTTTCCACGTATACCGAGTTCCCAACGTCGGTTTCAATTTCGAATAAGTCTTCGATAACACTTCCCGACGTAAATTTCTCTGAATGAACTCAGCATAATCATTTTCGAACGGATTAATCAATTTAAGCTGAGCTAATCGATTAATCTCTCCTTTTGGCAACGTGCTCAATCTATCAAAACGCATTCTGAAATACTGAACTCCATCTTCTCTCTTAATCATAAAAAGATTCCTCTGACACTTCCAGCTTTTAATAACACCGGTATAATTTCGACTAACCCGGTACACTTGACATTTAACTGGAATAGGGACTGGATTTCGTCCCTTAGGCCACCATTTCTTATTTCTTTCTCTCTTTTCTTCAGCAGTTAATTTCTTCGCTGCTGAGTCCGGTGCCTGTGTCTCTGAAGCTGGAGTTGCAGCAGAACTTGATTCTCCATGTTGAGCTTTATCAGGACTCTCGTCTTCACTTGAATCAGATTCTATAATTGGTGCATCATCATAAGCTTCCCCAGAATGTGCATCATCATACGTTTCATCTGCATTCAACTGCTCTTCTTCAATCGAAACATCCTCATTCATCTCAAAAACATTCTCTGTTTCTTCCTCAGAGCCAACTCCACTGGCCATCCTCTGAATAAATGATAAGTCAGCGAATGAGTAGTCAACTGCCAGCGGTCTCGATTGCCCTGGAATATCATCAACACAGATATAATCCAAACGAGAAATATTTTCATTAACATTTTCAATTACAGGGTTGGGATTTACAGACGCAGGTTCACTTGACTCTAAAGTGGGTATCCCAGACCCAGACTCCCCCGAGGCAAATAACCTGCCTTCCAAAACATTAACCCTAAGCTTCGTTTCCTCAAGCTCCTTAGATTGAACCTCAATCAACGCAGCTTGTTCAGCAATCTTCTCGTCTTGAGCCTCCAGCTTTTGCGTCATCTTCTGCATATCTTCCATAATCTTTTGCAAGAATGCTGGAGTCGGTTGAATCTCAAAATCAGCTTGCTGCTGTGGATTGACTGGAGCTCTGGCTGATGAAGAACGACGAACACGACGACGAGGACGATAAGTTTCATCAGCAGAATCATCACCGTCTCGTGTACGTTTCCCAGTATCCCTTGGAGGTACATATTTGCATCCTGCCCGGATCCGACGCTGAATTCTCAAATATCTGAATGAATCGGATAACCTGATACGTTCCATCTCAGAGGGATGCGGAACAGTACCATCCGAATGCTCAGGCGTCGGACCCCCATCCTGAGGACCTACATTAGCCGGTTCTTCAGAATCAGAACTCTCGACCGTGTCGTGAGATGCTGGATTGTCTGAGTCAACGTGCCCGAACTGCTCGATGTTCTCCAAAATAGCATCCACATGCTCCCCCGCAGCCTGAACAGGAACATTCATAAGCGGTTGCTGCGGTTGCTGTGGTGCTGGAATATCCATATACTGAGGATCTGGAGGTGGTACATAATTTTCATCCACAATAGCACCGAATAAGGGAACATCCCTTGGTGCCTCGACCCCTTTCTCATACCCTGCACAAATAGTGAAAATCCGACTCATCATTGGAGAAATCTTGAGCGGCTGATCGATATCACCCTGTTCCTGAAGCTCCGGATGATGACGATTGATGTGCAGCTGTACAAATCTCGGATATAAAATCCATTTCTGATCCCCGGCATTTGCATTATCAACCATAGCCTTGAAGATAAATCCCGAGAAGTTGAACGGCTTGTTGTATACCAGTGCTAACATAGCAGAAGCCAGACTTCGGCTCATCCCATCCGTTCCACCTTTCCTATTCCCCAAGCAAACAATAATCACATGCATCAAATATCTCCAGACGCGTGTGAGATTCGCTTTTCTATACTGATCAGAGGGAATCCCGGGATATCCTATCCGTTGCATAGCTCCAGAAACAAAAATATGATCAAAACCGATAGGCATATCCGGTTGATCATTCAGCTGTAAAAGTTCCCGAATACTCTGTTCTGTAATAGTGATCTCCGTACCCAGAACGGTAGAGACCAATCGTCTAACGTCGTTTTCAGTAACGACAGTTGCGTTTCTCCAAAAAGGGTTGATCAGATTTCCAAACGCCATAGTGTTATCGGAAATGGCGTGGAATACCCTTGAACGTCTCAAAAACGTGATCATCTGACGATACGGTGCAGCTTTGTCAGAAGTGTCAGTAAGGAAAGCAGCCGTATTATGACGAGCTTCAAAAATCAAAGCCATATCTGCAAAAACAGAAACAGATTGCAACTCGAAAAAGGTTAGCAAAAATATTACAGTTTTTAAACAAAACCTTTTCAAATTCCCTGGAACTAGCGACGTAGCCACGTACGTCGCATCAACACAGAGCGACGTAGAACTGTACGTCGCTAAAATTCAAAATAAATTGGAAAGCGACGTAAGGCCTGACGTCGCAGAAAATTCGAGCGACGACAAGGGGGACGTCGCATTTTGCAATTTATTGTGAATTTAATCACTTTAATTAAAACAGCGACGTAGAGTGGTACGTCGCATCGGACGTCGCAGTAAAAGCGACGTAGGGAAGGGCGACGTAGGAAATTAATAATAAATAATTAAAGCGACGTAGGCCACGACGTCGCAGCGTACGTCGCACTGACGAACAGGCGCCCCCAACCCAGAAACCCTAACCCTCGAATTTAGGGGTTTTCAAAATCAAACGCACGACAAGGTGCGGCTAACGATGGTGATCACGAAAACAGGATTTATAACCAGTAAATTACACGATAGACCATCTAATTTATCCGAAACCCGAAACCCTTTTAACCCGTAATACATACATAGCAATTAAACATAATATATACGGTTAAAAATGGTAAAATCGGTACCTAAGTGTGCGAAATAACGAGTAGATCAAAACTACGTAAGTGAATCGGAATGAAAACGGCTACAAATCACGAAAAATGCTCGAAAATTGCTACGTCGCAAATCGCCAATGCTACGTCGCAGGGTACGTCGCACGTGAATAGTGAATAGTGTGACATGTTACGTCGCAGTTGAGACTATATATAGTCTAACCCTACATGCGACGTAGACTGGGACGTCGCAGGCGACGTAGAGTGGGACGTCGCATAGAGCATTTTTTTGATCCAATTTTGAATTTTTTCAAACCGTTTACTCGTTATTTTAGCAAATAATTTCAAATAACTCGTGGCTTTGGAAAAATAACTCAGAATAAAAATAAAGCATAAAACTAAAAAATCTTTTTGGTATTTTCTTTAATTTTACAAAAAGTAAAAAATGAACAAAATAAAAATACTAACACTCTATTTTTGGTGACGGAGTTGAGTTGTCTGATTAGGGATCATATCGGAATAACATGCATTTATTAGGAATAGTAAGTGTTATTTCGATCATCAGTATATTTTGGTCCACTTTAAATTTACGTGGCACATTTAAAACACCTGTTATAAAAATTATTTCAAAACAATTATTGGTATTGTTTGTCCACCTAAACACGTTACATCCGTGTCTGTGAGTTAACCTTTTATTGTTAGTATGAATATTAATTTTGAGAGACCTATTATATGATATACTGATAAACTTCAGTAAAACAAACACTGCATATTCACACAAGGTAGAGATTACAAGACCAAGTTTATCTCGGTTTTCTCGTAACATACACTTGATATTTATATTTAGGCATACATCAAACCGACTATGAAGATACTAGTGTCCCCAGATCTGTACAAAGTACAACAGAAGGTCCCTTAGTATGAACATAACAAGTTTGAGACTATTTGCATAACTAATGGATTCAGGTCTGTACGTGAGTACAACAATAGTCACCATTAGTTAGGCGAATAATCATATTATCACTATATGCCCATTTTACATTGACATAATTATGACAGTGTATGATAGTACTTCCATTTATCAATTAAGACTTATGTCATACATCATATAACATTTTTCTCAAAGTAATAGACAAGTATTTAAATTACTTCTTAATATCTCAGAGACCGGTGTGTACCATGCCTACCAATACATCGTATGATGAAGATAATTTAGATAAAAACTGTTTTAAGTGTGTCAGATAAACCTACTGACACATCCAAGATAAATCTTAAAATTCCATTTTGTGCATGTCACCCGATGTACTATCATATCCCAAGTTGTTTACAGACACAACTTCAACGTCTATTTTAAAAATGTAGCAACCTTGCGTTTTCTTTAATACTAAAGAGTATAAAGAATGGCTGTTGCTTTTTTTAAAAAAAAAACTTAAAAACTTAAAAAATCCAAGTCACAAATCATTTCTTTGACTGAAAGAACCTTAAACCTATCAGATTGACCAGTTCTATAAAACGTGATCGCAAAAAGGCTTTTGTGAAAATGTCCGCACACTGCTTAAGGGTATCTATATGTACGACATCTATAAGGTGTTTCTCAAAGCAATCCCGTATGAAGTGGAACCTAAGTTCAATATGTTTGGTCTTAGAGTGCTGTACGGGATTGTGTGTTATAGATATAGCAGCTGTATTATCAATGTAAATAGGAGTCATAGAGAGATTGAACCCGTAATCACGCAGCTGATGCTGAATCCAGAGAACTTGAGAACAGCAACTTGCAGCAGCAACATACTCGGCTTCAGCTGTGGAAATAGCAACCGCAGTCTGCTTTTTGCACTGCCAAGAAACTAAGCGCGATCCAAGGAACTGATATCCTCCAGTAGTTGACTTCATATCTATCTTGCAGCCACCAAGATCCGAATCCGAATAGGCAGTTAACTCGAAGTTTTTATCGTTTGAATACCATAGACCCAGAGATGGCCTAAAAGCGAGATATCCAAAAATACGTTTTACTGCCTTCATATGAGACACCTTCGGATTTGCTTGAAATCGTGAGTAGAGAGAAACAGCAAACACTATATCTGGTCTTGAGGCAGTCAGGTACATGAGAGAGCCTATCATTGAGCGATAGTCTTTCTCCTTGCAATCTTCATCGTCCTCATTAGGTCCAAGATTGTGTCTTGCTTCAATTGGAGTGCCGTAGTGTTTACAGTTGAGCAATTCATATCGCTTTAACATGTCAGTGACATATTTTGACTGGTGGATATAAATTCCTTTGTCAGATTGCTCAACCTGTAGTCCCAGAAAGAACGTGAGTTCCCCCATAGCACTCATTTCAAACTCAGATTTCATCAATCTTTCAAAATCCATGCACAACTGATCATTAGTTGATCCAAAGATTATGTCGTCCACATAGACCTGCACAAGTAACAAATCCGCTCCTTCCCGTTTGATGAAAAGCGTGCTATCAATCTGTCCTCTGTCAAAACCATTCTTCAGCAAGTACTTGGCAAGTCGCTCATACCAAAGTCGAGGAGATTGATGAAGACCATACAAAGCTTTCTTCAGCTTGCAAACATGATTAGGATGCTTTGGGTCTTCAAAACCAGGAGGTTGACACACATAAATCACTGCGTCGACATCTCCGTATAGAAAAGCACACTTTACGTCAAGTTGATATACGCGGAATCCTTTAAATGAAGCATAGGCTAGAAAAATCCGAATAGATTCCAAACGAGCAACAGGAGCGAAAACTTCATCATAGTCAATACCTTCTAATTGACTATATCCTTGAACTACCAGACGGGCTTTATTACGAATAACAGCCCCACGATCATCCATTTTGTTACGGAAAACCCAACGAGTACCCGTCAAGTGAGCACCCTTGGGTAGAGGAACAATTTCCCAAACATTCATCTTGTTTATTTGCTGTAGTTCCTCCTGCATAGCCTCGACCCAAGATGGATCCTTTAAGGCTTGTTCAACCTTTTTAGGTTCAATTTGAGACAAATGACATGAATCGATATGAGCTATAAGTCCCAAAAGTTGCTGAGCTGAAGTCTGCTTTGCTTGCTGTCGTGTTTGAACAGATGCATGAGGATCACCAATGATATTATCAATGGGGTGATCCTTATGTATACGAGTTTCTGGTATCGCACCTGGCACAAGATCCACACCCAGATTGTTCAAATCTCCCTCAGTTTCAGGAGTAGCAGCAGACTCAGGAGAGGCTAACTCTTCTTCTTCTACTTCATCTTTATGAGAAAATAAGTGAGAGTAGGCCATTGTTTCCTCCATTTCATCTTCTTCTTGAGGTTCCTCTAAAGGAGGCATGTTTGGATCATATGGAAGCTCCTTTGTGTAGGTATAAACTGTTTTAGAAGGAGCAGCCGAAGATGGTGGAGTAGGAGATGGTGTTGATGGTGGTGATTTGGTAGTTGTTTGTGGTTGTGTGGGTGGTTGTGTGGGTGGTGGTGAAGGTGTAGGTGTAGTTTGTGGAGGTGTAGGATTAGTCGGTGGAGGTGCGGGTGTTGCATTGGGATTTGGGTTGGATGGTTTATTATTAACAGGTGTATCTTGAGTAAGATCAAGCTCATGAAGTATAGAAACCAATTCTTCCGTTTCATCTTCTTCCGGAATATTGAAAGAGTTGAAGAGGTTTCCATAGTTGAAAAACCAATCCGGACCCTTTCCTTGAGGAGGTTCCGTATACCTTAAACATTTCACTTCAAAATGCTCCTCAATCTGATTCGTTGATTTGTTAAAGACTCTTTTGTTCGGAGAGTTGACTGAATATCCAAGAAAAATCCCTTCAACAGCTTTATCACCAAACTTAGAGACCTTATCTTTTGTTATCATGATCAGGCATGGACACCCAAATGGTTCTAGGAACTGCAAATTTGGCTTACGGTTATTGAAAAGTTCATAACACGTCTTGTTCTTTTTCTTAACCGTGAGTACTCTGTTGAGAACATAACAGGCAGTATTAACTGCCTCAGCCCAGAAGATGATTGGTAACTTGGAGTCAGCTAACATAGTCCGAGCTGTCTCGATAATTGTCCTGTTCTTTCTTTCTGCAACTCCATTCTGTTGTGGAGTCCTCGGAGCACTAAATTGATGCTCAATACCTCTTGTAGCACAAAACAATTCGAGAGTTGAGTTCTTGAATTCAGTTCCATTATCACTTCGTATCCTTTTCACCTTCAAGTTGCACAGATTTGCCAATTTGTCCAACAAATACACCAGAATCTCAGGAGTTTTCCCCTTTGTGGTCAAAAAATAAACCCACGAAAACCTTGAGTAGTCATCAGTAACTACCAAGCAGTAAGACCGACCACCAATGCTCTTTGTAGAAACTGGACCAAACAGATCCATATGTAGTAGTTCCAATGGAGCATTTATGGAATTCACCTGCTTAGACTTATGGGACTTCTTACGTAGCTTTCCTTTTTGGCAGGAGATACAGTCATCCTTTAGAGCAAATGACTGTTTCGGAACTCCTAGCACTAGGTCATTTTTAGTCAAGAAATTCATTTTTCGGAAATGAATATGTCCCATTCGTCTGTGCCAAAGCAGTGATTCCTTTTCAGAAGCCTTAGACAAGAGACACGTATACTCGTTTGAGGTCTCAACAGTTCTCATATTCAGAATGTATGTGTCATTCTTTCTTGGTGCTATCAGTAACACCCATTCTTCCGGAATGACATACCCAGGCTTCAGTATCACACACTCTGTCTTTGTGAACACAGTAGTATAATCCTTATCACAGACCTGTGAAACACTTAGCAAGTTGTGCGTAAGCTGTTCCACGTAGTTCACATTTTCAAAACTAACATTGCCGTTAGTTAACGTTCCTCTTCCAGAAATGGTTCCCCCAGTATCTCCAGCAAAAGCAACATATCCTCCTGCGTATGGTTTAATATCCACAAGAAGAGATACATCGCCTGTCATATGTCGCGAGCAGCCGCTATCCAAATACCATTCACTATCTTTAACACGTTCTGACTGCTGCAACACACAAATGAAGGAGATTAGTGAGAAACGGTGACCCAAGCCTTTACAGACTTAGGTCGACCGTGGTCATCAACAATAATCATGTCAGATAGGATTTTATCTTTAAACAAATTAGAATTTTTATCTGATGTGTTATTGTTGACGACTGAAGAGTCAACATCAGACTCTTTACGTTTCCAAACTTTTGAAAATTCGGAATTGGTAATCGAAGTAATGTTGGGCTTTTGAATTGGCAAAGATTTTTGCTCATCATTACTTGGTTTCGAAACAGGCTTGGGAGAGTTTGAGTAACGCCTAGGTGGAGATTTAGAAAAAGAGTTTCTATAAACAGATGTCCTAGGCATCTCTCTCCCATATCGCTGATTTGACAGCTTTGGACATTCACGGATTAAATGTCCTTGTTTCTTGCAGTAGAAACAAGAACGAGTCTCAACAAACGGTTGAGGCTGAGGAATTACCACAGGAGGTGGAGAAACATTTCTAGAACATGAACAATGCGTACATGTTTTAGAAAGTGTTTGTTTTGGTTGAGAGGTTGAAGTTGAAGGTTTATCATGCGAAACTCTTTCATTTACTATTTTATTTTGCAAAATCTTTACAGGTGACTGTAAAGTTTGTTGTTTCGAATTAAAAACCTTGGCTTTTCCCTTATTTGGTTGAACCTTAATTTCAGGTTCAATCTTTGAAATCACTTTTTCAGGTTTAACCACAACCTTCTTAACCTCAGGATACTCCTGATCCGTAATGTCCTCAATCTCAACAATCTCCTCAATAATAACAGGAGATTCATTCTTTAACTCAACACTCTCCTTAACACTAACAGGAGATTCATGCACAGACTTAACAAACGTTGGCAAGGGGTACTCTGGCCGCTTGGTTTTCTCCTTTGCCGGTTTGTTATGTTTGGTCTCTTTAGCATCTTTAGCTTTTATACCATAAAGCTTGGACCAATCAACTGGAATCTCTTCAAAGCCTTCCTTAACAGGCAGAGGACAGTGAGTAGTAGGAGGAGGGACTGAGTTGTATCCCAATCCCTCATTCTTCTTCCCTTTAGTACCATGCTTGCTAAGAATTTCATTAAAAACAACCGTTGAGGAATTTGAACCTAAGATTTTACTCTTATAATTCTCATACTCAGCTTTTAAATCTGTAAGTTCTTTATTTAGTAATTCAATTTCAACAAGATAGCTTTTAATGGCATCTTCTTGACTAAAAACCTTAGATTTATATTTCTGAGTATCTAACCGATGAGCCTCAAGATGTTTTTCATAAAGTTTCTCATTAGCTTTTAAGAAATTATTTGACTCGGTTAGTTTTTCATTCTTTTTCCTCAACTCTACAGTTTCGTTCTGAAATGCCTTTAGAGATTCAGTTAACTTAATACATGAGATACAATTTAACGGTTCATCATGTACCTCATTCACAATGTGAGCCATCAGACACTGTTGGTAATGCTGGGAGACAGGCGTCCAATCTTGACTTGTAGGCTCAAAGGCAATCAGGGCATTATCAGCAATCCCTTTCTTAGAAACTTCCATTTCTTTGGCCTTTGGAGGAGTAGATGGTGTTGTGAATCCCGATGCTGGCATTTTGGGTTTCTCGCACTCTCTGGCGAAGTGACCCAAATTTTGACAATTGTAACATCAGACCTTACTCTTGTCAAATCCGAAGCCAGTCTTTCCATCACCTTCCAAACTTTTACGCCCTGTCCTCTGCAAGAACTTTTGAATTCTTCTGGTGATCATCGCCACATTCCAAGTTAAATCCATTTGCTCCAGATCATCTTCATCAAGCTGAGCATAGTCTTCCTTAGTCAGCTCCAAAGTAAGATTTGGTTGAGTAACCAAATCCTTGTATGAGCTTAAGAATGCTGTATAAATTGCAGCTTGTTCCTGAATAGCAGGTGAGACCTGAACCTGTTGTTGATTTGAAGAAGGTCCAGTCATGAAAACAGAATGAATCCCATCGGAAGAAGAAGAAGTCGATGAAGCATTTGTATTTGTTACAAAAGCGACTCCAGATCCATAAGTCTTCCCAGAGTTGATCTGAACACCATACACACTAGGATTCTGAACAGCAGCACCAGACCTAGTTTCTTTCTTCTTAATCTCCATCGCGTGAGCTTGAAGATCCCCTATCAGCGTATCCAAAGACATGTTTGCAAGTTCTTCATTTTCCTTTAAAAATTGAACTTTAACATCCCAAGAACTTGGCAACACATCCAGTAGCTTCTTATTTACTTCAATTGAAGGAAAAGTATAACCCCCTTCAAACAACTCACCAACTAACCGTGAGTACCTAGTGAATAATGAAGTCGTGTCTTCATTTGGAAGGATGTCAAAGATATCGTACTGTTTCTTAATCAGTTCGAGCTTGGCTTCCTTGTACTTATAATTTCCTCCACAACGAGTTTCAATTGCCTTCCACAGATCAAAGGCTGTTTCATGAGTTCTGAAAAGCCAAAGAACATCCTTGGTTAGACACATTTTAATCATTGAAAAATATTTTCTTTCAGTATCAAAATCTTTCTTCTCCTCGGGAGACATCGCTTTATAGGTCTTAGTAGGACGAATATTACGGTATTCTCCTTCAGCTAATGGAGGTACATAACGTTCGCGTAATGGTCCCCATAATTCTGGACAATGAAAATCAATGTATTGTTCAACTCGGTCTCTCCAGTATACATAATCCATGTCCGCAGTAAATAATGGAGGTTTATTACTTGAACCTATGTCATTACTTTGTTTAATCATTTCTCTTAGACCTCTAATATCCTCTTTATCAGCTGCCATTGTAATTACTTAATCGAAAAACAAACTTCTGATCTTAGCGACGTAGGTGAGTACGTCGCACCAAGATTATGCGACGTTGATAGGTACGTCGCAAAAGCAAAGGATTCAAATAAGAATCAGAAATATGCGACGTTGAGAGGTACGTCGCAGATGACGTCGCAGAGGACGTCGCAGAATCACACTATGCGACGTTGAGAGGTACGTCGCAGATGACGTCGCAGAGGACGTCGCACAGACTAATTAAAGTCCAAATTACTACGTCGCACACGACGTCGCAGCTGACGTCGCAATGGTACGTCGCAAAACGCGCTGAGCAGCAGCCACAAACCCTAAAAACGAATTTTTAACACTAAAAACCAAAACCACGAATGCCGAACGACAGAAACCTTCAATTATCCCAGTAATACTGATCGAAAACCTGTAAAAACACAAAACAAACGTGATAAACACAAAAACACACGAATATCACGTCCTTTTAAATCCCAAACTCGATCCGAATCGCCAAAACGAGCACTTTCTGCTCTGATACCAGTTGTTTGTCCCTAACCTAGGATCTAGTACGAACCGAGTCACTCAATCGTTTGCGGAATCAACGATTAAGTTATATACTAAACACACGAACAATCAATACGCAATGAATATCAAACGAAACGTATTATATTGTATTACAATCGGTCAGATTACAGAGATTTCGACTAATTGCGTTTAGGGTTTCGTCAACCCTAAAACAGAAAACATAAAACGAATTTATACAAAATCTGGCACCTGCGACGTCGCACGCTACGTCGCAGGCCCAAGCCCATGGGACGTTGGCTACGTCGCAGGCCCAAAACCTGACGTCGCACCTGCGACGTTGCACGCTACGTCGCAGGAGTCAGGAAACGCAAACCCAAATACAAACTACGAGCTAGACCAACTGACAGACACTAAACATGTACTAACATCCTATCTTGACTACACGTGTCAGTCATATACTTCACTACATTTCTGAAAATAGCCCTTTATTACTACCTTATTCAAGATAGCTAGAACTATATCAAGAAGATGCAATTCATACATGCAAGACCTACTTGCATCTCAAGTCTAAGGATGAGTAAAGCAACCATTTATAAGTTTCACTTGATGACGCCGATCCATAAAGTGATAACTTGTCAGTTGGGGTTGTCCGATATGCATCTCATGAATATCATGTGAGTTTGGAGGGACCATCCATACCAATCACTCAGATTTATCTTAGTTTAACATATCTCGAGTAGCTCTCAGGTACTTGAGAATATTTTTCACAGCAGTCTAGTGACATTCACCTGGATTCTGTTGAAATCGGCTAGTTATGTTCTGTGCGAACGCCACATCAGGTCTAGTGCATCTAACCGCATACATAATAGATCCAACAGCTGAAGCATAAGGAACCCTTTGCATACGCTCCACCTCAGCAGGTATAGAAGCACATTGTTTGCTATTCAAGTCAATTCTTTCTTGCATCGGAACATTTCCACGCTTAGAATTTTCCATCTTAAATCTCTTTAAGATCTTATCAATATAAGCACTTTGACTTAGTCCAATTTACTGCTTAGTTCTATCTTTATAGATCTTGATTCCAAGAATAAATGCTGCTTCTCCTAAGTCTTTCATAGCAAAACACTTTCCAAGGTAGGATTTTATATCTTGTAACATTGGAATGTGATTTCCTATGATCAATATGTCATCAACATATAAGACAAGGAAAGTAACATTACTCCCACTAGCCTTTTGATATACACATGGCTCATCAGGGTTTTGAGTAAATCCAAACTTTTTGATTTCCTCATCGAACCTCTTGTTCCAGCTTCTTGATGTTTGCTTTAGTCCATAAATGGACCTTTGAAGCTTGCACACTTTGCTGGGATGTTTTGGATCAATAAAACCTTCAGGTTGAACCATATAGACATCCTCGTCTAAGTAACCATTCAAGAAAGCAATCTTGACATCCATTTGCCAAATCTCATAGTCATAGTACGCTGCTATGGCTAAGAGAATCCTAATAGCTCTAATGTCTGCTACAGGAGAGAAGGTCTCATCCTAGTCAATTTTGTAGACTTGAGTATAACCCTTCGCTACGAGATGAGCTTTATAGGTGTGTACATTTCCATCCATGTCGGTCTTTTTCTTGAAGAGCCACTTGCAGCCAACGGTTTTAGCATTGGGTGGAAGATCAACCAAGCGCCAGACTTGATTATCTTTCATGGATTTCATTTCCACATTCGCAGCTTCAAGCCATTTTTCAGATTCTGGATCTGATAATGCAGCTCTGAAATTAGGAGGTTCATTGAGATCCCCTAACATGTGCTCCTCAGTTTCGACATTTAGACACAACTTTTTAGGAGCACATATTGTCCTTGCGGACCTACGAATTGGAACAACATCGACTTGAGGTTCAACACTTTGACCACTTTCCCCCCCCAAGTTGATGTTCGCTAGTGTTTGTAGAAGGTGATGCATCTTCCTCTTGAGTCTCATCAAGTTCTACTACCCTCCCACTGTTTTCTTGAGCTATGAGATTCTTTTCAAAGAACTCAGCATATCGAGCAACTTTAACAGTATTTTCAGAAGGATTGTAGAAGTAGTAACTCATTGTTTCCTTTGGGTATCTTACAAAGATGCACTTAATAGATCTTTGTTCGAGTTTGTCAGGCGTATCCCGCTTCACAAGCGCCTCACATCCCCAAACCTTTAAGTAAGACAAATTAGGGACTCTTCCATGCCATAGTTCATGTGGTGTCTTATCAACCTTCTTGGTTGGAACCATATTCAAAATACGTACAGCAGATTCAAGAGCATAATCCCAAAATGATAATGGGAGAGTTGTAAGGTTCATCATGGATCTTACCATGTCTAACAGGGTTCGATTCCTCCTCTCAGACACTCCATTATGTTGTGGTGTATATGGAGGAGTCAGCTGTTGGATAATTCCACACGCTTTTAGATAATCCTTAAACTCTTGGCTTAAGTATTCACCACCTCGATCCGAACGAAGGATCTTGATGGTCTTACCGAGTTGATTTTCTACTTCATTTTTAAACACTTTAAATGTTTCAAAGACTTCATGTTTATGTTTAAGCAAGTAAACATAACCATAACGACTGAAATCATCAGTAAAAGTCATGAAGTAGCCAGCACCTTGTCTTGACACATGTCTAAATGGACCACAAACATCCGTATGTATGATTCCAAGTAGATCATCACCCCATTGCATTTGATGCGGAAAGGGTTTCTTTGTCATCTTACCCGAAACACAAGACACGCATTTATCAAATGATCCATCATCAATTGATTTTAAAAGCCCTTCACGTTGAAGCCTTTCAATGCGTTTCTTTCCAATGTGTGCAAGACGACAGTGCCAAAGATATGTAGAGTCCAAGTTAGGCTTGGCTCTTTTGTTGCTAACAGAATACATAGAATTTACTTTTGAAACATGATCATGCATATCAATTTCATAAATACCATCACAAGGAATAACATTAAAATAATGAACATTATTCTTAGAAACTGAAATACCATAATCAGTAAAAGCATTGATAAATCCATTATCTTTCAAAAGTGAAACTGAAACAACACCTCTAGTAAGAGTAGGTGCATAATGACAATTGTCTAATACAATAACTAAGCCCGAAGACAAAACTAAGTCAAAACTTCCAATAGCTTCTACAGCAGCACGTACACCATTGCCCACGTACAAGTAGAGAGCCCCATGTTTCGGTTTCTTCTTTACTCTACATCCCTGTGGGGTATTACAGATGTGAGTACCACAACCAGTGTCATAAACCCAGGATTTTGAATTAGAGAAAGAATATAATTCTATCGTGAAGATACTTGAAGGTCCGATCGAACCGGCTTGCTTCTTCTTCATATTCATCAACTCAGCAAAATAGGCAGGACAACTCCTCTTCCAGTGTCCCACTTCAGAACAGTGGTGACACACCTCATTCTTAGCCAGATGCACTTTCTTTGCTGGAGGGGTTTTCTTAGGTTTAGGGACAAAAACACCTTGCTTTCCCTTGCCCTTAGCCTTTCCCTTAGCTTGCGGTTTCTTATTTTTCTGGATCATTCCACTTCTAATCCCAAGGATTTGTGGAGTAGCCGATTTTAGTGGAAGAAGCTCTTTAATCATATCAAGTGGACTATGATTTTCAAATTGCTTTTGAAGTTCGGGAGTCATGCTGCCGAGCATCAAACAAACAACCTCATTATGACGATCATAGAGAGCGTTCCATTCTGCTAATTCTTCAGCAGGAGCAGTAACAGCAGGAGTAGGTCCCAATGGCTTTTCAATGATGTCAGTTTTCTTCTCAACTCGAAGGACAATCATTAGTTGACGAAACCAATCATTGAAATTACTTCCAGAAAGTTTTTCTCTTTCTAGCATTTGCCTAAAAGCCGAATAGTTCGAGTTCGGTGTAGGATTTGCCATCTACAATAGATAAAAGTTCAAATTTAGTATTTTCGATAATAAATCCTTAGAAAATTAAATACCCAAATGTTTATATAAAACAATTAATTTTCTTAAGGCTAGGATCCTATTTGACATACCACCATCACATCAGTTGATCTGCTAGCAATGGTGTACTCAAAAAGGTAAGTGACGATTAATAATTGCATTACAAGTGCAATTCCTAGAATTATGGGACTTAATGTGTACTTAGTGATCAAGCAGTAAGTTTCATTAAGCATGTTTCATCCCATCGTATGCCACGGGCTTAAGAATCTCACCGCTTAACTCGTTTTAAGTCGTCCAATTAAGAACTGTAAATAGTCCACCACCGTCTCACGATGAGTGGTAATTTACCTTGGATACAATTCACCTACGTCTCACGCAGAGCAAAAAGCAAGTACAAGTGTTCTTACAAATTGGATGGCAAATGACTTAATTTAAATGGGTAATAATTTGATAAATATGTACGAAGAAGTATGCACACATCTTCGTATCATAGATTTTAATAAAATCTTTTTCAGTTAATCCACTTATTAACGTGCGTCAAGATGTCTAATTTAATATTCATATTAAATTAGAGATTGCACTTTTATTAAAATTGACGATTCAACATGTTTTAAACCTTTTCGGCCATGTACAAGAGAGGCCAAGAAGAGGCCAGAGGAGGGGCTAGGATCTTTACATCGTTTGTCCAACACGTCATCTTAGACACCAAGCCGAAGATACCTCTCTTATACAAGCTCCTAGTCGTGGTTTAAAACAAATTATTAACTTGCAAATCTCGTCGTGGGAGAAAATTACGGTATGTGAACCCAACCCAAGTTGAAAATAAGATTTGTAAGAAAGTAATAAATCATATTTCATAGTTATTAGTCCAGTTTATTTTTCATAAAACCATTTTGCTTTTAACAGCTACAATAATAAGCAAAATAAATAAACTACTAATAATTAACAATTAACTTTTCATGCAACATTTGGTAGAACCCTAAAACATGACCAGCTAGGGACAACTTGTCAATTAAACAATTTAAACAAGTAGCACATAATCATCACTATTAACAATTAATTTTAACTAGTATATCAATATAAAAGTGATATCTATGACAAATTATGCATGAATTTCATGGATACCCTTTATTTGCTAATTTAAAGGTACATTAATAATAACTAACAATTTTCACTAAATATGTTATTATTCTTGTTAAACATAAAATTTGCAATGTGATTCAAAAGTATAAACTTGCTTTAAGATTTAATTTATAATAAAAAAACTTCCTTGTTTGTTTGCCTTTTCTTTTCTCAGTGTTGGATCCCATCATAACACATCAACAAAAAATTGTTCCCTCTTTGTTTTTTCTTCATCGTGACCTCAAACCAAAACAAAACCAATTTTTTTTTCCTTTCCACTCGAACGTTAATCAACACTACCAAAACAAACGCTTTTTTTTTCTTTGTAATACGTCGAACCAAGCAAACTTACCCCCACAAAATTTTATGTTTAACATATCTAAGTAATCACAAATATACGTGTGGCTCTGATACCACTGTTGGAGTATACAGTACAAATATATTCAAATTGTCACACAATTGCGGAAGCGAATAAACACGTACATGTAATTAGTTAAGAATAAAATTGTACCTTTTAGCAAAGCTCCAATAAAATTATAATTATATAGTTTAGGGTTTAAAGTAAAACCCCTCTACGATCGCACACACGACAGCAGCTCGAATACGTATGCTAGTACCCGTTCACAAATCCCACAACCTTTGTGCTTTTATTTTGGTCAAACCACACAAAAGACAAAAACGAAAAAAAACCTTGGATTTACTTTTTCGTACGAACACAATAGAGAGGAAAGTAAAATAATTGATCATTTCTTAGGGTTATTAGCCTCTCTATTTATAGGGTATAGGTAACTTAGGGAATAAGTTTAGGGTTTAATAAAAACCCATGGGCCGGCCTCTAGTAGGGCTTTCCGGAATGTTCCAGAATTTTAACTTTTCCCAATTTAATACTAAGTCCCTTTCTTTTAACTAAACGTACAATTAACACTTTTAATAACGTTTATCTAATTATTTCATGAACGGATTAATTAATATATCTCACATTTATATTAATTAATTATATTGAGCATTAGTGTCAATACGTGTGACCCCGTAGGCTTAAATATTTCCGGACATGCATTTATTTATTACGTGGTCATATCCTAACATTTATATAGTGTTGATAAGATTTATGTGTATTATGTGTTATGTGGATTATTCGTTTAACTGCTTATATGCTCACTAAGCGGTGCGCTTACCCCGTTGTTGTTTCATGTTTTTAGGTGAATGGTTAGTGCTTTCATGAAGATAATGTGGATATGGAGCTAGCTATGAGGTTAGAAATGCTCAATCTCTTTGAATCGTTGTTTTGATTATCAATTGTGTAATTCGCCCAAGCAAAGAGTTTTTGATATAAAAATGTTGGTCAATATGTTGTATTTGACTTTGAAAGTCAAACAGGGAAAAAGAGTCTTGTGTATGTGTATTGAAAAGGGTACGAAGTCTTTGGGTTATGATTGGTATTGTGTTCGGGTCAAACGTAGTGAAATGTGGTCAAGAGTCAAATGTGATTGGTTGGTCAAATGTGAAGTTGACAAATAGTCAACGATGTTAAAAGATTCAAACATGTGTGGAATAGGGTGTCGTTTGGTTAAAAATATGGTTATTATGGGAAACGGATCAAAAGGGTCAAAATGGGTCTAAGGTGATCGTATGGTGAATTTTAAATGTATTAGCGTTATGGGTTGGTGGTCATATGCTTTAAGTGTGTTTTGATAAGTCAAAGGAGTATGCAAAAGATTAGAGACTAAATATGTATGGTTTGTGAAATGGGTTGTTGCCCAAAAGTAGCCGAAATGGGAACAAATTGGTGACACGTCTTAAATGGTCATTTTTGGGAAATTTAGAAAAGTGTAAAAAGGGAAAGTTTCTTTGTGGTCAAATGAAGGTGCTCGTAAATTTTCAGAGTCTAAGTCCTTACTAATTAAAAGTTATGCATCTTTGAAATATGTATTTTGGTAATAAGGAGTGCATGTCTGATTACTGAATCACAGTGTTAAATTACTGAATCAAAGTATAAAAAAAAAAATTCAGGGCGTTTCATAGCTGAAGTTAGAGATGTAGATTTTTTTTTTTCAAACTACTTTAAAATTTTTTAATTAAAAGCAAATTTCTCGAGATTTTCTTTTTCAATAATCCTTTCTATATTTTTGTTACCAAATGAAAATTTATAAATTGAGATTCCTTAAAAACTAAAAAGCTTAGACTCCCATAGAATACTTACTATACTTTAAACCCTTGTATACACATGGGTTATTGATTTTTAATATGAAGTTTCGTATTTAGTATCTTGTTTCTAATAATAAAGTGTGTAAGTTAATATGTATATGTAACACCCCAGTTTTCAAGGTATTATTTTAGTATATATAAATAAGATATAATATTCCAGTTTTACAGTATTATTTTAGTGTACAATAAAATATACATCTTTTTAGTTATAGATCTTTTAATAATGAGATATAACAGAAAACGCAAACTAGTTGTTCAGTTTCAGACTGTGTAGTATAGAAATTAAAAGAATTTAGACAATTCCTACGTGCCTTATTCCAGTAACTTCAAAAACATTTCCAGAACCTTACTTTGAAGAACCAAAAATCGCAGGAATCAAAAGGGAACCAAGAATCAATATTTGAACTTCAACTCAAGCTTCAATTCAGTGAAATCATCTTCTTCTATCACTCTCTAATCCTTGTAAGTGATTCAATTTCTCTAAGAACCCTAGAATTTGAGTTTCATGGGTCTTAGCTAAATAATATGAATTAATCCGAAATTAGGGTTTGTAATTGATTAGTTAGTGTTAGTATACTATATAAATAATGATTAGAATTCTAATTTCATATTAGAAGTGATAGGTTATGATTAGGGTTCATGGGGTTTCCATGAATTCTATGAAATTAGTTAAATTGTAATTGTAGAATATTAGTGGATATTAGTAGTTACAAGAAAGTAGTTTAATCATATCTTAAAGTTAAGATTTATGATCATGATAATTAAGCTAGTATGTAATTAGTGGGGGAGAAGGGAACTAAATGATTAGTAGTTAGAATTGTGATTAGTTATTGATTATGTGTTATGTATATGTGTATTAGGTGTTCAAGAAGAATTTGATCATATTGTTCCAAATTGTACTACAAATCAAGGTGAGTTTATGAAATGAATAGATCATAGATCATAATTATGTTATTAACTTGTTGTTATGATATGATTGTGATGAAAGTGGGTGATTAGAATGGTTAATGAGAATTAACCATAAATTTGATTAGAATAGCTAACCAAGGTTAGCTTTGTGTAGATTAGTAGCTAACTTATGTTAGCCAATTATTGATTAGATTAGCTAATTGATATTAGCTCAATGAATGATTAGATATGTATACATATGATTAGAATTGTGAAAGTGGAGTTGCAAGAAAAGGGAAGAAATTTCTTTACTTTGCTTATTATTTGTTTTATTTAATAATGCATTGTATTGATTAGTTTCATATCCTCACTAAGCAAATTGCTTAATTAGTCTAGCTATGTTGTAGGTACAAGTGAAAGCGGAAGGGGAAAAGATATTGCAAAAGGGTAGAAGTGGAGTTGCTAGCTTGTTGTAAGTCACACAAGCTTTCTCTTTAAATTATCGTTTTGAAACCTTGAAAGATCGCCCAAACAATGTTTTAACATGTTTTGGTTATGAAAGCAATAACTAGATAGACTATGTTGTAATAGTATAATTTTGTGAATGATTAGTAGATATGGATTTAGAATGTGTTATGTTGCAAATTGTAATAAGAGTGATATTTGGTTATGTACATATTGAAAGTTTTAAAGAAAGTCAAATGTGGAATTAGTCAATTTTGAAGGGCGTTTAGCCATTGAATGGGTTAAATTAGCTCTTTTGGATCAGCGGGTCAAAATGGGTCAAAACGGGTCTTAATGACGTCTATGAATTAATTTGAGTTAAACAAAGTTTTAAAGTATAGTGATAAGCCTTACAACTTTGTTTTGATGATAGAAATGGGTGTTTAAAAGCTCAGCTCCTAAGTCCCTATGGTTTGAGATTTAGTGTACTAGTAGAATTGATTATTTTAGCCGAAAATGACCCATGAGTCCAAATCCCGATATAATGAGAAAATTTAGAAAGTGCGAAAATAGAAATCTTCATTTTTACCATATGAAAGTGTCTGCAAAGTTTTATGGTCTCATTCTTTGTCGTTTGCAAGATATGCGTGTTCAAAGTTCGGTTTTTAGTACTAGAAAGTGCAGAGTTTGGAGCTGCTGCTGGATGTGTTTGAATCCGGCGGATTCAGCTAACCGGATTCGTTTAAAAAGTTCTGGTCGAAAGTTGGGTCTGAACATTGTTTGAATCCGGCGGATTCCCTTGGTCATCAGGATTTCATAAATTAGCAAATAAAAAGACTTAATAGTTAATTGATCTCAATATCTAATCAGTTCCGAATAGTATGAATAGTTGTATGTATATATATGTAGTTGTTTAGTAATAATAAAAAAAAAATCAGATTTCAAGGCGTCTCAGTATATTAAGCATTTAGTTGGATTCATGATAATATTACTTTATGCAAATGGATTATATAAGTAGAGATTAAGAAATTAAAATATTTTGAAACCAAGTTAGTGGAAAAAAATTAATTATTTTAAGTTTATATTAAGCTTTTCAAGTAAATTTATTCCTACTTGGTGAATTGAAAATAGAAACATTACAAATCGATTTAGATAATGTTTTAATTAATGAATTAAATTTCTTTTTAGGTGTAAGTGAGTAGTTGAGTAAAAAGAAATATTTAAAAAAAAGTTAGGGATCTTATTTTAAAATTTACTAAAATTAAAGAGTTTAATTGAAAAATTAAAACTAAATTATAATGATGATATTACAAAGGTGCTTCATATATATATAATTTAAGATAAAATACCAAAACACCCTTACACGGAAAAATTTTTATTTTAAAAAAAAAGTCAAAAGGAAAAACTACCATCCTAGTAAGGGCAATCCCAACAGTTGCAAATCGGTTGGCTAAATGGTGCCATCGGTTGCACCGGTTGCAAACCAAACCATTTAACTGATTTGTAATCGGTTTGAAAAGTGAGTCTGGGTGATTTTTTTTAATAGTTTTGTATTAAATAATTTAATAAAAATAAGTGGTTAAGAAATAGTTAGTCATTGATATTACTGAATAATTAGTTGTGAATCAATTACTCGAAAGCGAACGTGGTGTTGAGATGGCAGTTGGGAGCGGTTCAACCACGGTCCCGGGACTGCCCATAAATCCTTATCCGCAAGACCGTGACAGAGGGCTTCCGCTTGAACCTATATCTCGCAGTTACGTGTTCCTAGGGTCAAGTAAAATGTCGAATATGGCTTGGACACTTCCAAAATTTGAAGGTAGAAGTTGTTGGTGAATCAAACTCAAACAACCATATATAGCCTGCCTGACTGATTCCACTGGTCCACCTCTGGTTAATCACTCCTCAATCGATATGGTTCTCATCAGACCGTTTCTGTTAGCCCTCGCCGCATCGCTGTGCACCTCATTCGCTAACTGTTCATCTGTTGACTCCTTCATCCAACACAGCCAGTCGTATGACGGTGGTTTGTGTTTCAATCTCATCCAACCTTGTGGTTACACTTGCTTAGAACACACTGTAACTAATTACTTCCCTCTAAATCTCTCTCTCATCCATTCCCTTATTAAATTCCTTGTATCTGTATTTGTTTTTACCCATGAATCAATACTGCAGTTAATACTTACAAATTATAGAATACTTATAGTTGGAGTGTATGTATGATATCAATTTTTTCCCCTGATTGTTGTGTAATTTGTTGTTATCGTGTGATATTGGAGTAAAAATATTCATGTTTAGAATATAAGTTAAGTGAAGGAAATAGTCAATGAGGCTTGAATTGGAACCCAAAAGGCTTGATAACAACATACCACAAAACCTAATCAATGGTTATTCATAATCTATTGATTACATCAGCTCATGGTATTTAGTCTTGAGTTGGAATAGCTGTCTGATGTGTAGAAAATAAGTTTGCTTTGTTGTCAAGTTGTATACAAGAACTTTAGAAACAGTGTGATATGTGAAATCTAATTAAATTGTATATAAGTATTTTGCATGTGACGTAACATTTGGACTAAATCTCCTGTTGATTAAAGAACTGATTAATTTTCGCGTGTATTGCAGGCTCAAACAAAGGACGGTTTCTTGCTAGGTCTTCAGCGTGTGTCATCAGACATTCTTAATTTAGGAGTACAAAGCAGACCTCCCGTTCTGCTTATACATGGACTCTTTATGGTGAAATTACAGACCCTTGTTAAATCCAAATTTTATTATCCATTATTATAACTATGGAACCTAGATTAAGTTATGAGTCAATGAAGAGTAGGCTGATCAGTATTTGTGGTAGTTGGTACTTTTTACTTTAGCTTAACAAACAAAAAGCTAGTTTATTTCAAAAGTTTTTACATATTTTGTTGATTTATCTATTCCATTTATAAGAGGAATTGATCAATAAAAATTGACATTTTTACAAAATAATTGAACTTAAAAGGGTGGTGATGCTTGGTTTATGGATTCCCCAAACGAATCATTGGGTTTTGTTCTTGCGGATCGTGGTTTTGATGTTTGGGTAGCAAACGTGCGTGGAACAAAATGGAGCCATGGGCATGCATCTCTATCAGATGGAGACAAGGTACGCCAACATTGTGTACTATTCTCTTTTTCTTTTCTTTTTTCAAATCTTTTCTACTATTCTTCTTGGTATATCATGGTTTGTTATAGTGGCAATTGAAAGATTATTGTGGACTTATATCTATGCCATCAGTTGTTCCTAATGGTGTCAATAATGGGCAAACTGGGGCCTTTATTTTTTTCTGATCATAACTGTATCTCTACCTTAATATAGGAGTTTTGGGATTGGAGTTGGCAAGAGATGGCCCTTTATGATCTTGAGGCAATGCTGACTTATATAAATTTCATAACTAGCTCCAAAGTTTTCGTTGTGGGACATTCACAGGTTTCACACTTCGATTGTCATTTTCTTGTTATAAACAAACTTCTGCATACAGCGTCTCTCTAACAAATCCTTTTTTACATTTTTTAAGGGAACAATAATGTCGTTGGCTGCTTTTACTCAACCAGATATTGTTAACATGGTCGAGGCTGCTGCTCTTCTTTCTCCTATATCATACTTGGATCACATCACATCTAAATTTGTTCTTAATATTGTTAATATGCATCTCGAAGAGGTTTATTTTTCTCTGCTTAATCAAATTCAAATTAACCTGCTTTTGTTTTTGGAAGTTTCAAATGTTATTTTGTTTCTTTCACAGGCACTTTCATTGCTCGGAATACATCAACTGAATTTGAAGAGGTTCATTGCTTTCTATTTAGGGTTAATCACACCAGTATATTACAAACTTTACCAATCTTGCTATTGTTTGTTTGGAACTAATAAACGTTATGTTGTTACATTGTATGTAATTGCACTTCCACCTTACCAGAATGTATCAAACTTTTGATAGTTTGATACATACAATAATAAAAGTGGTAGTTGAATACTCTGTATATTCTGGTGTCATTTTCCCTTCCATTTTCCATGCATCCTCTTACAGGATTTACCACAATGATGTAGTTTCGGTCATAGTCGTGATGATATTTACCTTTATTTCCAGTGAAATCCTCACCGACATCTTACTGTTGGCTTGTGATGGGCATGTAGATTGCAGCAATTTGTTAGCAGCCATCACAGGTTATTCCTCTACATTTTGTACTACATCTTATTGTAATTAAATTATATTTGTGTAGCCCTTATGCTTCACGATAACATTAGTGTTTATTACCCGAATCTGTCAGGTGCAAACTGCTGTTTTAACAGCTCTCGTGTGGATTTCTATCTTGAATATGAACCTCATCCGTCATCATTGAAGAACTTAAAACATCTTTTTCAGAGTATGATTTGTAGATCCTGTTTGCTTCCTAGTTTATTTCCTTAATATTTGTTTTATATTTTGATCACACAACGTCTTTTCTGTTCGTGTCACAAGTTTTTTCCACTGATTTCCAGTGATACGCAAAGGTACTTTTGCGAAGTATGACTATGGGACTCTGAAGAATATACTACAATATGGCCAAACAAAACCACCAGCATTTGACCTTAGCCAGATTCCTGAATCATTGCCTATATGGATGGCTTATGGGGGAAATGATGCTTTGGGAGATGTGATTGACGTGCAGCACACTCTTAAGGAATTGAAATCAAAACCAAATGTTTTGTTTCTCGAGGATTATGGGCATGTAGATTTCCTCTTGAGCACAAGAGCTTATGAAGATCTTTATGAGAACATGATCACATTTTTTAGGTCATGTGGAACGTCCAGCAGTTCTTAAGAGATACAAGTATACAACCATACTACCATGACAGTAAGTCTTGTTTACCTACTGTTAACATAATTGGTGGGTATGGTAACAGGTCAATTCGGGTTGGGGAAACACACAAACACCTTTTCAATTGGCTTTTTTTTTTTTTTTTTTTTTTTTGTCATTTTTATAAATATTCAATGTGTTAAATATGATTATGAAATTACATTCTATACTTTTTCTTTCTAGAAAACGCGAATTAGAAGGCTTTATTCAGTTAAATAATTGGGGAAAACTTTCAGCCCGTTTGACCGGCTCAGCCCACTTCCTTTTTACTAATTCCTTTGTTCATGAAACTGCAAACATTTACAATCCTAGAAAGATTCAAAGCTAAAGTTATCTTTGTGTCCATTACGGCAATACATCAAAACTATGATGTTGGTCAAGGTACTAAGACACTTGTCTCAATATAAAAAGGGAACTGTGAATATAGTGCTGTTAGTCATCTAACCTTACATGACAAAGTCTTGATACTACGTCGTTTGGCCCTTACAAATTAAAAAAAAATTAAAATAAAAACAATTAACCTCCTCCTGCGTTCCACCCTACCTATCTTCCTACACCCACGTCTCAATTCATGTGTTTTTATATATGTCAACATTTTACATATGATGACCCACTGACTAAAGCCTCCCAAGACTAACACGATACTAACTCTCGAAAACAATCCAAATTCAGACTCAAACAAACAAAATATGACCCATTATATCTGCACAGTGTAGCTCGATTTTATGGTGATATTATGGTTGTTGCAGCCTATCTTCCCATGAAATGAATGCTTTATTCTTGTCGACAACTGGTAAAAAACAGTCGGTCATATTTTCGTCACTTGCAACCTCGCTGCTGAATTTTATGTTTTTGTTTTGGAGCTTTGATCAAACCTGCAAGGCAATGAAAACTTGAATAAGACATCAACCATGGCAATGCTGATAACGTTTCAATGAGAACTTTTTGTTCACAATGAATAAACTTTTTGTGACTACCAGACTCATACAACATGTATAATCTACATATATTCCTCAAAATTTCATAAAAGTTTTTAAAAAAATCCCATTGAAGCATTTCTGCAAACACATGATATGCATTTTACCAAATAATTGTAGTTTAAAGAGATGTGATAACTCATCCATTCACGTTATTTATTAAATGTAATGAATCACCCGACCATTGACTTCGAAAAGTACACATTACTCAAACTTATAGTCTATAATTGAAGAGTTAAAGTTTATAAAAGAATAGAGCATTCGTGAAAGCTATTCATTTAAGAGTACCTTTTGCTTCGTGAAAGTTAAATCCATAGAGAATTGGGTCGTTTCATATGATCAGGAAGCCAACGTGAGAGAAACAGAGGCGTTCAATCTCGATAAGAATTAAGATGGACGAAATAAACGAACGAGGAAGATGGGTAGGGTGGAACGCAGGAGGAGGTTAATTGTTTTTTTTTTTTTTTTTTTTTTTTTTTTTTTTTTTTTAAATTTGTAAGGGCCAAACGACGTAGTATCAAGACTTTGTCATGTAAGGTTAGATGACTAACAGCACTATATTCACAATTCCCATATAAAAAACTAATTTGAATTGAAGTACTTACACTCCGTGTCAACCCAAACATTGCAATTTTGGTGCATTTTGCTAGTGTTTTGGATTGATATTGTGATGTGTTTTTGGTGACAGCTGATAATGTATAACTTTCACTCTCTAGTGGACGAAACAAAGCTCTATTCAATATTGAAGCTGCTTTGGTAAGATGTCTACATTCTCTGCCCAGATATCTACTCAATCCTTGTACAGGTTTTGTTGTGTGAGTTGTCACATATGCAAACTATAAATTGCATATGTGGTGTACCACTATTCATGCATATAGTACAGCTATGCATAGCAGACTGTATCACGTGCTCATTAGGACCACATAACTGAGCACTTTAGTTGATCTGTCATATTATATTATCAGCAATAATAAGTGTATATTTCGTCATGTAGCATCGTACCATACTACCATATAGTGTAATCCAAGTCTTGTTTTTATGTGCAACTTACTGCCCTATTCCGTGACCATGTGCTACTAAATGATCGATGTGTTATATATACATGACACATTTACTCTATTTAGACCAGTCCATATGGGGACATTCTTTGGCCGTTTCCACATGAATGAACGGTTGGCACGGTAGGCGCCAGACTGTCCACTGTTCGTGTATGTGAAGAAATATTGACAAGCGTATAAGGCCATCGATCTTTTAGGACCTCTGATCTTAAGAATATTTATTACTCCTATAGTTTTAAAGTTGAAAGTAACTATCATTATATAAAGAGAAAATTACACAAATCATCCTTTAAATATATTCCAAATTTCACTGACAGTCCTTTACAAAATTTAATTACAGCAATCATCCTTTATTTTGAAACTCGTTACACTAATAGTCCTTTATATTAACGATCGTTAACTCCCCGTTAAAAAGGATCATACATGATATTTTTTTCGTTCTTTTAATTTTTCGAGCAAAATATAAATTATAAAATCTAAAATATGTATAGATACATTATTAGCTACATAGAACATCATTTTTATTTTTCCCATTAAAACATTAAATTTTATAGTCAACCACCTAAATTCACAACCATCTTTCATCAATCTTACATTTGTGACTTAAAGATTACAAGTCACATATTTGGTTTATAGTTTTCAACACTGTTGCACCTTGAAGCTAAGGTTTTCATTTGAGATGTTTTTCAAGTAAGGATTGTATGCGAATAGAAGAGATGGTGGCTACCAAAGTCGCGACAAAATCAGATGAATGAGTGACAGAGGGTCCCCGGGTAGTGAAAAAAGGTGGTGGACTATAACATTTGATGTATCAGTGCAGAAGAGGACCAAATTTGATGATAAATTTGTGAAGTGTTGTAAGCAGGGGCGGAACTAGGATGAATTTTCAGGGTTAGCACCAAATTTTTTCCACAAAATTTAAATAAAACATAATAAATTATGATCGTACGATTTTAACAAATAATATGACATCAAAAAGTGCGATTTCAACCAAAGCTACTATTACAATGAAAATGTTGTGAACTCAAAAGTAAAACAGAAACAAATTAACATATTACACCTTATAGTTATCCTCGACGTTCACCTAGACGATGGAAACGATTAATCATAACTTCAGTCGTAGTGTTTCTTTCTCTACATAACAGACCAAAACATTATTCAAATAATTATCTCTCCTTCTATTCCGCAAATGTGTCTTCACAAGATTCATTTTAGAAAAAACATCGTTTAACAGTTGCAGTTGCAACCGGCAAAACCAAAGCTAAATTTCAGCAAGCAATAGACCACCCGAAAAAAAAATGCATTTTCATTTCCACCATCACACGAACAAGGTCAGCTATATTATTCAAGTTAGAAAACCTGTTTCCATTCATCATAATCTGATAACAAGCATCACCTTGAGACATGAGAGATAACCTATCATCGACACTAAAATCATTTGGATACATCTCACTAAGCTTTACGAACTTGATGCGTCAAAGTTAGAGAATGAATCACATGGACTTAAAGCTATCATATTTTCAAGCAATTCAGTATTTACCTCATTAAAACAATCACCAAACTCTTGAATTTGCATATCCAAAACCTTGTTAAAAATATCAACCTCAAAATGATATTGATTAGTGATTTTGGTCATTTGATTTCTTGGAGCAACATACAATTGTGTCATTTTCACCATAGGAAGATCATGTTATTGATAGAAAGAACAGACTTTCTTTAAAAGTAATTTAAATCTCATTTTTCTAAACTCTTGTAATGCTCGTTTAGTTCCTTTAATGAAAAAGCCGCTTGCTATATATCTTAATCCTTTTGTTAAAGATGTCATGACAATACATCTGTAACCCTTTTTTAGTTAAGTATAGGGACATAGCGTCATTAAAGGATACATACTTGGTCTATATATATTGGGCTATTCTTTTTAATAAAAATAGACACATATTTTAGTACTTTAGTTAGTATTTATTCAAGGAATAAGTTGCACTTAAAAAATTTCACTAGTAGCACAAAAAATTTCACTAGTTGCATTTCTACTAAACTATATAATTTTTCTAATTTTTACACTACTCGAATTTTTTTGACCAGTAGCACGTGCTACCCCTGCCGACCTACTAGTTCCGCCCCTGGTTGTAAGGAAGATGAAAATGATGTTAATGACGTATCTATACATATTTTAGATTTTGTAATTTATATTTTACTAAAAAAACTAAAAGAATAAAAAATATCACGCATGGTCATTTTTAACGGAGAGTTAACGATTGTTAGTTTAAAGGACTATTATCGTAACAATTTTTGAAATAAAGGATGATTGGTGTAATTAAATTTTGTAAAAGGCTGTAGTGAAGTAGTGAACGGCATCTCTTAGAACCCGAACTTTAAGGGAAACACATTTATAATAACTAGTCAATGACCCGCGTAATACGGCGGTGAACAATTTGATTCCCGTATTAATGGTAGCATTTGAATTTGAATTGGAAGAGAATGAGGAGAAAGTAAAAACAAAAAAAAAAGTTAGAAAAAAGTAAAAGTGAAAGTGAAAGGGAAAAAGGAAGAGAGTGAAAAAAGGTTAAAGAAGAGTGAAAATATTAGGGGTATTTTGGGTATTTCCGATATCGCATTAAGGAAAGAGGGGAAATGAATTATAAGAGGTTATAGATTATGAACTTAAAGGGAAACATATAACATCACTAACTTTACATTTTTCAATTAAAAAGGGTCAATCGAATGCTGAGAATGCCTACATAACCTCTTTTAATCGGCCAATCAAATTTCTTCTCTAAATTGCAAAGAGACGTCGTCCTTTGTGATAGTGTGCAGGTTTTGTGATTATAAAAGAAATATTCATTAAATTAAATTTGAAACAATGGAATATTTGTAAAAAAAAAATAAAAATCTATGAAATACATCAATATAGTGACCGGAATGGAATACAGAGCATGTTCGCATGACCTCCTTTTTCAATTATGGCACTTAAATGAAAGCCACTTCCAGCAAAACAGTAGTCGATCTATTCTTCTTCAATTTTAAGTTCACAACTACATACATCTTCAAAGAGATGTCTTCTGGATGTTTAAATAAATAAAGAAGGGTATAAGGCTCAATTTCTTATTATTAGTCACTTTTGGAATTTTTATAATCATTAAATTTAGTGTTACGGCATATATGATATTTTTAAAATTATATTGGGCATATATGACATTTTGCAACTTAAGAATGACATATATGAAATTCTATCTTAAAAAGATTACCGAATTATAGTGTTTATCATGTGACCTCATACATGCTATCGCACGGAGCCTCTCTAATGTATTTGCCGCCTGCTAATTATGGGACATATCTTACTAAAATAGTAGATGTGACCCGGTGTGAAGCCCGCCAAGTAAAAAACTTGTTTGTTTATTCTATTTTGCGAAGACTACTACGTATTCATGTACGCGAAAATGTTTCTTACCTTATTATATGCATACTTTCATAGTCTTCTATAATCTATATCTATAATAACACTTGTAAAACATCTCCATTGTCGAGTCTTAAGATTCTTAAAAGAAATTAAAATTACAAATGTACCCCTCTTACATTCTTCAATCAAAGATACTAATCTCAATTAGTAAGTGTCTATATCTATACATATTGGTACTTTATTTATAGAAAACTTAAAGACTTCTTAATAAATTTTGGTAATTTTCATTCTACACTATAACTTATCAATCTTATTTTTATTTTTTACTTTTTACCAACTGTATTACATCTATTTAACTTTACATCCGCACAAATTAGCGCTATCAACTCGTTATTACATGTAATCATACTAACGTCATTGAATCACCATTTTGACTATAAAAATTATATTCCGCTGCATAACGTTGGTAATATGCTAGTTACATATAAAAAAAACATCTTGGTATTCTATTTAAAGCGATTTTTAAGATCTACTCTAACATTTAATTTATAAAATTTTTAGAATTGTGTTATTATAACTATGATATTTTATTATATTTTATACTCCTTGACACAATCAACTCATTTTGTTTATCACTAAACATGATTTCCTTTAACACTTTAAATGGGCATATTTCATCATCATAGCTAATGTATCAAAAAAAGAAGAAAGGCGATCTAACGTGATTATGGGTTAGATTTTATTTTAGCGAGGGTTTTTTTCTAGTTTATACTTGATCGATGTTCCTTATCTTTTATGCATTGATTTTTATTACCTATATATTTAACATTAACACTAGCATTGATATTTTGGGTAACGTTTAAGAGAGAAATACCTTATTTTCGTGAACAATAAATTAAGGTGATCGAACTTGGTAACAAGTTAAAAATAAAAGGCCTTACTCTATCGATTTGAGAATAATTAACCTAAGTTCACCATGTTTGCCTTCCTAACATCATCCAAAAACTCTTCAATATTCCGATCAGATGAACCACCTTCTGCCACCGCATCCTCTGCCGCCTTTTTCCATTTCAACGCATTCTTCTTGATCTCCGCCGCCTTTACACCACTAGTCACCTCCCTTATACACTCCTCCACCTCCTTCCTCCCAATCACTCTATTCTCAGCCTGACCTCTACTCATTCTAACCCCAACCTTCCATTCATCAGCTAAGTACTTCGCATCCGTCACTTGATCTCCCCACATGGGTAACGCCACCAACGGAACACCACTCGACAACGCTTCCAACGTAGAATTCCACCCACAATGAGTCACAAAACAAGAAACCGCCTGGTGAGATAAAACCTGAGCTTGTGGACTCCAATGCACCACCTTCCCCTTCTCTCCAAGTAACTCCAACAACTCCTCTGGAAACGTCCCAGCTTTCACTCCATAAAAAGTCTCACCTTTTCTCATAACCCACAAAAATGACAACCCTAAATTTAAAAGACCATAAGCCATTTCAGTCACTTGTTCTTGGCTGAAACTCGCATGACTTCCTAACGATATATAAATAACAGATGAAGGGTCTTTGGTGTCTAGCCATCCTAAACAGTCGTCGGCTTTTATTAGGTCACCGGAGATACCCGTACTTGTTTCGAGCAATGGGTTTTTAAACAACGGACCCACTGCTCGGATAGGACATATTTTAGACATGTACTTGATCAAATCATCTTCAAGTTCTTGAAATGTTTCGATTAATACAAAAAAAGTTTTCGACAAGTTTTTAAATTGCGCTAAAAGGGCTTCTCCAAAATATGGATATGGTGTTGAAGGATGCAAAAACGTCGGTATCTCGTCTGAATTCAACAGCGGCATGCACGGCATTTGAACGTCAATATCTGGATGTTCTTCACTGGGAAAAGGAACTAAAGAATTTTCATAATGATAATACGACGAAAAACAAGCACAAGACTGCATCCAAAGCAATGCACAAGGGATGTTAAACTCTTGTGCCACGTCACAAACCGATGGAAAAAAAGGGTTGTTGATTAGACACGAAACCGGCCAGCCGCTTTGTGCATGGTGGTTTATGATTTCGGTGAGTGCTTTTGTTCCGTAAGCTTTAATCTTGGGAATGTAATTGATGAAGTCGTTACGTTCGTCGTCATTATCTTCGGGGCATCCATCATCAAAGAACTCGAAGCGTATCATGCCACCGGAGTTTCCTACTGGAACAGGATCACCGGTGACGGGTGCTCCCGCATTCTTCAGTTTTTTTTCAATGGTGTTGCAAGTGCATAAGGTGACTAGAATGTTACCTTTTGATGCAAGAAGTTTGCCAAGTCTAAGGGATGGGTTTACATTGCCTTGTGTTGGAAATGTGACTAGAAGCACATGCAAAAGATGTTGTTCGGAAGCCATTAATGATTTTTGATGTGTTTGCTAATTTGTGTTTTCTTGGGAGGATGGTTTAATAGGGTTATATTGAAATGTATACAAGCAGATAAGATAGATAAAGAATGAATGGTTGAAAATTTGGTAGGTGGGACAATTTAATTAGCAAAATTAGAACTTGAATTACTTAAGTTATTATTGGCACATGATCATTGGATCATGTCAATTTAGGAGAAACATTTAAAGAAACAACAAGTCACTCTTCCAAATTGGTCTCGATCTGTCTTTTAATGGCTTTAATTTTCTACTCCATTATTTGATTGGAAGTTATATATGTTTGTCCCTTGCTTTATTTGTTGAAAGTTAATTAAAAAAAGGAAAATGATAAGAAAAGCAGTTAGAGCTTTCATTAAAACATAAAGACATGCATTAATAGTTGTACAAAGATCATAACAAACTTCATGTCTCCTCCTAAATTTATGTTGACCCTCTGAATTTATGTTGAATGTACAATCATTTATGCACATCTAACTTTCTAAACGAAAGTCCTAAGCGTTTCCGTTAACAAAACCCTAAAAATAATTGTCTCTTGGGCTAGATCTTTAATATTTCTATATATGCTATTCCAAATTGAATTTTAATGTTTTATACCCACGACAACGCGGGCGACTCTAAATATTATTTTTTTATATTTTATTGAAGTTTGTAGTTGAATAACTCTATGTAGAGATAGTGTGTAGGAATGCATCTAACCTTAGTTATATATCTTAAGTGTATACAAACCTCATTTTGATCTGTTGTATATATCAAGCTTTCAATTTGGTGTATTGTTTGTATTCTACTGACGTGGCACCTTGATGATATGTTAAATGACATGGTGAATTATAAGGTTGACACATCATCAAATAATTCATCGGATACAACAATAGATAAAAATGGAACTTTGATACACACAATAGCCAAAATGGAGTTTAGTACATACTATAAAGATCCGGCAATATTTAAGTGTATTCCCACACTAATCCCTTTTATGTATTATGTTATATTAGTGTGTATTTTTTTAAACAGTAAGATGTTAGTGTTATAGTATCATTAAAGGTTGCATGCTATTAACATGAAACATACGCATAGTAAAAATAAGGGATAACACAAATATGTAAGATTTTACAACACATAAGTCTCTCAAACCGTTCTTCACAATCACATATGTGCAGAATATAATATCATACAACTCACTCCAACCAATCGCAAGATAAACCACCGTAGAAATTAAGAAAATTAAACAATTTTCTTTTAACGTGTATGTAAAGATTGACCACTGTACAAAATCAACATGTTGGTTAAGGTAAAAAAGGACAATCGTCATCGAGACTACATTATTTAGATCTTCTCAATAATTCTTGCACCAAAGGGATCATCAACATTTTTGCAACTTCCAAACTGAAAATCATAAACTAAAATATGAACAAAATTGAAAAAGATGAGGGAAAACATAAACCTTGATTGTACCATTTAATCAAGTTGCTCTTTTTTCAAAGAGTGAATTCTATTATACAAATTAAAACTATATAGCAAAATGCACAAGCAAGCTTCAACAAACTATTGGGTCATCACGGTTTATTGTAACTCAAACCAATCAAGATCATTAATACCGAACTTCTCAGCCTTCGGCTTCGGCATGGTATCTCTCCCATGCATAACGGCAGCAGGATGAGCCTTTAAATTCAGATTGCCATGCAATCTATCACCGAAAGATGCGGAACCTCCTAACGCGTCTTCTTCATTACGCTTAAGAAACTTCAGAAAATTAACACACTTAGAGGTTCTTAACTGTGACTACCAATCAAAGAGGAGCACAACCCAAAGCTGCTCTGAGATCAACATACAAAGATGCAAATAAAATTTTTAAGTTGTTCTAGAGTTTCATTTTATTACCTTGCAGGCCACACTTACCATAATTACATGGCATATATCAGCAACTAAACCAACTACAAATATAGACCAGTAGTGAGCTATGAGTCTTAATCAACCAATTTTTTTCCAGAGAGAAAGCGATGTGAAGCAGACACATGTGAAGTTGTGAACCAATTTCGCTAGAGAAAGTTACTATAAAAGGCTACTATGATTGTTCACTTCCTTCTTGAATTCGACATTTATCTCTTTATATGAACACGTAGAAAAATTACTATTTGATGATAAGAATAATGACCTTCCCATTTAAATGCTACAATTGTAGCTATAGTGACAACCCAAAACCGGTTAAATTACAATTGTTCACCTCGATATTTTAGACAATTGTCAGCATTGCTATAAGCAGAAACCAACAGGGCAACCCTTTCATAGATTAAAAAGGATATGACTATTACCTTCAGAATATCATCGAACTTTGCAGCAGGAGCTTGACAAGCAGTTCTCAATTCTTCTTAATTCTTTCTCCATTTTTTGTATGGCATTTTAGCATTGCATGTACGCCTTCATAAATGCCTGTCTCTCATAGTCCTTCATCAATAGTTTCATAAACTGTATCAACACAATCGAATGGCTACAGAATAGTATGTCAGACGTACTCTTTTGACCAGACAGTAAATACTCCCTCCATCTTAGAAAGATGTGACTTTGACTAAGCACATGGTATAAAACGCTCTAACCGAAACATGCTTTTCATAAATTTCCTTACAAACCGCATGAGAAATACTCAAATAGAATTCTTAGAACAAACCCTCATAAATTTAACTTTAGATATTCAAAACTCAATTCTTTGAAATACTTTGGACTTAAGAGCTATGTATAACCAATTGTAACTGTCCACATTGTTACATTGACAATTTAAAGACCGATGTATAGGAGGTATTATCAATGGATAGTTACTACTTCTTGGAACTAACTCATCTCCTGAAACGTTCACAGCTTCTGAAGGATATGTGTGTATCTAATAAATGTTGTGAATTCACAAAGACTATACTCTCCTAATAAGGCAATGAATATGTAGCCTGAAACATACCTCAAATTCCTTTCTCAATAAAGTATGAAGACAGTTTTCACATTCTTGCCTAACAGAACCAGCCCCTACGGCAGTTGCATTAAAAGCAGCCACTGCCTTCTAAACAGCCTCTTCATGTGCTTCTCGTATTGTAGCCTGCAAGCATGTGAAAAGTGAATTATTATACAATGTGACCAGTAGGAAAAGAGTTAACAATAATAGAGACAACGATATACATACTTCCTCAGGGGGCTTTGTGCTGTCAAAAGAAGACTTGTAAACCTCAGTAGCATATTCCAATGCCCTTTAGCACTCTGTTTCTTCAACACTCTGAAAAATGAAAACAGCTGAGAATTTGACCCAACTATTATAGCAGATTATACAGAAAAGCATGAAAAACAAACAGAAAACAATATATGCCTTAAAATTAACAGCAACAATCAGGACAAGAGATTTGAAGATCGCATGAGGACACACAAACTGCTTAGAAAACTAACCTGCCATGAAGAAGTAATTGTAGGCACGACACCATTATTCAGAGCATCCATAAAGAACTGAATTATGCCAGCAAAAATGTGTCCTGTCATAACTGTTGTGCTACCTGCTTGGGCCTAGTCCTCTCAAAAACAAACCTAGGTAATGTGTCCGGTCCTGATTTAAACTCGGGCCTCAATTTATCCATATGTGTGCCATGATAAGAAATATAAAATGAAAAGCGTGAGACTATACAGAGTAATATAGAAAGCCATCATAATCATAATATAATATGTATACCGATAACTTTCATGGTCGATGAAGATATTACTTAAAGATATTTGGTCAAGCCGCTAGAGCTCATTCTCATTGCTCAAAGGTCGCACAAGAGCAAAGCAGTCCCTGTCTGGAAGAAGTGCTCGAATGGATTCTCGAATCTATCAATTACCAATCATAAAATGTTCAGGAATAATATAGAATAATATCTACAAGAAAGAACCGCATTCACAATTCAAAAAACAGCAAATAATTTAACATGGTAACAGTAATAGTAATGAGTTGGGCTGCATGCATTTCAAGCTTCTTTCAAGTTGCATCTTGAGTACAGAAAACAGGCTTAGAAGGTATACATAAGAACTTGACTCGAATTATCTCAAGCTTTTTAATCCCTGTGTAGTATGTAAGTGCCATTATATACCTCAAAGATCAAATGCTATAAGTGCACTTTGCAATCATGGTTTCAAACATGAATTGAGTTGAGGGAATACAAATATATATGATGCTTGTGAAAGGAAGTTGAATCCCACATCTGCAAAACCATACAAATATGTTTGTTGGCAAACCGTACGCGATGTCACTCACATAATACATACAATATAATGATCATAAAACACTATTCTCCAAGTAGACAACTTTAATCCATATTAACAAAGCCCCATAAAGAAAATATAAGTCTTTCCAACTAAAAAATAAAAAAAATACAAACTAAATAGTCAGAGATTATCTCATTTAATTTATCTAAACATCGTCATAAACTGCACTAATAATCTTCTTTGTCATAAAGCGCTTCTACTTCATTTACACAAATTGCATTATACATATTCAGTATAATCAAGATCAAACAGAAAAGTGGGTCCGCTAGAAAATGTAATGAAATGCTGAAGACTATTAATTGCATACAGACTGTTTGGCTAGCGAGACGTGCATGATCATCAAGCCCATGCAATTGTTTACTCAATTCAAGATCACAACAGTAGAGTAGGGAAGCACCTAAATGCCTGATCCCTTCTAAGCTCCGAGTCATGACACCTTTTTTTAAACATTAATATGGCTCATTCTTGCTTCTGGAGATATGGTTGGTACAAATAATGATCTACATATAAACATGAAAAGTAGATGAAAATAGAAATGTACTAATATAATATAGTGAGTCACCTTTTGAACATTTCGCACTACTGCTACTGAATTAAATGACTGAAGACGAAATATTCTGTTGGAAGTACACAAAACAAAATTAGAATCTTATCGATCCAAGATTATTTAAACGACTACATGGGTTAAATGGTACTACTACGAAAGACTACTCAATCCATAATGAAGAAAATTCTTAGATGAATAAGAAACCAACATCAATCTATCAAATTTTTGATTCATAAACAAATTTCTTTTCAATCTGATTTCTGTATCCGGCCTAAAAGAGTATGAATTATGACCCAAAAGTTGATTTCATTACATAAATGAACCTTCAATTAAAAGCTTCTTTGATGTAAAATTTTCTGAATCTTTCGATAGCACCAACCATTAATCCCAACACATTCTCAATTTGAAGACATTTAACGAAACATTTTTCAAAATTCAAAAATTTTTATTAAATGCATTTAATAATTAAATAGACATGAAGGCAAACTTACAGCAGTAGTTCTGGTGCTTCTCGGTGCAGTAGCAGCTCCGACACAACAGCACTTTCCAGCCATATTCTGGAAACAACAGCAAGACCCATATCTCTATATAATTCATAAACGTAAATTCATGAATACATGTATAGCAGTTAACACGTCCCCTAAACTAAACCTATAACCAATTGGACCATATCAGTAAAGAATTCATAAACGTAAATTCATGAATACATGTATAGTAGTTAACACGGCCCCTAAACTAAACCTATAACCAATTGGATCTGAAGCTAGCTCCAACATGAGGTTCAAGAACTACAAAATTGGATCAGATCACATGTAAATCAATCAATGAAATAAAATAAAAATGTAAGTGTTTACGTTCCATTCGACAAAATAGTGACGACCATCTTTTTTGTTCATCATACTCTGCCTACTATAACACGCTCTTTTCCCTGTAACACGCTCTTTTCCCTGTTGTTATTGTATTATTTTCTAGATGCCGATTAATTTTATAAATAAATAAAATAATAAATATTTAGGGGTTTTAGGGGTGGTAAGTTAATACCTTTAAGATTATAATACTGATTCTCAACATCAACTTTCGTGAGCTTCCCTAGACCCTGTCCACCAGCAAGGATCTGGCTCTTAACCACCAACTGAACCAAAAAACAATGCTGCTTAAATAAACGAAGACACACGTAGCTGAGCAAGTTGAGTACATCACGGGTGGTTAGCAATATTTAGGTTAAACAGGCTCCAATAGACAAACGATTTTGCCAAAACTTACTTCCTTTTAATTGGGAAAAGTTGTTTGTATGGTCATTCTGACTTCCTCGACGGATGAAATAACACCACCTTTCAAAACATTAATACCAAACTTGATCACCAATTCAGCTCCCTGATTTCATTCTTTAATGAGTAAATGACGCAACAAAATTCATAGCATGAAAATTATATATCTACACTTATGTCATACTATGCACTAACAACATGGTAATTAGTTAATGTAGATTTACATAGGCACTTGTCTTTATACAGGTTATAATAGCGTAACAGACAAAAGATTTCATATAGTCTAGTGGTCAAATTAAGGCCATAAGCAAACCACAAATGCAACATAAAGCACCTAAATCCATTAATGCGACAAACTGCTTATGACCTAATGAAAGTTAAAATTATAAATCTCCTTTAAGCTCAATAATATCAACCTTACATCCCGGAACTTGGCATCGAGAACTCTTCGTAATCGTTCTCGTCTTCTTCTTTACTGGTACAGCTTGTTCGATCTTTCTCTTCCGTCGCCAACTGCATATCAAGCTCCGGACCTAGGGTTTTGATTTTAGTCTGCGGCCTTGTGTCTTTTAATAAATAAATAAATATGTACGTGTAATGATGGATCCAAAACTATTAAATTTGTTTAGAGTTCTAGGATTTTAGGGTTGGCGGTGATATTGACGTGATTTTGGGTGGGGGAATTTGTTAGGAGAAGATTAAGAATTAGATGAAGAAGATTTAGGGGGATTTTTTTATTAGGGTTTAAGTCAACGATGACCAACGTACTTTCTTTTTTTGTTCCGAGATCACCAATCAACCGGTTTTATTACCATGATCACCAACGAACTTTCAAAAAATGAATTTCTTTGTAATTTTTATTAGCGATCTTAACTCCGTATTAAAAGTATGTTGGCGATCTCCAACCCGTAGGTAAAAGTAGATTGGTGACTTCGACACGAAATTTGAAAGTTCATTGGTGATCATGGTAATAAAACCAGTTGATTGGTGATCTCGGAACAAAAAGGAGAGTACGTTGGCGATCGTTGACTTAAACCCTTTTTATTATACAGGAGACATCGCCGGTTTATTTTTTAATTTTTTTTTAGGGTTTTATTTTGATGGGTAAATTTATTTTTAATAGATAAGATAAAGTATTTATATTTAATTTTAATGATAAAATATAAGGGGCGTTAAGTGTAAGTATTATCAAATTAATCTTAATCGTTGGATGAATATGTTAAAACTTAATTAAGGGCCGGGATTGCCCCAAGCTATTCTGCTTTAAGTATATGTTATGTTATATTATGGATCAATAGATAGATTTAAAAGGTTTAATAACTTATGATCGAATACAATGTACTATTGATTTTGTCCATTTTTTTATAAATGTAACTTCTTATATTTCAGCTAGCTCTCCATCCTACTGAGAAATCATGTACCTATTTTCCCATTTGTAATTTGGGAATATGTTGTAATCGAATCTAACAAACATGAATGAAGAATGTTTGTGTTATTTTATCAATGTTTTATTGAACGGACGGATATTTTATTCACGTTCAGTCAATTGAAAAATATGTTTGTTCGTGAACATAAACAAACGAATTTATAACTTAATGCATTTGTTCATTAATATGCTAAAATAAGACAAACAAATCTAAACAAACACACACGAACACAAATGAAACATATAAAGGCGAGGATTATTAAAAAGATTCCTTACTTCAAGTAGTTTTTGAAAAGAATATAGTTGCAATCTATGTCTTCAGCTGCAAACTCCAGCTCTAGTTTTTATCAAACATAACAACACATATTACTTTAGGGATAAGTATTTGTAAATCTATTCAACTTTATTAAAAAAATCTATAGTATGTATCCAACTTATAATACTTCTATTGCATGTACCCAACTATCAAAAATCTCTATTGTATGTATTAGACGGTATTTTTGATGATGTGTTACATTATATGGATGACACATGACACATTTTAGGAATGACACGTCATCAAAATTACCGTTCAATACATACAATAGAGATTTTTGAAAGTTAGATACATACTATAGAAGTGATATAAGTTGAATACATACTATATATATATTACTAAAGTTAGTACATTTGAAAATACTTATCCCCTTACTTTATTAGGTAGTAGTATTTTATCATGGCGTTTGGATCCTAAGTTTATATGGATTCCTTCTTCGTAAGCAATGTTTTGAAAACCGGTTAGACCGGTCCAGTTGGACCGGTCGAACCGGGATTTTGAGGGTTTCCGGCCGGTTGAAAACCGGTTTTGAGCTATGTTTGACCAGTCAACGAACCGTCGATTTTTTCGGTTTTGTCAGGTTGAACTGGGAACCTGACCGGTTTTGGACCGATTTTTTTTTTTGTTGTGTTTTGACCAGTTTTGGACCGGCGGTCCGACCGGTTGAACCGGAACCGGACACCTCTCCGGTCCGATTCAAAAACGGTTTTCAAAACATTGTTCGTAAATACCCTCTATGTAAAATACATCTTGTTTTTTAGATTTATCTATGGAAGATCAAAGATAATATCTATAATCTATATTAACTTTGTCGACAAGTGGTAGTGCATTCGACAACCCACGGCCATCCATGATCCACCTACTCACCCACTGACTTTCTTGTTTTATTGATGCAATGAATATGTAATTTCATCATTTTAATCCTTTTTACTGGTGCAGTAATGTCCCAAAAAATTGTTCTGAAAAGTTGTTTAAAGTGGTGGTAGGAAAACGTTGCTGAAGCATGCAGGGCCGGCTTAAGGTTTTTGGGGCCTTAGGCGGGATCAATTTTGGAGGCCTAGATATATGTTCTTTTGTAAAAGGATGAAATAGCTACGAAAATCACTATCTTCTTTTGTTTATATGTACATCTCTTGTTTCTTTTTTCTTTTGATTTTATATGCTTTATGTGAATTTTTTATGCCTGTGACCCAAATGAGGCACAAGTCCACCACTGATTTTTTATTTTTAAACATATTGATGCAATACAACATATAACGAATAAGATCGTACAGCAAACAATTTAGTGATTATGCAATATAGATAATTAGACATGATTAATTATAGTAACAAAAACAGTAGTAACATTAAGTTGAAGCTTGAGCCCAATGAATTTCTACAAGTGGTTATAAACTTATAATGCTTCTTAAAATAGTAATCTATCTTCTTAAAATAATAACATTAAGTTAAAATTTGGGCCCAAGAATAAAGTCTCCTTGTAAACCCAAAGAGTTTTAAATGGGCTTGGTATTGGATGAATGGGTTTGACATGGACTAACTGGCGTAAATTGGGTTTAATAGATATAGGTAAGCCCAAAAATTTCATAAAATCTGGGGCCCTAAACTTATGGGGCCTTAGGCGATTGCCTAAGCCCAATGCACTAATGGGCCGGCCCTGGAAGCATGGTAATTAAAGGTGTAAAATTCTTCTTTTATATAAGCACAATCTCCATGTAGGCATGTGGACATGTGGTAGTGCATTCAACAACCTATTTGAGTACGTGTTTTGACCATTGACCAAGTTCTGTATTACACTCTATATCTTGCTGATGGACTGTTTTGACTTCTTTGACTTTTAATTGGCATATTCAATTAAATGCGTATTGTATTGTCTCATATACTACATCTGCTTTGGTAATACAACTCTATAAAACACTATATGTCTAATTCGCAGTAATTATTATACTTAACGATTTCATTTTAGGTCGTTAGGTTTTGGCCTTTTGGGTTATAATTTGAGAGTGATTTTTATTTTATTTTATATCTTTATTCTTAAATTAGATTTGCAATTGGTTTAATTTTAGATTTTGAAATCTGATCAAGCATATTTCTATACTTGAGTGCGGATTGGTTTGGTTCGGTTCGATTCGTTACACTCCGATTTACGTGGCTAACCCAAGGACCCGTATCGAACGAGGTGAAAGGAGGTAAGAATCGAGTGGTTTACCATCTAAGAAGGTGGGTTTTGGTGGTGAGCAAAGCTCACACTTGGATGATGAATATGGGAGAGAGCATATGGAGGCTCCTCTTGATCTTGTAGGTGTATTGTTAATTGTTGTTTATTAGGGTTTTAGCTAGGGTTTTCCCTTCTTATAAAGGGGAAGGGGCAGGCCCAATAAGGAAGCTCGTGAATTGTGACACCCGTCAAATTAGGACTAGTAATTAGTGTCTAATCAATTGTAATACATGTAATTAGTTATGTGTTAGGCTAATTTGTGTATCAAATAATATATATCGTTAAATATATACAATTATGCGATTTGATTAAATCGTACGCAATTCAAATAGAATGTAATTCGATTCAATTTAATACGAACGTTGGTGAACAATTCTATTAAATAATATAACATTATTTAATAACGCTATTATATCCAAAATATTATTTTTATAATATTTCGTACACAATTCGTATCTTATAATTAACATCCACGCGATTTAAAATATTAAACGCGCAAACAATCAAAATATAGATAAGTTATATTTTATAACTCAAATATTAAGTATTTGATGAAATACTTCAACAAAAATGTCGAGTAATTATTTGTATTTTAAAACGTATATTTAAACGTATTAAATAATTAGTTAAACGTTTAAACGACCGGGGAAACGAACATCGCACGGAGCGCGTATACAGGAGATCAAAAATTGGAAACACCCACCTCAGTGGGGCCCCCTGAAAACCGGCCCAAGGTGAGGGACCTCACCCCCCTCACCTCATTTGTTACATCTCACACAAACACACACAAACACCATATTTTCTCTCACTCTCTCATCTCTTTCTCAAAACCACCACACCACCACCACCCTTTAACCACCAAAAACCACCACCAAAACTCATCAAATCACTTCACTCATTGGGAAAAAAAGAACCACGACGCCAAGATATACATTTCTATCTTTTCGGATTCTCCTCGCGTTAACTTGTAAGATTCCCGACACTTTCGAAAAATTTCTAGATTTTGAATTATTTTAGTTGTATGTTGTTCCCTAGCTTTGTAGTGTCCAAATCTATGTTTGAAACTTGTTTTCGGAACATTGTCGGAAAAGTTCGGTTTTGATCATTTTGTGAAAACGACACTCGACACGAAGTAATAGTTTTTATAAGCTCAATGAACCAAAACAAGGGTTGGGTAAAAGAATCAGACCCTATGGTGGTCGTTAAACACGTTTTCGACAACTTTGGAAATCGACCAGTCGCTAGTGACGCACGGCCAGATCCAGTGATGCGTCACTTCCTTAAGTGACGCATTAAGTGTCGCTAAAAAGCCCTAATTTTGCGTCACTTGCCTAAGTGCCGCAAAAAGCCCTCTTTTCCCGTCACTGCCTAAGTGACGCAAATTCAATACCCGACACTCCGAACCGGCACTCCTAGCGGCACTTGTTTAAGTGTCGCCTATAATTGAAATCTGATTTCATAATGACGTATAACCCTGATACCGTCACTGACACCCGACACTTCCTTAAGTGTCGCCCACTGAGCGTCACTTCTACAAGTGACGCCACTACGTCAGAAATTGCCATTTTATGCGACACTTCCTGAGTGTCGCCTAAACCCTAAGTGCCGCTATAAGTGACGCTAATAACAGAAAGGTTGGAACTCTTTTTCACACTAAGTGTCAAACTCATATAACCTCAAACACTTATACGATACGACTTCTAAAACACTTTGGGACACACTTTTAAGTATAACGCTTCGAAATCATAATGATAATGTTGAGATTATTATTATTACAAACAATCACCAACGGGCCGTACACGTTTTCAAAACTCAAACAAATCAACCAAATCGTAGTAATTTGGACATTCTAGTTGGACGAACAACTACAAAGGTAGTCTTTATAGATACCTACTCACGTTTATAACCATCGCGTGTCGTGGACACCCTTAGGTTACAAGTCTTCTGACATCAATACTCGGAAAATCAAATCAAGTTTATTAAATTAAACCCATCAAGACTCAGGTGAGTCTAATAGCCCCTACTTTACTGTTTTCATCAGGGGTGTGATACATTGCTCGAGTTATTTACATGTGAACGCAAGTACAATCAAATCAAATACTACATGAGTTGTTTTCAACTAATCATTATAAAGCCCTCTACAACATAGTTTGGTAATACATCTGTAGCGTGAATGTTAGTATATGATATCATATAGGATTGACAATCCTCGTCCGGGTTAGCAAGCACTAACTGGTCAAACGGACGTATTAGCATTTGGGTAGACGAGTGTAGATTAGGCACTCGTGGGAGGCACCTCGATCGGAATTCCTTCATTGGACCCGACTCTCAAGTTAAGCTCAGACTATGTGCTCATGGCTGTATAACTTTTATTTTGCTTTATTGCAACTTAAATTCAATTAAATCTTGCGGTTCATACCATATGTTTTGACATACAAACCTGTGAGCTCACCAGCGTTTCGCTGACCCATTTTAGCATGTATCACAGGTACTCAGCAGTAGGTTGGACTGCCCGATAAGGATACTTAGCTCGTGTCAGCATACAAACATTCAGAGATTTAGCCGCATTATTGTATTTTGTATAAATTAATTATGTATGTAAATTTCTCAATTTCAATCGAGCTAATGTAAACAATACTTTTGATGTAAACATTTGTTTTATCAATACAAGTTGTTAAACGACGCATATAGAGTCGTTCCTATATATCTTGTGTGTTTTGATATTTGATTAGTCGCGCCCCGACCCGAACCGCCGCATCTTAAATTTGGGGGTGCGACAGATTGGTATCAGAGTCTAAGGTTATACGAACTAGGTTGCATTTAGTGGGCCTAGACTATGACCGTTAGGCAGTATTTCCTTATTATACATGATTGGTTCAGGAATTACAGCATACAACTTTAATTTAACATAGCCTGATCAACTATGTACAATTAAGGAAAGATTATGTAAGGTCTGAAACGGTTATGTCGAACGGGGATACACTAGTTGACTCTGACAACGAGAGAAACCGGGACTTATACTTGTTTGTGCTAGACACATTAGGCTATTATATGATGTATATATATATGTATATGATAGGCCTCACTCATTAAACGTTCTTGCCACAAAAATGGCAGACTCGTCATCTAGGCAAACTACTCGTACTCCATCATCTCTCTCTCGCTCACGTCGCAGCCACTTAGAGCCCTTAGTGGCTAGACGCACTGGTAGCTCGCGCCGAGCTAGCCCCTATGCCAATCCTGCCACTACTGGTAACGCATCTACTTTAGCTCGCCGTCGAGCAGTTACTCATCAATGGAGCTGGTAACCTGCGGCTATGGCCACCTGGAGAATTAAGGAATACATTGAAATCCCTGACGACGTCGGAGGATGTTCACCTATGGATATCTCCCCGTACACTCAAGAACCGACACACCACACTGTACCAGTGTTAGCTGCTCGTGTGCACCGTCATGAACGTAGGCTGCACGACATGGAAATCGAACTTCAAGAAACTCGAGAAAACTGGATGATAACGGCTCAGGGCCGCATTGCACAAATCTACTTAGAACAGGAAGATCTATCTGTAACTGTCAATCGTACTCACGATCAGATGGAAGATACCACTCGAACCATGGAGATCGTTCATAACCAAGTAATCAGTAACCGAAACGAGATCTCCGTGTTACAATCAAGGCTACTAGAGTGCGAGACACGTCTAAGGGAAACCGAGGACGCCCTCCGAGTGGTTAACAGACTTGCTGAATCTGTGGACCATCTCACCGCACTACTGCCACAACTCAATCTACGTCAGAATTAGCTTAGGCTGAATCTGTACTTTATTATGCTTTTGTAGGACCTATGTAATCCGACCGGATGTAACAATTCCCGGTGCTTTTGTAAAACATCTAAGTCTGTAACTTTTGGAACTAGTAACTCGAAATTGTCTATCATCTTTTGGATTCGTAATATCAATTGACAATTTCCCTCGATTATTCTACATTATTGATTTTTACATTGTGATGTTGTATATTACCGCTTTTATATATATACATCTGTTGTAATTATCACTCTGGTACGATTTTGTTAGGATATATTATTATATATGTGAAGATTAAATAAATGGAAACAAGATCTTGAGTATTTTAGTGGCTTATGCAAATTGCATTCCGTCGAGATTACTTGTTAGCTTGGAGGGTAAGTAATTAATATCCTATATATTTTAGCCCTAATGTAATTGTAACCCTGAGCCGTAAATAAAAAAAGTGAAAACTCTCTGGTTTGGCCCCATGGACTAAACCAATCTCCTAGGTGGAGATTGGACATAACCACGTTAAATCCTTGTGTTCTTTATTGCTTTCGATTATCTTGTTTGCTTATTATTCTTTATCCGTTTATTGTTTGTGGGTGTAACGCGATTACACGTTGCGTTGTTTGGGTTGGTTAATTATCAACAGGTATTAGAGTGATCAACTAATAGTTGTTGGTTGTTTGATTCCGCTGTCAATTCCTAACAACTGGTATCAAAGCTTCATGGTTTGAAGATTCGGGTGTGACAATCCTCAAATTAGGGTACTAATTTTTATCTAATTACATGCATTACTTAGAGTAATTCCCTGATTAGTGAATCCAAAACGATTTTTATGTGTAAAGTTTTGTGAAACTTACTATGTGATACGTGACGTATTAGACTGTAGTTATATGTATATATAATTACGTACGAAATGAACATATTAAACTCGACAAACTGAATACAATATAGTTGGTGATACGAAATAATTAATAATTCGAAAATTATTAATTACAAATATTAGATAATTATATTATTGAAATAATATAATAACTTTTACGTTTTATATTAAACGTATCAAACGCGAATCATAAAGTTCCAAAAGAGAACTTCAAAATACTTTTGAATAATTTTTGTTTGAAATTATTATAGAAAAGTATTAGAACAAAAATAAAACGGAAACCTTTAGACTGCTATTTAGGACGCGTTATACACGAACAGAAACAATTATAAAACGTACCTAAAGGTCGAAAATAATAGAAGTAATTATTTTCCCGTTACTGTTTTAGTATTTGGAACATTACTTCAAAATATAAATTCCAAATTTGACTGAAATCTGGCACGCTATTTCACTGTACAGTATTTCTACTGTAACCAATTTTATTAATGATTTTAATAAAATATTTCATTTTTATAAATATCAATTACTAAGTTAAAATAAAATTTAAACTAACGATTAATTGACTTGTACACTGGGTACAACTAATTATACCCGTACCCGAAATTTGTGGGTTAAAAATAACCACCAAATTTGAATTATTGGCGACATGGTCCTGTAGCAAACAATACCTCCAGTTGAGGAGGGGGGGCTTGATTTTAAATTATCATATATTACTTCCTCCTTCCTTACACCAATCATTTTCATCACCACCAATAATTCACCTCACCTAAACTTCTCTCTATGTTTGTCGACTGGAGCAAAGGAAAAGGAAGCAGGAAATCAAAAAAAAAAAAAGAGGAACCAAAAATCATTCAAACATCATAACCTTTCAACATTTATATCACAAACAAAATGGGTTCTTGAATCATCTTCATATCATTTATCACCATCGCTCGTCATCATCATCATCCGACTTCATCATCATCCTCGACATATATTTTTACCCACTGTGAGAATTTTGATAACTTATAATCTTTGTATTTCATATACATTCCACTTTATATCTTGATATTATAAACGTAACTTGTATATATACCGTGTTAATCTATCATTTTAATGGTTGAACGAAACTTGATGATGATGATTGTATGGACCAAATATAACTCTCGGAACATGAAAAGTGGGTATAAAAACCGAGTTTAAAATGAGTAAAACTTGGTTAAAAACTATGTTTAAAAACGTTTCTATAACAACACCTTATTATTAAGTGCTTAAACTATGTTGAAAAGAAATGTGCTTAAACTATGTTTAAATACGTTTTTTTTAAACACGAAAGTATCACAACTTGCTCGACAGATTATGATATATGGTGTGGACTATAGACGCAATTAATGTTTCTATAACATCACCTTATTACTAAGGTGTTTTGGATAATCACAAATGAGCCCAATGGTTATCCATACATAACCGAATGGGTATATCAAGTTATTACAATGATATTAATTATCATTAAAATAAACATTTATAATTATTATTATTATTACAATTATATATATATATATATATATATATATATATATACAATGACAAATAATACGGGTATATATATATATATACAATCGGATAAATAAAACTTACGCATTTGTACCTATACCCGACTCAAATGAAAATATATTATTACGACAATTTTCGGAACGAGTATTTACTCCAAATCAAACGAACGGATTGGACACGACAATTTAAGAACGAAAATGATTATTTGATATAAAACTTTACGACACTAAATTTGGTACTAAAATTGTACGCAACCGTGGAACATTATTTTCATACAAATATTAAATTATATAACTTTTGGGCCAAACGGGTTAATTTACTTTAGGAATTGGGCCAAGAACTAGACATTATATGTAATGGGCCAAAATTGATTTAGTAATGTATTTTGGGCCATATCAATTGGGCCACAACTATTGGGCCTCGTTAGTGGGTCAAACTATTTGGACTTGTTATTGGACCGAACGAATTGGGCCAAAGCCCATTGGGTCGTGTGATTATAAAACGCAAATTTAAAACTGGTTTATATCGATATAGAAACGATCATTTTGATATATATATTTGCGAATTACAACAAACTTATATAAATACAAACGATTATAATTTATATATAATGGACATATGACGATCGTATTATGCTTATACAAAAATGATAACTTATACTTATATATATATATATATATATATATATATATATATATATATATATACGACATTTCGACAAATTGTAGTTATTTATATATATATATACAATTGAATTAGGTTATTTTTATAACAAATATATTTATGTTTTTAAAACATAAACATTGAACGACAATGATGAACTATATATATACGTGACATTAACAGATGAATAATGTAAATATATATATACGACGACGACAATAAATATATATAAAGATATATATATATATATATATATATATATATATATATATATATATATATATATATATATATATATATATACATACATATATATATTCAACTAAATAGTATATATAGGTATATACTTAAACGCAACGAATTTCTCAACACAATTATCACCGATGACTAAAATTGTATAAACATTTCAACTTAACGATTAGTCGAGTACTTATAAAAGTATACTTATGTGCGTCTAGGTATTTGAGGGACGCTTTCGGACTACCGTATATTATTAGCTGTATATTCGCTGAAGACAGCAAACTGTGAGTTCACAGCCCCTACCTTTTACTTGTTTTAAATGCTTTTAAAACCAGGGGTGGAAAACATAGAACTATGTGCTATTACATGCTACTTGTTTTATATAATTGCTTGACATGCTTTTATATCAAACTGATTTATATAAATGCTTTGTGCTTTATATTCAACTGTTAACTATATGAAACGTTTTCACAACTTTTTGGGAATAAGACAACGAATCTTGGTACGATCCTAGGTTTACGTGAGGTAGTTGTAGTGCACATAAGTCCCAGTGCTTGCAACCTATAACCATTAGCTAGGTGACTCTAGCCACTGAGTATACAGATAGTACTATCGATTTGACAACCCTCCCAGGATATAACTCGTTGGTCATTCCAACCACACGACGGCAGTCGTAACGAGGAGTGTATACTTACCGTGTTACTGAGGCAACAACAAAACAACTAGTCGTGGTTTGGTTATAGTACTAGGTGTCGTTACTTTAACTCTAAAGGTCTAGCTCACCTTAGAGGGATTATAGTCTATATTTCCCACTAAACAACAAAACAACTACAACTTGATTTGGAAAGGGTATTTCCTGTGCATACTTGATTTGGAAGGGGTACTTCCTGTGATACACGACTTCTTTTTGGAATTGTTTACTTAATTGTTAAACATGTATTTCCTACAAACTATTTATTAGGAAATGTTTACTCAATTGTTAAACCTGTATTTCCTACAAACTATTTATTAGAAAATGTTTACTTGAATGTTAAACCTGTATTTCCTACACACTATTTAAATGGAGATGTTTTCCTTGATTGGATAAACTAGTGTTTCTAAACGCTTAACTATTTTTAGAAATGTTTTCCTTGATTGGATAAACTAGTGTTTCTAAACGCATAACTATTTTTAGAAATGTTTTCCTTGATTGGTTAAACTAGTTGGATAAACTAGTATTTCTAAAACATAATTATTTTAGAAATGTTGTTCCTTAGTTGGATAAACTTGAATTTCTTACAAACTACATAATATGAAATGTTTATCATATTTGAATAGACATGTTTTCCTACTTAACGATCAGATTGTATTACACATGATTATTGAACTAGTAGTTTGGAAATGGTATTTTCCCGAGATTACTTATTTGAAGCTATACGACAGATAGCAAAGGTTTACTTTGATTATTTAAACCCTTGTTTCCTGCAACTACTTATTAGGAAATATTTTGATTAAACTTGTGTTTCCTACGCAACTGTTTACTTGTAGTAAGAATGATATTCTTACATTATATAGGAAATGTTTTCTTTAACTAGAATAACTTGTATTTCCTACTAAACTTATGAACAATATGTTTTGCCGTAAATGAACGATTTATTCATAACTTGGTTTGACCACTATAAACTAAACCTGTGAATTCACTCAACATTCAATGTTGACGTTTTACTATGTTTTTCAGGGAATTAGGACTCAGGTACTGATGCATGCATAATGGACGTAAGTTACCCACGACGAATTAGGATGCCACATTTGGGACAAATGTATTTTTACAATACTACTATCTCTATGACTTGACAAGTCGTAGTTTTTGTAACTACTTTTATATTAATGGCATCTTAATTTCTGTTCTGCAATGATCATAAGCTCTGATACGATGAATGCATACTGCTAACGTCAGCACCCCCGCTGTATACTTAAAAATGCTTCCGCTAATTACATAATGCTTCCGCTAAGTGTTTCATAAGCGCGATTACCGATTTCGGGGGGTGTGACATCGGGAACAATAGCGGATGTGAGCACGATCAAGATTAGATTTTTAATGGTTAGGGTTTCTATTCTATTTGGAAGATATAGATCTGGGAGAGGTCTTGATCCGGAAGAAAAGAAAAATCATCGGGGAGCAATTGATAGACACGGTGTAGGATTTTATTTTGCAACAGGTTATCGAAATTGTTAGGCTCGGGCTACGACTAGTTGAAGAAAGAAAAGAATTTGCTGACGAGTTGAGAATCGCGATGCGAATGGTTGCGACACGATTGTTGATGATCGAGACGCGATCTTGTGTTGAAATCGCAATGCGATTTCTGGATTTGGCTACGAGATTATGGGTCAGAAAGTTTCTTGTGGATTGAGACGCGACGATACGGCCGGTGGTCGGTTGCGTTTATAATGTGATTAGTTGTGGCGGTAATAGGGTCGGTAAACAGTTTTTGATAGATGGTTTGTTGCGGTTGAGAGTTTTGGAATCCTAGGTTTTGGATTCGGGTTCGGGTTCTTTATTCTTTGCGATCCCGTGCAAAAGAATAAGTGAACGTTATCAGACTAGGCGTTTGATGTTGCGAGTGTGGGATGTGATTCTTGAGACTTACTTGATACGGCTGGATTCTCAAAGATGTGAGGTTTGTTACGGAGATCAAGAGGATAGTTTTCTCGATTTGGGTAGATGGGTAATAAACAGTACCACATCCGTTTGGTAATCGACAGTGGGAGTTATCGAGGGAGTTTGTTGTTGCTCGCGAGATTGAAACGGGAGACCATATGTTTGGTCGGGTATTCCATAGGTTTGGAATTATTAGGCAGGTTAGAGCTTCTACACTTGAAGATATTGGTTGTTGAAGATGTCGGATAGAACGTGTTCGACTGGGCTCGGGTATTGATTGATGTTTGGTTCAACGATAGAGCGAAATCTTTTGGAGGAATCAATTGGGAATTTTCTTGTGGGTTAGAGGCTGATAATCTTGTAAGTCCTGTTGAGCTTTCGGATATTGTTGAGAGTGTCGGGAACTTTAGGGAGTTTGGAACCGAGGGAAGTGTCGAAGCTAGTGGGAGTTTCGCAACCAGTGGGAGTCTTGAGATGGTTGTGCGATTAATAGATCTCAAGTTTCTACAAGTTTAGTGTGCAAATTCCGGCAACACTAGAGCATTTGGACCTTCGTTGTTACTCTCTAATGGCAAAGTAATTTGCGACTGACCGGGTGTTATGAACCAGAGTCTTCTCAGAGAGCTGCGGTTATTATTTTGATTCGTACAGTGGGAGCGGGCTGAGTTGGAGAAGATGTATTCATAGAAATCATACGTATGTTTTTTGGGTCAGTGTACCAGCGGGAAAGCGAAAGTTGGTAATGTAGGTTTCAAGGCTATGACTGCGTTCTCATGGATAAACCTTGATGATGATCTACGGGTTTTCAATCGGCAATTTTCTGAATGCTGGGAAGGAAAGTTGGATAGAAGAAATTTCTTTACGGATGGTAGTTGACATGTCGGTGGCAGGATCAGACGTGGTTGTAATTGACGAGTTAAAGAGATAAGTGTCTCTTGTTAGAATCCAGTGGTTGAAGTTTCGCACGCTTCAACGAATCTTCTTGGGCCTAGAAGATGATGATGGTGTTTAGAGAGTGGTCCCAGTTTCATGATGTGAGTGTTCTGGTAGCTTTGTGTCGAAAGTCTTCCGACTCTGTGTGGTCGAGCGGCGTGTCCCGAATGGTATTTCGGCGGTGTGAAGTTTGAACAGGTGACATTTGTGAAGGGACGAGATTCGTGAAGGGTTACTGGTTTTGGGGTTTAATTAATCTTCAAGTGGGAGATTGTTAGGATATATTATTATATATGTGAAGATTAAATAAATGGAAACAAGATCTTGAGTATTTTAGTGGCTTATGCAAATTGCATTCCGTCGAGATTACTTGTTAGCTTGGAGGCTAAGTAATTAATACCCTATATATTTTAGCCCTAATGTAATTGTAACCCTGAGCCGTAAATAAAAAAAGTGAAAACTCTCTGGTTTGGCCCCGTGGACTAAACCAATCTCCTAGGTGGAGATTGGACATAACCACGTTAAATCCTTGTGTTCTTTATTGCTTTCGATTATCTTGTTTGCTTATTATTCTTTATCCGTTTATTGTTTGTGGGTGTAACGCGATTACACGTTGCATTGTTTGGGTTGGTTAATTATCAACAGGTATTAGAGTGATCAACTAATAGTTGTTGGTTGTTTGATTCCGCTGTCAATTCCTAACAGATTTCTCATATACCCTTTATTTCTTTCTTGAAGAATCATGCCGACAAAAAAGAAAAGTTACAGTGATGCCGAAATCAATGTTATAGTTTCCCGAGCCGTAGCCGATGCTTTGGCTGCTCGGAACTCCCAACGAACCAGCGATCAAACTGTTGACACCAACCCTGTTGTCAAACCTTGTTCCTACAAGGACTTTCTCAGCTGCAAACCGTTAAATTTCAAGGGCACGGAAGGTGCCATTGGTCTGATCAGGTGGATCGAAAGGATTGAATCAATCTTCAGTTTGTGCAACTGCACGAAGGACAGCAAAGTCAAATTCGCAGCCTACACCTTTTAGGAAGTTGCACTAACGTGGTGGAATACTAATGCCAGTTCTGTGGGCATTGATATAGCCAACCAACTCCCATGGGCGGATTTGAAGAAAATGTTGAGGGACGAGTATTGTCCCAACGAAGAACTCCACAGGTTGGAGGAAGAGTTCTGGCACCTAACTGTTCAGGGCAATGATATCGCTGGTTATACCACAAAATTTCAGCAACTGGCCCTTCTATGTCCGGGTTTGGTAGACACGGATGAAAAATGAATCAAGAAGTACATCCGCGGTCTCCCGGAAATATCCAGCGGAACGTCACCTCATCCAAACCAACCACCATCCAAAGTGCTATCCGACTTGCACTTGAACTCATGGCGATGATTGTCAGCCGTGAAGCATCCACCGCACCTTCCAACAACAAACGAAAACCTAATGAACACCACGACCAACCGAACAAGAAACCTAATGTCATCCAAATGTACACCTCAAACTCTGAGCCCAAACATGGCTACACGGGGAGCAAACCATACTGTTCCAAGTGTAACCACCACCATGATGGTCCGTGCAGTACCCCTTGCAACAACTGTAGGAGGTACGGGCATTCGACCAAAGACTGTCGAGCTCCGAAAACCAACAACAACTCTTCCAGCAACAACCCCAACACCAATTCCAACAACAACGCCAGGCCATCCAGAGCCTGCTTCGAGTGTGGAAACACCGGACACTTCAGGAATGAGTGTCCAAAACTAAAGAACAAGGGAAGCAACAACAACAACGCAAGAGGTAGAGCCTTCGTACTCAAATCTGGGGACGCCCGCCAAGACCCGAATATGGTCTCGGGTATGTTCCTCCTCAACAACTTATCTGCTTCTGTTCTGTTTGATACTGGTGTTGATAGAAGCTTTATTTCTGATGAATTTTATCCACTGCTTGACATCACGCCTGTTGCTTTAGATGTTAAGTACATTGTAGAACTAGCTAACGGTAAACTTATAGAAACCAATAGTGTGATACCTAATTGCACTTTAAACCTAGCCAACGAATCTTTCTCAATCGATCTTATGCCAGTTGAAATTGGAAGTTTCGACGTCATCATTGGTATGGACTGGTTGTCCAAGCACCGCGCAGAAATCATTTGTTATGACAAAGTCGTTCGCATTCCTCTCGCCGCCAGTAGAATTTTGGTCATACAGGGGGAGACCGGTGGGACGAGATTAAACATCATCTCTTGTTTGAAAACTCAAAAATTTCTGAGAAAGGGTTATCCGGCAATCTTCACGCACATCATGGAGAAAAAGTCAGAGGAGAAGCGACTTGAGGATGTGCCCATCGTTCGAGACTTTCCAGAATTCTTTCCCAAAGAACTTCCTGGTTTACCACCACCAAGACAGGTTGAGTTCTCAATCGATCTCGTACCAGGTGCTGTACCTGTGGCCCGAGCCCCATACCGCTTAGCACCATCCGAACTTCAGGAGTTGTCCACCCAATTACAGGAACTCCTGGAAAAAGGATTCATTAGACCAAGTTCTTCACCTTGGTGAGCTTCGATCTTATTCGTGAAAAAGAAAGACGGTTGCTTCAGAATGTGTATCGACTACCGAGAGTTGAACAAGTTGACCGTCAAAAACTGATATCCACTTCCTCGTATTGATGACCTGTTTGACCAACTTCAAGGGTCGAGTTTTTATTCCAAGATCGAACTTCGGTCAGGTTATCACCAACTACGTGTTCGCGACACACATATCCCGAAAACTGCTTTCAGAACCCGTTACGGGTATTATGAATTCCAGGTGATGCCATTCGGTCTAACCAACGCATCGGCTGTATTCATTGATCTTATGAATCGGGTGTGCAAACCTTATCTTGAGAAGTTTGTCATTGTCTTCATTGACGACATTCTCATTTACTCGCGCAACGAATAGGAACACGCGCAACATCTCAAAACCATCCTAGAACTACTTAGACACGAAGAGCTGTATGCTAAATTTTCTAAGTGTGAGTTCTGGATGCAAACCGTTCAATTCCTTGGGCATGTTATTGATAGTCAAGGAATTCATGTTGATCCATCAAAAATCGAGGCTATCAAGTGCTGGCAAGCATCAACAACTCCAACCAAAGTACGGCAATTCCTAGGACTTGCCGGGTACTATCGGCGATTCTATGAAAGCTTCTCGAAAATAGCTCAACCACTCACGACACTGACTCAGAAAGACTAAAAAGTTCGATTGGACTAATAAGCAAGAGTCAGCATTTCAACTTCTGAAACAAAAGCTTTGCAGTGCTCCTATTCTATCACTACCCGAAGGCACCGACGACTTCGTGGTATACTGCGATGCTTCTCATCAAGGTCTCGGTTGCGTTCTGATGCAACGAGATAAAGTCATTGCTTACGCCTCACGACAGCTGAAAATTCACGAAAAGAAATACACCACTCATGACCTCGAACTTGGAGCTGTTGTGTTCGCTCTCAAAATCTGGAGACACTATCTTTATGGCACTAAGTGCACAATCTTTACCGACCACAAAAGTCTCCAACACATATTCGATCAGAAGGATCTCAACATGAGGCAACGTCGATGGCTCGAGTTGCTTACTGATTACGATTGCGAAATTAAATACCATCCAGGGAAGGCAAATGTTGTTGCCGATGCCCTCAGTCGAAAAGAATGATCGAAACCACTTCGAGTCCGAGCCCTCAGTATGACTATTCATAATGATCTAAACATTCAAATTCTCACTGCCCAACTCGAAGCTCTGAAAACCGATAACATAAAAAACGAAGCCTTGCGAGGCATGGATAAACAGTTCGAAACCAAACCCAATGGGGTCAAATACTTCTCTAATCGAATCTGGTTGCCCAGTTTTGGGAACCTGCGAGACTTAGTGATGGATGAAGCTTACAAGTCCAGATATTCTATTCATCCGGGGGTCCGATAAAATGTATCATGGTATCAAGGAATTTTATTGGTGGCAGAACATGAAAGTCGAAATCGCCACGTATGTCAGCAAGTGTCTTACTTGCTCAAAAGTCAAAGCTGAATATCAAAAACCTTCTGGTTTACTCCAACAACCCGAGATTCCTCAATGGAAATAGGAACAAATCGCTATGGATTTCATCACCAAACTACCAAAGTCATCTGTAACACCCCCAAATTTAGTGAATTGCGGAAGCATACTTGGGTGTTACTAATCAATATACAAAGCACAAGATATACAGCAAACGACCTCTAAATGAGACGTTTTGTAAAATAGTTACATTCCATAAATTAATCGTTTGAAAACATATAGTTTTCTTTACAAAAATATGTAAGCCTAAAGTCCGCGTATGTGGCGGGAGATTCTATTACATAACCATAGCTACAAAAGATAATGCCAAAGAATCTCCGTTAAATACAGTTTGGAAATCATGCGACTCTAGCTAGTGATCCTGGAGTGATCCTACTCCGTAAGTGTACCTGAGAATACATGCTAAAAATGGTCAACCAAAAGGTTGGTGAATCTCACAGGTTTATCAGTAAATAATCAGTTTGAACACAAGATTTCATCAGTAGTGCCCGCAGGCGTATATCAAGTATTTGCAAATCCAGCAAAAGTAAAGTAATTAAGTTATACCGTTGCCATGAGGCTCATAATCGAAGCTTAACCCGTAAATAATCAGTTGCTCCCGTGACATGCTCGTAATTGAGCAAGCATAAGTAACGAAATAATAGTCGCCCGTTTATACAGAACGGTTCGTGGTAGCGCTACTACCCCGGGCGGGGAGGGTCATTTCCCTAATGGATCCATTAACTAGTGTTCGCGCTTAAGTCCATAACTAACGATATATGATGGAGAGACTTCTGTAAGTAGTAAACAACTCATGCAATTCCGTTTGGTATAGTAAACAGTTTTAGTACTTGTGTTCAAGAAAAGCAAGCAATGTATCTCACCCCGTATATAAACAGTAAAAGTGGGGCTGTAAGACTCACCTGAGCCTAGTAGTAAGCAGTTGAAAACTGTAAGTAGCGTGTAGGTTCTCCGAACCCGTAACCTTTAAATGCCTAAACATGTAAGGTTAAGTAAGTAGATGTCTCGCAAGACCATCTAGGCTAGTTGTCCATACAACCCGTTGTCCAAATGTTGGTTCGTTATCGTTTGTAATAAAGTGTTCGGCCCGTTGGTGATTCGTTATGATTAAAGTTTTATCACTTATAACGCGATTTAGAGTGATTGCACTTGAAAAGTATGTTCTATTATGTTCGATAATTCGTATTGTATAAGTATTTGAAATTGTACAAGTTTGACACTTGGTGAGAAATGTGCTTATGGAATCTAAGTACGGGGGTCCGGGGGCAGCGCCCCTGGTTAGCGGGGTCCAAGGGGCGGCAGCCCCTGGCGGGGTCCAAGGGGCAGAGCCCCTGGCTGGGGTCGAGCTGCCAGGTCAGCTTGGAAAATTTTTATTTCTACTATATTGCTTTGGTGAAAAACGCATCTGGGATCTGAATTTGGGTAAAATCGAGTGATAAATTTCGAGTCTCGACACTTAGTAAAAATCTGTGTTTTTGAGGTTCTGGTTTGTGCGACGTTGGGTGCGACGTCGCAGATCCTGACTGCGACGTTGAGCATGACGTCGCTATGTGCGACTTTCGCAATTTAATGCGACGTTGTACATAGCGACGCTGTTGATTTCTGCGACGTAAGGGTTTGCGTCGCTAAGTGCGACGTTCGCAAGTCAATGCGACGTTGGGGATGACGTCGCTATATGCGACGTTGTGAGGGTATTGCGACGTTTTTGACTACGTCGCAGAGAGCCCAGCGTCTCTGCGACGTTACGGTCTGATCGGAGGTTGGTGGCCGGAAAATCGGTCGGAAAGCTTCCGTTTGGTCCAAATCTTTTACCCAACCCATTTTTGGACATTTTAAGCATATATAAACTATAAAAACGTAAAAATGAGTAAAAACGGAGAGTTTCGGGTTTTGTCGGAAACTTACGAAATGGCGAAATGAAAATCCGGAAAGATGAAGTTGTAGATCGTAACGCGGTGGTTCTTTTATTCCAAAGGAGTGGTATGATTCGGCGTCGTTTCGTGATGTTATTTTGTGATTTTGTAAGGTGGTGGTGGTTTTGTTAATTGAGAGAAAAGAAAGAGAAGAAAGAGAAAGAGATGGAGAAAATGAGGAAAAAGAAAGGAGGTGGGAGGTTTAACCTCCCATTTTCAGCCTCCGTCTCCGTGCCCCGTGCGGCGTTCGTTTTCTCCGTTGTTTAAGCGTTAAATATTTATTTTTCGCGTAATTATTCATTTAAAAATACTAATCTTTGTTAGATAATTTAATAACATCATTTTTATCAAATCTTTAACAGTTTGTTTATATTTGAATTTAAATTGTGCGTTTAATATTTTAATTGTGTTGACGTTTATTTGTACGATACATTACCTACTTGAAATGTATTCAAAACAATATTTGAAAAATGATCGCGTTATTAAACAAAATGTTTCACCAACGTCCGTAATGTTTGAATCGAATTACATTCGATTTAAATTGCGTACGATTTAATCAAATCGCATAATCGTTATATTCACCAATATATAATTTGTTACATTAATTAGCCTAACACAGAACTAATTACATGTATTTACAGAGGATTAGGCACTAATTACTAGTCCTAATTTGGCGGTTGTTACATTCTCCCCCTGTTAAAAGAATTTCGTCCCGAAATTTAAGTCGAAGTTGCGTTCGGGGTAGAATCAGTGAATAAGTGGGGATACTTGAGTCGCATTTGGTCTTCCCGTTCCCAAGTGAATTCCGGACCACGCCGCGAATTCCACCTGACTTTGACAATGGGAATACGACTTTGTTTCAGTTGTTTGACCTCACGGTCCATAATTTCGGCGGGTTCCTCAACGAAATGAAGTTTGTCATCGATGCGGATCTCGTCAAGGGGTATGATAAGTGTCTCGTCGGACAGACATTTCTTCAAGTTAGAAATGTGAAACGTAGGGTGCACGCTGCTGAGTTCGGAAGGCAGCTGCAATCGATATGCCACGGGGCCAATCCGTTCGAGGATCTCAAAAGGCCCAATGTACCTAGGATTTAATTTCCCGCGTTTACCAAACCGGATTACGCCTTTCCAAGGCGATACTTTTAAGAGTACTCGGTCCCCAACTTGGAACTCGAGTGGCTTGCGTCTCACGTCAGCATAACTTTTCTGACGATCACGCGCGGCTTTGAGTCGGTTCTGGATTTCGAAAATTTTCTCGGTGGTTTCTTGTATGAGTTCAGGACCAGTGAGTTGACTATCTCCCACTTCAGTCCAACAGATCGGTGATCGGCACTTACGACCGTACAGTGCCTCAAAAGGTGCAGCCTTAATGCTGGCGTGATAACTGTTATTGTAGGAAAACTCACACAACGGTAGGTGTCTTTCCCAGTTGGTACCGAAATCAACTACGCAGGCTCGTAGCATATCTTCCAGTGTCTGTATAGTTCGTTCGCTCTGGCCATCGGTCTGAGGGTGGTACGCGGTACTCATATCGAGACGGGTACCCAGTGATTTTTGGAGTGATTGCCAGAAGCGAGATGTGAAACGAGCATCCCTGTCAGAGATGATCGAGATAGGGACACCATGTTGACAAACGATTTCTTTGATGTAAATTTGTGTGAGGCGTTCCATTTTGTCGGTTTCTTTGATTGCCAAGAAATGAGCCGATTTGGTGAGACGATCGACGATCACCCAAATGGTATCGCAACCGCTTGACGACTTAGGAAGTTTGGTTATGAAATCCATGGCAATCTGTTCCCATTTCCATTCAGGAATGTCAGGTTGTTGGAGTAAGCCGGAAGGTTTCTGGTATTCGGCTTTGACCTTGGAACAAGTTAAGCATTTGCTGACGTACAAGGCAATGTCAGCTTTCATGTTCGGCCACCAGTAAAACTCCTTGATGCCGTGATACATTTTGTCGGATCCCGGGTGGATAGAATACTTGGACTTGTGAGCTTCATCCATTACCAAGTCCCGAAACTAGGCAACCAGATTCGGTTAGAGAAGTACCTAACTCCGTTGGGTCTGATTTCGAACCGTTTATCCATGCCTCGTAAGGCCTCGTTTTTGACATTATCGGGTTTGAGAGCTTCGAGTTGAGCGGTGAGAATTTGGATATTCAAATCGTTGTGAATGGTCATACTGAGGGCCCGGACTCGAAGCGGTTTTGTTCGTTCCTTACGACTGAGAGCATCGGCAACCACGTTTGCCTTACCCGGATGATATTTGATCTCACAGTCGTAATCAGTGAGCAACTCGATCCATCGACGTTGCCTCATGTTAAGATCTTTTTGGTCGAAGATGTGTTGGAGACTTTTGTGGTCGGTAAATACAGTACTTCGGGTACCATAAAGGTAGTGTCTCCAGATTTTGAGAGCGAATACCACGGCCCCTAACTCGAGGTCGTGAGTTGTGTAGTTCTTCTCGTGAACTTTAAGTTGTCGGGAGGCGTAAGCAATGACCTTGTCTCGTTGCATCAACACGCAACCGAGACCTTGGTGAGAAGCATCGCAGTATACCACGAAGTCATCGGTGCCTTCGGGTAAGGATAAAATGGGTGCACTACAAAGCTTTAGTTTCAACAGCTGAAATGCCGACTCTTGTTTATCAGTCCAATCGAACTTTTTGTCTTTCTGAGTCAGTGTCGTGAGTGGTATGGCTATTTTTGAGAAGTTTTCAATGAATCGGCGATAATACCCCGCCAATCCCAAGAATTGGCGTACTTCGGTAGGAGTGGTTGGCGCCTGCCAGTTCTTGATGGCCTCGATTTTTGATGGGTCTACATGAATTCCCTGACTATCAATCACATGCCCAAGGAATTGAACGGTTTTTATCCAGAACTCACACTTAGAGAATTTGGCGTAAAGCTCCTCGTGTCTAAGTAGTTCTAGGATGGTTCTGAGGTGTTGTGCGTGTTCTTGTTCGTTTCGTGAGTATATGAGGATGTCATCGATGAACACAATGACAAACTTGTCGAGATAAGGTTTACACACCCGATTCATAAGGTCCATGAATACAGCCGGTGCGTTGGTTAGACCAAAGGGCATCACTTGGAACTCGTAGTGCCCGTAAAGGGTTCTGAATGCGGTTTTTGGGATGTCGGCATCACGAACACGCAATTGGTGATAACCCGATCGAAGGTCAATCTTTGAATAACAGCTTGATCCTTGAAGTTGATCGAACAGATCGTCGATTCGAGGAAGTGGGTATCGGTTCTTGACGGTTAGTTTGTTCAACTCTCGGTAGTCAATACACATTCGAAATGAACCGTCTTTCTTTTTGACAAACAAGACCGGAGCTCCCCAAGGTGAAGAACTCGGTCTGATGAATCCTCTATCCAGAAGTTCCTGTAACTGAGTGGACAGCTCCTGAAGTTCGGATGGGGCTAGGCGGTACGGTGCTCGGGCCACCGGTGCGGCACCCGGTACGAGATCAATCGAGAACTCGACCTGTCTAGGTGGAGGTAAACCAGGTAGTTCTTCTGGAAAGACTCCGGGAAAGTCTCTAGCGATTGGCACATCTTCAAGTCGCTTCTCCTCCGACTTTTTCTCAGTGATGTGCGCGAGAATTGCTGGGTAACCCTTTCTCAGAAATTTTCGGGTTTTTAAACAGGTGATTAAGTTTAGTCTCGACCCACCGGTCTCCCCCTGTATGATCAAGGTACTACCGGCGGCGAGAGGAATTCGGACGATCTTATCATGGCAAACAATTTCGGCCCGATGCTTGGACAACCAGTCCATACCCACGATGACATCGAAACTTCCTAGTTCAACAGGCATTAGATCGATTGAGAAGGTTTTGTTTGCGAGGTTTAAAGTGCAATTAGGTATCACACTATTGGTTTCTATGAGTTTACCATTTGCGAGTTCTACGGTGTACTTAACATCTAAGGCCGAATGGGTGACATTAAGTAGTGGGCAAAACTCATCAGATATGAAACTTCTATCAGCACCGGTATCAAATAATACTGAAGCAGTAAGATCGTTGAGAAGAAACGTACCCGTTACAACATTCGGGTCTTCACTAGCTTCCCCAGCTTTGATGACAAATGCTCTGCTACGAGCATGGTTGTTGTTCCGTTTGTTGTGGTTGTTGTTGTTGTTGTTGTTTCTCTGCTTAGGGCAATTATTCTGAAAGTGCCCAGGACTTCCGCACCCATAACAAGTCTTTGGGGCACTGGTGTTTCGACAATCTTTGGCCAGATGCCCAAAACGTTTGCAGTTTGTGCAAGGGCAGGAACCGTCATGGTGACGATTGCATTTGGGGCAGTAGGGCTTGCTTCCAATGTACCCTTTCTTTTCTGAAGAGCCGGATGAATAAGCCCTAAGGGGCTCAGGCTTTCGGTTGGTGATTTGGTTGGATGAGTTGGGGTTTCCTTCCCACTTTCGTTTGTTGTTTGTAGGTGGGGCTGAGGTTGTGTTACGGCGGACAGCGTTTGCCGTAAGTTCATGGGCCATACGGATGGCGTTCTGGATAGTACCTGGTTTGGATGAAGTCACCAGGTCCTGGAGTTTCTCGGGCAGTCCATCAACATATTTCTCGATCCTCTTGTATTCAGGATCGACCATGGATGGGCACAGAAGTGCCAGTTGGTGGAAACGGTTGGTGTACCCGGTGATATCATCACCTTGCATCTTGTGGTTCCAAAATTCCAGCTCCAGTTGTTTCAGTTCATCCCTGGGGCAATACTCACCCCTTAACATCTCCTTCAACTCCTCCCACGGGAGTTTATAAGCATTGGCAACGCCCACAGTTTGGGCATAGGTGTTCCACCACGTGAGTGCGGTGTCAGTAAAAGTACTAACAGAGAACTTAACCTTGTCCCCCTCCGCACAGTTGCAGATAAGGAATACCGATTCAACTTTCTCAATCCAACGTATTAGACCGATTGCTCCCTCAGTACCTGCAAAGTTCAGAGGTTTGCAGTTTTGGAAGTCCTTATATGAGCAGGGCTTGGGTTGTGGTCCATTGTTAGCGGTATCTTCGCTACCAGGAGCTGAAGTCCGGGTAGCTAGGGCTTGCGCCACGCTACGGGCAATCAGACCCGCAACTTCGGCTTCAGTGAGGGTGATTTGTCGACGAGGAGGCATGCTGCTGATCAAGGAAAGAACAAGGAAAGTGGAATAAGTTATTTGCATGAAACTATGATATATCACAAGTGTATATAATGAGATACACGATAACAGTACGAGGTGATAATCATATTCCATTTAGGTAAACAAGTTGGATACAAAGTTCGGGTTTTCCAAAAGATTACAGAGTAGTAGTAGTAGTAGTACAAAAGTACCGGGAATGGTTACATCCGGTTGAATTACATAGGTCCTAATTAAGTAGTTAACTGGTTACTAGTTACAGACTGTTCTAATCTTGATGCAGATTAATCTGCTCCATCAGCGCGACAAGGCGGTCCACGGTTTCTGCTAGTCTGTTGGCTTGTCTGGCGTTGTCTTCGACCAAGGCTAGTCGCTGTACTAGTGCTCGAGAGTGGTCCTCAGTCTCCTGTGAACGCTGTTCACACTCCTCTAGTCGGTTTCTTACGAGTTCACCCGCGCCTAATTCAGCGGTCATTGAATCCCGAATTATGCTTACAGAGAGGTTTGTGTCCTCTTGTTCTTGCTGGAGTTGGGATATGTGATCAAGAGCTTGGCGAAGCAGGTAGATCATTCGGTGTTGTTCCCGTTCGAGATTTTCAAGCCTTTGCTCCTGACGGCGGAGTTGGGTAGCCAACACTGGCACCGTGAGATGTGCCGAGTCCTGAGAGTTATGACCAGGATAGGGGTTGCTTCGAGGTGACCTAGTGATCCTCCTGGCTATTCGCGGGTTTCGAGATCCTTGCGGATGAGAGCGTGATGAATTGGGTGATGTGTTTGCCATTCCTGAGGCAGAGTGTAAGTAAGACGAGGCTAATATATATAAGTATATAATATCCAGCCTAGTGTCTAGCACGTATCAAGTAATGGTCTGGTTCTCTCGTGGTCAGAGTCAACTAACGCATTCCTGTTCAACATAACCATTTCAGACCTCACATCATCTTTCCTTAATTGTACATAGTTGATCAGGCTATGTTAAATTAAAGTCGTATGATGAAATTCCTGAACCAATCATGCCTAGTAAGGAAATACTGCCTAATGGTCATAGTCTAGGCCCACTAAATGCAACCTAGTTCACTATAACCTTAGGCTCTGATACCAATCTGTAACACCCCCAAATTTAGTGAATTGCGGAAGCATACTTGGGTGTTACTAATCAATATACAAAGCACAAGATATACAGCAAACGACCTCTAAATGAGACGTTTTGTAAAATAGTTACATTCCATAAATTAATCGTTTGAAAACATATAGTTTTCTTTACAAAAATATGTAAGCCTAGAGTCCGCATATGTGGCGGGAGATTCTATTACATAACCATAGCTACAAAAGATAATGCCAAAGAATCTCCGTTAAATACAGTTTGGAAATCATGTGACTCTAGCTAGTGATCCTGGAGTGATCCTACTCCGTAAGTGTACCTGAGAATACATGCTAAAAATGGTCAACCAAAAGGTTGGTGAATCTCACAGGTTTATCAGTAAATAATCAGTTTGAACACAAGATTTCATCAGTAGTGCCCGCAGGCGTATATCAAGTATTTGCAAATCCAGCAAAAGTAAAGTAATTAAGTTATACCGTTGCCATGAGGCTCATAATCGAAGCTTAACCCGTAAATAATCAGTTGCTCCCGTGACATGCTCGTAATTAAGCAAGCATAAGTAACGAAATAATAGTCGCCCGTTTATACAGAACGGTTCGTGGTAGCGCTACTACCCCGGGCGGGGAGGGTCATTTCCCTAATGGATCCATTAACTAGTGTTCGCGCTTAAGTCCATAACTAACGATATATGATGGAGAGACTTCTGTAAGTAGTAAACAACTCATGCAATTCCGTTTGGTATAGTAAACAGTTTTAGTACTTGTGTTCAAGAAAAGCAAGCAATGTATCTCACCCCGTATATAAACAGTAAAAGTGGGGCTGTAAGACTCACCTGAGCCTAGTAGTAAGCAGTTGAAAACTGTAAGTAGCGTGTAGGTTCTCCGAACCCGTAACCTTTAAATGCCTAAACATGTAAGGTTAAGTAAGTAGATGTCTCGCAAGACCATCTAGGCTAGTTGTCCATACAACCCGTTGTCCAAATGTTGGTTCGTTATCGTTTGTAATAAAGTGTTCGGCCCGTTGGTGATTCGTTATGATTAAAGTTTTATCACTTATAACGCGATTTAGAGTGATTGCACTTGAAAAGTATGTTCTATTATGTTCGATAATTCGTATTGTATAAGTATTTGAAATTGTACAAGTTTGACACTTGGTGAGAAATGTGCTTATGGAATCTAAGTACGGGGGTCCGGGGGCAGCGCCCCTGGTTAGCGGGGTCCAAGGGGCGGCAGCCCCTGGCGGGGTCCAAGGGGCAGAGCCCCTGGCTGGGGTCGAGCTGCCAGGTCAGCTTGGAAAATTTTTATTTCTACTATATTGCTTTGGTGAAAAACGCATCTGGGATCTGAATTTGGGTAAAATCGAGTGATAAATTTCGAGTCTCGACACTTAGTAAAAATCTGTGTTTTTGAGGTTCTGGTTTGTGCGACGTTGGGTGCGACGTCGCAGATCCTGACTGCGACGTTGAGCATGACGTCGCTATGTGCGACTTTCGCAATTTAATGCGACGTTGTACATAGCGACGCTGTTGATTTCTGCGACGTAAGGGTTTGCGTCGCTAAGTGCGACGTTCGCAAGTCAATGCGACGTTGGGGATGACGTCGCTATATGCGACGTTGTGAGGGTATTGCGACGTTTTTGACTACGTCGCAGAGAGCCCAGCGTCTCTGCGACGTTACGGTCTGATCGGAGGTTGGTGGCCGGAAAATCGGTCGGAAAGCTTCCGTTTGGTCCAAATCTTTTACCCAACCCATTTTTGGACATTTTAAGCATATATAAACTATAAAAACGTAAAAATGAGTAAAAACGGAGAGTTTCGGGTTTTGTCGGAAACTTACGAAATGGCGAAATGAAAATCCGGAAAGATGAAGTTGTAGATCGTAACGCGGTGGTTCTTTTATTCCAAAGGAGTGGTATGATTCGGCGTCGTTTCGTGATGTTATTTTGTGATTTTGTAAGGTGGTGGTGGTTTTGTTAATTGAGAGAAAAGAAAGAGAAGAAAGAGAAAGAGATGGAGAAAATGAGGAAAAAGAAAGGAGGTGGGAGGTTTAACCTCCCATTTTCAGCCTCCGTCTCCGTGCCCCGTGCGGCGTTCGTTTTCTCCGTTGTTTAAGCGTTAAATATTTATTTTTCGCGTAATTATTCATTTAAAAATACTAATCTTTGTTAGATAATTTAATAACATCATTTTTATCAAATCTTTAACAGTTTGTTTATATTTGAATTTAAATTGTGCGTTTAATATTTTAATTGTGTTGACGTTTATTTGTACGATACATTACCTACTTGAAATGTATTCAAAACAATATTTGAAAAATGATCGCGTTATTAAACAAAATGTTTCACCAACGTCCGTAATGTTTGAATCGAATTACGTCCGTAATGTTTGATCAAGGAAACCGACAAAATGGAACGCCTCACTCGAATCTATCTCAAGGAAATTGTATCCCGACACGGCGTTCCCATTTCGATCATCTCTGACAGAGATAGTCGTTTCACATCTCACTTTTGGCAATCACTTCAGAAATCGTTGGGTACCCGTCTTAATATGAGTACTACATACCACCCTCAAACTGACGGCCAAAGTGAACGAACGATTCAAACACTGAAAGACATGCTACGAGCTTGCGTAGTTGACTTCGGTGTAAACTGGAAAAAACATCTACCATTGTGTGAGTTTTCGTACAACAACAGTTATCATACCAACATTAAGGCTGCACCTTTCGAGGTATTGTACGGTCATAAGTGTCGCTCACCTATTTGTTGGACCGAAGTGGGAGATAGCCAACTCACTGGTCCGGAAATCATTCATGAAACCACCGAGAAAATCGTTGGTATCCAAAACAAACTCAAAGCTGCACGTGATCGTCAGAAAAGTTATGCTGACGTGAGACGCAAACCACTCGAATTTCAGGTTGGGGATCGAGTACTACTCAAAGTTTCACCTTGGAAAGGTGTCATTCGTTTCGCAAACGCGGAAAACTAAATCCTAGATACATTGGACCTTTTGAAATCCTCAGGAGGATTGGTCTAGTGACATATCGATTGCAGCTGCCACCCGAACTCAGCAGCGTGCACCCCACATTTCACATTTCTAACTTGAAGAAATGCGTGTCTGATGAGACACTTCTTATTCCACTAGATGAAATTCGTATTGACGACAAGCTTCACTTTGTTGAAGAACCCGTCGAAATCATGGACCGTGAGGTCAAACAACTCAAACAAAGTCGTATTCCCATCGTAAAGGTCAGGTGGAATTCGCAGCATGGACCGGAATTCACTTGGGAACGGGAAGACCAGATGCGACTCAAGTATCCTCAGTTATTCGCTGAAGCTACTTCAAACGCGACCTCAAACTAAATTTCGGGACGAAATTCTTCTAATAGGGGGAGAATGTGACACCTGTCAAATTAGGACTAGTAATTAGTGCCTAATCAATTATAATACATGTAATTAGTTCTGTGTTAGGCTAATTTGTGTATCAAATAATATATATCGTTGAATATATACAATTATGCGATTTGATTAAATCGTACGCAATTCAAATCGAATGTAATTCGATTCAATTTAATACGGACGTTGGTGAACAATTCTATTAAATAATATAACATTATTTAATAACGCTATTATATCCAAAATATTATTTTTATAATATTTCGTACACAATTCGTATCGTACAATTAACATCCACGCGATTTAAAATATTAAACGAGCAAACAATCAAAATAAAGATAAGTTATATTTTATAACTCAAATATTAAGTATTTGATGAAATAGTTCAACAAAAATGTCAAGTAATTATTTGTATTTTAAAACGTATATTTAAACATATTAAATAATTAGTTAAACGTTTAAACGACCGGGGAAACGAATACCGCACGGAGCATGTATACAGGAGATCAAAAATTGGAGACACACACCTCAGTGGGGCCCCTGAAAACCGGCCCAAGGTGAGGGACCTCACCCCCCTCACCTCATTTGTTACATCTCACACAAACACACACATACACCATATTCTCTCTCACTCTCTCATCTCTTTCTCAAAACCACCACACCACCACCACCCTTTAACCACCAAAAACCACCACCAAAACCACCACCAAAACTCATCAAATCACTTCACTCATTTGGAGAAATAGAACCACGACGCCAAGATCTACATTTCTATCTTTTCGGATTTTCCTCGCGTTAACTTGTAAGATTTCCGACACTTTCGAAAAACTTCTAGATTTTGAATTATTTTAGTAGTATGTTGTTCCTCTAGCTTTGTAGTGTCCAAATCTATGTTTGAAACTTGTTTTCGGAACATTGTCAGAAAAGTTCGATTTTGATCATTTTGTGAAAAGTGAAAACGACACCTAAAACGACACTCGACACGAAGTAATAGTTTTTATAAGCTCAATGAACCAGAACAAGGGTTCGGTAAAAGAATCAGACCCTATGGTGGTCGTTAAACACGTTTTCGACAACTTTGGAAATCGACCAGTCGCCAGTGACGCACGGCCAGATCCAATGATGCGTTACTTCCTTAAGTGACGCATTAAGTGTCGCTAAAAAGCCCTAATTTTGCGTCACTTTCCTAAGTGCCGCAAAAAGCCCTCTTTTCCCGTCACTGCCTAAGTGACGCAAATTCAATACCCGACACTCCGAACCGGCACTCCTAGCGGCACTTGTTTAAGTGTCGCCTATAATTGAAATCTGATTTCATACGACACTCGCCCTAATGACGTATAACCCTGATACCGTCACTGACACCCGACACTTCCTTAAGTGTCGCCTATTGTGCGTCACTTCTACAAGTGACGCCACTACGTCAGAAATTGCCATTTTATGCGACACTTCCTGAGTGTCGCCTAAACCCTAAGTGCCGCTATAAGTGACGCTAATAACAGAAAGGTTGCAACTCTTTTTCACACTAAGTGTCAAACTCATATAACCTCAAACACTTATACGATACGACTTCTAAAACACTTTGGGACACACTTTTAAGTATAACGCTTCAAAATCATAATGATAATGTTGAGATTATTATTATTACAAACAATCACCAACGGGTCGTACACGTTTTCAAAACTCAAACAAATCAACCAAATCGTAGTAATTTGGACATTCTAGTTGGACAAACAACTATAAAGGTAGTCTTTATAGATATCTACTCACGTTTATAACCATCGCGTGTCGTGGACACCCTTAGGTTACAAGTCTTCGAACATCAATACTCGGCAAATCAAATCAAGTTTATTAAATTAAACCCATCAAGACTCAGGTGAGTCTCATAGCCCCTACTTTACTGTTTTCATCAGGGGTGTGATACATTGCTCGACTTATTTACATGTGAATGCAAGTACAATCAAATCAAATACTACATGAGTTGTTTTCAACTAATCAATTTAAAGCCCTCCACAACATAGTTTGGTAATACATCTGTAGCGTGAATGTTAGTGTATGATATCATATAGGATTGACAATCCTCATCCGGGTTAACAAGCACTAACTGGTCAAACGAACGTATTAGCATTTGGGTAGACGAGTGTAGATGAAACGCCCCAAAACTCGAAAGATTTTTTTATTTTTCGGTTCCCACAGCTCGGTCCCACATCTCGTATATTTGATACCGTATTCTCATCTTTACATTTTGACACAAAACAAGACAACGGGGTATGCAAATTACCAGCCATGTAGTACAGGTAGGTAAAACAACCTTGTTTTAGCTAGAACAAGCTTGTTTTAGGCTAGAACAAGCATGTTCTAGTGGTAACAGACTCCAATTTTTGACCAAATTCAAACCCGCATAACTTTTAAACCGTTTTGAGTTAGACCTTGAAAATTAGCAGGCACCTCCATAATGCCAATACGAAACTTTCCCTTTTTACAATTTTCCAAAATACACGTTTTACAAGAAAACGGACGTATAACCTCTTTTCAACCATTTTAACCACTTTTTGACTACAACCTAATTCACAAACCATAAACATTTTGACTCTAACTTTTTGCACACATTTTCAACATACCAAAACAAGTCTAACACCATTGACCAAACCTACATGACTACATTCTAACCCGATTGAACTCCTTTGACCCATTTAGTGCCTATTTGGACACTTTTACCAAATCTACTACATAACACCACCACATTACCCAATACCACACATGTTTGACTCTTACAACATTGTTGACTATATGTCAACTTCACATTTGACCAACCAATCACTTTCGACACTAAATCACTTTTCACCACTTTGACCCAAACCAAACCAATCATATGACTTCATACACTTTATAACCACATACACTAGACACCATATTTCAGTTTGACTTTCAAAGTCAACTACTATATATTGATCAACATATTTAATTCAAAAACTCTTTGTTTGGGCGATTTACACAATTGGGCATCAAAACAACAATTCAAAAGAAAAAAGCATATTCTAACCATAAGCATGCTCCATATCCATGTCACTAGCTTCTCATAACCACTAGTACAAAAATGAGATTTGGTCACACATAGTCGAAATTAAATGGTCACACATTCGAATATTTATGTGACTAAAGTTACAAAAATAAAATTGATGTTATTAGTTAGTCACATCTGAACTCCAATCGTGTGACCATTCTGAAATGTATTGCCACACCTTTGAACATTTATGAAGTTAAAGGGCACTGCTATTTTTTTGGCTAATTATTTAGTCACATATGAATTGAAACGCGTGACGAATGAAGAGTAAGTTCGAAGCATTAGTCACGTTATACACATAAAACGTGACAAATATATGTCACACACTTGAAAACTGTGACCAAATGCCATTATATGGTCACATGAAGTAATTGTTTATGTGACCAAAACATATAGTCGAGTTTGTCACATATGATTTCAGTGTAGCCAAAATCCAGTACATATGGTCACATAACTTATTATGTGTGTCGAAAGTTTAATGTGTGTTAGAATGCCAATAGCTAATGTGTATAGTCACATTAATTTCTAGCACGATCATGTGACTATATGGCTTTATAATAGCCACGCCATATCATAAATGTGTATTTAAATGATGTTTATGGTCACATTTTAAGTGATTATATGTGACCAATATATCCACAACAGTCACGTTGTGAAGTATTCATGTGGCCATTATTTAAAGCAAAAATGGGCAAAAACGATTTTCATTAAATTTGATATTAGTCACATTGAGTGTTACTTTGTGTGTCTAAATCATGAGACTTTATATTTCAGATGAAGTAATTGTTTATGTGACTAAATCATGTATTCGGATTTGTCACACATGATTTTAGTGTAGCCAAAATCCGGTACATTCTAGCACCATCATGTGACTATATGGCTTTATAATAGCCACACCATATCACAAATGTGTATCTAAATGATGTTTATGGCCACATTTTAGGTGATTATATGTGAACAATATATTCACAACAGTCACGTTGTGAAATATTCATGTGGCTATTATTTAAAGCAAAAATGGGCAAAAATGATTATCATTGAATTTGATATTAGTCACATTGAGTGTTAGTTTGTGTGTCTAAATCATGAGACTTTATATGTAAGATGAAGTAATTGTTTATGTGACTAAATCATGTATTCGGATTTGTCACACATGATTTCAGTGTAGCCAAAATCCGGTACATATGGTCACATAACTTAATATGTGTGTCTAAAGTTTAGTGTGTGTTAGAATGCCAAAAGCTAATGTGTATAGTCACATTAATTTCTAGCATGATCATGTGACTATATGGCTTTATAATAGTCACACCATATCACAAATGTGTATCTAAATGATGTTTATGGCCACATTTTAGATGATTATCTATGACCAATATATTCACAATAGTCACGTTGTGAAATATTCATGTGGATATTATTTAGAGCAAAAAATGGGCAAAAACGATTATCATTAAATTTGATATTAGTTACATTGAGTGTTAGTTTGTGTGTCTAAATCACGAGACTTTATATGTTATATGAAGTAATTGTTTATGTGACTAAATCATATAGTCGAGTTTGTCACACATGATTTCAGTGTAGCCAAAATCCGGTACAAATGGTCACATAACTTATTATGTACGTGTTTTTGATTGCCAAAAGCTAGCATGTATAGTTATATAAAAAGTATTGGGTTTGTAAACAGACCTAACATTTAGCTCACTTGGTTAATACGTTTCTTTGTAAATGGATGGGTTGGGATCCAAGTTCGAATCCCACTCTCAACATCTTTTTGCATATTAAAGTCATTTTGACCAAAAAGTTTAATATATGCAAGCAGAAATGGTATGGTCAAATGGTTATATGACATTATCCACTACTACAAAAAATGCACTAAGAAACCTTTTGTAAACCCCTTTAGAAACCATTTATTCAAGAGGTTTCTTTAGCTATAGGTTTCAAGTAAGGAAACCTATTGACAACAAGTCTTTATAAAGAGAATAGAAACCGGTTCTTTTTATAACAACCGATCTCTATTCTTTTTCTCCCGAATTAATTACATTTCTGCCAAATACGAAAAGACCAGTTGGTAACAGGTCTGTATTAAATTTTTTTATATAAAAAAACATGATGCTCGTATTTATCTAGATTATCAAAATAAATTCAGAAGACCTGTTCTACAAAATATTAATTCTGCTTCCGTATATCGTACATCATCAAACAAAAGAAACTATATACACAAATCTAATATAATGGATCAGTTTAACAATGCTTCTCCAGAAAAACAAAATTTATACATATATCTATACTACCTTCCTAAAAAAATACATATATTTATACTACAAATCATAGTTTATTCGTCTACAAAGCAAAATACATCTAAAAATATCCGTACCATACCATCTAACTTTGAGTTCGCATAAAGCCTTTCATCAACCCATACCGCTCTTAACATCGAATCACTTGTCCCTTTTGCACCTCAAGTCTATCTTACGACATGTGTACCTCAGTGTTCTTGCTCTTTGCAAAAACTCAATTGGGGTCACAACAAATTATGAAATGTATATATAGCCAGAAAATATTACCATAGACCTTCACCACGCAAATAAAGTGGATATAAGATCAACGGTACAAGGAAGAAATTCAATGCACAAACTACTCACGGCTGCAAGAATGGAATGCAATGATTACATACAGTTAACTATATTGTTTCACCAGTCGACGAATTCGAGATGAGTAATTTATATTGTATCGTTCGCTTACCGCTACATTAGCCAGATTCCAGCACAATATATTCCAAATGTAGCTACTCAAGGTACCATTTCTAGTAACTCGTGATTAAAAGCCACTAGAGCCCCTGGAAATAGAATTGCCAAAAACATAACAGTGTACTCAATTTGAATACCCTCACTATTTGAATACCCTCACTGTTATCCAGAAAATGGATGCCCACATGATCAGTCATAAAATACATTTTCTAAACAAGTTGTAATCTTACTCACAATAGAGGAGAAAACCAAAGTAATGTACAACTAAGTTGTTTTAACCAATAGCAGTATTGGATATAAGAAATGGACACTCCCCCTGCTCCTGCCACACCTTAACCAAATTGCACTTTTTATTATTCCATTAGAATAACATTAATAATAGAAAAGGACACACAATGGAGAAACCACCAATTCATACAACCTCATATATTAGTCTCAGTTCACCCTGCCCCAACTTAAAATGGTCCAGCTTCTGATCCCTTATGTATGCTGCTGAGCAAAAATGATCAGTTATCATCAAAACAAGTATCAGTCATATTGGTGATCGAAATCAAAATAAATTAGCATGGTTCATGATAAAATGGACCATAAAAGAAATAAGCATAACTTGCCTAAGATCACTTGCCTTCCTGGATGACTTATTTTAGATGGTAAATAATTAAAGGGATCCACCTCAAAGGATTCGAAATGGTGCTGTTGGATAATAGACCCCGACAATATGCTATGCTTAATCTATTGGTGTCTTTGGGCTTGTCTTACATAATCTGTTTTATTCTCTCTGAGTTTTTTTTTTTTTTTTTTAAAGTTTGCTTTGACTCCTTTTCTTGGTCACCGATCATGTGATCTAATGTATGTAGTAGCTACACCAATATGAAAATGTATAAAAAATTCACCAGATATAAAAGAAGTTACTACATACATTTTACAGCGTATACAACATACATATCAAATCCTAAAACAATATGTTGAACATGTACATACAAAATATATACAAGTTCATACATCTCGTTTTGGAATCTAGTTTTTACATGTTCGTTCATTTGCAAACTATATTCAAATCAAATATAACAAAAAGAACACATTTGCAATCTAAAATCATCTAACTGGAGACCACATGTCAAACTTATGTTAGGAATCTAGTTTTTACATATTCAATTAACTAGTTGTTTTAATGGCATACATTACAACAACGTTGAAAGTTAACTACATTCAAGAGAAATTACATGAGTTGAAACTAGTAACTTACATAACCAATTACAAGATCTAAAAACGCACAATCAAATTCATACATTCCAATGGGTAAAAATGAATCTAATACATTCGTACATTCCAAATATTTTAGAGCATAACAGTAGCAATTATATGACTACAAAAATTATAATTTTAAAACTTAATTACATAACATTATAAACCCTATAAATAAAAAAATACCGCTATTGGTGATGAAGGGATGATGGTGTCGCAATGGAGGTGGTTCTGCAGCGGAGAGAAAGAGACACTGTGGTGTGGTAAGTGGCAGGCTCTTACTGGAAGTGGTGGTGGTCTGACTATAATAGCAGCAATAGTTTTATGGTTATAGAGAAATTGATTTTGGGGATGTAGTTAAAAGAAAGATTTAAGGAAGGAAGTTACGTGGATTTTTGTTTTTTTTTTTTTGGAAGGCAAGTTAAGTGGATTTGAATTATTTAGGGGATAATATGCTTAAATTCTTTTGGGAAGTTTAGGCGGGTGATTTTTTTTGGGATTAAACACTTAAATTTTTTTGGGACTATAGTTGCCGCGGGAATGATAAACAATGGAAACCTAGAGGGTGTTTGGGGCGGCGTTTGGATTTGAGCTTCTGCGTTAGCTTGAAGCTCCAAATTCATGGCTTTTTAGCTTTTAGCTTTTTAACCCTTTAAAATAGTGAAAAGCTCCTCAATCCAAACACTAAAAAAAAGCTTTTCTGCGTTATGATAACACAAAAGCTAAAAAGTCCTCCACTAACGCTCCCTCAAACACCCCCTATTGTTTAGAAAGCAAGGGGTTTCTATATTCTTAACACGGTTCCATATTCTTATGTTGGTTTGATTTGGTCAACCGTTGACCTGATTAGAGGCCTATTGTTTTCTTGTCAAACGGTCTTTTATTAAAAAGAGGTATCTTTAAAAAAAAATATATAGTAGTACTCTAAGTTTAATAATGAAATATATTATATATGACATTAATATCACATTTGCCACTATTAAACTTAGGATAAAATTAATTTGACATTATCCTAAGTTTATTAATGAAATATATGATATATGATATTACCAATATCACATATGTCACTATTAAACTTAGGATAAAATTAATTTTTACATTTGGAATAAATGACATTATCCTAAGTTTAATAATGGGATATATTACCAATATCACATATACCACTATTAAACTTAAGATAAAATTAATTCATCATTTGGGCATATATGACATTATCCTAAGTTTAATAATGGAATATGTGATATATGACATTATCAATATCACATATGCCACTATTAAACTTATGATAAAATTAATTCATCATTTGGAATATATGACATTATCCTAAGTTTAATAATGGAATATATTACCAATATTACATATGCCACTATTAAACTTAGGAAAAAATAAATTCATCATTTTGGAATATATGAAATTCCTAAATTTAATAATGAAATATATGATATATGACATTACCAATATCACATATGCCACTTTTAAATTTAGGATAAAATTAATTCATCATTTTGGAATATATGATATTATCCAAAGTTTAATAATGGGACACTACAAGAAAAATGGCCTTTTAGGACCTTTTTCGTGTGACATACTTCGAGAGGTGTCCTAAAAAGTATTTAATAGGACGCTTCAATTTTTAGTGATATTATGATGTAATCTAATAGAGCCCTTGTCAGATATGTCCTATTATAATAACACATTATATAGGACACTTATTCGTTGATGTCCTTTTATAATAGACTCTAATAGGACATACAATAGACGTTTATTTGTTAGGTCGTATTATGATGTAATACAAACGGACACTTTAATATATTCTTCTTATAATATAACACGTTATTTGACACTTATATATTTCGGTCGTAACATGAAGCAAGTTATATGTTGGATCAAATTTATATGAAACTTATAAATTTGTATGTAAGTTTGTATGACTTCGATTACTATTTGTACACTTCTGTATCTTATGGAATTTTTATATCTATATTATATCTATAATCTATCTATCTATCTATCTATCTATAATTATAATTAATAATTAATCTATACTTAAAGCAAAATAGCTTGGGTCAATCTCAACTCTTAATTGAGTTTTCTCCCATTGATCCAACGATTAATATTAATTTGATGAACTTACACTTAACCTCTTGATAATTAATTAAATCTCATAAAATATTAAATTAATTATTAAATATTAATTGGGAAATGCTATTGACAGCCCTAAGGGCTGTCAATAAGTGCATTTATTGAAGTTAAAGTTTCCTTATATAATCAAAATTATAATTAATACACTGAAGTTTTGTATTTAATTCATTGAAACTTTCCTTTTATATGTGATGTATTAATTATGATTTTTGATAATAAAGGAAAGTTTGAGTTTAATAAATAAGTTTAAGGGTTCTTATTGACAGCCCTAAAGGCTGTCAATAGCATTTCCCATATTAATTAATAATTAATAATTAAAAGAAATATCGGATATACTCCGTATATCTTATTATATTAACATACGGAGTATAATCTTAATTAAAAAGAAACCTTTGAGCGGCCTAATTGTCTCTTCTTCCTGTACGCTCTTCACAGCTTCACCACACCTTCAACGGTTTCTTCTTTTTTTTTTTTTTTTCAAAGTAATGTTTGTATAAGAAACATTAAAGTTTTAATCTTTGATTTCAGTAACGGGAAATCGGATTGCTGGAGCTTTATAATTGCATCCCGTCCCCCAAAACCCTAAACACGGTTGTCACTTTTCCAAAACTTTACCCAGCCACACACACTCGACTCCGGCGATTCCACTGACCGTCAGAAACCGTTGAAACACCGTACGCCGATACACTCCACTTCCGTCCGTTAATCCCCGCATAAACGCTGCCCGCTGAATACGTCAGGTACGGTCCTATAAAAGAGCCATTTAAGCTCCAGCAATCCGATATCCTTAGAATATTATGCGAATTTTGAAATTTATTTTATTCTTAACTTTTATCTATATACTTGCATTTATATTTTACATTGTATAATGGGTTGCATTGTATTGAATTAGTTTAGTTATGTTCTTCCTTTATAAATCATAAACAATCTTTGTATGCTAGGTGTTTGATGAAATGCTTCAAAGAAATATTGTTTGAATTATTAATGCATATGCTAATGATTTCCAATCTGAGTTCGGCTGAATACAAAAGATAGGTTCACCAATTACTTTTTATTTGAGGATCTTCGTCCATACCTGACTGGTCATGTGGATGAGCACAATATTGAAAATAAGTTACTATATTCGAGCAAGTTAAGCCAATCTCCGCACCAGGGCATGTTTTGATTCATATTGTAACTGAGAAAGGAAAGGGTTACCCTCTTAACGAAGCAGTTGCAGACAGAATGAAGTTAACTATTGTATTTGCCGAAATGGGTCGCTATATGTATCTAATAATTGGTGCAATACTTAATGTATGTTATTTCTTTCAGGCAACATGTGTTTACAAACGGACACAATAAAAAGACTGCAAGAGAAAGGGAGAAACTTGCTACAGCAAAGAAGAAATTGGAGGTATTTGATACAATTTTGGGAACAATTATGTTTTAGAGATTTGTTGGTCTGATTTTAGACTAATATATTTTTTTGTGTGTGTGTTGTAGATATCTGATTTATCATCGATTGAGACTAGAACAGGGTATGAAGAACAGACAAAAGTTGATGCCTATTTACAAATTCGTCTGGTGGAGGCAGAATCGAAAGTTATCGAGGGAGAAGCCTAACGGAAAAAATTACATTATACAGTATTGGTACGAATCCTTCATATCATGTAAGGTGGCATAAATGGGTGGTTGTGTAATGGGTTAGGTACTTGGGCTAACATGAATTTTTTTTTGTCCAAGCTTATGGATTTATTATTCGTTTAAAATAAGTTGTGTTTTAGATACGATTACTGAAAAATTTAGTATTACAGACTTACAGTTGAAAAACCAGTGTATGAATTTCGACCCATTTGACCTGTAACGGTTAGGAGGGTTCAAATTATGTGATATAGGTTACTCAGTTAAGATGAGATGATAAATGGTATTTTTGGATTTCTAAATGGCTGTGACTATGATCAACTGATTATACTTTTAATGTAAACGTCTAATAGATTATCTTTTTCTATCATTTACCGGAAGTGCTGAATTTTTTTGGACCAGCAATCAAAAGACGACTGCAAGAGATCGCGTCACTACATCACTCAATATTAAATGCTGGCCGGTTTTATTTTCTTTTGTGCAAGTTTGGATCTCTATCTCTGTTTATTCTTTTTGCTTTTTGTAGAACATTCGTCTAAGCAAAAAGAAGTGAGTGAACCTTAGAGCTGCAACCATTTGTTGTTTGTGTGGAACAAGAATCATACGAAGTCCATTGACTCTTATAAGTTCAGCATTGTCCAAATGTCAATGTTTTAGTTCTTTGCTGAAATCACTTTTACATTGTAAATTCTTTTTCTTTAATGTTTTATATTTAAATTCACTTTCATTAGCTCTTTTTGGCTTTGAGTTTAAGTTTGTATGTTTCAGTTCAATTGTTGCATTTCAATATTATTTCTTTTTCCCATAAATTCCTTTTCATTAGTTGTTGGTCTAAGCGGATTTAAGTTTAGATAACTGAAATGTGCATGGTTACAGGTTTGGATACGACTGTAGAACTGATTTAGTTCATATATTCTGCATCAAGTTTGCCTTCTCCTCCACAACCTCAATTATTTTATGACTTCTTTCAACTACTCAAATGGTAATTAATTTCTTTCATATTTGATTTTGGTGTATTTTTTATTTTGAGTTTTATAGTTTTTCTTTTATACTTTTTGTGCTTATTTATACGACAGGTTACTTCTCAATAGACTAAGTAATAGAACCATTGCTTCTATTACCCACAGAACACCACCTCCAGTGATGCACGAGGGTTCAGGAAGAAGGGTACCATCCATCTATCAACATACCTGAGAATATATCACGTCGGTGATTATGTTGACGTTAAGGTTAACGGCGCCATTCAAAAAGGAATGCCGCCTAAGTTCAATCACGGCCGTACCGTTCAGGTCTGGAACGTCACCAAACGTGCCATCGGTGTAGAAATGAACAAGCAGGTCTACCTTCTTTTCAATCTTTGTCTATTTGTATGAATGTATCTTAATTTAATTATGATTGTTTTGAAGTATATGTGACACTGTGATTCGTGAAATTAGGGGATTTATTTCTAGGGTTTTAGGTTTAACTTATTTGTATCAAGCCGGTTAATTGTAATTAAGATTTGGACTAGTTTTGGTAAACATATGAAGCTGAGTATATAACTTTTATGAACTTGATTAATGAAAGAATAAGAATAGTGTATAATTAGTTACTTAGCTTTTATATCATTAGTGTATGAAAGTTATTATGTCAGGAAATTATACGTTGAAGATACTTTCTTTTAATCACAGTTGTTTTATAATTTATAGAAGCCTTATTATACACTCCAAATGTCTGTTTATGTATTGATGCTATTGTCTGCTCCGACTGTTGCATGTATTTGTATAGTTTGTATAATGGTGCAGATGAAATTGTTAATTGATCGCTTAACGGGTTGTATTTTTTTTTGTATTCGACTGTTGTGCTTGGATCATGAGCTGTTCGAAATGATATTAGGAAGTTTATCAAAAGAAGCTATACAATTTGCTTGTTTGTCACCTTTTTATGACAAAAGTTTATACATTTTATCTAATATGGAATGTGCTATAATATGTGTTTACAGTTTATCAAAAGAAGCTATACAATTTGCTTGTTATTATGTATGCAATTTTCAAGTTTGTACATCTTAAAACAAAGTTTTGTATCTTAACTGCAGGGGTTGTCTGTGTTCTTGGCTTTGATTCTCAAAGCTCTTGGGCCACATCAAGAAAGACAATATGATAGTGACGATGATTAAGCTACCCTTGAAGAATATCCAGTGTTGAGGAATTACGTGAAACAACCCGCTTATGTTGTTGCCGGCCCTGTTTATGGAACCAGATGATATTTGGAGATGAAATCAGGTAGCTTAAATACCCATTTACCATTTATGCTTGTAGTTTTTCAACTCTTGATTAAAAATTTATCACTATCGACCCCTCTTGTGAATGAGTCAATTTGGGCTGTGTTGTATCCCAAACGGTTGAATTGGGTCAAACACGTTGCTGGTCTCGGAAAGTCTATTTTTTATGCATACAAACACTAAATAGTTTTGGTGTTATAATTGAAAGTGATTATGTGGATTTTAGATAATCACACTATGCTAACAGCTAGACTAAAATGGGTATTAGAAAGTAGCAATCGGAAGTGTTTATGGTGTTTTTTATGTCTAATAATAATATAATATAATAATCTAACTTTTTAGTGTTTGATACATTCTGGTTATTAAATAAATAGATAAAATGATCCCAAATTGACAGTTCTTTATCAATCGAGAGTAGAAGTCTTAAATTAGGCTATTAATAACTACTTATATTCTTAAGGCTATTGCAAGTTTTTATGTGTAGTAGTGACTAAATTATCATTTAACGGATGTATGTGTTGCAAAGGATATCCATGATCGTTCAATTATGTGTTTTATAGATGAGATTGAAATCGTTAATATGTGTTTCATTTATAACTGATTAAATTATCTTTTTTAGATTCTTTGAGGACCGGTCTATTGATTTGTTAAAGCTTATGAAGTGGAACCATCTTCCCAATTGTGCAAGAAAAGTCTCTATTGACTTTGCAATGATGGCGACTTTATTATAGCTTCCTTGTGTTTTACAAATCAAGATAGAATGATAGATGAAGAAACTAGATTTCAGGTAACATTCTATATTTCTTTTTACTCTCTAGTTGATTAGTTGGAAATTGGAATTGAACTTGTTCTTATTTTAAACTCTTTAAAAGGACTTTCCTTCTTGTAAGTTTGTTCAGTTTTTAGTTGGTTACATAATGTGTGTTTTTTATTCCTGGTGAAGGACTTCTTAAATTGGATCTACAGTGAGTTGATGGATCGCTTACATTTTGCTAATGCAAGTTTGGTTCAACAGTAACTACAATCATCTAGATGATGTACGTGTTGCAAGGGATATCCAATAGGTATGACTAAACTCATTAATATCAGTTAATTATATTTGATTAGATTCATTCTTTAGACTCCTTGAGGACATGTTGATTCATAGAAGCATTTGAAGGGGAAAAATCATCCAATTGTCTGAGAAAGCGCCTAATGAGGTGAGGTTTTTAAGTTAAACTCAATTGTGCATTGATGAGGAAACTAAGTTTTAGATAACATCAACGCATAATGATTATCATATCTTTCTCGTTCCAGTTTGTGCACGTAGATGATCACACTACTAGCAGATGGTCACACTACTAGCTGATTACATTGCAGAAAACTAAAGCAGAAATAGTGAAGTTGAGACTACTGTGATTTTTGTATATAAGCTTATAATGCATATGAACATTCTTACATTCATAGTATTGTAATTGTAATCGATAACATATATGTATTAGTTTCATATTAATATATCATTGTCATTAATTTGTTTTCGGTTTGGTTTGATCAGCAGTTAGGTTCATGGTTTGGTTGTATGGAAAAGTAACTAATATATATATAGACCGGTTTTTGAATTAGTAATATCATTTTATATGGTCACACCTCTATGGTCACTTTTGGCTTCATTTTATGTGATCAAATCCCAAAATAAAACACTCGTTGTGTGACTAAATATTACAAAACGTCATGCGAACATAAAATTCAAGTGGCCATTGGATGAACAATAGTCACACAAAATACACGTTTACTTTAGTTTAATTAGCATGTGGTCACACTTATTAACATTTTTGGTTACTTTTGGCTTAATTTTATGCGACCAAATTCAAAAATAAAACAATCGTTGTGTGACTAAATGTTGCAAAATGTCACACAAACATAAAATTCAAGTGGCCATTGGATGAACAATAGTCACACATAATATACGTTTACTTGACTTTAAAAAGCATATGGTCATACTTATTAACACTTTTGGTCACTCTTGGCTTAATTTTATGTTACCAAATCCTAAAATAAAACAATCACTGTGTGACTAAATATTGCAAAACGCCACACAAACATAAAATTCAAGTGGTCATTGGATGAACAATAGTCACACAAAATACACGTTTATTTGACTTTAAAGAGCATATGGTCACACTTATGAACACTTTTGGTCACTTTTGGCTTAATTATACGTGACCAAATCCCAAAATAAAACAATCGTTGTGTAACTAAATGTTGTAAAACGTCACACAAACATTAAATTCAAGTGACCATTGGATGAACAATAGTCATACAAAATACACGTTTACTTGACTTTAAAGAGCATACGGTCATACTTATTAACACCTATGACCACTTTTGGCATAATTTTATGTGACCAAATCCTAAAATAAAACACTTATTGTGTGACTAAATGTTACAAAACGCCACACAAACATAAAATTTAATTGGCCATTGGATGAACAATAGTCACACAAAATACACCTTTACTTGACTTTAAAGAGCATATGGTCACACTTATTAACACCTATGGCCACTTTTGGCTTAATTTTATGTGACCAAATCCCAAAAATAAAACACTCGTTGTGTGACTAAATGTTATAAAATGCAACACAAACATAAAATTCAAGTGGCCATTGGATGTACAATAGTCACACAAAATACACGTTTACTTGACTTTAAAGACCCAATTAGTCACACATTTATGGTTTTGGTTACTGATTTTAAATGGATACGGCCACTAACTCGCTAATGTCACTGTATGTACCCTATGGTCGCTCGACCTTTCGTCACACCTACGTTAAAAACCCCAGTGTGACTATATGCATATCGTCACACTTTTTTGGTGTAACGAAATCACAATTTTGTTCTAGTGAACCCTTCTATCCACATGTCGTTAGCCAAACATCAACCTACAACATAAACACTGAAACGGGTAAGCACAACTGCTTAGTGAGTACACAGGCAATCAAACAAGCAATACACATAACACTTAACACATAACACATATCAACACAATACATAAACACAAAATCACTAGGCCCTGAACACTGAACGCTAAACACCGTGTTAACCGCAGTTAACTCTCTGATCACCACTGAATCTTTACACATAATCATATCACATAACTTAACCATTAACAATCAAAACACTAATCAACACATCTTTTAACATAATCTTAAATACATATAAGAAACAAAACATATAATAAGCAACTCTCACTTGATTGTATGATCCTCTAGCTCGGAAGCTATCCGGAAACACATACAATCAATTCATACACGGTTCACCACATAATCACTATTTAATCCACATATATCAACAAATCATCTTCCACCCGATTGTGTAGCCTCTTGCTCGGAAGCAATCCGGATCCAACACAATTGAATCATATACTATTCGTCACCAATTCTTTTCCTTTACCTTTAAGCTAGTGACTTACTCATTACTTGACTAACATCAAGCTAATGAGGAATCACTACTTTTCTTACCAAGACACAATTAAACACATAACAATTAAGCACAATTAAGAAATTTAACACAACAGCTAATTTAAGCAATAAACACAATTAAATAAACATAACAAATAACTTATTCTTTGATTGTGTAAACCTCTAGCCCGCAAGCTATACGGTACTACACAATCACATCACCTGTTTAACCCCCGTATCACTCACCACAATCTCTTTAGACGACTTCACCACTTTGATCAACATAAGCCTCCATTTCTTTAATACCTACATAATTCATACATAACACATATAATACACTTAGACACTATCCATCATCAATCTTAATTAATTTCAATCCCTTCCCCACTTTAATTAATCTTACTTCATTAACATACACTTTACCTTAACATATCATACTTATTCCACTTACAAGCTTTACATCATTTATTCATGTATCATCATCATATTCATACTCTATTAACACTATTTATAACATCTTTAAACTTATTAACAAAATCTTAAAATAGTTCATATGGATCACCATGAACACCCATTCTAAAATTCATCACTTATCAACTTTACCACTTTAATTCTTGTTCTATATTCATAATCGTACTCTAGTAGCATCATTATTAACATTATTAAGCTTATTTCATAATTTCATAAGAATCTAGCATAAACCCAAAAATTACCCATGAACATAAATCATCATTTTACCACTTTCAATATGTTATATGATTATCCATGATCATAAAAACACCTACTAACATCAAATCATTCAATTTAGAACCCTAATTTCGGATTAGAACCATTAATTTATCAAAACCCATGAAAACCCAAAAACTAGGTTAAGAACACATATGAAATTACTTACATAGTTTGAAGATGATGAAAGAGATCATGAATTAAACCCTAGAAGAACTTGAATCAGAATTTAAAAGTTGAATCTTAGCTCTTGAATTGGTTCCTGCGATTTATTAAAGTCTCTGGAAAGGCTCATGAGGTTTTTAGGATGGATAAAGGATAAACTTGTATCCGTACGTACATATCTATATATTACTGTATTAATTTATTCCCTTTATTTCCTACAGTCTGGAACTGATAAAACCCTTTACGTTTTCCTTCGTATCTTATTATCTACATAATAATATTTCGTAATAAAAATATATCCGCGTACGATATTAAATTCCTGAAATTTGGGGTGTTACAGTAGATTAGGCACTCGTGGGAGGCACCTCGATCGGAATTCCTTCATTGGACCCGACTCTCATGGCTGTATAACTTTTATTTTGCTTTATTGCAACTTAAATACAATTAAATATTGCGGTTCATACCATATGTTTTGACATACAAACCTGTGAGCTCACTAGCATTTCGCTGACCCATTTTAGCATGTATCACAGGTACTCAGCAGTAGGTTGGACTGCTCAATAAGGATACTTAGCTCGTGTCAGCATACAAACATTCAGAGATTTAGCTGCATTATTATATTTTGTATAAATTAATTATGTATGTAAATCTCTCAATTTCAACCGAGCTAATGTAAACAATATTTTTGATGTAAACATTTGTTTTATCAATACAAGTTGTTAAACTACGCATATAGAGTCGTTCCTATATATCTTGTGTGTTTTGATATTTGATTAGTCGCGCCCCGACCCGAACCGCTTTCGCATCTTAAATTTGGGGGTACGACATGAGTTGAGAAGCCCAATAAGGAAGCTCATTGGCTGAGGAGCCTAAGTATATGGTACACGATCAAGTCCCCCTAGTTCGGTACGATAAGTTTATTATTGTCGTGTCGAACTATAGATATGTTATTGCCAAAAACTTGATATAAAAGTTCACCCATATGGACAATGAACCCGCAGGTATAACAGTATGCTCATGCTCTTGCATGGAGGCCTGTCAAAAGACTTACAAAATAAGATAATCTGGCCAAAGAACCTGCGATAATGAGTATGCTAGCAGTATATAAGTACGACCCTAGCATGGATGTCTTGTCAAGACATGTAAAAAAAATGTAGCCTATTCAGAGTCCTGACATTGAACCTGCGACTTTAAACCTGCTAGCAAAAGCAGCACGCCAATGTTTGGGCGGTGAAAAGTACAAGGCGGTTGGCAACATAACTACAATAGTGGCCAGCCAATAGACCTAACATAGTATACTATTTGGGGTGACACATAGTATATTATCACTCCCCCAGTTCAATATGGTAATTTTATCAAGAACCATGTTGAACTAATTGTTGTGCTGATGCACATGATTGACTTGAGTAATTGATTTTAAACCAGTATAATATTGTTTGTTTGTTTTGTTTTCATCTCGTCTGGTTAGTCATGACTTGCCAAATTCTAGATTGTTGTCGGTACAGGCGAATGAGCAGCTAACAAGCCTATTGGCGGATGTTTGTGTCGTTACTGTCGGTTTCTGATTCATCACTAGCCAACCTATTGGTTGAGGTGAATCTCTGCCGGGGATAGGGCTAGAATACACCTTTCTCTTTGGCAGGACCGCCATATTTGTCTTCCATAGGCAATCAAGGTTGTCTATTAGAGGGTAATGGGGTTACGTGAGGTTATATAGGATAACCCCGGCCAGCGAGGTGGCCATGAGTTCCTGTTTGTACCTTGCATGCTTTGACGTGCATAAACATGGAAAGTATGACAAGTCTTCTGGAGTGAACAACTTTTTCAATTGAACTTTTAAAAAAGTGATTAACACATAGTGGCAGAGGGGGTGATCATTCCCCTCCAGGCTTGCATCCGTTGTCCACAAGTAACATTTTTATGTTGGTACTGCATATAGGCTTGAATGACCTTCTTGAAGGTTTATGGTAGCTCGATCTGAAGGCAGAGCTCATACTGGAAAACAGAGCTTAATAGCTTATCCCTGTTTGAAAAGCAAAGCTTACAAGGTCGTCTTGAAAGCAGAGCTTAAGAGTTCAATCTGAAAGCACGTCATAATAACCCATCCATGTTTAATAAGTAGAGCTCAATAGCTCAATCCTGTTTGATTGATAAAGCTTAATAGCTCAATATGAAAAGCAGAGCTTAAAAGCTCGATTGTGTTTGAAAAGTAGAGCTTAACAGCTCAATCTATAAAGTAGAGCTTAACAGCTCGATCTGAAAAGTAGAGCTTAATAAAAAGCTCAATCATTTTTTATAAGTAGAGCTGAATAGCTCAATCTAAAAAGTAGAACTTAAAAAGCTCAATCTTGTTTGATAAGTAGAACTTAATAGCCCAATCTGAAAAGTAGATTTTAAAAGCTCAATCCTGTTTGATAAGTAGTGGTTAAAAGCTCACTGCTCATCCATGTTTGTGAAGCTCAATGTAGAGCTCAGTGCGGAAAGCAAGGTTGGAAAGCCCAATAATAAATAGAAATACTATAAAGCTCGATGATGCCTAACTTCATGATGAATAACACAAAACTGAATAGTTAGCTAAAGCTCAATGCCTGTTGATCGGTGACTTGGGTCTATGCAGGTTGAGAAAATCTATGACATTAGAGGTTTCAAACCGACTCAAAAGAAAGTTGACTAGGGAAAGACGCAACAAGGTCAATATTGTATCATGATTCCCCCAATTCAATATTGCTAACACCGTTAGTAGTGTAGAACTTAAAATGATTAGACATCATCTTTATTCTTGTGCAACAAACTTGCAGGGATACAGTCAGACCAACAACCATTGGTAGTGTGTGATTTGTAATTGTAGTCTGAACTGTTTATGATTTTGTATGGTGTAACTTTCAACAAGAAATATACCATAAAATACATAAGCTATATATGCCCACTGTTCTTGAATTTTCAATAAATTTTGATTAGTGGCCTATTTTGAATAATTACTTATAACCTTTTATAAGGTAACTATCCATTGTGTTATGTAAGTTTGTCAACGAGACATGAGGCCACTAATTTTGTCACAAAAAAAACATGACACAAATTCACGTTGTTATATATTTTCTTGTGATAAAAGCAAATTTCATAATTGAAATTCAACGTAACCAAGTTTATTATACATAAGCTTTTTCGAAGTCGTATAAACTCAAACGTTTGAGTTATTTACTTTTGACATGTAAGCTTTGTGATTAAAAGATGTTAAAACCAAGGCTTTTGGTACAAATTATGTATGTGCGTTTTTTGTTTTAGTTTAGTAGAAATACTTACAAAATGAATGCAGCAGATAGCTCGGCAGGTAGCTTGAGCAAGCCCAAAAGAGGTTGCCAGCAGGCCTTGAAATGTGGCTGCAAATCAGCCATGAAATATGGTTGCGATCCCTTGATTGCTACTTTAATTGAGGCCCGAAGAGGGCTGAAATCAGACCTGAAAAGGAGCTGCAAATGGACCCGAGGTGGGCTGCAAAGCAGGCCTGGAAATGACTGCAAATTGGGCCCGAGATGGGCTGCAAGCACGAGTCTCAAAATGGTGGCGCAGCAGGGGTCTCGAGCAGGCTTTAAATGTGGCTGCAATAGGTCTGAAGAGGCCTACAAATAGACCCGAAAATAGCTGCAAATAAAGCCCGGAAGGGACTACGAAGAGGCCTGAAGACGACTGCGATCAGGCAAGAGCAGGTTTGCAACCGGACTTGCCGAAACTTTATAGCAGTTGTGATCATTTCTTTTGTGTATCCTGCTGACAAAAAGACACTACCCCCCCCCCCCCCCCACCCCACCCACCCAACAAAATGTGGTATAATATGCAAAAATAGTTGTACCATTTGACTGGGGCATTTTATCAAGCAGCTGGCGTGCGTAATTGACAATAGCAGATTCAGGCAATATTCGTAAATGAAATACCCCTTTATCAGCATCGTATACGCATTTAATCTAGTAAAAACTAGTAATAAATCATAGTAGAAATCTGTCACAACTATCGAATTAGTGTAATTTTAGCACCATGTAAGATGTATGTACAACTTAGAGATAAGCATTTATGTTGGTTGTTGCTTACATACTGATAAATTAATGGGGGATGTGTTTGGAAATTACAAATTGTGTTAATTTAGTGTTCAATAACAATAAAGTGTTCCTTTATTTCCAAACTTAGAAAGAATTGATGTAGAGGTTTCGGATATGAGTATGACTGTATGAGATTTTAAGAAGCTACAATTTAAAAAGTTTCATGAACTCTTTGATCCTTAATATTGTACATTTTAACCCCCATTTTTAAATAAGCAACCTCTCTCATATTTTTGGGAGAAGTTTATAAATGCAAAGAAGGTGTGGCCAGACCTTATAGACAGACTCATCCACTTTTAGATCATCAGTGTAAACATAGTGTGGATCGAGAGAAAAACTTACAACCAGATTCGGCTCCACTTTTCGAACGGTTCGATTCGTTACACTCCGATTTACGTGGTTAACCCAAGGACCCGTATCAAACGAGGTGAAGAGTGGTAAGAATCGAGTGGTTTACCATCTAAGAAGATGGATTTTGGTGGTGAGCAAAGCTCACACTTGGATGATGAATATGGGAGATAGCATATGGAGGCTACTCTTGATCTTGTAGGTGTATTGTTAATTGTTGTTTATTAGGGTTTTAGCTAGGGTTTTCCTGAGAAGGGGCCGACCCAATAAGGAAGCTCATGGGCTGGGAAGTCCAAGTCAAGGTACACGATCAAAATCAGACAACGTCAACATGTAACACCCAATGATGACTGAGAACAAAAGCCGTAGGTTACATGTACATATATGCTACGAACAAATTAAAACAACTAGAAACACTACAAGATATATGCCATTTAATGACTGAAATAAACAGTCATTAAAGATCCAAAAACAGTCATTAAAGGCATAAAATGCTACTCCTACTTAATAAAAAAGAGTCACTAGCAAGGCCATCACTAAAAGTCTAATATGACTAATAACTTCAGTGAGTAAAAGTTCAAAACCTTTAATGACTGAAGTTTATCAGTGAGTAAAGAGCTTTTAGAACAATCTATTTTACAACCTCACTAGTGACTGATAATTTCTATCACTGCAATATCCATAGGAGGAGGAGGTTTCTAACTTTTTGTATTTGCTATAAACTCTAAATAATACTGCAAAATAGTTAAAGTAACTCACAATGCAAATATAGAATACTTTCATTTCTCAAAACATGTCCAAACTTAATGCACAAGTATCTACAATTTATAAGTCTAAACCTTAACAATAATCTAACACATCAAAGGGACAAAAAGCTTGAAAAAAAAGAGTTTCAAGGCTGCTCCAAAATAGCTCCATTAAAATCTTGCTCATCATCTGCAAAAGTTAAAGAAGGAATTTACATGTCGGCAAACTATAAGATTGAACCATTTTGAGAGCCGCTAACTTACAAACTCGGAATGTGTATATAAACAAAACACATAAAAGCTTTCATTCAGCGTTATAGAAAAGCATCTTAAACCTTACATGTAGAAAGTGACTCCACCACCAGCTATCATTCCTTTAATTAAAGTATCCAGTTCTTCATCACCTTGAATGGTAAGCTGCAAGTAGCCAATTGACTATAAAACTAGTACATGAGAAACAATTGATCACTTCAGCTTCTCTTTAGTGTCAGTGTCATTTTCTGAGAGGAGGTAACAACCCAAGAAGAATATACACATCCTGTGGCAAATAAAAAACAGAGCCCAAATAAATCCATGATAGGAAAGCAAGTAATGTGTACCCGTTTTGCCATCTACTCTCATTTAAGTTCAAGAAAGATACAAAAGTTTACAGACTGAATAGTACCTGAACCTTAGGGTAGCCTGCACTTTCTATGTGCAATATAAGAACTATGTAGTAAGATAACAATCAGATCTTCATTAAGATAGGCATATCGTTTCTAGCATACGTACATTAAGTCGTTTGTAGATATAAATGATCCAAATAAAAACATTACATACCCGTAGAGATGATATAGCAACATCTGCAACACAAAGAAGAAGCTGCATAAATTAATACTCCCTCCGTCCCAATTTTATTGTCCCCAGACAAAAAACACGCAGTTTAAGAAAAGTGTACTGGTCGTACTATACAACCAATAAGATTTAATCTCTCACCACATTCAAATATTTTGATTGGTTCAAAGTACAAAGTGGACAATAAAATTGGGACATCCCAAAATGGAAAGATGGACTATAAATTCGGGACGGAGGGAGTATATAAATACATAAGTACAAGATGCAACGTTGTAACTCAAACAACAGCTTAGAAGATTAGCAGATTCGTACTATAAATTTGACAGAGCCTATATCAACCTTCTGAATAAATATGCTTGTCAGATAGAAAATAAGGAGGTTTTTTAGCCGATGAGTAGAATGACTATTTTAACCAATTCACTGGGTCAATATATGAAATTATTTATATTTTATGTCACTAACAAGTCAAACGGTAAAATAAAGCTGGAAGTTTAGGCAGATAAATGTGGTGTAGGCTTACCAAGTTATTGGTTTAGTTGAAGCAGAAATTGGATGTTGGTCAACCCCATCTTCTCTTATAGGAGTTTAAATAGCAACTAGTCTGTAGCCCACTTCATCAGTCCACATATGCTTCATACACCCTTCCTGTCTCGCCTACAATTAAGAAAAGAAACTTCAATAGTGAAACATGAACATGTGAATTATCAAATGCATGATGGAACATACCTGGAACGGAATTGTAATCTATACTACCAATAATTGTCTATCTCATTCAATATTTCAATGGATCGAACTCTTCTTTTCCTCATCTATAATCACCATGAATCGCATAAGTTGGTATGGAAATCTCGCCTTCAGTTTCCAGCTTTTCTATTTCAGAAATTCCCATAAAAAAACATATACTTATTTTACCTTTTCTATATTAGTTGCTCGAGAAAATAATGTGAAGGCATGTAGAAAAAAATATAAGGAAGTTTATAAGACATGGAGAAATAGTGGCAATTTCCACATATGTTACTTACAATCATTAGTCCTAATTTTCTTAGTAAGAGGTGTAGAAGATATAGGCCTACTATTTCTAGCATACGTACTACATGAACTCAAGAAGTATTTTGTAGATGTAAGTGATCCAAAATTAAACACATTGCACAAGTGTGGGCATGATTTAGCAACCTCTGCAACACAAAGAATAGAATGCTGAATTGTAATTCAAAACAGAAGCTTACAAGTTTCGAAGACATCGGAAGTATAAGTGACTGCAAGGAATAAGGAGAAAAAATGATTAGACAATAAATTTGAACTACCTTTTGGATATCAGCTTACCTAGTTATAATAGTTCTAACATATGCATAGTAAAAAAAAAAGGTGCATAACAGATCAGTACTGTGATTACAAGCCTCTGTATGAATTGGAATCAACACACCTATCATATTAATGCTACATATATGGTTCATGCCTTATAAAATATCATGGAGGCATTTTATCAAACACTTAATCTGCACAATAATTGACATATAAACCTTTTCATATTGAAAAGGAAATCAAACTACAATCAGATTTCAAGTAATAGAGATCAATAAGCAAATCAGTTTTGAAACCATAATCCTCATTTCAGAAATAACAAAATGCATACAAAAATTTCGTAATCCATGTGATAATAGTTGACTCATTAATCTTCGTCCTCATTTGCAATATCCGATCTAAGAACACCTCTTTAGGTTTCATGTCCGATTCTTAAAATTGAGTCTCATTAAATGAAAAAAACATAATTAAAGAAGACACTTGTTTTATGGAGATGTCTTATCATAATCGGTGAAGATCCAACCGGCGATGGTGCGATTGCCGACGATAGTGCGATAGACGGCTATGTTACGGTTGCCGGAGTCTATGTGACTACCTGCGATAGTGTGATTGACGGCTATGTAACGTTGCAGTTGCGGTTATCGGAGTAGTTGTGGTTGCCGGAGCAGTTGCGGCTGCCGGTCAGCCGGTGAAGGTGCGTTTGCCATAAGCAATCGTAAAGAGAGAGTGTAAGTGAGTGCGAACAGAGTTTGGTCATTTACTATTATTATATTATTTTTTATATATAATATATAATACTCCGTATATAATTTTACAAAGTCTTAACCACTAATTTCCGTCAAAAAAAGAAAAAGAGAAGAATCAAATGGGGTTTTCTCACTGTATGGTCTTTCAGTCAGGAAAAGTTTGAGTGAGTAAATGGCGTTTGTTTTGTAGTGAAAATGATACTACGTATATAAATTCACAAAAGTGTAGAGCAGGAAGAATCAAAAGACACTCAACTTAATTTCACGTACTTGAAAAACGACATGCCATGATAGGGTTCGAAATACGGTTACTTCAGAATATTTCATCAAATAGTTAGGGAGATGTTTTGCCTTTTTGAACACCTTACGGCTATGTTTGGCACGCACCTTTTTAGAGCTTATGGGAGCTTGTAGCTTGTGGCTTATGGTTTTCATAAGCTCTGTTTGGATGAGTAGCTTATGAGTAGCTTATGGTTTTCATAAGCTCCAAAACCATAAGCTACTTGAAGTAGCTTATGGAAGTAGCTTGTAGCTTGTGGCTTATGAAATTACATAAATACCCTCCATATAATTATATATCATCTTTTAAAATTAATATATTTGTCCTTTTATGTCATTTTACATTCATAAGCTACAAGCTCCAGCTACTCTACCAAACACAAATATAACCAAAAGCTACCAGCTACCAGCTCCAGCTACAAGCTACTTGTTTCAGCTACCAGCTACAAGCTACCAGCTCCAGCTACAAGCTTCAGCTACTAGCTAGTTGTGCCAAACATACCCTACAATCTCTGGATGACCAAATTAAAAACCCTATGCTGCCGTTTATATTTGAATCAAGTTTTGATTTAGCTCAGATATATATGATGTAACGTTTTGTGTGTTTAATCAATTATACATTATTACATGATAAACTACTAGTAATAAATACGAGCAATAGTTAATTGGTAAAAAAAACAGTACTATATATATGTAGATATGTAGATGTAGTCATGTAGATAAGAGATTAATGAGCCTGAGGCCAAAATGAGATATTGAGATGACTGAAATAAATAGGATCATCTGATACCACGTGTCAACTCAACATGACAAACAGAAAACTTTGGTATATATCATGCGCGCGCGACTTATTTGATGATAACATTTGTCAATGAGTGACGTACGGTTAACACAATGCCATCTTCCTAACCTCATCCACAAACTCTTGTATATTCCGATCGGATGAACCACCTTTCGCCACCGCTTCCTCCGCTGCCTTATTCCACTTCAACGCGTTCTTCTTCATCTCCGCCGCCGTTACGCCGCTAGTCGCCTCCTTTAAACACTCCTCTACCTCCTTCCTCCCAATCACTCTGTTCTCAGCCTCACCCCTACTCATTCTAATCCCTACTTTCCATTCATCAGCTAGGTACTTTGCATCCGTCACTTGATCTCCCCATTGTGGGAACGCCACCACTGGAACTCCACTGGACAACGTTTCTAACGTCGAGTTCTACCCACAATGAGTCACAAAACAGGACACAGCAGGATGTGTCAACACCTGTGCTTGAGGGCTCCATTGAACCACCATCCCCCTCTCACCAACCTCTTCCAAGAACCCCTTCGGCAACCACCCGGATTCGACTCCGTGATAGTCTTTACCTTTCCTCAAAGCCCACAAGAACGAGACCCCTGAATCTAATAGACCATAAGCCATCTCAGTCACTTGTTCTTGGCCCAACAACACAATACTTCCAAATGATATGTAAACCACTGAAGAAGTCTCCTTTGAGTTAAGCCACTCCAGACATTCGTCCGCTTTTATCAGGTCACCGGAGATATTTGAACTCGTTTCAAGTAACGGGTTTTTGAACAATGGACCCACTGCTCGTATAGGACATATTTTAGACATATACTTGATCAGATCATCCTCAAGCTCTTGAAATGTTTCCATTAGTACGCAACATGTTTTTGACAAGTTCTTGAATTGCCCTAGAATAGCTCTTCTAAAGACCAAATAAGGCGTTGAAGGATGTAAAAAGCTCGGAATCTCGTCTGACTTCAACAGCGGCATGCTCGGCATTTGAACATCGATATCTGGTTGTTGATCAGTTGGAAAAGGAACTAATGAATTCTGAAAATGATAATACGATGAAAAGCAAGCACAAGACTGCACCCAAAGCGTTGCACACGGGATGTTAAGCTCTTCCGCTAAGTCACAAACCCACGGCACAAAAGGATTGTTGACTAGACACGAAACTGGTTGACCTTCTTGTCGATGGCGGTTGATGATTTCAGTGAGTGCTTTCTTGCCATGAGTCTCAAGTTTATCCAAGTACGTATCAAATTGATAGCGTTCGTCATCGTTGTCATCAGAGCAACCGTCGTCAAAGAACTCAAACCTGATCATGCCACCACAGTCACCCACTGGAACAGGATCACCAGAGACGGATGCACCGGCATTCTTCATTTTCTTTCCGGTGGATTTGGTAGCAGAGAAGGTGACAAGAAGGTTTCCCTTTGAAGCTAGAAGCTTTCCAAGTCTAAGAAGTGGGTTTACATGGCCTTGTCCCGGAAAGGTGACCAGAAAGACATGCACTACATCTTGTGTAGAACCCATTGATAATTACTAGCTATGTATTAAGTGAGTGTGTAAATTAGAGTGTGTTTAACTTGGGGGGTGTAGTCAGTAGTGTAAATGGGTTGATATACAGACCAAAAGGAGATGTTGATTTATTATAGAAGTTAGAGTTTGATAAGCAACAAATGGATATAATGAATGCATGCACAATAGCTTAATAACCTCAAATATCATTTTCACACTCCCATCGATTTCTCGTCACACCATTAATTACTTCATTTCCACTTCTAGCTACCGGCTCAACGGCATTATTAAGGGCGCGTTTAGTAACGAAAAAGTTCCTTATTTTTTCAGAAAACTTCTCTGAGATTCGTAGAAAATTAGAAAACGTATTCAAATTCAATATTTTTAAAAAACTTCTCTAAGAAAAGAAAAATTCTCAATTTCCCTTTTTATAACTAAAAAGTTAAAGACTACTTTTTATGGTTTTCCAAAGTTTTCATCTCTACTTTCTCCTGTAAAGGGAAAACTCAATTATTTGAACGCATTTTTTAAAATTTCATTGTTATTCTTTAAAGGTAAAACACTCATCCTTCCTTAAAAAAACGAAAAACGAATAATAAGAAAATTGTTCCGTAACTAAACTCCCTAAACTATTCAAACAATAAAAGAACTTCTCTACACATCTATCTTTCTTTTCTACGTACAATATATGGCGGGTTAGAGTTGGAGACACATTAATGCTAGCTACACTTTTAACGACATCAAGTAGCCTATTTCGGTGTTTTAACTTTTGACCAAGTTCTCTATAGATTTGGCTTTTTAGACTTCAATTTTATTGACTTTTGACGTATTCAATGAAACAATTGCATATTATATCAATACATGTACTTCTATAACTAGAATTCATCACACAATGAAATATATATAGCATACATAATTACAAATTAAAAAATAAAAGATTAACTAGCCTAAGCTAGGTCAATAAGCCTGAGATATGCAAGACTCAAGTCTAATATTACTTGTTACCCTGCGCGTCTATATATAGAGTAATGCTAAATTGACCTAATTACACAGTCCTACAAATAGGCCTAACTTTCTGATTGGTTGGTTTTTTTTCTCTTTCTTAATCTCATCCACTTAATTTTGGAAACCCACCAATCATATTTGTAGGCATATATTTAGTCTTATATAATTAGGCCTACCAATCATTTTCCCTATATAACGCAACTTATTCGAATACGAATTTTCATAACGAGTTTTGAATCATTATCGATTAGATTAACACGCAGTCATCTTCGTAAGCTCATCTACAAACTCTTGAAGATTCCGATCGGATGAACCACCTTTAGCCACCGCTTCATCTGCTGCCTTCTTCCATTTCAACGCATTTTGCTTCATCTCCTTGGCCTTTACGCCACTAGTAGCCTCCCTTAAGCACTCCTCCACCTCTTTCCTCCCAATGACCCTTTTCTCAGCCTCACCTCTACTCATTCTAACCCCAACTTTCCATTCATCAACCAAGAATTTCGCATTTGTCACTTGATCTCCCCATTGTGGGAATGCCACCACCGGAACACCACTCGACAATGCTTCCAAGGTCGAGTTCCATCCACAATGGGACACAAAACAAGAAACTGCTGGATGTGTCAACACCTGTGCTTGTGGGCTCCACTGAACCACCATTCCCCTTTCACCAGCCTCTCCCAAGAAACTAAGTTCCGCCTCATAAAGGTTCTTTCCTTTCCTCAAAACCCACAAGAATGACATGCCCGAATTTAAAAGACCATAAGCCATCTCAATCATCTGTTCTTTGCCCAAGCTCACAATACTTCCAAACGATATATAAACCACTGATGAACTCTGCTTCGAGTTTAGCCACTCCATACATTCGTCAGCTTGAATGAGGTCCCCAGAGATATTTGTGCTCATATCAAGTAATGAGTTTTTAAACAACGGACCTATAGTTCGTATAGTACATATTTGACACATGTAGTTGATGACATCATCCTCAAGTTCTTCAAAAGTTTCCATTAGTACACAACAAGTTTTTGACAAGTTTTTGAATTGCCTTAAAATGGCACTCTTAAATACCAAAGATGGTGCTGACGGGTGTAAAATGCTTGGAATCTCGTCGTATTTCAATACCGGCATGCTAGGCAACTGGACATCAATATTTGGTTGTTGTTCAGTTGGAAAGGGGACTAATGAATTCTGGTAATAATAATATGACGAAAAGCAAGCACAAGATTGCACCCAAAGCATTGCACAAGGGATCTTAAGCTCTTCTGCCAAGTCACAAACCCACGGGAGAAAAGGATTGTTAATTAGGCACGAAACCGGCAAACCGTTTATTGCATGATTGTTGATTATTTCAGTGAGTGATTTCTTTCCGTAAGCCTCAAGTTTAGGAAAGTATGTGACAATATTGTTGCGTTCATCATCTTTTTCCTCGGAGCATCCATCATCAAAGAACTCGAACCGGATCATACCACCACAAATGCCTACCGGAGTAGGATTACTAGAGATGGTTGCACCGGCATCTATCATTTTATTTTTGATGGATTTGGTTGCGGAGAAAGTGACTAGAAGGTTGCTCTTTGAAGCTAGAAGCTTACCAAGTCTAAGGAGTGGGTTTACATGGCCTGGTCCTAGAAAGGTGACAAGAAACACATGCACAAGATCTTGTTTGGAGGCCATTGATAATAATTAGTCAAGTATTAGTGATTGTGTAAATGAATGTATTAGCTGAATTTTATTTGGAAGTACACCATACATGGGTTGAAATCTATATAAAGCATTGAATAGTTGTTGATGTATAGAAGTTAGAGTTCAAGAGGCAACATATTAAATTGTTATATGATTTGTATGACAACAATTCACAATCGGTGAGCATTTCATTCCCAAAGCTTGGCCATTAATATATGGAAATTAGCGATTGATGAATTTGATGAATACATCAGAGCGTTGACTTTTAATGGCTTGATAAATTTTAATATTTTTATAATTTACTTTTTACACTACTAGAAAAATTACATATTCCAACGGGAAAAATCCTTTGAAGAACAAGTAAATTCCGTTGGTAATATCGATCATCAACGGGTTTACCAACGGAGAAGGGGTGTGGCAAAAAGGCTCGTTGCTAATCAAATTTATCAACGGATTTCATTAGTGTGTTGGTAAACCACCAACGGATATGTCGTTGATAATTGAAAATTGTCCGTTAGTAATCCTATTATAACACCCCTCATTTCAATACAGTATTTAAATGTATTTTACATAGGAAGCGTATATCGAATCACCTTCTTTAAATAGAATATAGTAAAACTCATAATATTTCAAAACATATTATAAACAACTGGGTGTTATATAAAATCCAAAACATAACTTTTGGTTATCAAACCAATATCAGAGTTTACATCTGTTCAAACATTCCATCAAATCAACAATCTTCTTGCCCACCCATTGTATATACACAATAACCTGCAAGAAGGACTGTGGTGGGGTTAGCATAAAGCTAAGTGAGTAAACATATAAACAACAGTCTAACTTAGCATAACAACTCTGTTCACAGTCAAGTATCGTAATCATACAATGTCACAGAGTAACTAAAGTCCTTGGGGAAAACCTTCAGCCAAGAACATACAATTTCTATTTCAAAGAGATAACATCTCAATACAATAACATAAAATGAGGATCGGTGGCTCCGGAGGTATCATAATACCCGGGGATTCCCCCAGAACACTTAGCGTCAATCCGTATGGCCAATACAGAATAGACCGATAGTTTGGTACTAATCACATACGACCTAATTTCCTATTAACGGTAAGTATAAGGAAATTCCTGTCGTGATTCAATAGTAACCAAACCCAACTTTCGAGTTGACCTCAAGTCTGATGCCCGAAGGCCAAATATAGCATGTGATCACATATTTAATTAGGTCAACTTATCAGACTAAACAGTCTATCAACAGTATTATTACTAACAACCATCATCGTAATGGACAAAGAACACAGTAATAATACGTTACTCGTTGTAACCAAACATGTTACAACTAAATCATACTGAGGTTATAGATCCACTCACCGAATACCTCAGCAGCAAGCTCAGAGGTCTAATGTTACTGAGCCTTCTCCACATCTGAAATTAAAATCAGATAATCAATGAGTTAGTAACTCATTTACAATAATAATCTTATGTTATAATCACATAACATATCCTTATATCTCATTCACATCTTATCATATTAATCATGATAAATGACAATCAAATATAAGTTAATATATACTCTATAATCTCTTAACTTATATCTGAATATTTACACAACATATAGCAATCCATAATACTAGGAACTTAGACATAATTGCTTTCTCAATTACAAGTTCCAATTCATATATTAGTACTCATAATATAATTATTATCATGTACTAATACTTATCTATCAAGATTACAATATGTATCAATTACTTAACATGGAATCAATCAATTAAAATTGAAGTGCTGGCTAATCCTACCAAGCCGCCGGCTTAACCTAGAAGCCGCCGGCTTCTATCACCTAGCCGCCGGGTATATTACCAAATGTGGTAACAGAACAAAAACGAGTTTTAAAGTCTATACAAGCCGCCGGTTAGGGTTTATACCCGCCGGGTTCCTACAAAACATCACAAGCCGCCGGCTACCCAAAGAAGCCGCCGGCTTCAACAAGCAAGACCAAGCCGCCGGCTTCCCCTAGAAGCTGCCGGCTTCCATCGTCGTTCCAGCAGACCTGCGATCTGCTCAAACCCTAACCCACGGGTTTTATACCCAAATCACTCCAAACTCAATTTTAAACAGTTTTAAACAACAAATAACATTACATAAACATCATGTAATAGTTATAACTAGTTTCTAACATCAATTTCATGATTTCAATCAAATCATTCAAATCAAAGTTATAACTATCAAGAACACTTACTCTTAATTATCTACCACATGTTGATGCTAATCTGATGATAAAATTAATATCAAGATCACAGCTCCACTTTTGATTTCAAGTTTCAATCTTTCTATGTTTTGGTTTTTGCATAAGGTTTCAAAGAATTCAAGAAAGAAATAAACTTTCCAAAAAGGGAAAGTGAATAAATAGGTCGGCTCTCTCAAACCGACTTCAATTATACGGGTATAATTTAATACCCCATCTCAATTTATTGCCTAGAACCCGAAAACCATTTGCGAGTTCAAATATTTTATTTTACCGACAACATTATTAATTTACAACAATTAATAATTTACTTATCACATTGGAATATTTAACTCCTATTCCAATTAATTTCAACTAGTTCAAACAGTATTATTTCCAAACACATTAAATAATAATTTAAATCCGGAAATAATATTAAAACAACTAGGTCCATTTTGAGGATGTTACACCTATCAGCCAAAACCTCATGTTCCGTTGTTAAATTGGTAAACTACCAATGGATATGCCGTGGATGATTGAAAATTAACCGTTGGTAATTTTAGTGCCCGAGAAATCAAGTTCTGTTGGTAAATCTATAACTATAACACCCCTCATTTTTACATAATATTATTATATTGAAAACACGGAAGCGAAGAGATTTAAAAACATATTTAATTACTATACTTTAGAACAAAATTATAAACCGATCATAATTTAAGTCATGTCAAGTTAAACATGGTTAACAAACACATAATACGGGGTATTATATAAAACTTAGCATTAATTGTTACAAAACATTATCAGAGTAGCAAGCTGTCAAAACATTCCCCAGCTCCTACAGCATCTACTTTCTGCTACTCACCTATTCAAAATATAATCTGCAGAAAGTAAATACGAGGGATTAGCACAAAGCTAAGTGAGTGAGTTCATAACACAACATCTAACTTAGCATAATCATGTAATTGCTTCAAACAACCGTAATACAATATTCAACAAATCAACAACAACTTAACGAGGATCGGTGGCTCTGGGGATAACCGTAATGCCCGGGTGGCTCCCCAAGAACACTTACCCAACCATATCCGTATGGCCATACGGACGAGACCGATAACTAGTGGTAGTTGAACTCAAATACAGAATCAAACACACAACAAATGAAGTACGACTCTGTATCATTCATTCAACCCCTGCCTAGTTCAACCAACCATTTAACAACTCGTTGACCTCGTTAACAACTGATGCCCGAAGGCCAAACACGTAGCACATAGGTTCACAGTCAACAAGGTATATCAACTAAGCAACAAAACATATTCACGTTTATTCGTTGCAATCAAATGATCACAACTAAATTAAATGGTGAGCTCTGAATCCACTCACCGATACCTCTGAATTGTCCACACTTAGCTTCTAATCACTGAATCTTTGGTTTATCTGTAAGTACCACATAACATCAAGTTAGTAACTTGTTTCTAACTAATAATAGTCAACTTCACAATTCAAGTTACAATGAGTAATAATAATAACTATTTATATTATATAAACTCAAGTTCACAAACTAACATAATCATCAAAATTTAACAGACAAACGCGATCCGGCTACTGGTGATGGGATCGCGTTCCAATGAAGAAAACATTCGGTCATCAAATAACACTTGGCAACGCGATCCGGGAACAAAGGCGGGATCGCGTTCACAATAGGGAAAAAGTTCTGTAACCAAAATACGCTAATCAACGCGATCCGGTAATTGCGGCTGGATCGCGTTTCGAAGAAGAAAACATAACCAATTTCTTTTATAACAGAGAAACGCGATCCCGGCAAGGGTTTCTGGATCGCGTTCACACGCGTTCCATCTCAGGTCAGACCTGCAACTATATTTCAGCTCGAACTAAACTCAACCAAAGCTCATAATCATGGATTTGATGCATATAACTAGTTAAGAAGCACACATATGATCATATATCACAAGTATTTACCATCTAAACTCAAGAATCATCTCAAATCATCATTTCATTTCTATGTAACATTTAAACTTATAAGCTTCATTACCTTTAAATGGAGATGATGATGAATAGAAGAATAAGATGATGATGATAGCTAGTAAAAGATCACACTTCGATTCTCACTTCAAGTTAATGATTTGATCATATATTTAGGTTAGGGTTTATGGTTTTATTTGAAAGAGAGAATTGGGAAAGATGAAATGAAAATGGTAAAGTGATCCAAATAAAAGGGATCGGCCCTTTATTTAACCGGCCTCAAACAATGGGTATTTAATACCCGCTCTAAATCTATTGCCTGGAACTTAATTACTAAATGCGAGAACTTATTTTATAATACCGTCAACTTTCATATTTTAAATCAAACAACATTTCACTAACCACAATAAGTCCTAAGACCTATTTTACCGAGTTTCACAATAAGCACAATTTATAACAAATAATTATCTAAAACAATTAATTATTCGGTTTAAATAGAAAAAAATACCAGGCCACTGGAGAGGATGTTACAATAACTACCAACGGATATGCCGTAGGTGAATGTATAACATTCTGTTGGTAATGTTATTAGCCAACACTTTCAGTTCCGTTAGTAAATTTTAGAATTACCAATGAGAAATTTGTGGATCTAACCACGGCTTTCAATTCCATGGGTGTTTTGAAAACCGTTTTAGTAATAAATGCTGCCCGTTGGTATTTCACACGCAAACTCCGTTGTTGTTTTTAACATACCATCGTTACCAACGAATTGAAACATGTTGATATCCTATTATATATATAATAGAGTAAGGTTCAAATGAGTACACCAATTTTGAGTGAGAATGAGGGAACCAATAAATTTATGCCATGTGTCACTTTATTCCCTCTCCTCCAAATTTTTTAAAATTAAATATATCACAAACGGTAAGTCGAAAAATCATGAAAATTGCACCATAAAATTCAGCGTTTTCTCCTCTTCGATTTGCCGTCCCTCAAGGCATACATTTGACAACTTTTTTTTTCTTCCATTTTTTGGTGAGTTTTACAAATTAGTAACACATGTGTTAATGATTGGTTATACATTTAATTTGTGGTTAAGGTTAGGGTTTATGGTTAGGATTAGGGTTTAGTAGAATTTAGGGTTTTGGGTTTATTAGGGTTTAGGGTTTAGTTAGGTTTAAGGTTTAGGGTTTAGTATGATTTAGGGTTTAGAGTTTTGTAAAGCGTTTAGGGTTTGGGGTTTAGGGGTTAGGGTTTAGGGTTTGAGGTTTGGGGTTTCTCCCAGAAACCCCAAACCTTAAACCATAAACCCTAACCTCTAACCTCTAAACTCTAAACCCTAAACCCTAAACGCAACACTGTAACACATATGTTAGTAAATGTGAAACCCACCAAAAAAAAAAAAAAAAAAAAAAAAATTCGTCGAAAGTATGTCTTGAGAAACGGCAAATCGAAAAGGAGAAAACGCTCAATTTAATGGTGCAATTTTTATAATTTTTGGATTTGTCGTTTGTGAAATAATTAATGTTGAGGGTAAATGAGTTTTTTACATGTGTAACATTCTCTTTGTACACATGGCTTGATATCATTGGTTCTCTCATTCTCACACAAATTTCTATTCTCATTTGAACCCTATCCTATGTCTATATATTAATCGCTACTCTACCATTTATAGTGGTACATGTTTGAATACCTTTAAATCGATTAATATATACTCGTATAAAGCATTATTAAATGTTATTAAATTATGGTGTAAGGTTTTATTTTGTGCACTAATGTCAAAGATTTCTTACATGAAATTTGTAAAGTGTTTCTATTTAACCATTTTGTTAATAAATAAAAGAAACAAACTTTGTCATATAACTTAAGTGATCAGATTTTCATGCATATATATCTTATTTAATTTAATTTAATTTAATGGACATCATAATTTTCTATATTACTTATCGTATATATGTTCTGTTTATATATTTTATATTATACGGAGTACTACCTAAAGCTTAACTTATTAAATATAATTATAATTTCACATAACGTTTTGAAAAGTTATGAAAAACAATTATGATAGGTGAATATGATTTGACAAAATTTTATACGTATATGCTTTGCCAACATTTAAAAAAAAAAAAAAAAAAAAAATTCTAACTTAGTGTAACTCTGTTTTATTAGTATATATCAGTACAACCTACTAAAACTTGATTAATTAATGAATGATAAAAATGTAAAATATTTACTAACACTTCCCACGTAGTGGGGAATAAATAAAACCAAAGAAGCTGGGCCCCACTTGTAATCCGTCCTCGTGCATTTCATTGAGCACGAAAACCTCAACTTGACAATTGGATTCCGATGGCACGCATGGTCATGAAGATGAAAATCAAAGATTTTTCGAGACGTGTTCCCAATGGTGGATCTGCCGTTATTGGCGATTTCGTTCCTGACTTGGTTTCTAAAAACAAGAAGGAATCTGTGCAGGTATATGTGCTTGGGCCTGGTTTAACTCATGGCAAACAAAACAAATTATAGATCATTCTAAGAAAAGGCTTGTTAATGTTAATGGGCCGAATTATTCACAAAGTCTATTTATGCTTGGTGGGCTAGTAATTGGAGCATATGGTTATTCATTTTTCCGACTTAGACCATTAGGACTCCGTGGAGGCCCACGACGAGAAGGACAGACGGAGTGTGCCGGTGTTAGAATTATTATCTAACACAATAACTTCACCCCAACTAGGGGTGAACAAATAAACCGGTTTTTAAAACCGACTCGGCCCAAACCTGGAAAACCGACCCGGTAAGAATCGGGTATAACCCAACCCGGTTCGGGTTTTTTCACTACCCGGTGGGTAGGGAACCGGTTTGAGGTTTTAGATTTCAAAATTGGGTTCGAATCGGGTCGAAATCGGGTCGGGTTGGAAAACCCGGTAAAAAACACGATAAAACCTGGTAAAAAACCGGTTGAAATGGGTCAAAAAACCGGTTCGGGTCGGGTCGGGTTAGTCAACAACCCGGTTTTCATTTTGTTGACCAAGACCCGGTTTGGGTAACGGGTCGGGTCGAGTTGTGCAAAAAACCCGGTTTATTCACGCCTAACCCCAACTGCTTGCAACTAGTGAAATAGCCTCAAGGTACCATGCTTTTAATAGGAGCCCGTTTTTATTTTTATTTTTAGTACACCTTACTAAACTTGTACAACATAACTAGTATTAAATTTTGGACTCAAAACGAGTCACCTAATTATATCATATATCTTAAATATCATAACCAAAATCTGTGGGATAAAAGTGTCGCAAAAAGGTGCTGCTAAACACAAAAGTTGCGAAGTAAAGCAGTCATTAAAAGTGTTATGAGCACTTGTGCATTTTCAAATTTTGCAGAGGACTGTGACGATTTTTGCCTTGGGTACGCGATCCTAACAATGAGGTGGGATCGCGTACTTCTTCATAATTTCGAATGTGACGATCCTACACACCTTGTCGGATCGCGTATGAAATGAATGTTGCAGCAAATGACCAAATCTCAGATTTTGAGCCAAATTCGAACACGCATAACTTTTTACTTGTTAAGAGTTAGGACCCGAAATTTTGCATGCACCTCCACTATATCATAGTAAAGGTCTCCCTTTTTACACTTTTTCAAATTTCACAATAACGAAGAATTCGGACGTATGACTAGTTTATGATCATTTTGACCACTTTTTGAGGACATGTCAAAACACAAACCATCCACTTTCTGACTTTCACATTTTACCAACCCATTCTACCATATATTTGACACTTAAACCAATAGCAACAAGCAACATACTTATACCATGGCTCGTTTTGACACCTTGACCCAATTAAGGTCCATTTGGACACTTTTGACCCGTTTTCCATAATAATCACACTTTGACCTATTCACTTATTTCTTCCACCTATACTTGACCATTTCAAGGTATTTGACTATAGGTCAACACCAATTTCAATCAAAAGCTTTATTTTGACATTTGATCATATTTCATCACTTAACCATTCATGACATAAAATCTTTCTACTAGTCATTGACTTCTACCATTCACTTTGACTTTATCAAGTCAAAGATATACTTCATCAACCACTAACACTTTACACATTAATCATTTACATCATCAAAACATGCTTTTGGGCGATTTACACAAATGGCCATTCACAACGATAATATAAAAGAGAAGGAGCTTATCTGAAAATATAAGCAAGCTCCATTCCACTCTAACTTTTTGCAACCATGTGTCTACTCGTTCTAGCCAATTGGTTCAATCGAACCAAGCACCTACAACATTAAACACTTGAAGAAATAAGCATAAAGCTTAGTGAGCATACGAGCAATTTAATAATTAATACTTTAACAATAATCATAATATTTACCAACAACATAATCATATAATAATCTTTCTATTCATCAAGCTAATGCAAAGCACTACTTGACTAAACTCTTTACCTCTTTCACAATGTTAAGAATCCTTAACACTTCTACATATATCCATCTACTTACTTAGTAAGTAATGGAAATAATATATCATAACATCTTCCACATATATCCATCTACTTACTTAGTAAGTAATGAAAATAATATATCATAACATCTTCCACATATATACATCTACTTACTTAGTAAGTAATGGAAACAATATATCTTAACACCTTCCACATATATCCATCTACGAATCTTTTCAAAGACTTATTTCACATAATTCCATATAACCTCACACATCACAAATTCTATCAATACTTACCATTTAGCATGTATTCATATCACATGCTATAGCAACAACATAACTAATCAACGATATATGAAATCAACAATAAACATAAACAATACTCCACCGGTTGTATGAACCTCTTGCTCGGAAACAATCCGGAACATACAACCATTACCCATATTACCCCCATATCAATCACCTTTGCTTTATAGGCGATTATGCGATCTAACACTTTCTTAGAGACGTCACATCTTTTGCTCACCTATCATATCACATATCTAAATAACATCACATTTAGCATCAACCGGTGATCAAATTCACTAATCATCATTACCAAATCTTTACCCTCCCAAGTTGATCTTTAAATCAACTATCATAACTTTACTTTTACATGATTACATAAACTTCTAATCTTTCATTTCTTTAATTCATTCAAATTTATAACATTATGAGTTATTATCAACATATAACTCACTTTCTAACCATTTAACAATCAATTGAACTAGTTAGACTTTTAAAGTTAACTAATTCAATTCTCACCAATTCCATCTTTTAAGTTATGATCAACATGATCACGACAACACTTTAATCAACACTAATCATTAATAATCAACATGTTTAGACCATTAACAAGGTCACTTAACATCAATTACTACGAATTCACTAAAATCCCATCATTAGGTTTAATGAACACTTAATCAATTCATAGCCTTTAACTTGTATTAGTGTTAATATAATCACTACCAAGCTTTACTAACACTTGTTCAACATAATTAACATCCATTACATCTCACAACTCACCATGATCACCATGAATACTTAAATCAATTTACAACCTTTATATTTATATTAGTTAACACACCTCTCTTTAAGCTTAATTAACAACAATTAAGCAAAATCTACCATCAATTTCATCTTAGAAATTATTAATCACTTTAACCTTTCAAAAATTCATTTCTAGGTTAAATTTCATGAAGAACAAAACTTACTTGATGTTAAAGATGAAGATTCTTGCTTGAATTCAAGTTTTGTAACTTCAATTCGATGTTTAAAACTGATTTTGAGGATTAATTCTTGTTCCTGCGACTTTCTATAGCTTCCTGGAACTTTTTAGAATGAAAATAGTGTTGGAATAGTGTCCAAGTTCATAACCAATTGGTAAGAATATCATTAAAAGTAGAGTCCTTTTTAGGTTGCTATCAATGAACAATTAAGAGAAAAGAATAAGGAATAATATTTATTGGTATTAATATTATATCTAATTAATTGGTTTGATAATTTATTATATAAATTATTAGAAATCAAAAGTGATTAAAAGGCGAAAAATTATGGAAAATCAATCCAACCTACAGTTGGAAGGTCCAGCCTGCGGCTGGATTTTGAAATAGGTGAAAACGCGGGTCAGATCTCGGATTCTTGGGCAAAAAGCAAGCCCAACCGCCGGCTGGAAGGTTCAGCCGGCGGTTGGAAGTCGAATTCTGCAAACCGAAGGGTTTTTCTCTCCTATATAAATAGGGGTCTAGCCTATACCTTAGGACATACGAATTTACACGGATTTTCGGTTCAAAGTCGAAAATTATTCTCTCTCTAAGGTTCTTGGGTGTGAAGCATTATAAGTATTCTGGTTTAGGTACTTGCCTCCAACTAAGGAAGTTCTGTTAGGTGGTCTGCAAGAGAGAGAAATTTGATTTTCTCCAAGGTTAGTGTTTTCCTCTAATCTATTTTGTTATTGCTTTATTTATTAAAGTTAAGATCCTATTGGGTTTTAGTTTCCTTTTTCCTAGATTAATTATTGAATTTTCGTTGCATATACTAATCTAGTTAGGGTATTAGGGAATAGAAAACTCATCAAATAGGGATATGCTTCTATGTGCGTATATATATATATATATATATATATATATATATATATATATATATATATATATATATATATATATATATATATATGTGTGTGTGTTTTATTTTATACCCCGTAATTATCATTATTTTATACTACATAATATAATGATAACTTAAAACAATCATTTTTACATTTACCACAATAATACTTTAAATTTTGAGGTGTTGCAGAGCTCTTGAATATTAACCACACTAGTCTCTTCGAATACGGAGTAAATTAGTTGTTCCCGCCGTATTGCGCGGGCAATGTATTAGTTAAATTAAATATCTCTCTCGTGTTTGAGTGTTGACTAAGTTTGCTCACCAGTTGTAATTTTCCTTCAAGAACACAACCTAGACGTACTGGATTAATTAATTAATATTACCATCAAGATACATGATTGATAGAAGTAAAATTGGTGTCTAAAATTAGGGTGTAATCGGTAGATTATGCGTGAACCAAATACCTCTAGAGTTTGTCAATACGGGCATATGGCGTCAATAGTGGATTAAGGATTGAAAGTGAACCGTAACGTAACACAGTCTTTTTCCCAATATAATCTTTATGTTCTTTGGTTAACGTATGTTTCAATTAGAAATTGATTAATGAGATAGAAAATAACAAGTTTTATCATATTTAACAATCTTCCGGTCTTATTTTAGCTATGTAAAACAATTTTTACTACTCCGTATTAGTTTTCAAATTGAGAACGCTATAATATTTAATTTATGAATTATTATAATGACGAACATGTATTAATACTTGTATTTGTATCATAATAAAGTTACCGACCGCCCCTGAATTTTGATCGATTCACATATTAGACAACTAGCCTATTAAACCCGTGTAGACACACGGGTTATGGAAGGCAAAATAATAATTTTTTTAGTATCGAATATTGTGTTCTCATTGTTAATTTGGTGATTAAAAATAACGATATAATTGAAAGATGGAAAAATAAAATAATAATTTATATGCGATTATTGTTAAGAAGAAAATAGAAATCCTAAATATAGTTAAATAGCTCTCATCCCATATTTAATTATTATATTATTTATGATATCATTGTATCCTAAATTTTAACTAATTGGAAAGAATTAAAGAATTTAATTGGGTAATTGATAATTTGATGACATCATGTGACGTTTCTTATATATAATTTATACTAGCCTCTATACCCGTGTATTACACGGGGTTGGACGAAAACAAATAGATTTTAAAAGTTATTAATATGAAGGATTAAATCTCATCAACGCATCATCAAATTAAATTGTGATATGATAATAGTCATAATGTATTACGAATACCTATTGTGAAATGATAATAGTCATTATGTATTACGAATACTTATTTGGATAAAGTTATCATAATTAATTTTCAATATATTAATAAATAATTAATGATTTATGATGTCACTAAATCCTATAATTTAGCTAATTGGATAAAATTGAGTAATTCTATTGGTTGATTAGATTTTTGATGACATCATCAATTGTTTCTTATATATAATTTAAGATTATATAAGATACTCCGTAAGATGCAATTGCCATGCGTTACATTTTATTTATTGATAAGCTTAATACTCCCTCCGCCCCGAAACCCCAAACCTCAAACCCTAAACCCTAACCCCCAAACCCTAAACCCTAAACGCAACACTTTAACACTTTAACACATGTGTTATTAAAATGTGAAACCCACCAAAAAAGAAGAAATTTTTTTTTTTGTCAAAAGTATGCCTTGAGGGACGGCAAATCGAAGAGGAGAAAACGACGAATTTAATGGTGCAATTTTCATAATTTTTCGATTTGTCATTTGTGAGATAATTGATGTTGAGGGTAAATGGGTATTGTACATGTGTAACACTCTCTTTGTACACATGGCACAATATGATTGGTATTTCCATATTTTGATAAATTCATGTACTCTAATGATCTGACATGCATAACGATTTACTAAAACTTTTAAAAAATTTTAGTGTACCATTTCTCTATCACGTAGGACATTTGTAATATCTATTATGGCCCACTTGTATAAATGCTGATTTTTCGAACATATATTTTTCAAGTGTAACCTAATATATACGACATTCGAAAGATGAAAGAAAAGCATAAATATATAACCATCATACACTTGGTTAATATTTGTACACTTATTTTTTACACTAATTTGATAACACTTGATTAATATGTGTACCCTAATTTGATGAAATACGTACTCGGGTTTAATGTGAATAGACAAAAAAAGTCTACATATAGCCAGATAAATAATTTATTTGTGCTTGTGAATATGTATATAAATTGTAATTGCGAATAGACAAAATAGTCTACATATAGCCATATAAAAAATTTATACGTGCTTGTGAATCAATGTATATATAAATTGTAATTGCATGTACATTTGTGAGTTATATATATATATATATATATATATATTTTTTTTGCTTTTTTCTAAATTTTTTTTTATCAATACGCACAGTGAGTTTTACATACTTTATAAACAAAAATTAAATATGAATTTTTATTATATGCAACTAGTTACTTTAGCTTAAATTAAATAAAGGGTAGATTGGGAAGAAATGAAAAAGTTAGATTAATTAATGTTTACTTATATTTTCAAAATGCATCTATGACTCATTAAATGCTTACTTACTAACATGTACCTTAGGGCACAAATTAGAAAAACTCTTTGTGTATTATATATACTAGATTTCAGACCCATGTCGATAAAGTATGAGCAATAATAGTTGTGGCTGAAAATGTGGTCACAAAAAATTATCAAATTGAATGGCATGTTTCTGTGATCTGGGATGGATGTCTATATACGGATAGAATTGTGTATATATGTAGGAGGTCCATCTAGTATGTTGGTGTCTGTACATATATTTTAAGGGTGTGTATAATTGATTTAGTTTTAATAATATTTTGTTTTTAATTACAAAAAAAATATCTTCATTTTTTGTTTTTCATTCTTTTAGAGTTTTGTTACCCTTATAAAACAAATGAAAAAAATCTGGAAACACGTTTAAATGCAGAGAGTTGTACTGTATTAAATTAATGAATCTAAAATGGACACATGAGGAATTCGGGTCACGTAGCTTTCGTTGGTACCCACTAATTAGAGCATCTCCGATGTACATTTTTATAAAGCTTTACTTGAATTTTTTTCTAGAAATTGTGTCATAGCTTTTTTAAAAAAGCTTTGTAAAAAGCTATTGCTCCAATGTAGAAAAGCTTTTAAGAGCATCTCCAATGTACATTTTTATAAAGCTTTACTTGAATTTTTTTCTAGAAATTGTGTCATAGCTTTTTTAAAAAAGCTTTGTAAAAAGCTATTGCTCCAATGTAGAAAAGCTTTTAATCATCTCAAAACAATTAAATAGTAGCATATATTAAAGAGAGAGAATGCAAAGACTTGATAAATCTCAAGTCTTTGTACCCTTTTTACTTGTAATTATATTATATTTTAATAATTTAAAGGTATGAAAAGCTTTTCTACATTGGAGCAATAGCTTTTTACAAAGCTTTTTTAAAAAACCTATGACACAATTTCTAGAAAAAAATTCAAGTAAAGCTTTACAAAAATGTACATTGGAGATGCTCTTAGGATTATGATTTGATTTGACTTGACTAAAGGAATACGGATCACGTGGCTTTCTTTATTCTCTTTTTTATTTACTACTATAGCACTTAAGTAGGTGAAAACCGCAATTTCATAGAACAAATTTACGTATTAATGTTTATGTGTATTGTATATGGTGAAGTATAACATTTGAGATGGTTGATTTCCATTTGTATTTGTATCGTAGTATAGTGTTTTGTGTTCTATATATTTAATTGATCGTGATGTTTAATTTTATATAGTAGATGTAATATCAAGTGGGGAAACATCAAACTCTATACCTGATCATCCATTGAAAGAAGCTCCAAAGTTGGTTTTTTTTTTTCTCACGATCAAAGTCCGGCTAAATTCATGCGCTCAAAATCCGCACTTATGTAGAACATCAAAATTTTATCACATTAAAAGCAACATATATATCGTTGATCCATAATCTACATTAACAACAATAATAACAATGATAAAAGTAGGACATCAACAACATTGTTAACAAACATATAAATGCAAATATTATATGGGCTAGAATGATCATACATACAACAATAATAAGGATACTAAGATTGGAACAATATCACTTTTAATAAAACATCCTAAAAATACAATAATAACGACACTAATAGTAGAACAATAACATTTTTACAACACCCGAGAAAACAAATGTAAAGATTATATGGATTGGAAAGAATGATACTCGTAATACATACCAAAGCAAAAAGAGAAAACCACATGAAAACGTAGGTTAAACAACAAAGCCGATGGAATGACATCCATATATATAAAGAACATATTAACAATCCGTCTTTGTGTAGAAAACGAATTACAATCTATATCTAAATCTTGTCCAACAATAAAATTTTAGGATAAGAACTATTAGAATCCTACAAAGTCCCAAATTATTACATTTGATATTATATTAGCGATAAAAATTATTAATAACCCATTGCCGACTTTTGTTTCCCTATTATATATTTATAATTTTTTAATATTTGTCAATCTAAATCTATCTATGCATTTATATGAGGAAAGTTCAAAAAACAATGGTAAAAAAATGAAGAATGGAGGAACCAATAGGATTGCTCTATTTCAAAAACTCATTTTCACATTTTTTTCAAAGTTAAATATTTCACAAACCGTATGTCTATAAATTATAAAAATTACATATTCGGAATTAACGTCTTTTTCTCTTCGATTCTAGATCCAACAAGATATATTTTCGACAAAGTTTTTTTTTTTTCATTTTTATTGGGTTTTAAAATTTTGTAACGTGAAATCACATGTGATTTAACACTAAAAAATAATGACACCCGCTTATATCTACAATTAAACTTTAAATTCAAATCATTGATGATTTAAAGCAATTAAAACATGAAAAACTAAGTTGTAATCACATGCAATTGAACATCAAAGTATCAATCAAATGTGATTAAAAAGTAATAAAATACGAATTTTTAAATCATTGACTATAATTATACAATTAAGTAAAAATCAAGTTGAAATCATACATGAATTATCATATATTAGTAAATTTCCCCTCAAATATCAATTTTTAAATGAAAATCATATGTGATTATATACAAAATCATATGTGATTATATAACAAATCACTTATGATTAAATGTACAAATAACAATCACATGTGATTTTTAATGAAAACTAATGCAATTTTTTATTTTTTATTTATAACTATTAATGTGGATGAATATTAAGTTGTAATCACGTGTTAAATAACATATACCATGAATAAATAATCGTGAACAAATTTTAATTTTTTTATCACAAATCACATATGATTATATTGTAAAATCCGGTAAAATAACGAAGAAAAAAATTCGTCAAAAGTATAGCTTATGACATCTCTAATCGAAGAGAAAAAGACGCTGATTCCGAATATGTAATTTTTATAATTTATGGACTTACGGTTTGTGAGATAATTAACCATGGGGGTAAAAATATAATTGGGTTTTGTAGAGAAATGGACCAATCCTATTGGTTCTCCCATTCTCTACTTTTTGCATTCTTAAAAGAACCCACCACTTATATATTAATATTTAATTAAAATTAATCTAATTAAGTGAAACAAAGAGGTTTGGTCTCCAAGATTGTAGTAGAGTTTGGTTAGATACGTACGGTGCAAAAAATAATTAATATAGTAATTTTAAATAAGATAAGTTAATTAAATAATTTGTTGATTATAATTATAAGGTGGCGTTTGGTTCAATTATTTGAAATCCTAGGATTTAAAATACCATGGGATTTGAAATGATGAGGGATTTAGAATCACATCATTTGAAATCCTTGTACGTGTTTGGTTAAGGTAAATCTCGGAAGGATTTGGAATCTCCAACACATGATAAATGACCCAATTGTCCTCATCTAAAATTGTCGATCTTTACTCCAAAAACAAGATATTCGTTCGTATCAATATAAATTCTCACAGTTTATACTCATCATCATCTTTCACGCTAAACATTTCTTCAAACGAAGCAATTATTTTTTATGGAAGAAATCGATATCTATGATTCAGCTTTTCAACTAAACCCTAAAACATACTTATTGCAGAAATCAAAGAAAGAAATTACTAAAAATGCAAACCAATCAATGAAAAAATGAAACGAAGAACATTCAGACCAGATTTGGAAATAACTATATCAAGGTTTTAGAAAGAAATTCGTAAAGGAAGCGGACCAATTGAAATCGCAAGAGAAATAGAAGATAAGGAAGAAATTAGTATTAGAAATTCATATAGAAATCAAAATTGAAATAGACTAGATTATATATTTAATCAGAGTGAAACTACGATGACATGGCAGTTCGATTAAGATGTGGAAATGAGAATATGCAGATGAAATGGTACCGTATCAATTAATGAAGAAGAAAATTTATTTTGGGAAAGTTGAAAAGGGGCATTTATGTCAAACATGAGACCCCACAGCTACCATGTGTACTGGAATTTAAAATCCCTCCACTTCTTGAAAGATTTAGAAATCCCACTCACGTGGATTTTGAAAAGTTGCCAGCATTTCATGTCCTTGAACCAAACGAAGGATTCTTTAGAATTCAAAATCCAAATCCCACGAAATCCTTCAAAATACTCCAACCAAACGCCCCCTAAGAAGTTGCCACGTGTAATTGTTTTCACGTGTTATTGTTGCTTACGTGACAAATCCTGAAGCCATTATTTATACTCGCTTAGTATATACACTAGATATAAACCTGTGCGATGCACGGTAATCTAAAATTATAATTCAACAAACGTAATGTTAAAGTATCTTGTAGTGTATCAAAGTTTTATCACATACTTAGATCGACTTGACTATACAATTTAGTAATATAATAGGTTACTTTAATAATATTGTGTATAGAAGAATCATATTTTTTAATATATAGATTGGAAGGATAATATAAATACTCCATGTGATTTTGCTATTAGTCGATCTCAAATATAACTTTGATCACCTCCTTAGAGATATATAAATAAAAATAATACAAACATGAAACGGTTTATGAAAATTTGTACCTTAAGAATCATGGTTGGTTTTAAAAATCTTGTTAATTCACAATGCCATAAAGAATTGCAATTGCAATTCTCAATTATAAGTTGTATATTAATAGGAAAGCTTCTATGGTTATAAAAGTGGTATCCATTAAATTTTTACCGTATTATTATTATTATTATTATTATTATTATTATTATTATATTGAAACTAAATTTTTTACGTGGACAGCTTGTAGCATTACTACATTACTACTACTAGACTATAAACCCGTGTATACACAAGGGGACGTTGATTTTTAATATGAAATTTCGTATTTGGTATCCTGTTTTTAATAACAAAGTGTGTAAGTTAATATGCATATTAAGCATTTAGTTGGATTCATGATAATACTGCTTTATGTAAATGGATTTATATAAGTAGAGATTGAAAAATTAGAAAATTTTGAAACTAAGTTGATGAAAAAAATTAATTATTTGAAGTCTATATTAACATTTTCAAGTAATTTTATTCCTACTCAGCGAATTAAAAATAGAATGATTACACATCGATGTGGATCATGTTTTAATTAATTAATTAAATTTTTTATATGGAAGTGGGTAGTTGATTAGAAAAAAATCATTTTTAATAACTTAGAGATCTTATTTTAAAATTTACTAAAATTAAAGGACTTGATTAAGAAATTGAAACCTAATTAGAATGATTACATCATAAAGACGTTTCCTATATATAATTTAAGATTAAATTATTATAATCACATTATTAAAGATATATCCTATTGCAATTCTAACTCAAATCATTATTTAATTAATTTATGTCTAAACTATTTAAATCTAGTCAATTTTATTTTAATTGGAATGATAAGAAGCTACCACGTGTCATTGTTGCCTACGTGGTAAATTCTGGAGCCATCTTTACTACTCGCTTAGTATATACATAGATATCTGTCATTTTAGGAGGTGTTTCTTTTGAACAAGGTTTTGAAAATTGCAATTAATTTGATTGGTAAAGTTTTTTCGAAAAATGGGTATATGATAAATATTATTAAATGATTTATACTTTTGGTTTTTGAATAAGAATGATTAGTAGGCCTTTTTATTTATTAGAGGAAAGTTCATTTAAGAACACTAAAATTAACAAAATCAAGGGCTAAAATTAAATCAGAATTATTTTATAATTTATTATGTTTTTGTGTTTAAAAAACGCGAAGGTGTAGATGGGTCATTTTACATATCAGTAGTATCTTTTATCTTCAAGGTGTTTTCCTTCACAGTTCCTCCATCATGTGTTCAGACATCATAAAACTCTCTAGCCCTAATTTCTTCGCTCATTTTTTTGCCCTAATTTCTCTCACAAATCATCAATAATCTGCAATTGATCTTGTTAATAATCGCTCATTACTTGATTCTCATAGTGAATAATCCTTGTTGCGATGAAGATTTGTACTCAATTTCGATATGTATTGTAGTTCGTCGCTCGATTTTTTTAGTATTACGTTGATATTGTGTATCTTATGGCTGAATCTAGCGATATTAAAGAGATTTACAGCACATCGGTTCCTATTGATTTCGTTCCTTCTTCAAATGCAGGTAATATGTATTTGTTTGCCCAAATTTAATTTTGGTTTCAATTTTCGTTACTATCATCATTATAAGTTAGTTTTGTTATTTTATTATAACGTTTTGTTCATGATTATGTGTTGTTCTTCTTATCTTAGTGACATATTGTTGGTTTTGAATTTTCTGTAATTAAAGTGTCCTCTTATTGTTTTAGATTTGGAAATATAAAATCATATAGATGATGCTTCCGTTGATAAATCGATTAAAGGTTTAGTGTACACTTTTATGTTTTTTTTTTTTTTTTTCTGATTTCACTTTGTTTTTAAATTATTTTTGCTTACATGTGCCATATGATTTACCTCATTGCCATTTGTTAAAGGTACATGTTATGAAATCGCGATTATAACACCCCTCATTAGGTACAACAATATTATATTATTATCACGGAAGCGTATATTTTAAAACATCCTTTAACACTGTACATTACGATAATGTACATCAACCGATTACATTCTCGATACACTATAAGTTAAAAATGTTTAAGTAACACATCAACTACATAAGACGGGGTATTATATTGTTCCAAACTTAGTTTATAACAAAACATGTCAGAGTAGCACGACAAGTCAAACATTCCCCGCTCCAGGAGCGTCAAAATCCTGCAACCCACACCCCAGAACATAACCTGCAGGAAGTAAAAATGAGGGATTAGCACGAAGCTAAGTGAATGAATTCATCACACACCAATTAACTTAGCTTAACTACTTGTTTACACCAAACAACCGTAAACGCACAAATCAACTAATCAACAATTTAATGAATGAGGATCGGTGGTTCTGGAGAATACCATAATACCCGGGTGGCTCCCCAAGAACACTTATCCAAACATATCCGTATGGCCAAAACGGATGAGACCGATAGCTACTAGTTATTATAATCAACCACAGGTTCTACACACAACGAATGAATCAAGTCCCTGTGAAATTCATATAATAACCAACCAGCTCAACCAACCAGTTCAACTCGTTGACCTCATTAACAACTGATGCCCAAAGGCCAAATAACACGTAGATTTACAAACAACAATATCAACTAAATATTTCAACAATTATATCTACGTTCACTTGTTGCAACCAAACAGTTACAACTAAATCAAAGGGTGAGTTCTAAATCCACTCACCGATACCTCAGTAGTCACCACACTCAGTTTCTAATCATTGAGTCTTTGGGGTATCTGAAACACCACGAAACACACAAGTTAGTAACTTGATTCAACTGATAATACTTATGTAATTAACAACTTTACACAAGTAATCACACTACAAATTAAGTATACATACCAGATATAATAATACCACAACACATATAACATTCAAGTACTAAAGCCAAACCACAATCATATACAGAGCTCAAGATCCGCCGGATACACCCCTGGATCCGTCGGATACTTACCTGATCCGTCGGATCAGAACCTTGATCCGCCGGATCAGAAGCTTGATCCGCCGGATCCTTAACTATGTAGTACCGACCAAACAAGATCCCCCATATCATGCTCGGATCATAACCGGATCCAATAAATATCACTTAGTATCCGCCGGATCAGCTATATGATCCGCCGGATCCATGGTTTAGGTCGATGATCCGCCGGATCAGTATGGTTTGCAGGCCGACTGTTCTTTAATCCACAGCAGAACCCATAACTAATTTTCAACTTAAACTCATCAATTCACATTCTGTGATCATGTTAAACATCACTTCTAGCAACAACAAAGTATATAGCAATCATACATCATCATGTATCAACCTATAGCATCAATCTTTTTGAATCACATATATGATTTCAATCAATTTTCAAGAACTCAAACTTATACATCAATAGGATCCATAAAACTTACCAAATTAAACTAATTCAAATGTAATGATGATGAAAAGCTTAGTGAAGAACAAAGATCCAAAATCACAACTCCAAACTTTGGATTTCAAGTGTTTATTTAGGTTTTTGTCTTGAGTTTTAAAAGGAAATATAATAACTTTCCAAATTAGGAAAGTTCTAAATATAGGTCGGCCTAACTTTTCCACCGACCCCATATCCACTTAAAACAATCCCTTTAAACACATATTGTCTGGAACCTAAAACCATTTGCAATTTCAATTACTTTATTTTACCGTCAACTATAGTAAATTAAAACCAACAATAATTTACTATCCACAATAAGTCCTGGAACTTTTTTATCTAAGTTTCACAGTAAAACAATTCATATCAAGTAATTTCTAACACAATTAAATAACAATTTAAAACAAGAAATTAACAGACCACTAGAGAGAATGTTACAAATCTCCCCTTATTAAGAAGATTTCGTCCCCGAAATCTCATCACGACCAAACAATCTAGGATATCTGGATCTCATACTCTCCTCTGTTTCCCACGTTAGGTTTGAACCTAAACTATGTTTCCATTTCACTAACACCATGGGGATCTGTTTCTTCCTAAGTTTAACAACTTTTCAGTCTAGAAGTTCAACAGGTTCTTCAACTAACTTCTGATTTCGATCAACTTTCAAATCTTGCAAAAGAAGAATCTGAGACTGGTCTTCAACATTGCACTTTCTCAAGTAACAAATATTATACTATTGAATATCAATTGATAAGTAGATCGTTCTTGCTGCATTGCTGCATTGAACGGAACTGAAAAGAAAAGGTAGCAACATCATACTATTGAATTAAAATGTTATATGTATATACTAATAGCAACCTCATATTATTTTTACCTACTACATATTCATATAGTAAGATGGGTACCCATTTGGCTTTAACATGGATAGTATGTGGCACTGCAAACTTCATTGTAAATAGTTGTAGTTAATTTTAGAAAACTGTTAATCATCATGAAGGTCATTCGTATATGTAATCACAAAGAGCCCATTTCATCATGTAACATCCCAAATCGGGCCTAGGAGAAATACGGTATTTTTCCTTAATTTAACTGTTATTTAAATTGTATTCTAAATACTTGGTGTATTTCGATAGCTAAATTAGTAGGTCAATTGGCTTATTGTGTTAAATGAATTATTATTTGTTTTAAATTTATTTAGTTGACGGTATAATAAAAACTTATTTCTCGCAAATGGTTTTTAGGTTCCAGACAATAGATTTAGGACGGGTATAATTTATACCCAAAATGGACTGAGTCATAGGTGTGTCGACACCTGGAGACTCCATTTTGCCACCACTTCACTGATTTCTCAAACTCTCACTTTCACTTCAATGGTTTCTTGATTTCTCAAACTCTCCAACAAATTACAATCTGATTTCTTCAAATTAGAAGGCTGTGATTTTGGTTCCAAAATATTCATCATCTTCTTCATCTCATAATCATCTCCATTGTAAGTGAAATCACCTCCATTTCATGTAGGAACTTGAATTAGTTGAAATGGTTGATTTAATAGCATGTAATGATGAGATAGAGTAAATTCATGTTTAAATGTGATTGTGTGATGATTATCTTAAATATCAATGGTGTTCTTCATGTTCTATTGAATAAATGTGGGTTTTGGTTTAAATTAGGTTGAAAGATTGATGCATGTTAAGAATTAGGATTTGGATGATGTTTGTTTGTTGTTAATACATATTATTACATGTTATGTGAGGATATTTGCTGGTAAAAATAGTGCATTGCAATGGCATTTGGTGAAAAATTGGGTTTTAGGTTCGAGCTGAAAAGTTGCAGGTCTGAACTTCTGTTTTAAAACGTGTGAACGCGATCCAGCTCCATCACCCGGATCGCGTTCCATAGTGAAATTTGGTTTTAGATTGGTTTTGTTCATTCGAACGCGATCCAGCCACAGTTACCCGGATCGCGTTAGTCAGTGTTTACTTGAGTCGGATTGGTTTTGTTCATAGGAACGCGATCCAGCACCTTAACCCGGATCGCGTTCGAAAGTGTAAAATGGTAACAGAAAATTTTGTGAAGAGGAACGCGATCCCAACCCCATGAGCTGGATCGCGTTTATCTTTGTAAATTTGAAGAATTGGATATTTAGTGAACTTATGTGAATCTAACACTTATAATGTTTAGTTATCGATATTTCTTGATTTTCAATGTATGTAATTAAGTATAGTCATAATTAAATTTTGAGACAAGTTATTAACTTGTGTTTTTATTGTGTTTACAGAGACAACGAAGACTCAATAAAATAAGACTTTTGAGTTGGAGACTGAAACTGACAGGTGAGTGGACTGGTTCTCACAATTTAATCTTGGTGTTAACAGTTAGTTGCATCAATTTTTAAGTTGCTGGTTGACTGATTTATCGTTACAAAAACGATAGGATTGTTGATTAAACTTGTAGTTTGATAGATTGATTGTTTGCTAGTGAATATTCCATGATAGGTTGGAATGATAGAGGTCAATTTTGGGTTTAGTTGCTATAGGTTAATCCTTATGGGTCGGATGAACATTCGTTGTGAATTAATCCATATTGGTTAAAGATAGCAATAAACTATCGGTAAAAATCTCTGTATTGGCCTGCAGTTGATTATTAAGTGTTCTTGGAGTGCCACCGCGGACTGAGGGTATCTCAAGAACCACCGATCCTCTGTTTTATTGTTTATTTAGATGATTGTTGTGAATTGATTGTTATACTAAGTTAGATTGTTAGACTTAGTTTACTCACTTAGCTTCGTGCTAATTCCCCACCTACTCTTGCAGGTTAACTTTTGGGATATGATTAGGCAATGGTGTTGTTTTGAAGAAATGTTTGACAATGGGAACTCTGATCGTTTTGGATAAATCATGTTTGTTAACATAACACCCAGTTATTGTATTAGCGTTGTAATTATACTTAATACTTATAAACTTGTAGTGTTTCGGTATGACTAAATGTCGTATATATAATGTTATATCTATATTGGTATGAATGGGATTTACGCTTCCGAAATAAAAAAAAATAAATAAAAAAAAAAATAATAAAAAAAATGTCTTAAAACTTGGGGTGTTATAAGTTGGTATCAGAGCGTGGTTTAGGTGAATTGAATATTTAAAATGTTCAATCCTAAACTTAATCATGTTGGTCAAACATTTCTTGTGGTGGGGATTAGTTATGATAGTTGATTTGGTTAGTTGCTAGTACTAACAATTAACGAATGTTGAGATGTGATGTGATGACAGGTATGGCGGATAATGAGCCACCTTCCCATACTCTCAATAATACTACGCGAACAGATGCACCACCAGAGAACCAGGGTCATAATGGTACATCTAATTTAGCCGGTGGAGAAACTGAAACTGATCAGGAGTATATTATGAGATTGGAGAATAGAGTGTTGGAACTTCAGAGAGAACGAGCTGGATCTTCTCAACATCCAGTTTCTACTCGTCCCCACATTGTGACTAATGTACCACCTATTGTATCTTCTACACGGATTCCGGTATCTAATCCTTTTATTTCACAACAGCAGCAACAGGGTTATACTTATCAGGCCTCGGGTCCTTTTCCTTCGTCTGGTTATACTACTTATCAAATACCTATTCCACCTTTTCAACAGTTGAAGAAAGGTTGTTCTCTTAAAACCTTTATGTCTTGCAATCCTTCAACTTATTCTGGAAGTACCGATCCTACGGTCACTCTTGACTGGCTTCGAGATGTAGAGAGAAAACTAAATGTATGTCATTGTGAGGAGGAGGATAAGGTACCCTATGCGGTTCAATTATTAAAGGGTCAAGCCATGTCATGGTGGGATTCAATTACTGCACCATTATCTCCACAACAGTTGAATGATATAAGATGGTCAGATTTTCATGCTGAGATTTGCAAGCAATTTTGCTCGGAGTATAATCTTTCCAGGATTAGGCAAGAGTTTCTTGACTTACAAAAGACTGATCAAATGACGATTGATGAATTAATTAAGCAGTTTTCAGATAAATTGCGGTTTGTGCAACAGTGGGTTCCAACTGACCGGACCAAAATTGATCACTTTGTGAAAACATTACCTCCTGATTACCGTACCACAGTGAGACTAGCAGGTTCACTTCCTCAAGCTTATGATTTAGCTCGTTCGGTTGATGGGGATATTATGGCTAAAAGAGTGTTGAATAAAGAAAAGTATTCACAGAAAAACAAAGGAGATTCTTCGAGTAAACAGAAAGGACAAGGTAGTCAACAAAACAGGAGATCGAATCCTGGTATTCCAACGGATAGTAACTATTGTAATAGATGTCGAGCTAGACATAATGGTCCTTGTACTCCCCAGACATCTAGATGTGTTAAGTGTGGAATTTTTGGACACGCTGCAAAGGATTGTACCTACCCAAATAGCGTGTGTTGGAATTGCCATAAAGAAGGGCATCGTGCAGGGGATTGTCCTGAGGCGAAGAGACAGAGTATGGGTACGGGTAAAAGTTCGCCATCATCTGGTCAAAAGAGGAAAAATCCACCAGTAGCTGCTAGCCGAGCTTTCCGAATGACAGTTGATGATGCTGTCGCCACTGAAGATGTCATCACTGGTACATTTCTCATAAATTCTATACCAGCTCGTGTATTGTTTGATTCTGGTGCCAATTGTTCGTTTATATCTGTGAACTTTTGTGATAGACTGAAATTGATCCCCTCTTTGATTGTTAAACCTTTAGAAGTTGAAATTGCTGACGGTAAATTAGTTCCTGTTACCACATCGGTAGCTGGAGCTAGTATACTTATTGAGGGTCATAATTTCTTAGTCTCCTTTTTGTTAATGCCAATTCCTAGTTTCGATGTAGTTATTGGTATGGATTGGTTAAGTTTGAATAAGGCCAACATTGATTGTCATAAAAAGATTATAAGAATTCCGATTTCTGATGGGTCATACGTCATGGCTCGAGGAGAACGAGTAAAGGGTAGTCTACCATTGATTTCCTTGTTGAAAGCTAGGAAATCTCTATCTAAGGGATGTGATTCTTATTTGGCATATGTGATAGATAGCAAGTTAGAAAAGAAATCTTTGACAAATTTTCCGGTGGTTTCTGAATACCCGGAAGTTTTTCCGGATGAATTGCCTGGTTTACCCCCTGTAAGAGATGTAGAATTTCAGATTGATTTGATTCCTGGTTCGACTCCTGTAGCTAAGTCTCCTTATAGATTAGCTCCTTCTGAAATCCGTGAGATGATGGGTCAAATTCAGGAACTGTTAGATAAAGGGTTTATTCGACCGAGTTCTTCCCCGTGGGGTGCTCCGGTATTGTTTGTTAAGAAAAAGGATGGTACTCTTCGAATGTGTATTGATTATAGAGAGCTCAATAAAAGAACAGTGAAAAACAAATATCCATTGCCCAGAATTGATGAGTTATTTGATCAGTTACAGGGATCATCCTATTTTTCTAAGATCGATTTGAGATCCGGTTATCATCAGGTACGAGTTCGTGAGGAAGATGTTCCTAAGACTGCTTTTCGTACCCGATATGGTCATTACGAGTTCTTAGTTATGCCTTTTGGATTGACAAATGCTCCTGCTATTTTTATGGACTTAATGAATCGTGTATGTCGACCTTTTCTAGACAAGTTTGTGATTGTATTTATTGACGATATCTTGATTTATTCTAAGTCTGAGGCTGAACATGAACATCACTTATGATTGATTCTTGAGATTTTGAAAAGAGAGCGTCTTTTTGCTAAATTTTCCAAATGCGAATTTTGGCTCCGAGAGGTACAGTTTCTTGGGCATATTATTTGTAAGGATGGTGTCAAAGTAGATCCTTCCAAGGTGAACGCTGTTATGAATTGGAATGCTCCTAAATCACCTTCTGAGATTAAAAGTTTCCTTGGATTAGCGGGTTATTATCAAAAATTTATCAAGGATTTCTCCAAAATTGCTGGCCCGTTAACCAAGCTAACTAGAAAGGATATTAAATTTCAGTGGGGTGATCAACAAGAAACATCTTTTCAGACTCTTAAACAGTTGTTATGTCAGGCGCCAGTGTTAGCACTACCTGATGGTTCCGAGGGTTTTGTGGTTTATTGTGATGCTTCTCATGCTGGTTTGGGTGCTGTCTTAATGCAACATGATCGTGTTATTGCTTATGCTTCTCGACAGCTTAAAACTCATGAAAGAAATTACCCCACACACGATTTAGAGCTTGCAGCTGTGGTATTTGCGTTGAAAATCTGGAGACACTATTTGTACGGAACTAAATGTGTCGTATGCACGGATCATAAAAGCCTCCAGTACATGTTTTCTCAGAAAGAACTCAATATGAGACAGCGCCGATGGTTGGAGTTGATTAAGGATTATGACTGTGAAATCCGATATCATCCGGGTAAAGCTAATGTGGTTGCCGATGCTTTAAGCCGAAATGTACCTTCCGACCGAATTTATTTTATGCGTTTGGAAATATCTTCTGATTTGATTTCTCAGTTGAAAGCTGCACAGTTAGAGGCATTGTTGGATAAAAATTTAAAATCTGAGATTTTGTTGAAACGGAAAGATTTATTGATTGATGATTCTCGAGGATTGAAAACTTTCCAGTCACGGGTTTGGGTTCCATTGATTGGGGGACTTCGGAATTTGATATTGTCAGAGGCACACAAATCGAGGTTATCTGTTCATCCAGGGAGTACGAAAATGTACAATGATTTAAAACCGTTGTATTGGTGGCCAACTATGAAAACCGATGTTGCTCGAATGGTGGAGACTTGTCATATATGTTCCCAGGTTAAAGCAGAACATCAGAAGCCTTATGGTTCATTGAAACAGTTAGATATTCCGGAATGGAAATGGGAGCACATTACTATGGATTTCGTTACCAAGTTTCCCCGCACTCAGAAAGGTAATGATATGATCTGGGTGATAGTTGATAGATTAACCAAGAGCGCACATTTTCTAGCCACCAGTGAGACGGCATCATTGACTCGACTTGCTCAATTGTACATTCATGAGATTGTTGTTAGACATGGTATTCCTTTATCCATTGTTTCCGATAGAGATTCTAGGTTTGTTTCTGGTTTTTGGCAGAGTTTGCAACGTGAATTAGGTACCAGAGTTAATCTTAGTACAGCTTATCATCCTCAGACAGACGGGCAGTCAGAGCGTACTATTCAGACACTCGAGAATATGTTGAGAGCTTGTGTACTTGAGTATGGCGGTTCTTGGGATTCACACTTACCATTGATAGAGTTTGCTTATAATAATTCTTATCATTCTAGCATTGGTATGCCGCCATATGAGATGCTGTATGGGCGCCGTTGTCGAACACCTACATGTTGGTTAGAAGCGGGAGAAAAACAGTTTGCGGGTCCTGATATAGTTCAAATTACAGCTGACAAAGTTAAGATTGCTCGTGAGAAACTGAAAGCGGCACGTGATAGACAGAAACAGTATGCTGACCCACGAAGGCGACATGTTGTATTTGTTGAAGGTGAATTAGTTTATTTAAAGGTTTCTCCGTGGAAGGGTGTTATTAGATTTGGTAAACGTGGGAAGTTAGCTCCCCGATATATTGGCCCATTTAGAATCCGTCAGGTGATTAATGAACAATCGGTTTCTTTAGATCTTCCGCCTGAATTAGCTGGTATTCACGATACATTTAATGTTTGCTACTTAAGAAAGTGCAATGTGGAGGATCAATCCCAAATCCTTCCTTTGCAAGATCTTCGTGTTGACTCAAGTAAGAAATTGGTTGAGGAACCTGTCGAGCTTTTAGATAGAAAAGTGACCAAATTGCGTAGGAAAGAAATCCCTATGGTGTTAGTTAAATGGAAGCATAGTTTGGGAGCGGATCTCACCTGGGAAACGGAGGAGAATATGCGAACTAGATATCCTAACTTATTTGTGTCTAATTAGATTTCGGGACGAAATCTTTCTAAGGAGGGGTGATTTGTAACATCCCAAATCGGGCCTAGGAGAAATACGGTATTTTTCCTTAATTTAACTGTTATTTAAATTGTATTCTAAATACTTGGTGTATTTCGATAGCTAAATTAGTAGGTCAATTGGCTTATTGTGTTAAATGAATTATTATTTGTTTTAAATTTATTTAGTTGACGGTATAATAAAAACTTATTTCTCGCAAATGGTTTTTAGGTTCCAGATAATAGATTTAGGACGGGTATAATTTATACCCAAAATGGACTGAGTCATAGGTGTGTCGACACCTGGAGACTCCATTTTGCCACCACTTCACTGATTTCTCAAACTCTCACTTTCACTTCAATGGTTTCTTGATTTCTCAAACTCTCCAACAAATTACAATCTGATTTCTTCAAATTAGAAGGCTGTGATTTTGGTTCCAAAATATTCATCATCTTCTTCATCTCATAATCATCTCCATTGTAAGTGAAATCACCTCCATTTCATGTAGGAACTTGAATTAGTTGAAATGGTTGATTTAATAGCATGTAATGATGAGATAGAGTAAATTCATGTTTAAATGTGATTGTGTGATGATTATCTTAAATATCAATGGTGTTCTTCATGTTCTATTGAATAAATGTGGGTTTTGGTTTAAATTAGGTTGAAAGATTGATGCATGTTAAGAATTAGGATTTGGATGATGTTTGTTTGTTGTTAATACATATTATTACATGTTATGTGAGGATATTTGCTGGTAAAAATAGTGCATTGCAATGGCATTTGGTGAAAAATTGGGTTTTAGGTTCGAGCTGAAAAGTTGCAGGTCTGAACTTCTGTTTTAAAACGTGTGAACGCGATCCAGCTCCATCACCCGGATCGCGTTCCATAGTGAAATTTGGTTTTAGATTGGTTTTGTTCATTCGAACGCGATCCAGCCACAGTTACCCGGATCGCGTTAGTCAGTGTTTACTTGAGTCGGATTGGTTTTGTTCATAGGAACGCGATCCAGCACCTTAACCCGGATCGCGTTCGAAAGTGTAAAATGGCAACAGAAAATTTTGTGAAGAGGAACGCGATCCCAACCCCATGAGCTGGATCGCGTTTATCTTTGTAAATTTGAAGAATTGGATATTTAGTGAACTTATGTGAATCTAACACTTATAATGTTTAGTTATCGATATTTCTTGATTTTCAATGTATGTAATTAAGTATAGTCATAATTAAATTTTGAGACAAGTTATTAACTTGTGTTTTTATTGTGTTTACAGAGACAACGAAGACTCAATAAAATAAGACTTTTGAGTTGGAGACTGAAACTGACAGGTGAGTGGACTGGTTCTCACAATTTAATCTTGGTGTTAACAGTTAGTTGCATCAATTTTTAAGTTGCTGGTTGACTGATTTATCGTTACAAAAACGATAGGATTGTTGATTAAACTTGTAGTTTGATAGATTGATTGTTTGCTAGTGAATATTCCATGATAGGTTGGAATGATAGAGGTCAATTTTGGGTTTAGTTGCTATAGGTTAATCCTTATGGGTCGGATGAACATTCGTTGTGAATTAATCCATATTGGTTAAAGATAGCAATAAACTATCGGTAAAAATCTCTGTATTGGCCTGCAGTTGATTATTAAGTGTTCTTGGAGTGCCACCGCGGACTGAGGGTATCTCAAGAACCACCGATCCTCTGTTTTATTGTTTATTTAGATGATTGTTGTGAATTGATTGTTATACTAAGTTAGATTATTAGACTTAGTTTACTCACTTAGCTTCGTGCTAATTCCCCACCTACTCTTGCAGGTTAACTTTTGGGATATGATTAGGCAATGGTGTTGTTTTGAAGAAATGTTTGACAATGGGAACTCTGATCGTTTTGGATAAATCATGTTTGTTAACATAACACCCAGTTATTGTATTAGCGTTGTAATTATACTTAATACTTATAAACTTGTAATGTTTCGGTATGACTAAATGTCGTATATATAATGTTATATCTATATTGGTATGAATGAGATTTACGCTTCCGAAATAAAAAAAAAAAATAAAATAAATAAAAAAATGTCTTAAAACTTGGGGTGTTATACATCACATTCTAAAGGAGATTATGTACAGTTATCAAGTATAAAACCAATTGTTTTGTTATGTGGTTAAATATCGTAATCATGTGGAATGTTTTGTTTATAGGTTTCTAGTTTTGTATGAAGGTACATGATCAAATCTTTGATAAAAAAATGTATGTCTACGTAAGATCTTGCAAATATACATATATAACTGAGGCACAAGTAAATTGAAACCCACGGACATTGGGCAGGGGTGGTATGGATCGTGGCATATTTAGTTTTGAAAAACAGGAATGACAGGGTTTGATTATTTCAAGAAGTGCAATTAAGAAGCTTCAAGCGGATAAAAGTAAGACTGGAATCGAAGGATTTATTGTGAAACCAATGGATTAACGACCCCAAGTCAATGGCTGCAACATGATTAATGTGAAACGGGTCAAATAATAGTTCTGGAGGGGTGGAAGTGGGCATGATGGTGATGCTGTTTTACTTGTTTGTATATGGTTGAATAGCAGTGGGCTGGAGGCTGTAAGTGTACTATGGAAATATCCGAGTGTACGCTACTCTGAAGTGTGTCGAGATGATGTTCATGAAAAACGTATATAGAAACAGGATGATAATTGAGCTATATTGGTTGTTGCTGTAAATATATGTATGCAACTATGGGTGTAGTTTTGGAATATTAATAATGAAAAACTTTCTAACCTCATATTATTAATTCATTATTTCTTTTTGTTTGATACATAACTTTCTACTTGCAAAAATGAGTATGATCATGTTATTACTTATAAGCGCCATTGAGACTCCGAGAATATAAAACTTTGTGGATCGTTCATATAAGTAATGAGCTTTTCTAGGTGAGCTTTTTTATTGGATTTTGTTAAGTGTAATTTTTTTTTTTGACATCTCTAAAAGGTAAAAGGTACATAGTTGATTAATTGATTACAACTAGTATCACATACGATTCTAACTATAATCACATATGATTTTACAAATAATCACGTGAGTTTTTACCTAAAATCACATGTGATTATTAATTAATAAATCACATTTTATTATAGTTAAACCACTTTTTGAATCATTTACAATAATAACTATTCTACGACACACAAATCATTGAAATGAAATTGACATTCATCCACGACTTTATTCAAGCATGATGTCATATCACCTTGTTACGTGGATTATTCAAATTTTTCTACAATCACATGTGATTATATCTAAAATCATATGTGATTTTATCGATCTCTTCGTTTGACTCATATATCATGTGATTCTTATGAGACAAAGTCACATGTGATTTTTGTAAGATAAATCACTTATGATTATTCATAACATCATATGTGATTTTTCATAACATCACATGTGATTTAAACAGAAATGTTGATTCAATTGAAAATTGTTTTGTATCATGTTATGTACATAGGGCAAAATCACTTGTGATTTTTTTATAGCCCAAAGTCACGTGTGATTTTATGGGGCAAAGTCACATGTGATTTTTGTAAGATAAATCACTTATGATTATTCTTAATATCACATGTGATTTTTCATAACATCACATGTGATTTAGTTTCTATGATATCGATATTGAAGAACATACGATTGTTCACGTGAAACCATATTTGATGTACATGTGATTGTACTACAGTCACATGTGATATATTTTCTATGATATCGGTATTGAAAAACATACGATCGTAAATGTACATATAAAAATGTACAATCACATATGATTTTTAATTGTATTCTTAACTTCATGTTGTCATACATGCAAGTCTTACAAATCACATATGATTGTAGGTCACATGTGATTGCTATAATCATATGTGATTGTACATAGATCTTTTAAAAAACATATGTGATTATGAACAATAACATTCAATCAAACTTCATTCATGTATTACATTACAATCTGTCTAAAAACTATACAAGAAAATGAAAAAAACTATAAAAATGTTGTTCAAGTATCAATCATGTCTGTAGCTATCACTAGTTTTGGAGCTTGAGAAGCCTTTTTGTTATGTGTATTGCTCCTCTTTTCATAATCTTCACATTTTCACTTCGGCTTCAAAGTCTTCAATTGATATCTCTTTTTATTACAAGCCACTGTCTAACACAAGAACAATTTAAATCATATACGTAAAATTCTAGAAAATTCACATGTGATTAATGTATACTTCACTTTTTTTATTATTATCTAACATACGCGAAACAAACTAATAATTGCATTGTGCATCAACTCCTTACTAAAGTCAGATATGAACTGTATGAATCATTGCATGCAGGTCCTACTCTAGTACATTAACTTTGTGTATGAACTAATGGGCTACATAATAATCGATAACCAAGCCACCAATGTCATTGTAACATGTGGATAATAAGTAGTTCTGGAATGTAAGCTGTAAGCCCCTAACCAAAAAAAGAAAATGGAGGCTGCTTTGACATGTATAATTAAAGCTTAGATTTTACATTCCAGCAACAATATATAAATATAAGAATGTAAGAATTACAAAATATGGTCACCTGAAGTTGCCAGCTTTTCAGTTCCATAGAATCTAATATCTCATATACTTTTACAAGGCCATTTGAATACGAAATTGTCTGCAAGTGAAACACAAACTTTAATTTGGTAAAAAATTTCGGATTATAACTTAAAAGAAGAACAATAAACACATTGATAACATGGTAAACCAGTATTATAAAATATAAACACGAGATTATATCTTAAAAAAAATCAGGATTATAACTTAAAAAACGAACAATAAAATTCAGGATTACAACACTTCCATTAGAGCTTATACATGCAATTGAATCACCATACTCTGGTGGCACCCAAACGACTTTTACAACACTTCCATCGATCATTAACCTAAGGTTTCAAGTTATTACAAATTAGCTTAAATCATAAGATTTCAAGTTATTCCAAATTACTGTGTAGATGTGTAGCATAACAAACTTTTAAAACTTAAATAATGATTTATCATATGTGATTTTCCTGCAAAAATCAAATGTGATTTACTTTTTTCATATATAAACAATAGAACACATTATTTCACTCTAAACTCTATAATGCACATATGATATTTGAAAAAGCTCAGTTGTCAATCAATCACATGTGATTTTCACGTGGAAATCAAATGAGATAATTAACTGTGCATTTCATCAAACACGTGGTGTGCGAAAAATACATATACAAATTTTCAACAAAATAGATGCATTTCATCATATTGATCATCAAAATCAAACAATACCTGATTAATGTTTATTGAAGAACGTGTGATATAGCTTCATGATTCAATAACACTTGAATTTCTTTTCCAAAATCAATTGTAAAAGCAATTACATGAGAAAAACATTGACAAAGAAACAGAGATTACCCGTGATTAATAAACTTGCGTATTGGTGCCTAAAATTCAACATGACTTGTGAATTTGTTTTAGCGATTCGATCATCACAAGGATCAAATTGATAATGATGAATGTTTTAATGAAGAACATGTGATTCACATTATGTTTAACAGCTTAAATCAAGTTTGAATTACCTGGTAATCACTTGTGAGTTGTTGCTTATCATCCATGGTTCGATTCGTTCATGATCCGAATTGATCATGATGAATGTTGTTTATCGTGATCATACAGTTCAGATTATGTTTTTAGGCAAGAATCACCGTTGAATCACCTATTAATTTGTAAATTGATGGTTAGATTTTGAGAGAAACCCTAATTTCTAGAATTTGGGAAAGAACATAACGTGATTGTGATTTGAGCTGGTGGAATGTTTTTTATTTAATTATATCATAATGATTTATGATATGACTATAGTACCCCTCCCTACTTAAATAAAATGCTAAATTGTGATTGGTTATTCCATTTCTTAGATATATAACATTCCTTAAAGAACCCACCTCTTATTTATTAAAATACATAGATGTTTTTTAAGAATAAAACAACCACTACTAAACTTTTGTACGCGAATACAATTTGAGATTAAATTAACTTTCTTTATTTTCTTTATTATTAATATTAATATTAATATATACATACTTTTTAGAATAGTTTTTATAGAGAAATCAATGAATATGATTGGTTAATTGGAAGTTTGATGAAATTTAGGAATTTGATTGGTTAAGGTACCAATTTTTCAACAAACTGAAGTAGCAAAGATTTTCCTTTATTAATATTTAGATTTAGATTAGATATATGCCCATGGCATGAGCTCGTGTGTTTGTTTACATATTAAAAAGTGAGGCATTAGCTGTTTTTTTTAATAAGTTGTTTAGGGCTCGTTTTGCATATGTCACATATATATTATACTAGTAAGTACTTGGGCCGCACGTTTATAAAAGTTAATATTTATTTTTGCGATGTTACATGTATTATTATCTTTAGACTGAAATTTTGTCAATGTTTTTTTTTTTTTTTTTTTTTAAGTTTCCGTATTAAAGTTTAAATGTTCTTAATAGTTGTAGTTCATTCTCAACTTGGTATCTAAGGTTTTCAAAGATCTCAAGGTTTAAATTCACAGTATGTATGATTTTATTCATGAAATCTTGTCAAGGTCTTAATCAAGTTTGAAGTTCTTTCAAATTCTCATTCGTGTGTTGAAGTTTAATTGTTCTTCATAGTTGTATTTCACTTTCAACTTGATATTTAAGGTTGCAATTTAAAATATCTCAAGGTTTAATTTTAAGAGGTTTCAAGATCTCTTTTTAGGTTAGAAATTTCATTCTATAGAAATGGATGTTGTTATCAAAGATATTGGAGTAATAGCTTTCCTCCCTTATTGAATTTAAGTTAATTATTATGTCAAAAAGAAAAAGTAGATGTTACTTTGAAATGATTAAAGTAATGATTGAGTTAATAGGCCAGTATGTTATCTTAGAAAAAAGTTTAGGTGACAAGATATAAGGTAATAAGATGGTAACATTTGAAAGTATGGGTTTATTTTTATTTTGTAATGAAATGATGAAACTAATTGTTTAGATTGATTTTCATAGATTTTTAACTTTATTATTATCAGTTACACAATTTATTTACTGTTATTTTTTTTAAGTATATGGACATTAAGATTAGTTTATTATTCTAGTTACCTTTTGATTTATTAGTATACTAATGATTATAAACAAACAAAACTTTTATTTTAGATTTAAGAAAAATAAATTAAAGTTTTACTTGCGTACAACATTACAAGATAGAAATCTTTCAAAGTTCACCACATCGATCCATCACATAAAACCTTTAGTAAATTTACTTATAGCAATAATCTTAATCTTAAATCTTATATTTTATATATATACTAGATATCAAGTCCGTGTGTACACATAGTCCCGTTGAATTTATAGTTGATTTTACAAGGTTAGTTTTTGTACACTAATTCGAGTGTCAAGACATTTTATTTGTAACTGAATCACTTAAAAGAAGTCAAATAAAATATAATTGTAAAGAAATATAATTATAAATATGTAAATTAGAAGTATAAAGAAGTTAGTATTAGACAGTTCATATTATTGTAATTATATTATGATTAATGGAAATTATATCAAGTTATATGATATTAGAGCCTAAATCCTAATATTATTTTCTCCCATCCTTTTTACAATTATCGACTGAAAGCACTATCTAAATTATATCTGTTGCCGTCGAGTAGAATCCCTTCTCTTCTTAAATACTTCAATTACAAATCTTCACTACTATTTGCAATACTAACAAATAAATCAAATACATATTAAACGACCGTGTGTACATGAGTTTGAAATCTACTATTTTCGTATATAAAGTTGAAGTGTTAACTAGAACAGTATAAAAAGTTGAACTTTAATTAATTAATTATCTGAAAAACATGTGTTATGACGAATTGTAATATGGAATCTCGTGCTTTCCTTGCTACTTTTGTGGCGTGTGAAGATCCATGTCCAATGGCTTTTGCCAATTAATTTAGATTCACTTATTTACATAGATAAATATATACAGTATATTTCAAGACTAGATAAGTTTTTTCAACTTTTTTACTTTAATTAATCAAATATAAGTAAACTATTCTTGATTCAATAACTCTATGAATAACTTGACCAATCAATGTGGAGATACATAAAAGTATTTTTGTTGATTTTATATTAGATAAGATATGAATTTATATCAAACTTGGTTTTCTCTTGCATTTTAAAAGGAAAAGCTCTTATATTCTAATTAAAATATAAAGTAACTATAAAAACGTCAATCATTGCACAATATAGTAATCGTACAAAATTCCGGATTTTATTCCATTAAAAGTGTCACCTTTTCTCATCACCCATAGAAATGACACACCAGAATGACACACCAGAATCTCGTAGACCATAAGCCATTTCAGTAACCTGTTCTTGGTTTAAGCTGACAACACTACAGAAAGGTAGATATATAAACCACCGATGAAGGCTCCTTTGAGTCGAGCCATACCAAGCAGTCATCGGATTTTATCAAGTCACTAGAGATATTAGAGCTAGTTTCAAGTAATGGGCTTTTGAACAACAGGCCCACTGCTCGGACCGGAGATACTCGAGACATGTACTTGATCAGATCATCCTCAAGTTCTTGAAATGTTTCCATCAGTACACAAAAAGTCTTGGACAGGTTCTTGAATTGCTCTAAAAGCGCTCTATGGTGTCGAAGGGTGTAAAAAGCTTGGAATCTCATCGAACTTCAAAAGCGGCATGCTAGGCAATTGGACGTCAATATGTGGTTGTTGTTCAGTTGGAAAAGGAACTAAAGTGTTGGGTCAGATTGAAGATTGATGCTTATTGAAAATTATTCTAAGTGTTTAGTACTGCTGGAGCTACATTGTTTCTACTGCTGGTTATAGTTACTACTTCTCGTTCAAGTTTCTACTGCTACACGAGTTTCTACTGCCAGTGCATTTCACAGTTAGTACTGCCAACCCAAAGCTACAGAGTTAATACTGCTGCAAGGATTACCACTACTCGAGTGTTTCTACTGCTAGGCGTAATTCTGCAGTTAGTACTGCTGGAGATGTTTTACATGGTTAATGCTGCTAGTGTCGATTACAGTGTTGATGCTGCTTAGTGGGTCTGTCAGATTACCAAATCCGTACTTAGTCAACTCTGTAAAGCAAAAGATGTTGTACTGTAGCATACCATGTTTAGACACTTTAGTTGTCATGCATTAATTACAGTCACGTGTAATTGGGATTCTATTATTTTATAAAATAGAGTTTCATACTTTTGAAGCATGGCATGTCTTGGTTGTTTGTGCATAAGTTAGACTGATAGATAGAGTGTAATACACATAAGTTGTACATTGTATTAGCTTCAAGATTTCTTTGTAAATCCTGATACAAGTCAAGTGTATCCGTATTATTTCATCAATAATATTGAAGCTTTGGTTATCAAATATTACTTGTTGTTCTTTGATATCGCGTAAAAAGTCACGTTTTTACTACCGACATCTCTCTCATTCTGGAACGATTCTTGGCATATTAGCTCAAAAACATTACAAATTAGTAACATTATGCCAAGATGGTCAAAACGAGGTTGCACGATAAAAATCAAGCAAAACGGATGTAAAACGAAGATTCCACACACGTTTGAAGATTCAAGGCATAAAAACGAGATTTCAAGACCAAATTGCCCTCCACCAACATCCACTATTTTCAAGATGTTCTTTTTCAAAATACGAATCCAACAGAAGAAGAATCAACCAAAACGGGTGAAAAATGAAGATTTCGCGCCCGCCGGAAGATCCAAATGATTTGCACGCAATATCTGGAGCTAGGGACCTTATCTTAGGACCTATCTTATGTCAAAATCTTCGTTTTTGAATTACGAATCCAACAAAAAAAGAATCAACTCAAACGGACGCATAACGAAGAAAATACGCACGAATCAAGAAACGAAGCGAAACGGGGCGGGTAGCCACCGGCCGCCGCCGGCTGCTACAGTGCCGCCGCCAGCTGCTACAGTGCCGCCGCCGGCTGGCCACCCCCCGTCTCGCTTTCCTTTTTTGGTTAAAACCCGTACCTGGTGCGCCTACTTTTCGTGTTGTACGGTACCCGGTGCGCCTACTTTTCGTGTGGTACACGCCATTTTTGGAAAGCTTTCTAACATGCACCTCATGGTGCTAATGTGAGCCAAAGCTCACCTATAAATAGAGGGCTTGGGTTCCATTTGCAAAACACACCTTCCTAGCTTATTTTCTCACTCTAGAATTAAGCTCTAACTTTCTCTCTCTACATTCTTTCTCTAGATTAGTTTTAACTAGTATGCAAACTAGTTTAGAAGTTTAATTAGGAATAGAAGGAAAGTGTGTAATGCTTTGTAATCTTGGGAGTACGCTCGGAATTGTGTCAATTAATTCAAGTCTACTTTCTCTCGCATTTAATTCTGGTTCTTTCTAATCCTTATCTATCTTAATTAATTACGTTTATATCGATTATGCTAGATTTAGTTATTGCCATGATTAGAGAGTAGTATACTTGTTGTGTTTGTTTGCGATTTAGTTAGTTAATTATGGGATGATTTATAATTACATATTAAAGATCGGTAGATTACTTTGATCGTCTTATTGCATGTTCTTGTTTGATTGTTGCATTAGGATCATCATAGTAGTAAAATGTAAACGGTCTTAATTATCGTGAAGTAATATGACGGCCCCTATTCGACTGTTACTCGATATAGTACTGGAAACACTTCAAGGTGGAGTACAAATGTATGGAAGTCGAGGAACGACCGAAGGTAGTCATATTACGAAACGATATAATACTATGAAGTAATATGACGGCCCCTATTCGACTGTTACTCAGTATAGCGTTGGAAACACTCTAGGTGTAGTACAAACACGTGGAAGCTGCGTAACGACCGAAGGTAGTTATATTACGGACAAAGATATATAAAATGAGAAACCTAGTTTAATTAACCTTTCTTAAAAGACTTTTAAACTTCAAATTAATCTATCGCCTTTCCACCAATAAACGTGATTACAACACCTTTTTACGACGTCCAATTAAAAGGTAGTCAATTATCTGTGTCAATATAATTTGTCAAAGGTATGAAACTATGGAACCGCAAGGCTACATGGGGGATTATCGTAGGACAAGACATGGCCAAGGTTTGAAGCGGTGGAACCACTTAAAGTGAGGAACGCTGTGAATAACTAGGGGATTTATTGGGTAGTCTCAAGCAAGGGCTGGTTTAAAGTCATAAATGAACTGTTTTAAATATACAAATCTGTTAGGATGACAAGGGATCGTTATATGATTCAGTAATGTCTAGTACCTTAAGATTTTGTTCCCGTTCATATGAAAGTATCATTAAACCTTAACTAAGATTTTGCTTATTATTCAAAATACTGTGTAATGTTACCATAACCTAGCTCCCGGTGTGACATGCTAATGGGATTTCAATTAGTAGGGAATCTAGCGTTTACATGCAAGTATTCAAGAATGATAATTAACTAATATCTTTCAAAATAGTTTCTCCAAATATCATCCCATAACTTAATTAACAAAGTCTCAGCAAACACTATCTTTATTTATCTGCTTTAGCTTTTACTTTTATTTCGCTTTTATTTATTTACTTGCCTAAGTTAATATAAAAACCAAAACCCCCACTATTTTATAAACCATTCACTAGTTTGAAAGCCCTCATCTGCCACGCCTTAGTTTCAATTCAGTCGGTTTGAAGAACGACTCTAGGTCATACCTACCACTTGCTCACCCTTAGGATTAGCATTGTTAGGGAAAACTTAGGCTCCGCAATTACAAATTTAAAACAACTCCACTGTTGCGCGCCCGGTTAGTGATCGTTAACGACACCGACCTGATCGGGCGCCAACAAGTTTTTGGCGCCGCTGCCGGGGAACCAACTGTACGATCCTTAGGCGTCAAGACGAACTTACTTACTAGTGAACCTTTAGAATTCCTTAAACCCCTACGTTTTTATTTATTTTTCCTTCCTTGTACTACTTTTAGAAATTACCACCCCCATCCACTCACCTAGTCAACAACCTGCCAACGAGACTATGATAGCTGCACGTATCACTCTCGCTGAAGACCTTAAACCTTTGATTGAAGGTCGAGGAGGACCAATCGTCTATCCAGAAACTGATGGACCCTCATTTGAATTAAAGCCACACATTGTTCAGTTAGTCCAAAACCTCTATCAATTCCATGGCCTACCAAATGATGATCCCAACTCCCACCTTGACAAATTCATTTCCTTATCCAACTCTTTTAAGCCGATTGGGGTTAATCAGGACATAGTCTACCTATACCTATTTCCCTATTCACTCACTCTCAATGCACAAACTTGGTTTGAGGAACTAGAGATTAACTCTATAACCTCTTGGGTAGAATTAGCAACCAAATTTTTGGCCAAATATTTTCCCCCCATCAAAACAAGCCACGTTTAGGTCCAACATCATAAACTTTCGTCAAGTGCATGATGAATCAATCTTCGATGCATGGGAGCGCTTTAAGAAATTGCTTAAGAAATGTCCAAATCATCGTTTTGAGCGTTCGGACCAGTTGTGCATTTTCTACAATGGTCTCTTCCCACATCACCGTCCTTTACTTGATACCGCCTCTCAAGGTAGTTTCATAGACTGTACGGCAAATGAAGCTTGGAGCCTTATTGAGAAAATGACAATGCACAACCATGACTGGAACAGCGAAAATCACCCCTCGCTAGTGAATTCACCTACTACAATCGGGAATGAAGCTATCAAAACCCTCACTCAGCAAGTGGCAGACCTAACCAAGGAGATTAAGGAATTGAAAAGTCAACAACAACAAGTCTGGCAAGTTCAAACCTGCCTTAATTGTGCTAATTTGAACCACGCAGCCCAAATTCCTCAGTCTCATCTAACTTCACCCAATACTAACCCTTCTCTTAATCTACCTAGGAATAGTCTACTAGCTTACCAATTCCAACATTCCAAACCCTCTCCTTCACAGACCTCTAGTTTTGACGACACCCTGATACAAGTCATTCAAGGAATCTCGGCTAGACAAGACCAAGCTGATCTCATCCTAGGACAATTAGCACAGTGTATTAACGCTAAACCTCAGGATAGTCCAACTAGTTCCCATAAGGAGGCTTCCCATATTCAAGACTCTCAGGTAGCACATAGCCCACCTACGATTTCTTCTCCGGTGAAGGAACCACCTATTGTCCCATCGACAATGGATTTAGAGTCTACACCAAATAGAAAAATCCCATTTCCGGCTCGTCTTAAACATCGACCCGACAAGCTTAAGTCTTTTAAGCTTGATAGGAAATTCCTAGATACCGCCTCTGAAGTTCACTCCAAAAAGTACTTCAGAAAACTTCTTACAACCAAGGATAAGGTACCCGAAGTACCCAATGTCCCGCTAAACGAGGAATGTTCAGCTATTCTTAAAAATATCATTCCTGAAAAACTCGGAGACACCGGACGTTTTACTCTCCCTATTTCCATCTACAATTCAGGCATTATCTGTTCTCTCGCCGATTTAGGAGCTAATATTAATCTCATGCCATACTCGCTTTACAAAAGGCTTGAGTTAGAAAATCTTCGACCTACCAAAATGACCATACAACTTGCTGACCACTCAGTCAAGTACCCTAGGGGAATAGCTGAAAACGTTTTAGTTAGGATTGACAAATTTCTTTACCCAGCAGATTTTGTAGTAATGAATATTCAGGAAGACGTACACATCCCAATCATACTAGGAAGACCTTTCATGAATACGGCCAAGGCAATCATCAACGTCTTCGCACAAACCATCAGCTTGCAGTCTCAGGGAGAAACCATCACTTTCCATATCGACAATCCTAACACTGAAAACCAAGCCGATATGTACATGATCTCCACAGACAAGACCATAGAAGACAAAGAAACTGCAGAGTCAACAAGTGAAAGTAAATCTAGTAAGGAAATGACAATCACGCCATATTTTCCGATTGACCTCCGACGAAAAGGACAAGAGATGAAAAACGCATCTCCATCGGCAAACAAACCAACGATGGAAGAAATTGGGAAGATAAAGATTGAAGAAGAAAATAAAAGAAGCACTCCGCCAACTAATCCATTTACCACGGAAATAATGGCGGGAAATAACCACAATCATCCCACGAGAAGAGAAACACTGGAGGAATATTCCAAACGCACAAGATACCAACCGCAAACCATCATAGAACACAAAGTGCTCGAAGAATTCATCCAAAGATTTGACAAAGTAGTAGGAGGAATAAGCGGCGTAGTCAACATGCTTGCTCTTTCCCCTGCTGAACTGCAATTCTGTCTATAACAGAAACGGACTTACGCTAGGATCTACAATGCCCTTAAAAGATGTAACATCCCATTTACCTCAACGCAATGGGAGATGTTAGGATCCATTAGAGCGCATATGAAAGAGACTACTGGACATCCGAGCAGTCGTGCTGACATTTCAATGATGAATGACCTCACATAATTGCTTAACTTGCTAAGTAGAGAAGATCACCTCAGCTCCAAGGAAAGCGGATCTATGGTTATCAACTCCACTATGGAAAAACAAATTGAGTCAATGATTGAAGAACTTAGTGATCTTGTTTGGGAGGAATCAAGGTGCGAACGACCTTTTAGGGCCACATATGAATCACCACTTGATATCGCTACTTCTGTTACGATCCATCTAAGGGAGATTTAACAACGGAAAAGTAACTCCAGAACGAAGTTCATATTCCACTCAGGATGCAAGGAGATACTTCATCAGCTTACTCTAGTTTTCTCAGAATCCGGCTTTCCATTCAATGACCATCAGCACCGGCAAATAGAGAACCTGTGCACATGCATAAGAAGATTCAATGGAGACCCCAGGACCGAAAATTATGAAGGCATAAAACTGCAATTCTTGGCGTTTGTATGCTCTCTCTGGCAGAACCCACCGCCAAGAGAGGTTGTTAAGACAGACACAACCACCATGACCGACCCTAGTGGGACTGTCACTAAAGCAGTCGACTACATCACCTTCGGACTTCACGGACTTGCAAGGACAACTTCAGAGCATCTTCAGAACTACAAGGAAGAATCGAGAGATAGTCCATTTCAATTGATTACGATAGTAGTCAATCATTTCATGAAAATCTATCCACCTCGATACACCTTTCCGCAACCTAGGGCCCACAACATCAACAAAGGGGATCCCATGGATGCATCCATCTCCATCTAGCTAGGAGAAAAGAAGTCGAGCTCTCGACCTTAAAAGAGTGCTTCTCGGGAGGCAACCCGTGTTTACATTTCTGCAATTTTACATTCCAAGAAGTGATGAAGTCTCCGACTATCTTTCACACTTGAATATACGAAGAAGACCGACGCATCAAGTTTTTAGCGCCGCATCAAACATCAAGTTTTCGGCACCAGAATTAAGAAAAGTATATCCAACGTGTTCACACTTATGAGACCAATCATAAGAAGACTTGATTAAGAGTGAACCCAGCAAGACGAAGTTCGGCAAGCGCATACACCGCAACTACTGGGGAGTACTTCTTTACTAGTCCCTTTCATTCGTTTTAAATATACCATATCCATTATGCTTATCACTAAGTGTGGGATTCAAACCCAACACACACTGAAAGAACGCAACTTAGATGTTTAAAACCCCATTCAGAGCTTAGTATAACATCGATGACAATGTTCCTTTAAGTGTGGGATAGCAGTAGTTGCACTACTGTTAAATGGATAATGGTATATGCTTGATTCTAAACTGGTTGCTCTTTATAAGACCCTGCTTCTCCATAAAAGTAAACAAAATTTTCAAAATTGAGTTAAAAATATGTTGAAAATGAAAAAATTTAAACAAAGAATGATTTACTTTGGGGAAGAAGGAAAAATAAAATACAGATTCTTTTGAAAAACAAGTTTAGTAATCCCATAAAGAGCATCGCATGACTAAGCACACAACAACCCAACTTTCGATTCGTGAGGTATCTTGAGCCATATGAAAAGCATTCACTTTTAATGCTTCACTTTTTCGATTCTTGAGTGTGCCGATGTAGGCGTTTAGAATCAGAACTTGCTCTTGTTATGCATTTCGAATCCGAACTGGTGAGTAAAAAGGAGATCGAATCACATCATTCTTGAACCCTTCTATACACCCCAAAATAAGTACGTTACCCCCTTTACCTACTCAAAAGCATCCCTCAAACTTCATAGAAAGTTCCAAAGATGAAAAAAGAGAAGTATTTAAGGATATGACGTCGAAAAAAAAATATCTTAGAAAATTCGAAGAAAAGAAAGTCAAATGGAGAAAAAGACTCCTCCCAAAAGAAAAAGGCGTCAAATCTCCCGAAAATTCAAAAATTTCAGCTTTCCGCTTCACCAAAAAGAAAACCTATGAAAAACCAACACAACCCCCTCTCATACCACCAACACTCCACTCCACAAACCCTACATCACCTCCCTTAGAATGATTGTGGCTAGATCGACTTCGCGCTCACCTAAAAGGTAATGATTTGATTCTCGATCAAGCCTATGACGATAAACGGTACATGACTGGCGTTCTGAGTGATTGATTATAATAGAATAGGAAACCCTAAACACTTTGAGTGATTTGAGTGACCACCATGAGAGGATCGCCTAGTCATGTATCCAAGATCAAAGATCACAAGCATGCTCCTAAAGATTACAATCTTTCCTTTTCAAAGAACAAGTATTTTACTTTCCCAAAACACCTTAGTAAAACATTCCGCCTTTTAACTTTTCATTATCCTCTTATTTTTAACCATGTTGAAAACGAGTTTGCTTGAGGACAAGCAAAGTTCTAAGTGTGGGATACTTGATATCGCGTAAAAAGTCACGTTTTTACTACCGATATCTCTCTCATTCTGGAACGATTCTTGGCATATTAGCTCAAAAACATTACAAATCAGTAACATTATGCCAAGATGGTCAAAACGAGGTTGCACGATAAAAATCAAGCAAAACGGATGTAAAACGAAGATTCCACACACGTTTGAAGATTCAAGGCATAAAAACGAGATTTCAAGACCAAATTGCCCTCCACCAACATCCACTATTTTCAATATGTTCGTTTTCAAAATACGAATCCAACAGAAGAAGAATCAACCAAAACGGGTGAAAAATGAAGATTTCGCGCCCGCCGGAAGATCCAAATGATTTGCACGTAATATCTGGAGCTAGGGACCTCATCTCAGGGCCTATCTTATGTCAAAATCTTCGTTTTTTAATTACGAATCCAACAAAAAAAGAATCAACTCAAACGGACGCATAACAAAGAAAGTACGCACGAATCAAGAAACGAAGCGAAACGGGGCGGGTAGCCACCGGCCGCCGCCGGCTGCTACAGTGCCGCCGCCGGCTGGCCACCCCCCGTCTCGCTTTCCTTTTTTGGTTAAAACCCGTACCTGGTGCGCCTACTTTTCGTGTTGTACGGTACCCGGTGCGCCTACTTTTCGTGTGGTACACGCCATTTTTGGAAAGCTTTCTAACATGCACCTCATGGTGCTAATGTGAGCCAAAGCTCACCTATAAATAGAGGGCTTGGGTTCCATTTGCAAAACACACCTTCCTAGCTTATTTTCTCACTCTAGAATTAAGCTCCAACTTTCTCTCTCTACATTTTTTCTCTAGATTAGTTTTAACTAGTATGCAAACTAGTTTAGAAGTTTAATTAGGAATAGAAGGAAAGTGTGTAACGCTTTGTAATCTTGGGAGTACGCTCGGAATTGTGTCAATTAATTCAAGTCTACTTTCTCTCGCATTTAATTCTGGTTCTTTCTAATCCTTATCTATCTTAATTAATTACGTTTATATTGATTATGCTAGATTTAGTTATTGCCATGATTAGAGAGTAGTATACTTGTTGTGTTTGTTTGCGATTTAGTTAGTTAATTATGGGATGATTTATAATTACATATTAAAGATCGGTAGTATTACTTTGATCGTCTTATTGCATGTTCTTGTTTGATTGTTGCCTTAGGATCATCATAGTAGTAAAATGTAAACGGTCTTAATTATCGTGAAGTAATATGACGGCCCCTATTCGACTGTTACTCGATATAGTACTGGAAACACTTCAAGGTGGAGTACAAATGTATGGAAGTCGAGGAACGACCGAAGGTAGTCATATTACGAAACGATATAATACTATGAAGTAATATGACGGCCCCTATTCGACTGTTACTCAGTATAGCGTTGGAAACACTCTAGGTGTAGTACAAACACGTGGAAGCTGCATAACGACCGAAGGTAGTTATATTACGGACTAAGATATATAAAATGAGAAACCTAGTTTAATTAACCTTTCTTAAAAGACTTTTAAACTTCAAATTAATCTATCGCCTTTCCACCAATAAACGTGATTACAACACCTTTTTACGACGTCCAATTAAAAGGTAGTCAATTATCTGTGTCAATATAATTTGTCAAAGGTATGAAACTATGGAACCGCAAGGCTACATGGGGGATTATCGTAGGACAAGACATGGCCAAGGTTTGAAGCGGTGGAACCACTTAAAGTGAGGAACGCTGTGAATAACTAGGGGATTTATTGGGTAGTCTCAAGCAAGGGCTGGTTTAAAGTCATAAATGAACTGTTTTAAATATACAAATCTGTTAGGATGACAAGGGATCGTTATATGATTTAGTAATGTCTAGTACCTTAAGATTTTGTTCCCGTTCATATGAAAGTATCATTAAACCTTAACTAAGATTTTGCTTATTATTCAAAATACTGTGTAATGTTACCATAACCTAGCTCCCCGGTGTGACATGCTAATGGGATTTCAATTAGTAGGGAATCTAGCGTTTACATGCAAGTATTCAAGAATGATAATTAACTAATATCTTTCAAAATAGTTTCTCCAAATATCATCCCATAACTTAATTAACAAAGTCTCAGCAAACACTATCTTTATTTATCTGCTTTAGCTTTTACTTTTATTTCGCTTTTATTTATTTACTTGCCTAAGTTAATATAAAAACCAAAACCCCCACTATTTTATAAACCATTCACTAGTTTGAAAGCCCTCATCTGCCATGCCTTAGTTTCAATTAAGTCGGTTTGAAGAACGACTCTAGGTCATACCTACCACTTGCTCACCCTTAGGATTAGCATTGTTAGGGAAAACTTAGGCTCCGCAATTACAAATTTAAAACAACTCCACTGTTGCGCGCCCGGTTAGTGATCGTTAACGACACCGACCTGATCGGGCGCCAACATTCTTATTATTGTTTATCATTACAAGTAGTTTATCTTCCTTGTTAACGTGTGTTTCCACCACTTCTTGTTAATCATTCAAAGCTAGTGTATTTAGTTGTAATCTTGGTTAAGATCCAAATCGATCCTGACAAGTGGTATCAGAGCTTGTGTTAGCTTTGAAGAAGGGAAGATTTGGGTGGTTTACTTTGCTGTATTGAGGTTTAGGCTCATTTAAGTTCAATTAAAGATCGCTTATAAAGTGGTAGATGGTGTTCAGGTATCAAAGATACCCATACTCAAACCAGATGAGTTTGATATGTGGAGAAACAGAATCAAGCAACACATGGTGCTTACAGATTACCATATGTGGGATATTGTGGAAAATGGTCCAAAATATAAAACGGATGCAAATGGTGTCAGGCTACCAAGAGCACCACCTACAACAGATGCTGAAAGAAGAGAAAGAGGGATAGCACTCAAAGCTCTTAGCACTCTGTTAGTTGGACTACCAAATGAATATCAAAGGAAGTTTAAAAAATGTGAAGATGCAAAGGTTCTCATGGAAGCTATAGCTAAAAGGTTTGATGGTAATGAGAACACCAAGAAGAACAAGAGATCTTTGCTCAAACAACAGTTTGAGAACTTTGTTTCTGTCAAAACTGAAACTCTGTCACAAACTTTTGATAGATTTTCAAAGTTGGTAGGTGATCTTGAGAACCATAATGTTAAGATTGACAAAGATGATCTTAACAGAAAGTTTTTGAGGTTACTTGGAGATGAGTGGACCATGTACACAGTAGGTTTAAAACATGGTAGTGAACTAGATGAAAATGAGCTAGATGATTTATACAATGATCTTAGATCATTTGAACCTGAAGTAGAAAGTAGAAAACAAACTACTGGGTACACTCAAAATGTGCAAAATGCAGCCTTTATGTCAATGGGTAGAATGCAAGTAGATCCCAAAACATATGGATCTACATCAACTGCTACAACATTAGGATCTGGATCATCATCACAGGATTGATCTTGTGATCAAGTGTTGGAAGCATTCTTTGCTAGTCATGTGAATTCATCACTGACTAATGAAGAAGTTGAGCAAATCAATCATGATGATTTAGAGGAAATGGACATCAAATGGCAGATGACCATGATCACCATGAGGGCAAAGAGGTATATTCAGAGGATTGGAAGGAAAAACTTTGCATTAAAAAGGGAAGACAATGCAGGGTTCGACAAGAGCAAGTTGGAGTGCTATAAGTGCTACAAAATGGGTCATTTTGCCAGAGAATGCTGATCAGGAAGGCAAGATGGTAGTGTGCAGAGATCTGGAGGGTTTAATGGAACTGGAGGGTTTAATGGAGCACAAAGAAGAAATATTCCAGTTCAAGTTCAAGGATATGGTGCTACAGAAAATGCTTTAGTGTCACAGGATGGGTTAGGATTTAACTGGAGTGACCAAGCTGAGCATGGGGTTCATAATCAAGCATTAATGGCACTAACAGAAGCTGCTGAGACTTATGATGAAGTTCCATATGAGGTACAAATTTAGTTATGTTCTGCTACATGTAAAAAGACTGTTAAACACTATAGAGATCATAATGCTAAAATTTGTGAGGAACTTAAGCAATGTGACATCAAAAGTAGGTACACAACCACTGCTATAGAAAACCTTGAAAAGACCATTAAAGCATATCAGACAAATGAAACTCAATTTGACCTTGATGTTAAGTATGCCAGGTGGGAAAGGGATATATTACAGATAAAGTTGATGAGCTAACCAAAAAGTTAGCTGAAGTCACTAGTGAGAAAGAATGCATAAAATTAAAAGTTAGTGATCTAGAAAATTTATCCAAAAATGTATAGAATATAATCAAGGCACAAATTCATGATAAAATCAAAACAGGCCTAGGATATAACAGTGTACCCCCACCATACAACAACAATTAGTTTCCACCTAAAACTGACTTAGATATCAACAAGTTAAAGGAGGAAATGTCTGATGAGGTTAGGAAGGTTGATCCAGTGGTGAGTCAAGATAATGACTTAGATAAAGGAAAAGTGACTGAGTGGGTATCAGATGATGAGGATGAGTCTACATCAGATAGTGATAGGAAAGCTAAGATTGAAACAACTAGCACTAGTGAGAGTGATAAATCTAATAAGAAAGGTAAGAAAGTGCATACTGGGCTAATTTCTGAAATTATATGTGAGAAATTAGCAGAGGGTAGGAAGTTGTTTCAAGAGAGAACCAAGTTGAAATTAGATCAACTAAATACCACAGGTAACAAATCTAGGAGCGGACTAGGATTTGTTAAGAAACAAAAAAGGGCAACTAGTAATTCTGTTAACAATTCTGTACTTGATAAACCTATTATTGTTAACTGTGCTAATTGCAACTGTAAAGCTAGCAGCTCTTCATCATCAAGCAAATCAAAAACAAGTCCTAGAGGAAATCAAAGAAAGTGGAATCAAATGATTTCAAAAAAATTGGGACCGAATTTTCAAGTGGTGAAGGATTGCTACATCTGTGGGAAAAACAACCATCTTCAACATGAATGTTATTATAATCCAAGATTTCAAAGGGTTGTGAGACCATCATGGACAACATCTGACAGAATTAACCAACAAAATTTTAAATCAAAAGTTAATTCTGTTAATGCCGCGAAGAAGATGAAGGCTAAATTTGTTAATACTGCTGCACCAAAAGTTATTGCAGCAGCATTAATCAAAAACAAAGCCAACAGTGGAAACAAGGCTAATGCAACAACAAAATTTAATGCTGCCAAGAATATTAATACTGCTAGCAAGATTAATACTACTAAGCATCTTAATGCTGCTTCCAAAGTTAATACTGCTCGACCAGTTAACACTGGTAGTGCAGTTAAGAATGTCAAAGCAGTTAATACTGCTAAGCGTATTAATGCTGCTACTAATATTAATATTGCTAGGCATTTTAGTAATAGTTCAACTTTTAATACTGCTAGAACAATTACTACTGCTAGGTATAACATAAGTTGGATTTAGAAACCCATTAATACTGCTACTTCAAAAGTTTCCAAAACCAACAGTGTATCACAATCAATGATCTTTAAGAGAGTTGATTCTGTTGATGCACATTGGAGACCCAAAACCAAATTGGTTTGGGTTCCCACGAGAAACTAATTTCTCTATTTGTGTTTATATGTGCAGAGTAAACCAAGAAGCTTATGGCACATTGATAGTGGTTGCTCTAGGCACATGACTGGTGACAGGAGCAGGCTACAGAACTTCAAGGCATTTAATGGAGGACCTGTAGCATTTGGAAGTAATCCTAAGGGTGGAAGGATTACAGGAAAAGGAGTCATCAACAGTGATAAGATGAGTTTCAAAGATGTGTATTATGTTGAACAATTGAGGTATAATTTGCTAAGTGTTAGTTAAATCACAGAGAATTTCACTGACACATAATGCTTTATTCTTTCTGACAAATTTAAACTTGATGAAAGTATGATTTTGATGAGAATCCCAAAGAAGAATAATGTGTACAGCTATGACTTAGCAAACATGGTACCTCAACAAGAATTAAACTGTCTTTTTTCAAAAACATATGTTGATGAATCTGATCTTTGGCATAGAAGGATGTGTCACATGAATTACAATACAATTAATAAACTTGTTAAAGGAAAACTTGTCAGAGGCTTACCTGGGAAAACATATTCATGTGATGACCATTGTGTTACCTGTCAAAAAGGTAAGCAACACAAATCCTCTTTTGAGATCAAAACCATGAACTCTATTTGCTCTCCTTTACACTTACGGCATATGGATTTGTTTGGACCTACAAATGTAAGTAGTATAGGAAGAAAATAATATTACTTGGTAATCATTGATGATTTTAGCAGATTTAGCTGGGTGTTCTTTCTTAGGACTAAGGATGAAACAAGTGATACAATTAGATCATTCATTAATAGGATTGAAAACCAAACCAATCAGAAAGTTAAGGTCATCAGGGGAGACAACGACATAGAATTTAAAAATCATGAGATGGATAAATTCTGTGAAACAAAAGGTATTGAGAGGCAATTCAGTGCTCCTAGGACTCCACAACAGAATAGAGTAGCAGAAAGAAGGAATAGGACACTGATTGAGGCTGCTAGGACTATGTTAGCAGATGCTAAGCTACCAATATCTTTCTGGGCAGAAGCAGTTAGCACTGTTTGCTATGTTCAGAATAGGGTATTAGTTGTCAAGCCTCATAATAAGACACCTTATGATTTTATCTTTTCTAGAAAACCATTGGTTAGTTTCTTGAAACCATTTGGTTATCCTGTTACAATCTTAAATACCAAGGATCATCTAGGCAAGTTTGATAGCAAAGTGGATGAAGGTGTCTTTGTTGGATACTCTACTCAAAGAAAAGCATACAGAGTATTCAATCAAAGAACTAGGATAGTGGAGGAAACTATGAATGTGACCTTCAATGAACACACACCTAGTGTTGTGGGCAAAGGTCCAGATTCATTATTTTATATTGATGCTCTAACCAAATCTTTTAGACATATGTGTGAGCATTCAAATGCAGGTACAAGTACAGGTGAATCAAGTAGAGCATATCAGAAGAAGGAAAAGTCAACAAAATATGTTCTAATTCCAATTTGGACACCTGATCCACCTAAGGTTTTTCAAACACCTCCACCAGATCAACCACAGAGTTCAGAGCCAATCACATCAACTTAGGAAGAACATGGTGGTTTTGATGATGGAAATTGTGACACCCACTTTCTGGGCCTAGTAGTTTTATGATATATTTCCTGACTTTAAATAATTATTTAATGTGTTAGGAAATATTATTGTTTGGTTTACCTGAATATAATAGGTAAAAGAGTCTTATGACTTATTGTGATAGATGAATTATTAATTGTTTTAAATTAATATAGTTGTCGGAACAATAAAATAGTTGTTATCGCAAATGGTTTTCGGGTTCTAGACAATAGGTTTAGAAGGGGAATAGTTTTAAGTGGATACGGAGTCGGTTTGAAAATGAGCCAACCTATTAATAACTTTCCCAAAATGGAAAGATTAGTCATTTTCCCTTGAACTTCAAAATCAAACCCTAAGAAAACTAAGAGATCATAACCAAAGTTTGAATCAAACTTATGTTGTGATCTTGAGCTGTGATTTGAGCTAAATATCATCATCATCACCATTTAATGCCTTCAAATTGTAAGTTGTTCTTAGAATTTGATTTTTATTGAAATTAGGTTAAATGGTGAATTGTAAGAATTGGATGTTAGAGACTTGCTATAAATATTACATGATGATTATATGAAGTTGTTTACTGTATAAAACTGTTAGAAACTGAGTTTTGATGGTTTTGGTGAGGATTTCTCGGGTCTGGGTTTAACCAGATCGCACAGGTCTGGAAGATGGATCTTACCCGGCTGGTATGACCCGTACCCGGTGGGTAGTACAGTTTGTGAGTTACCTGGTGGGTAATAACCCTATCCGGCGGGTAGTGTGACCTGATCGGGGAACCCGGCTGCTAAACGGGTTACCCGGCGGCTCCTCTAAGTTTTAAAACGCGTTTTGTTTCTGTTACCACAAAATGAAATTTACTCGGATGATTTAGCTTGTACCCGGTTGGTGAGTTAGGTACCCGGCGGGTACTTGTGTTACCCGGCGGGTAATGGCCTATTTTTGTGACTTCTTGTTTTAGCCACAACATATGTATTAATGTTATATTTTTGAGATAAGTTGTGTACAATGAAATGAGTAGTTATAATTAATAATATAACTTAGTAATTGTGTAGTTGAATATTATGTACTGAAATATGTTATTTGATTATAACATCAGTTCATTGTTATGACTGAATGAATGACTTGTTATTCTGTTTTATTCTCAGATTGTGAGCAGACTAAGTGATATTAGACTACTGAGTGGATGACTGAGGTATTGGTGAGTGGATCAGTACCCTCAGTATGATTTGGTTGTAACAGGTTTGGTTACAACGGGTAACCGTAGATGTTACTGTTGATAGACTGTTAATCTGATATGATTCCATGATGATTATGGATTATGTGTTCCATGGCCTTTGAGGCATATATGTGATGAGAAAGAGGTCAACATGAGTTAGGCTTGGTTGCTATTGATTGGCCGATAGGGGTTTCTTGTACACATCCTTAATGGGAACCTATGTCAGGTGAGTGAATAGCAATAGGCTATCGGTAAACCGCTGTATTGGCTTGCAGCTCAGTGGGGTTTACAAGTGTTGCTTGAGGTCCACCCGGGCATTGAGGGTTCCTCAAGGACCACCGATCCTCTTTGATATGTGTGTGTTTACGATTATTTGTTGTATACATATTTTGTTATGCTAAGTTGTGCTGATGGCTATGGTTTCATTCACTTAGCTTCGTGCTAATCCCCCATATTACTTCTTGCAGGTTATGATTAGATAATGGGTTGGGCAAGAAGCTGTTGATTGGAATGGAATGTTTGATGAGCAGGCGTTTACTCTGATATCTGATTTATATAATCAGTGTTGTATGTTTTGGAATTATATAGCACCCAAATTGATACATTATGACTTTGAAAGTTTGAATTTATTATATATAATATGAAATGTTCGTTTTGGACTTGCGCTTCCGATGTAAAACATATTTAAATAATGTTGTTAAATACGGGGTGTTATAGAAATACATCTTCAGATCCTGAGGGACTTCAAGAAGAAGAAGCATCTGATGTGAATGCAGCTGAGAATGCAGATGAAGCTGCATATGAGAATGAAGGTCCATCCAGTTTCACATTGACTGAATCTAGCATTTTGATGGATCAGAAAGATACAAACTTGGAGTTTGGGATTCCATTGGACTCCACATCATAGTATCAAGCTCATAAAAGCTATCTTCCATTAGAGAATGTGATAGGTGATGTTGGAGCTGGTATACAAACCAGAAGGCAAGCAAGAAACAATGAAGAAGACATCAACACTTCTTTATTTGTTTGCTTTTTATCACAGATTGAGCCCAAGAATGCTATTGAAGCTTTAAAAGATCCAAGCTGGGTAGAAGCAATGCAAGGAGAGTTGCTTCAATCTAAGATCCAAAATGTGTGGACCTTAATGGATCTTCCAAGAGGAAAAAGGTATATTGAAACCAAATGGGTATACATGAACAAAAAGGATGAAATGGGGTATTGTAATCAAGAAAAAAGCTAGGTTAGTTGCATAGGGATATACTCAAGAAGAGGGTATTGATTATGATGAAGTGTTTGCTCCTGTGGTAAGGATTGAAGCTATTAGATTGTTCTTGGCTTATGTTTCGTTTAAGAACTTCAAAGTATACCAAATGGATGTCAAGAGTGCATTTCTGTATGGATCTATTGATGAAGAGGTATATGTATGCCAACCTCCTGGATTTGAAGATCCAGAGCATCCTGACAAGGTTTATAAATTGGATAAAGCTCTTTATGGCTTACATCAAGCACCTAGAGCATGGTATGAAACCTTGTCTGTTTATCTGCTAGAAAATGGCTTCAAGAGGGGTGCAATAGACAAGACATTGTTCACTAAAAGGATTAAAAGTGATATCTTGTTGGTTCAAGTTTATGTTGATGATATCATCTTTGGTTCTACAAAAGATTGTCTATGCAAGGAGTTTGAGTCCCTCATACATCAGAAATTCAAGATGAGCTAAATGGGTGAGCTAGCTTTCTTTTTGAGATTGCAAGTGAAGCAGCAGAAGGATGGTATCTTCATTCATCAAGAGAAATATGTGAATGATATTTTAGAGAGGTTTGGATACAAGGATGTAAAGACTGCTAGCACACCAATGGAAACACACAAACCATTAGTTGCAGATCTTGAGGGGGAGAGTGTTGATGAGCATTTGTACAGATCTATGATTAGTTCCCTCATGTGCTTAACTTCTAGCAGACCAGATATCGTGTTTGCAGTGTGTGTTTGTGCTAGATTCCAGGCTAATCCTAAGATGTCACATTTTCATGCTGTCAAGAGAATTTTTAGATACCTTAAAAGTCAACCAAAATTGAGCCTTTGGTATTCAAAGAGTTCTGCTTTTGAACTAGTTGCTTACACTAATAGTGACTATGGAGGTGCCAATATGGATATGAAGTCTACATCAGGTGGTTGTCAATTTCTGGAAGATAGATTGGTATCTTGGCAATGCAAGAAGCAGACCACAGTCTCCACATCTATAGCAGAAGCAGAATATGTTGCTGCATCAAGCTGCTGTGCACAAATTTTGTGGATTCAGAATCAAATGCTGGATTATGGTTTGCAATTTTTAAATACTCCCATGTTTATTGACGATAATTCTGCTATCAGTATTATTAACAACCCAGTAAAATATTCTAAAAACAAGCACATTGAAATTAGATATCATTTTATTAGAAATTGTAATGAGAAAAACTTAATCCAGATTTTCAAAGTGCATACTGATAATCGATTTGCAGATCTGTTTACAAAAGCATTTGATGTGGGCAGATTTACATTTTTTGTTACAAGTATTGGCATGATAAATTCTGAATAAGTTTTTCTAATCAAAATGGTTTCTCTGTAAAATTCTTAAGTGTTTAGAAATGGGTTGATATATATATATATATATATATATATATATATATATATATATATATATATATATATATATATATATATATATATATACACTAGTTAATGCTGCTAGTATTTTAATACTGCTATATTAATAATGTTAGCTACTCTTAGTACTGCTTATGTTAATACTGCTAGAATATTTTAATACTGCTGGCACTAATTAGTATTGGCCATATCCTTGTATATATTTGTACTGCTAACACTATGAAGGTTATTAGTGCTGCTGGAGTACTTTAATGATGCTAGTGTTGTGGTTGTTATAAAAAAAAAATTGGATCATTTCTCATTTCTTTTTGATAGTAAGTATTATTAGTACTGCTAGTATAGTTGCTATCTCAGTTACTACTGCTAGTATGTATTAACTGCTAGTATGTATTAGTACTGCTTGGTATGGTTAATATTGGCTAAGTCTTTTTAGTACTGCTAGTATTATTTATGATGTACAAAATTAGGGCTTGTTTATGCTGCTACTTTTAAATAGTATAATTAGCCAAACACTTACACTTTTTTATTTCACCTGCAACTTGCTCTCGAAATTCAAAATACGATCAAAACCCTCACAAAAGCAAACATCAATTTCAAGTTAAATCGATCAAATGGCTTCATCGTCTTCCTCTGTCACACTTCCGATAGCTGACAAACATAATCTGTTAGCTTACCTGCTCAAACCAAAGGGAGCAGAGGAGTTCTATGGAATAATCGATTTTCTAAGAGGAAGCAACTTGAAAGAAGCTCTTACTGTCAACCCCACCATATATATTTCTCATCTAAACGACTTCTGGACCTCTGCGGAGAAAACAGAGGTAGATGGGGTGACGATGATCGTGGGAAAAGTTGCAAAAAAGGTTGCTAAAGTTTCTGAAGCATCCATTCGTGCTCATCTACTTCTGCAAGATGCAGATGGTATAGATTGCTTTCCCATTACCCAAATTTTTGATCAACTTGTGTTGCTAGGGTATGATGGGAAGAGAACAAATAAACTTACATTTTACAAATCCATGTTCTCCCCTCACTGGAAATACTTAATTCATACCCTGCAACAATGCATTTCTCAAATGAAAACCTCATGGGATCAGTTTAGCAGTAACATTGCTTCAGCTTTGATCTGCCTGGCTAATAACATGAAGTTTAATTTTTCAAAAATGAAGTTTAATGGAATGTTGTACAACCTGGAGCATACATATTCAAAATTTTTAATGTATCCAAGGTTTTTGCAACATATTTTTGATAAAGAATTATCTAGATTTGCCAAGGGATGGTGGCAAAATTGTTCTCCTCTCACACACTCAAAAGATTTTTGCAAACACGAGGAGAGCAGGTTCCTTAAAAGGAATAGCTTTTTCAGGGAGGGTGACTGAATTAACTGCACATATGACTAGTGCACCCTCCACAGCAAAGGCAACACAACCATCCACCTCTGTACCTGCAGCTGAGGAGGTAGCTACACCCTCTACCTCTCATCCCACAGTTGCAGTTACAAAAACAAAGAAAACAAGGGACCCACAGCCACCCAAAAGAAAAACCATAAAGGCAAAGAAACAGGCATCTGAGGATCCTCTTCCTCAGATGTCTCAGCCATAACAAAATGAAAATGAGGTGGTCAATCAGGAACAGAGAGACCATGTGGTTAGGGCTACTACTACTGCATCTACCCCACTGGGAGTGCAGGACAGTAGTAACTTCATTAGAACCTAACCCACGGCAACTTTAGATACTGATGTACCTTTGACTACTTCTACAGCTGAAGTACCATTGGTCACAGATGTATCTGAAGGTCCCAGGTGCCAAGAAATCATGGGGGCTACTTCTGCCTAGACTAGGTCTGAGAGAGTGGCTAAATCTTCAAATGATCCATTGATAGAGGTTAACACTTCTGGAGATGGTGATGATAGCTCTTCACTTAATGTATTGATGGAAACTTGTACCAAACGGTGTGATGAGATGAAGAGGCAGGGTATGGAGATAGAAAAGCAGGGGCTAGAAATTAAGAGGTTAAATAGGTTGGTATGGAAATTGATGAAGGAGAGAAGGATCAGGAAAACTGATGTGTAACGTAAAAAGTCATGTTTTTACATACATTATTCCTCACTTTTTGGGCTAATCTTTAGTGAAAATATTCCAAAACAATGATTATTTAGTAAAATTTACTAAAGTGGTTCAACAATAGGCGTTGCGACAAAAATTACTGAAAACGTCCGAATAACGCACAAAACACGGCATATTAAACCAAACCGATTCTTCCACTCTAATTTACCTATCAAGACACACCTTCTAACTTCTACTATCTATTTTATAGGTAAAAACGAGATTAGAGAATCAAGAATCGGGTAAAACGGCTAAAAGACGAAGATGACACAACACTTGCAGATCGTTTAAATACATTCCGGAAATGCCTAAGCTACACACACCCAATTTCCAAGAAATTGATGCTATTAGAAGCATAACGGGATTACGAGATTGTAGGCGAAAGAATCAGGTCAAACAGACAAGAAATGAAGAAGTTATGGCTGTTTTAAGCAACGAAGAAAACCCGAAAAACCCACATACGGCCTTAGAAGACCATATATTGACTGTGCAAGACCGTATACGGCCCCCCTGCCCCCATCTGCTGCTCCTTCGTGCTTCGCGTCCTTGTACGTTATGCTTCGGGGCTTATACGGCTGATTTGGGATCTTGCCTATAAATAGTGGAACCTCCTTCAACCTTCATACATCTCAATTTTTCTCATTTCATTTCTTCCTTTCACTTTCTCTCTCACACACTTCTCTCTGTCTCTAGTTTCTCTCTCTAAGAGACTTTCTCTCTCTAGAGTTGAGCTAGTCAGAGAGATAGTTAGGTAGCGGTAGTTTTAGCTTTTGTACAAAGTAACTCCAAGACTTTGTATTCGTGAAGATTTTTCTGTAATAACTTCGTTATCAGGTTCTATTTATATATCCCTTGCTTTCCATTTTAAACATGTTGTGCTTATGTTATGCTTGTTTAGGATTGCATTCTAGATATATAATGTTAGGCTAGACCAATCTGTGTTTGCTATGATTGAAGTTATGCTAGAGTAGTTAATATCTTTATGCAATGCTGTTACTCTGCCTGTATGAATTTAAACTGTATGTGAACTTATAAACTGAGCCTCCGATGTTTATCTATCCAACTTACGATGTGGTTAGAAACTTCCTGCTAAAACCTGGCCAATTACTCATGGTTCGTTCTATACCTATTCTATGCCTGATGATCAATGAACTCGACATGGTTGTGTTCTCTTGATTGTAATCAATCCACCAGAGACACGGAGTGTAGGACTAGAGATAGATTAGGTATATGTTTATCTGTTATATATCTCCGAGAGAACTTTCGGGATATCTATGATCTGATTATTAATCATCTAAAATAATTAGGGTTAAGGTATTCTATTGTGTATTGCCCTATTACATGTTCTTGTTTGATTGTTGCCTTAAAATGATGCATGCTAGACAATCCTCCTGATTTAGATCAATGATTGTATGATTAGGGTTTTCATATATAGGATAACTTTATACAGCAGATAAACATGCATGGAAGAGTTATGATGATTTATATGTTTAATGCTGAACAATTCAACTAACCGTTAGCCCGACTATCCCAACTTGTTCCGCGGGATTATTCCTATTCATGTTATTGTTCAATCAACAATTCATGCCACGATATAGACATCTCTGATGACTAAGACTGGGCACTAGGATTCGAGGATAGTTGTCGATTGAATTGGTCTGTACATTTGGGAGAACTTCTGGTGTACCTGACACTCTATAACTGCTATCCATGTGACATATTATTTATCTGATTACCGAAAACTCTACGTTAGATATATAAAAGGCTCGTAGTTATAGCTCATTAGGTTATAGAAAATCCAGTAGAGTAATATGGAACCCTGATTAATACAAGGGAAAAATAGTAAAATGCCCAAGTACTCGGTATAGTGCTGGAAACACCAATTGGTGGAGAACAAACGTATGGAAGCCGCGGAAAGGTCATAGGTACAGTACTTTGTATTATTTAAGTTTCCGAGAACTCAATCCCACTGGATTAAGCATCATACGTAGTAGACCTATCACCTTTAACTACTCATCAATAACATATACTGATATCATAGTAAACACTCGCATTATTCACTATCGTCCGAGTCTTCGTACAAAACCTCCTTTTCTTTTATTTGCTTTTAATTTTAATAGTTAGTTATAAAAATAAAACCTTCCAAAAAGTTTTAAACGCTAGCTAAATTACAAAGTATAATTAAACTTCCTAGACTCCCATGCCCGTTGTAGTTTGAAGAACGACACCTGAGTCATACGTACCGCTTGCTGCCCTTTTAGGTCTGTTAAATAGTATACAGCTTAGGATTCCTCTGCTTTATAAAATTAAAACACCCATTGCCGTGTGCCTTAGTTGGCCGGATCAACGACCGGGATAAAACCCGACTAACCGCTGGGGCCGCGACAAAAACCAAGGCTAAAAGTAAGTTCTCAAGACTGAAAAGGTTGGTTAAGCAAGGCACAACTCAAGTAGTCTCTTCTTCAATCTCTAGCTCAGATGATGATGATCAAGGCAAAAATGATCAATGGATGTTTACTAGAGCTCATCCTGCAGCTGCTGTATCAAGAGAAGAAGCAGATAAATTGCTTGCAGCAGAAGAGCAGAGAAAAGAGAATGAGAAAGAGCTTGAATATGCTCCTTTATTTTCAAACATTGAGCAGATTTATGGTGATGATGTGATGATTGATGATAAATTCGGTGAAAACAAATCTGAGGAGGAGTTAATTAAGAGAACTGTGTTACAGAGTGGTGATTTGGGTGAAAATGAGCCTGCAGCTACAATTTTTGATGATACAAATGCAGAGTAGTTGGGCAATGTGATTGGGAATATTATTAAGGACAGTTTGGATGTTGATGCCACTGCTGTTGCTATTGATGCTGCTAAAGCAAACTTAAAAGTTAATACTGCTAGTGATCCAGTTAGTACTGCCAGTACAATTCATATTGTTTCTACTGCTAGTGATCTAGTTAGTACTGCTAGTGCAGTTGAGGAGGTTTCTACTGCTAAGGTAGATGAGACTGCTACCATTGCTAATGATGAGCTTATAGCTGTGAAGGCATTAGTTGATGTGGCCAAAGCACCAATCCTTACCAAAATTGTTACAGTTTTCTACTGCTGGTGATCTAGTTTGAGTGTTAGTTTTAGAGAGCCTGGTTCAAAAAGGGTGATGCCAAAGGCTGTGAAAGAAGCATTAAGGGAAAAAGAAAAGGCAAAGGCCAAGGATAAGAGCAAGGCTATCATGTATGAGCCTGAGAAACCATTGAAGAAGAAGGATCTTGAAGCTCTAGGTGAAGCAGAGGCAATAAGATTGGATGCTGAGATCAATGCAGATGTATATGCTGAGCAGGATGGTTTGATTGTAGTGGATAGAGAGCCTGGGGTTGTGTTAAGAATGATCAGAGAAGAACAAGTCCACTTTGATAATATTCTGGCAAGGAAAGCTACTGAAGATCAACGGGCTGAGTCAACTCCTGAGCAGAGACAAATTTGGTTAGAAAATATGTTGGCTAAAAGGAGAACAGAGGAGTCACACAAAAGATATCAGGCAAGAAAAAACAAACCCATGACCAAAGCTCAACAGAAAAAACACTATGTCAGATGCCTAAGAGGGTCAACTAGTCTTACATTGACTGCTTTAAGAAGAATGAGTTTTGAGTCTTTAAAATCAAGGTATGAGGCTGAACAGAAATTTGTGGCTGATGGTGGAGTGATTGAAAGGCCTGCACAAAAGGAAGTGATAAGGACTGAGGCTGAAATCAAGGGCATTCATGATAAGAAATTTGGCACTGAATTGAAATCCTTCTCAAGAAAAAGAAAGTCCTCTAAAAATGCCTTTGATGATATGATAAAAAGATTGAAGGAATCTGAAAAGGAGGTTGAGAAAAGGGATGAGGCAGAGAAAGAAAAAGATGTGCATACTGATGTGCCATCTACTGCTGAGATGGAAAAGGAGAAAGATGATGAGGTGAATATGAATGAGATGGTGATCTTGGATACAGTAGAGTGTGAACCTTTGAATGTTGATTATCCTATCATTAACTGGTATCAAGATCTAGATGAATCAAACAAGAGATGCTACAAAGTTGTGAGAGCAGGTGAAGGTTCTGAGCCTGAATCTTATAGAAATCTTGCTGGTATGCTCAGAGTGTTCAGAAGAAAGGATGTAGATGAGTTGTTTGAGGTTGGATTGAGAAAGTATGGAGGTAAAAGGGGATATGATGATGCTTATCAGTTATTTGAATATCTCAAGCAGATGTATATGCCAGAAGCAGAAATGAGAATATTTATGAAGCCCTACTCTCCTATCACTTATTGGTACTACTATGAAAGCAGTGGAGTACACGTGTATCATTAACTGGATGGAGGTGTGGAATACTTCTTGGTTGGTACAGTTTATCCTTGGAGCATTCTTACAATGATGAATATGTTAGAAACAAGGGTAAAATGCTCAAGTTTCGAGCTTGGATCTCAACTGAGAAAAGACATGAATGAATATATCAGGTTGGTCAAAGAATCACAAAAGAAAACATGATTCCTGTCTTGGTTAATAAAGATTGATTGGAGCTTCAAAGATGGAAACTTATATTTTTCTGAGGAAGATTAAGTTTAGGGGGAGATTGTTGGGTCAGATTGAAGATTGATGCTTATTGAAAATTATTCTAAGTGTTTCGTACTGCTGGAGCTACATTTTTCTACTGCTGGTTATAGTTACTACTGCTTCTGCAAGTTTCTACTGCTACACGAGTTTCTACTGCCAGTGCATTTCACAGTTAGTACTGCCAACCCAAAGCTATAGAGTTAATACTACTGCAAGGATTACCACTGCTCGAGTGTTTCTACTGCTAGGTGTAATTCCACAGTTAGTACTGATGGGTATGTTTTACATGGTTAATGTTGCTAGTGTCGATTACAATGTCAATGCTGCTTAGTGGGTCTGTCAGATTACCAAATCCGTACTTAGTCAACTCTGTAAAGCAAAAGATGTTGTACTGTAGCATACCATGTTTAGACATTTTAGTTGCCATGCATTAATTACAGTCACGTGTAATTGGGACTCTATTATTTTATAAAATAGAGTTCCATACTTTTGAGGCATGGCATGTGTTGGTTGTTTGTGTATAAGTTAGACTGATAGATAGAGTGTAATACACATCAGTTGTACATTGTATTAGCTTCAAGATTTCTTTGTAAATCCTGATACAAGTCAAGTGTATCCGTATTATTTCATCAATAATATTGAAGCTTTGGTTATCAAATATTACTTGTTGTTCTTATTATTGTTTATCGTTACAAGTAGTTTATCTTCCTTGTTAACGTGTGTTTCCACCACTTCTTGTTAATCATTCAAAGCTAGTGTATTTAGTTGTAATCTTGGTTAAGATCCAAGTCGATCCTGACATAAAGAATTATGGTAATGATAATACGACGAAAAGCACACACGAGACTGTACCCAAAGCATTGCACAAGGGATGTCAAACTCTTCTGCTACGTCACAAACCCACGCCACGTAAGGGTTGTTGATAAGGCATGAAACTGGACGGCCTTCTTGTGCATGGTGGTTGAGGATGGACGTGAGTGCTTTCTTGCCACAAGCCTCAAGTTTAGGCAAATATGCATCAAGGTCAAAGCATTCATCGTCGTTATCTTCAGAGCATCCATCATCAAAGAACTCAAACCTTATCATTCCACAACCTTTTCCTACTGGAGTAGGGTCCCCAGAGACAGAGGTACCGGCTTTCTTCATTTTGTTTTCAATGGATTTGCAGGTAGAGAAGGTGACGAGAACATTAGCTTTTGAAGCTAGGAGCTTTCCAAGCCTAAGGAGTGGATTTACATGGCCTTGTGCTGGAAATATAACTATAAAAACGTGCAAAAGATCTTGTTTGTAAGCCATTAAAAATGTAAATGCAGTTGTGAATATGATAATAGATGGGCCGATTATGAGAATAATATTTCTTGATGGTTTGTATCGATTTTAGTAATTGTTAAATATGTTAATTCTTGGGGTATATATAGTGCCAGATGGGCAAATAATTTGGAAAGGGTGGTGATAATTCCATCATTGTTTTTGATAAATCCACTAAAATTGTGCATCATTGATGTGTACAGTACAAGGTTTAATACACAAATTTGGTGCATGTATCAAAAATAATGGTGGATATATCACCACCCATTTGAAAAATATGGACATTTCAAATTATTACAAATGGACTTTTTACTAGAATAAACAAGATCAAGAGTGTTTTTGTTTGAGTTAAATCCAGATATTATTATTTATTATCTAAAGAAGTTTATAGTATAATTTTGTCGAATGGTATAAAAGTTACGTCAATGATTTGTTAAAAAGTGATTTTCCTTAAAGATTAATCGAAAAGAAAAGTAATATGTGTGGTAAGTATGATAATTAGACCATTCGGTATGGGCAGCATGGGGGCGTTTTGGAGCTCCAGAACGCCGAGAACGCCCGGTGTGCGACGTTCTCATCGGGGCGTTGTCGGGTGTTGTGTAGCCGAGAACGAAGGGAGAACGGGCGTACAAGTGGGGCCCACACCAGTTTTTTGTTTTTTTTTCTTTTCTTTGCTTTGTGATTGGTTTAAAATAAATAAAAATATTATTTAATTGGGTTGTTTTTAGTTAAATTGTTTTTGTTTTGTCAAATAAATGAAAATGATGTGGAAAGTGGTGGGGCCAAGGGGGGGAAAAGGGGCGTTCTGGTGTTATGATAGTGTGTAATGAAATGATGTTGTGGTGTTATGTTAACGTGGCAGGGGGAAAAGGGGTGTTCTGGTGTTACGACTGCAAATGGTCTTAGAGATAGTCAACGACAAACTAGACCTTAACACATAGTATTTTGCCTTTGCAAGATCGGGATCGTTGATCCTACCAAAATATCATTTTTTATACAAAGATATCTAAATTCTTATAGAAAACTACTATTAGAGAAATTATTCTATCATTCAAACTTTTATATTACAAAAATGATGCAATTTGTCAACATATATTTCTAGGACGATAAACGTACTAAAACAAAAGATAGTAGCATAGTACAATTGCACCAAAGTTTGAGAGTTTATTACAAATGAAAATTACTAATCGTCATTTTAGAGGTTTTAGACTTTTTCTTAGGTTAATTTGATAATAAACGGGGAAATTGAATTTGGAAACAAATGTACGGTAAGTTTTGAGATAGGATTTGGACTAGTTATGGGCCTTACAAGCCCAATTATAAACAACAATAAAAATAAAAAATTAGCCCATTTGTAGGATATGATCGTTCAACGATCCTACGATCTTACGATCGATCCTACGATCTTACGATCGATCCTACGATCCTACTCCGATCCTACCTCGTGACCGATCCTACTCCGATTCTGCATGTTTTCCCTTGGTAGGATCGTACGATCCTACAATCAGAATTGCGATCTTGACAACCTTGATTTTAAGTTTTGAAAAAGAACCATAAAGTTACAATCAGACCCGATATTATGTCTTTTGGGCTGCTGTGCCGCACAGTTCAGGGGCCCTTAATTTAAGGCTGTATATTCATTCATCATTCATGTAACTTATGGTAAATAATTTCAATTCATTATAAAATACTCTACTTTCTACAGTATGATTAAATTTTCTACAGTATGGAAGATACATTAAATTTTACAACTAATTATCTTTATTAGAGAATAAGTTAGTGTTATGTTAGTATGGCTCAGTCCATCTGTGTAAACGGGCTAGGGCCAATTGGGATTTAGTTGCATCCATTGTAATTGTAATTGTAATGTATAAATAATTGTCATTACAAGAGTATCACAGGGTTTCATTATATTTATCAACTAGTCCTAAAATCCATGTCTCTACACACGGCACAATTATTTTGTAATTTGTTTTCATAAATATTATTAGAATCAATCCTTATATGATACGGAGTTTATAACATTTTTATGAGTTAAAAGTTATACAATATAGTTTAGAATTGAAATTTTTAGGTAGTCTGTATAGAAACTGGAGGTGTAGATAGTAACGTTTCTATGAGTTAAGAGATATACAATATAGTTTAGAATTGAAATTTTTAGGTAGTCTGATTTAGAAACTGGAGGTGTAGATAGTAAATATTCAACAATAAACATTTTAAATAAATCAAAATACATTGAATTGTAATGGTATCTAATAATAATTAATCAAATTAATAGTTTGACGAAATAATAGAAGGTTGCAAACTTGCAATTATAAATGGTGAATTTGAAATATAGAGAATAATAATCCGTTGCAAGACCTTTTTGTACACCAAATTTGATTATTTATCTAGTGGTCATCCCTATCACAAAGTAGAACCTTAAGCCCTTTTTTGGTTTTAACATGTGAAACAGCAACATAGATTTGTCCATGAGAGAAGATCTGTCGTCGTAAATACAATCCCACTGCTTGCATAAGTGTCTCTGGCTTTTGTTTATCGTCATTGCAAATGATATATCCAAAATTAGAATCCATCTCTCGACAATCGAAAGAGATAATGGAAGAACAAAAGAGAATAAAACCATATGGACTTTTAGTTCTCCGGCTAAATAACTATAATTATAATAGGTATAAAAGAGTAGGAATTAGATCTTATGTATGATACATATTTTAATTATATCTTAAGGTTTTATTTATTTTAGTGATTATCTTTTAAATAGTTAAAGGGTTGAAGTAAGGTTTATCATTGGGCTAATTTTGGAGATGATGATAAAAGGAGTAGAGAAATTTTTATTGTTTAATTAAATTAAAGGGAATTGATAATGACAGCCCTATCAAAGAAAAATTGTGTATTTATTGAAGCTAAAGTTTCCTTATTTAATAAAAATTATAATTAATTCATAGAAGGTTTGTATTTAATTCACTAAAAAATTCATTTTATTTGTGATGAATTAATTATGATTTTTGATAATAAAGGAAACTTTAAGTTTAATAATTATCTTCAAGGGGTTCTTATTATGAGCCCTTAAATATCATTTCCCTAAATGAAATTAAAATCGGGAGAGTCCTAACAAATGTTGTTGCTGCCGAAATTCAATAAGTAGTCCTTATGTAATTTATTGTATTGCAAGTTTGATTGTTTGTATATAATACTTGATGCAAAATATATGAATGAATCAGGTTTTAGATGTATTTTCATTGGGTATAATTTTCACACACAAACAAAAATATTTAAGGTCAAAGTTGAAAAAAAAAACTTCAAAAGTCAAAACAGGATGATAAAAATGGGACGGAGGGAGTAGAATCTTTAATTGTATCTTCAATAAATTGAAACTAAGCAACCCATTTAATCCGATTCCACTCGTACGACAATCATGGTAAAACATACATGCTATCTTTTCATTATGTTCTAAAAATTTCCTTATAGTTAAGGTTTGGTTTTGAAGATGTGATGTGTGTTTAAAAGTATATTGACTTGTTGGACGAAAATGATTTGTAAGCTTGATAGCGTGGCTTTTAATTTGATAATCGGGTTGGTTTTTGTTGATACATGATTGTGTGTCTGTCAGTTGGTCTATTGAGTTGTAAGTGTCGTTAGTTAGTTTTATTAGAAAAGTCATTTTCTGTATTAGCGACACTTAAGTTTAGCATTAGGCGACACTTGCCTTAGTGACGCATAGCGACACTTAGGTAAGTGACGCATGAGGGCGGCGACATGCGACACTTCCCAAGTGACGCATGTCTGCCGATTTTGTTAGTATAAATTGAAACCTACGGGTTTTCGGCTAGGGTTGACGAAACCCTAGCACCATTTGTCGACTAAGCACTTCTGTAAACAGTTCCAATACGATTTACAAGCTAATATACTCGTTTACTTTGATTAATCATTGTTTTCGGTTTGAGTTTATTACTTGTTTGTGTAATTGATTGATTCCGCCAATCTATTACTATCGATCAACACTCAGATCCACATCCAGGGGGCACTCTCAACTGGTATCAGAGCCTCGGAGTTGATTTGATCGACGTGTGTACGTGTATTGAAGTGTTTTCGGTTCGATTTTGTGAAGATCAAAGTCATTCTAGCAAGATTAGGATCGATTTGGTGCTATTACTGTGTTTTGAATAAAGATTTACAGGTTTCGTACGATTGGGACTCAAGAATTTTCGTTAGGTTTACGAAAATTCGATTTTTAGGGTTTTTAGGTGTTCACAGCCGTTTCTGCGTCACTCAGAGCGTCACTTCGACACTTTGTGCGGCACTTCGAGCGACACTTCTGTAAGGAACAATTAGGGTTTTTACGACACTCAAGTGCGTCACTTGGTAACGTCACTTGAATATTATACGTCACTTACGTTAGTGACACCTACTGTTCATTCCGACACTCTTTTGCGTCATTTGATACGACACTTGTGTGTCATCCGTCACTTACTGCTAGTGACGCGTTATTACTGTGAGTCACTGAAAGCGTCACTTACCTTAGTGACGCCTGTTATTGCTAAGCGACACTCAAGTCCGTCACTTGAGTACGTCACTTACGCGTTTATAAGACACTAATCTCTAGTGTCGTTCTGTTTGTTTACCCGTCACTCGATAGCGTCACTTATCAAGTGCCGCTAGTCTTTGCGACACTAAGGTGCGTCACTTACCAAGTGACGCCTTTGTTACTAATCAGCTTCCAAGTTTTTTTTTAAGGTTGATTTTACAGGTACGCTTCAATGTCTGATAAGGAAGATATTAGAGGAATCAGAGAGATGCTCAGACAGAGCAATGATATTGGCTCCAGTAATAAACCTCCGTTCTTTGGACCAGATTTAGATTATGTGTATTGGAGAGATAGATATGAACAGTATATAGATTTCCACTGTCCTGAACTGTGGGGACCTTTAAAAGAACGATATGTTGCTCCAGTGGCTGAAGGGAATTATCGTGGTGTTCCTCCAGCTAAAACATATAATGCTATGTCACCTCAAGAGAAAAAGGAGTATGAAACAGAAAGAAAGGCTCATTCTTCTATCTGTATGTGTTTGCCAAAGGATGTTATGAGACTCTTTAAATCTCATGACACAACTTATGATCTGTGGAAGGCAATTGAGACAAGATGCGGAGGAAATGAAAAGTACAAGGAGGCTAAGTTAGAATTAATCAAAAAGCAGTATGATTTATTTGACATGATTCCAAATGAGCTGACTTCCAGTCTATTCACTCGATACTCACATCTGGTTAGTGAGTTAAATGAAGGAGGATACAATCTCCCTGCACTTGAGGTAAACAAGAAGTTGCTGGACGTGTTGCCAAGTGCTTGGGATGTGAAAGTCCAATTTTTAAAAGAAAATCCAGAATTACAAAGGATGACTTTGGATCAATTAATAGGTATTCTACAAGCTCATGCGATGGAATTGAAGAAGAAAGAATGTAAGTCAGGTGGATCTGTACAGAATGCCACAACTGGTGGAGTTGGACTAGTCAATTCTGGCAAGAGTTACGGTGGAGTAGCATTTATAACGGATACCAATTCATTTTCTGCTTCTTCTGGAGTTCATCATACAGCTTATCTTTCTGGTACATCTCAAGGAAATCAACAACAGGCTTCAGTTTCACCAGCAATACAAGAGCAAGCTGCAATTTATACAGCTTTTCTGAGCTCTTACAAAGATTTGGTTACTCAACCAAATACAACTTTGGAACTGATCAAGGAGGATTACGGACAATTGGATGAAGATGATCTAGAACAGATGGACTTGAATTGGAACATTGCTATGATTACAAGAAGGGTTCAAAAATTCTTGCAACGAACTGGACGCAAGAGTTTAGAAGGCAATGGGAAGTCAGGATTTGGTTTTGATAAAAGCAAGGTCCGTTGTTATAACTGCCAGAATTTGGGTCATTTCGCTAGGGAATGCGAGAAACCCAAGATGCCACCGTCGGGCCTTACTAAACCTGATCCTCCAAAAACGAAAGAAGAGGGCAAGACGTTAGTTGTGGACAATGCTTTGGTGGTTTTTGAGCCAACTACTCATGACTGGAATGCGGAGGCTACAAAGTTTCAACAGTGTCTCATGGCTCATATTACACCTGAGTCGGAACGTGTGAAGGATAGTTTATGGTATATGGATAGTGGCTGCTCGCGACACATGACTGGCGATGTGTCTCTTCTGACGGATATTAAACCATACTCGGGAGGATACGTTGCTTTCGCGGGAGATTCAGGAGGAACGATTTCGGGAAAGGGAACGCTAACAAATGGAAAAGTTAGCTTTGAAAATGTGAATTATGTGGCTGAGCTGACTCACAACTTGCTGAGCGTTTCACAAGTTTGTGACAAGGACTACACCACGTTATTCACAAAGACGGAATGTGTAATATTGAAGCCGGGGTATGTCATTCCTGAGGATTGGGTATTGATGCGTGCACCTAGAAAGAATGACACCTATGTGATGAATATGCGAACTGTGGAGACTACAAGTGACTATACTTGTCTTCTTTCAAAGGCTTCAGAAAAGGAATCACTCCTTTGGCACAGACGGATGGGACATATTCATTTCCGTAAAATGAATTTTCTGATTAATAATGATTTAGTGAGGGGAGTTCCAAAACAGTCATTTGCTTTACAAGATGACTGCGTTTCTTGTCACAAAGGAAAACTCCACAAGAAGTCCCACAAGTCTAAGGTTGTGAATTCTATTGCAGCTCCGTTGGAACTACTGCATATGGATCTGTTCGGTCCAGTTTCCACAAAGAGCATTGGTGGTCGGTCTTACTGCTTGGTAGTTACTGATGACTACTCAAGGTTTTCGTGGGTATATTTCTTGACTACAAAGGGGGAGACTCCTGATATTCTGGTGTATTTGTTGGATAAGTTGGCAAATCTATGCAACTTAAAGGTGAAAAGGATTCGAAGCGACAATGGAACTGAATTCAAGAACTCAACTCTCGAATTGTTTTGTGCTACAAGAGGAATTGAGCATCAATTTAGTGCTCCAAGGACTCCACAACAGAATGGAGTTGCAGAAAGAAAGAACAGGACAATTATAGAGACAGCTCGGACTATGTTAGCTGACTCCAAATTACCAATCATCTTCTGGGCTGAGGCAGTTAATACTGCCTGTTATGTTCTCAACAGAGTGCTCACGGTTAAGAAAAAGAACAAGACGTGTTATGAACTTTTCAATAATCGTAAGCCAAACCTTCAGTTCTTAGAACCATTTGGGTGTCCATGCATGATCATGATTACAAAAGATAAGGTCTCTAAGTTTGGTGACAAAGCTGTTGAAGGGATTTTTCTTGGATATTCAGTCAATTCTCCGAACAAAAGAGTCTTTAACAAATCAACGAATCAGATTGAGGAACAGTTTGAAGTAAAATGTTTAAGGTATACGGAACCTCCTCAAGGAACAGGTCCGGATTGGTTCTTCAACTATGGAAATCTCTTTGACTCTTTCAAAATTCCTGATGATGATGAAAAGGAAGAGTTAGTTTCCATGCTACATGGACTTGATTTTTCTCAAGATACACCAGTTAGTAAACCATCCGACCCATCTCCTAATGCACCACCCGAAACACCACCAACTGATACTACACCAATTGATACTACACCCACACCATCATCAACAACACCTATTCCGACATCTACTTCTCGAGTTACACCATCGAAAGATGCTCCTTCTACCTCTAAAACAGTGTATAACTACACCAAGGAGCTTCCGTATGATCCAAACATGCCATCATTAGAGGAAGGAGGAGAGGATGAGGTAAGTGATGAGGGAGAGGAAGCAGAAAATATGAATTATTCTCATTTATTTTCTCAAGGAGATGAAGATGATGATGCTTCTCCGAATATTTCTGCAAATGAGGGAGATCTGAGTAATCTGGAACAGAATCTTGTGCCAGATCAAATTCCAGTGACTCGGATACATAAGGATCACCCCATTGATAATATCATTGGTGATCCTCATGCAAAGGTTCAAACAAGACATCAAGCGAAACAGACTGATACTGAACAACTTTCGGGTCTGATGGCTAATGTTAATTCATGTTATCTTTCGCAAAATGAACCTAAGAAAGTTGAAGAGGCCTTAAAAGATCCATCCTGGATCGAGGCCATGCAAGAGGAACTACAACAGTTTGAAAAGTTGCAAGTCTGGGACGTAGTTCCATTACCCAAGGGTGCCCACTTGACTGGCACTCGTTGGGTTTTTCGTAATAAGATGGATGATAGGGGCGTTGTAATTCGCAATAAAGCACGTCTAGTAGTTCAAGGCTTCAGTCAAATTGAGGGGTTGGACTATGATGATGTATTTGCCCCGGTTGCTCGATTGGAATCCATACGCATCTTTCTGGCATACGCGTCCTTCAAGGGATTTCGCGTCAATCAACTTGATGTGAAAAGTGCGTTTCTGTATGGAAAGGTCGACAACGATGTGTATGTTAAGCAGCCTCCTGGTTTTGAAGACCCTGTGCATCCTGAATACGTCTGTAAATTGAACAAGGCGTTGTATGGTCTTCACCAAGCACCAAGACTTTGGTACGAGAGGCTAACTACACATCTGATTAAGCATGGTTTTGTGAGAGGGAACATCGATAGCACGCTATTTATTCTTCGTGAACAGTCAGAGGATAGGGAAGATTTGCTACTTGTGCAGGTTTACGTGGACGATATTATCTTCGGGTCTACAAATGAGGCAATGTGTAAGAACTTTGAGAAAATCATGAAGTCTGAGTTTGAGATGAGCGCAATGGGAGAACTCACTTTCTTTTTAGGAGTACAAGTTGAGCAGCTTGCAAAAGGTATTTATATACATCAGTCAAAATATGTCAATGACATGTTGACTAGGTATGACCTGCTCACTTGTAAAACCTATGGGACTCCCATCGAGCTTAATCACAATCTCAAGCTTGCTGAGGAAGATGAAGATTGCAAGGAGAGGGACTATCGTTCAATGATAGGTTCTCTTATGTATTTGACTGCCTCAAGACCGGATATTGTTTTTGCCGTGTCGATTTGCTCACGTTATCAGGCTAAACCAAAGGTGTCACATATGAAGGCAGTAAAGCGAATTTTTGGTTATCTCAGAGCTAGACCTACCCTTGGTCTTTGGTATTCAAATGAGAAGACTTTCGCTCTCACAGCCTATTCAGATTCGGATCATGGAGGTTGCAGTATCGATAAGAAGTCTACAACGGGTGGATGTCAGTTTCTGGGATCGCGTTTGGTCTCGTGGCAGTGCAAGAAGCAAACTACAGTCTCTCTTTCTACAGCAGAGGCTGAGTATGTTGCTGCCGCTAGTTGCTGTGCTCAAGTTCTCTGGATTCAGCACCAATTACGAGATTACGGGTTACTTCTTACTATGACTCCCATTCACATAGATAACACTGCTGCTATTTCTATCACACGCAATCCCGTACAGCACTCTAAGACAAAACATATTGAACTTAGGTTCCACTTCATACGGGATTGCTATGAAAAACACTTGATAGACCTGGTCCACATAGACACCCTTAAACAAAATGCTGACCTATTCACCAAAGCCTTTTCACGTGCTCGATTTGATGAACTGGTCAACATGATCGGTTTAAGATTCTTTGGGTCTAAAAAGTAATGTGTGACTTGGATAGTTAACGTTATCTGCTTTTATGTGTGATTATTAAAAAAAAAAAAAAAAAAAAAAAATTGCAACAGCCACTCTTTATACTCTTTAGTATCAAAGAAAACGCAAGGTTGCTACATTTTTAAAATAGACGTTGAAGTTGTGTCTGTAAACAACTTGGGATATGATAGTACATCGGGTGACATGCACAAAATGGAATTTTAAGGTTTATCTTGGATGTGTCAGTAGGTTTATCTGACACACTTAAAACAGTTTTTATCTAAATTATCTTCATCATACGATGTATTGGTAGGCATGGTACACACCGGTCTCTGAGGTATTAAGAAGTAATTTACATACATGTCTATGATCATGTGATAAACACCTTGTGATGTACGACTTTAAGTCTTAATTCCTTAGCATAGCTTGACATACTTCTATTTTTGGATCGTATATCTGAGATCTTTTGGGGGAGTATGCTGATTGTTTCCTCTGTTGTACGAAAGTGCAGACCTGGTCTCAATTCAGCTTACTCTCAAAACTAAGCAAACGTAAGTCAATGCACTTGCAAAGTCTTAAATTTAAGATACTACACAAGGTCGCCACAAATTTGGTTTGACTGCGTTTAGTTTTGCTTATACCTGAATCAAGTTATGTTGCTCTGTTGTACGCAAGTACAGACCTGTCACCGCTGGCTTGATTCTTAAAATTGATCCTCTTATATTCCTTCTAATTTTGGAAACTATGTTCATGTCTAAGTTATAGGGGTATATCTATGGTGGGGACCATGGTACAATATTCATCCTAACAATAAAAGGTTACCTCACAGACACGGATGTAACATGTTTAGGTGGACAAACAATACCAATAATTGTCTTGAAATAATTTTTATACAAGGTGTTTTAAATGTGCCAATTAAATTTAAAGTGGACAAATATACTGATGATCGAAATAACACTTACCATTCCTAATAATTGCATGTTATTCCGATATGATCCCTAACTAGACTTAATCAACTCCGTCACCAAAAAGAATGTATTTAGTTTGTTTTTTTTTTATTTGTAATTTTGTGTCTTTAAATTTTATTTATTTGTTAACCAAGTCACATTTACTGTCAAATTGAGCACTCCGCAAAAGATCGATAAAAATTTTAAAATTTTTCAAAAACTGTCGATATGCGTCACTTCCTAAGTGACGCTCATAGTGACGCATAAGAGTGACGCTTTAAGAGTCGTTCTAAGTGACGCTGATTAGAGTTTTGGTATAAATAGTCCGTATCCGGCACTTATTTCTACCACCAACACTATTCACTACGCGTCACTTCCACTACCCTTGCGTCACTTCTCTCGTCGCTGCGTCACTTCGACTGTTCGTGCTTTTCGATCGATCTACGGCTTTTTGTGTATTTTGCGTGCAATCGGCCTCCATTACCTTGTTCATCTCACTTATACGCATCATTAGGTACCATTTTTATCTATTATAATTGCGTATTCATGATTTAATCGTCGATTGAAGCTTCGGGTTTTTAGGGTTTATGAAATCATGATTATTGGGGATCGTTTTGTTATTGTTTTGTGTTAATAAACGGTGTGTTTTACTCGTCTTCACTTGCCGCACCGTTTGGTTAACTCGTTTTCAGAAAACCCCAAATTTGGTTTGTCGTGATTTCTGGGCTTGAACAGTGACACGATGTTCTTCATCGTTGCGTCACTTCAAGCGTCACTTCCTTAAGTGACGCTTATTGGTAATTTCACAGGATAAGTGTCACTTCCACAAGTGACGCCTTTAAACGTCACTTTGCTGAGTGACGCCTTTATGCGTCACTCCCACGTCATACTTACCGAGTGACGCTTTGATCCGTCACTTTCTTAACTGACGCTGTCAGTGCCGCTTTAACTGACCGTCACTTTATAAATGACGCATACCCGTCACTTGCTAAGTACAGCTTGAATGATACATGTTACGGCAACGTCACTTACACCAGTGACGCTTTGAATGCGTCACTTACCTTAAGTGACGCATCCTTCTGATTTCTGATTTTCATACGGCACTCCTTAAGTGTCGGCTGTCTTACGTGCGTCACTTCTTCAGTGACGCTATAAAATCAGATTTTTCGATTATGTTTTTGAGCTTATTCTGTAACGATTTTTCGTGTTCTTGTCTGGTTTATAGTTACAGATGGAGCATCTTCATGATTATTATCGTCGCACAAACACCAGGCACAACATTGTTGCATTTTTGGAATCTACGCATAAGAACTCATTGCCTTTTCGGCCGATGATCGAGTTTCTTAGACGTTCGAGGATTCATTACGCTATTACAGCTTCAGTACCAGTGTATATGAATCAAATCGAGGAGTTTTATGACCACGCATTTATCAGAACAGAGGACGACACTCCGCGGATTGTGACCACGATGTTTGGTCGTGAAAATCAGATTACACAGGATTCAGTTCGCCGTGTTTTGCAGTTTGATGATGCAAATGATATGCCGACCGTTTTTGAGACCACTTTTATCTACGGGGGTCTTCAGAGATTGGGTTATCCGGCTGATCAGCTTACTGATTTTCGTAAACAGTATCTCTGTCGGGTTTGGAGATACTTAGCTCACATTGTAATTGTGTGTTTATCTCCGCGAAAAGGAGGATACGATGCTGCAAGTCACATGACTTTATCTCTGATGCTGGCGTTAGTTTATAACAAGCCGTATAACTTCAGCGGTTATATTTTCGGGAATATGGTTGAAAATGTTCGAGCTGGAAAAGAAAAATGGCTGTTATATCCTCGTTTTGTTCAGCTGTTGTTAAATGATTTGAATCTGGGAATAGCTCCGGATCTAAGATCGTTACTATTTCCAACGCCCATGATGTTACGTGTTTTCAATGACTGTAAGCTGCCACCAAAAGATTCTCAGATCTTACCTGATCGTGAGTTATTTGGGCACATAGTAAACGAAAACTATGTTGCGCCGCCCGGGGATGGTTATGAGGATGTTGTTGTTCCTCCGGTCAATGAGGCAGATTTAGTTGATGCTGCTGTAGCTCAAGATTTGGAGGATATTGAGCAAGTTGGAGAGGTTCCAGCTGAGGAATCTGATGGTGGTGTTACACCACCTGATTCTCCGGGTGATGTACCACCTCAGGATGCATTGGATGGAATACAGTTGGCTGATCCTCGACGCTTTAAGCGTATTTTGAGAAGGATTTCTGCGGGGCGTGTTCATGTACCGCCTAATCTTGGAAAGCGACCAGCTGGGTCTTCTCCGTCTTATGCTAATTTACCATTGAGAAGACGCCAGCGAACAGGAATTACCATTCAGGAACCTGGTCACCAAGATCAACAACAACAGCAACAACCGCCTACTGCGATGCTTCAGCAGTTACTTGATCAGATAACTCAGATGCACAAGCGTTTTGATGATCAGGCTGCCGTGATTGAAGCTCAAGCTGCTCAAATAAAAGATTTGGAGATAAAAGCAGCTCATGTGCAGGAGTTGCAGCTAGAATTGAAAGTTGTGCAGTCTAGGTTGTTAGAATTGGAAGCGGTTACTGTTGTTTCGGGGGAGGAAGGTCCGAGAACCTTAGAAACAAATGTAACCCCTCCCCCAGAATCCGAAAATGTAAATCCAGATTCTATTAATGAAAACATTGCTTTGGATTATTTCGTTGATGTTCCAGGACAACCGAGACCCATTTCGGTTGATTATTCGAATGTTAATCTCACATACATTCAGAGTTTGATAAATCCGGATGATGAAGAAGATAAATCAGTTGATCCGGATGATATAGAGATGGATGCTGAGGTTCCAGGGTCAGACGAAGAATATTTGGTTAATCCTCATCAGGAACCAGCACCTGAGCGAGAATCGGAACCAGTTCAGAAACAACCGGCTCAACCGTATGATTTTGATGCACCGATCATTGAGTCCGATGATTCTGATGATGACCAAGAGCCTCAAACAGATACTACTCAGGAACAACCAACTGCTGAATCTGTTCCTGAACAAGCGCAACCGTCTACATCTTCAGAGCGCCCGATGTTTCGAAAGCTCAAGCCTGAATTGAAGATTTGCAAAACATATCAGGTTCGAGGTGATTTGACTGGATTAATCAGAAGTTGGAAGTTTGATGAAGTCAACTTTCTGATTCTTATTAAGCGAAGAGATGGAGTACAGTATTTTCGGCCGAGATTTAACTGTATTAGCACGCTGCCAAAGGAAGAATTGAATCGTCTTGCTCAACTGAACATTGTTAACCACACTGATGATTTTCGTGGTAACATGTTTCAGAAGATTCTTAGAAAAGATATCTACAGCAAGAAGTATTTGTGGGTTAGACCAGAGTTGGGAGTTCGTTATTCATACAAGAAAAAGTTGGATTCAAGAACTCAGCAACCGATTGTGAAGTATCATTATCCTCCAGCTGCTAGTCAGAAAACTGTGCCTTTGCAGTCATTACCACTTGATTTTCTGAAAAGATTACGATATTGGTGGTTTGATTCTGTTACTCAAGAAGCAGTCATTGAATATCTTTCGGTTGAAGATCCAGTGATTGAGAAGGGTAATTGGAGTTTATCTGCAAAATATGGAAGAACTATTCGTGTTTTTGATCCGATCAGCCTTATCAATTTGACGAAGAAAGATTTGAAAGCTCTTCACAAAAGTAAGATGGAGTATCATCGTTATGATCAAGAAGAAGCTTCAAAGTTCGAAAAGGTGGTCGAGATTTGTGTTCGAGTGGGTATTCATGCTGGTGGAGTATTTCCACCAGGTTGGGTTTAAACTGAAGATGTTTTTGAAGACCAAGCTGAAGACACGGGGGAGTTTGTTGATACATGATTGTGTGTCTGTCAGTTGGTCTATTGAGTTGTAAGTGTCGTTAGTTAGTTTTATTAGAAAAGTCATTTTCTGTATTAGCGACACTTAAGTTTAGCATTAGGCGACACTTGCCTTAGTGACGCATAGCGACACTTAGGTAAGTGACGCATGAGGGCGGCGACATGCGACACTTCCCAAGTGACGCATGTCTGCCGATTTTGTTAGTATAAATTGAAACCTACGGGTTTTCGGCTAGGGTTGACGAAACCCTAGCACCATTTGTCGACTAAGCACTTCTGTAAACAGTTCCAATACGATTTACAAGCTAATATACTCGTTTACTTTGATTAATCATTGTTTTCGGTTTGAGTTTATTACTTGTTTGTGTAATTGATTGATTCCGCCAATCTATTACTATCGATCAACACTCAGATCCACATCCAGGGGGCACTCTCAGTTTTAGTTTTGGAATAAATCTTTAATTGTTCCTGAAAAAAATGGAAGGCAGTCGGATTTAGAGCCGTATGTTTGGATTGTATATATATCTTTGAATTATTTTTATATTCTTTAAATTACTTATAAAGAGAATTATGGGCTTCTTTTATCAATTCTCATAAAATTATATTGTGAATTAGAATAATTGAACGTTTGTATCTAATTGCATGTAATTATTCCATTGTTTTCATTTACATATATACGTATAATATTTAGGGAAAATAATCCGTAATGTTGAATCGTACGATTAAAAAGGTAATATTAGTGTTATGTTAGAGTATAGCATGCAGATAATCAAATTGTCACACAATTGCGGAAGCGAATAAACACGTATATATAATTAGTTAAGATAAGATCATGTAACTTTTTAGCAGAGCTCCAGATAAACTATTAAGGTTTAAAGTAAAACCTCTCTACGATCGCACACACGACAGCAACTCAACAGGTATGCTAGTACGCCATTCACAACACCCACAACCCTTGTGCTTTTCTTCTTTGGTCGAACCACACAAGAACCGATCTTCATTAGGGTTGAAAACCTTCAAACCCTAGCTTTCTAGCTCCTAAGTCGCACTTTAATTCGCAATTTTAACCCTAAGATCGAATTAAGCTTTCAAGAAATCGTATGGTTTAAGGCTGAGGCTAAGCCTCTATTTATACTTACTGGAGCCGACCTCCAGCCGCCTTACCATATATGATTCCAACCGGCGGTTGACACATCCAACCGGCGGTTGGATCAAGTTTCTAGAATATTCCATTCAATAAACGCGAACGTATTAATCAATATATCTCACATATATATCAACTAATTATATTGAGCATAAGTGTCTATACGTGTAACCCCGTAGACTTAAACATTCTCCAGACATGCGTTTATTTTACGTGGTCATTTCACAACAGCTCCCACTTGATCATGTCATAATAAATGCAATAACATTGGTAAGCGTCAAGCAACACGCCAATGCTCCCAGAAATGTTTAAGTATAGTTTCTTAAAATATATTATAGTTCCTTAAAGTATAATATAGTTTCTTAAAGTATAATCAAGCTTCTCAAGTAAAATGATTTCAACATTTACTATCCCTTTGTTTCAGATACCTTTGTTAATTTTGGATATGGATCAATGTCATTCCATAAATTAACGATTATGTTTCTCATTCCTTTAATCAATTAAGATTACCAAATCAATCGAGACTGAAGTGACCTAAAAAGTCATGTTTTTAAGTATATATTTCTGCACTTTTTGGACTATTATTTGGTGAAAACATTTCCAAACCATCATTATTTACTAAAATCACCAAGGTAGTCTAAATGTAGACGTTGCTGCAAAAATCGATTAAAACATCCAAATAACACGCAAACCGAGTCAAAATTATCACCTTAAATATTCCCTTATTGATTTTCTTATGTAATTAGATCTTAATTCATATTTTATGATTCCATAGGAAAATACAAGACCGGAGGTGAAAGAATCAGAAGAAGCGGACGAAGAACGAAGAAGATGTGCAGTTCGGAAGCTCGCCGATCGTCATCCGGAACACGCAAAAGTCAAACATTTCCAAATTTTGCAAACTTAGTGTCATTAGAAGCGTAACGGAAAAACGAAGCCAACAGCGCAAGAATCAAGCAAATCGGACTCCAAACGAAGAAGATACGGACGAACCAAGCAACCGAGAAGTCAGTGGAGGCCAAACCAAGCACCAACCCCCCCCCCCCCTTGGCACTAGGTACCGTATACAGTACCTTAAGTGCCGTATACGGTCCTTAGGGTGCCGTATACGGCCCTTAGGGTGCCGTATACGGGGTTGGTTGGCTTGTGAAGTGCCGTTTGCCCCCCCTTGGTCCGCTCGCCCCGTATGCTGCTTTGATGCTTGTATTTCGTGATTCAAGACTTGTACCAAGGCCAACTAGCTTCTCCTATAAATACCTCACTCATTTCACCATTTCAAAACACACCTCTCATTCTGACAACTTCTCTTTCTCTCTCTAGAATTCTCTCTCTAGCACTACTCTTAGGAGTTAGAGGAGGATTGTTCTTGTAGTTAGTTCTTCTCTCTAGTTTCTCTCTCTAGCACTACTCTTAGGAGTTAGAGGAGAACTAGATAGAATATTAGGATTAGATTAATTATGTAGTTAATTAGTAGAGGCTAGCTTATGTAATGCTTGGATATTAATGAAGAAATACAAGTGTTATTCTGCTCGCAATTCATATCGGTATTTTCTATCCTTTCTATTATTAATTTGTCATATTGTTCTTGTTTGATGTATGTGATTTATTAATATTAGAAATGTCTATTGCTATGCATTGTGAGTAGTGTGCTTTTATGTTTGCCATGATTAATGAGTAGTTTGTTGTGATATATCTAATTGGTATAATATCGTTATGAAACAACGGAGGTAACGTTATACGGCTTTCATTTGTATAGCGCCGGAAACATCACGAATGTGTGTAGTACAGAATGTGGAAGCTATGAAAGTCGTGGGCAGAATCCGTTGTGGAAATAATGATTCCCAATTGTAACATGCCGTTACTCTGCCTGTATGAATCTAAGCTGTTTGTGAACTTATAAGCTGAACCTCTGCCCGTTTATCTGTCCAACTTATGTTGTGGTTTGTATCCTCCTCCCTAGAACCTGACCAATTGCTAAAAGTAGGATTGCTAACTATTCTGTGTATGATGATCAATGAACTCGACATGGTCGTTGTTCCCTTGATTGAAACATATCCGAGGGACACGAAGCATAGGATTAGAGATAGATTAGGTTCATGCTTATCGGTTGTGTATCTTTGGGACAACTTCTGGGGTACCCATGATGTAATCCTTAGGTCAGTACTGTGATGCTAGTATTCCGTCCTATTGCATGTTCTTGTTTGATTGTTGCTTAGGTACTGCATACTAAACATACAATAACACTGTTGCTGCCTTAATGATTATGTTTTCATAAACATGATAAATGTAATACAGATAGGTTTGAAAACTTGTGGTGCTGTTTAACTATACATTTATGATTTTAAACTAAACTATCACATTTCCTCCAATAAACGTGGTTAGAACCTTTATGACAAAGAGTAGCTAACCATTGATCAAACGGTCACTACCTATCTATGTTTTCCAAAATAAACATGGTCTGATTGTGAAGCTGTGGAAATACTGCCCAACTTATCGTATAGTACACCGTGAATTAGTCAGGGATTTATTGGGTTGGGATTTATAAAGTGAACGGGTTGTTTAGCTATCATAGATGGTTTTACTGTAATACAAGCTTAGATATATTAAGTTCAGATAGCCGTAAAGTATGTAATCCAGGATAAAGCCCTAAAACGTCCGAGTATCCGGTAAGCCGTGGAAAGGTTGTAGGCTAAACACTGTATTACATCCTGGCTGAGTCTGTGATCCAGGAAAGACCGTAATACGGGTGAATACACAATGTAACTGTGGAAAACTCTGTGGGTTGAAGACTGTATCACAGCCGAATATCTTTGAACTCAATCACAACCATTAATGTATACGGTAATCAGTCACCACCTGTCTTAAATCTTAAATGCCTTGCCTAGCTTAGATATCTTTGTCTGTGTTAAGAAAGATCAGTGGATAAATTGCGGACTGTCGCCTTATTCCTGCACCCCATCTGGAGGGTCACTTGGTCTCATCATAAGAGATGGTGAGGGGGGTTTCAAGACAGTCCGATCTGATCAGAATCTTGACAGCCTAGTACTCAGTGACATATTGATCGGTTAATCCAATCAGTAGGGTACTAGTGTTTACACCACAGGGTATCTACGTGAACGCAAGACACAAATCTTTAAAAGACTTTTTCAAACTAAAATATCATAACAGCTATCCTAAGTCATGGTGAACCACGTCCTCATCATCCTTAAGTGTTATATATGCTAGTCTCCCTTTAGTTTTATGTTTTATTAGTTTAGTAGTTTAAATAAATATAAAAACCAAAACAAACACCCCTTACAGTTATCAAAACCCCAGCTTAATTACCGACTTATCAGAACTAGCTCTGTTTCAATTCTACCGTCGTGAGGAACGACCCTGGATCATCCTTACCGCATACTCATATCTGGTATTCGTATCAGTATCAGTAGGTAGTACAGAGGATTAGGCTCCCCCCGACTATTATAAATTTAAAACTACCCTGCCGTGTGTCTCGGTGGCCGGACCAACGACCGGAGTAAAATCTGACCGACCGCTGGGGGCAACGACAGAGACACATCAGGAATTCATTTGGGTACGGCCGTACAAACATCTTAATTAATTCTAATGAAGGGCCCAGTGGTATCATACTTCAACAGATAGTTGAAGGAACAAATCCTATCTTGACTACACGTGTCAGTCATGTACTTCACTACACTTCTGAAAATAGCCCTTTATTACTACCTTATTCAGGATAGCTAGAACTATATCAAGAAAATGCAATCCATACATGCAAAACCTACTTGCATCTCAAGTCTAAGGATAAGTAAAGCAATCATTTACAAGTTTCACTTAATGACACCGAACCATAAAGTGATAACTTGTTAATTGGGGTAGTCCGATATGCATCTCATGGATATCATGTGAGTTTGGTGGGACCATCCATACCAATCACTCAGATTTATCTTAGTTCAACTATATTCCCACATAGTTAATCGATCATGGACACTTTAGAATAAATTGAGAACTATTCAAGGATTTAAACATGCAAATATAGGACACAATTAATTATTAAATGAAAACAAACATACTAGGTACTTTAATTCATTTATTGCATAATAATTGTTTTACATCCTTTATCCAAATACTAAAACACAGAGTTACATGAAATAACTAGCATAACGAAGTCCTATGCCCTCGGCATGTTGATTAAGCTTTCCCTTAGGTAAAGCCTTCGTAAATGGATCAGCTAGATTATCATCTGTGTGAACTTTGAGTAGATTTATTTCACCTAATTCGATCTGCTCTCGAACATAATGATATCTCCTAGGATAATGTCTGGCCCCTTTCTGAACTCCGGGTTCATTGGCAACGATAATTGCTCCTGAGTTATCGCAGTACAACTCCATGGGGTTATTATTTGTGGGTACCACGTCAAGCCCATAAAAAAAAATTCTAATCCAGACAGCTTCCATCGCAGCTTCCGAAGATGCTATGTATTCTGATTCTGTTGCAGACATGGCAGTTGTGGATTGCTTTTTGCTCTTCCAATCCACTGCGCCTCCATTCAACACAAAGACGTATCCTATCTGAGACTTCATATCGTCTTTATCGGTCTGAAATCCAGCATCATAGTATCCAGTCACTTTGAGCTCAGCTTCAGAATTTCCACCATAAACTAGGAACATATCTCTAGTAGCTCTCAGGTACTTGAGAATATTTTTCACAGCTATACAATGACATTCACCTGGATTCTATTGAAAACGGATGGTTATGTTCTGTGCGAACGCCACATCAGGTCTAGTGCATCTAACCGCATATATAATAGATCCAACGGCCGAAGCATAAGGAACCCTTTGCATACGCTCCACCTCCTCGGGTGTAGAAGCACATTGTTTGCTATTTAAGTCAAGTCTTTCTAACATTGGTACATTTCCACGCTTAGAGTTCTCCATCTTAAATCTCTTTAAGATCTTATCAATATAAGCACTTTGACTTAGTCCAATTAACCGCTTTGTTCTATCTTTATAGATCTTGATTCCAAGAATAAATGCTGCTTCTCCCAAGTCTTTCATAGCGAAACAATTTCCAAGGTAGGATTTTACATCTTGTAACATTGAAATGTAATTTCCTGTAACACCCACTTTTGGGCCTAGTCAAGATTGGGTAATTTCCTAACTTTAAATAATTGTTTAATGTGTTAGGAAATTAGATTGTTTATTGTGTTATGTTTATTGTGAATGGTTAGTCAAAAAGTCGAATGACTTATTGTGACTAGTAAACTATTGATTGTAATAACTTTATAAAGTTGACGGTAAAATAAATTTGTTGGAATCGCAAATGGTTTTTAGGTTCCAGACAATAGGTTTATAAGGGGACTGGTTTTAAGGGGATACTGTGTCGGTTGAGAACTAAGCCGACTTATTTAACTTTCCCAAATGGGAAACTTCATTTCCTTGTACAAAACTAAAACACAGAGAAAGTAGAAAATCATAAACAAAAATTATGAACACAATCAACCTATGATTCTTGTTTCAATATCAGATTTCACCATCATCATCAGCTTATTCTTTATCTAAGAGTAAGTTATCTAATATGCTTATATATATGAATTTGTTTTTTTTGGTTAAATCATAAGGGTTTAAGGGTTAATGATTGATGGATGAAATTGAAGATTGAAAATATGTTGTTTGATGTTATTTGATGCAAATAGATGTATTAGTAATTGATTAGCACCTGAATTTGATGTTAAATTGGGATTTAGATTCGGAATCTGAGTTAAGCAGGAACAGTTCGCAGGTCTGCAGAATCATTTAGGGTCGCGACGCGGCATAGGTATAATTGCGACACGATTTCTAATATATCGCGATGCGATTATTGAGGTGAATCGCGACGCGATTATGGGTAGATGGCAACGCGATTGTGGTTTAAACGCGACGTGATTTAAAGCTTATCAGAATTCTTTTTCGTTTTTGTGTTTTTGTTTGTAAATTTTGAAAACGCATAAGTGTTTTCAGGGTCGCGGATAAGTGACAAAATTTATTAACTCGGATTAGGTTGAAATTCGCATGGTCACTCAAAAACGGCCTAATGATCAAAGCTCTATTTTAAGAGCCTACGCAGTTTTAGGCCGTTCGGGGTCGTTTAGGGGCCTAAAATGGCATTTTTCAGTTTTAAACCTTGTTTCGGGACTTTTGATTATGTTCCGGATTGAATTTTTGATTCCTTAGACCTCAGGGATTACCTGCTTGGATAAATATGCTATGATAATGATTTGGAACTAGATGAATAATTAAATAATTATATAAATGAAATTGTTATAATTTGACTAAAGTTGATAGGGGCAAAGTGGTTATAACTGATAATTACAACTTGGTAATTGTTTGTCATTTCGATACTATGTATTGAAATATGTTATACGATTATGAAATAAGTTACTAATTCATTATTTAATTGCATTCTCAGATATGGAGAAGGCTCAGTAATATTGGACTTCGAGCTTGCGGCTAAGGTAACGGTGAGTGGATCTGTAACCCTCAGTGTGATTTGGTTGTAACAATTTTGGTTACAATGGGTAAACGTAGTTTACTGCTTTGATATACTGTTTAGTATGCCATGATGTAATTGTTGTTTAATAGACTGTTTAGTCTGATATGAAGCCATTAATATTATGGCCTATGTGATTGTTTGATACATGGCCTTGGGCACTATGAATGAGGTCAGTATGATGCTGGGCTTATTGCTATTGTTGACGATGAAGGGTTCCTTGTACATATCATTCATAGGAACCTTAGTTGGATGAGAATAGCATTAAGTTATCGGTGATTCACTGTATTGGCCTGCAGTGAATCCGAAGGGTTCCTGCCCACCATGAGGGCATGAGATCCGTATCAGGAACCGCCGATCCTCATTGAGATTATGTGATGATGATGTGATGATGAGCCTGTTGTGGTAAACAGGGGATTATGTGTTTACGATGATTTGATGTAAACAGATTTGTTATGCTAAGTTGGAATGTTGATTATTTATTCACTCACTTAGCGATATGCTAACCTCACCACCCTACTACTTCTTGCAGGTTATGATCATGTAATGGGTTGGCAAGAAGCTGTTGACTGAATGAATTGTTTGACGACTGGATGTTTACTCTGATATTGCTTTGATAACTTAAAGTTGTGTTTTAGAATTATATAACACCCGATTTGATTTGCTGGGATTTGAAATAGTATAACTTTATATGTTTAAAATATAATGTAATGATTTGACCTACGCTTCCGATGTGTTGTATAAAAAAAATGGTCCTAAATGATGGGGTGTTATATTTCCTATGATCAATATGTCATCAACATATAAGACAAGGAAAGTAACATTACTCCCACTAGCTTTGTGATATACACATGGCTCATCAGGGTTTTGAGTAAATCCAAACTTTTTGATTTCCTCATCAAACATTTTGTTCGAGCTTCTTGATGCTTGCTTTAGTCCATAAATGGACCTTTGAAGCTTGCATACTTTGGTAGGATGCTTTGGATCAATAAAACCTTCAGGTTGAACCATATAGACATCCCCGTCTAAGTAACCATTCAAGAAGGCAGTCTTGACATCCATTTGCCAAATCTCATAGTCATAGTACGCAGCTATGGCTAAGAGAATCCTAATAGCCCTTATGTCCGCAACATGAGAGAAGGTTTCATCATAGTCAACTCCGTAGACTTGAGTATAACCCTTCGCTACGAGACGAGCTTTATAGGTGTGTACATTTTCATCCATGTCGGTCTTCTTTTTGAAAAGCCATTTGCAGCCAAAGGTTTTGGCATTGAGTGGAAGATCAACCAAGCGCCAGACTTGATTATCTTTCATGGATCTCATTTCCACATTCGCAGCATCAAGCCATTTTTCAGATTCCGGATCTGAAAATGCAATTTTAAAATTAGGAGGTTCATTAAGATCCCCTAACAAGTACTCTTCAGATTCTACATTTAGACATAATCTCTCTTGAGCACTTTTTATCCTTGCGTATCTACGAATTGGAACAACATCGACTTGAGGTTCAACATTTTGAATACTTTCCCTCCTAAGTTGATGTTCGCTAGTGTTTGTTGAAGGTGATGCATCTTCCTCTTGAGTCTCATCAAGTTCTACAATCCTCCCACTGTTTTCTTGAGCTATAAAATTCTTCTCAAAGAACTCAGCATATCTTGCAACTTTAACAGTGTTTTCAGAAGGAATGTAGAAGTAGTAATCCATTGTTTCCTTTGGGTATCCTACAACGATTCACTTAATAGATCTTTGCTCTAGTTTGTCAGGTGTATCCCGCTTCACAAGCGCCTCACATCCCCGAACCTTTAAGTAAGACAAATTAGGGACTCTCCCTTGCCATAATTCATATGGTGTCTTTTCCACCTTCTTGGTTGGAACCATATTCAAAATACGTATAGCAGATTCTAGAGCATAATCCTAAAATGATAATGGGAAAGTAGTAAGGTTCATCATGGATCTCACCATGTCTAACAGGGTTCGATTCCTCCTCTCCGATACTCCATTATGTTGTGGTGTGTATGGAGGAGTAAGCTGTTGGACAATTCCACACGCTTCCAGATAATCCTTAAACTCATGGCTTAAGTATTCACCACCTCGATCCGAACGAAGGATCTTGATGGTCTTACCGAGTTGACTTTCTACTTCATTCTTAAACACTTTAAATGTTTCAAAGACTTCATGTTTATGTTTAAGCAAGTAAACATAACCATAACGACTGAAATCATCAGTAAAAGTGATAAAGTAGCTAGCACCTTGTCTTGACACATGTCAAAATGGACCACAAACATCCGTATGTATGATTCCAAGTAGATCTTTAGCCCTTTGCGTTTGATGCGGAAAGGGTTTCTTTGTCATCTTGCCAGAAACACAAGATACGCATTTGTCAAAGGATTCATCATCATTTGATTTTAAAATCCCTTCACGCTGAAGCCTTTCAAGGCGTTTCTTACCAATGTGTGCAAGACGACAATGCCAAAGATAGGTAGAGTCCAAGTTGGTCTTGGCTCTTTTGTTGCTAACAAAATACATAGAATTATCTTTTGAAACACGATCATGCATATCAATTTCATAAATACCATCATAAGGAATAACATTAAAATAATGAACATTATTCTTAGAAACTGAAATACCATAATCATTAAAAACATTGATAAATCCATTATCTTTCAAAAGTGAAACTGAAACAACACCTCTACTAATAGTAGGTGCAAAATGACAATTGTCTAATACAATAATTAAACCCGAAGGCAGAACTAAGTCAAAACTTCCAACGGCTTCTACAGCTTCACGTAAACCATTTCCCACGTACAAGTAGAGAGCCCCATGTTTCAGCTTCTTCTTCACTCTAAGTCCCTGTGAGGTATTACAGATGTGAGTACCACAACCAGTGTCATATACCCAGGATTTTGAATTAGAGAAAGAATATAATTCTATTGAGAAGATACCTGAAGTTCCAGTCTGGCCGGCTTGCTTCTTCTTCTTCATCAACTCAGCAAGATAGGCAGGACAGTTCCTCCTCCAGTGTCCCACTTCCTTGCAGTGGTGACATGCCTCATCCTTAGCCGGATGCCCTTTCTTTGCTGGAGGGTTTTTCTTAGGTTTAGGGACATAAGCACATTGCTTTCCCTTGCCCTTAGTTTTTCCCTTAGTTTGCTGTTTATTGTTTTTTTGTATCTTGCCATTTCTAATCACAAGGACTTGCGGGGCAGCCAGTTTCTTTGGAAGACCCTTCTCATATTCAATGAGCATGGCATGTAGTTCAGCAACTGTTTTTCCCATGCTGTGCATATTGTAGTTGCGCCCAAATCCTTCAAAATCCTTTGAAAGGGAATTGAGAATCATGCCAACAGCAATAGGCAGAGGATAAGCGTACTGAATTCTTTCCAATTGATCCAGATAGCTCTTCATTTTTAGAACGTATGAGCTAACGTATGAGCTAACTGGTGTCCCTACTTCATGTTTGCAAGTGGATCAAATCGAATAACTCAACTCCAGCTTGTTTCTCAAACAATGATCTAAGCTCTGTCATCATATCAAGTAGGCTGTAACTTTCAAATTGCTTTTGAAGTTCGGGAGTCATGCTGCTGAGCATCAAACAAGCAACTTCATTATGACGATCATACAGAGCACTCCAAGCTGCTAATTCCTCTACAGGAGCAGTAGGAGCAGGAGCAGGTCCCAATGGCTGTTCAGTGACATCAGTTTTCTTTTCAGCACGAAGGACAATCCTTAGTTGACGAAACCAATCATTGAAATTTCCTCCAGAAAGTTTTTCTCTTTCTAGCATTTGCCTGAAAGCCGAATAATTCGAGTTCGGTACAGGATTTGCCATCTACAATAGATAAAAGTTCAAATTTAGTATTTGCATTATAAGTGCAATTCCTAGAAATTATGGGACTTAATGTGTACTTACTGATCAAGCAGTAAGTTTCATTAAGCATGTTTCATCCCATCTTATGCCACGGGCTTAAGAATCTCACCGCTTAACTCGCTTTAAGTCGTCCAATTAAGAACTGTAAATAGTCCACCACCGTCTCACGATGAGTGGTAATTTACCTTGGATACAATTCACCTACGTCTCACGCAGAGCAAAATGCAAGTACAAGTGTTCTTACAAATTGGATGGCAATTGACTTAATTTAAATGGGTAATTTAATTTGATAATGTGTATCAAATATGTACGAAGAAGCATGCACACATCTTCGTATCATATATTTTAATAAAACTTTTCCAGTTAATGTCCTTATTAACGTGCGTCAAGATGTCTAATTTAATATTCATATTAAATTAGAGGTTGCACTTTTATTAAAATTGACGATTCAACTTGTTTTAAACCTTTTCGGCCATGTACAAGAGAGGCCATGAAGAGGCCAGAGGATGTGCTAGGATCTTTACATCATTTTATCCAACCCGTCATCTTAGACACCAAGCCGAAGATACCTCTGTTATACAAGCTCCTAGTCGTGGTTTAAAAACAAATTATTAACTTGCAAACCTCGTCGTGGGAGAAAATTACGGTATGTGAGCCCAACCCAAATTGACAATGAGATTTGCAAGGAAATAATAAATCTAATTTCATAGTTATTAGTCAGTTTATTTTCCATAAAACCATTTTGCTTCACAAGTTACCGTAATTAAGCAAAAATATAAACTACTATTCAATTAACAATTAATTTTCATGAAATATGGCCAACTCAGGACACCTTGTAAATTAAACAATTTTAAACAAGTAATACTATTAACAATTAATACCAAGGTGATATCCATGACAAATTATGCATGAATTTCATGGATACCCCTTCTTTGCTAATTAAAAGTACATTAATAATAACAAACAATTTACGATAACTATGTTATTATTTTAAACATTAAATTTCTGATGGGATTTTACAAGTTTTAACATTTTTAACCAAAATTAGGATTTCAAGTTCCAACCGCCGGCTGGTAACCCCAACCGCCGGTCGGAATCGTATTTTGTAATTCCTTTACCGCGACTTTAAAACCCTAGTTTCGTTATCTAACCGTCGGTCGGAACATCCAACCGCCGGTTGGAACGAAATTTTGACCTACTTTGTTATTTGACCTTAATCTCAGTACAACAAAAACTATTTTCTTTGCTATTAATCGAATCAAACAACTTAACGCCACCAAATTTAATGTTTAACAGATCTAACTAATTATAACACATACGTGTGGCTCTGATACCACTGTTGGAGTATAACATGCAGATAATCAAATTGTCACACAATTGCAGAAGCGAATAAGCACGTATATATAATTAGTTAAGATGAGATCATGTACCTTTTTAGCAGAGCTCCAGGTAAACTATTAAGGTTTAAAGTAAAACCTCTCTACGATTGCACACACGACATCAACTCAACAGGTATGCTAGTACGCCGTTCACAACACCCACAACCCTTGTGCTTTTCTTCTTTGGTCGAACCACACAAGAACCGATCTTCGTTAGGGTTGAAAACCTTCAAACCCTAGATTTCTAGCTCCTAAGTCGCACTTTAATTCGCAATCTTAACCCTAAGATCGAATTAAGCTTTCAAGAAATCGTATGGTTTAAGGCTGAGGCTAAGCCTCTATTTATACTTGCTGGAGCCGACCTCCAACCGCCTTACCATATATGATTCCAACCGGCGGTTGGATCAAGTTTCTAGAATATTCCATTCAAATAAACGTGAACGTATTAATCAATATATCTCACATATATATCAACTAATTATATTGAGCATAAGTGTCTATACGTATGACCCCGTAGGCTTAAACATTCTCCAGACATGCGTTTATTTTACGTGGTCATTTCACAACATGTTAATGTAGGGGTCATTTATATAATTATAAAAAAGTTGAAGAAGAAAAAATGTAAAATATTTGTTTTGTAATTGGTCAACATTACAATTCAATTATAGTGTCAACATTATAAATGATATTTATACACTATATTCTTAAGATACATACATCAAATTTTTATTTTTTAATACTTTAATGTATACAAATATCTTGTATGCTAGTATTATCTATATTTTATGAGTGACTTTATAACTTGAATTACTTTGACTTAGAATCTTTTTGTTTAGCTTGTTCCTATCAGAAAAATTACGATTTTAGAGAAGAGAAAAAAAGTCATCCGTCATACTATATCTATCAAAGAAAATTGGTAATGAATATGCATAAATAGTCACTTTAAAATTTCAAATCATAAAACTTGTTGGGGACTACCATTGATTTCGACAGAATCTATTAACCATGGTAATTCGTTTATTAGATTAGAGATAGTAATTGGATTATATATAAGGTATTAATTAACTAATTTATTGAGAATTCATATCCGAATATAGTTTTTTTAATAAAATTAAATAATAATAAAATAATAAATACTGAATTCTGATTGGTTTATTAGACTTCAATTTTGAAATTGAATGCGTTAAGTCCGCTTCCTATATCTTAATCTTAAACCCTTATTATGCATTTAGTCATTTTGGCTTAATGTTTAAAATGGGGATATCGGAAATTACATTAATACCCTCTAACTAATTGGATAAATATAGAAGCTAACATAATCAATTTGCACATACTTTCTTCTCTTAATAAAATAAGGGTTTTGATAAATGGTGCCGTAAGGGCACTGGTTAAGCATTCCTTAATTATATTTAATGCATTAACTAAACACTCACTTTCTATATTTATAAGTCATATATTCCATAAATAAATTTAATTATTTCAAGATCAATTCTAAACATGACAACTTTGAGCTTAATTAATACTTTGAATATAATTAAGGAATGCTTAACTAGTGCCCTTAGGGCACTCTTTATCAAAATCCATAAAATAAAGTTAAATTTATTCACTCAAATTTCGATGTATAATATAAATGAATTGTTTGTACATTTAGTAAAAACTTATATTTAAATAATTAAAATTGTTTTTTATCACAATTAAAGTAATAATATTCATATTATAAATCTTATGATTCTACAAAGTTTACATTAAATTGAAATGTAGAATTAAAGGGAAAAAAATGGAGTAGTAACATATGCTAATATAATTTTTATTGTTACGCCGATTATTATTGCCGACCACCATTATATTTTCTAGCACTACCGCCGCATTGCGCGGGTTACCGACCAGTTATATTTAAGATATATATTTGTTAGTGTTAAGTAGAACTCCCAAAAATGATAAAATGCATATTGTTTTAGAATATATACATACTAGTTTATAGCCCGCAAATTTGCGGGGCTCGGTGAATTGTTTTAAAAAATTTGATTGAAAAAAAATAACGTACCGAATGTAGTAAAAATTACATGTTATTAGTATAAAACGTATCCTGCAAACACGTTAAATGGCTTTGTTTGAAATGACGTACTCTGCAAACATTTTAAAATGGAAGTAGTGAATACATGATTTTATTACAAATATTGATTATATAATTAACATTTGTTGTTAAATTGATGTTGAATCGCAATCATCTTTATACGCTATATCAACCATACATATAGAAGAAAATGTATGGTTTTGGTTTGAAAAATAATTTGATATGATAAAAGTGATACCATTTCTAACATTTATCAAAAGCAATCAGTGCGCTTCCAACATATGCAATAAAGCATACTACATGCTTGACAAACTCTAGTCATGAAACAATATAGCACAATAACAATAAATAAATAAATAAATAGAGGAAAAAACAATAAAATTGGGTATTTATGCTACAACGAAATCATATTTTTCATTAGGAGTAGATTATAATAGAAATGATACTGATAAAAAGAACAGTTGTCTACACTAATTATAACAGCTTGTGTAAATCAGAAATGGAAATCAAGCAACACCTTAGCTAATTTCCAAATATAGTCATCACAAAAATGGATCAGAAATATGCCCTTGTTAGACCCAAAACTAACTGTAAATTTCCGTTGAAAATAACACCAGTGAGACCTAAACCTGATGAATATTAGCATTGGCTTCAACTATGTAAAAGTCTCATCCTAGAAATTAGGTGTTAGATCACATTACCAACTACCATATATGAAAAGAAAATTAAATAATGCTCAAACATAAAAATTATATGAATCAAGGGCTCTAAGAGAGAAGTATTATGTTAACATGAAACAATATTAACTTGCAAGGTTCAACAAAAATTAAGTAAAAAACACAAAACTTAAATATAGTATAAAATAAATAAGATTTTAAATGAAGGAATATGAAACATTGAAGGTAATAATCTCGACCAATTTACGTATGAATGAGTTGATTTGTTCTATGTTTTATCTCTAACCAAATGGCCCACCCATCTTGCAACCTCCATGAAAAAAGAATCAGCATGATATAATTAACTAATATAGTGACTCTCCAAAATACAGTAAAGATACAAAGGGCAAACTATTGCAGTTGATTTTTAGCCAATTTATATATGAGTGAGTTGTTAGTATCGTTATTTATATGATACCGAGCGTAAATCTTTTAATTTAGACAACTTATGGTTGAATAGAGAAGAATTATTGCATAGAACCAAGGATGTAGATAATAAATGCATAGACAAAAACCACACATGTTCAAGCCCCTTGCAGTTCAACCAACTTGCACCTGAATATTGCTGGAAGTTTCTACTTTTACTTTCTTGCAACATAATACAATAATCGGATATCCACCCTTTCCAAATTGTATTCCCCTTTTTTCATTCTTCCCTGACCCACTCGAAGATGATAATATGCTCTTTTTTATTTAAGTTTGGAAGTTTTGGTTTGATACCCTTACTCATATAATTCTTTTTTTAATATAGGTTAACCCAACATGTACCTGAAAATTACTTGAAGTTTGTGCTTTTAATTTCCTGCAACATAATACAACGATCTTTTTATCCACACTTGCCGATTTATAGACCTCTTTTTTCATTCTTCACGTGACCCAATATGTAACTCTGGATATTCCTGTTTGAGACTGAAATGTAGGTTTAGATGTATATCTCTCCCTTTGTCTTGTTAAAACACTTTAAAACGTCTACCTGTGAAGGAACCACATGAAGCCATATCAGCATCAAGAGTTAACTTGAAAGACTATGCAAACCATCTACATCCTTTTTCTAGCATCATAACTTTAACTTCCTAATGATATTAGATCAATCATATATATAAGCCTTAAGATAATTACTCTATTAAAATCAAAGTAAAATAGTATTTTAACAAGGCTCTATTAACGGATGAGGTAAGACAAACTGATGAGAAAATAATTAGATACACCTTCAGCTTGTTTCGATCAAGAACAATAGTATAGGAATGAGTTAATTTGAAATTAAATTATGATGAATCACTATCATCCCTAATCAACATAATGAGTTAGGCATGGTGAAATCCGGAACCTACCTTAGAATTTTCAACCAAAGAACCCTACAACAAAATTATCTCTTGCCTTTCAACTCAATTGGTAGACTATCACACAGTCACACATTTGTCAGAATTTTATGTTGAGAAGCTCTTACCTCTAAACACAGCAGTAGTCAAAAATAAATACTAAGAATCAAGGTTAACCATGACTGAATGCAGGACTATGAGCCTATAATACGACTAATTTTCTCCTAACTTTTGCGTCTACATTCACCAAAAAGATTAATCGGAAAGGTCTTGCCATCACGCTATGCGTTTTTATCATTTCAAACAAAACAGGGACATTTTGTAACTGTGTAAAATCTACAGCTTCAATAAATATCAATAGATATAGTCATCCCATTTAGGTATGTGCTAAATATCATATAATACAAAGATAAGTGTAATCAACAAAGCAAGCATGCATATGGATATAATGAATATGTTGCAAAAAACTATAGCATTATTCAACGCATGTCCATTAGAGCTGAACTTTCAAAATGTTGACATGTCAAAGGTCGACAATAACCCAAATCTAGACAATATAAGTCCATGGCTGAGTCGTACTACAGACTTATCTTCACTATGATAAGCAGAGCTACTACTGTAACTAACTTTAAGATTGAGTTGTCATATATTCGGGAGGTTGGTTAAGTATGGCTGCACAAAAAGTCACCGTAGCCTCACCTGTTTCCACCTACATTGATACGCAGTAATTACTATTTCGACTTGAAGCTTAACTGACAATTCAAAATGTTCAGGTTCTAATGGGTCCAACGTGTAACATATAGAGTCATAGACTGCAACATAACAACAGTCACAAAGTGATCAACCACTCGATAATAAATAACTGATTATGGCTTTCAACCATTTGAGGAAGTTTATTTTGAGCTCATTTTTCATATTAGACTACGTAAATTACTAAATAGAAATCATGACTTTACTTAAATATCTTACAGGTTAATCTGTTAATTGCTAAAAATTGTCACCTTTATACTTTCAGGCTAACGTTATAGATGCAATAGGTTAAATATACCTCTTATGAAATGCATATAAAATGTTAAGGTTCTAATGGGTCCAACGTGTACCATACAGAGTCATAGACTGCAACATAACAACACTCACTGTGACACCCCCAAATTTAACGATTTGCGGAAGCTCGATTTGGGTGTCACTAATCAATATACAAAGCACATAAGATATAATGAACGACCACTATATGCGTCGTTTTAAACTTGTATAAATAAAGCAAATGTTTACATCAAAATATAGTTACATTAGCTCGGTTCCTGAAATTGAGATATTACATAGCATAATTACTTTTACAAAATATAATAATGCAGTCCAATCTCTAGTTGTATGTATGCTGACTCGAGCTAAAAAAATCCTGCTTGTGCAGCCAAACTACTGTTGGGTACCTGTGATAAATACTAAAATGGGTCAGCGAAAACGCTGGTGAGCTCACAGGTTTGTATGTCAATGTATAGTTGTAAGAACCGCAAGATTTATATTGAATTTAAAATGCAATTAAGCAAGATAAAAGTTATACTGTCCATGAGCACATAGTCTGAGCTTAACTTGATTTGTCAGGCCCACTTAAGGAAACCTAACTTGAAATGCCTCCTACGAGTGCCTAATCAACACTCGTCTTCCCAAATGCTAATACATCCGTTTGACCGGTTAGTGCGTGCTAACCCGGATGAGGATTGTCAATCCCATATGATATCATATACTAACATTCACGCTATAAAATACTAGAGACTATGCTTATGGAGGACTTTAAATTGATTAGCTTGAAACTCATGTAGTATTTGAAGTTTGGCACTTGCGTTCTACTTGTAAAACAAAATCGAGTAGTAATATCACACCCCTAGTTGTAAAGCAGTGAAAATGGGGCTATGAAACTCACCTGGTTCTTGAAGTGTTTAACTTAATAAACTTGAAGTAATTAGCTGTGAGTTGGTGTCCAAAGGCTTGAAACCTGAATGTGTCCACGACACTTAAATTGTCATTAATTGTATTGGTATCCCGAAAGACTACCATTTGAATTGTTTGTCTAACTTAATGTCCAAATTACCCCGATTTGGTTGATTGTTTTATTACGAGTTACTACGACTTGTTTGAATAAGTTGATACAAGTTACAACGACTTGTTTGAATAAGTTGGTACAAGTTACAACGACTTGTTTGATTAAATTGTGTGATAAAACTTGGATACAAAATATTATTGACATAATATTTTTAAGTACAAAAACACTATTAAAATCCTTGTATTACTTAAATCAATTGTTCACCAACGTCCTTATTTATTGTATCGAAATTCATTCGATTTGAAGCTCGTACGATTTAAACAAACCGCCTAATTGTAGATATATATTCAACAATATATATAATAGTTGATACATTAATTAGCCTAACACAGAACTAATTACATGTATTACACTTGATTAGGCACTAAACTATAGTCCTAAATTGACGGGTGTCACACTCACAAACTGATCAACCACTCGATAATAAATAACTAATTTTGGCTTTCAACCATTTGACGAAGTTCATTTTGAGCTCATTTTAAATATTAGACTACGTAAATTACTAGATAGAAGCCATGACTTTACTTAAATATCTTACAGGTTAATCTGTTAATTGTTAAAAATTGTCACGTTTATACTTTCAGGCTGACGTTATAGATGCAATAGATTGAATATACCTCTTATGAAATGCATATAAATTATAAATAGCATGCTCTGTGTGTTCATAGATGAATTACATATAAATTAAAATCCTTGCTCGCTCACTTCATTGCACTTAATAAATAAAACAGAAAGACAGTGGTTCGGGTGAGAACACACACTCTAGATATCACAGCAGAGGACATTAAGATACACACCTATAATCAGATAGCAAATATCCAAACAGAAACGAATCAAATACACACCATTCTTGACAGCAGTAAACCCAATTTTTGAACAAAGAATACCAGATTAATGCCTGACAAATTGTAAATGTATATAGCAAATTCTTCAAATATGACAACTCAACAGAAACATGCATAAAGTTGTAGTCCACGTGTTGAAATCAACATTCCCTTCGTAAAGAAAATGTCAGATCATCACATCTAAGATATCATCCCATTCAACACTTAGAAATAGAAAAACTGGATTCTAATTTTGACACGAAGTATATCATCTGTTATAAGAATTACACTTATAAGCAGAATGAACTACACTGAGACTAATTTAATACAATCTCAGATATAAATATCGATAAGCACAGATGAAGCTATGACTAAAATCCAAACAGCAAACAATATATTCATCTAACTGAAATTGGAGCAAACTACATTTATAACAGTCTACATACAACAGAGTATACAGATAAAGATCCTTCAACTTCAAATGTCCATTATAGAGATCGGTAGACAAATATTGTGTCCTCAACATATGTACTGCGGACCACACAAATAGTCATTTTCAAACGATCCACCACATATCTGATAAACATTTAGTAATGTAGTAATCGATAAACAACGCATCATCAATTCATAAGCGTAATAATTGATAAACCAGAGCTATTAATGATATAGTAACTACTGCAGTTCAAATTCATAATCATGTTTCATGTGTGACTGTAAGAATTTAACTATAGAAACGTACCAGATGATCCATAAGAATCATATACATGGATCTAACTTGTGTTGGGGGTGTTAAACCAGGTCTGCTTCCACACCAAGAAAACCAAAACAGGAACTTTATAGTCATCCCTGTCATTGTTAATTAGGTTTAGAGGTGTAAAGCCTTGTGCATCAGCCATGAAGTGGTGCTGATGATGATTATGAAGTGGTGCTGTACATACACCACAAACCGGTCATGTATATATTGGAAAACTTGGGCGGGAAAAACATAATCGCTTGACATAAATAAGAATCAATTATGAAAATGCTATTTACGATATTTGATTGTATACTTCAATAGTTTCTTATTATGTGAGGGTTGCATAAAATAAATTAAGCGTTTTCACTGTAAATTAGGTTGAGTGTATCTGTATGTATTTTATTGAATAAATAAGATTGGAATGTGTGAATATGATTGCCGGCGGCCTGTTTGTGGTTTAATCTTAACTATAACATTTCCGATGAGACCCCAACCCTAATTCATAATACAATTTGAAATTCAATAATATACAAATCTGGATTCGAACAATTAGATAAGGGTAGCATGAATACCTGATTCAAAAGTAAACAATTACGTTAGTCGACGAACAGCTCCGGAATTTCTGAAGTAGCCGCCGATCATCAGGATTACAAATGGATGGCCGCCGGAATTACGTTAGTCGACGAACAGATCCGGAATTCATGGCACAAAACGTTGATAATGATCATCGGATTTGATCATAACCCTTCAACAGACGCGTTGCCGACGAATGTTTTTGTGGAGGGGACGAGTATTGATAGCTTAGGGTTGCCGGAAGTTTGGAGTTGTCTGAGGATATGACCCGAGTTTTGTTTTTTTTTTGTCGCCTTTTTTATTTTAATTTTTATTGTTTATGTTTATTTATTATTTATTGGCAAATGAAAAATATGAAAGTAATTATTGATTTTAATGCAGCTAATGAAGCCTAACACATCGGGTTATAATGGTCATTAGGCTATTATTGACTTCATTACCAAATTGCTAATTAGGTAGTCACCACTAAAGAAGGATGATCAATGGCTTAAAATAGTGGGCTACAAAAATAAAGGGGGGAGATTAATCTAATATGAGTTAATTAAGGAAGGGCTACGTAATTAGTGGTTTCTTTTAATATAATAAAGAGATTAGCGGATGAACAGAAAGTTAGCGATTTTGAATATAGGAGAGATTTAATGCAAAAATTAATGCCAGAGTTTAGATTAAATTTCAGATTATATTTGAAAATCTGGAAGATATCTAATATTCTAATGTAATTCTTAAAATGTTAGATAAGATGCATGAGAAAAAAAAAGATCGATAATATCTACATTCCAAAAAATGGTGAATTTTGTGAGCCAATAAAAAGGAGTCATGTTAGCACAAAAATTCATTTATTATGATAGATAAGTGTAACTGATTTATCATCTGATTTTAATAAGCAGACTGAATTATTAATAACCTAATAAAATAATAGTTCGAAGTTTCATTTGTATAAGAAACATGAACATGTGACTTAAACATGAACATGTGACTTAATTCTCCTTTTTCTCTTATTTAAGGGTTTTGATGAAGAGTGTTTAATGACATTTAATAATTAAGTTAACGATCTTAGTGGTTCGGTACTAACAAGTAAACAATCACGCTCTATGGCTCTACAGAAAAGAGTACATATTTGGTATAACAATAAGTAATAGTTTAATTGGATCACACGAATTTTGGTTGTGTCTTCGTATTTATTCTTTATAAATTAAAATAATAGTTATATACACTCTTATCACAAATTTATACATTATTCTACGAACATATCTTATCTTAAATTATATATAAGAAACACCTAATGATGTCATCAAAAATTTAATCGACCATTAGAATTACTCAATTTTATCCAATTGGCTAAATTATAGGATTTAATGACATCATAAATAATTAATTTTTATAAGATAATCATATAAAAAATTAATATAAGATAGTACCCTTATAAAAAAAGGATCATTCTTTATCTAGAAATCCTAATCACATCTAATACTTTATAATGTTACACGTAACGTACACCATAAAATTCATTTAATCATTAAAACATTCAATGAAACACATGCATTTTAAATTTTTTTCATAATTTTATAACATGTGTCCATAAGATATAGTTAGGTTAAGGTTGATTTTTAGATCTATATATACATATGTTCATATCATAATGTTGATTTTTAGGTAGACTTATAATAAAGAAACGATTCATTGATGTCATCTATTAAATATATATATTTTTTGGTTAATCATATATTTTTATTTCACTTAATGATTTTATTGCGATTATTATTATTATTATTATTATTATTATTATTATTATTATTATTATTATTATTATTATTATTATTCCATCAAGGAACATCTTTTCTTTAAATTATATCCTATTTAACCTTTACTATATGTTTATTTTAGAAGTATGCATAATGATGTACATATTCAATATTGATTGTTTGAAATCCTAACTATTATTATCATCATGGTCACTTACTTTTGTTAGATTAATATTCACTTATTCATCATTATTTAAATTAAGTTTTATTTTGTCAATTAAACCCTTTTATTTAAGTAAAATTAGAAAATTAAACCCCTAACTTATTATAAATGTATTTTTCTAAACCAACGACCCCTTACATATAATAAAAAATTTAACTCATTAATTAAAAAATTATCCAAATTGATTATGATAGTTTCTAATTTTAATTCACATGTGGGAATAAATTACTTAAAAAAAGTTATTATAGCCTTAAATAAATTCATTTTTTATTAATAACTTGAATTCAAAATCTTTTAACTTTTGAATGTCGACATACATACATTTGTATACAAAAAGTAATAACTACTTGAAGCCAACTAAATGCTTAATTTACATATGAATTACATACATTATAATTAGAAACAAAATACCAAATACGAAATTTCATATAAATAATCAACGGTCCGTGTGTATACACGGGTTTGAGGTCTAGTATATATATATATATATATATATATATATATATATATATATATATATACTAGATATGAACCCGTGCGATGCACGATAATTTAAATCATAAAACTTAATAAACTTGTTGCATAGCAAGTAAAAAGTAAATAAGAAATATAAAAGGATTAAAATTTTTGTACCAGAGTTTGCATATTTGTGTTGAAGCTTAATCTTAACTTCGACAACTAATAAATTTTAAACCATCTCCATAACCTGCAGCATGCAATAATACATTAATACACTAATTCAACGGTAGTAAATTCATAGACTATACATGCAATAATACATTAAAACACTAAACGTTGACAAACTCGTAAGATATACATGCATCAAAACATTATAACACTAAACGAACTATATATAAGGCAAAGAATTACATCCAAAATTTACATATAGTGTGTTCGATATAAAAGGAATTGAAGGAACAAAGAAACATAAAATTAAAGATGTAAAAAAGAAAGGATAAAAAGAATATCGATTAACCAAAAGTTTTATTGAATACATCATCACAAGTATATACAGTATACAGTGTGATATATTTGAGGTAGATATCCTAGGACTCTATTAAAACACAATTTTTTTTATTGTTCCGTTAATTAATTCATTAATATTGTAATAATTTATAAATATAATACTAAAGAAATAGTCAGTTTGGGCAATGCATTGATGCCACACGTAATTATTTAATTAGAATTGGAAGTTGTCTACAATTCATATTTCATATTCTATAAACTAGCTTAACACCCGTAAAATTTGCGGGTTGACTCGTGATATGTCTTATATGAATGTGTTATACAGATCTAATAATTGTTTGGTGTTCAGTATATCGGTTTGTATTGGTTTACTTTTAAATGAAATTTGTATTAAGGATTTGAATTGTGATAGATTTTGGATTGATGAGCCCAAATATATTAATTAATTAATAGAGATAATATTGTTTATGATGTCAGTCTGTTATTTGTATTGATATTTAATAATACTATTTTATTTAAAATTGTACGAATATTGTTTTTTCAAATAAGCAAATTTACCGGCTCAGCAGGTAAATACTATTTTGTACTTAATAAATAACTATCTTTGCAGTGCATTAGTGGTTTTCGTCCATCTAAGTTACTTTTTTAATTCAAATCAACAATCTATAATGCGTTACTTTGTCTTTCTAACTTTGGCGAAAGATGACAAAACATGACAACTCAGATGCAGACTATTGACCCAAATGACGTTAAGATGACCTTAGAAGATTAAATGGTAAATTATTTTAGGGATGTAAATCGAGATATAGAGAAATTAGTGGCAAAAGGGTAAATTAATTAATCAATTATTGATGATATTGTGCATGATACCACTTCCATTTTTGTATTTGGGGTTAATATATAAATAGGTCACTGTACTTTGCGAAAATATTTATCTGGGTTACTAAACTTAAAAAAAATGTTCAATTGGGTTATTGATACTTATTGATTGTGTCATCCCACATGTTTTGCTTAATTTTAGTTAAAAGTTTAGTGATCTAAATGAATATTTTTAAGTTAAGTAGAACAGTGTCATCTTGGCTATAACAACTATGTCGAAAGTTTTGTAACCTAATTGAACATTTTTACAAGTACGATAACCTAATTGAACATTTTTACAAGTACAGTAACCTAATTGAACATTTTTAAAGTTTAGTAATCCAGATGAACATTTTTGTAAACTATAGTGACCTACTTGTGTATTGACCCTTGTATTTGTACCGTTCTTTAACAATAATACTATATATTATGTACCAAAATTTTGCATTAGTTAATTAATAAGTTAAATTGTTAGTTTTAAGATTTCAAATCTTGTAATTCGGTATCGTTTTTTTTTTTCGTGTTTCAAATTTGTCTTGTATATTCAATAACTAAATTTTTTTTTGTTTCGCCACAGTTACAAACATGAGGATAATCGAAACCCGCTAATAAATATGAACAACCGATGGGTTATGTAACACCTCTAAAATACGTAAGTTTTTATAGTTTAATATACGTTTACGTTTAAGTTTTTATATGTATTTAATATGTTAAATGTTTAAAGTAACTGAATGGTTAGAATTTGGTTAGAAGGACTAACCAAATTAGAGAAAATCTGTTAGAAGGGTTAGATGTGTAAAGAACTAAAGTTCAGGGGGTTAGTGTGTAAAATGTTAAAAGTTTACTTCCTACAAACTTCAGAAAAGTTCCAGATAAATCATATACGTATGTGTGTGTGAGAATTGGAGGGAAAACAAGAAACAAGTGCAATAATCAACAATCAAGTTAGGGTTTATGTGATTGAAGTTTGTAATCATCAAATTAAGCTTTTATAAGGTATGTTTGATCTTTCTTCGAGCTTAATTTATGTTAGGGTTTAAGTTTCTATAAACCCTAGATATGAAAAAGTTGATTAAAGTTAGTATTAGTTTGATTAGTGTTCCATATGTGTTTCTAGGTTATATGCTATGATTAATTCTTATTAGTTTGATTAAATGAATCATATTCATAAGTAATTGGGTTTTTATAGTTTATGTGTATTGGAGAATTGAAGAATTAAGATGAATTGGTGATGATTATGATTATGAAAGTGATGTTTACACAATTACATGTGCTTAGAAATCTAAAATATGGAACACTAATGATATATGATTGGTGTTAGTGAGTAACACCTATTTATGAGATTTAGTAAAAGTGTTGAGATAGGTGTTAGAGGTCTAGCACCTTGTTAATGAGATTAAAGTTAAGAAAGTAAAAGAGTTATGTTAATTGATCATGCAATGTGTTTATATGTATAGGTGATCAAACAAAAAGAAGTTAGTTCAAGTTGTATAAAGTTTTAAGATAAAGGTAAGTAGATGGATATGAATGTGGAGTCAAGTAATGGGTGAGCCATTAGCTTGACGGTTTTCCAAGTAATGGATCATGACCATTAGCTTGGTATAAATGTTAACTAGTATTAGTTAATATGATGATGTTTAGGGATCCTTAATATGATGATGTTTATGTTTAAGTTAAAGTTTCCATTACTTACTAAGCAATTGCTTACGTGTTATGTTTAAATGTTTCAAGTGAGCCAAGTGTCAATAGAGGGGACTTGGGTAAAGGGCACGTGTGAAGCTTTTGGTGGAGCTTGTTACTTAGTTCGGTAACAAGTCTTATCCCTCTTAATCATGCTCTTGATATATGTATACCCCGTTTTGTAAAGTTTATGACATGTAGTTTGATGTTTGGAAAATGATATGGAGTCTCACTTGTAGTATATGTAATATTTTGAGAAAAGTCAACTCTATGGTCAAAGTCAGAGATAGAGTTGAAGTCAAAGTTTGTGTGGTGAGACTTGTAATGTAAAGTTTAATGTATGAAAGTTACTTGAATGTTTAAAAGTTAGTTATGAAAGTCAAAAATGTCAAAAGTTGAAGTTATGGTCAAATGTTGATGTTAGTAAATTAGTTTGACTTAGATAAGTCAATTGGGTGAGAATTTACCAAAAGAATAGGTTGAAAGGGTCAAAAACCCAATCGGGTCATTAGGTGCCCAATTGGGCGACCAATACTATAAAGAGTCAAAACGAGTTATACTCGATAAAAGTTAAATGTGATTATGCCCACAAGTCTTAAATGTGATATTGGAAAAGTGGTCAAAAGCCTAAAAGCAGAAGTGGTGTCATTTGAAACTTAGTATGTCAAAATTTTGGTGAAAATATGCCGAAATTGAGTTAACGGGTCAAATCGAGATTTATCGTGAAATTTGAAAAAGTGTGAAAGTAGAAACGTTCTTACAGTCAAAGTAAAGTTGCCTGCAAAATTACAGGTCACCAGGTGTTGTCGTTCAAAAGTTATGCACGTTTAAAGTTCGAGTTTTGGGACATAAGTGCACAACTCTGTTGTTATGGGTCGAATCAGGCTGCTTCCTATTGAAGCCGGCTGATTCAGCTTAAGGCCGGCGGCTTGGGCGACCGGCTTGGTTTTAAAAGGGTCTGGAAATGAGTTTTCGACCAAAAGGGTTGAAGCCGGCGGCTTCAAAAGGAAGCCGGCGGCTTCGTCAGTGTTTTCCGAAGGTGATTTTAAAACGGTTATAAATGATGAACCGTAACTCCGTTTTTGACATTTTTTATACCGTCGGAAAGCTTGAAGAGTCTACTTTCTGATGGTCAAGTCCTTTTAATGAAATTTTAAAATTTTCAATATATTAAATTAGGAGTAAATGTGTTGGTACAAGGGTAATTGAAAAAAAAAAATGGTACGTTTTCGGGGTGTTTCAAGTTGGTATCAGAGCACGGTTTAAGGGATTCAGGTATCCACCATTAGTGGGTACTTGGACTTAGACCAAATTTATTATGATGTTGAGCATGATTTAGTAAGATATGTTATGGGTTAATGAATTGTTAATGATTCTTTACTTAAAGTGTGGCGTGCAGACTATGGATGTGTTTAAAGTAATACGATAATTTGAGCGTCTGGCCAACGCAATGATTACCATATTACCTTATATGTATCCATGGAAATCATGAGACATTAGAGGATTGAATGTTAACAAGTTATTAACTGTTTGTAGCAAAGTTTGTGCTAAGGTAGACATTAAATGTTTAAGTTATTATGTTAATGTGTTATGTGAACGTTTCAAACAAGATGAGTAAAGAAGTATAGACTACTGATACAGGAGACAGTCAAGATAAGCCTCAGTCTCCTGTTCAAGATATAGACCCGATAATTGAGAAGATGAAATCTTTTATCTCGCAAGAAATTGGTATTGCTCAGAAAGCATCTATTCCTCTTCTAAAGTCAACGATTATAGAGACTGTTAGAGAGGTAGTTAGTGAAGAATTTCATAAACAAAAAGATAAAACAGTTGGAGTTAGACAAGAAGTACCCCCACAAGCTCCAATTGTAGAAGAAAGTAGAAGGTTTAATTATAAAGACTTTTCAGCTTGTAATCCGCCTGATTTTGAAGGGGATTTAGATCCGATTAAGTGTTATCGATGGGTTATGGAGGTAGAAGGGGCTTTTACTACTTCACGTTGCCTCGCAGATTTGAAAGTAATCTTTGCTGCAAATCTCTTAAAGGCACGTGCTAAAAATTGGTGGGAAGTTCAACGCCGTACCTTAGGGGATGAAGCTATAAATAAGATGAGTTGGGATGATTTTAAGAAAATGTTTGAGAATACTTATTCTCAAGAAGCAGATTTAAAGAGAATTCGTCGTGAGTTTCTTGCAATGGAATAAACGACTGAATCAATTAACGAGTTGGTTGTTGTATTTCTGGATAGAGCTCAATTCTGTCCAGATTATATGGAGAATCCAAAGCGGCTTATAGATCATTTCCATGAGGTGTTGAAGAAAGAAATAAGTCAGTTTATTCAACCTAGTCGTTGTAAGTCTTTTGAAGAAATTGTGAATGAAGCTCGTTTTCAAGAGCTAGAGTTAAAGAAAGGTGAGAAAGCTGTTGCAAAAAGAAAAGTTGAATCAAGTCCCATTCCCTCAAAGAAGTTCAAAGCTAGTGATAGTTCTCGTCGAGAAGAGAAGAAGACAGAAAAGTCTGTACCTCCACAATGTAAGAAATGTCACAAGAAGCATTTTGGAGTATGCAGATTCGGGTTAAACGTTTGCTATCAATGTGGTGAGGAAGGTCATTTCAGCAAGGACTGTCCTCATCCATTGAAGGTATGTTATGGATGCTACGAGCCTGGTCATGTGAAGTCAGAATGTCCAAAGTTAAAGTCTCAGTCAGCTTCTTCAGCATATCGTAAACCATCCGATAAGAAGTCGACTGAAGTTCCAAAAGCCATGCCTCGTTCATTCCAAATCACAGCAGAGGAAGCTAAGGGGACCCCAGATGTAGTGTCAGGTACCTTTTTAGTAAACCTAATACCTGCATATGTTCTTTTTGATTCGGGTGCCTCTAGATATTTTGTTTCAGAAAAGTTTAGTAAAAGTTTCATGATTCCACTTTCTGACTTAGACACTCCCTTAGATGTTGAAATAGCTGATGATAGAACAGTATATGTCACGAAAGTTTATAGAGGGTGTCGGTTAGAAATAAGTAATGAGCCTTTTTCTATAAATCTAATCCCTATGCAAATGGGGGGAATTTGATGTTGTAATTGGTATGGATTGGTTAGCGGCTCATGATGCAATGATTCAATGTGAGCAAAAGATTGTAAGAGTTAAATTACCTCGTGGTGAATTGTTAGATATTTACGGAGAAAAGAAAGAAATGCTTATCCCGGTTTGTACTTTTGCTAAAGCTAAGCGACATTTGTCACATGGTTGTCAAGCCTTTTTGGCACATGTGATAGATGCTCAGATTCAAATTCCAAAGATTGAGGAAATTCCGGTAGTAAGAGAGTTTATTGATGTATTTCCCGATGAGTTACCAGGCATTCCGCCCGATAGGCAAGTTGAATTTAAGATAGAATTGATGCCTGGAGCTACACCTATTGCTAAGACACCATATAGGCTTGCTCCAACCGAAATGCAGGAATTAATGAAACAGTTGCAAGAACTGTTAGATAAAGGTTTTATACGCCCAAGTAGTTCTCCGTGGGGAGCTCCTATTTTATTTGTGAAAAAGAAAGATGGTTCAATGAGAATGTGCATAGATTATCGAGAGTTAAACAAGGTGACTATCAAGAATAGGTACCCATTACCTAGGATTGATGATTTGTTTGACCAGTTGCAGGGTGCTAGTTACTTTTCAAAGATTGATTTACGCTCTGGTTACCATCAATTGAAGGTCAAAGAGAAAGATGTTTGTAAAACTGCTTTCAGGACGAGGTATGGGCATTATGAATTTGTGATAATGCCATTTGGTTTGACGAATGCACCTGCAGCTTTTATGGATTTGATGAATAGAGTTTGTAGCCCAATGCTTGATAAGTTTGTAATCGTGTTTATTGACGATATTTTAATCTATTCTAAATACGCTAATGATCATTATTATCATTTGAGACAAGTGCTACAAATGTTAAGAAGAGAGAAGCTTTATGCTAAGTTCTCAAAGTGTGAGTTTTGGCTTCGGGAAGTACAGTTTCTTGGGCATGTTGTCAATAGTGAGGGTATTATGGTGGATCCAGTTAAAGTTGAAGCTGTTATGAAATGGAGTGCTCCAACAACTCCAACCGAAGTCAGAAGTTTTCTTGGATTAGCTGGCTATTACAGACGGTTTATTCAAGCCTTCTCAAAGATCGCAATGCCACTTACAAAGCTTACAAGAAAGAATATCAAGTTTGAATGGAATGATCAAGTAGAACAAGCCTTTCAGATTTTAAAACAGAAACTCAGTCAAGCACCAGTCTTAGTACTTCCAGAAGGTACTGAAGACTTGGTGATATATTGTGATGCATCGTATAGTGGTTTGGGCTGTGTTCTTATGCAACGTGGCAAAGTGATAGCATATGCTTCTAGACAATTAAAAGAAAATGAGAAGAATTATCCAACGCATGATTTAGAACTCGCAGCGGTGGTCTTTGCCTTAAAGATATGGAGGCATTATCTCTATGGTGTGAGGAGTACTATATATACAGATCACAAAAGTTTAAAGTACTTCTTTGATCAAAGAGATTTGAATATGAGACAAAGAAGATGGCTAGATCTTGTTAAAGACTATGATTGTGAAATATTGTACCACCCGGGGAAAGCTAACGTTGTAGCTGATGCTTTAAGCAGAAAGGCAGCTCATCTTGCTCTAACAGTTAAATCTCTTAGAATTTCCGTTACTCCTAGCTTGTTTGATCAAATTAAAGAAGCACAACAAAAAGCTTGGAGAGAAAAAGATATTCGATCAGAACGGATCAAAGGTCAAGTTGATAGTATTGTAGAAGACTCACGTGGGTTAAAGACACGCTATGGTAGAATTTGGATTCCAAATTCTTGGGATTTGAAGACATTATTGTTAGATGAAGCCCATAAATCAAAGTATTCCATTCATCCTGGCGCAACAAAGATGTACCACGACTTAAGAGTAGGTTATTGGTGGCCAGGTATGAAAAGAGATATTGTTAAATATGTTGAGCAGTGTCTAACTTGCTTACAGGTGAAGGCTGAGCATCAGAAGCCATATGGGAAGATGCAGCCTTTAGACATACCTGTTTGGAAGTGGGAACACATAACGATGGATCTTATCACCAAATTGCCAAAGACTCGGCGTCAGCATGATGCGATTTGGGTGATAGTGGACAGATTGACCAAAAGTGCATTATTTTTGCCTATTAAAGAAACGATGTCTATAGAAGCTTTAGCATATTTATATGTTAAGGAGGTAGTTGCACGTCATGGTATGCCAGTTTCTATTGTCTCTGATAGAGATAGTAGATTTACTTCACGGTTTTGGGCTAAATTTCAAGATGATATTGGTACACTTATTAATCTTAGCACAGCTTATCACCCGCAGACAAATGGACAAAGTGAAAGAACGATACAGACTTTAGAAGACATGTTACGGGCGTGTGTTATAGATTTTGGAGGTAATTGGGATGTGCATTTACCGTTAGCAGAGTTCTCCTATAATAACAGTTACCATGCAAGTATAGGTATGCCACCTTACGAGATGTTATATGGGAGAAAGTGTAGAACTCCAATATGTTGGGGTGAAGTCGGGCAAAGAGAAATGGGCAGTACAGATATAGTGCAACAGAAGACAGAAAAGATTGATCAAATCAGAGAAAGGTTAAAGATTGCTCAAGATAGACAGAAGTCATATGCTGACAAAAGAAGACGCCCATTAGAGTTTAAGGTTGGGGATATGGTCATGTTAAAGGTATCTCCCTGGAAAGGTATTATCAGATTCAGGAAACGAGGCAAGCTAAGTCCTCGGTTCATTGGTCCTTTTAAGATTCTAGAAAGAGTTGGAAAGGTAGCTTATCGTCTTGAGCTACCAAGTGAATTGGCAAGTATCCATAGCACTTTCCATGTTTCGTATTTAAGGAAGTGTTTAGTAGATGAGGCATCTTATGTGCCATTGGAAGAGATAGAAATCAATGATCAATTGAATTATGTTGAACAACCAATAGCTATCCTCGATGAGAAAGTCAAGAAGTTAAGAAATAAAGAAATTCGGTTGTTTAGAATTCAATGGAAACATAGAAAAGGTTCAGAGTTCACGTGGGAGCCGGAGGAAGAAATCAATGTTTATTATCCGGCTTTGTATCAAGAATGGATTGTGAGGACACAATCCTAAATAAGTAGGGGAGAGTTGTAACACCCCTAAAATACGTAAGTTTTTATAGTTTAATATACGTTTACGTTTCAGTTTTTATATGTATTTAATATGTTAAATGTTTAAAGTAACTGAATGGTTAGAATTTGGTTAGAAGGACTAACCAAATTAGAGAAAATCTGTTAGAAGGGTTAGATGTGTAAAGAACTAAAGTTCAGGGGGTTAGTGTGTAAAATGTTAAAAGTTTACTTCCTACAAACTTCAGAAAAGTTCCAGATAAATCATATACGTATGTGTGCGTGAGAATTGGAGGGAAAACAAGAAACAAGTGCAATAATCAACAATCAAGTTAGGGTTTATGTGATTGAAGTTTGTAATCATCAAATTAAGCTTTTATAAGGTATGTTTGATCTTTCTTTGAGCTTAATTTATGTTAGGGTTTAAGTTTCTATAAACCATAGATATGAAAAAGTTGATTAAAGTTAGTAATTAGTTTGATTAGTGTTCCATATGTGTTTCTAGGTTCTATGCTATGATTAATTCTTATTAGTTTGATTAAATGAATCATATTCATAAGTAATTGGGTTTTTATAGTTTATGTGTATTGGAGAATTGAAGAATTAAGATGAATTGGTGATGATTATGATTATGAAAGTGATGTTTACACAATTACATGTGCTTAGAAATCTAAAATATGGAACACTAATGATATATGATTGGTGTTAGTGAGTAACACCTATTTATGAGATTTAGTAAAAGTGTTGAGATAGGTGTTAGAGGTCTAGCACCTTGTTAATGAGATTAAAGTTAAGAAAGTAAAAGAGTTATGTTAATTGATCATGCAATGTGTTTATATGTATAGGTGATCAAACAAAAAGAAGTTAGTTCAAGTTGTATAAAGTTTTAAGATAAAGGTAAGTAGATGGATATGAATGTGGAGTCAAGTAATGGGTGAGCCATTAGCTTGACGGTTTTCCAAGTAATGGATCATGACCATTAGCTTGGTATAAATGTTAACTAGTATTAGTTAATATGATGATGTTTAGGGATCCTTAATATGATGATGTTTGTGACACCCGGTCAAAATAACCCAAAATTAGCTCATAATTTAAACTTTTAAAACACGTAATTACATACGTGTCAATACTTAAGTACACAAGTATTATATATATATATGTATATATATAAACCGAAACGATTAATTAATAATCGCAAATACACGAACCTAATTAAACGTAGAAACCCAAAATAAAATTTGGTGAAAAACATTTTTAAACAAAGTATTATTATTGAGAATAATAATTACGTACTCAGTTTGAAATTTAAATACATTTTAGATACTGAAAACTATCCGTACATTTTAAGTAAAACAAAGATATATTTTTATATCTCCATAAAAGTATTTTTATAAAATACTTTGATTAAAAACGAATACGAAATTATATTTAGAAATTTATCATTTTAAAAGATTATACTATTTTACGATCGGGTACACGAACACGGGTCGGGAAAACACCCACCTACCTCAATAATTGAGGCCGGTTATATTACCCGACCTCAATTATTTTCCACATACACGCACACATTTTTTGATCTCTCTCTCGGCTCTCTCCTCTCCTCTCTTTCGGTTTCATTTCAACAACAACAACAACAAACAATCAACCACATCATAATCATCATCTCCTTCATCTTCTTGGATCATCATCATCAAGTTCATCATCTTCACCATCTCTCGGTCTCAAATTTTAATTCGTAAGAAACTTTAAACTTTGTTTTAAATATGTGTTTAAATTACTTATATTATCATGTTATGTCGTTCTATTATGTTGATTATATGCGAAAATGGTTTTAAAACGGATTTGGTTGTGTTTTGGAAAGAACAGAGTCGAACCAGACATGTGAATCCGGCGGATTGAATTGAATCCGGCGTATTCCTGCCCAAACCCAATGAATACGGCGTATTCGGGTGAATACGGCGTATTCCCCTTCGAAACCATTGAATACGGCGTATTCAAACCAATACGGCGGATCTCCAGGACCCTAATTTACACTAGGTGCATAATGGAAAACTAGGTGCATAATGGAAAAACTAGGTGCATAATGGAAAACTAGGTGCATAATGGAAAAACTAGGTGCATAATGGAAAAACTAGGTGCATAATGGAAAAACCAGGTGCATAATAGAAAACTAGGTGCATAATGGTTTGAACTATGTGCATAACGCGTAGTAACTATACAGAGAGTCACTAAATGATATGGAAAACATTTAGAACGGATAAAAATACTTTTATACAAACTATGTTTTGGTATGTATATACGTATATGTATAAATTTACGATAACTATATATATATATATATATATATATATATATATATATATATATATATACAAAATCAACATTCGTAACAAACAAATTATGTTTTTGAAAAGACAACTACAATTATATGTATATATATACATATATTCAAGGACGACAAGTAATATATATATAAGAATATATATATTCAACTAATAAGTATATCGATATATATACTTACGTGCAACGAATGATTTATTAAACGTACACTTACAATTATATAATATCGTGTGTATAGGACATTAGGAGATTACGTTGGTACACATGCGCACTTTAGGGTTGCTTGCTCTTCTTTTTACTGTTTTCCCTTTGGGGGAGGTGCATCACTTGTTTACTGAATATATTGTTTACAAAATATATTTGTTACTGCTACTGCTTGTTTACTGTGTAATTGTTTACTGAAATTACTTGAAATATTAATACAAGTACAAAATGTATTAATTTACTGATTTGAATACAGGTACAAACTGTATTGCTTTACAAACTATAATACAAGTACAAAATGTATTATTTTACTGATTTGAATACAAGTACAAAATGTATTGCTTTACTGACTTTAATACAAGTACAAAATGTATTATTTTACTGATTTGAATACAAGTACAAACTGTATTGTTTTACTGACGTTAATACAAGTACAAAATGTATTAATTTACTGAATTGAATACAAGTACAAAATGTATTGTCTTACCGACTATAATACAAATACACAATGTATTATTTTACAACTATAATACAAATACAAAATGTATTATTTACAGACGTATTGCCTTACTAAACTGCATGAGTTTCTAGTTAATCCAATGAAGTCCTCTGAATTATAGTCGTCAGTTATACGATAAGCGCGAATTTTAGTATATGGATCCATATGGGACTGACAATCCCCGCCTGGGGTGGTAGCGCCACCACGAACCGCAAGTGTCTAAACATGCGTTTCTTATTCGTTTCATATGAGTATTTTTGGATTAGTACTCACGGGGGCAAAATTACTGACGTGTTAAGCTTCGACTATAATGGCTCATGGCATGGCAATAGATTGACCGACTATACCGACCTTACTGTACTTATGAAATACTTGGTGAAATACTTGGTTACTGACTTATTACTACTATACAATTAAACTTTACTGTTTTACTATTGTGAATGATTTACTTACTGATTTACGCAAACTGTTTACTACTGTACATACAAACCTGTGAGATTCACCAACCTTTTGGTTGACCTTTTTAGTGATGTATTCTCAGGTACTCAGCAACAGTAGGATGGCCCGCAGGGTATGCTAGGCTAGTACGAGTCGCATGCATAAACTCTTGAAGATTTTATTGGCATAATCTTTTGTACTTTGATTATGTGTTTAAAATCTTTTGATTAACTTTGCGAACTCGCAATGATGTATTACTTATAACTTAAAACCTTGTACTACTTTTGTTATACTGTAATGTATTTCTAAAACGTCTCATTTAGAGTCGTTTGCTTGTACTTTGGTGTTTTGATATTTGATTAGTGACACCCAAAACTCGCTTCCGCAAAGCATTAAATTTGTGGGTGTCACAGATTGGTATCAGAGCCTAAGGTTATAGCGAACTAGGTTGCATTTAGTGGGCCTAGACTATGACCGTTAGGCAGTATTCCTCATTAGATATAACTGGTTCAGGGATTTCGTCATACAAGTTTAATTTAACATAGCCTGATCAACTATGTACAATTAAATAAAGATGATGTAAGATCTGAAAGGGGTTATGTTAAACGGGAATGCACTAGTTGACTCTGACCACGAGAGAACCGTGACTTGTACTTGTTCTGTGATAGACACAACTAGGTGGATAATAAGTATATATAGGTTACACCTATATGAATAGGCTTATTAAGATCCTCCGATATTTAGTAACACACTCACTGTACAAAGACACTTTAGAATAGGCATGTGGTAAGTTGATCGAGTCAGGAAAATAGTACCGGGATGTGCCCTGGCAGAGAGGGTCATCTCTTCGAAATAGACTTACCTAGGTAGAGATTAAGAACTTCGACACCTTAATTTACACAAACTGGTCATCAGAGGACCGTCCTTCTCTCACCTATCATATTTAACATCCGAATTCAAAATTTCTCTAAGTACAAAAATCTTTTCTATCTCCCTATCACATTCCGCATAACTTCTGATATATGTTTGGACGTAATATCCCCGACAGCCCTTGAAACACTCAAAATCTTGTAATCTTTTGAACTCGCATGTTAAATGATTACAAACTTCGTTATTCTACACCATTGATTGTCACTTGTGTTGTATTATATTACTGTTATATATACAACTATGATGATCATACTCTTACACAAAAACTCACATTTTTCCTGGCTGTTATTGAAGGAACATGCCACCAAAAAGACAAACATTCAGCGCGGCTGAACTCGCACGATTTGTTTCTCAAGGAGTGGCCGAAGCTCTAGCTACTCGATCATCACCGTCTGTGAATGATGCTTCTGTTGCTAAACCCTGTAGCTACAATGACTTTCTCAAGTGTAAACCTCTGAACTTTAAGGGCACGGAAGGTGCCATTGGATTGGTCAGGTGGATTGAAAGGATGGAGTCAGTCTTTAGGATCAGTAACTGCTCGGAAGACTGCCAAGTCAAGTATGCCACCTGTACATTTCTGGAAAGTGCTCTGACGTGGTGGAACTCGTATATTCAGTCTGTGGGAATTGATGCTGCATATGGAATTCCATGGGAAGAACTGAAAAGGATGCTAAGGGATGAGTACTGTCCCAATGAGGAACTCCAGAGGCTGGAAGACGAATTCTGGCACTTGACCGTTCAGGGTACTGACATCATCGGTTATACAACCAGATTTCAGCAGCTCGCTCTTCTCTGCCCATCTATGGTAGATTCTGAACGTAAGCGGATTGAGAGGTACATCCGTGGACTCCCGAAGGATATTCAAGGGAATGTTACTTCGTCAAAACCTGGAACTATACAGAGTGCTATTCGTATGGCACATGAGCTTATGGCGCAAGTTGTCAGGCGCGAGACACCTGTAACACCTACTGGAAACTCTGGCAAGCGTAAGTGGGAAGGAAACCCCAACACCTCCAACAAAAAGGTTGATACTGTTAAAACCTACCCAACTGGCTCGGGTGACAGGAAGGAGTATCAGGGCCGCAAACCCTTTTGCTCAAAATGTAGCATTCATCATGATGGTGTATGCCCATGCACAAAATGCAAGAAATTCGGGCATCTAGCCAAGGATTGCAAAACAGCCGCAACTGCTACCAACACTTCTGCACCCAAGACTTGTTATGAGTGCAATGGTACCGGGCATTTCAGGAAGGATTGCCCCCAACTGAAAAACAAAAACAACAACCCTGCTCGAGGGAGAGCCTATGTACTCCGTGCTAGGGAAGACCCAAACCCGAGGCTTGCTGACTTGCTCAATGATGGTACATTCGCGTACAGATAACTCTACTACCTCAATGTTGTTGGCTTTACTAAATTTCATTTATTACTCGATACTTCATTCCGTAGCTTAGATCCAATGAGTGATATAGGATTTGTATACATATCCGATTAGACTATTATGTAATATAGGTATATATACATATATAGGTCTCAAATGTGTACTACTCTATAGGCTATTATATACTGAAGGTATAGGAATAAGCCTTAGCTGATGATACTTAGTTACTACCTACTCTACTGAAAACGACAAATATAGCTACTTCAGTGTCCTTTGATATAAGGATCGAAACTTTGTATTTGCTTACTACTACTTCCTACCTGATTATACGTCAAAGATATTTTGAAACTCATTCCAGTGTACTGTTAGGTATTCCTTAGGAAAACTATTTCAACGAAATTTCAACAGGCTTTTACCCTGAAGTTTTCATAACTCCTGTTTATCGACAGACTTTTCTAAACAAAATGTTCAAGTCATGATCAACAATGGTTTCAACTGAACTACTTATCAAATCAATTTTTCAACGGATTTCAAGTTTCAACAGACTATCACCTTCATAGTTCTAACAAAATGAATTTCGAATAAAAATTCTACAGGAATTTCTCACGAAATGTTTATAAAATTTTCAAAATTTTATAATCATGTAAACTTATTTATAGTGCACAGCTTTAAACAAATTTCAAATTTTGAATGGTCCGCAAAAACTTCACAGTATACCATGATACCCTTGCTTCTATAAGAAAAGTTTACTAGGACTCGAATAATGACGCGGGTATGGTTACTCGCTAATGACCCGACTGTCTGTACTTTGGTAGATCTTACTTGCTGTTTGAATACTTCTATGTTTCCCTAGATTCTAAGTGCACGAAAGGATTAGGGAAAGAAGACAATTTAGATTCTATAGTTTCTTTAAGAGACGATGTTTAGCTTGCATAAGTATAGGGATAACATATCCTACATTATTTTATACCGGAAGACATACCGGTCAAATTTTTATTATACAAAGGGTAACATCCCACATAAAACTAACGTAGGCTAAACCATTAGTTTCTGTAGGAGACTGATAGGGTCTGGTTTACACTATGATACTGCTATCCATTACAACCTGTATGAACATAGAGAAATTACTACCTTACTTTAAGCTACTAGTACAAAGTGTAGCTACACCTTAGTGACTGACTGACCTTGTCCTACCGACAAAATGGTCAATTACATTACAACACACTTCCTCTACTCCTTTAATGGCCAGGAGGGCGTTAGCTTAACAAGGGGAGGGAGGTAATATTAGAATGAGGTTATAGCACTCACAGTAGACTCACACACTTACTTAGAAAATACACAGACAATTACTACACACAAATTTCGGGACGAAATTCTCTTAACAAGGGGAGAATGTGACACCCGGTCAAAATAACCCAAAATTAGCTCATAATTTAGACTTTTAAAACACGTAATTACATACGTGTCAATACTTAAGTACACAAGTATTATATATATATGTATATATATAAACCGAAACGATTAATTAATAATCGCAAATACACGAACCTAACGAAACGTAGAAACCCAAAATAAAATTTGGTGAAAAACATTTTTAAACAAAGTATTATTATTGAGAATAATAATTACGTACTCAGTTTGAAATTTAAATACATTTTAGATACTGAAAACTATCCGTACATTTTAAGTAAAACAAAGATATATTTTTATATCTCCATAAAAGTATTTTTATAAAATACTTTGATTAAAAACGAATACGAAATTATATTTAGAAATTTATCATTTTAAAAGATTATACTATTTTACGATCGGGTACACGAACACGGGTCGGGAAAACACCCACCTACCTCAATAATTGAGGCCGGTTATATTACCCGACCTCAATTATTTTCCACATACACGCACACATTTTTTGATCTCTCTCTCGGCTCTCTCCTCTCCTCTCTTTCGGTTTCATTTCAACAACAACAACAACAAACAATCAACCACATCATAATCATCATCTCCTTCATCTTCTTGGATCATCATCATCAAGTTCATCATCTTCACCATCTCTCGGTCTCAAATTTTAATTCGTAAGAAACTTTAAACTTTGTTTTAAATATGTGTTTAAATTACTTATATTATCATGTTATGTCGTTCTATTATGTTGATTATATGCGAAAATGGTTTTAAAACGGATTTGGTTGTGTTTTGGAAAGAACAGAGTCGAACCAGACATGTGAATCCGGCGGATTGAATTGAATCCGGCGTATTCCTGCCCAAACCCAATGAATACGGCGTATTCGGGTGAATACGGCGTATTCCCCTTCGAAACCATTGAATACGGCGTATTCAAACCAATACGGCGGATCTCCAGGACCCTAATTTACACTAGGTGCATAATGGAAAACTAGGTGCATAATGGAAAAACTAGGTGCATAATGGAAAACTAGGTGCATAATGGAAAAACTAGGTGCATAATGGAAAAACTAGGTGCATAATGGAAAAACCAGGTGCATAATAGAAAACTAGGTGCATAATGGTTTGAACTATGTGCATAACGCGTAGTAACTATACAGAGAGTCACTAAATGATATGGAAAACATTTAGAACGGATAAAAATACTTTTATACAAACTATGTTTTGGTATGTATATACGTATATGTATAAATTTACGATAACTATATATATATATATATATATATATATATATATATATATATATATACAAAATCAACATTCGTAACAAACAAATTATGTTTTTGAAAAGACAACTACAATTATATGTATATATATACATATATTCAAGGACGACAAGTAATATATATATAAGAATATATATATTCAACTAATAAGTATATCGATATATATACTTACGTGCAACGAATGATTTATTAAACGTACACTTACAATTATATAATATCGTGTGTATAGGACATTAGGAGATTACGTTGGTACACATGCGCACTTTAGGGTTGCTTGCTCTTCTTTTTACTGTTTTCCCTTTGGGGGAGGTGCATCACTTGTTTACTGAATATATTGTTTACAAAATATATTTGTTACTGCTACTGCTTGTTTACTGTGTAATTGTTTACTGAAATTACTTGAAATATTAATACAAGTACAAAATGTATTAATTTACTGATTTGAATACAGGTACAAACTGTATTGCTTTACAAACTATAATACAAGTACAAAATGTATTATTTTACTGATTTGAATACAAGTACAAAATGTATTGCTTTACTGACTTTAATACAAGTACAAAATGTATTATTTTACTGATTTGAATACAAGTACAAACTGTATTGTTTTACTGACGTTAATACAAGTACAAAATGTATTAATTTACTGAATTGAATACAAGTACAAAATGTATTGTCTTACCGACTATAATACAAATACACAATGTATTATTTTACAACTATAATACAAATACAAAATGTATTATTTACAGACGTATTGCCTTACTAAACTGCATGAGTTTCTAGTTAATCCAATGAAGTCCTCTGAATTATAGTCGTCAGTTATACGATAAGCGCGAATTTTAGTATATGGATCCATATGGGACTGACAATCCCCGCCTGGGGTGGTAGCGCCACCACGAACCGCAAGTGTCTAAACATGCGTTTCTTATTCGTTTCATATGAGTATTTTTGGATTAGTACTCACGGGGGCAAAATTACTGACGTGTTAAGCTTCGACTATAATGGCTCATGGCATGGCAATAGATTGACCGACTATACCGACCTTACTGTACTTATGAAATACTTGGTGAAATACTTGGTTACTGACTTATTACTACTATACAATTAAACTTTACTGTTTTACTATTGTGAATGATTTACTTACTGATTTACGCAAACTGTTTACTACTGTACATACAAACCTGTGAGATTCACCAACCTTTTGGTTGACCTTTTTAGTGATGTATTCTCAGGTACTCAGCAACAGTAGGATGGCCCGCAGGGTATGCTAGGCTAGTACGAGTCGCATGCATAAACTCTTGAAGATTTTATTGGCATAATCTTTTGTACTTTGATTATGTGTTTAAAATCTTTTGATTAACTTTGCGAACTCGCAATGATGTATTACTTATAACTTAAAACCTTGTACTACTTTTGTTATACTGTAATGTATTTCTAAAACGTCTCATTTAGAGTCGTTTGCTTGTATTTTGGTGTTTTGATATTTGATTAGTGACACCCAAAACTCGCTTCCGCAAAGCATTAAATTTGGGGGTGTCACAATGTTTATGTTTAAGTTAAAGTTTCCATTACTTACTAAGCAATTGCTTACGCGTTATGTTTAAATGTTTCAGGTGAGCCAAGTGTCAATAGAGGGGACTTGGGTAAAGGGCACGTGTGAAGCTTTTGGTGGAGCTTGTTACTTAGTTCGGTAACAAGTCTTATCCCTCTTAATCATGCTCTTGATATATGTATACCCCGTTTTGTAAAGTTTATGACATGTAGTTTGATGTTTGGAAAATGATATGGAGTCTCACTTGTAGTATATGTAATATTTTGAGAAAAGTCAACTCTATGGTCAAAGTCAGAGATAGAGTTGAAGTCAAAGTTTGTGTGGTGAGACTTGTAATGTAAAGTTTAATGTATGAAAGTTACTTGAATGTTTAAAAGTTAGTTATGAAAGTCAAAAATGTCAAAAGTTGAAGTTATGGTCAAATGTTGATGTTAGTAAATTAGTTTGACTTAGATAAGTCAATTGGGTGAGAATTTACCAAAAGAATAGGTTGAAAGGGTAAAAAACCCAATCGGGTCATTAGGTGCCCAATTGGGCGACCAATACTATAAAGAGTCAAAACGAGTTATACTCGATAAAAGTTAAATGTGATTATGCCCACAAGTCTTAAATGTGATATTGGAAAAGTGGTCAAAAGCCTAAAAGCAGAAGTGGTGTCATTTGAAACTTAGTATGTCAAAATTTTGGTGAAAATATGCCGAAATTGAGTTAACGGGTCAAATCGAGATTTATCGTGAAATTTGAAAAAGTGTGAAAGTAGAAACGTTCTTATAGTCAAAGTAAAGTTGCCTGCAAAATTTCAGGTCACCAGGTGTTGTCGTTCAAAAGTTATGCACGTTTAAAGTTCGAGTTTTGGGACATAAGTGCACAAATCTGCTGTTCTGGGTCGAATCAGGCTGCTTCCTATTGAAGCCGGCTGATTCAGCTTAAGGCCGGCGGCTTGGGCGACCGGCTTGGTTTTAAAAGGGTCTGGAAATGAGTTTTCGACCAAAAAGGGTTGAAGCCGGCGGCTTCAAAAGGAAGCCGGCGGCTTCGTCAGTGTTTTCCGAAGGTGATTTTAAAACGGTTATAAAAGATGAACCGTAACTCCGATTTTGACATTCTTTATACCGTCGGAAAGCTTGAAGAGTCTACTTTCTGATGGTCAAGTCCTTTTAATGAAATTTTAAAATTTTCAATATATTAAATTAGGAGTAAATGTGTTGGTACAAGGGTAATTGAAAAAAAAAATGGTACTTTTTCGGGGTGTTTCAGGTTATACTAATTGGGTACCGAACGGGTATTGGGTCGGGTATCAGGAATATTTGAAACCGGTATATGTACTGATATACAAAAACCCGCCAAAGACCCGTTGGCATCCATAAGCCAAAAATTGTAAATCAGAAATTGATAAAATAATTCAAAAAAAGCGGTAGTATGGATTCAAATACACTAAAATCCGTCGGAACCCGACCTGTTGACACTCATGATCCAAGAGTTTTTAATTATAAATTGATAAAAGGATTCAAAATAGTAGGTCGTATACGAATTGAAATCACTGGGCGATGGAATAAAGTTATGAAGTTTTTGGAATTGAAAATAACTTATTGTATTTTTTAGAAAAGATAATTTATATAATATTGTAGGAAGAGTTTGAACTATGAAATACGGTGGTTTGGGTATAGATACACTAAAATCCGCTGCCATTCATAATCCAAGAATCGTAAGTTAGAAATTGATAAAAGTGGTAAAAAAGACGGCCGTATACGAATATAAATCACTGGAAGATGGAATGAAGTCATGAATTTTTTATAATTGAAAATAACTTATTGGGGCTTATGTCGGAAAAAATAAAATAAAGAAGATTGTACGGAGAGTTTAAGTTATTTAAAAAAAGATAGTATATATTACATTAAAAATTCCATAAAATATTTGAGGGATTATTTACAATTAAATAAAAAAGAAGATTTATATTGTAAATATTGAAGGGTGTATATTGTAAATATATAAGGGTAAATTAGTCTTTTAGTCACATAAAAATAGGATTAATGATGTCACTAAATAAATTAAGGGTTTGATCTTGATTCTTGATCTCCATCTAATGGTCATTATTCTTTCAAGATTTTTCTTTTAATATATAAGATAGATCTATTATTTACGTTAATATTTTTTTATATTAATAACTAAATATAATATGTTTTATTAATTGCAAATTATTAGAGATCGCCACGCGGCATTCAATCATATGTGGCAAAATCTGGAGCATTTTTCAATACTCGCTTAGTATATACATAGATTTGTCCTATCTCGGAACTTGAACTCGCAACGTGATAGTTGTTAGACTCGTACGAGTCACGAGTTGACTCGTAGTCAGAAAGGTAGAAAAAGATTCGACTCGGATTATGACTCGGAGATTACTTTGACTCGGATTATGACTCGGATTATGACTCGCGATTCAGGACTTGACTCGGTCCGAGTCGAGTTGACTCGCAAAAAATACGAGTCTGAGGATATACATCGTTCTTAAATCCAGCTAAAAGGGATTGATGAAAATCTGGTAAGAACTTGAAAGATTTAGTACGTAAACTTACAGAAGCAATTTTGTTGAAAAGATAATTTTTTAGAGTTTATAAGAAAAATGAAAACAAACAACTTATTGCAATTGTGGTGGCCTTTAGTATCCCTTTAAACCATCGTTGCTTCAGTTATCATGGTTGCCGTCTACATCTTTCTGAGTTTATTTTCTTATGAAGAAACAATAAAAAATGAATTAGGTGGAGAAGAAATTCACTTGGGTTGAAGAAGAAAAGACTTTTGCTTTATTTTAAAAAGGAATTGTGTTACCGTTTGCTAGTACAGAGACTGTTTTGATGTGAAATAAAGCAAAAAAAAACTTACTTTTAACAACTGTAGTCTATAGAGGCATAGAGTTTGAAATCTCATTTTCTTTTCAACTATTACTGTTGAAATAGTTACATCATCTAGATATATCAGTTTTCTCATAAATTAACCACTTAGTTTTGTGCTATACTTTTTATCCTCCATACCATGTGAACTACTCCCAATAATATGTACATATAGAAAATACACAAGATTTACGTGTGTGTGTATATATATATTACATATAATATATATTATATATACAACATATATATAATATTATCTCTATATATATAGAAAATATATATAATTTACGTATATTATGACTCTTACGAGTCGAGTCATGATCATGATACGAGTCACGACTCAAAAATCAAGAAAATGAGTTGCGATACGAGTCACGAGTCGACAACTATGAACGTGATAGTTGAAAACCAACTTTAATTCCGCTAGGTGAACAGACGTTTGGTGTGTCTTTCATATTTGATTAGTTCAGCTGAACGATAGATAATATGTGGTTGGAATTTTATTCGCATATTTAAGATTCTCGATCTTCAAAAAATATTTTGACCACTTAAAAAGAAAAGTAAAACTATAGTAATATCACCAAAAACTAAAGGCTACTGTTATAAACGTCACTTTTATTCCACGGTACGTAATATATACTACTGGTACAATTCATAAGTTTTGTTTTATTCCACAATTAGGCATTAATTACTTTAAGATAAAATCAAGTGGTACTTGTTTGTTGGTTAACGTACCACAATTGGGCTCAAACTCATTATTTCACACTTATATTCTTAACCTCATCCACAAACTCTTGTATATTCCGATCAGATGAACCACCTTCCAACACTGCTTCCTCCGCCGCCTTCTTCCATTTCAACGCATTCTTCTTCATCTCCGCTGCCTTTACGCCACTAGTCGCCTCCTTTAAACGCTCCTCTACCTCCTTTCTCCCAATCACTCTATTCTCAGCTTCACCCCTACTCATCCTAATCCCTACTTTCCATTCATCAGCTAAGTACTTTGCATCAGTCACTTGATCTCCCCAATGCGGGAATGCTACCACCGGAACACCACTAGATAACGCCTCCATCGTCGAGTTCCATCCACAATGAGTCACAAAACAGGACACAGCTGGATGTGTTAATACCTGTGCTTGTGGGCTCCATTGGACCACCATTCCCCTCTCACCAACCTCTTCTAAGAACCCCTCTGGTAACTCGCCAGATTGCCCTGTAGAAGTCGCATCCATCCTCATGACCCACAAAAACGACACGCCAGAATACAAAACACCATAAGCCAACTCAGTCACCTGTTCTTGGTTCAAGCTTACAACACTTCCAAACGATATATACACCACGGATGAAGCTGGCTTTGAGTCCAGCCACTCCAAACAATCGTCTGCCTTTATAAGGTCCCCAGAGATATTTGAGCTGGTTTCAAGTAATGGGTTTTTAAACAACGGACCAACTGCTCGTATAGGACATATTTGAGACATGTATTTTATCAGATCATCCTCAAGTTCTTGAAAAGTCTCCACTAAAACACAAAAGGGCTTTAATATATTCTTGAACTGTCCTAAAATAGCTCTTTTCAAAAATGGGTAAGGCGTAGAAGGATGTAAAAAGCTCGGTATCTCATCGGACTTCAATAGCGGCATGCTAGGCAACTGGACATCAATATCCGGTTGTTCTTCACTAGGAAAAGGAACTAACGAATTCTGATAATGATAATACGACGAAAAGCAAGCGCAAGACTGCACCCAAAGCATTGCGCAAGGGATGTTAAGCTCTTCTGCCAAATCACCAACCCATGGTACAAAAGGATTATTGATTAGGCACGAAACCGGCAGACCATTTTCTGCATGATTGTTGATGATTTCAGTGAGTGCTTTCATTCCGTAAGCCTCAAGTTTAGGCAAGTAAGTGTCAAGATCATGACGTTCATCATCTTTGTCTTCATCGCATCCATCATCAAAAAACTCAAACCTGATCATGCCACCACAGTTGCCCACTGGAGTTGGATCACTAGAAACAGCTGCACCGGCTTTCTTCATTTTCTTTCCGATGGATTTGGAGGCAGAGAACGTGACAAGAACGTTTCCTTTCGAAGCTATTAGTTTTCCGAGTCTGAGAAGTGGATTAACATGGCCTTGTGCTGGAAACGTAACTAGAAATACATGCACAAGATCTTGTTTAGATGCCATTAACGACGATCAGAAGTTTAAAATTTATATCTATGTAGTGAGGATAGAAGCTTAATAATGTGTTTTGTTATGGACTGAATTATGATTGGATACATTTATTAAGTGAAGTGTACATATATATATAGATAGATAGAATAGATAGATGGTTACTATAGTGAACGAGAGATGATAGTTAAAAACTTGAAGAGGTGTTCGTTTGATACAATACAAAACATGTTTTTTTGAAGGTCAAGCACAAAACAGAGTTGGTTACATATAACTAACACTATGTGTAATTGCTGACGTATAGCAAGCATTATTAGTTAGGTGAACATGTGGATTTGGCCAATATCTAAAGTAAATTACCAAAAGTATAACTAAAATATATGTGTTTGCTAGTTGTGCTTGATCTGAATTTTGGAAAGCTTAACATTTTATAAATTAATAATGGATCAAGTTTAAAATATATATATATAATAAAAAGTAAATGACAAATTAAACTCAAAATAAAATTCAATTTTGGAATAAGTTTTATTTTATCAAATGGATTCATATTGTTAGTCAATTTTGATATTGGGTAATATACCAACGAAAACCAACTCTTGGTCAAATTCTTCACTCAAAATCCGGCCAACAACGTAAAATTGGATGGTCGATGATGTTCTTGTTTATAGTTTGACCATCGACATTAATTATGAGGTCCATCAGTACAATAATGCCTTTTTAATTACTATTAGATGATATTAATTTTGTAAGTTTCAATTTATTTGTACACGCTTCTTTATTACTTATTTATCATCCACTATCAAAATTAGATATGAAAATTTGATTAAGTTTATCATATTAATCTAAAATTTTGATCAAGTTTATCATATTATTAATACTTGAAATTTTAAAATTAAAGTAAATTTTAATTATTTAAGCATGGATAAAAATGTTATTTTACAAAGGAAATTGATAAAGAAAGCTCTTACAGCTATCAATAAGAGAACATTATACATTTATTGAAGGGTCAAAGCTACAGATCGTTTAACAAACTTTTATTTTTGTACCTAGTTAATTGGGTAATGAACTCATTTGATTACTAATGTGCGAAGCGAACTGTTAAATTTTGTGTCAAATTAGGTAATATGTATTACGTAGCACGACTAAAATTATTTTACGTGGCATTACGGTAATATGCCACGTAATACATATTACCCGACTCATATAGTATGCCACGTAATGTAACACTCCAAAAATATAAACGTTTTATTTTAGAACACGAGGGTATATTTATTTTAAAATGGTGTGTTTTAAATAATACGATATAATAGAATACGCGAATGGTTTTCTAGTTCCAGACAATAGGGTTTAAAGGGTATTAAAACATATAGATATGTACATACAGTATTATGTTTATCCAGTTTCATTTTTTAAACCTCCAGACACTTCACGAATGGAAGAAAAAACGCAGGAAGCCTTCCCAAGCCCTAAAATCAGTTTTAAAACTATGATTCAAGCCTTAAGAATTCGAATTCATCCTTCTTTTATTATCTTTAACAACTTGTAAGTGATTTTTCTCTATGATTATAACCTAGGGTTTAAGTTTTATGGGTTTTAATGGGGTTTTGTTAAATTGATGATTTAAATACGAAATTGAAGCTAGAAATTTATTGAATTAGTGTTAATAAGTGTTTCTATGATCATTAGTAATCATATAACATATTGAAAGTGGTGAATTTATGATTAGTGTTCTTGGGTAATTATGGGGGTTTTGATGGGGTTTCATAAACTAGTGATTTTGATATGAAATTATTGTTTAATATGTTTAGTTGAGGTTAGTAAAGCTTATATTAGTGAATGAATTAGTGTTAAAATGAGTAAAAGATTAAGAAATTAATGATATGTTCATAAGAGTCATGTTAAATACTTGTAGAACTAGAGCTAAATCATGAACTAGTGTTAATGAAGTATGATTATGATAATAAAACATGGAATTTAGTAGGAAAGTGATGATTGTGATTGTCTAAGTGTTGTTATGATGATATGTATGATTATGTAGGTGATAAAGAAGTGGAGGCTTATGATGATCAATATGGTGAATCGTCTAAGAGTTGTGGTGAGTGATACGGGGGTTAAACAGGTGATGTGATTACACGATCAAAGAATAAGTTATTTGTTATGTTTATTTAATTGTGTTTATTGCTTAAATTAGCTGTTGTGTTAAATTTCTTAATTGTGCTTGATTGTTATGTGTTTAATTGTTACTTGGTAAGAAAAGTAGTGATTCCTCATTAGCTTGATGTTAGCCAAGTAATGAGTAAGTCACTAGCTTAATGGTAAAGGAAAAGAATTGGTGATGAATAATGTATGATTCGATTGTGTTGGATCCGGATTGCTGTTGAGTAAGAGGCTACACAATCGGGTGGAAGATGATTTGTTGATATATGTGGATTAAATAGTGATTATGTGGTGAACCGTGTATGAATTGATTGTATTTGTTTCCGGATAGCTTCCGAGCTAGAGGATCATACAATCAAGTGTGTAACACCCAGAAATTTAGTAAATAAATATCGTACGCGGATATATTTTTATTATGAAATAGTATTATGTAGATAACGAGATATAGTGAAAAACGTAAACGATTTTACCAGTTCCAGACTGTAGAGTTTAAAGAGGATAAAATAATTAGGCCGACCTATGTGGATATGTACGGGGTTTCTTTGTGGTTCATTTCATTCAAAAATAATCTATACACACACTCATGTATGGAGAAAAATCACAGAGACAATTCAAACTCCAGTTTTAATTCCTAATTCATGATTCAAGATTTGTAGGGTTTAATTCTTCATCCTTTGATCATCTCTAACATCATGTAAGTGATTTCTCATATGTTCTTGACCTAGTTTTTGGGGTTTTATGGGGTTTTGATGGGTTTTGTATAATTGAAGGTTTTAATCCGAAATTAAAGCTAGAAGATGATTGATTTGATGTTAATTAGTGTTGTTGAGATTGTTGTGAATCATATAACATGTTGAAAAGGATGAATTTGGGATTTGGTGTTTATGAATAATTCTAGGGTTTATGTTAAATCTTGTATAATGATGTAACAAGCTTAAGAAGGTTGTTAATGATATTAGCAGAGTGTAATTATAATGATGGAAGTGATGTTTATGAGTGTTCATGGTGATTTATATGAATTGTGTTAAGAACATGTTGATAAGCTTAATGATGAATCTAATGGTGTTAAAAGAATGTGATTATGATGATAGAGTAAATGATGAATAATATGAAGTAATAGTTTAACTAGTGAAAGTTTAAAAGTGGTAATAGTGAGGTGGTGGTTAATGAAGATAAGTAGTCGATGATGATTATTATGGTTGGCTAAAAGTGTTGTTATGATTACATGTTTATGTAATAGGTGATTAGAGACATGGAAGCTTATGTTGATCAAGATGGTGAAATCGACTAATAGAGTATGGTGAGTGATACGGGGGGTTAAACAGGTGATTTGGTTGTGTAGTACCGTATAGCTTGCGGGCTAAAGGTTTGCACAATCAAGGAAAGTTAATTGTTAAGTTTGTTTATTTATGTTTATTGCTTATAATAGTTAATTGTGTTAAATTACTTGTTATGCTTAATTGTTATGTGAATACATGTTATTTGGAAAAGTCAGTAGTGATTATCTCATTAGCGAGTAATGAGTATGTCACTAGCTTGAAGGTAAAGGAAAGAATTGGTGGAGAATAGTGTATGATTCAATTGTGTTGGATCCGGATTACTGTTGGGTAAGAGGCTACACAATTGGGTGAAAATTAATGTGTTAATTTATGTGGATTAAATAATTGAGATTATGTAGTTATGATGTTATTTTGAATTGATAGTGTATGATTCGATTGTGTTGGATCCGGATTGCTTCCGAGCAAGAGGCTACACAATTGGGTGGAAGAAAATGTGTTTACATATGTGGATTAATTAATGAAGATAGTGTAGTTATAATGTTATGTGAATCGATTGTTGGGTGATTATGTAGTTTGTGGATTTTATGGAATATGCTTATGTAGTGAAACAGTGTTAGTATGCATACCGTTGTGGTATGGTACTCAGTGAAATAGTGTTAGCATGCATATCGATGTGGTATGGTGCTCAGTGATCAGTGTTCAGTGTTTTCAGAGATCAATGATTTTGTGTTTATGTGAATTGCTTGTTTGATTTGCCTGTGTACTCACTAAGCAGTTGTGCTTACCCGTTTCAGTGTTTATGTTGTAGGTTGATGTTTTGATAGAGACATGTGGATAGAAGGGTTATGAGAAGCTATTGACATGGATATGGAGCATGCTTATGGTTAGAATATGCTTCTTTCTTTTGAATTGTTGTTTTGATGCTCAATTGTGTAAATCGCCCAAACAATGAGTTTTCGAATTAAATATGTTGGTCAATGTATAGTAGTTGACTTTGAAAGTCAAACAGAGTTATGGTGTCTAGTGTATGTGGTTGTCAAGTGTATGAAGTCGTATGATTGGTTTGGTTTGGGTTAAAGTGGTGAAAAGTGATTTAGTGTCGAATGTGATTGGTTGGTCAAATGTGAAGTGGACACATTGTCAATAGCCTTGAATTGGTCAAACAAATGTGGTTTGAGTGTTGAATTGGTTGAAAAATGGTTGAATTATGAAATGGGTCATTAAGGTGTCAAAATGGGTTGAAAGTGGTCATGTGGTGAATTTAATGTGTGGTGGTGTCATGGGTTGGTTTTTATTTGCTTCAAGTTTGTTTTGAGGAGTTAAATAAGTGTGCAAAAGAGTAGAGTTTAATTGTGTGTGGTTTGTGATTTGAGTTGTAGTCAAAAAGTGGTTAAAATGGTCGATAAGTGGTTATATGTCCGTTTTCTCGTAAAACGTGAATTTTGAAAAAGTGCAAAAATAGAAAGTTTCAGTTTGGCATTATGGAGGTGTCTGCAAATTTTCAGGGTCTAAGTGTTTACGAGTAAAAAGTTATGCGCGTCGGAAATTCGTATTTTGGTATTAGTTTGTGTGCAGCCTTGATTCCTGGGGAATCGGAGTCATTCCTGAGGAATCTGAACTTAAGTTCTAACAGCAACCCTGATTCCTGGGGAATGAGAGTCATTCCTGGGGAATCCGAATCCAAGTGTTAACAGCATGTCTGATTCCTGAGGAATGGGAGTCATTCTTGGGGAATCTCTTGTAAATTCACATTTTTGTTATTTGAGTCATTATTTGATTAAGGGAACGATATAACGAGTCTATAATGTCATATTTTAGATGTGGGACCTAATAGAGTGTGTTTTCAGTGTTAGGTAAAAAAAAAAAAAAATGATTCTGTTTTCGGGGCGTTTCAAAGTGAGAGTTGCTTATTATATGTTTTGTTTCTTATATGTATTTAAGATTATGATAAAAGATGTGTTGATTAGTGTTTTGGATTGTTGATGGTTAAGTTATGTGATATGATTATGTGTAAAGATTCAGTGGTGATCAGAGAGTTAATTGCGGTTAACACAGTGTTTAGTGTTCAGTGTTCAGGGCCCAGTGATTTTGTGTTTATGTATTGTGTTGATATATGTTATGTGTTAAGTGTTATGTGTATTGCTTGTTTGATTGCCTGTGTGCTCACTAAGCAGTTGTGCTGACCCGTTTCAGTGTTTATGTTGTAGGTTGATGTTTGGCTAGCGACATGTGGATAGAAGGGTTATGAGAAACTAGTGACATGGATATGGAGCATGCTTATGGTTAGAATATGCTTCTTTCTTTTGAATTGTTGTTTTGATGCCCAACTGTGTAAATCGCCCAAACAAAGAGTTTTCTAATTAAATATGTTGGTCAATATATAGTAGTTGACTTTGAAAGTCAAATTGAAATATGGTGTCTAGTGTATGTGGTTATCAAGTGTATGAAGTCATATGATTAGTATAAAGCCCCAGAATTTACAACTGTTTTTTTTTTTTTTTTACAATGCGGAAGCTCAAGTCCCAAAACATATATATATATATAAAATGACATGTCGTCATCTTCCATTACCTAAGTTCTAAGTATTGATTATTACCGTTTACAAAACAATCCATTATATCCTGGGCATTATATAATCAAACATTTTAAACTGTATTAAATAATATCAGAGTAATCCTAGTCAAACATTCTTCAGTTACTCCTTGACCCGCCCATAACAATAGATATTAACCTGCAAGGAGTAAACAACGAGGGATTAGCACGAAGCTAAGTGAGTTAACTCATCACTAACAATACAACTTAGTTTAACACTATGAGTTCACCACATTTAACACTTTGACTCAACATCACCAGAGGATCGGTGGCCCTTGTGGCGCCCTCAGCCGCGGTGGCCCACCAAGCGACACTTACACCAACTGCAGGCCAATACAGTGGTTAACCGATAACTGTTTGTTACCTTTAGTCAACACAAGCCTTACTTACAACGAATGTTCACAACCCTTGTGTTGACTAACCTGTAACCACACAGTCCAACATAGTTGACCTCTATTAACACAGTTACCAATAGGTCACTTAACACTTAACACTTTAACACTTTAACACAATTCACAATTCAACTTAACACAGGAATAACACTTAACACTTGAAGTAACCACAATAGTGATTACTAAATTATAGTGAGAGATCAAAGTCCACTCACCGACTACCATAGTCGCCCACTCAGTAGTCTAATATCACTGAGTCTTCTCCATATCTGGAAATACAACAAAATACACAAGTCAGTTACTTGTATCAAATCTACATAACATTACTCCAATAGATTTATACCAACAATCTCTATTCATATGTATTAACACTATCATCACAAACATCAAGTTCATACTTCTTGAATTGTTTCTTAATCATGATTAGATATCATGTTAACCACTTTTCAACTATATATCAATTTAGTTATCACTTGTAGTAATTTCACATAATTCATTCCATTAATATGAATTATCACTATTAACTTCATTAGTTCATCATCACTATCAAATTTATGATCATAGAATCACATTATCACGTTAATCCACCTCAACTATAGTTAATCAATATAATTAAACTATTAACCTCATATATTAAGAATTCACTATTTATCTCTTTCATTATTCCATTACTAACTCATGATCATCATCATAATCATCTTAGCTTCAATGAATAAAAACTTCATATACTAGTTCATCTTTCTCTAATAACACTATAACAACCTCTTGTTATTATAAATCAAGGTGATTAACACCTAATCATCACACTTTCACAAATTCCACTTGAATTATAATCACACAACTTGATTAATTCATTATTAGGTTAGATTAAAGCTACTAACCTTCATACTAACACATATTAACACCATTTCAACTAATATCAATCATTAATTTATAATAATCACCATTAACCCATCAAAATCATCAAATTTCCTATAAAACTCATGAACCCTAATTCAAACCTATAACTTAAGCATGAATCATGTTAGTAATCAACAATAACAAGCTTAATTAACAACAATATCACAAAATCAAACCCCAGTTTCGAATTATCACCAAGAACACCAAAAACCCCCAATTTCTAGGGTTTAAAATTGAAGATTAAGAACTTACAAGATGAATAGAAAGAGTAGATGATGATAATCTTCATGCTAGAAACTTGAATCCGAATTTGTGTTCTTCAATTTGATGATTTCATCAAGTTTTTGATTTAGGGTAAATGTGTGTGTGTATGTATAATCGTACGTACGTATGTATGTGTGGGAATAAAACCCGATCCAATCCATATAATATACCATATAAGTGTTAGTTTTCATTCCCCGTATTTATTATTGTCTGGAACTTAAAAACCATTTGCGGGGAAATATTTTATTTTACCGTCACCTTGATTTAATTAAAACAATCAATATTTCACTAGCCACAATATTTCCTGAGGCTTATCGACCTATTAATTATACAATCAAACACAATAACAATTTTAAATCGCATTTAAAATTTACAGAAAATACCTATTACTTCTAGGCCCAATTTGAGGATGTTACAAATCTCTCCCCCTTAAAGAGATTTCGTCCTCGAAATCTAATCAACCTTGATTATTCTAAAGAACTCAATTACTTGACATCTCTCATTCCTTATGAGATTTTAATATCACCATTTTTCAGTTTATTAATATTGCACTCTTCGTACTACTCTAACATCGTAATTACTCATCACTATATTCACCTAAAGTGTGTACACAATTTAAATTACCTATGCATGTCCTTCACCACACACACCATGTACTTACATATATTTATTTAGATATATTTTATTTCATTAACTTACACATCACCAATGTGTATATCACAATTAACTTTACACAAACACATACATTGTGTCTCATACTCAATTTAACTTGCAATACTATACAACAAGTATAATATTTATCACTTAAAATAATTACTCCCTTGAGCAACTCTTAATTATATGCACACAATTTAAATTCTATCTACATATACATATCCGCATGTACATGTTTCTATTTCTTACCATAACATATGATATGTATCTAAATCATATTTTCATTCATACTATGATTACTTAAGGAAATTATTCCCAATTAATCACTTTAAACAGGTAATCACTTGACGTAAGTGAATAACATCATCATGCACATAACATACTCTTAACACTAGAAACTAGCGACGTGCTAGAATCTTTAAAATAGATATATGATTTATACCCCTTTTAACAGCAAAACAATGATTATGAAAATCACAATACACCCAACAACAATGAAATTTAAATTTCAATCCATAACTAGCATGTAGGCTAGTACCACATATCACTACTGTATTTGATAATCTTTTATTTAAAAGTATCTCAAACTCATATAACACTATTCACATATTAACAAGCAAAATACAAGTCAATTCTTCATAGTTAACACTATTATCACTTAATCACCAAGTCACTTAGTACCAATTCAAATTGGATAATTACCAAGTTTTTCCATCAACGGGTACATTGCCATTCAAGCGCAAGTACCATTCCATCAAAATGTGTTGACCACACACACATTTTTCATCAACATTTCATCATTCAATTCTATATCGTTAATCTCCACGGAAGATTATTTCATGTTTTATTCTCTTCTATATGCAACTTATCACTTCACCTTGATATTAAGCATATAATAACAATCAAATTTCACACAATTCTCAATTAATATTACTATAACTATTAATCAAAAGGCTCTCTATATATAAATATTTATATATATATATCTATTTTATTAATAGATAGTTCATTAATACAATAATTTAATGTTTTACTACCATTTCGATTTAGTCAATCATTGACTCTCTCACTCATACGTCCACATCGAAAACTTACAAATTTTAAAGTCACATTAATTTCTCTGGTACTTGGTAGCCTCAATACTCCATGTGAAATGGCATAATATAAATACGTTGGCCAGACGTCGTCATATTATGTCAATCACACTTTATTCTCAAGCCACTTCATACCATTGATCTCTAAAGTAATTAACTTTTACTCTCACATATATCACAATGCTAAAATCAATAATTATCACACATATAGTAACACTTTGTAATAGATTTATGACCAAGTGTTAACTTGTTACTATTTTCATTTATCACTTGAATGTGAAACTACTCACATAATTAGGTATGCATAACAATTCAATCATCTAACACATTCCTCATTATCTTATTAACACATGTGAAAGTTTTAGTACAACTAAATCAATTTAACACCCTCTCTACACGATTCAATATCAATCACTTAACACTTTAATTATCAAGTATAATACTCTATATAACATTTAGCACTAAGTACCTTGTTAAAATACCAGATCATATTCCACATATATTCATCAATATATAATTTCTAAGTTGATTAATAAATAACCTTCCATATTTAATTATCAAGCAAAAGTAAGCTCCTACAATACTCTTCAACTCTTACAAATACTTATTCAATCATATTAATTATTTCACATAATGTAATTAACATGATTACATAATCAATATTTATTTACCCTAACAAGCAACAATCAATAATACTCTTACTGGTATACTATGCAGTTAGTTAAACCGCTTACAAACGATTCATACATAATAAAATGGGTGAACCTCTTAAAACAACTTTTAATATTGCATATAGTCACAGGAATGATCTTTGGGCTCAAAGAAACAAAAGTTCAATACAATTCATAAGCTAAAAGTCCGAAATAATGTCTGAAAAACAGTAAAATGCGATTTTTGGGCCCCAAACGACCCCGAAGTGCCGAAAACTGACAGGGCTCATGGCGATGCGATGAGCTTTGACCGTTGGGCCGTTTTTGAGTTGACATGTAAATTTCGTCTTAATCGGACACCGAAATTTTCTAACGGAAATTCTACGTCGAACGTTACGACGAACGTCGAAATTTACAAATTTTCATATTAAATTCACTTAATATAACACATAATACAAGAAATGTCTCAATAAAAGGGGAATCCGCCGGATTCAAGGGAATCCGCCCGGATTCAAGGGAATACGCTCGGATTCCGGGGAATCCGCCGTATTCAAGGCCAAGTTTTGGGACAGAACCAATTTTAAGGAATCCGGTCAAGGAATCCGTCCGGATTCATGGGAATCCGTACGGATTAAAGGGAATCCGTCCGGATTCAACCTGCTGTAACAAGTCTGCAATTTTAGTGCAAAAATACGAAACTCAAACGCGCATATCTCCTAAACCGTAAAGAGTTAGACTCTGAAATTTTGCAGGCACCCTCATATAATCAAAATGCAGCTTTCTATTTTTCCACTTTTTCAATTTACACGTTTAACGAGAAAACGACCATATAACCAATTTTAGGCCATTTTGGACCATTTTGGTTGACACGTTATATTCCAAACGGCATACATTCAGGGTTCCACCCTTTACCAACATGTTTCTACATATATTTATGACGTGTAGGCACATTCATCATATACAAACACTCATTCTACATTATTTTAACACGTTGACCCGTTTAGGGGTCAAAATGGACAATTTCACCAATTTCATTCAAAATGACAACATTAACATTTTCAATCCACTTTTTATCTATACTTATGACTTTAAGTCACTTTAAAAGTTATCATACACATACCACATCCAATTCTATACATTTTAACACTAAGTGGCCCATTTGGACACTTAAATGACCCGTTTGGGTTTCAACCCTTGCATCCACCATTTCATTACCCCTTTCACACTTCTCTGACTATTCCAAGTCAAACTAACCCACTTCATTATTAGTTTCATATTATCACCCTAAAACACCAAGTTCACCAAAATTTCATCATATATATTCAATTTTGACATAGAATTTCAAATTTGACTTTTCACAATTTGTCATCGCACATTTAGACTCATTGACCGCTTTAACTTTCTTACTACACTATTAGTAATACAAAGATCATAATTCACCCTAATCATGATCAATGCTAAACATTTAGACTTTTAGTTACATTCCTCACTTCATAGCATGGCATAGCATGGCAATTATCAAGTTTGACACAATTACATTCAACATTGACATTTCCAAGTCAATAGCATATATTTCAACAACTAGACACATTCTAAGTCACACAACAATACAACTCCAAACTTATAAATGGATACACCCACAACCCATTGATTTCATCATAGTGTGTCACATCAAATTAGATTATCATTTATCAATTATTTCCCTAGCAAGGATATATAATCACACCTTGCATATACACTTAATTCCACATAACACAACTGTTACACTTTAGTCACCAATGTATCTACACACAATTTCAACTTCTTAATTACATACTAATAGCTCTATCACCTTATTAGCAAGTAATAATCACCAACAATTCAATTTACTTTACTAATAATCATAACATAGTAAAGTAAAACAATTAAAATTTATTGAAATTCACCAAGTTTATCAGAAATTACCTGGCACATCTAGGCCCACGAGTGTTGAGGATTGAGAATACCAATCGGTTCCTCACTATCCTCCGTCTCTGCACTCAAAACAACAATCTAACACATTGTTATAGATTAGTTCACATTTAACAACAACTTGCTCATACCAACACTAATCCCACACCTCGGAATGTTTGACCACTATCACTAGGCTTGGGATTGAACAATCCAACCATTGTTCAATTCGCCCAAACCTATGCTCTGATACCAACTTATAACGCCCCAGAATTTACAACTGTTTTTTTTTTTTTTTTTTTTTTACAATGCGGAAGCTCAAGTCCCAAAACATATATATATATATAAAATGACATGTCGTCATCTTCCATTACCTAAGTTCTAAGTATTGATTATTACCGTTTACAAAACAATCCATTATATCCTGGGCATTATATAATCAAACATTTTAAACTGTATTAAATAATATCAGAGTAATCCTAGTCAAACATTCTTCAGTTACTCCTTGACCCGCCCATAACAATAGATATTAACCTGCAAGGAGTAAACAACGAGGGATTAGCACGAAGCTAAGTGAGTTAACTCATCACTAACAATACAACTTAGTTTAACACTATGAGTTCACCACATTTAACACTTTGACTCAACATCACCAGAGGATCGGTGGCCCTTGTGGCGCCCTCAGCCGCGGTGGCCCACCAAGCGACACTTACACCAACTGCAGGCCAATACAGTGGTTAACCGATAACTGTTTGTTACCTTTAGTCAACACAAGCCTTACTTACAACGAATGTTCACAACCCTTGTGTTGACTAACCTGTAACCACACAGTCCAACATAGTTGACCTCTATTAACACAGTTACCAATAGGTCACTTAACACTTAACACTTTAACACTTTAACACAATTCACAATTCAACTTAACACAGGAATAACACTTAACACTTGAAGTAACCACAATAGTGATCACTAAATTATAGTGAGAGATCAAAGTCCACTCACCGACTACCATAGTCGCCCACTTAGTAGTCTAATATCACTGAGTCTTCTCCATATCTGGAAATACAACAAAATACACAAGTCAGTTACTTGTATCAAATCTACATAACATTACTCCAATAGATTTATACCAACAATCTCTATTCATATGTATTATCACTATCATCACAAACATCAAGTTCATACTTCTTGAATTGTTTCTTAATCATGATTAGATATCATGTTAACCACTTTTCAACTATATATCAATTTAGTTATCACTTGTAGTAATTTCACATAATTCATTCCATTAATATGAATTATCACTATTAACTTCATTAGTTCATCATCACTATCAAATTTATGATCATAGAATCACATTATCACGTTAATCCACCTCAACTATAGTTAATCAATATAATTAAACTATTAACCTCATATATTAAGAATTCACTATTTATCTCTTTCATTATTCCATTACTAACTCATGATCATCATCATAATCATCTTAGCTTCAATGAATAAAAACTTCATATACTAGTTCATCTTTCACTAATAACACTATAACAACCTCTTGTTATTATAAATCAAGGTGATTAACACCTAATCATCACACTTTCACAAATTCCACTTGAATTATAATCACACAACTTGATTAATTCATTATTAGGTTAGATTAAAGCTACTAACCTTCATACTAACACATATTAACACCATTTCAACTAATATCAATCATTAATTTATAATAATCACCATTAACCCATCAAAATCATTAAATTTCCTATAAAACTCATGAACCCTAATTCAAACCTATAACTTAAGCATGAATCATGTTAGTAATCAACAATAACAAGCTTAATTAACAACAATATCACAAAATCAAACCTCAATTTTGAATTATCACCAAGAACACCAAAAACCCCCAATTTCTAGGGTTTAAAATTGAAGATTAAGAACTTACAAGATGAATAGAAAGAGTAGATGATGATAATCTTCATGCTAGAAACTTGAATCCGAATTTGTGTTCTTCAATTTGATGATTTCATCAAGTTTTTGATTTAGGGTAAATGTGTGTGTGTATGTATAATCGTACGTACGTATGTATGTGTGGGAATAAAACCCGATCCAATCCATATAATATACCATATAAGTATTAGTTTTCATTCCCCGTATTTATTATTGTCTGGAACTTAAAAACCATTTGCGGGGAAATATTTTATTTTACCGTCACCTTGATTTAATTAAAACAATCAATATTTCACTAGCCACAATATTTCCTGAGGCTTATCGACCTATTAATTATACAATCAAACACAATAACAATTTTAAATCGCATTTAAAATTTACAGAAAATACCTATTACTTCTAAGCCCAATTTGAGGATGTTACAATTAGTTTGGTTTGGGTCAAAGTGGTGAAAAGTGATTTAGTGTCGAATGTGATTGGTTGGTCAAAGATGAAGTTGACAAATAGTCAACAATGTCGAAAGAGTCATATATGAGTGGAAAAAGGGTGTCGTTTGGTTAAATTATGGTTGTTTTGGTTAAAGAAAGTGTCAAAATGGGTCAATTATGTGGTTGAGTGTGAAAATGAAAGTGAATCAATGGTCAAATCTGTTTTCTAAGTTTGTTTTCAAGTGTTAAGTGAGTGTGCTAAAGGGTTAAGTTAGAGACCATGTGGTTTGGAATTTGATATGTTCACCAAAGTGGCCGAAATGACACTAAATTTGTGACACGTTCAAAATGGTTATTTTTGTGAAATTTGAAAAAGTGTCAAAAGAGAAAGTTTTATAATTTAATAGTGGTTGTGTGTGCAAAATTTAGGTCCTAACTCGCAACGAGTAAAAAGTTATGCGCGTTTGAAATTGGTTAAAAAGTTGAGTTTTGCTGACTTCCAAAATAGGCATAGCTACGCGATCCCAGAAATATTTTCTGGGTCGCGTATGATAGTGTATTTTTGAATCAGAATGTTTTTCAAGTGATTACGCGATCCCACTTCTTTCCGGGATCGCGTATCATAGTGGAAAATGAATATTTTGATTTTTAAAAGCCCATTTTAGCTATGGAACTTTACAATAGATCAAATATATATATGGAGTAGTTGTGGGACATTACCAAAAGCGTTAAAAAAATGGTTCTGTTTTCGGAGCGTTTCACGTAATACATTTAATACAAACATATTACTGTAATATTCCTTTATTACACCAAATTTAGTGTAGTGTTTAGTGTATACGTTGGAGATGCCCTTAACATCGCAATGGAAGGAGCTAAATATTACCACTGATATATAAACTAGCAAACTGCTACTATAAGACTGAAGTACAAACAAACTTTTAAAGAGTAAATTCTATAGATGGTCCCTGTGGTTTGTACCGATTTACGAAAATCGTCCCTATACTATTTTTTTCAGGTTTTTAGTCCAATAACTTTGACTTTCGCTCGAAAACGGTCCTCCTCCACTTAAAATGACTAAAATACCCTTTTCTCACTTTTTATTATATATTTTAATTTGTAATTTTTTACTTTTTAGTATATAGAAATATTACAAAACCTTCTTTCACAAAAACAATTTCTTTCTCATCGTCATCAGCTAACTTCCACGACAATTAATCATGTTCATACATAGTAAAACACTAAATACAAAATCAAAAAGAAATATCTATTAATAATAAGAATGAAACGAAACTGTATATCTAGTTCATACATATATCCACCACCAATACTCACGAATCTCAACGAAATTTGCGATTTGATAATGAAAAATTGAAACCGTAAATCCGGTGAAAGAAAAACGGAACGGATACTGGTGGCTGGGGAGTTCTTGGGCGGTGATAACGAAATCGCACTAGAGATCTGATGGATGTTGATGCGTCGGTTGTTTGGATCTAATGAAATGCAATCGGAATCGCGCTACATCTAACTGTCGCTAATCACCAACAATGCCGGAGAAACGTGGCTGATCAGTATGTGCATTTAAAATTTGTTTTATTTCTAATAAATCTTAAATGTAATATATGAAGCAGGTAAATTTCAATTAACCTTTTTAATTTTATCCAATTACTTAAAGTTTAGAATGCGATGATGTAATAAATACATCTTTAATATATATTTATGTATTAATTTATCAGTATAATTACTTATTAAAATAATTATTATTATTTTAGGTTACCAAATTCATTAGGAGACTTGGACAACCTTCGGTTACTTTTAAGACTTATTAGGAGGAAGATTTTAACTCTAAATAAATAGAATAATAAATAAAATATGATATATAATGTAGTAATATATTTACACAATCAAATTTCAGATTACACAAATAATTACAACCTCAGCTCCTTGAAGGTTTCTGTCTTATGAGTTATGATAATTCATATACATTTTTTCTTAACAAAAATAAAATTGTATTACTTAAAAATACTTAGCTTTTTTAATATACACTTACTACCAATTTACACACACACATATATTATACCTTGTGAATTAAACTTATAATTGTATTTCAAAATCATTAATCAAATAGTCGTATAACATATTGTACGTTACCTGTGTGTACATGGGTTTAAATACACAATTGTAAGTATTGTTTTGGCCATTATTTTAGTTGCTGAAGATAAAATAAATTTGATCCATCACATATGATATTATTAAATTAGAATGTACCAAATAAAAAAGAATTTTATTCTAGATGTAGGTTTGGGTGTGTTTGGTTTTTGTTCAACCGCCAAATGAATTCTGTAGGCCCCGTGCAATGTTAAAAAATAGACCCTAATAGACAAAGCTTACATAGAGTAGTTGAGTATTGTGAACCACAAGCATGACAACAACAAGTTAGATATTGAAAAATATATTTCGACAACTACTAGTGTGACAAAATCATTTAACAACAATTTATATGCAATAATCTCAATAGAAAAACAATCACCCCATTTTAGAAAATAGCATAATATCATCATATCACATATAGGCACAAGATGAGTCTTCTCTCTAGCAAATTTAATTCCACATAAATTTCATTTGCACTTATATAAGATTGTCTACTATTCTTGAACATTTTCAAGATGACCATAATACGATCAATTTCTTTTATCAAAGCGGTGTAACATGATCGGACCATACTCAATTTTGTGTTGCAAAGTAATAAATAAATAAATAAGGCATGATAAAAATTTTTTCCTTTTCTTACATCCACTTAATTTTTTCAACATCAAACGTATAATAATATTAGTATACGTAAAAATATGACAATTAGGTAACGCTAGCTATGTTCGTCAAAGATGCATGAAACCGTGTTTCTCTTTGTACTGTATGTTCTAGCTAGTTAACTACATTACAAATTACATTATGGGGAGTGATTCGTACACCACCTGTTTTTTACTGTATACACCAAACATGCTTTATAGTGTTGTACAGTACAACACCTTATAGCATGTTTGGTGGTGTATGACTAAAAACAGGAGATGTACGAATCATCACCCTTACATTATACATCCATTTAATTAATATCTACTATGGCAGTTTTAAAAAATAATATTAATAAGGAGTATTGGATTAGTATCTACTAGGAGATGTGGCTCTTATTTTATGACCAATAATTATCACTTGACTCTTATTTTAATTAGAAGTGTATCGGATTAGTACACTTACCGTAGGCAAACAACGTTAAGCTCGAACTATGAGACTCATGCAAATGGTATACTTATATTGCAATATGCAATACTTTTACTTATCATTGACGAATGATACAATATATTGTCGGTTTAGTAGGGTTTAGGGTTTAGGGTTTAGTAGGGTTTAGGGTTTGAGGTTTGGGGTTTCGGGGTTAGGGTTTAAAGTGTTAAACGCTTTACAAAACTCTAAACCCTAAATCACAATAAACCCTAAACCTTAAACCTTACTAAACCCTAAACCCTACTAAATCCTAAACCCTAAACCCTAACCTTAACCACAAATTAAATGTACAATCAATCACTAACACATGTGTTACTAATTTGTAAAACCCACCAAAAAATGGAAGAAAAAAAAAGTTGACAAAAGTATGCCTTGAGGGACGGCAAATCGAAGAGGAGAAAACGCTGAATTTTATGGTGCAATTTTCATGATTTTTCGACTTACCGATTGTGAGATATTTAATTTTTAAAAATGTGGAGGAGAGAGAATAAAGTGACACATGGTAGAAATCTGTTGGTTTTCTCATTCTCACTCAAAGTTGGTGCTCATTTGAACTTTACTCTTACTTTTTATTATATACTAGATCATAACCCGCGGATTCGCGGGCTATCACATGAGTTTATTACAACTTCTTGTTTATATTATCTAAAATAGTCTTTTATTAATGTTGTGTACCTAGAGTTTTCCTCTACGGGTATTGTTCATGACAGCCTTAATGTATGTCATTAACGTACATAAATTGATTGTACTTACGTAGTACTCTCTCTCAGTCTCAAAGGGTATTGTGGATGACAACCTTAATGTATGTCATTAAGGTGCATAAATTGATTGTACTTCAATTACGTAGTACTCTCTCGGTCTCAAAATTATTATCCACAGACAAGAAATACGCACTTTAAGAAAAAATAATTATTATAATGTACTTTTTATGTACTATGACAGTTTTACCCTTACTTTGCCTACCTTATTAGGGAGCTGATAGATACAACACATAAACTGATTCACACAACAACATTATGCTATTATATACTTGTACCGTAAGCTTCGGATGATGTATAGTTTGTTGTATACAACAATTTCTTTGTTGTATTTATCAACTCCCACCTTATTAAGACATACATATAAAGTAGGGTTATAATAGCAAGTTTAGTTAATTATATCATTCTACTTTTGGAAGTGGACAATTAATTTGAAACGTCCAAAAAATGAAAATGGACTATAAATATGGGACATAAAGAGTGATATTTATGGGGGTCAACGAAAATTAGGAAGTTAGAAAGTTTATTATGGTATTGGGTACAAATATTAATTAGTTTTTAAAATTCTTAATGACAGCTCTTAGCTATCATTATCATTTTCAATTAGAATATAATACATATCATTTTCATTTTCAATATATCATTTTCATTTACAATATATGGGCTCCAACGTATATGTAGCCTCATTTTAATATATGAAGAATTATTGTATATGGATACCCATTTGTGTATGGATCTGCAGTTAAGTCTTCTCATTGTTACGTACTAAATACAATATGGTTTTGAGTCTTCTGATTGTAACAACTTTCTAGACATTATCATAAATGAGACTTCCTTAACTCCAGTTTGTAAGCTATAGGCAAAGAACTCCATTATAGTAAGACGTATGTGACCATATTGATCTTGGTCATCAACACCTCTGTTACAAATAGAGTAAAGCGTATGGTTCGTCCTTGTGGTCCTAGATGAATTTTTAAGCCACTCGTATTATATCTTTTATCTGGTTAAGCTACTCATCATTCTTTTGGCATAATCTTTTATCTGGGCTTGCCTTTCGCACTTTCATATACCAAATACAAATTGAGAAGTAACTTTGTGCAAAATAGGTGATACAAGTAGCAGATTTACAACATTCATAAAACATAAAAGCATCATTTAACAGCCCATTGTCCCATTCCCACTTTGGACAATGACACAAAAAATATACAGTACATAAAAATTTCCAAGAGTAAAGTGAATGAGGTCATGCGGATATCATGTAGAAGAACTAACTGAAGAAAGTAATGAGCATTTGCTCAGTACAAAAACTTGACAAAAAAACACATTAATAGCTTCAGTTCATCAAGTACATTTTATGTCCATTGCTAACCTCGATCTTCAGCAAGAAAGGTCAAGACGAGGTTAATGAAATTTCCCATTAAGCAATTCATTGTTTAGCTTTGTCTGCAAATATGTCCATGTAAATAATGTGTCTAATACCTGGACATACAAAACGAAAACGCAGGCAAAAAGAGGAATTTAATCCTAATAAAGATAGGAATCAAGAAAAGCGCAAGTTTTGCACCTGTGGTCTATTAGTTAGTAAATAGTATCGCTATACTTGGAATAGTTGTATCCTTTGCATCATTACCGAGAACTCCTACACCCTTGGTTTATGAGAACTTACCTACATGTGTTATCCCAAAACAAAAATAGCATAAGGTTATATAGCATATCCAATATATACACCACATACATAATCAAAACCAACAATTGATTGTTGTGAAAGTGTACCTACTGGGGTTACAATAGAACAAACATGTTTCGTAGTTTAGGTGCTTTGTAATATTGGTTTAGCTCATAAATTAAAACCAGACCATATATAGTACCTTTACCAAAGGTCTATCAAACTCAAACCTGGATAGTCGCAGTCAGGTAATGCACTAAACATCAATATGGAAAAAAAAAACTTGACTATATCACTATATGGGTCAGTCAGCCGTTAGTTATTGATTATGGGCCAGTCAGATGGGTAAGAACACTTGATTATAAGGTAAATGGGTCAAAGAACTCGAAAATGTCAAAAGTCGCCTAAAGTGAACATAATAATCTTTAAGACGTTTTACTTTGAAATTTTATAATCTTATGTAATCGTATTTAGTAAAATACTACAATTGTTAAGGAGGCAACCCAAACATACCCATTTTCACAAGTTATCCGACTTGCCCATTTAGCCACCTTGACAAAAGATGCGATAAGCAGCTGCATACACAACTTACCCCAAGGTTCTTAAAGCTAATGGTTAACGCCACTTTGTTGGTGACTGCGACCAGCTGCAGGTGAACCAGGCAGAGGTTGGGGCTGAGTACCATGAGTTACTGTCTATTTTGTCATGCAATTATTTATTTTCACATTACAATTTATAATTAAACATACAGTACTTAACACAGATGTTTACTGCAGATTTATGTTCATGGTTCTGCTAATGAGCTGTCAGTTTACACCATTTGATCCGGCTCATAAGTTCTCAAGTACACCCGAAGCTGCAAACAAAACGAATCAGTAAGAAGTATTATTTGTTTTCAAGAAAAACTAATCCTTTTGCAGAACCACAAATTTGCATATAATACATGGAACAGTAAACATGCATACATTTAACTACTCAATACACCTCATTAAATTATTAAATAAGTTTATAGTAGCAAATACACTAAAGCAGACACATAAAACCAAGCTTCATCATTGATCTTCTATAAAAGAAACAAAACCAATAGAATACAGTAATACCTAATGTGTTATATTTGCATTATAAGTTGTACACGTCAATTGTAACATGTATCTATATAGAAAGTCATAAAAATAAAATTTCTTATAAACATAAAAAGCGAGAACTAATCACAGTGAACGAATCAGAATCTAAAGTACCATTCACATGTACGAAAATATACAACTCATCACTATGCCACAAATGGGATGCACAATCGGCAATTACATATTAGCAAAACCTATAGAAATTTTATATACGTCCTTACAACCCACTCGATAAATAATTAAAATAGCCCCATTATTCCTAATCTTCCCAACCCACTCGTTTTGCCACCTGATAAAAAATTTAAGAGTGCATAATTTCAAAGAGGATATTAAGATACAATAACCATAATAGTAAAAAGTGTTTTATACCCTGGGTTTTTAAATGCGTGAGACGGTCTGTTGCGATGGGGTCCTAAAAACCGAGGCGAGAGGCGAAAAAGTGTTTTATACCCTGGGTTTTTAAAGGCGTGAGGCGGTCTGTTGCGATGGGGTCCTAAAAACCGAGGCGAGAGGCGAACGCGAAGGCGAACGCATCACGTACGCAAGGGAATTTTTTTTACCCAAAAAGACTATAAGTGTTAATTAAATATTATTCATACACAAAATTGAAAACCAATAAAAGCATAGCATAATAGATTCCAATTTCTGAATACAAAATGCAGTGAGCAGCACATGGAGTCCAATAAAGATGCAATCCAAATACCATAACAGTTTTAGCAGTTTTAGTGGGAGATATAAGGATAAAATTGAGACAAGGATTGTAAAAAGAAAAATGGCTTCATAAACTAAAAAATAATTGGCTTCAAAAAAAAGAAATAGCACACAGAGGTATCTAAGTTAACCGTATTCCCACTTCAGATATTTAACGCCCATTAGTCAAAATATCATTCAGTAAACCGAGCTAATAACTTAAGAAAGTGAACCTACCTGTGACATCAAACCGTGAACCTGCTCCACAGTAGTCTTTGCACTATCACGTGTAATTTTGGCAAGTTGTGATTCTTCTTGTAGTAGGTATATGATCACAAGAACTGCTTTTATATTGAAGTTCAAATATCATATATTTGCATGGGCAAAAACATTAAACATGTTACACACTGTCATCTTTCTTTCTTTGAGGGGGTGCTACCAGAGGAACAAAACGTGAATGGGACAGTTGACCTTCTGCTTGCTCCAGCTTTTCAGCTGCATGACAAGAAGTAGAAAAAGCAGATTTAAATTCCAAGCCACAATTAACGTACTGGAGTCTTATGTATCAACATGAAAAAAGGACATATTATACTAATATAAATAATGATAATAATTACCAAGATTTGATATTTGTCCAGCAACGTAGTCACCATTCCCAAGCAAAGGAGACGATGAAAGGGTATTCACCCAATACTTGTTCCAAAGAAGATCCAACAAATGCAATCAATAGATGACTTAAAATAAGTGACGTCCAGCGAGTAATACTGTTAACAAAATAAAAAAAATTAGTCGATGCTTAGCTTAAGTATCCAAAAAATTATCAGCAGATGCAAAAACTGACATGTTTACAATGAACACCAAAGTCTTCACTCTTGTTAAGAGGGATGGTCTGATATTCAGAAATAGGCTCATCTGATGGCTTATATACCTCTGGGTATGTTCTGAATGCACCAATCTCAACTTTACCACCAGAAATGGTCCTTGTTGGGTCAACAACAACAGCCAGAAAAGGCTCCTGATACTGCTGGTTTACTATTTGTGTAGAAACATTAATACCTGACAACCAGCATCCATAACCAAGATGTAAATGGTACCACCCAACAACACTTTCTAGTCTTCCTGCCTGCATCGTAAATGATAATCAAAATCAGATAAGCAGAGGTAAGAAAAATGGCTACAGGAAATGGTGTTTCGATGTGCTTTTCAGCCAAGTTGCTCATTAATCATGAAACCATTCACATTTACAACAATTTAATATCCATTGACAGAATAACAACACTTAATTGCATAGCTATATCCAAATGCACATTTAAAAATAATGTACACTCACGAGATTCTGGGGATTTAAGTGAGGCTCCAACAAAATCTAAAAATAACAAATTACATGTGTATATCTCAAAAATTGGTGAGAACGGTAAAAACTACTCGAATCTCACAATTTGAATCATATAAGTGAACAAGTCACAGGCTCGATCATTGTATTATATTTACAAATCATACAGATGAGATGATCTGTTGCATTTGTGCTATTTGATGACTTTCATGCCCAGAAGTTTGTCAAACACATCAGCAATAAAGATATATGATTGCCATGTTTGTGAATTCATCGACTCATACAACCGAATTCATGAATTTTCATTTCCTCCTAACAACTATAATAAGAATATATTACAGCATAAATAAAACAAGCATATAACATATCATACACATAGATAAATAAACTTTGACAATAATGTTGTAAGTTAGGGTTTAATAAAATCTAAAAACCATAACAAACAGTCAATCAATCAACAGAATACAAATCAAACAATAAAGATATAACATACACATACATCACACTTACCATCAACAATTTGCAAAATTAGGGTTAGGGTTTAACAAAAAAAATAATGTTGAAGACCAACGATTCATATCGATCTTAAATCAATCACTCAATACATCCATTTGGATTATGCTTAAATGAATTGAGCCGACCGAACATCGTCAATGAAGCTTGTTGACGAATTCGAATAAGTGAAGAATTCGTTGATGATGAAGATGACTGATGAGGAAGGAGCGACTGAAAACATGAGTAAGGGTTTCTGTGAAGGTTTTAGGGTTAGGGGGAGATGGAGGAGTGATTTTGGTGGAATGCATTATCCATCCATGGATGATTTTGATTTAATCTACACGTATTTATCTATGTCAATATTTTTAACTTTTAATTTTTTATTTTCTTTTTTATTTCCATCCAGAGAATAGATAGAAGATTTAATATTTTAAATTTTAAATTTAAAAGTTAGTTCCTGAAATATCTCAAAAAATTTAATTTTGTTGTAGTCAAGGGTTTTAGTTTAAATTTAAAATTTAAATGAATTAAAACTCCTTTTATTTAGCAACAGACTTGTTTAATTAGGGGTATAATAGTAAATTTAAACGATGGAATCTAACATATTACGTATACAATACTGTTAATCTAAATTAATGGTTCAGATCTGTTTAATTAAATCATTTAACGGACAAGATTAATTTATTTGAATCTAAATTTGAAATGTTTACGTATTTAGTCTCATACTTTAATATTAAAAGGAGATATATTTTTTAGACAAAAGTTCATTTGAGTACACAAATTTTTGAAAGAATGAAAGTATAAATCACAGCCATTGAATGTATCTAATTAATGGTCGAGATCTAAACACTACTCATATAATTTGCTTAATGACTTGCGTATATAATTTACACATGGAAGGGTATTATCGTCTTTGACTTATTAAAGCCACTGCCATGTGAAATTCTCTCATCATCTTCTATCGTGGTATTCAATTTCGTCAAGGCAGTATTCAACTTGCATCAACTAAATCATACACATATTTTTTATCAATTGAATCCTCGCCATCATCTACAGAATTCGATTTATCTTTGGCTTAATCCATTCAATTTAACCTCCGTTCTTATCGACATGAATATCCATCGTTGTCGCCGGCGGTGTGAAGAGAAATTCATCATCATCTCTTTATTTCACCGGAATTACGCACCGGAATATATATATTCTCCCGATCTTCGATTACAACAGTGTTACCACCGTCGCCGTCGGGATCTACCTCCTCCGTCGTTATCAACTTATTCTGTTATCATCAAAGCCGAATACACCGTCATCATCAACGTATTTCACTTAACAAAACTCGTAAGTTAAGTGGCGTATTTGGTCAAATCTACTTATTGATGTTTTTCTGGTGAACGATCGAAGTGAACACCTGAGTTGGTTGCTGCTTTTGGCCAGATCTGGCATCTCTAACGATCATGAAGCTAAGAATGTTGAAAGTTTGTAATTGTGGATGACCATAAAATTAAATATCTTTAGTACTACTACTACTACTTATTCATAACACTGTTAAAATCATACGAAGTACGTGTTTTAAGGTTTATTTTCATCTTTATTACATTGGATTTGCATTTTTAAAGCGATGACATGTGGATCTGAAGTTTTGATATCAAATTAGGATGTCGATTTTGAATTTTGTTGATGAATTCGGTTTGTATTTGCTTGTGTGTATTAACCCAACGGAGATGGAGTGATGCTTAAATTGGAATCCGTTGGTACCACATGTGATAGTCGTTGGTACCACATGTGATACTATATTATGCAGTTTTCGAAACCCAGCAAAAAGTGAGAGAAAAAAAATTCGTCGAAAGTATATCATGTGAGATGTCTAATCGAAGAGAAAAAAACGCTGATTTTTATGGTGCAATTTTAATAATTTTTCGATCAACCGTTTTTGAGCTATTTAATTTTTAAAAACGTTGGGGGAAAGTGGAGGTTTTAACTAAATAACTATTGTACCCTTACAAATGGAGCTTCATCATTGGTTCCTTCATTCTCACTAAAATCTTTGTACTCATTTGAATTCAACTTTCTAAAATTTTGATCAAGTTTGTCATATTATTAATTCTTGAAATTTTAAAATTAAAGTAAATTTTAATTATTTATGCATGGATAAAAATGTTATTTTACAAAGGAAATTGATAAAGAAAGCTCTAATAGCTATCAATAAGAGAACATTATACATTTATTGAAGGGTCAAAGTTACAGATCGTTTAACGAACTTTCACTTTTGTACCTAGTTAATTGGGTAGTGAACTCATTTTATTACTAATGTGCGAAGCGAACTGTTAAATTTTGTGCCAAGTTAGGTAATATGTATTACGTAGCATTATTAAAATTGTTTTACGTGGAATTACGGTAATATGGCACGTAATAGATTTGGTGCAAGCATATTACTGAAATATTCTTTTATTACACCAAATTTAGTGTATTGTTTAGTGCATACGTTAGAGATGATGTTAACATCGCAATGGAAGGAGCTAAGTATTACAATTACAAGTGATATGTAAACTAGCAAACTGCTACTATAAGACTGAAGTACAAACAAACTTTTAAAATAAAAAGTACAGTCTGGCTGACTTAATTATATAATTGGGAAATTTGCAATTTTTGTCCCTGTGGTTTTCTGTTTTTGCCAGTTTTGTCCTTTTACTTTTTTTTTCGCTTTTTTTGTCCTTGTGGTTTTCTGTTTTTGCCGGTTTTGTCCTTTTACTTTTTTTTCGCTTTTTTTATCCCTGTGGTTTTCAGTTTTTACCGATTTTATCCCTGTGGTTTTCAGTTTTTTGCCGATTTTACATAATCTCGTGATAGAAGGGAGTGATAAAATCAGCAAAAAATTAACACCACATGGATAAAATCGGCAAAAACTGAAAACTACAGAGATAAAAAAAGCGAAAAAAAGTAAAAGGACAAAACTGGCAAAAACAGAAAACCACAGGGACAAAAAAAGCGAAAAAAAAAGTAAAAGGACAAAACTGGCAAAAACAGAAAACCACATGGACAAAAATTGCAAATTTCTCAATATAATTTCACTTTCTCTTTTTTATTTTTATTTTTTGAACGGCAATAATTTTCACAACTTAGTCCCTGAATTTAAACTTTTCATTTTGACATTCTCAGTCCTTTGACTTATATAGATACAAAACTCCATGAAGTAGCTTCAGCGTACAGAAATCGAAAGCAACTAGCAAAAATTAACCAGAACCAAAAAAAAAAACCAAATATGAGACAACCAACAGGTCCAACACACCTAACCTACATCTAGGATTAGTCACCACACATCGATCCCATCTAACATTATCTAGGTGATTTTTTTAGCGAGTAGAACATATGCCCACTAGTCACTACGAAAACTTTCTCTATCAATGACAGATGCATGAAAAGAAAAATCTTTTCATTTTGGTCCAAGCATGAGTACATTTCAATTTAATGATACCATATGTGATGAATCAACTTTATTCAATCTCCAGCAAACTAACATAATGACCGGAACAATACAATAAATATTGTGTTTTTGACAATTACGGAGTATATTTTAGGTTTACATCTATCTATTAGGAAATAAAACTAATTTTACATGCACATAAGTTTTGCTCATTAATTGCAATCCAATAACTTTGGAAATCATATCTTAATTAGTTTTTATATATGCAAGTGAAAATAATTAAAATGGTTTAGTTTCCCAATTTTAGTTCGTTTGTACTAATTAATTGATGAGCAATTAGTAGGGGTGTTCAAATGGATGGATCGGTTCAAAACCGATCCGTATAGATAAATCCAAATGGATTATGGTTTTGAAAATATGAATCCGATCCATCCAAACAAATTCAAAAACCAAACCAATCCATCCGAATTACTATTTGGATGGACCGGTTTGGTTTTTGGATATCCAAACATATACATAAATATTTACAATATCTAGTAAAAATATGTTAGATATTATAATAAACTTATACAGAATGGATGGTTCTCATTTGAATCTCCCAATAAATATACATGTGTGTGCAATATAGTTGTAAAAATGCAAAATGGAACTATAAATCACCTATCATATTTGGATACTTATAGAATATTAATAAGTTAGTAAACTATTTTGTATGTGCATGTATACATATAATATTTGGAATATAAATGTTTATTTGTTATTTGGTTTTTTTTGGATAATCCGGTTTGTAATTTACTAACCAAAACCAATCCGTGATCCAAAATAATAAGTTTGGTTTTGATCCGAGCCGATCCAAAAATCCAACTATCCAAACCATATGGTCCAATCCGAATTATCCAATTGGATAATCCGATTTTATCCGAACTGTGAACAGCCCTAGCAATTAGTAGACATGATTTCATCTACAAATATCTGAATATTTTTGTCCGATGAGCCACCATCGGCCAACGCCTCACACGCCGCTGTTTTCAAACTCGCAGCATTCTTCCGAAACTCCTCCGATCTGGGCCCACTCATGACCTCTTCCACACATCTTCCCACTTCTTCCCCACTAATAACACCTTCAGAAGTCTTCTTCAACTTCACACCAACACCCCAAACATCTGTCACTAGCTTCGCGTTTGTGGGCTGATCAGTCCACTTTGGACAAGCAATTATCGGCACACAAGCTGCCAAGCTTTCCAACAACGAGTTCCATCCACAATGACTCAAGAAACACCCAACAGAGGAATGCGTTAACACTTCCGTTTGTGGGCTCCAACTCACAATCAATCCTTGTCCTTTAATATCGTCCAGAAAATCTAATTCCGGTAGTTCTTGATTCTCTAGTGTTCTTATCACCCAAAGAAACGGTCGTTTTGTGCATTTCAGACCGACGGCTATGCTCTCTATTTCTTTTTGGGACAAAAATAGTAGAGTCCCGAACGAGATGTAAACAACCGAAGAGGGTTTTTGTTTGTTAAGCCATTCTATGCAATAATTAGAATTGTCATCCGATTTAATATGATCAAATCTAACATCTTCTTTATTACTCAAAAGACTTGTAGGAACTATCGGCCCCACAGGCAAAACTACATGGCCGGCTTCATTCAACGACACGATGACACCTTTTTCGAGCTCCATGAATGAATTCACAAGCACCCACTTCACCTTATGCATGTTATGAAACACTTGGTTTAGTATATTATCAAAGCTACGAAACGTATTTGACGGAAGAACAAACGAAGGCAACTCTTCAGGAACAAAATCTGGCAGCCCGGGTAACTTCACGGTTATATTGGGATTACTTTCGGTAGGAAACTCATCGAGTTTATTATAGTAACGATGATATATTTGATATAGTGTGCAAGGTTGGATCCATAGCATGGCGTTGGGAACACCAAGCTCAACCGCCACATCAGCAGCCCACGGGGCGAAAGGTGTATTTATAATGCATGAAAATTTATGTTCACATGATCTGATTAAGGCCAAGAGGTTATTGGGTCCAAACTTAGCAAGTGTCTCCATGTAGTACTCCATATTAGCCTTTCGGTTATAGTCGATAGGTAGTCCATCGGAGAAGAATTTGAGGTGGACCCCACCGACAGAACTCGTCTCCGATGAAAGTTTTTCGCGGCCATAGTTGAGAGTGGCAAGTGTGACATGGAGGCCTTTTGAAACAAGAATGTTTCCTAGCCTTAGGATAGGGTTTAAGTGACCTTGAGCCGCAAGTGTAACTAGAAGAATATATGTGTGTTGGTTTTGTTCACATATAGAATCCATTTTTGAGGTGGGGAAATGTTAATTTTGATGATCAAAGGTGGTTGACGACATAGTAGATATATAGAATATATGGCCATATATGATCGATCGAGCAACCACGACACCGCAATGATCCAACTAGAAGATGTGTACCACTCAAATAGTTGATTTTGACAAGTTAAAGTTGATTATGATGAATTTGGCCCTTTGCTTTTGTTGTGAATCGGCGGTAGTATCTGAATTACTTTTTAAAAATTCGTTCTTAGAAGATATTGCAAGTATTATTTATTATTTATTAATGTTCAATAACAAAACAAATATAAATAAACATATATCGACAAGAGAGTACCTACTAAAGAAGTTTGAAAGCTTGCTATCTTAGTTAACACCATTTAGTTTTAATCGATCAACATTTGGTATTGATGGTTTTACAAATGTTACCGGGTTTAAATCCTATACGAAACTTAATAATGATAAATAGGAGAGTATTTGTTTATTTGTAAAGGAAAAACATAATCTACTTATCTACTTATATTATAATAAGAAAGTATAAATGTTTAAAAAAGTTTGACCAAATTTAAAATGGATAAATCTAGTCCTTCCATTTCAAAAGTCAACATGCAAATCCATCCATTGGTTCATTTGCTGACATCATAATCATTTCATTAAAAAGACATTACTACCCTTCCTAATATAATTGGTTAAATTTTGAATTTAAATAAATTTAAAAGGGTTAATTTAATTACAATTAAATTAAAGTAGATAGATCCATTAATGAACCGGGTATATCCACACAATTCCAATCCTTTTCAGGGAAGCATCATGTAGTTCGACTAAAATAAAAAACACATAACTGGATGTGATACCCCTCGTCACTGCAAATCGATGAGCTTCAAAATGCATATAAGATTCAAACACGTTAACTGTAGGCCGTGAATTCATTGATTGGATTCGTATCACCGGTCGATCTTTATCATAAATAGAATTCGATTAGTTGATCTGTTCAAACACGATAACAGAATGAGATCGAGAGAGACGATTCAGCGAAGATCTGTATGCGAGAATGAACTAACGCAGTCGGAGGTGTTGTTACTTCGGAGTAGAAGTAATCAACACACGTTTCGATTTGGATTTCACCATTTATGTTTGATGTTGATTGTTTATCAGTTAACACCGAATGATATGAACCGGCAATAATGTGCAGGTAAATTTCATCTTTATTGTGTATATTTCACAATTTACTAGACATTTGTTTGTCAATTTATGTTTCTGTGAATTTTCTAATTGTTTGATTCAAAGGGCTGATTCACATATGTTAGTATTACTGTTACGATCGATGGAATGGCATGTATAATAGTTGTTTGATATCGATAAGTTTATTATTTTTGAAAAAAAAATTATTTTAATTTAACACTATGGTAACATATACAGAGTATTTTTATGGAAAAAAAAAATAATAATCCGAAAAATTATGCTACATTTTATGATTTTTGGGTCAAAAATGATCCTTATCCAATCTGGTTTCTGTAAATTCAAAATTTGAATTTGGTTCCTATTTCTTTGGCAAAGTTGTTATGTATTTTATTTATATATATCTACTCACAGCTTTTCATCTGCATTTCATTCAGCATTCCAAACGTCCTCCACTTTCAACTCAGAATCATACCAGTCAATGGCAACCTTGAACCTTCTTCACCGAGGCAAAGACTCTTGGAAGGTTTGTGTGAAGGTGTTTCTTATGTGGACCCAAAGCTACATGAACAATCCCAAACAAATTGCAAGCCATGAGTTGATCCTCATGGATGTTGAGGTATCCGCTACTAATTTTATTTTTGTTAATCTCGCATGCGTTGTGTGTTATGTTATTTATTGATGTTTGGTATATACAAATGATAATGAAATAAAGTGTAAACCTGGAATTTAAAAATAAGTACTGTATTTGCTTGTGGTGGTGAACTGTACTTGGAAAAATATTTGATTAAAGAGACATGTGCTTTTTGAGTAAGATGATCTTTATTAAATGGAGTGGTCTTGGTGATAGAGTAGAATGAAGTATTTTGTTAACTTTAAATAATATGAATTCTTGTCTGGGCTAAAATTCGGATGTAATATATTTTAGTACTGTATCTGAATTCCATATATGCATCTGAAAATGATGGGAACAATTATTTTCACTTTTTATTGAATTTAATATAATTGAATTCTTTATATCTAGAGGAAATAGCATATTTGAATTTTAATATGGGTAAGAACTGAATGTCTGAGTTGTAAGAAATAATGGTATTTGGTATAGGCTGCAATTGTTGGCTACAAGAAGGGATCTGAAAATCTGAGACAAATTAAAAATGCAGATGAAAATAGTTCTCAAAGATAACCGAACTGAAAACAGACAAAGCTTTAGCGAGCTTCATCCAGCAAGTTGCTTCCATTCATGAAAAGCGTTATGCTTCCTTTGATTGTGGTGAGAAGGAAAAGGTATATCTCGAATTGTCAACATGATTTTCAGTTACATGGAATATGTTTTACCGTTAATTCATGGCTTCAGGAAGAATTCAGTTCTGTATTTTTGACAAGGAATTCTTTCTGTATATTTTTTTTGCATAGACAACAAGTGTACTTGAAAACATACCTGTAAAAGTTGACTGAAGCAAATACGGTTCCATAATATATGTCTTGCACTCTTTGTGACTGTTTTGGGTTTCATGTTAACTGAAGAAAATGTCGAATTTATGACCAGTGTCTATTACTAATATCACAACTGATACCGACTCTCCCAAAGAAAGGTGTAAGAGACGTAAAGCTTTCTTAGATAACTGAAGAGGCAAAAAGACTCGAGCTTCATATTCATCACATGCTGACAATAAAGTTAATTCAAATATTTCAACTTCGTCATCATCATCATCCACCAGAGTTACACTGGATGATACTCAAAAGGCTTTCACAATTCGATCTCCAGTAGTCACAACACCAGGTATGTATTAACTATCATCATTTTCTCTATCAATTTTGTCAAAATCAAAATAGGATTTTTGTCTTTTGGTCCTCAATCATTTAGGGTCACATATTAGGAGTAACTGTAACAGTGGACATTTGACTAATTCACCCATTGTAACTACATATTTGCGAGGACTTTCATCTATTCAGTCACCTATTGCCCAATCATCTGTAATTACACCAGTTTGTTCAACATCTTTATCAAGAAATGGTATGAATTATTAACCATTTAATTTAATGAAACATTAAAGGATGATCTTTTTAAATTAAGTATACCATCAAAGTAATTTTTCCTGATTTCAAATTGTAATTTGGATTCGTATAGATTGATGTGCTCAAATTTTGGTGAATTGGATCTCAATTGTGAGATCAGTTTGTTGAGTTTCTTGGTTGGCTCATTATATATGTGTATTACCTTATTTGGATTATCTTAAACCTTTAATCTGGTACTAATAAACTTATTTGTAAATGGAATCATGGAGATGACATGTTACGGTTGCTAAGCTAAGTGAAATTCTTTGTGGGAGTCTTTATTCGGTAGTTGCAGAGCATGGGAGTTCCATGAGTAAAGTACATACTCCAGCACGACGCCTATCTAGGTTGTACCTACATGCATGCTTAGTTGACCCTTCAAGGAGGGAAACGTCAGCAAGAATTGTAGTGTCGGATTGATTTTCGTTACAAAAGCTTGTGGAAATGATGTTCCTAGGTTCAAAATGAGTTCCCTCATTTTCAATTAAAATTATTCAACTGATTCCATTTCTGTTCCTAAATATAGGTGGATTTTCTGGTTGTCTCAATATGTCGTATTTAAATTCCTGATCATGGTTAGATTGTATAGTACAATGAAAACAATGGGAATCCGTACTCTGATGTTTACTGGCTTGCTGCATTAGTTCAATCAGTCGGTGAACGTGAATTTGGACCCCAAGTTTGTTTGCAACTATTGAATTCATATATTATACTTATCAAAATATTTCGATGTCTCAAATCATCTTAAGATGTTTATGATCAGTACCCCACCTATCGCTGCACCAATCTACTGTCATAGCATTTCCTTCTTACCATCTCTCGCGAAACACATTGACCGGCTATTGCAATTTGAGAGGTGCGTTATTACTCCTACTTAAGTTGTACTCTGTAGTAACTTCACCTGTTATTGTGTGTTTTCTTTAATCCATTTAAACTTTAATGAAATCCATCATGCTGATGCCAAGCTACAACAAAATCTTTGGCATTTAGTTGTATTCGATCATTGACTTAAATTACCTTAGAGGTTTCGGATTCAACCCACTGGTAATACTTTCTTTTGCTTGTGGTAATAATTAGTCTAGATCAGGCAATATTGACCCATTTTCTTACGAATGACTCTAATGAGTTAGCTGGGAAAAATATATAAAAATCAGATTGTGCCAAAACCTGTTAAGTCTTTTATTCAAAATTTTAGATTATCATTGAAATGTTTTGACTTTTTGTATAATACTTGACACTCAATCCAATGATATGAAATATAGAAAATTTAGATAAGGGGTGTTTTGGGTTGTCAAACTGACCCGAATTGTACAAATATTTACCCTATTCACATGACCCAATTTAACCCGTTACCCAACCCGCTGCATCTATCCATTTTCCATCTTTATAGTGAACTGATCACCTGATAATTAAGAGTGTACACAAATACCAAATGACTTAGCTTAACTGTGTTTTGATTCAATTCGAAGCTGAATTTTGAGGGTGACCGTTATACTATTACTTCTACAAGTTATCACCCTGAAAAGTCCAACATGAGATTTCAAGAGTTGCATACTAGGTAAATTTGAAACACCTTGAATATTCTTTTTTTGCTTCCATCAGATTTTGCAGCTTCATATGCAAGGGATTGTTAGTTGGTAGGGTTGCTGATTTAACACAACTGAATGGTTATGAGGATTTATTGGAGTAGCCTGGAGAATATGTTTGAAATTAAATGGGCACCCCGCGTTCTCTCCAAAGGGGTATATTTTGACAGAACTTTTGACAAACGTATGACTCAGTAAGATCAATACTTTTGATTAATATGATATTGTTTGATTGAGCTTTTCATTTTTCAAAGTAACGAAGTGATTCCATCTAAAGGTATTTTTTTTAACTTATGCCAAGATTTATATGTTTTGAATGATTATTTATTTATTTATAAGTGGTGTTCAAGTTATCCCGTTGAATGTTGTTGATTTGAAACCTGGTAAATTTATGTATTCTTGATCCATGTTTATGGTTTACATGGGAGGTCACCAATAAGAAAGAATACAATTCATGATTGAGCCCATTTTGTCGCCGACATATTCATACAAAATTTATTTAGCCCACTAAGTGAAAGCAATAAATTACTTAAAACGATTTAACAAACCTTCTTCATAGAACAAGAAGACAATTTCAATGATTGCAGTGGTGAAGTTTCGTAGAAGCTTAATGATTTTCTTGTATTTCAGGTGGTATCGAAACAGAAACTAAGGATCAAACCGAGAGTCATACTGGGTGCACTATTCAAAGATTTTTGCAAGCAAATCATGGATGTTGCTAGAACAACATGGTTATAAAAACCATAGGTCATGTTCAGTTGCCAACCAATAAGAGAATTTTTTGTGTGCTTAAATCTCCACACGATTGCAAAGATGCAAGTTTTCACTTTCAGATCAGAACCCATCAACGTCTCATCGACATTCAACACCCGACTAGACAAACTAACGACTCTTTGATGCAATTTGATTCTTCCTGCTCTTGTCAGTGTTAAGGTTAAGCAATAAAAAAAACATATGGTAAGTACTTTTTTGCTAATAAATGCTTGTGGATTTCTTAATTGTATCATTGTTTATTACCATAATGGTTTTTGGTCAAGTATTCTGTAACAGCTTAATATTGAAATGATGGGTTATGCATCAACAATCTGACAAGGATCTTTTTCTTCACTAAGACAAACCAATCAGGTAATTTGAATTTCACTTTCTTTTATAAGTTAGTCACTTTGATAATATTTCTTTAATATGCCGATTGTTTAGGGGTAAAATGGGTGGGTCAGCAAACCGGTAATCTGTCCTCTGTCTTATAAGTTGAAACGTGTTGGATAGACTCGGTTGACTTGGAAAAACTTTTCGTTTATAAACTTGAACTCTTTCATATGTAGTTAGCCAAGTTGAATTCATTTTGTTTATAACACAACATTCATTTTGTAGCTTCTTTGAATATGAAAAATTCATAAATCAGTTCTTAATCATATCTATATATACGTACCCTTGCATATATGTGTGATAGAGGCATTCAATGGTTGAAAGTCAAAAGATAACCAGGAATGTGTCATGGCATATCCCTGAATTCGCATTCATCTATTTAATGTATAAACCGACATCATTATGTTTTGTGTTTGATGACTGAAATTTAGTGTCACACACAAGATACAAAAACTCATTTCAACTTATGAACACAAACATTATGCATCCAAAACTGCCATTGGACCACTCTTTTGTTAGGTATGGGTCAAATTTAGTTTAGGGTTAAAATTTTATGATGCCTATCTAATGTAATACTAAAGTTTACTATGATGCAGCTGATACAAGTGAGATTAAGTAGGTTAGTCATACCACCCTTTTAAATACATAAGTTTAACGCTATTATTTGGTTTAGGCCGTGTATGTTGTGTTAAATAAATTTGCTCTGCATATTTAATTGGTAACATATCGTATCGTGTAAATTATTAAAGTCTTTTCAAGTATATATTGTACTTCTGTTGATTTCTACTTTATTCCCCTAAGGTACTAAACTCTTTTCCAAAACTATTATTTGTTTTCTAGGTTGCATAATTGGACTGTGATTACATGGAAGATGGAGGTTCTATACTTAAATATGGGTTAATACACACAGAGGGGATTAAAGTAGGCCTAAATGTTCGTCTAGGGGATTAAAGTTCACGTTGTAACATTTGCATAAATTAACTTTTAAAAACTTCATCTATGTTTAAATAAGGCCAACATTTGGGCATACTTTAGTTATCCCTATACACATTTTTATAAACTTTAGTTATCCTTGTACACATTCTTATAAACTATAGTTACCTTTAAACACATTTTTAAAAGTTAATTCATGCAAATGTTACAACGTGAACTTTAATCCCCTAGGCGAACATTTGGGCATACTTTAGTCCCTTCCGTGTGTATTAACCCCTTAAATATTAGAGAATGGCAATACTCACATTGCTATGGTAGATAACTAATCTGTGAGTAAACAATTCAAGAGATTGGATATTTTTAAAATATAGTTACTCTTTTAGCTAAGTTTTACTCCGTATAACTTAACCATTAGTAATGCTTTATATTGTTGTTCTCTCCTTTAACAATTATAAGTAGTGAATGTTTCAAGAAGTACTAAATTTTCTTTGTTAGTCTATCTCTTACAGTTAAGGATAAATTTTCTTTGTGTTAGTCTATCTCTTACAGTTAAGGATATAGTATTGCAGTTATAGTTTTGCAAACGAATTCGACATCCGATCTATTGAGAAAAAAAAAATGTACGAAATGTTGCAGAGCTAACATATGTGACATATGTATTTCTTTATACCAAAAAACGTTGGCCGTATATCAAGCATAATGTTAAATTATCCAAATTCAGTTACCACTAAACTTAGTACGCTTAATAACTAAATATGCATTGTATCTGAACTTTAAAGATGACTCATAACGTTTTAATCAGTTTTAATTTTCATGCTCTTGACTGACATTTTTGCAAATCATTGGAAAATCTGAGTTATTTTATATAAATAATTTACAACTAATAGTATTTTTTTTGTAATATATAATAACACTATTATATTACTTATAAGATTTACTTGGCATCAAAACAAAAGTCATACAAATAAAACCACGTACATCTCGACATGTTTGTAACACAATATTTAATAGTACCTATTAACGTGTATGTGTATGTATAGTAATCCATATGGTTATTGTATTGAATGACCATATATATTAAATCATTAATAATTTACGTGTGAAACATGAATGCAGTTGCTTGACACTAGATTGGAGAACCTAAAAGAAGAACAAAAAATTAAACTTCGTGAATTGCAACAACTTACCATTGAGTCAAAAAAAGAACTATCAAGCAAAATGGAAACACTTCGGCGTTCCTTGGCATCAACACTGGCGATTGCTTCGGACGTTATCTCTTCCAATTCATTTGAAATGGCCAATAACATGGGGCAAATGGCTTTTGCTATCGAAAAATTGGGTTCACTTGAAATATATCTAAACCAGGTATTACCATTTACCTCCATCATATTGCTGAGACAGTACTACTGCTTATGTATCAATGTACCTAACATAGTTATGTAGTTTTATTTATTAACTCAACTTTCATTGTATATGAATTGGATATCAGGCTGAGTTATTGCGGGAATCAACGTTAAACCAGTTGCATAAACTACTTACCACAAGACAATCAGCACGTGTCATTCTTGTCATAAACGACTACTTCTACCGCATTCGTGAACTAAGCGCTCTTTGGATTGCTCGTACGAAATAATAGCATGTGACCAGCTTATTTTGTGTTTATTTTACATTTTATGTATTTTAGTATTTCCATATCGATGACCTATCATACTTTTGACCTACAATACAGTACAACGTTATATTTTCGTTCTTTAACTTAAGTTGTCCGTGGTTAACTGTGCATATTGGCTATAACTTAAACACGTCAATGTATTCAATTACATTCCTAACTAATCATTACGTACGATTCTTACGAATATCCATTATGCATCCCGCGAAGCCGCGGGCCTTAAGCTAGTTAGTTTAATTGAATTGAATATATATTTATATATGAGTAATGCTAAATAGATCTACCTACATAGACCTAAAAGCAGACCTAATTTTTTGATTGGTTGAATTTTTTCTTTCTCCTAATCACATCCAATCAATTTTTTAAACCCACCAATCACATTCTTAGGTCTATATTTAGTCCTATGAATTTAGGCTTACCAATCATTTTCCTTTATATATATATATATATATATATATATATATATATATATATATATATATATATATATTTGTGTGTGTGTGTGTGTCATGCGGTATGATCCCAAAAGATTCGTATCAGATTCTGATTCAGACTCTACGTTTTTTTAAAAGGAAAAAAAAAAAAAATTTTTGAAAGGCTAACAGAAATCGCCTAGGTACTCCGTACGGGGAGACCCAATGGCTAAGTCTCCATATACTGGCCCAATCCAGCCGTACGGAGCCCTTAAGCTCCCCAAGTTACTCCAAATCCGGGAAAAACCCACTAATCCGTCCGCCCGAAGGTACGACAACGAATTAATGGTAAAACCCGCTGGCCTCAAGGATCGAACCTGGGTTTCCCAGGTCTCCTATCATTGACCCCAAGCCTCTGACCATTTGAGCTGTACATACATGCCCTTTTATGATATTCAATTCATAACCTAATAGATGTCAATTAAGAACCCGTTGAAGATAATTATTAATCTCAAAATTTTCCTTATTATCAAGAAACATAATTAATAAGTCACAAATAGAAGGAATCTTTCAGTGAATTAAATACAAACATTCAGTGTATTAATTATAATTATGATTAAATAAACGAAACTTTAATTTCAATAAATAAGTAATTTTTCTCTTAGGACTATCATCATCAATATCTTTTTTTTAGTTCAAAAAAATAACCTATATGTATTTTAGAAATATCTAATTTGACTTAGGTGGGACTCAATATATTTCACCCCACAATAAGTTTCTACATTTACATTTTATTTCTTTCAAAATTAATATACTAAATTTATCAACTTTGCATTATTTAATTTTTTCAACAAATTAATCAATAGAAGACTGTGAAAAAATAGAGAGTAAAATTCACATCTTCTCTTACACAATATATCGATTATATGTCATTTTCTTATATGTTGTGTAATGTAACGGGTTAAAATAATTGATTGATAACATACTTTAACTATTGTTTCAATGTAGGTAACAAACTTATTTTATTTTCAAGATAGATAATGTACATGTAAAATGTGTCAATGTAGGTAATATGATCTATAATTAAATAAATTACGTATCTTGGAAAAAATTATGTAAAGTACATTATAATATATAGGTTTTTATCGGTACATTATCTACATTATATATAATAAAATCGCTTTGTTATTTACATTGAAAAAAACGAAAGTACGTTGTTAATTAATCTATGTAATTAACTTTAATCGACCTAACTATGTACACTTATTATAAGATAGTGGGACTATTCGTTTTCGAGGAATGTGATTTTTGTCACTTTTTGTAACACCCAGAAATTCAGTAAATAAATATCGTACGCGGATATATTTTTATTATGAAATAGTATTATGTAGATAACGAGATATAGTGAAAAACGTAAACGATTTTACCAGTTCCAGACTGTAGAGTTTAAAGAGGATAAAATAATTAGGCCGACCTATGTGGATATGTACGGGGTTTCTTTGTGGTTCATTTCATTCAAAAATAATCTATACACACACTCATGTATGGAGAAAAATCACAGAGACAATTCAAACTCCAATTTTAATTCCTAATTCATGATTCAAGATTTGTAGGGTTTAATTCTTCATCCTTTGATCATCTCTAACATCATGTAAGTGATTTCTCATATGTTCTTGACCTAGTTTTTGGGGTTTTATGGGGTTTTGATGGGTTTTGTATAATTGAAGGTTTTAATCCGAAATTAAAGCTAGAAGATGATTGATTTGATGTTAATTAGTGTTGTTGAGATTGTTGTGAATCATATAACATGTTGAAAAGGATGAATTTGGGATTTGGTGTTTATGAATAATTCTAGGGTTTATGTTAAATCTTGTATAATGATGTAACAAGCTTAAGAAGGTTGTTAATGATATTAGCAGAGTGTAATTATAATGATGGAAGTGATGTTTATGAGTGTTCATGGTGATTTATATGAATTATGTTAAGAACATGTTGATAAGCTTAATGATGAATCTAATGGTGTTAAAAGAATGTGATTATGATGATAGAGTAAATGATGAATAATATGAAGTAATAGTTTAACTAGTGAAAGTTTAAAAGTGGTAATAGTGAGGTGGTGGTTAATGAAGATAAGTAGTCGATGATGATTATTATGGTTGGCTAAAAGTGTTGTTATGATTACATGTTTATGTAATAGGTGATTAGAGACATGGAAGCTTATGTTGATCAAGATGGTGAAATCGACTAATAGAGTATGGTGAGTGATACGGGGGGTTAAACAGGTGATTTGGTTGTGTAGTACCGTATAGCTTGCGGGCTAAAGGTTTGCACAATCAAGGAAAGTTAATTGTTAAGTTTGTTTATTTATGTTTATTGCTTATAATAGTTAATTGTGTTAAATTACTTGTTATGCTTAATTGTTATGTGAATACATGTTATTTGGAAAAGTCAGTAGTGATTATCTCATTAGCGAGTAATGAGTATGTCACTAGCTTGAAGGTAAAGGAAAGAATTGGTGGAGAATAGTGTATGATTCAATTGTGTTGGATCCGGATTACTGTTGGGTAAGAGGCTACACAATTTGGTGAAAATTAATGTGTTAATTTATGTGGATTAAATAATTGAGATTATGTAGTTATGATGTTATTTTGAATTGATAGTGTATGATTCGATTGTGTTGGATCCGGATTGCTTCCGAGCAAGAGGCTACACAATTGGGTGGAAGAAAATGTGTTTACATATGTGGATTAATTAATGAAGATAGTGTAGTTATAATGTTATGTGAATCGATTGTTGGGTGATTATGTAGTTTGTGGATTTTATGGAATATGCTTATGTAGTGAAACAGTGTTAGTATACATACCGTTGTGGTATGGTACTCAGTGAAATAGTGTTAGCATGCATATCGATGTGGTATGGTGCTCAGTGATCAGTGTTCAGTGTTTTCAGAGATCAATGATTTTGTGTTTATGTGAATTGCTTGTTTGATTTGCCTGTGTACTCACTAAGCAGTTGTGCTTACCCGTTTCAGTGTTTATGTTGTAGGTTGATGTTTTGATAGAGACATGTGGATAGAAGGGTTATGAGAAGCTATTGACATGGATATGGAGCATGCTTATGGTTAGAATATGCTTCTTTCTTTTGAATTGTTGTTTTGATGCTCAATTGTGTAAATCGCCCAAACAATGAGTTTTCGAATTAAATATGTTGGTCAATGTATAGTAGTTGACTTTGAAAGTCAAACAGAGTTATGGTGTCTAGTGTATGTGGTTGTCAAGTGTATGAAGTCGTATGATTGGTTTGGTTTGGGTTAAAGTGGTGAAAAGTGATTTAGTGTCGAATGTGATTGGTTGGTCAAATGTGAAGTGGACACATTGTCAATAGCCTTGAATTGGTCAAACAAATGTGGTTTGAGTGTTGAATTGGTTGAAAAATGGTTGAATTATGAAATGGGTCATTAAGGTGTCAAAATGGGTTGAAAGTGGTCATGTGGTGAATTTAATGTGTGGTGGTGTCATGGATTGGTTTTTATTTGCTTCAAGTTTGTTTTGAGGAGTTAAATAAGTGTGCAAAAGAGTAGAGTTTAATTGTGTGTGGTTTGTGATTTGAGTTGTAGTCAAAAAGTGGTTAAAATGGTCGAAAAGTGGTTATATGTCCGTTTTCTCGTAAAACGTGAATTTTGAAAAAGTGCAAAAATAGAAAGTTTCAGTTTGGCATTATGGAGGTGCCTGCAAATTTTCAGGGTCTAAGTGTTTACGAGTAAAAAGTTATGCGCGTCGGAAATTCGTATTTTGGTATTAGTTTGTGTGCAGCCTTGATTCCTGGGGAATCGGAGTCATTCCTGAGGAATCTGAACTTAAGTTCTAACAGCAACCCTGATTCCTGGGGAATGAGAGTCATTCCTGGGGAATCCGAATCCAAGTGTTAACAGCATGTCTGATTCCTGAGGAATGGGAGTCATTCCTGGGGAATCTCTTGTAAATTCACATTTTTGTTATTTGAGTCATTATTTGATTAAGGGAACGATATAATGAGTCTATAATGTCATATTTTAGATGTGGGACCTAATAGAGTGTGTTTTCAGTGTTAGGTAAAAAAAAAAATGGTTCTGTTTTCGGGGCGTTTCACTTTTGTCTTAGAGCACTCGGTGTCGGGAGGTTTTCGTCGCCGTTTTCCGACGAGAACACCGTCGGACGGCGTTTAGCCGCTCCGGAACGGCGTCCTGTTCGGCGTTCTCATCGGCGTTCAGGTGTCGCCGTCCACTTCCAAACGCTGCTTCGTTCACCGTTTTCTTTCTTTTCTTTGTTTTTTTCGTTTTCTTTTTGAAGCTATGAAGAAAAAAATACAGAAGCTACGGAGAAGAAGAAACCAAAGGAGGAGATAAATGAGTCTGGTTCATGGCTCTTATTATTTATATATCATTATTATTATTATATTATTTTCATTATTAAAATTAAAATGAAAAATAAAAGGCTGGAAAAAAAGTTGATAGGGACATTGAATTTGTTGTGTTAGGTTAGAAAAAAATTAAAATGGGTCCAGAACACTATAATATTAAAATGTTGTTTTATTTCATTTATTTGTTTTTAAATATCAATATATACAATTATCATCATTAATAAAACAAATAAAACAAATAATAAAAAACTTCAGAACATTGTCCAGAACACTGTGAATTCAGTTTTACCACACCACAGAATCCTCACTTTCAACACTGTCCAGAACACCGTGTACCATACCATATGCTCTTAATGCCAAAACTTCAATTCCTGCCACTATCTTATCTTACGTAGTATACATGTTCGCTGCTAAAAAAATATCTTGGCGCGATGTTTGATTCTCTATACTGGTAGTGGGTGATTTATCTATGAAAAAATATATATACATTATATTATTTTTAATTTGGATGTTAGATTCAGCATGTGATCATTTAATTATTGAATTGTGGTGATTTGTACACCACCAAAATTTTTGACCAAACATAAAGGAAGATCAGTGTAATTTACTCATTTTATTAAGATGGGACATATAATGTACAAGACATATTGCATAACGCACATCATCAAATTGCATGCACAATCAACTTTCAGAGCAAGAAGAAACTACTTCATCCACAAACAACTCGATATTCTTGTCCGACGAACCACCATCAGCCACCGCTTCACACGCCGCCGTTTTCAACTCCGCCGCATTCTTCCTAAACTCCTCGGATCTCGGCCCACTCATAATCTCTTCAACACATCTCTCCACTTCCTCCCCATCAAAAAAACCTTCTGAATTCTTGTTTACTTTCACCCCAACATTCCAAACATCGGTAACAAGTTTAGCATTCGTCGGCTGATCAGTCCACTGTGGACAAGCAATCACCGGTACACCAGCCGCAACACTTTCGATCAACGAGTTCCACCCACAATGACTCAAGAAACACCCAACTGATGGATGTGATAATACCGCCGTCTGTGGACTCCATTTCACTATCAAACCTTGTTCCTTAATCTCTTCCAGTATTCCTAAATCTTTAATTTCTTCGTTATTCGGCAGCTTTACCACCCAAAGAAATGGCCTTTTAGTATTTTTTAAACCACTTGCTATACTTTCTATTTGTTTATCCGATGAAAATATTAAACTTCCAAACGATATGTAGACAACAGACTTCGGTTCTTGTTTATCTAACCATTTCAAACAATCACTCTTTTTGTCTGACTTGATCTTATCAAACCCACTAAGATCACCACCAATCTCATCTACTTTCCCAAAAAGTCCCGCGGGAACAATCGGTCCAACTGGTAAAACTTTCCGGCCGGCGTCATTCATCGCCGTTATCACATCTCCCTCAAGCTCCATGAACGAGTTTCCCAACACCCATTTGACCTTATGCGTGTTGTGAAACACTTCTTGTAAAATACTATCAAATGTACGAAACGTATTCGAAGGTAACACGAATGAAGGTAACTCTTCCGGGGACAGCGATAGTAATCCCGGTAGCTTCACGTTCAAATCAGGGTTACCTTCAGTAGGAAACTCATTAAGTTTATTATAATAACAGTAATATATTTGGTAAAGCGTAAACGGTTGGATCCAAAGCATAGCGCATGGTAATCCAAATTCAGCGGCCACATCAGCACCCCATGGCGCAAAAGGCGTGTTAATAATGCACGAGAATTTACGAGTGTGTGATCTGATCAGGGTTGAGAGGTTTACAGGCCCATGCGTACGTAGCGAGCTCATGTAATAATCGTAATCCATGGTTTGTCGATTGTAGTCCTGTGGTAACCCGTCGGAGAAGAACTCGAGGTGGACCCCACCAACCGTCGATGTGGTGTGATTGAGGGCGTGGTCATGTGTAGCAAGAGTGACATGAAGACCTTTGGATACAAGAAGGTTGCCTAGTCTTAATATGGGGTTTACGTGACCTTGAGCTGCGACTGTAACAAGTAACACACTTGTTTGTTGGTTTTGTTTAGTAACGGAACCCATTTTCACTTGGTAATAATATTTGTAGGTTTGTGTTTTGAGTGGTGTGATATGAGAGGAGGATATATATATATATGTGGGTAGCTGGCAAGGGAGAAAGAAGAACAAATTGTTGTTCTCTACTTATTTTGGACTTGCATTAGCGATGACAATGGATCGGATATAGATTTGGTGGAGCTATATCCATATCCATATCCATTTATTTCTCTTCATTCATATTCATATCCACTAAATTTACAAATCATCCATCCACATCCATATACGCTAGATGGAGCGGGTTTATGGATATCCATTGGATATCAAAAGAATTGTTAAACATCGTGATATTCTTGACACAAATTGTTACAAATACAGATAATATATAGTTTTTACAAAACTCAAAACACTTATTTGTTATTTCTTGGTTTGATAGACACACTTTGATTGTTAGTTTGTGACTTCCAATTGTATAGTGGGATCAAAAATTAACTGTACGGTGTTTTATTTGGATAGAGATATAGGAATTTCGATTTATTGATATTATATGATGAAAATGACGAGTGAAAAATAAATATTTGTTATAAATTTTGATGTATATAAGAATGATCGGCTTAAATAGTTATAATTATATAGAGTTAATATGTTTATAGTGTATGTATATGTATATGCACATATGGATTTTGGGTGTAATGGGTGAATCCGTGGATGATAAATTGTCATCCATATCCGATCCACTAATCATCCACATCCATATTCATATCCGGTATACATCCATTTAGATCATTCATATCTATTTTAAATGAATGGATCGGATGGATGTCCATCGGGTTGGATGACGATTGCCATCCCTAACTGCCACACATTAAATCAAATATGTTCGTAGAGATTATTAAATACGGACAAATAAGGGTTTTGTTTGTGTTGGACCTACTAGGAGACATATAATTGAGTGATCACTATCAAGAACCAAATTGTAACAGAGGACAGATAAAAATGTACATTATAGATAATAATGTATATTGGCGTATTTTGGAGATGATATATGACTTGAACTCGATATTTAAATTCACGGATATTCTAAAGATACCCTCAAAATTCCTTCGCATACCCCCGGGCTCAACTTGAAACGCCCCAATTTTTATTTTTTTTATACATTAAAATACTTCAAACATTGTCCCATAACTTATTTGTGTACCTATTAGGTCCCTACATTACTCGGACTATCAAACTTAAATTCAAAATAAAAATTCTCTTAAAACTGACACTACCCGTCGGGTAGTCCCAGTACCCGCCGGGTACTCCATGATCCAGCCGGGTACAATCTTAAGCATTCGGGTAAATGATGACAGAACAAGGACTTCATTTTAAACAGGTAGTACCCGCCGGGTAATTCATCCCAGCCCAGGCCTGCACAAACTATTACCAAAATACGAATTTCAATCGAGCATAACTCTTAAACCATAAAGAGTTAGACCCTAAAATTTTGCAGGCACCTCCACTATATTAAAATGAAGGTTTCCCTTTTTACACTTTTTCAAATTTCACAAAATTGATGGAATTGGACGTATGACCAATTTGAGACCATTTTAACCGCTTTTTGGTAACAACCAAGATCACAAACCACATAAGCTGAGGTCTGGAGCTTTTGACCACAATTCAAACGCATCAAAACAAAGTTAAAAGAACTGACAAGGTAGCTCTAACCTTTATTTAACCCGACTTAGCTCACATGTGCATTTAGTGACCCATTCGGGCACTTTTTGACCCGTTTGCGAAGAAAGACTGTTTTGACCCATACACTAGTCAACCATAATCCATAATTGACTAACAAAAGTAGTTGACTACACGTCATTACCAAAAATTCGACCAAAACACAATATGACCTCTAATCCCATTTCACTATTCAACAAAACACAAGTTGAACACCAATATTTGTTATACGCGTTCCAACCCACAATGTACACATTTTACAACCTTTGTTGACTTTCAAAGTCAACTATTACTAAAACCACATGTTTCATGGCTCACCATGTTTTAACTTTAAAGCTCATTTCAAATGGGCGAATTACACAATGGCAATCAAATACAACAATTCAAAAGAATTAAGAGCTTGTCTAACCATAAGCAAGCTCCCATCAACTCTACCTTTTTGCCACCACATATCATCCGATTAGTTCAACCGAATCATACACCTACAACATAAAACAACTAAAGGGGTAAGCAAAACGCTTAGTGAGCATATGAGCGATTAACTGAATAATCTGCAATACAACAATATATATATAGCAATTAGTATCAACACATAATTTCTAAATTAAGTAACTACTGAGCAATTGTAGAGACTACTCTGAACTCTATGGGATCCACGGCCTAAAATCACATAGCACCAAATCACGTCGAAATGAGTGCTAGCAACAACATCATTGGCATGCGCACATGACCAATAACAACTCTATGTGAACCCCGGCCAATAGTATGCATACTACAACAACATCACGTGCAAGCATGTACTCTGAAACCAGTGCTAACCGCAACTAACAACTGATCAACAATTCTCTACAAAAGCTCAATCCACATAATCCACAGAATATTCCACATATCGACAAACTCTTATTAACAATAATCAACAATAATCGATTAGCACATATTCCACATCATGAGCTATAACATCATCATAGTAATCATACTTAGAACCAAAGTATGAAACAAAACATAATCCACTTGATTGTATGAACCTCTTGCTCGTAAGCAATCTGGAACATACAACCATTACCCATTTAACCCACATATCACCCACCTTTGCTTTTTAGACAAATAATGCAATTTCATCCTTGATTATTGATGCCATGTCTTTTGATCACCTAGCATGTAACACATCAATATAATAACACATTTAGCAACTAACAATCATCATAATCAACTAATCAAAATCATCAATCCATCACCCCTTTGGATTGTTCATTTTCAACTCAAGTATTCAACCACTTGAATTACCATTTTAATCATGATTAAATATCATGATAATCTCTTTTCAACTACAATTCAAATAAGTGATCACTAACCTATGCCAATTCATTATAAACCCACCCAAGGTCATGAAGAACTACTCTAAATATCATTAATTCATAATCGCTTATCAAATTCATCATTTTATCATAAAACCATGATCATTCCCATGATCATCTTTAGCTCTAGGATTTAACAACTTGATTCACTAATTCAATTTCCACTAATAATACTCCAATAACATTTCTAATTACTAATCAAGGTGAATTAATACCAAATCATCATCATTTGATCAAAACCCACTTTGATCATTAATCACACAATTTGAATTATCCATTATTGAATTGAATTAGCGTTAACAACACTTACTATAACACTAACTAACATCAATTTAACCATTTTAAACTCTAATTTCGGATTAAAACCAATAATCCTTCAAAAACCCCCCATGAAACCCATTTCTATGTTATAATTAAGCAAGAACACTAATTACCTCATGTTAAGGAAGATTATAGAAGCTTGAATTCCAGTTATGTAGCATCAATTTGATGTTAGAACTGATTTTGGGTGATTAATTTCTTGTTCCTGCGTGTTTCTCTTTCTCTCCATTTCTCTTGAACGTGTTTGGGAAGGAATTGGATATGTATGACACGTACGTACATAGATATATGGATATATATGTTAAATTTTGTTCCCCGTAATTATCACAGTCTGGAAATTTAAAATCGACATACGATTATTATTATTTTACATAACCTAAAATAATAATAATTTAATACAACTTATTTCGTTTTTATCACAATACTACTTTTGGATTTTGAGGTGTTACAATACTGTCCTTTTCCAATCCAGTATTTGCTAAGATCGGTCCCAGTTGAGTTCAGAACCAGTTTCAGTTTTAGACTAATTAGGAGTAAGAATTAGAAAAATAAGGGGGGGAGGGGGTAAGTGATAGAAAGTAAAAAGAAAAAACATGATGTGATTGATTAAACAGATGGGAGGGGTATGAGATGGTAAAAAGGGGGAAAATGGGGTATGTATAGTAGGCCCCTTATATTCATCTTTCTATTCTGACTTCTGAGTGGGTATCATGTACGGAGTACCATTTCTACCATTTGCAATGATAACATCATGTTATAGTCGATGTGGGTGTCATGTCAGCATAATATGGTGTTATCCTACAACCCTTACAATTGTGATATAATGTTGTGGAATGTTGTGAAGGGTTGGTCCCACTAAATTAAATTTGGTTAGACAAAAAAATGAAGAATAAAAATGAAAAAGGAAGCCACAAAACGGTGTTCACTCACCCGTTTTCCCAACCACAATGTCCCGCAACATGATGCCCATTGCTAACGTTGTGGCGTTCTCAAGCCAGAACGGAGCCCATCACGTACGCGTTGCAAGTGGTCTTATAAGTACCTATACCGAGAAATGATTTTTTGTAACACTTTTTTTTAATAATTAATAAAAATGAATAATTTAAACAAAATGAAACAGTTAATTGAAATATCTTTTTAAACGTTGAATATACAAGAAAATTTTGATATCTGAAAATATTTCAAGAAATCGACTCAATAGTATGCTAGGTGTTTCATGACCTTCACCAAATTAAGTACGAAGGCTGCATTATCATGGAAAACTTTTAGTAGTCATTATTCGATTTGTTCAATTAAGGGTTAGACAGCCACATTATTAATTAGGTGCAATTAATAAAGTCGAGAAGGTCGGAACAAATTTATTGAAATGGCAATTAGGTAACGCTAGCTATGTTCGTCAAAGATGCATGATGAAAAGGTACTGTTTCTCTTTGTACTGTATGTTCTAGCTAGTTAACTACGGAGTACATTACAAATTACATTATACATCCATTTAATTAATATCTACTAGGGCAGTTTTAAAAAATAATATTAATAAGGAGTATTTTGTATTTTTTTTTATCTCACGCAATAATTTTTATTTTTATTTTTGAGTGGCAACACATAATGATAGGTGGCATTATATTATATGCGTAATATATACTCGTATTATTTACTTTTTTCTATTCTCATTGAACTTACTATCCAATGCAAGAATCGTTTGTGTCTAATTTAGATACAAATGCATTCTAAGTACATACCATTTCAGAAAAGAAAAATACTTTAATTATATAGCATAATATTACCTCACTTAATAATAAAGGATCGACATTACGACATACGTGCATGTGCATCGATGTTGGATTTGTCGAATGTCGACAGTGGATTAGGTAATAATCTATAGGCATGACAAATAAAAAGAGATGATATGCATGAAAAAAAAAAAAAAAAAACATTATTTCATATAAGAGGTAACATGATCGAATATAATAAACAACCTAGAATCTTATAAATTCATGTCTTTATCGTTAGTACTTAGTAACACTAACGCTCTAAGTGTGACGATGCATTGATTATTACTAAACGTATGCAATGACGCAACGTCGTACCATTGAATCTAGCTTCTTCTTTCCTTGCACGGAGTTAATAATTATGTGTTTGTTTCAAACACAGAATACAAGTAGTATTTGATTTGTGACTACAAATCAAATTATAACTAGAGAGAAATAGTTCAATTGAGATCATTTATTTTGTGTGAGAATGGGGGAACTAACCACCATATGTCATGTGTCATTTTTTTCTCTCTCATCCACGTTTTTAAAAATTAAATATCTCACAAACGACAAGTCGAAAAATCATGAAAATTGCACCATATTTTTCAGTGTTTTATCCTCTTCGATTTGCCGTCCATCAAGGCATACTTCCGACGAACTTTTTTTTTTCATTTTTTTTGGTGGGTTTTACATATTAGTAACACATGTGTTAGTGATTGATTATACATTTGATTTAGGGTTTAGGGTTAGGGTTTAGAGTTAGGGTTTAGCAGGGTTTAGTGTTAGGGTTTAGTAGGGTTTGGGGTTTAGGGTTTAGTATGATTTAGGGTTTAGAGTTTTATAAAGGGTTTGGGGTTTAGGGGTTAGGGTTTAGGGTTTAGGGTTGGGAGTTTGAGGTTTCGGGACGAAACCCCAAACTCCCAACCCTAAACCCTAACCCCTAAACCTCAAACCCTAAACCCTAAACGCAACACTGTAACACACGTGTTAGTAATGTGAAACTGAAACGCCCCGAAAACGTGACCATTTTTTTTTTACTCATAAAATACCCTTTATACTGTCCCATAACTTTATTTTATACATATAAACTTGACATGTAGGTTAAAACGTCATTTTTGGGCATACTGAAGGGACATGGCCATGGCGTTCATAGGACATGGCCATGGCATCGTGTTGAGCAGAGCAGTCAAAGAATGAAACAGATCAAATGATTGTTCTAGAATGGCTATTTCTCACAATTGCTCCTTGTGATGCAGCGGAACCATGGCAATTAGGATCTCAAGACGCAGCAACACCTATGATGCAAGGAATAATAGACTTACATCACGATATCTTTTTCTTCCTCATTCTTATTTTGGTTTTCGTATCACGGATCTTGGTTCGCGCTTTATGGCATTTCCAAAAAGAAAAAAATCCAATCCCGCAAAGGATTGTTCATGGAACTACTATCGAGATTCTTCGGACCATATTTCCTAGTATCATCCCGATGTTCATTGCTATACCATCATTTGCTCTCTTATACTCAATGGACGAGGTAGTAGTAAATCCAGCCATTACTATCAAAGCTATTGGACATCAATGGTATCGGAGTGCGCCTCTTCACGAGGGTGATTTAAGTGCAACGAAATGCCTTAAGAATATGGTTCGCGAAGCATCTGGCTTACCGGTAATCTCCCATTCCCGCCGTCGAGAGACTTAAATAACTATAGCATGCCAGAAACGGGGAGTTGAGATGGTTAGACCTATACCCCGAAATGCTCCCAGCATAGAAGCCTATGGTTCCATCTTGTTGTTGCTGGAGGTACACATCCCTCTTCTCGGTGTGAAGCGATATACGAGAAATAGATGCTCAGCCTGAAATGTCCGATAACGGCGCTGAAGTAGTGAATCTATCGGCACCATAGCTGTGGCATACAACTTTGGACCTAACGGCCGGCCCAGTAACCTTTCGGAATGGGGGATCCCCGTTGGCAACAACCACGGTAGTAGTTGCGGAACTACTGGGCCGGGAGAGGACAACCTCTTGTTCCTGCTCCTCTTTCTTCGCTTCGGGGACGGAGGTCCTACGGTAGGTAACAGCAGGTACAAGCAACTTGACCGAAGGGGACCAGCGCTTCTACTCTTCCACCGAGGAGCCGTTCGCAGCGAGAAGCAAGGGATGTCGTGAACGGTGGGAGGTCACAGAGAATTTACCTATTCATAGAGTGATCCTATGATCGATACAGGATATAGACTATCTCTTTCTTTATTCGATTCTTTTTCTGAAAAAAAAAAAGAAGGGTGACTCCACTTATCAGCTAGAGTTGGGGGTGGGACTTGTTGGCATAATGCAAGCTGGAACGTGGGAATTCGAGGTCTCATGAACTACTACTAAAAACCTACTTTTTTTTTCTTTTTGGACAAACGATATCAGGTCAGGTCTATGGATGGATCCAGATCTACGGGCCGGCCGGCCCCGGCCGATGAGCATAGGGAATCTATACTCGAGCGTTCAACTGGGCCCCTGACAGGATAGGTGAGGAATCACTCTTGATCTTTTTTATTGGGGCCTACAACTTCTCCGAGCCGACTAGCATCCCTTTCCACTGCGCATTTCTCGAACAAAGAAGACGACTATAGGATCGAATTCGCTTTCCATGGTGAACTGGTCGTCCCATACCTTCTGCCTGTCTCATATGTGTGGAACCTGGTCTTTTTCGGTTCCAGCCCCCCCTCGAATACATAGGGTAGGTAGGACTGGGTGAGAAAGGGTTCCCTGTTGCCAATAAACTTTCCCCGGCCTTCGATTCCCCTTACTCATAAAGGGTCTTACGGTCGGTACTAACTAAAGAAAAAGAGTCTTCTTTCTAAGAGTAGGCGTGGAGAGCTTTTTGCGGGGAAACTTGCAAGTACAGTTTGGGGGGAGACGGGCGTCGACCCAACCTTATGAGTATTCGGACTATAACAGTTCCGATGAACAGTCACTCACTTTTGACAGTTATACGATTCCAGAAGATGATCTAGAATTGGGTCAATTACGTTTATTAGAAGTGGACAATCGAGTGGTTGTACCAGCCAAAAGTCATCTACGTATTATTGTAACATCTGCTGATGTACTTCATAGTTGGGCTGTACCTTCCTCAGGTGTAAAATGTGATGCTGTACCTGGTCGTTTAAATCAAACCTCTATTTCGGTACAACGAGAAGGAGTTTACTATGGTCAGTGCAGTGAGATTTGTGGAACTAATCATGCCTTTATGCGTGCGCCCGGAAAGATAGGCCGACTGCTGAGCCCACTCTGGCTCAGCCGCACCACCCAGGGTGCGAGCCACCCGAGAAGCAAGCTATTACAGCGAGCGGCTGGAGCAGTATGGAGCCGAGGAGCAAGGCAGTAGATAAGATAGAAGAAGGGGTCAGGCTCCCGGTGGAGCAGAGGATACGGTTAGGATAACGAACTTGAAACGCGGAGCCCGAGCGTCCGGCGAGCGAGTGGTTAGTGGCCAATAGCGCCCTAGTTGATGGCATTCCTCTCTGCGGCTGGCACTCGAGGAACCACGGGGCACTCCATACAGAGCAAACAAGTCTTAGGGATGAGACGCCCGCGCAAGGACCTCAATTCTCATTAGGAGGTCGAACCAAGGACCTATGGAAGTCGGGGCTAGCCCGCCCCCATGGGCAACGCAACAGTGTCCTGAGGGAGGAGTTTAGAGGCCTTATAGTAGCACGGACTTTTTTTTCTTTCTAGGTCATGCGAAGGGGGCCAGTCCAAGATCGTACTGTTCCTCTACAAAGACAACAGACGCTCTCAACGGCTAGGCGCCACTCTCTTTCTGAGTTATTCCAGCTTTTTCATGATTTCGTGCCGCGGTGAACAAACAAAACAAAAAAGAGGGCCATCTCAGCGGAAGGAGAAGGACCTGCAACGGCAGAGACTACTGACCCTATTCTTGTTCCTAGCCGTCTTTTACGAGTCCGGAAAGCCTCCTCAGAGGGATCCTCAAAATAGAATAGAGAAGGGCGGGCAGGGCTTCCGCAAGAGCCTCCCCCCTCTTCCCGGTCAAGATAGATGGGAAGGAGCCCTATCAAGGCCATAACCAGTCTCTTTATTTATGTACGTACACCTTTGTTTCAGGGTGGGGCCGCCCTTCCTCCTGCTAATCCGGCCATTTCCGAACCTGTCTTTCTCATCCCATTCAATGGAGGACTTTTAAATTCTTGCGATTCCCAGCCCCCTTAGCTTATTATTTTCTATATATCTATAGATATTATTTCTAAAGGGTTCCGCTCGGCTAAGGCTAAATAGGCTCAATGATCTCTTTCTTCGCTTCGATAGGCCGGTACGGCGCTCCGCGTGGTTATATTCATACATGTTCCGACTCGCCGGTCATTATGGATCTAGTGGCATGGCGGGGCAAAAGAAAAAAGGGGGGGGAGCAACTACGAAGCTTCGTAGACTCGACAAGTCGCTCCGCTTATAGAATATAATGAAGCAAGCTAGCGACTCTCCTAGTAGCGAAGGAAAGGGGCATTCGGGAAGCGACTAGTCGCTTCTGGCGAAGCTTCTAGAAGGCCGACCACTACATAGAGAGATCCATATACCAGTCATGAGCGATAGCGAAGCCTAGAGAGGCGCAGGGCAGGATACTTAGTTAATTCTTTTATCTTTATGTTCCCACTGATACCTAATCGATAACGAACCAGAATGGCTTTTTTAGGCCCAATTCCATCTATTTTTGTTGAGGCAATTCTTACTTGTTCATCGGCAACTGATCTAGCTCCTGAAATATATAACATTCTTGATCCTTCCTTTTACTAGTCTTCTCGGCTGGAATCAAAAAAGATTCTCCGCTCTGCTCCTACTCCTTCTTCTCCTTTAGGATAGGGTCGTCGTGGTCCTTTTTTGCACTAAAAAACTAGTCAGAGCAACTAACTGTCTACGTACGAAATTTACGGAACAGGGATAAGAAACCAGGCGGGATAAAAGAGGAGCGAGGTATAGTGAGAAAGCTCACCCCTCTTTAGACGATAAAGCCTTCTTTTACATCCCATCCCCTAGACAAATCAATAGGAAATGCTACAAGCCATTGTTGTTCTTTTGACGATGAACCTCTCCGGTACAACAAGCTAAAGTGACCTCTACGCTTCGTCCCCGGTGCGTAGGGCTGATCCCCGTGTGCTAGAGGGAGGACCAGTTTGTGTTAAGCATATAGTTGGTTCTTGTCTTGTTTAGGCATTTGGTGCCCTCTCTGCCGGCCTGCTTAGTGGCAGAGCCACCTTCTTTGGGGTCAGTGAGGAGGACAGGACAATCCCCCACTCCGTCGGTTTCTTTCTCGTGCAAAGGAACTATTTCTTGGCAACTTGGACAAATTCTAACGATGTTTGTCCCGCGTATCACTAGATCGATCGGTATCTTTACAAATTTATAAAGCTTTCGTCTCAATTCATACTTAGCCGCGAGCAATCTACGTTTGTGATCTCGTATATTTTGCTTCTCCGACATCAGAAAGAGAGTGGCGCCTAGCCGTTGAGAGCGTCTGTTGTCTTTCAAACTTTTACTAGTCTACTGTTAAAGGACATGGCCATGGCAATTACAGGACATGGCCATGGCGTGGTGCTGACAAGAATGCGAAGCTACTGATTAAGGACATGGCCATGGCAATTGTAGGACATGCCCATAGCCTGTCTGTTCAGCACTTGCACTATTTAGGATACAATTCACCAAATTTGGACACACATATCTTTTGACTCGAGAGTCCATTTGACCTGAAATTTTGCACACACATCCACTATGACATAATAAAACTTTTCCTTTTTACACTTTCTCAAAATACGCGTTATTTCTAAATTTGGACCGTAATCCCATTTTAACCACTTTTCGACACTTTTAGTTGACATGTCAAAATACAAACTACACATAATATGACTTTCAAACTTTGGCAACCTCTTTAACTATCAAAATGGGACTTAACTCAATTTACATAACTTTCATACCATGCCTAGAACCCATTTTGGCACTTTGACCCATTTAGTGCCCATTTTGACACACTTTGACCCATTTCTCAATTCAAACATACTTTGACCATTATTCTTACATCTTTCCCATACAATTGACCATTTCAAAGTAGTTGACTACATGTCACTACTCATTTCAACCAATGACCTCATTTTCAACATTTGACCTCTTTTACCATTCTTTAACCTTATTACTTACATACATAGACCTTATTCTAGACTCTTTCTCAATTGACTTTTCAAAGTCAAAGATACATGTCATGACCATTTATAACTTTACATTTCAAACATTTCTTTGGGCGATTTACACAATTGGACATTCATAACGATCATTCAAGGAAAGGGAGCTTATCTAACCATAAAGCAAGCTCCATTCCACGCTTATCTCTTGCATCCATCTTTTACTCACTTTAGCCAATTGGTTCAACCGAACCAAGCACCTACAACATTAAACATCTTACGGGGTAAGCATTAAGCTTAGTGAGTACATGAGCAATTAAATGAATAATTGCATAATCATTAAACATATCACATTTCTTTCTTTACAACATAACCATTAAGTAAATGTAAACATTATTCCAATTAGCATCATACCTCTAAGTGGTAAGCATGCTAAAACATCATCTACTAGTACCATACCTCTAAATGGTATGCATACTAAACATTTTTCATTGGCCAAGGATCCTTGCACATATACACATAACATATCCATCTACTTATCTTACATAAGTAATGGAATCCACACAACATCATATTCACCCTTTTTAACATGTTCATTTAACTTTTACCACTTTACCATTGATCATATAATATACTTTAGCAAAACATAACTAATCAGTTAATGTAAACTTTAACATTCAACATTTAACATTACTTTCTTTGGTTGTATGTGCTTCTTGCTTACTAGCAACTTAGGACATACAACCCTTACCCATTTAATCCCCATATAACTCACCTTAGCCTTATAGACGATTTAAGTCATTTAGCTCTTGCTTTGAGACTCCCATATCATTTGATCACCTATCATAACATAATCGCGTAACATACACTTAGCATCAAATGGTGATCAACTTTAACTAATCATTATATTCTCATTACTTTCACTAATTGATCTTTAATCAACTAAACATGACCTTTTCTTAACTTTACATATCATATGAGCTATTATCATTATTAGCTCACTCTCTAACCATTTCTCATCAATTGAACTAATTAGACTCTTAAAGTTAATTAATCCAATTCATATTACTTTCATCTTTTTAAGTTATGATCAACATGATCACAACTATCCATTAATCACATTAACCATCACTAATTAACTATCTTTAATCATTAACAAGGTTAATTAACATCATTTACCATGAATCCATCAAAACCCCATATTAGGTTTAGTGAATTCTCATTCAATTTCATTACCTTTACATGAATTAGTGTTAATATCATCATTACTAAGCTTTCCTAACACTAATTAACATTACTTTCACTTTATCATCCTTCATGATCACCATGATCATCATGTTCATCATAAACATCTCAAGAACTCTTAATCAAATTAGGGTTCTTCATTTCTATCTTGATATTAGGTTAAGAATTATGATTAATGAACTTAACTAACATCAATTTAACATATACAAACCCTAAATTCGGATTTAAACTCACTAATTCTTTAAACCTTTACAAAAACCCATTTCTAGGTTATAATAATTGAATAACAATAACTTACTTGGTGATGTAGAGAATCAAAGGATGATTTCTCACTTGTTTCTAGCTTCAATTTCATCTTTAAAATGATTTAAATGGTTTAGGTTTGGTTCTCATAATCTTCTTCTTCTTCTTCTTTTTGTTTCTGTACGTATGTATAAAAGAGATATAGATAAATACAGTTTAAACCGACTCATGAAAGTGTATTATTTTACACTCCGTACTTATCATTGTCTGGAACTTAAAAACCATTCTCAGTTATTATTATTTTATTCCATCTAAAATAATAATAGCTTAAAATAATAATTCAAGCAATACTTTAAATTTTGGGGTGTTACAGAAACCCACTAAAAATAATGGAAAAAAAAACTCGTCAAAAGTTTGCCTTAATGGACGGCAAATCGAAGAGAATCAAACGCTGGATCTAATGGTGCAATTTTCATAATTTTTTGATTTGTCGTTTGTGAGATATTTAACTTAAGGGGTAAATGGGTTTTGTATTCTGTAACACCCCCGAAATTCACTGTTTTGCGGAAGCATAGTTTGGGGTGTTACTAATCAAATATCACAGCACAAAGGTAAAGTAAACGACATCTATATGCAACGTTTGTAAATTAGTTACATTCCATAGATATATTGTTTGAAAACTTAGTGTTTTCGTATACAAAAATGTAGTTTCCCTAGAGTCCGCGCGTGTAGCGGGAGATTCTATTACATAATCAAAATATACAAAAGATAATGCTAAGAATCTCCGTTAATGCAGTTGTGTTGAAATCATGCGACTCTAGCTAAAATCCTGGAGTAATCCTACTCCATCCGGGTACCTGAGAAAACATGCTAAAAAGTGTCAACCAAAAGGTTGGTGAATCTCACAGGTTTGTAAGTAATATCGGCTTTGAACACGAGATTTCATTAGTAATGCCCGTAGGCGTAAAATCAGCCATTGCAATCCAGCAATCGTAAAATCAGTATTTGCAATCCAGCAAATGTAAATAAGTAAGTTTATACCGTTGCCATGAGGCTCATAATCGAAGCTTAACCCGTAAGTAATAAGTTTGCTCCCGTGACATGCTCGTAAATGAGCAAGCATCAGTAACGAATAAGTAGTCACCCGTTTCTACGTGTAAATCAGTACGTGGCAGCGCTACTGCCCCGGGTGGGGAGGGTCATTTCCCTAATGGATCCATTAACTAGTGTTCGCACTTAAGTCCATAACTAACGATATATGATGGAAAGACTTTTGTTTGTAAGTAAACTCATGCAATTTCGTTTGGTATAGTAAACAGTTTAGTACTTGTGTTCAAGAAAATCAGTAGCATGTATCTCCCCCAATAAGATAAAACAGTAAAAGTGGGGCCGTAAGACTCACCTGAGTCTTGTAGTAATCAGTTGCAATTAGCAAGTAGTAAGTAAAGCAAGTAGGTTCTCTGAACCCGTAACCTTCAAATGCCTAATCATATGAAGTTATGTAAGTATGCGTCTCACGAGATGTTTCGTTTAGTTGTACACAACTAGTATATCCAGTGTTTGTCCGTATGTTTGTAATTGTTTGTTTGTTGGAAAACATGTTTGGCCCGTTGGTGACGGTTTGTAGCAAAAATTCTAAAATGTTGACTTTGCTACAGTAGATTTGCTACAGTACTGCTACAGTAAAATTTGACTTTTTTGTACAGTAACTTTGACTTTAAAAATTCTGGTTTTCTGTGTTTTTGCGACACAATCTGCGACACTAAAGTTTGGTATGCGACACAGTGGTTGTGTCGCATAAAGTGCGACACAAGAGCTCTGCAACACAGTGGTTGTGTCGCAAAAGCTTGTGATGCTAATTTAATAGCGACATAAGGGTTGTGTCGCATAAAAGTGCGACACAATAGTGCTACATAACGTACGACACAAAATACGACACTAAATGGTTTATGCGACATAGCATGCGACACAAACGTTGTGTCGCAAAGATGAACACCAGCCCAGAAAGTTGCGGCTGTCGCGATTTTCCGATCAAAACCCAAATCAAACGCATTTTTAAGCTGAAAAATCATGTTTCCTTTGTTGTTTTGGTCATAACTAAGTTGTGTACACCTTATAACACCAAGATAATACACCAAAACGAATAAATCTAAGTTTTTAGAAAATTCTTACTTTTGCAAATCGAGACCAAACGAGAGCGAATTTGATGGTGCGGCTTTTGTTAATCTTGTTCCTTTAGTGATGGTGATTCCGAAAATGTAATCTTTGTGGGTCGATTTGTGAATCCGAAAATTGGTGAAGATTTTTAGAGAGGGTTTTGAGTTTGTGTGTGTGTGTTTAATGTAAATGAAAAGAAAGAGATGGTGATGGGTGGTGCTTTTGGCTGGTTCCAAAAGGGGAGGGAGAGAATACACTCCCTAAAATACAGTATTTACTCCGTGTCCTAATTGATTAATTCGCTCATTTTAGTAACCGTGTAGAATATTATTAAAAAAATATTCTAAAATGTGAATTTTTACTGAAAATCGTTCGCTAATATTTATTCTAAATATTAGTTTGTTAGTTTAACTCGTGTCGTCGCGATTGATACGTTTATTTACTAATATACAGAACGTAATGTATAACACTTTGATAATATGTATAAATAATGTCCGTTCCAATATATATCAATATATCCTCATTATTTATGTAAAGTTTTGTCACCAACGTCCTAGTAAAATGTTCCGAACTCCGTCCGGTCCATTCGTACGATTTATCCAAATCGCGTAAGTACACACACATATATATAAATCACCTTATATATATACAAATAGAGTCTGCAATTAGTCCTATTACATACTAATTACAACTAGTTACAAATAATTAGGCAAAATTAATTATCCTAATTACGCAGGTGTTACATATTCCCCCCTTGTTAAAGAAATTTCGTCCCGAAATTAGCTTGAGTGCACGGACGGTGCGTTATCTGGGAAAAGATGTGGGTATTTTTGTCGTATTTGGTCTTCCCGTTCCCAGGTGAACTCAGGGCCGCGCCTAGAATTCCACCTGACCTTTACGATGGGAATACGACTCTGTTTCAATCGTTTGACCTCACGGTCCATGATTTCCATAGGTTCCTCGACAAAATGAAGTTTATCATCGATTTGAATTTCGTCGAGCGGTATAATCAGTGTCTCGTCAGACAGACATTTCTTCAAGTTAGAAATGTGGAATGTGTTGTGTACGCTGCTAAGTTCAGTAGGAAGTTGCAGGCGGTATGCCACTGGACCAATCCTTTCCAGGATTTCGAATAGTCCGATGTATCTAGGATTTAGTTTGCCTCGCTTTCCGAATCGAATGACACCCTTCCACGGTGCCACTTTGAGAAGTACCTTGTCCCCTACCTGGAACTCAAGGTGTTTGCGTCTCACGTCAGCATAGCTTTTCTGACGATCACGTGCGGCTTTCAACCGGTTTTGAATACCAACGATTTTCTCAGTAGTTTCTTGAATGATATCTGGACCCGTGAGTTGGGAATCTCCTAATTCAGTCCAACAGATAGGTGATCGGCATTTACGCCCGTAAAGTGCCTCGAAGGGTGCAGCCTTTATGCTGGTATGGTAACTGTTGTTGTACGAAAACTCGCACACCGGTAAGTGATTTTCCCAAGAAGTACCGAAGTCAACTACGCAGGCTCGTAGCATATCCTCCAGTGTTTGAATAGTTCGCTCGCTTTGGCCATCGGTTTGCGGGTGATAAGCAGTACTCATATCCAGACGAGTACCAAGAGATTTTTGTAGCGATTGCCAAAAGTTAGAAGTAAAACGGCTGTCCCTATCCGAGATGATCGAGATAGGTACACCGTGTCGCGAGATGATTTCTTTGACATAGATGCGAGTCAGACGCTCCATCTTGTCGGTTTCCTTGATGGCCAGAAAATGAGCAGATTTCGTGAGACGGTCCACGATCACCCAAATGGTATCGCAACCACTCGAAGTTTTCGGTAGTTTGGTGATGAAGTCCATGGCAATCTGTTCCCATTTCCATTGAGGAATTTCAGGTTGTTGGAGCAACCCCGAGGGTCTTTGGTGTTCGGCCTTGACTTTGGAACAGGTTAGGCATTTACTGACGTACAAGGCAATGTCAGCTTTCATGTTAGGCCACCAATACAACCCTTTGACGTCATGATACATCTTATCAGAACCAGGATGTATAGAGTATCGAGATTTGTGAGCTTCAGCCATCACCAAATCTCGCAAGTTTCCGAATTTGGGTAACCACACCCGGTTAGAGAAGTATCGAGTTCCATCGGGTTTGATTTCGAATTGTTTATCCAAGCCTCGCAAGGCTTCATTTTTCAAGTTTTCATCGTTGAGTGCTTCAAGTTGAGCGGTAAGGATTTGAGTAGGAAGCTCGTTATGAATTGTCATAGAAAGTGCTCGGACTCGAAGGGGTTTCACTCGTTCTTTTCGGCTTAAGGCATCGGCAACTACGTTAGCCTTGCCCGGATGGTATTTGATCTCGCAGTCGTAGTCACTAAGTAACTCAACCCAGCGACGTTGCCTCATGTTTAGATCCTTCTGATCGAATATGTGTTGGAGACTTTTGTGATCAGTGAAGATAGTGCTTTTTGTACCGTAGAGATAATGTCTCCAGATTTTCAATGCGAAGACCACAGCACCTAACTCGAGGTCGTGGGTCGTATAGTTTTTCTCGTGGATTTTTAGTTGTCGTGAGGCATAGGCAATGACTTTTTCCCGTTGCATCAACACACAACCAAGTCCTTGGTGTGAGGCGTCGCAGTAAACTACGAAATCGTCGGTGCCTTCGGGTAAGGACAAGATTGGTGCACTGCAAAGTTTGTTTTTCAATAGCTGGAAAGCTGACTCTTGTTTATCAGTCCAACCGAACTTCTTATCTTTCTGAGTCAGTGTGGTTAGGGGAACAGCTATTCTTGAAAAGTTTTCGATGAATCGGCGATAATAACCAGCAAGACCTAAGAATTGTCTCACTTCGGTTGGAGTGGTCGGTGACTCCCAGCCCTTGATTGCTTCAATCTTGGCGGGATCAACATGAATTCCTTGGCTGTCAATCACGTGCCCGAGGAATTGAACGGTTCGAATCCAGAACTCACACTTAGAGAATTTGGCATATAACTCTTCGTGTTTAAGAAGTCCTAGAATGGTTTTCAGATGTTGAGCATGTTCCTGCTCGTTGCGAGAGTAAATCAGGATATCGTCGATGAACACAATGACGAATTTGTCAAGATATGGTTTGCACACCCGATTCATAAGGTCCATGAATACGGCCGGTGCGTTGGTCAACCCGAATGGCATCACTTGGAATTCGTAATGCCCATAACGAGTTCGGAAAGCTGTCTTTGGGATATCATTGTCACGGACTCGGAGTTGATGATAACCCGACCGTAGATCAATCTTTGAGTAAACACTCGATCCCTGGAGTTGGTCAAACAGGTCATCGATTCTAGGAAGTGGGTACTAATTCTTTATGGTTAGCTTATTCAGCTCTCGGTAGTCGATACACATGCGGAAAGATCCATCTTTCTTTTTCACGAATAAGACCGGAGCTCCCCAAGGCGAGGAACTTGGTCGAATGAATCCTCTGTCCAGGAGTTCCTGTAGTTAGTTAGACAACTCCTGCATTTCGGATGTTGCTAAACGGTAAGGGGCTCGTGCCACGGGTGCAGCTCCAGGCACAAGTTCGATTTGAAATTCAACTTGTCTAGGTGGCGGAAGTCCGGGCAAGTCTTCAGGAAAGACTTCCGGGAAATCCCGTACGATTGGAACATCCTCAAGTCGCTTCTCCTCCGACTTCTTCTCCGTTACCTGTGCGAGAATGGCTTGATACCCTTTTCGTAGATATTTTCTAGTTTTCAGACAGGAGACAATATTCAGATTCCGTCTGCCGGTCTCCACTTGTAGGACTAAGGTTCCACCGGAGACAAGAGGTATGCGAACGAGTTTGTCATGACAGATGATTTCAGCTCGGTGCTTGGATAACCAATCCATACCGACAATAATATCGAAGCTGCCGATCTCGACAGGGATTAAATCAATGGAAAACGTTTCGTTCGTGAGGTTAAGTGTACAGTTGTGTATGATGCTATCAGTCTCAATCAGTTTGCCGTTAGCTAATTCTACAATGTATTTAGCATCTAAGGCAGTGGGAGTTATATCAAGTAAAGGGCTAAATTTCTCAGAAATGAAGCTTCTATCGGCACCGGTATCAAATAATACAGAAGCAGTAAGGTCGTTGAGAAGGAACGTACCCGTCACGACATTCGGGTCTTGTCTGGCTTCCCCAGCCTTGATAACGAATGCTCTACCACGAGCAGGGTTGTTGTTGTTTTTCAGCTTTGGGCAATCTTTCTTGAAGTGCCCTGAATTTCCGCACCCAAAGCAGGCCTTTGGTGCGTTGGTGTTGGGGGTAGAAATGTTGGTTCGGCAATCCTTGGCTAGGTGCCCGAACCGTTTGCAGTTGGAGCAAGGGCAAGAACCGTCATGATGGCGGCTGCATTTGGAACAGTAAGGCTTGTTCCCGTTGTACCCTTTCTTTTCCGAAGTCCCCGATGAATAAGCCTTAATGTACTCAGGCTTTTTGTTGGAGGTTTGGTTGGATGAGTTGGGGTTACCTTCCCACTTGCGTTTGTTGTTTGCAGATGGGGTTGAAGTTGTGCCACGGCGGACAGAATTTGCCGTTAGTTCATGGGCCATACGGATGGCGCTCTGAATAGTACCCGGTTTGGATGAAGTCACCAGGTCCTGTAGTCTCTCGGGAAGTCCATCAACGAATTTCTCGATCCTCTTGTACTCATGATCGACCATGGTTGGGCACAGAAGTGCCAGTTGGTGGAAACGGTTTGTATAACCGGTGATGTCATCACCCTGCATCTTGTGGTTCCAGAATTCCATTTCCAGCTGTTTCAATTCATCCCTGGGGCAGTACCCGCCCCTCAACATCTCCTTCAACTCCTCCCATGGGAGTTTGTAAGCATTAGCAACACCCACAGTCTGGGCATAGGTGTTCCACCAGGTGAGTGCAGTGTCAGTAAAAGTACTAACGGAGAACTTAACTTTGTCTCCTTCCGCACAGTTGCAGATCAGAAATACGGATTCGACTTTCTCGATCCAGCGTACTAGACCGATAGCTCCCTCAGTACCTGCAAAGTTTAGAGGTTTGCAGTTCTGAAAGTCTTTGTATGAATAGGGTTTAGCAGTAGGGGTTTCAGCGGCATCGCTGTTCCTCGTGGAATTTGGTGGAGTATTCCGAGCCAAGGCTTCTGTAACAGCCTGGGTTATAAGGGAGGTAATCTGGGCATCGGTGTATGGTTTTGTCTTTGGCGGCATGATTCTTCAATAAAAGAAATGAAGATACATGAGATTTTGTAGGAACTTGTAATTGTCACAGATGTACATGTATGAAAGCAGTAATACATAACATCAACATGGAAAAATGACAATTATTATGAGTTGAAATATCAAGGAATATTTGATGGATAATGCGAGTTCAAAGGTTACATCCTACAGAGATATTACAAAAGGTGTCGGGAATTGTTACATCCGACTAGTTTATAGAATAGCGCTAGATAGTCATTAGATTACGAGACAAAGACTACACTAGTCTTAATGTAGATTAATCTGTTCCATCAGCGCGACAAGGCGGTCCACGGTTTCTGCCAGCCTGTTGGTTTGCCTGGCATTGTCTTCAACTAAGGCCAGTCGTTGTGCTAGTACACGAGAGTGATCCTCAGTCTCCTGTGAACGTTGTTCACATTCCTCTAGTCGGTTTCTTACGAGTTCATCCGCTCCTAATTCAGCGGTCATTGAGTCCTGAATTATGCTTACAGAGAGGTTGGTATCCTCTTGTTCTCGCTGGAGTTGGGATATGTGATCAAGTGCCTGGCGAAGCAGGTAGGTCATTCGGAGTTGTTCCCGTTCGAGATGTTCGAGCCTTTGCTCCTGACGGTGAAGTTGGGTAGCCAACACTGGCATCGTGAGGTGTGCCGAGTTCTGAGAGTTATGAACAGGATAGGGGCTGGTTCGAGGTGACCTTGTGTTCCTCCTGGCTTCTCGTGGGTTCCGTGACCCATGTGAGTGAGAGTGTGACGGATTAGGTGGTATGTTTGCCATTCCTGTGGCAGTAAGTAAGACGAGGCTAATATATATATACATATATCATATCCAGCCTAGTGTCTAGCACGTATCAAGTAATGGTCCGGTTCTCTCGTGGTCAGAGTCAACTAACATATCCCCGTTCAACATATTCATTTCAGACCTTACATCATCTTTCCTTAATTGTACATAGTTGATCAGGCTATGTTAAATTAAAGTCGTATGCTGTAATTCCTGAACCAGTCATGTCTAATAAGAGAATACTGCCTAACGGTCATAGTCTAGGCCCACTAAATGCAACCTAGTTCACTATAACCTTAGGCTCTGATACCAATCTGTAACACCCCCGAAATTCACTGTTTTGCGGAAGCATAGTTTGGGGTGTTACTAATCAAATATCACAGCACAAAGGTAAAGTAAACGACATCTATATGCAACGTTTGTAAATTAGTTACATTCCATAGATATATTGTTTGAAAACTTAGTGTTTTCGTATACAAAAATGTAGTTTCCCTAGAGTCCGCGCGTGTAGCGGGAGATTCTATTACATAATCAAAATATACAAAAGATAATGCTAAGAATCTCCGTTAATGCAGTTGTGTTGAAATCATGCGACTCTAGCTAAAATCCTGGAGTAATCCTACTCCATCCGGGTACCTGAGAAAACATGCTAAAAAGTGTCAACCAAAAGGTTGGTGAATCTCACAGGTTTGTAAGTAATATCGGCTTTGAACACGAGATTTCATTAGTAATGCCCGTAGGCGTAAAATCAGCCATTGCAATCCAGCAATCGTAAAATCAGTATTTGCAATCCAGCAAATGTAAATAAGTAAGTTTATACCGTTGCCATGAGGCTCATAATCGAAGCTTAACCCGTAAGTAATAAGTTTGCTCCCGTGACATGCTCGTAAATGAGCAAGCATCAGTAACGAATAAGTAGTCACCCGTTTCTACGTGTAAATCAGTACGTGGCAGCGCTACTGCCCCGGGTGGGGAGGGTCATTTCCCTAATGGATCCATTAACTAGTGTTCGCGCTTAAGTCCATAACTAACGATATATGATGGAGAGACTTCTGTTTGTAAGTAAACTCATGCAATTTCGTTTGGTATAGTAAACAGTTTAGTACTTGTGTTCAAGAAAATCAGTAGCATGTATCTCCCCCAATAAGATAAAACAGTAAAAGTGGGGCCGTAAGACTCACCTGAGTCTTGTAGTAATCAGTTGCAATTAGCAAGTAGTAAGTAAAGCAAGTAGGTTCTCTGAACCCGTAACCTTCAAATGCCTAATCATATGAAGTTATGTAAGTATGCGTCTCACGAGACGTTTCGTTTAGTTGTACACAACTAGTATATCCAGTGTTTGTCCGTATGTTTGTAATTGTTTGTTTGTTGGAAAACATGTTTGGCCCGTTGGTGACGGTTTGTAGCAAAAATTCTAAAATGTTGACTTTGCTACAGTAGATTTGCTACAGTACTGCTACAGTAAAATTTGACTTTTTTGTACAGTAACTTTGACTTTAAAAATTCTGGTTTTCTGTGTTTTTGCGACACAATCTGCGACACTAAAGTTTGGTATGCGACACAGTGGTTGTGTCGCATAAAGTGCGACACAAGAGCTCTGCGACACAGTGGTTGTGTCGCAAAAGCTTGTGATGCTAATTTAATAGCGACATAAGGGTTGTGTCGCATAAAAGTGCGACACAATAGTGCTACATAACGTACGACACAAAATACGACACTAAATGGTTTATGCGACATAGCATGCGACACAAACGTTGTGTCGCAAAGATGAACACCAGCCCAGAAAGTTGCGGCTGTCGCGATTTTCCGATCAAAACCCAAATCAAACGCATTTTTAAGCTGAAAAATCATGTTTCCTTTGTTGTTTTGGTCATAACTAAGTTGTGTACACCTTATAACACCAAGATAATACACCAAAACGAATAAATCTAAGTTTTTAGAAAATTCTTACTTTTGCAAATCGAGACCAAACGAGAGCGAATTTGATGGTGCGGCTTTTGTTAATCTTGTTCCTTTAGTGATGGTGATTCCGAAAATGTAATCTTTGTGGGTCGATTTGTGAATCCGAAAATTGGTGAAGATTTTTAGAGAGGGTTTTGAGTTTGTGTGTGTGTGTTTAATGTAAATGAAAAGAAAGAGATGGGGATGGGTGGTGCTTTTGGCTGGTTCCAAAAGGGGAGGGAGAGAATACACTCCCTAAAATACAGTATTTACTCCGTGTCCTAATTGATTAATTCGCTCATTTTAGTAACCGTGTAGAATATTATTAAAAAAATATTCTAAAATGTGAATTTTTACTGAAAATCGTTCGCTAATATTTATTCTAAATATTAGTTTGTTAGTTTAACTCGTGTCGTCGCGATTGATACGTTTATTTACTAATATACAGAACGTAATGTATAACACTTTGATAATATGTATAAATAATGTCCGTTCCAATATATATCAATATATCCTCATTATTTATGTAAAGTTTTGTCACCAACGTCCTAGTAAAATGTTCCGAACTCCGTCCGGTCCATTCGTACGATTTATCCAAATCGCGTAAGTACACACACATATATATAAATCACCTTATATATACAAATAGAGTCTGCAATTAGTCCTATTACATACTAATTACAACTAGTTACAAATAATTAGGCAAAATTAATTATCCTAATTAGGCAGGTGTTACATATTCCCCCCTTGTTAAAGAAATTTCGTCCCGAAATTAGCTTGAGTGCACGGACGGTGCGTTATCTGGGAAAAGATGTGGGTATTTTTGTCGTATTTGGTCTTCCCGTTCCCAGGTGAACTCAGGGCCGCGCCTAGAATTCCACCTGACCTTTACGATGGGAATACGACTCTGTTTCAATCGTTTGACCTCACGGACCATGATTTCCATAGGTTCCTCGACAAAATGAAGTTTATCATCGATTTGAATTTCGTCGAGCGGTATAATCAGTGTCTCGTCAGACAGACATTTCTTCAAGTTAGAAATGTGGAATGTGTTGTGTACGCTGCTAAGTTCAGTAGGAAGTTGCAGGCGGTATGCCACTGGACCAATCCTTTCCAGGATTTCGAATAGTCCGATGTATCTAGGATTTAGTTTGCCTCGCTTTCCGAATCGAATGACACCCTTCCACGGTGCCACTTTGAGAAGTACCTTGTCCCCTACCTGGAACTCAAGGTGTTTGCGTCTCACGTCAGCATAGCTTTTCTGACGATCACGTGCGGCTTTCAACCGGTTTTGAATACCAACGATTTTCTCAGTAGTTTCTTGAATGATATCTGGACCCGTGAGTTGGGAATCTCCTAACTCAGTCCAACAGATAGGTGATCGGCATTTACGCCCGTAAAGTGCCTCGAAGGGTGCAGCCTTTATGCTGGTATGGTAACTGTTGTTGTACGAAAACTCGCACACCGGTAAGTGATTTTCCCAAGAAGTACCGAAGTCAACTACGCAGGCTCGTAGCATATCCTCCAGTGTTTGAATAGTTCGCTCGCTTTGGCCATCGGTTTGCGGGTGATAAGCAGTACTCATATCCAGACGAGTACCAAGAGATTTTTGTAGCGATTGCCAAAAGTTAGAAGTAAAACGGCTGTCCCTATCCGAGATGATCGAGATAGGTACACCGTGTCGCGAGATGATTTCTTTGACATAGATGCGAGTCAGACGCTCCATCTTGTCGGTTTCCTTGATGGCCAGAAAATGAGCAGATTTCGTGAGACGGTCCACGATCACCCAAATGGTATCGCAACCACTCGAAGTTTTCGGTAGTTTGGTGATGAAGTCCATGGCAATCTGTTCCCATTTCCATTGAGGAATTTCAGGTTATTGGAGCAACCCCGAGGGTCTTTGGTGTTCGGCCTTGACTTTGGAACAGGTTAGGCATTTACTGACGTACAAGGCAATGTCAGCTTTCATGTTAGGCCACCAATACAACCCTTTGACGTCATGATACATCTTATCAGAACCAGGATGTATAGAGTATCGAGATTTGTGAGCTTCAGCCATCACCAAATCTCGCAAGTTTCCGAATTTGGGTAACCACACCCGGTTAGAGAAGTATCGAGTTCCATCGGGTTTGATTTCGAATTGTTTATCCAAGCCTCGCAAGGCTTCATTTTTCAAGTTTTCATCGTTGAGTGCTTCAAGTTGAGCGGTAAGGATTTGAGTAGGAAGCTCGTTATGAATTGTCATAGAAAGTGCTCGGACTCGAAGGGGTTTCACTCGTTCTTTTCGGCTTAAGGCATCGGCAACTACGTTAGCCTTGCCCGGATGGTATTTGATCTCACAGTCGTAGTCACTAAGTAACTCAACCCAGCGACGTTGCCTCATGTTTAGATCCTTCTGATCGAATATGTGTTGGAGACTTTTGTGATCAGTGAAGATAGTGCTTTTCGTACCGTAGAGATAATGTCTCCATATTTTCAATGCGAAGACCACAGCACCTAACTCGAGGTCGTGGGTCGTATAGTTTTTCTCGTGGATTTTTAGTTGTCGTGAGGCATAGGCAATGACTTTTTCCTGTTGCATCAACACACAACCAAGTCCTTGGTGTGAGGCGTCGCAGTAAACTACGAAATCGTCGGTGCCTTCGGGTAAGGACAAGATTGGTGCACTGCAAAGTTTGTTTTTCAATAGCTGGAAAGCTGACTCTTGTTTATCAGTCCAATCGAACTTCTTATCTTTCTGAGTCAGTGTGGTTAGGGGAACAGCTATTCTTGAAAAGTTTTCGATGAATCGGCGATAATAACCAGCAAGACCTAAGAATTGTCTCACTTCGGTTGGAGTGGTCGGTGACTCCCAGCCCTTGATTGCTTCAATCTTGGCGGGATCAACATGAATTCCTTGGCTGTCAATCACGTGCCCGAGGAATTGAACGGTTCGAATCCAGAACTCACACTTAGAGAATTTGGCATATAACTCTTCGTGTTTAAGAAGTCCTAGAATGGTTTTCAGATGTTGAGCATGTTCCTGCTCGTTGCGAGAGTAAATCAGGATATCGTCGATGAACACAATGACGAATTTGTCAAGATATGGTTTGCACACCCGATTCATAAGGTCCATGAATACGGCCGGTGCGTTGGTCAACCCGAATGGCATCACTTGGAATTCGTAATGCCCATAACGAGTTCGGAAAGCTGTCTTTGGGATATCATTGTCACGGACTCGGAGTTGATGATAACCCGACCGTAGATCAATCTTTGAGTAAACACTCGATCCCTGGAGTTGGTCAAACAGGTCATCGATTCTAGGAAGTGGGTACCGATTCTTTATGGTTAGCTTATTCAGCTCTCGGTAGTCGATACACATGCGGAAAGATCCATCTTTCTTTTTCACGAATAAGACCGGAGCTCCCCAAGGCGAGGAACTTGGTCGAATGAATCCTCTGTCCAGGAGTTCCTGTAGTTGGTTAGACAACTCCTGCATTTCGGATGGTGCTAAACGGTAAGGGGCTCGTGCCACGGGTGCAGCTCCAGGCACAAGTTCGATTTGAAATTCAACTTGTCTAGGTGGCGGAAGTCCGGGCAAGTCTTCAGGAAAGACTTCCGGGAAATCCCGTACGATTGGAACATCCTCAAGTCGCTTCTCCTCCGACTTCTTCTCCGTTACATGTGCGAGAATGGCTTGATACCCTTTTCGTAGATATTTTCTAGTTTTCAGACATGAGACAATATTCAGATTCCGTCTGCCGGTCTCCACTTGTAGGACTAAGGTTCCACCGGAGACAAGAGGTATGCGAACGAGTTTGTCATGACAGATGATTTCAGCTCGGTGCTTGGATAACCAATCCATACCGACAATAATATCGAAGCTGCCGATCTCGACAGGGATTAAATCAATGGAAAACGTTTCGTTCGTGAGGTTAAGTGTACAGTTGTGTATGATGCTATCAGTCTCAATCAGTTTGCCGTTAGCTAATTCTACAATGTATTTAGCATCTAAGGCAGTGGGAGTTATATCAAGTAAAGGGCTAAATTTCTCAGAAATGAAGCTTCTATCGGCACCGGTATCAAATAATACAGAAGCAGTAAGGTCGTTGAGAAGGAACGTACCCGTCACGACATTCGGGTCTTGTCTGGCTTCCCCAGCCTTGATAACGAATGCTCTACCACGAGCAGGGTTGTTGTTGTTTTTCAGCTTTGGGCAATCTTTCTTGAAGTGCCCTGAATTTCCGCACCCAAAGCAGGCCTTTGGTGCGTTGGTGTTGGGGGTAGAAATGTTGGTTCGGCAATCCTTGGCTAGGTGCCCGAACCGTTTGCAGTTGGAGCAAGGGCAAGAACCGTCATGATGGCGGCTGCATTTGGAACAGTAAGGCTTGTTCCCGTTGTACCCTTTCTTTTCCGAAGTCCCCGATGAATAAGCCTTAATGTACTCAGGCTTTTTGTTGGAGGTTTGGTTGGATGAGTTGGGGTTACCTTCCCACTTGCGTTTGTTGTTTGCAGATGGGGTTGAAGTTGTGCCACGGCGGACAGAATTTGCCGTTAGTTCATGGGCCAAACGGATGGCGCTCTGAATAGTACCCGGTTTGGATGAAGTCACCAGGTCCTGTAGTCTCTCGGGAAGTCCATCAACGAATTTCTCGATCCTCTTGTACTCATGATCGACCATGGTTGGGCACAGAAGTGCCAGTTGGTGGAAACGGTTTGTATAACCGGTGATGTCATCACCCTGCATCTTGTGGTTCCAGAATTCCATTTCCAGCTGTTTCAATTCATCCATGGGGCAGTACCCGCCCCTCAACATCTCCTTCAACTCCTCCCATGGGAGTTTGTAAGCATTAGCAACACCCACAGTCTGGGCATAGGTGTTCCACCAGGTGAGTGCAGTGTCAGTAAAAGTACTAATGGAGAACTTAACTTTGTCTCCTTCCGCACAGTTGCAGATCAGAAATACGGATTCGACTTTCTCGATCCAGCGTACTAGACCGATAGCTCCCTCAGTACCTGCAAAGTTTAGAGGTTTGCAGTTCTGAAAGTCTTTGTATGAATAGGGTTTAGCAGTAGGGGTTTCAGCGGCATCGCTGTTCCTCGTGGAATTTGGTGGAGTATTCCGAGCCAAGGCCTCAGTAACAGCCTGGGTTATAAGGGAGGTAATCTGGGCATCGGTGTATGGTCTTGTCTTTGGCGGCATGATTCTTCAATAAAAGAAATGAAGATACATGAGATTTTGTAGGAACTTGTAATTGTCACAGATGTACATGTATGAAAGCAGTAATACATAACATCAACATGGAAAAATGACAATTATTATGAGTTGAAATATCAAGGAATATTTGATGGATAATGCGAGTTCAAAGGTTACATCCTACAGAGATATTACAAAAGGTGTCGGGAATTGTTACATCCGACTAGTTTATAGAATAGCGCTAGATAGTCATTAGATTACGAGACAAAGACTACACTAGTCTTAATGTAGATTAATCTGTTCCATCAGCGCGACAAGGCGGTCCACGGTTTCTGCCAGCCTGTTGGTTTGCCTGGCATTGTCTTCAACTAAGGCCAGTCGTTGTGCTAGTACACGAGAGTGATCCTCAGTCTCCTGTGAACGTTGTTCACATTCCTCTAGTCGGTTTCTTACGAGTTCATCCGCTCCTAATTCAGCGGTCATTGAGTCCTGAATTATGCTTACAGAGAGGTTGGTATCCTCTTGTTCTCGCTGGAGTTGGGATATGTGATCAAGTGCCTGGCGAAGCAGGTAGGTCATTCGGAGTTGTTCCCGTTCGAGATGTTCGAGCCTTTGCTCCTGACGGTGAAGTTGGGTAGCCAACACTGGCATCGTGAGGTGTGCCGAGTTCTGAGAGTTATGAACAGGATAGGGGCTGGTTCGAGGTGACCTTGTGTTCCTCCTGGCTTCTCGTGGGTTCCGTGACCCATGTGAGTGAGAGTGTGACGGATTAGGTGGTATGTTTGCCATTCCTGTGGCAGTAAGTAAGACGAGGCTAATATATATATACATATATCATATCCAGCCTAGTGTCTAGCACGTATCAAGTAATGGTCCGGTTCTCTCGTGGTCAGAGTCAACTAACGTATCCCCGTTCAACATATTCATTTCAGACCTTACATCATCTTTCCTTAATTGTACATAGTTGATCAGGCTATGTTAAATTAAAGTCGTATGCTGTAATTCCTGAACCAGTCATGTCTAATAAGAGAATACTGCCTAACGGTCATAGTCTAGGCCCACTAAATGCAACCTAGTTCACTATAACCTTAGGCTCTGATACCAATCTGTAACACCCCCGAAATTCACTGTTTTGCGGAAGCATAGTTTGGGGTGTTACTAATCAAATATCACAGCACAAAGGTAAAGTAAACGACATCTATATGCAACGTTTGTAAATTAGTTACATTCCATAGATATATTGTTTGAAAACTTAGTGTTTTCGTATACAAAAATGTAGTTTCCCTAGAGTCCGCGCGTGTAGTGGGAGATTCTATTACATAATCAAAATATACAAAAGATAATGCTAAGAATCTCCGTTAATGCAGTTGTGTTGAAATCATGCGACTCTAGCTAAAATCCTGGAGTAATCCTACTCCATCCGGGTACCTGAGAAAACATGCTAAAAAGTGTCAACCAAAAGGTTGGTGAATCTCACAGGTTTGTAAGTAATATCGGCTTTGAACACGAGATTTCATTAGTAATGCCCGTAGGCGTAAAATCAGCCATTGCAATCCAGCAATCGTAAAATCAGTATTTGCAATCCAGCAAATGTAAATAAGTAAGTTTATACCGTTGCCATGAGGCTCATAATCGAAGCTTAACCCGTAAGTAATAAGTTTGCTCCCGTGACATGCTCGTAAATGAGCAAGCATCAGTAACGAATAAGTAGTCACCCGTTTCTACGTGTAAATCAGTACGTGGCAGCGCTACTGCCCCGGGTGGGGAGGGTCATTTCCCTAATGGATCCATTAACTAGTGTTCGCACTTAAGTCCATAACTAACGATATATGATGGAAAGACTTCTGTTTGTAAGTAAACTCATGCAATTTCGTTTGGTATAGTAAACAGTTTAGTACTTGTGTTCAAGAAAATCAGTAGCATGTATCTCCCCCAATAAGATAAAACAGTAAAAGTGGGGCCGTAAGACTCACCTGAGTCTTGTAGTAATCAGTTGCAATTAGCAAGTAGTAAGTAAAGCAAGTAGGTTCTCTGAACCCGTAACCTTCAAATGCCTAATCATATGAAGTTATGTAAGTATGCGTCTCACGAGATGTTTCGTTTAGTTGTACACAACTAGTATATCCAGTGTTTGTCCGTATGTTTGTAATTGTTTGTTTGTTGGAAAACATGTTTGGCCCGTTGGTGACGGTTTGTAGCAAAAATTCTAAAATGTTGACTTTGCTACAGTAGATTTGCTACAGTACTGCTACAGTAAAATTTGACTTTTTTGTACAGTAACTTTGACTTTAAAAATTCTGGTTTTCTGTGTTTTTGCGACACAATCTGCGACACTAAAGTTTGGTATGCGACACAGTGGTTGTGTCGCATAAAGTGCGACACAAGAGCTCTGCAACACAGTGGTTGTGTCGCAAAAGCTTGTGATGCTAATTTAATAGCGACATAAGGGTTGTGTCGCATAAAAGTGCGACACAATAGTGCTACATAACGTACGACACAAAATACGACACTAAATGGTTTATGCGACATAGCATGCGACACAAACGTTGTGTCGCAAAGATGAACACCAGCCCAGAAAGTTGCGGCTGTCGCGATTTTCCGATCAAAACCCAAATCAAACGCATTTTTAAGCTGAAAAATCATGTTTCCTTTGTTGTTTTGGTCATAACTAAGTTGTGTACACCTTATAACACCAAGATAATACACCAAAACGAATAAATCTAAGTTTTTAGAAAATTCTTACTTTTGCAAATCGAGACCAAACGAGAGCGAATTTGATGGTGCGGCTTTTGTTAATCTTGTTCCTTTAGTGATGGTGATTCCGAAAATGTAATCTTTGTGGGTCGATTTGTGAATCCGAAAATTGGTGAAGATTTTTAGAGAGGGTTTTGAGTTTGTGTGTGTGTGTTTAATGTAAATGAAAAGAAAGAGATGGTGATGGGTGGTGCTTTTGGCTGGTTCCAAAAGGGGAGGGAGAGAATACACTCCCTAAAATACAGTATTTACTTCGTGTCCTAATTGATTAATTCGCTCATTTTAGTAACCGTGTAGAATATTATTAAAAAAATATTCTAAAATGTGAATTTTTACTGAAAATCGTTCGTTTGTTAGTTTAACTCGTGTCGTCGCGATTGATACGTTTATTTACTAATATACAGAACGTAATGTATAACACTTTGATAATATGTATAAATAATGTCCGTTCCAATATATATCAATATATCCTCATTATTTATGTAAAGTTTTGTCACCAACGTCCTAGTAAAATGTTCCGAACTCCGTCCGGTCCATTCGTACGATTTATCCAAATCGCGTAAGTACACACACATATATATAAATCACCTTATATATATACAAATAGAGTCTGCAATTAGTCCTATTACATACTAATTACAACTAGTTACAAATAATTAGGCAAAATTAATTATCCTAATTAGGCAGGTGTTACATATTCTCTTTGTACACATGGCACCATATCATTGGTTCCTCTATTCTCACACAAATTTTTAGTCTCATTTGAACCTTACCCTATAACTAGATTATAACCCGCAAAATTGCGAGCTAATAAAACGTATTATAACAAAATAAATTCACTTTAAAAAATTCTGTTGTATAAAATATAGTGCATACATATATTACTTAATTTAATTAGTAATCTGCTTATCAAGTCTTCAATTAGCATTGAAAATATTAACTCATTCAACACCTGCGAAAACTTTGTTATGTTCTTTCTTACCCATAAATTGTCTTCTCGTAGAGCAATTTCATCTTATTAAAAAGAAGCAAATATCACATCCATGTTCTTGTAGCAATAACTCCATTTATATACATTAAAAGAAAAGAAAGTTTAGTACTACCAAGTGATCTCTTCTAGGCTCTTCTTTATATATTGGCACAAGGCGTTCATTGAAAGCTGAAAGAACTGATTCATATCGAGGCCGTATGGCTAGGAGATGGTCAAGCCTTCCTCTGAAATCTTTGCTATATGTAATTTCAAGTATGGAGTCAAAATAATCACTCAGTAATGTAAAAAAATGTGTAGCTCATTCAGAGGGTCGTAAAACAAAGAACACGCAATCTTATCCATCTATGTTATCCACTGGAAATTTAAAGAAGTGATTCATTAACATGAGTCATGATCCGTTGGGTCAATCCATTTGTAAATACTAAAAATAAAATATATTTTAAATCTTTAATATATCAAATATATCTCACTGTAACCAGTGTCAATTATATTTCCATTCAACTTCATAAGAGATGAAGATAGAAAAATTCTAAAAGACATAGTGATGCTTTTTACCATGTGTGACCAGTCAAAATCCCAAATGATTAAAGATGTCTATGAGGGCTATGTTTGAACTTTTGACTGGTACCCAACCCAGTCATGTTCCACCTTTAGAGAATCGTAAACTTTACTGACAACCACTCATTTCAAGTGAAGAGACTCACCTGAAGCTTGTTGACAGCAGACCTTTCATGGTATAGAAGGTTACACATGTATTTCTTCAATAACTTGACACTCCTCAAAAGTGAGGTCCTCCCTCCATTCCTCACGAAGAATTGGCCGTGCAAGATGATTACCAAATCCAGTAGCAACATGATCGTCCTGGAAATGTACACCAATCATGCTAACCTGAACATCAATAACAAATGAAATGGAATGAAATGTTGTCGTGTGCCATTTACAGAAAGATGACTTCTTATGGAGATTTACACATTACCATACGGAAAAAAAAATAGAAGAGTGGTACCTAAAGCTTTACTGGCCATTTGTGACCCACAAGGAGTAAGTGAATTTCATTATGGATGAAACTTGTTGCGGCGATTGTACATGACCAGAGTTAAATAATTGTGCACCTCTTTAGTACCAAGTGAGTTCCCATCATCCCACATATTGTCGTGCAAGCTGTAGACACAATCACTGCTTAGAACTCACAATTTACAGTCAAATGTAACATAACTGTTTTTTAAAAACAACTGTTTTTTAAAAACAACTTATCCCATTTTCATCAAAAGTCTTATGTAACCACAGAAACCTCTGAACAATCTAAAATTTACGAATTTAGGCCCATTTCCGTTAGAAGCTTCCAAGCATTATGAACTTGACAACCCAATTGTATTAGTTAACCTAAACTTAGTCACATCCTCTAACCAAATTCGTTGGTACTCACTACACAACCCGCCCATTTCCCACCTTGGTTAGAAGGTATAACCAAGGTTTATGTACCAACAAAAACCTCTGCACAATCCAGAAGTAGATCCTGCAACATAGATACTACATTATTTGTGAAACAACAAAGGGGGCCATCGATTCTAAGAGCTCCAACACATTATTAACCATAGTCACATGGATCGCGGTACGCCCCGATACAGGAACGAGGATCGGGAACGCGATTCGCTAATTTCTAAAATTCGGTACGGAGGGGGGTAGGTTCATTCCGGATCGCTTCGGTACGATGTACCATATACTGGTACGGTGTACCAATAAGTAATAATATTATTTTTCTATATTTTTTATAAATCCTCAAATCACAACTAATTTACCAAACTTCATACTATATTAATATCAATACTTTTAAAATTGTGGTTAACATTTAAGACTCAAAATTTCAAATAAACAGTAAAATTATACTTGTATAATAGACATTTAAAAAATCCTATATTGATTATTAGTCTTGTATTCCATATTAATATATAAAAAAGCAATATTATTAAAAGAAAGGATAAAAATAGAACAAAAAAAGAATTTTAATAGCTGGCATAAAGCATTCACTTGGTTTTACTTCAATCAAGTACAAGTACATTATAAAAAAAGATTTTCAATCGTCCTTTCACATCTATCTATAATCTATAAAGTTTAAAATAATAATAAAAAGAAAAACATTTCCATTCTCTTTCTTCAACCTCTCGCTCTCTTCCTTCTACCTGTTTTTCTGTACAAAACTAAGGGTGCGTTTAGTTACAGAAAACTCCCTACTTTTCTGGAAAAATTCTCTAAGAAAACAAGAAAATTAGAAAACGTGTTCAAATTTGAGTTTTTCTAAAAAACTTTTCTAAGAAAAGGAAAATCCTTGTTTTTCATTTTATAACTACAAATTTGAAAACTACTTTTGATGGTATCCATCTCTACTCTTCTTTGGAAAAGGAAAACTCCACCCCCTTGCAACTAAACAAATTTTCTAGATTTTCCATGCTTTTCTAGAGAGGTAAAACACTTCTCATTCTCTAGAGAAACAGAAAAAGAAAAATGAAGAAATTTTTCTGTAACTAAACGCACCCTAAGATTTCTTCCTCAAAAAATACCAAATTGAAGACCGATTGGATCGATTTCGACCAACAATTTGGGCCGGCGTTGACCACCGATTCGAACACGATCTGGATGGCGATTGAAACGCGATCGTACCGCGTTTGGGAACGTGCGATCTAGATCGCAGATCGTGGGTACTCCAGCGATTTATGTGACTATGTTATTAACCGTCATAAACAAAGGGAGGGGGGGGTATGGTCTAAAATTACAGAAAAAATAATCATATTAATCAAGAGTTCAAGACAAACAAAAAGTTGGCTATAAAGATGATAAAAGTGAACATATTGTAGGCTACAATCAGAGAACAACATTAACATGGCAGACGACGAAAAAAGGAGGATTAGGACAAATGGGGTTGTAAACAAAAATAAAATATGAGGTGGCAATATTGACACAAAATGTAGAAACAATTGCTGAAGTCTACACACGATTGCACCATGTTCATCTTTTGGATTGCCACTGCATTTACTAAAAGTAAAAATACGTCAAGGTTCAACGAAAAATATATACTTAAGTTTTTCAACGTCTGATGTGATGGAGGTAGAATCACAAGCTTGAACTGGGTCAAGTGAGTCGAATCACTGCCTTTAGAAGCTCGTGAATATGCTTTAATACCGATTCGAAACCCAATTTAATGAGGAAAATCCTAAAGTGGTATGTTACCTTTAGAATTAAACTATAACCTTATAGTACTTGGACATGCGGATCGTCGTACATAACCCCACTATCTTCAAGGCATAAAGCATAAAATCTATCTTCAATATCTCATATTGCTGTGAAGTTTAATATTCACGATACATTAAAATTCATAATATCTCCTATTGGCTACAAAGCGTGAGGGAGATGGTACCTTGATAGCATTATCATGCTATCCAATAGGTGCAAGAGGTATTATATCTCTAAGAACATATGAATCAGGAGCATGACTATGAGTCACGGATTGTAATTGTGGTTAATGTTCTCCCATGACCTGTTGGCATGAGTAACTTCTTGATCGACATAGTTATTTTCATGAAATATACTCCAAATACAGACCATGTAAATAATCAGATATGGTATAAGTTAAATGACAATATCTTACACACCAAATTGTGTATCACACTAACCCGCCCATTCTGCCACCCGAACACTTACGAAAAACATTGATAACTATTTTGCTTCATTCTACAAAACCTAGTAATGCAAAAATAAATTACTTGTCTGAATTCAAAACCAAATTTTTGTAAGTAACTGGTTCCTTAAGGATTTTAATTCCATCAAGAAATAATAACAATCAGAATTAATCATCTATAAGAAAAGTTTTGGTGAAATACCAAAATTTGTTTCCATGAAATCAACCTGATCCAATTTAACCACATAAGAAACTAACCATTTCAAAACTTTCACTCGTGACCGGTAAGAGTTTACGCCTTAAGGCTGGCACAGGATCCCTAAAGAGTTGAGAACTTGAAATTCCTAGTGAAATTCTAACCTGGGATGTGATGCTCATAAGGCATCATGTCCTAGCGAGTTACTAAGCTAGCAGCAAACTTACGAATTGGTTGTTCAGATTTTGTTTACCATGACGGATCAAACAGGTAAGTTCATATATATAGTCCAATTTAAATATACCATAATACGGTAAGCTGAATGGCCGCAAAAAATGAGGATTATAAATATATAAAAATACACTACACTGTTAGATTGTTGAGCAGGTTACCTCATACATTCAGTTGTCGATTTATGTAAGATGCATCACATTGATTATGATCAGATAGTCTCACTACTTTGTCATAGTAAAATGTATTTTAGACATTTGTTACATACTAAATAATGTACCTCATGATGTTGGTGCCAAAATGCAGCTCTACTTGCTACTGACCATTAAGGTTACCATGCAACTCTTTAGTTTGCCACCAACCTTGAGTGAAGCTCCTCTTATATTCTGCATATCAACGTATCTATATTCTTAACATAAATACATATCACAAAATCGTAAACACTATTGAATGTATACGCAAATATCATTTTAACTTTGCAAATATTATATAGCAATAGAGAATAACACTCACAAAGTCTTTTAAATGTAAATCATGCCCAACAGAAGATAGAGAAGGAAGCACTCCTTTGGCTGAGACGACGGTAGCCACTGCAACAGATCGTCCCTCTACAAATGAACAAAAAAAATAAGTTTTTACATTAGTACAAAAGATTTGAACGTACAGCATCATCTTATAAGTTGTCATGCTTGCAGCTCATGGAAACTTTATGACAGGTGCAAATCTCTGTAACCTACAAGCAACTGTGCCATACATACTAATCACACGATTTAAAGAGTTGCAGATATTATGAAGTGTTAAAGTATATACACAGTTAGATTTCAACTACCAAAAGAGATCTGATTCAAAGATTGTATAACGAACAATAGTTATTCAGTTATAAGTTGTCATAATCATAGTGTACTTTAGCTTTTGTTTACTAAAATTATATTATTATCTACAATAGGCTAATTTTCGAAGGCTAAGCCAATGAAGGGTCACATTCGTATGTTTCAATCATTCTGACCCGTTACTCAACCCACCCATGGGTCTTTTGATACAACAACAGATATGTCAATGCGCGTACACACAAACATAACACATGAACAGCCAAGAGAAATCAAGGACGACTACTCTATGATATCCAAGAACATCAGATATGTCAATGAGCGTACACACAACACATAAATACAGTAAACAAAGAATGAATTTACCTGCCTCAAATTTTAAAATAATCGCGTAATATATCAGCATTGCGGGAACCATGCATACCTGATCACAGAAGTAAGTTTACTATCCAATGCAAGAATCGTTTGTGTCTAATTTAGATACAAATGCATTCTAAGTACATACCATTTCAGAAAAGAAAAATACTTTAATTATATAGCATAATATTACCTCACTTAATAATAAAGGATCGACATTACGACATACGTGCATGTGCATCGATGTTGGATTTGTCGAATGTCGACAGTGGATTAGGTAATAATCTATAGGCATGACAAATAAAAAGAGATGATATGCATGAAAAAAAAAAAAAAAAACATTATTTCATATAAGAGGTAACATGATCGAATATAATAAACAACCTAGAATCTTATAAATTCATGTCTTTATCGTTAGTACTTAGTAACACTAACGCTCTAAGTGTGACGATGCATTGATTATTACTAAACGTATGCAATGACGCAACGTCGTACCATTGAATCTAGCTTCTTCTTTCCTTGCACGGAGTTAATAATTATGTGTTTGTTTCAAACACAGAATACAAGTAGTATTTGATTTGTGACTACAAATCAAATTATAATTAGTTTACTAATTAATAATGGAAGGAACATGACGGAGATATAGTAATTGCATAAAGTATACAGATAGAGACTAGCTTACTTGATTCACTATACAGCAAATAACACTTTATATGGTAATTTTCATCCCTGATTTTGTATACTCAATTTTAGAAATCTATTGTTTTCTGGACTATGAAATCAGCATTTTAGATACGTTAAAATCATTCAAATTGAATTAGTAACAACGTACATATATAGCTATTTACTCTCTAGCTCTTATAAATGACTCGATCGATCGTGTATATTTTTGTATTATTTGCCGGATTAATAAGATGACATATGTAGAGGTAACGATCTTCTTAACAAGGGGATGATATGCCATATAGAATAAAGAACCACACAACCTTTGAAGATCTAAAATAAAGGGCTTTCAAGCATATTTTAAAGGAAGTCCTTTAATTGGGGAACTATTCCCTTTCTATAAATCAATTTACAATTCATAATGTTTATCATAAAGAATTCGATATTAATTCGTCTCAAAGTTTGCAAAGATGAGTGTGGTCGTTATAGATGGTCCGATGGTAGAAAAATTTGTAGAGGATTCAGGAACTTTTGAAAAATGTATCGACGAGCGATTTAACACGTTAGATGTAAATAAAGATGGAGTTTTATCTCGTGATGAACTCCAGAATGATCCGTCTCCAGTTGAATTGCATTTGCAACCTAAAGAAGAGGTTGATAATCTATATGATGTCTTGTTTGAGAAATTTGATGTTGGAAAGAAAGGTAATCTAGACCGCAAGGAATTTGGTTCGTTAATGAAGGAAATCATGCTAGCTAAAGCTAATGGCTTTGGTCTGACACCCATTTGCGTTATTCTTCAAGAGGATAGTTTGCTTCAAAAAGTCGTCTAAAGCAGCCTTGGTTTAGGGTCCGACTTGTCCCATACGCCGAGCATCTCTATGATATATAGTCATCCTAATTTTTCACTTCTTTTTTATGTATAATGTTGTAAACCAAGGTGATAATTAAGCTTCATTAACTTACAATGTAACACTCGGTGTAGGAGATTAGTGTTATCGTGAGAACCTGTTCTTAGGATCGATATTCGATTGAGTTATCATGTGCTTGTGGATGATCTTAAGATTCAAGATTGCATTTCAGGAGTAAACCGAACAACTAGATGATTTATCACTTTTCAGATCCATACGTCATCAAGAACTACATTTATATATACGTAGCATGCTTATGTTTATACTTATCGGATTATGCATACTTGTGCTTCCCCATACTTGTTTTGCCTATAAATTCTAGTACTCTAGTAGTTTATGAAACAATACAGCTCTTTTAATGAAGTTCTATTTCAAAAGGAAATTACAATAAAAATGATGAATTTATATATGGTTCAAAAATGTTTAGTCGCGTGGAAAAAAAAAAAATTAAAGAGTGTGATTGGAAAAAATGGTATTTGACTTAACGGTATGTAATATACTCGTAAATTAAGACTTGTTTACTCAAATATCACTGCAAACAATATGTACGTCTGTATGTGTAAATTTGTTCTAAGCAAAATCAAAGAGTGTAAAATTACATATTTGTCCTCCAGTTAAATAAAAAATATATATAAATTGTAAATAATCTCTATTAATCATTTCATTTCAAAGCAATATCAATTTCCAGCTATCATGATCATCTTTCAAAACTAGTTTGCTTACTTGAACTAAGTTTTTGATGTATCTATTTATGTACATATATATATTTATGAATACATACATGTATTTCGGCCCGAAAAAGAACGATCGAATGAAAATTATACAGAGTAATCGCTACGTACTCGATACTGCCTTATTTGATCCATCTATGATGCCATTTTAGAAATAAAAATCACGTATTTACGTTTATGTTTTATACTCCCTCCGTCCTAAAATTATTGTCACCAGACAAGAAACACACAGTTGAAGAAAAATGCATTTATTACTGTTGACCACCAATATGATTTCATCTTTACCATTTTTAAGCATTTTGATTGGTTGATTTTGAAAGGGGATAATTATTTTGGGACAAACCAAAATGGAAAGATGGACAAATAAATTGGGACGGAGGGAGTAGTAAATTTAGCTTATTCTTGAGGAAAAGGTTCGTTTGTTAATGGGTAGTGATAGATACAACACATAAAGTTGATTCAAATACCATAGGTACAATAATCACAGCACAGAGTACAAGTATAGATAGCACAGTTATGTTGTATGAAGTAATTTATGTGTCGTATATATCAACTCCCTTTGTTAATGACTTACTACCTGTACAAGTCATAATTGATCGTATTACGTAAAGTACAAGTCATAATGCACGAGTTACAATTTCCGATTCATTCTTAACCGATCATCCGTTACAATCTACAAAAACCTTCGGAAAATAACGCTTTGCAGACCTTACCAACCCCCTTCAAAAATCCCCCTCTTTCCCTCCCCTTTTCCATTAAAAAGGAAAAACCCTAATAAATCACCATGAGCGAATTCCGGCAAATTTCAGTCTACAACGCTCTCGGTGGCGGTACAGGTATCTCTCACTTTACATATGATTGTATAGCTTTTATAATTTTAATCAATTACACTGCATTTGGAATTACAATTCAGGTTTTTCGTGATTAAATCAATCTTTGTTTACTCGATTGAATAGTCTGGTTAATTGATACAGTTGAATCTAAGTTAACGTTTATTATCTATTGCAGTTGCGGATACATTGTTATGGCGGAAAAAGTACGGTGGAATTATGTTGTTAATTGGTTCAACTGTCATGTGGATTCTGTTTGAAAAAGCAGGATACAATTTTTTAGCATTTGTTGCTAATGCTTTACTGCTATTGGTTGTGATCATCTTTTTTTGGGCTAAATCAGCTTCTCTGCTTAATAGGTGTGTGTTTGTATGCTTCTCTTTTATGTAAAACGTGTATATCAATCACAAGTACTGATGGTGCATTCTAATTTTTATGTGAAATTACTCTCTAGGGTTTTTTATTTACTGATTGCGTTACAGGGTTATTTGATGTTGTTTATTGGTAATATTTGATATTTGATTGATTGATTGATTGTATATACCTAACTGTAGACCTCTGCCACCAATACCCGATCTTGATATATCGGAGGAATCGGTTCTCGTTGCTGCTGATGAAATGAGAGTGTGGGTTAATAGTGCTCTAGCAACGTTGCATGAAGTTGCAGTGGATGGAAACTTGAGAACTTTAACTATGGTACTGTTATATCTGTTTTCCCTGCTACTTTTGCTATTTTATATAATTATGTTATTGAGTTGTAGTTTTAATTTGTAAGCATTGTTATTGTTATATGATTGTGTAATGTGGTTTGTATCTTCAGGTTGCTTTCGGCTTATGGATCGTTTCCTATATCGGTAGTTTTTTTAACTTTCTTACCCTGATCTATATTGGTGAGCTGCTTTCTCTGCTATGCGTTAAAATTTTGCATGCCATTAAACATTATTTTATTCCAACTTGATGGGTTACCTTGATTATATCTCAGGAGTTCTTCTTAGTTTGTCAGTTCCCTTCTTATACGACACATTCCAGGCTCAAGTAGATGAAAAGTTGATAGTTGTACACAAGTACATGAGCACAGTATTCAAGAAGGTTGATCTCATTTTACAAAAAATTCCAATGTCCCAAAACAAGCAAAAGAAGACTGAATAGGCTGTCGGTAAGCATGCTTCCTTGCCCCTTTTCTAAAGAAAGAGTAACAAAGGAAAAGGTAGTGAGCATTATTGTTGCGTTATTAAATATGCTTAGGCTATGAGTGTAGCTAGATGTTTTTCTCAAAAGTTGCTCATGCTTGCTCTTTCTACACTAACGATGAGCTTGATCGATGAATAATATTCAGTCAGATCATTGATGCGGAACATATTTTATTTTTTGTAGTTTTCAATGTGTAGAGACTAGAGACTGCCTACTAATCTAGAATATAAGTGTTTAAGATTTAGTCTTTGAAGTTTAAACCTGTGATTAGACCTTTTGTGCCTCCAGTATATAAGGTTGAAGGTTTGGGGAACGTAGTTATTGTTTGGAACTTTATATGTACTTGTTCTTTTGCATCAAGTTTGGCCCCGTAGTCTGCCAATGAATGCTAGACAATTGTTTCATATTGTTCTTTTGCATCAAGTTTGGCCCCGTAGTCTGCCAATGAATGCTAGACAATTGTTTCATATGCATCTTTTTTTGATTATACTGTCACATTGATTAGGTAGTATAACCAGATATCTTTTTATCTATACCACTCTTATGTTATCGATGTACGGCAAATGAGAGGATCACGGATCAAATGAACATTATGAATTTCACCAGACGCCTTATAGAAGTTCTATTATCGCACACTCAGCTATGTCTATGTCTTACCTATAACATTTATTTCATTAACTAAGGAGCCTATACAAAACTTTGTGAAAACTGTCACTTGTGAAAGCTCCCCTTAGTCATACTGCGTTGTTGGCTTGCTGGTAAAAATGTTCCATATAAGTTGTTAGTTGTTACCCTGGTTTTCCAATTCTAACTGTTTCGAGATTGAGCGTAGTAGTGTACTGGCTTTTTGCATAAAATGATAAGTTGACGTAGAGAACTTTAACTGAATCATTTGATATGTAAATTTACATTGACTTCACATATAAGATATTAGAGTTTCATATCCACCACTGTGAGATAGAGGCTGCTCGAGTTATCATTGTGGTGGGTATCGTAACTGAATATATGTTAGATAATTATAAAGTTAAGATTATTAAATTAAACCTTGTAAGCTGGATTGAGGTGTGAGAGATGTCGTTATTTTATCAAAATCTATTGGTTTGCTCCACTGTGTTATCATTGTGGTGGGTATCGTAATTGAATGTATATACTAGATAATTTATATTGTAAGATTTACCAACTAATCCTTCTAAGCTGGATTGAGGTGTGAGAGATGTTATATTATCAAAATCTATGGGTTTGTTCCACTGTTACATGGTTATGTATCTTGTTTTTTCTTGTAAGGGCTGTTATTAGATTTTCTTGCCAAGCTTTCATTTGTACTTCTTTAATTTGGTCAAGTAAATCAGGGATAACTGTAATTCAGAGGGATTTAACAATCAAAGCATGATGAATTGCTTTTCTGCTGAGAGCGTCGGCTACCACATTTGCTTTCCCGGGATGATAAAGAATTTCACAGTGCATTGATATAATCACTTGCATGATACTCCGTACTCTTCCATTCTAAGTGCTTTGTTTTGACCTTTGAATGTATCACGGCTTTCACCTAGTGCTTCAAAACACACAAATAGTGTGAAATATTGTAGTCACATTGACAGTATTTACAGTTAATAGTAATGAATGCATATTTGTCTGAAGTTGAAAGGTAGTATTTCGTCCTTATACAGAATCAGGAGGTCAAGTATTCTTAAATTGTTACTACTGTCTTATAAAGTACTATCCTTATTCCTTGTTTACATATCAAAGTACTGTCACTTGCTTTACTTGTTGCTTACTGCTAATGTTCATTTACGTTTTCGTGTTTTTAGGTTTCTTGTGTCGGCTGCTCAAAATATCAAAACCTTAGTATATTTTGTGACATGATGCCATCCAATAGAAGAATTGACAGAGATATGCCTACCAAGGGGTTACAAGAGTGAGACTTTGTTTTTGATAATGCCACTAGTGCTTAATAGATTTCGTTTTGACATGTTTGTTCCACCAGAACAGTCTGTGTATGTACTTTTTCCGTACATTCTGGTGTATCCTGCCTCCTTAAATGGAAGAATAGTATAATGTGGCTTATATTTTCATGTGATGTGATTGGCGGCTTATCAAATGTCTGAACTATCTAATTAGTTTCATCAATGCTTTTATACAATCTGTTCCCCTCACCCTCCCTGCTGCCCATGATCACTCCTACAACAAGGTGTCCCTTGAGCCATTAAAATGCAGAGCACTTGTAAGGTCAAATGTCATGTATCACAGACCTAGCTGCAGTCGGTGACCAATAGCCTGCTTGCCTAGACTTAGCTGCCCCTCCCTCCTTGTTTCAACTATTTGGCATCAAGCACCAGTCATACCTGCCTTCTTACTTTCCTATCAATCCTTGCTGCCAACCTATCAGGGAATCCTAGCTGCTGCCTTGCACCTTCTACTTACTACTTTGCGCGTATCAGATCTCATGTAAAGCCATATGGGGGACTGTGATAAATTGAGAGTCATAATGTTTGGAAAAATAGAAAAGGATGTTCAAGTAGGTGGTCTAAGGTTTGGGAGAAGAGTCGAAGACCTTCATTAATACAGTAGTGACTAATGAACTGCTTAGTTGAAGACCAACAACATGATATCAATTTGAAGATCAAATCAGCTAAGGCTTTGCAATGCTGTGATACTTTAAATGTATGCATAGGGTAAGAAGCTAGAGAATTAATTAGAACCTAAAATGATACTCCTTTGTTGATATACACAATAAAGTTGTGGGCTAGGAGACATATGGATCTAATAAAGACATAATGGAATAATAATAATAATAATAATAATAATAATAATAATAATAATAATAATAGGAATATAATAAAATATCAACCTTATTTTTGTTTAAGGGGAAATAATATTTGATTTTGTGTTGTCCCAAAAGACCACACTCCACACATGATTTTGTACTTGCTAATGTGTATACACATTCCCTTTCTGTTTATATTAGGGCTGCAAACCAGTAAGAATGCCACTAACTTGAGTTTGGCTCCGTTTTATTTGCGTAGAGCGTTTATCAAATTTTAGCTTAAACTCAAGTTCGACCTTTTAAAGGTTGGACCCGAACTCTTATCAAACTTAGCACAAAATAATCGGAAATTTATTTGTGTCGAGCATTTACCAAATTTTCGCCTAAACTCAAGTTCGACTTTTTAAAGGTTGGACCCAAACTCTTATCAAAATTAGCACAAAGTAGTCGAGTTTGACTAGACTCGACTCTACTTGACTCAGTTTAAACTTTTAAGACAATCAAATAAGTATTTTTTACTTCAATTGAAATACAACTCTCAACAGTTCAGAAAAACAAATCCCTCCTCAGAAAATAAAACAGACCACTCTATCTACTTCCAAAATGCAAACTTTTTTGCTGCCGGCAGTTCGTTCCGGCAGTGCACCGTCGCCGTTCACTCTAACAAAACCCTCACTTCCCAACCTCCGGCGACCACTTTCCGCCCTCAATTTTCCCTCAGCTTCTACTCATCAATCCCTTTCCTTTACATCATCTTCTCTTTTTGCGCAACAATTAAATCGTAATCAAATTAGTAGAAACCCTAATAATAAACTCGCTTCAGCTCCTATTTCTGCCGCCTACAATGAATACCCAGAACAAGCTAAACTTGCTCAGGTATTCTATATACTCACAATTTTGATTTCTTTATATTTCCTAGTTTGCTTTCTATTAAAAGAACTTTATTCTTATGTTGTGAATAGAAGTAATTTTAATATTATCTAAATTTGCAATATTGTGAATTGAATTAGGTTGCAAAAAGATTAGAGAGTACATCAAGGTATTTCAAGAGATTAGGTAGCTTAGGGTTTTGGGGACAACTTGTTTGTACAATTGTAGCTGCCGTTATCCTTTCATTTTCGGTCGTGATTACGGGCAAGGTTACGTCACCAGCTACATTCTATGCTACTGCTGGTGGCATTGTAGCTGCTTTCATTTCCGTTTTCTTGTCGTTTGGTTATATTCGACTTTCTGATAGGCTGCGGAAAACGGTGAATAGCCCTGAAAAGGTATCTTTGTTTATATTTAAGATTCTAATTGCATATGATTACATGATTCACCAACTCCATAAGCCCCATTGTTATGTTATCTATTAGGAATTTTTGTAGCAACGTAATATGAATAATGACATGCTATTGTATGCTTTATATGTGTGTGTATCTCACAAATTGGTAACAGAGATGTCAGCGCGTAAATATGAGATCAGGAAATTCTAAAAGGATTCACAGAAGTGAACAGAGTATCTGACTCGTGATTTTGCAATATTCAAATGCTTATATGTTTGTGTAAGCTTACTGTTATGTATGACATTGATTAGCAGATTAAGAGTGCGTTGAGAAATTTATGTTCTCAAATATGTTGCAAGTCTTTTTTGGCAAATTATTATTGTGATTGTAAAGATATTATTGTGGAATTTCCCAAAACTCATTTCCCCGTAACCCACACTAAACAAATAAAAGATTCAACTGCATTTGAATTCGGTTTAAAAGTAGGGTACCGAAAGCATCTCCTGGGTGCAAGCTACTAGTGTAATTGACTTCTTATACGGAGTATTAGATATTGTCTCAAGGATTCGCTTTCTGTGTGGTATGAATATTGTATCTGAGGTGGTGCCTTGTTTACCTGTTCCAAACGTGTTTGTTGCTAAACGATCTTATTATTTTAGAACTCAGAAACTAGGTGATGATAGATGAATGAAAATGAACACTTCATAGGTAGATGGTGATTCAGTTTATATGATTCAAGCTAAACAAGTTTCATATGTATTCAAGTCATGGATGAAATTTGTAATCATTATACTGACAGTTACAAACATCCCGAAACCTTAAGGCTCCTGCAACAACCTAGTGAAGGTGGAAAAAGTGGTGCCTTGTTTACCTGTTCCAAACGTGTTTGTTGCTAAACGATCTTATTATATTAGAACTCACAAACTAGGTGATGATAGATGAATGAAAATGAACACTTCATAGGTAGACGGTGATTCAGTTTATTTGATTCAAGCTAAACAAGTTTCATATGTATTCAAGTCATGGATGAAATTTGTAATCTTTATACTGACAGTTACAAACATGAATCCCGAAACCTTAAGGCTCCTGCAACAACCTAGTGAAGGTGGAAAATGTTAATGGAGGAAGCGAATGCTTATAAAGTACATACGGACCTCTTAAAACTGTTAACATAGACATATGTTCAGTCAACCTCAGTCTGCCTTATTATAATGCTAGCTCGCCACACCTTTATTTTTCTAATTGTTCTGTTTGTTTTTCTTTTTCATTAGGGCATAAGATTAAGTAATTGAAAATGAGGCCAAAGTAACAAGAAGATTCTGTCTTAAGGAAAGCTGAAAATGAGGCCAAAGTAATTATGGAGCAGTGAAACTTAAAAGCAAACTATAATAGATGAACCGTGTAGGGCTCTAAAAGATTGATAGGATGTTTCCACGCAGTCATATCTACCAACACTTTGGCATACTGTTTAGTCTATTTTTTCTTGGAGGGCAATGTAAATTTCACAATTATGAAAACATTTTTTGTTTGATCTAATAAATCAACTCTACGCGTGTCTAATTTCTTGGTTTGAGATATATGCGTATCAACTAATGCATCAAAACTCCTTACAATAGCTCTTGATATTCCTGAAGCTGATTATCTGTAATCTGAAAAACAATCGGTAATCAGTATGATACTATATACGTGTCTTTTTCAGGCTCCTCCTCGCTCTGATGTTATAAACAGCTTGAAAACTGGGATTGTTGTGAACATGTTGGGTATGGGTGCTGCCATCCTCGGGATGCAAGCCACTGTAGGACTACTGGTGGCCAAGGCCCTCACAACATCATCTAACCCATATTACCAGGGTATCGCTACCGGGAGTAGCCCTGTTCTTGCATTGGATGTTTTCTTGGTCCAGGTATTCTTTGCATTTCATTCAAGCTCTTCAATATCTCGTCTTACCATTTGGTTTCTAAATTAGAGCTTAAGTTTTGATAATTATAGTAATATTTCCTCTATCTCAATTTAGTTGTTCACCATAAAAATGCACACAGTTTCAGAAAATTGTAGTGATTGTATTGTTAACTAGTAAAATTTCTTATTTTCCTACTTAAACACTTCCCAATTAGCTAAAAAAAAATTGAAAGGTGGACAATTAAATTGGTTATCTGTTTGTTCTATGTTCTTATCCGTATTTGATTGTTGCAGGCAAGTGCAAATACGATTCTATCACATTTCTTGGGACTTGTGTTCTCTTTGGAGCTACTTAGATCGGTTACAGTACCAACTTCAGATGGCATCCCGGTTCCTCGGGCAGCATAAGCCTTTTCATTCAACAAGGTTTAAAAATGATGAATGGTTGAACTAACCATGTTTGTTGCTTGATGGTAATTAAATCCTTCGTTTCCCAAAATATAACAATTTGGTGAACATCTGTACTTTTGTAGTGTGCTTCAACTAGGGTGCTAGTGTTTTCTTCCCATGAGTCAGGGAAATTTGTAGCAAAATTATACGTCTTTGATCATTCTGTAGCAATCTGTTGTTCGCAATAAGAGAATCTCGGCTTATCCATGAAGCAAACAAAGCCATGTTGTATTATAAGTAAAGTTGTTCCTCAAGTCAATCTGAAACCTTCTATGCGGGGGTTGGATGCTTGAGGGTAGCCTATTGGCCTATCCGTATTCTTTCGTGCTTTCAAACGTAAATATTACCAATTTTATCAGGGAACCAAGTTTGAGGGTTTTAAGGCTTAACGGTATCAGGGTGGTTCTTGTGTTGTTTTGTCAATCTATTTATTTGTTAAGAAAACAATTTATTTCTCAACATCTTGAGGAAAGATTCAAAACTACTACAGATTATAAAGTTTGGAAGGGGTAATGAAGGTCAACATCGCATGGGTGGAAGTGGAAGCTTTTAGGAATCACGGGAGGATAAAAAGGCCATATACTAATTGAAATCTTCTTTTATGATGGCTTTTGGTCACTCCTATATTTTGGCTCCCTACTTTGATGCCCACATATTTGGCCCTATTCTCTCGACCTACAGGATAAACTCTGTATATCTACATCAAGTCTTTATGGTCAATTGTAAATTTGTTTACTTTTTATAGAAGATCAACATCTACCAGTCGTATTGCAAGTCTAAAAATGTATGTTTCACTCGAAGCTACCCCAGTTTTTTTTTTACAGCTGTGCCTTAGAAAACACTCATGGCCCATAAAATTTGTCGTAGGTGACTCGAAATAGCTCGAATAAAATATACTGCCATACTTACCCATGGTTGTATATTATGAAATTTGACATTAAGAGCAAAATCTATCTATATCTATATCTATATTATATTATATAATATAGGATATGATTTTAGAAAAGAAGCAAAATGATAAATATAGTTACAAGTTTGGTTTGTAAACGGCGTCAACAGTCGATTCACAAAAAATCAAGCTTTAGTTTGAGGTGAACAGGGACACACGATCTTAGATGTTGATTGTTGTGATCTAACACTCCAAATTCATCACATCTTAACAACACTGCATTTTACGTAATATGAAGTGTACAAGTAAAATGCCGCGTTGCGAATTTGAACTGTTGATTATAGAAATTAATAGCTGAGATCATCTACCCCTCATTTTATATAAAATGTAATTGCCCCTCCGAACCTTGGTCAAAATCAAATCAAAACAATTTATATCTAGGTCACAATAAATGTTTATGCTTGGCACTTCCAATTTAATTTTAAAAAGTGCATATGTTAAACTTAAGAAACGTTTGACTTGTTTGAGACAATGGTCAATGAATATAGCTTTGGATTCTACGACCTATGCTAACAACTTCTTAGAATAGGTTGAGACTTACGAGTCAAAATACTTTATTTATATAATAAAGTTTGTTTTATTGACTTTTATACATTTGTAAAGGTATAAATTAAGTGAATAAATAGACCATGAATCACGATAAGAAAAGCTTCAAGTACTATTTATTCACATCTTTTAATGCAAGTGTCACGTATAACTTTATTATAAAGTAATTGAAAAGCTATAATATGTAAATATTGAAATTGGATGAACTAATATTATAGCTTATACACATTACAGCTACTTATATATTTACCGTTAAAATAGATATAAAATATGGTATATTACATACATCATATAGAAACTTTTATCTATAAAAATAATAAGGGAATTGATAATGACAGCCCTAAGTGTTGTCAATAAAACAAATATAATGAATTAATTGAACTCAAAATTTCCTTCATAATCAAATATTTTAATTAATACATCACAAATAAAATGAAAGTTTCAGTGAATTTAATGCAAATCATAACTGTATAATAATAATTTAAATAAATAAAGAAACTTTAGAATCAATAAATGCATTATATGTCTTATATGACAGCCTTTTGGGCTGTCATTATCATTTCCCAAATATAATAAAATACTAGCATGAAACCCGCGCAAAACAGCGGACACTACACATAAACACGTTAAAGTTGATGTATAAATATTTATCATATTAGTAATGTATTATTCAAGTCTTTTTATTCCATGTATACCTACGTTAATTTGTATTAAACTTCATGTTATATAAGTTATTTTAACTTTTTCGTTATTTTGTGCTACATTCCTTTATTATTTGAGATTTAATTTAGTTGACTTGACTTATATAAGATAATTTGATTATGGAATGTCAAGTTGTTAGGAGGGTATGTAATTAATCTTAATAGTGTTTCAACAATTAGAATTAATAGGAGCAATTTAGTCACTTTAATTTTTTAAGAGTTGTAAGATTCAACAATGGAGATGTTTTATATATGCTCATAGATAAAAATCAACAGTAAATTCACGAATATAAGCAATCGCAAACTTGGATACACTTTTAGTTTCTACACCATGAGAGCTTGTTTACTGTAACTCTTTTGGAAGGAGTCGTTTGAAAGTATTTCCAAAAATATGGACTTAATTGTGAGAAAAAAATATTATCTCTTCTCCCTCTCTTTTTAGGTCTGTTCACAGTTCGGATAAAATTGAATTATCCAGTTGGATAACTCGGATCGAACCATATTGTTTGGATAATTGGATTTTGGATCGGCTCAGATCAGAACCAAACTTGTTATTTTGGATAACGGATTGGTTTTGGTTATTAAATGACAAACCGGATTATTCAAAAAAATCAAATAAGAAATAAGTATTAATTTTTCAAACATTATATATATATATATGCACACATAGTTGTCGACTCGTGACTCGTACCGTGTCTCGTTTTCCTCGATTTTTGACTCATGTATCGTATCGCGACTCGACTCGTAAGAGTCACGATCAAACATTTTTATGTATACAAATCTATGATATGTACGTAAAAAGATAATATTAGTTGATAATATAAGCACATTTATGCTACAATATTACAATTTCGCTAGTTTCGAGTCATAGACTCATAACTCAAGCACCACAAAGTAGCAAAAAGTTGACTTTGAGATAAAAAAAACTATTATTTTGGTTTTTTTGTTTTTTAGATAAAAAAAACTTCGACTTTGAGATAAATCTAAACCCCAAAATCAATCTTCCTTTTTCCAAAATATCTTTTCAAGGTCTACTTTATTATTATTTAATTTGTTTAAGTTGATTTTTAGTAGTTTAGGTGTAATTTGATTGATAGTTGAGTAAAAAAGTATACACATCACGAATCGTACGAGACACGAGTCGAATCGACTCGTTACGATACGGTGAATTTTTACGAGACAAAATACGAGTCAGAGTAATCTCCGAGACACATTACGAGTCGTATCTTTTTCCTTCCATTCTGTCTCGACTCGTACGAGACTAACAACTATGCATGCACATACGAAATAATTTACTAACTAAATTGATGATGATGTTAATTGTTGAAGATGATGCTAAAATTCATATCAATTTTTTAAATGAGATATATAATTTCAAAAGTTTGGAGGCCGAGAACCCTCCAAATTACCATTTAAACTTATTATCATCCATTTTGAATATTTTTGTTATAATATTTAACATGTTTTTAGCATATTATATATATGTGTGTGTTTGGATATCTAAAAACCAAACCGATCCATCCAAATAATAATTCGGATGGATTGGTTCGGTTGTTGAATTTGTTTGGATGGTTCGGATTCATATTTTTGAAACCATAATCCATTTGGATTTATGTATACAAATTGGTTTTAAACCGATCCATCCATTTGAACACCCATCTCTTTTTGGCTTTTAGGTACGTTTGTAGAGTAGGCGGTGGGGTTCCAACTCATTATGTTTTGTAGCAAAGACACAAAGATTCCACACCACACCCATATCCATTTTCAAATACTTTTCACACATAACACTAGTTTCTGTCTGACTAAATAGTTAATACAAATACCTTCATTAGTTCATCTGATTATTGAAACATGGTCATCAACCTTGTGTGATGTCTTATAGTAATATATCAATAATAAGAAAATGGAACAAACCCACAATAGCTTTGATGACATCAAGTTTAACGTCATATTTGGCTCATTTTAAGAGTTTGAAGTGAGAGTGGTAAATTTTAATCCAATATGATGTTACACTGAGTTTATTTAGGCTAAAATGCAAGTATATGGTCTTAACATTCTGAGGGACATTTGCATATTGAGGAAAATGAGGGGTAAATGCAATGTGATAGTAAAATGCAGTGTTACAAATCTGAGTCGTTGATCACATAATTCAACATCTGAAATCGTATGCCCCTCCTTTTCAAAATGAAGCTGTCCCTCTGATATTAGTGCTTGGTAAAAAAAGAAGTCAGGTATATTCGGAATGGAACAGATGGATAAAAGATTAATAGAACATGATTTATTGGACATGAAGACAGATTAAAAGAAAAGGCATTATCTCCTTTTTAGGAAAAAGTGATGTTATCATAAATAAATAAAAAAATGTTTAGTAGCATGGATTCCCTTGTTTGAATGACCCTGAAAACTAAACTGTAGTGATTGAAACAAGTACCATATACATTTATTTATTATTCCTAAATTCCACATCTCTAGCTATCTCTGCAACACTGAAACCACTCTTTCTGACCTTTTTGTTCACCAGAACAACAATGCCCATAGTTGTTTACCTTCCATTATTCCTTTTCATCTCCTAATAATACATCATTCCCATTCTTCAAACCCTCATTCTCACCACTAACCAATCATCATCATGATCACCACATTCTTTCATTTCTTGCTTACATTTTCTCTCCTCATTTCTTCAATAACTTCCCTCAACTCTGATGGAATCCTTCTTCTTTCATTCAAATACTCCATTCTCTCTGACCCACTTTCAGTTCTTGATAACTGGAACTATGACGACCCAACTCCTTGTTCATGGACAGGTGTCACTTGTAGTCCATCTTTCATGGTCACCAGCTTAACCCTTCCTAATTCCCAACTTCTTGGTTCCATTCCTCAAGATTTGGGAATCATTCCCAATCTTCATTCCCTTGATCTCTCTAATAACTCCTTGAATGGCAGCTTACCCCCTTCCATTTTCAATTCGTCCACTCTCGTATCCCTTTCTTTATCCTCCAATATCATTTCTGGCCAACTCCCTGATTCATTATCTGGTTTGCATAACCTCAAGTTCCTTAATCTCTCCGATAACGAATTTGTGGGCAGGTTACCAAAAAGTTTAGCCACCTTAAACAGCTTAACCACACTCTCCTTAAAAAACAACTTTTTTTCTGGAAGTATTCCTGGTGGATTTGATTACGTTGAGTTTTTAGATTTGTCTTTCAATACGTTCAACGAAACTTTGCCTATCGATTTTGGTGGGGAGAGACTAAGTTACTTGAATCTTTCAAATAACAAGATTTCAGGTTCTGTTACACCAGCATTCGTCGCAAAAATAAAAACAAACGCGACAATTGACCTCTCATTCAATAACCTCACCGGCGAAATCCCACAGCAGTTATTATTATCTCATCAAAAAACTGCATTCTTCGCAGGAAACTTGGATCTATGTGGGAAACCTCTTAACAAAATGTGCACAATTCCTTCTTCATTATCAAGTCCACCAAATGTTACTTCAAATAGTTCAGCCACAGCCGCAATCGCAGCCATGCCTAAAAATATGGACCCGTCTCCTTCATCATCATCGTCCACATCATCGTCCACGTCATCAAGCACCACCGGACATGTTAATACAAACAGTGGTGGGTTGAAAGTCAAGCCAGCTAAGATAGCAGCCATTGTGGCTGGAGACTTGGCTGGTATTGCTCTTCTTGCAATCCTTTTTATCTACGCGTACAATTTGCGCAAGAAAAAAATGTACAAGAACCAAAATAAAGATCAGAAGAATGATCTCATCATATTCAAAAACAACGAATCCAATGTTACAAAAAACGTCACAACAACAACCAAACCGCCACAATCTACAACATGTTCATGCTTAAACGGTGTCACTGGGGACGAATCATCAGAAACAGGGACAGGGTCTGATAGTGATCAAGAGAATACTAATCATAATCATAATAATAATATAATGGTTGACTTAAAAGGTGATGAAGAGAAACAAAAGTGTTTAGTGATGGTGGATGGTGAGACTGAGCTGGAGATTGAGACATTGTTGAAAGCTTCAGCGTATGTTTTGGGTACGAGTGGGTCAAGTATAGTCTATAAGGCGGTTTTGGGTGGTGGTGGGACGGCGTTTGCTGTTCGTAGGATCGGAGAGAGTGGGGTACAGAGAATGCGCGATTTTGAGAATACAGTAAGGATTCTTGGGAAGTTAAGGCATCCGAATTTGTTGAGAGTAAGAGGTTTCTATTGGGGTGAAGATGAAAAGCTTGTTATCTATGATTATGTCAACAATGGAAGCTTGGCTAGTGCTGGTTACAGTAAGTCCTTTTTTCTACTTCAAATCTTCATTCGTTTACTACTTTTTTAGCATTCTTAATATTTTCTGGCTGAAGATTTATAACATTTATTGATTTCTCACATAATTTCTGTTATGCGTCATTCAATTCTACATTAGAGTCTGCTAATCTTTCCATTAGTTAACTTTCACTCCTACTTGATGGTGATGTTTTAATTCTAATTCAATTGATAAGCAATTTCTGAACTTACAAGTTTTATACACATGGAAAGTATAATGTATTGTAGTTACTTACATTTGCTCATTTTGATTTGGAATGTTAATAAGAGTACAGTAAAATTCCACAAGCATCATGACAAAGCAAGAGTTGATTAGCTAGCATGCTGCATGTGACATTAGCGCGTTTAATTACAAGAAAACTGTCGAACAACGGATCTAATTAATTTAAACAATCTGAGTTGTGTAAAGTTTTTATAAAGCAAACTACTAGTTTTATCTATCAACCGTCCATATTTTGTGATTTCATATATATAAAACAGGACATGTTTTTACTTTATCCTAAAATGAATCTTTGTGAGTCAATGTTTGTGGTTTCCAACATAATATGTTAAAAACATGGACTAAACATATAGTTATTAAGATTAGTATTCTAATACCATAAGTCTTTAGTTTAAGCACCATATATCATTGAACTTTGTGTACTAATTTATGTTTTTGTGATCACTTTCAGAAAAGATTGGTTCATCTCCCTGTCAGTTACCTTTCGAGGTTCGACTCAAGATAGCGAAAGGGGTTGCAATGGGGTTAGCATATATTCACGAAAAGAAACATGTACATGGCAACATAAAACCGAGCAATGTCCTCTTGACGTCAGAAATGGACCCGATCATTAGTGATTTTGGATTAGAATGGCTCATATCAGGTAAACACGCCTATAAAACAAAAGGATCAAACCGACACTTTGGTAGTAAACGATCAATATCATCACGTGAAGAAATGATGATTAATTATGATTATCATCATCATTCTGCGAGTAGTAGCCCTTATATGGCTCCAGCTACAGGGCTACTAGGGTGCACATCTCCTTATCATGCACCCGAGTCAATGAAAAACCTCAAACCCAACCCAAAGTGGGACGTTTATTCGTTTGGGATTGTGTTACTAGAGCTAATATCAGGGAAGTTGTTCTCGGAAAGGGAATTAGGGCTATGGAATGCAGGTTCATCAAGTATTGATGATGAGAACTCGATCTTAAGGCTAGCGAATATGTCTATCAGGACTGATACTGACGGCAGACGTGATGCGACACTCGCATGCTTTAGGCTTGGGTTCAGTTGTGCAGCATTGAACCCACAAAAGAGACCTTCCATGAAAGAGGCATTGCAAGTACTAGAAAAGATACCATCCAAATCTTTTCAATGATGAATTATGCACACAAAGGCCCAAAAAGCAACAATTGGGTGAAAAAAAGGGGTTAAAGGGCATAACTTTGGAGCTTTTGACTTGGGAGTTTTGTATCAAACTGAAGATTCCAGAGATGATTGATGAATGTTGATAGTTGATTCAAAAGTATTGTATGTTTTTATTTTATTTTTTCTATCTTTTGATTAATAAAAGTAGCATGCATTCCTTAAGTCGTAAGTAAGATTGTATATTTGGCACTTTAGCTTTTTCACTTTATTGATTCTCTAACTGATGGAAGTTAGTTTTGTAAGTATCTTCTCAAGTCTTATTCATTTGGACTAAATGCAAAAGTATCATATACCATTAGGACTGAAATTTACATTTAGAGAGTCACATTTTCGATATTTTCATGACATCTTTTTGGAGTTTTCAAAGAATGTAAGATTGATATTTTTAATTGGCCTGTTAATTAAAGAGTGTATGCTAAGAAGAAATGGTATATGGTCGTTTACAAGATACATTTAACAATATTCGTAAATCGTAACACTATAACAACCCCCAAGCGGTAATGTTAATACGTTCACAAGCCGTGGTACCTCATGTGGAAGCAAATGTGGAGCATGCCTCTGACTAACACAAGGCATGTTAAATACTCTCTCTGCTCGTACTAGGGGTGTGTTTGGCAACCAAATAATAAGGGATTCTTGGAAATTCTACTAGATTGAGATTCTAGTTTTAAGAAGCTTAATCCTCTCAAATTTTACAATCCATGTTTAGCACAAAATGAAATATATGGCTTCTCAAAACAAGAATCCCTTAAATAAGAATCCCCTTAAACTAGCTTCTTCAAGAATCTCCATCCCCTAATCATGAAACTACTATATTACCCTTCTTCTATTATTAACTTTATTAGAAAATGTAAAAGATTCTTGTTTATTATGTCATTTCACATCAATAAGCTCCTGCTCCAGCTTATAAGAAAATAGAATCTCCAGCTCCAACCTCAAATAAAAGCTCCAGCTCCATCTCCTAGAATCCATCACAATCTCCAGCTCCAACTCCATCTCCAACCAGTTTTACCAAACACACCCTAGGAACCATCTAGAACTAATTAAGCTACGAGCCCTAAGATAGTAAGATTGATTCCAAATTTGCAGCTTCTGGAGATCGAACTTGAGTTACTGGTTCTTAAAAAATTTGGTTCACACTTCATAATATTCCAGCGAAGTCGTGTGATCAACTTAAAGTTGCTGAAAATTGTTGAAAAAACATTGTTAGATTTATATTATGAGCTAGCTGCATTATGTTAGGTTAGACAAAATAACGGGCCATTTTGTAAATGGGCGTATCACAGGCCCATCATCAATATAACAAAACCATGGGCCATTTTTTTTTAGTAAACGACTAAACGAGTAATGGTTACCGACTAACTAACAAGGCTTTTTAGACACAAATTTTGGCGGTGTTGGCCACTTTTTAAGCCATGGATTGTAAATTAGTAATCTAGTTATTTTAAAAATAATTAAACGATGAGTAAGGTTGTCACGTGTATTTTGAGGGGAAAGAGGGGCAGTCGATCTTAGCTATTGATTCCTGTGATCAAATGGTCCAGATTCACTCAGTTTACACGTAAAATATAGTGTTATAAATCTGGATCATTGATCACAACAATCAACGTATGTGAACAGATCCCTTCTTACCCTCAAAATGTATTTCTCCTATGATATTACACCCTAAAAGCCCAAATGGACAAATTTGTAATTATAAGCTAATAAGACGGATATAAGTTTTATAAAGCTGCTCATGCAATTGTGTAGTGTATAAGCAAAACACAATCGTCGTTTCGTATTATAAATCAATAAGTTAATCAACATAACTGACATGGCAAGCCAAAACACCACACACGTTACTTGAAATTTAAGGGAAATCTTTTTTCATGCTTGATTTCTAGTTTTCCTTAACCAAACTTGTTTTATCCAAACCTTACAGTAATGTGGTGTAATGTCACCATGTTGATATTTAACGTTATGGTGACGCTTCGTCGTTAAAATATTCTTACGTCTATTAAAAGGCAACAAAATTAGACCATTTTTCAATATATGTTAAATCAAGATTTACATGCTTATCTTGATTAGTTGGAAAGGATAACTATGAACACCACTTTCGTGTACATACTTGTTTATTTCGGTTATTTTCTTCGTATTTTTGTCTCATTTTTTGATGATTCTTCGATAATGACAAAATAATTGGATATACTCAACCAACCATGCAAACACCAAATACACCACCATCTTTCTAGCAAGATTCTATCAAATTAAACCCATACATAGGGATGGCAATGTTCATCCGATCCAGTGGATATCTACCCGATCCATCCACTTAATGATGGATATGGACGATCTAAATGGATGAATAGTGGATATGGATATGGATGTGGATGAATAGTGAATCGGATATTGATGACAAGTTATCACCATGGATTTATCCATTAACCCGAAATACATATACATATACATATACATATACACATATAAATTTACATATCCACATCCATATAAAATTATAAACCATAAACTATTAATGTGTTATTGAATATATAAACTCTGTAAATTTTAAAAATTTAATGTATATTTGAGGGGTTTTTTTGTATTATTGATTTATAAAGCAAATCGAAATGCAAAAATCTATCGCGCTGAGCCAAGTTTTACTTCCGACCATATAGTGAAGTCACAATCCACAATAGATGACAATCAAAACATGTGTGATTAACCGATAAACATAGAGATATATTTGTTAAAATATATGCTTACTTATAATTGTAACCAATTATGCTTCACTGACGACAATTGTAACACGCTCTAGTGAATAGATTTCAGTACGTTACGTTATATTTATTTTTTTGTTACAATATTTGTTGGTTTCATTTCATATTAGGAAATTTTTTAACGTTTTTTTGAATATCCAACGGACATCCATTAACCCGCTTAATCCATCGGATATGGATATGGATATAGATGGATGTATTGAAATTAAATGGATATGGATATGTATATGGATGAAAATATTTAAATGGATATGGATGTCCGATCTATTGCCATCCCTACCATATATCATTATTAATAATTTTAATAATCCCCGCGTCTTATTTGTCCACTTTACGATATTTATTTATCATAAAATGAGTAAATCTAGTTGCAAAAAATTAACTATTAAAAATAATTAAAATCATCAATTGACCATCATTAATTTATTACTGCTAATAATTCATTTCATAGAAAATTTGGATCGTATTTATGTAGAATATAAGGGCAAAATTGACATTCATCTAACATATTTTAAATACAACAAAATTTATTAGAGCTATGATAGACTCACTCAAAATTCAAAAATAAACATTCACAAAATGATGTAAACAAATAAGTGGACCAATCAAAATCGTCTCTTTTTTTACTCTCTTGTTTCTTTCTCACCTACACATCATTATGTAAGAGTTATTTTGTAAAAATTATGTAAAACTATCATTTCTCAATTTGTCAAAGCGCAATAAATAAAAGTAGAATTGAGAAAGTAACTATTTTATACTCCCTCCGTCTCAATTCTATTGTCCCCGGACAAAAAACACGCAGTTTAAGAAAATATAATCATCTCTCTTACTTTTTGGTAAGATGACAGTTTTACCCTCTACTTTTTACCTACTTTTTTTGTCTTATATATATACACTAAGGGTAAAAAAGAACTTTATCTCCTTATTCTTATCTATTTATGGAAGTGGACAATTAATTTGGTACAGCCCAAAATGAAATAGTGGACAATAGATTAGGGACGGAGGGAGTAAATGTAATAAAATATGAGTACACCAATCGCCACCTTCAAAAACCGGGATGCAATAGTTAGAAACGAAAAATTGATGCTTATGCAACAATGTACAAGAACTATAACATATGATACAACTACGTCAATCACACAATTGTACGTAGTGAAGAGGGGCGGAGCTAGAATATTCAAATGGAAGAGACGATTTTCTTTTAATAGTTTTGTGGGGTCAAAATTTGGGCTTACGTCACCAAAATGCAACCAACTTTGGCCCGATGTTTATTGTGTGTAACCAACTTAAGGGTGGGTGTAAGAATGCAAGTAACTTTCAAAAATGGTATTTTAATGTAATTTGATGACGTGTCACTCGTTGAAGGTGCCATGTGGCGTCCGGAGGTGCCATGTGGCATCCTGAGAGTTTGACAACTCAATGACACGTCATCACATTACATTAAAACATCATTTTTGAAAGTTACTTGCATTCTTACACCCATCCTTAAATTGGTTACATACAATAGATATCGGACCAAAGTTGATTGCATTTCGGTGACCTAAGCCCGTCGTTATTTTCAAAATGTTATGAATACCTTAAAAGTTTTTTTCATATAATAAAAAATATTTTTATAGGGGGACTGCCCCTACGTTGTCCCTGCCTGTCTCATCCCCAAATACTCATGCTTCAACTTTAGTGCTCTAATAATCATCACCCACCAAAAAATGGACACAAAAGTATATAAGCATGAATGCTTGAGCAGGTATACATCTACTACCTACTCAGTGCATTTTTTATTTAAGAAACATCGTATCTTTAAAATTTGACTTTGAGAATACGGTAAGAATATGCATTGAATTAAATTATACTAATCGTTATCGTGTTACGTGTGTTGATGCAATTTGTGTGTCTGTCAGTTGGTCTAGCTCGTATTTTGTAATTAGATTGAGTTTCCTGACTCCTGCGACGTTGTCTGTAACGTCGCAGGTGCGACGTCAGGTTTTGGGCCTGCGACGTAGTCAACGTCGCATGGGCTTGGGCCTGCGACGTCGTGTGCGACGTCGCAGGTGCCAGAGTTTGTATAAATTCGTATTTACGTTTTCTGTTTAGGGTTGACGAAACCCTAAATGCCATTTGTCGAAATCTCTGTAAAGCTAGTCGAATATAATCAATATAATACGTTTCGTTTGATATTCATTGAGTATTGATTATTCGTGTGATTGTGTGATTAGTCAATTGTTGTTTCCGCCATCAATTGATTGACTCGGTTCGTATAGATCCAAGGTTAGGGACAAACAACTGGTATCAAAGCAGAGAGTGCTCATTTTCGGCGTAACGGATCGAGTTCAGGATTAAAGGACGTGATACTCATATTATCTTGTGTTTATTACGTTTGTTTTTGTGTTTTTACAGGTTTTCGATCAATATTTCTGGGAATATTGAAGGTTTTCGTCGATCTTTGTTCGTGTTTTTTGATTAGGGTTAAAAATTTTCGTTTTTTAGGGTTTTTGGCTGCAGCAGCACGTTTTGCGACGTTACCTGCGACCTCACTTGCGACGTTGCTTGCGACGTTAGTGATTTTGACTTTAACTAGTCTTTGCGACGTAAAGTTGCGACGTCGTTATTTTGACCTTAAGTGGTTCTGCGACGTCTCTCTGCGACGTACTTCAGTTTTGCGACGTCTTCTGCGACGTATTTTGCGACGTCTTTTGCGACGTATATCTCAACGTCGCTTATTTCGATTCTTAATTGAATCATTGGCTTTTGCGACGTTACGCTTGCCGTCGTATCAATTTTTTGCGACGTTTCTCTCAACGTCGCTTGTTTCAGATTATTTGTTTTAGTTCAAGTATATTAAATGGCTGCCGATAAGGAAGATATTAGAGGACTTAGGGAAATGATAAAGCAAAGTAATGATATTGGTTCAAGCAATAAACCTCCACTATTTACAGCTGATATGGATTATGTATACTGGAGAGACCGTGTTGAACAATACATTGACTTTCACTGTCCAGAATTATGGGGACCATTACGTGAGCGTTACGTACCTCCATTAGCTGAAGGGGAATACCGTAGTATTCGTCCTGTCAAGACTTATAAAGCTATGACTCCCGAGGAGAAGAAAGATTTTGATACTGAGATAAAGTCATTTTCGATGATTAAAATGTGTTTAACCAAAGATGTTCTATGGCTTTTCAGAACTTATGAAACAGCATTTGATTTATGGAAGGCAATTGAAACTCGTTGTGGAGGAAATGATAAGTATAAGGAAGCCAAGCTCGAACTAGTTAAGAAACAGTACGATATCTTTGACATCCTTCCTGATGAAGACACAACTTCTTTATTCACTAGGTACTCACGGTTAGTTGGTGAGTTGTTTGAAGGGGGTTATACTTTTCCTCCAATTGAAGTCAATAAGAAGCTACTGGATGTGTTGCCGAGTTCTTGGGATGTTAAAGTTCAATTTTTAAAAGAAAATGAAGAACTTGCAAACATGTCTTTGGATACTTTGATAGGGGATCTTCAAGCTCACGCGATGGAGATTAAGAAGAAAGAAACAAGGTCTGGTGCTGCTGTTCAGAATCCTAGTGTGTATGGTGTTCAACTCAACTCTGGAAAGGCTTATGGATCTGGAGTGGCCTTCGTAACAAATACAAATGCTTCATCAACCTCTTCTTCTTCTTACGATGGGATTCATTCTGTTTTCATGTCTGGACCTTCTTCAAATCAACAACAGGTTCAAGTCTCACCTGCTATTAGGGGTGTAATCGAGTCGAGTCGAGTCGACACAGTGCCAAGCTAGAGCTCGACTCGACTCAAATACTCGAGGCTCGAAACTCGACTCGAGCTTGACCGAGCTCTATTTTTGAAGCTCGAACTCGAGCTCGTTGGTGTATCGACACTTTCGAGCTCGGCTCGACTCGGCTCGATAACCTTTCAAAATATACTTTAACAACATACATGATCTACTTAAATTTCTAAATGCTGGAGATGATTGAATTATAACCAAAACAAAAAGAAGATACAAAAAGTCTAAACCACCCCAACAGACAAGGACTAAATCGCAAAACAAACTAAATTATAAACAAATTGCAAACAAACTAAATTACAAACAAACTAGACCAGTTGGTCAGCCACTGATGGTGTCCTGCAAATACCACTTACAAAAAGTCTTGAATACAACTATTAAGATTATTAACCCTGCAAATACCAATGATGGTGTCCACTAAAACAAAATCAATATTTATAAATAAACTTGTAAGCAAATGAAACCTTACTTGCATATATTAACATCTTCTTGAATTGATTCTGCTTGACAACAAAACCATTCATAAGTTCACGCGCTTCAACATATACCTTACACAATAAGGTACAATCGATTAATGAATACAATTGGTTAAAGAAACTAACACAATAATTAAAGAAGCTTACAAGTTACAAATATTAAACAAGAAACTTACAAGTAACAATCGATTATTTTAAGAAACTTACACAATAATTATGATCGGGCTTAAAGGAAGCATCGAGAAATTACAAATCAAATTCTTCAGATCTTTGATCGGTTTAAAGAACTTACAGATTAGAATGGATGAAGCATCGAGAAGAGTTGGGAGATCGAAATCAGAGAAATATATAGCAGCGGATGAAAGGGTCTGTGTGTTTGTAGACTGACCTTTGAAAGAACATAACATAGATTTAGGGTTTCTTGTTTTTTATATATATAGAGGTGTACTTAGGTAAATACATTAAAAGACCAAGGGTAAAATTGTAATATTATATAAGCTCGGTAAGGGCTCGCGAGCTTTACGAGTCGGGTATTATGATACTCAAAATCGGCTCGATAACATACTCGGGTAGCTCGAGCTCGAGCTCGACTCGACTAATCTCGAGTCGATTTCGAATACTTTTCGAGTCGGTCTCGAATAGCTCACGAGCTGTATCGTGTCGTTTACACCCCTACCTGCTATTCAGGAGCAAGCTGCCATTTACACAGCTTTCTTAAGCTCATACAAGGATTTGGTTACTCAACCGAATCTTACTTTGGAGTTGACTAAGGAAGACTATGCTCAGCTTGATGAAGATGATCTGGAGCAAATGGATCTAACTTGGAATGTGGCAATGATCACCCGAAGAATTCAAAAGTTTTTGCAGAGGACAGGGCATAAAAGCTTGGAAGGTGACGGGAAGACTGGCTTCGGATTTAACAAGAGTAAGGTCCGGTGTTACAATTGTCAAAACTTGGGTCATTTTGCCAGGGAATGCGAAAAACCCAAAATGCCAGCATCGGGATTCACAACACCTTCTACTCCTCCAAAGACCAAAGAAATGGAAGTTACCAAGAAAGGGCCTGCTGATAATGCCCTGATTGTTTTCGAGCCCACAAGTCAGGATTGGACGGCTGTCTCCCAGCAATACCAACAGTGTTTGATGGCTCACATTGTGAATGAGGTACCTGATGAACCGTTAAATTGTATCTCATGCATTAAGTTAACTGAATCTCTAAAGGCATATCAGAAAGACATCGTAAAGTTGAGGAAAAAGAATGAAAAACTAACCGAGTCAAATAATTTTTTAAAAGCTAATGAGAAACTTTATGAAAAACATCTTGAGGCTCATCGGTTAGATACTCAGAAATATAAATCTAAGGTTTTTAGTCAAGAAGATGCCATTAAAAGCTATCTTGTTGAAATTGAACTGCTAAAGAAAGAACTTACAGATTTAAAAAATGAGTATGAGAATTATAAGAGTAAAATCTTAGGTTCAAATTCCTCAACGGTTGTCTTTAATGAAATTCTTAGCAAGCATGGAACTAGTGGGAAAAAGAATGAGGGATTGGGATACCACTCAGTCCCTCCTCCTACTACTCACTGTCCCCTGCCTGTTAAGGAAGGCTTTGAAGAGATTCCAGTTGATTGGTCAAAGCTTTACGGTATAAAATCTAAAGATGCTAAAGAGACCAAACACAACAAACCAGCAAAGGAAAAAACCAAGCGGCCAGAGTACCCCTTGCCAACGTTTGTTAAGTCAGTGAATAAATCTCCTGTTAGTGTTGAGGACATTGTTAAGCCAATGAATGAATCTCCAATCTGTTTTGAGGAGATCTTTGAGATTGAGGATATTACGGATCAGGAGTATCCTGAAGTTAAGAAAGTTGAAGTTAAACCTGAAAAAGTGATTTCAAAAGTTGGACCTGAAATTAAGGTTCAACCAAATAAGGGAAAAGCCAAGGTTTTAAATTCGAAACAACAAACTTTACAGTCACCTGTAAAGATTTTGCAACACAAAATAGTAAATGAAAGAGTTTCGTATGATAAACCTTCAACTTCAACCTCTCAACCAAAACAAACACTTTCTAAGACGTGTACGCAATGTTCATGTTCTAGAAATGTTTCTCCATCTCCTGTGGTAATTCCTCAGCCTCAACCGTTTGTTGAGACTCGTTCTTGTTTCTACTGCAAGAAACAAGGACATTTAATTCGTGAATGTCCAAAGCTGTCAAATCAGCGCTATGGGAGAGAGATGCCTAGGACATCTGTTTATAGAAATTCTTATTCAAAATCTCCACCTAGGCGTTACTCAAATTCTCCCAAGCCTGTTTTGAAGCCAAGTAATGTTGAGCAAAAATCTTTGCCAATTCAAAAGCCCAACATTACTTCTAATACCAATTCCGAACCTTCTAAAGTTTGGAAACGAAAAGAGTCTGATGTTGACTCTTCAGTCGTCAACAATAACACATCAGATAAAACTTCTAATTTGTTTAAAGATAAAATCCTATCTGACGTGCTTATTGTTGATGACCACGGTCGACCTAAGTCTGTAAAGGCTTGGGTCACCGTTTCTCACTAATCTCATTTCGTTTGTGTGTTGCAGCAGTCAGAACGTGTTAAAGATAGTGAATGGTATTTGGATAGCGGCTGCTCGCGACATATGACAGGCGATGTATCTCTTCTTGTGGATATTAAACCATACGCAGGAGGATATGTTGCCTTTGCTGGAGATACTGGAGGAACCATTTCTGGAAGAGGAACGCTAACTAACGGCAATGTTAGTTTTGAAAATGTGAACTACGTGGAACAGCTTACGCACAACTTGCTAAGTGTTTCACAGGTCTGTGATAAGGATTATACCACTGCGTTCACAAAGACAGAGTGCGTGATACTGAAGCCTGGGTATGTTATTCCGGAAGAATGGGTGTTACTGAGAGCACCAAGAAAGAATGACACATACATTCTGAACATGAGAACTGTTGAGACCTCGAACGAGTATACGTGTCTCTTGTCTAAGGCTTCTGAAAAGGATTCACTGCTTTGGCACAGACGAATGGGACACATTCATTTCCGAAAAATGAATTTCTTGACTAAAAATGACCTAGTGCTAGGAGTTCCAAAACAGTCATTTGCTCTAAAGGATGACTATATCTCTTGCCAAAAAGGAAAGCTACGTAAGAAGTCCCATAAGTCTAAGCAGGTGAATTCCATTACTGCACCATTGGAACTACTGCATATGGATCTTTTTGGTCCAGTCTCTACAAAGAGCATTGGTGGTCGGTCTTACTGCTTGGTAGTTACTGATGACTACTCAAGGTTTTCGTGGGTTTACTTTTTGACCTCAAAGGGGGAGACTCCTGATATTCTGGTGTATTTGTTGGACAAGTTGGCAAATCTGTGCAACTTAAAGGTGAAAAGGATACGAAGCGACAATGGAACTGAATTCAAGAACTCAACTCTCGAATTGTTTTGTGCTACAAGAGGCATTGAGCATCAATTCAGTCCTCCGAGGACTCCACAACAGAATGGAGTCGCAGAAAGAAAGAACAGAACAATCATCGAGACAGCTCGGACTATGTTAGCTGACTCCAAGTTACCAATTATCTTCTGGGCTGAGGCAGTTAATACTGCCTGTTATGTTCTCAACAGAGTGCTCACGGTTAAGAAAAAGAACAAAACGTGTTATGAACTTTTCAATAACCGTAAGCCAAATCTGCAGTTTCTAGAACCATTTGGGTGTCCATGCATGATCATGATTACAAAAGATAAGGTCTCTAAGTTTGGTGATAAAGCTATTGAAGGGATTTTTCTTGGATATTCAGTCAACTCTCCGAACAAAAGAGTCTTCAACAAATCAACGAATCAGATTGAGGAACAGTTTGAGGTGAAATGTTTAAGGTATACGGAACCTCCTCAAGGAACGGGTCCGGATTGGTTTTTCAATTATGGAAACCTCTTCAACTCTTTCAATATTCCGGAAGAAGATGATACGGAAGAATTGGTTTCTATACTTCATGAACTTCATCTTACTCAAGATACACCTGTTAATAAACCATCCGACCCATCTCCCAATGCAACACCCGCACCTCCGCCAACTAATCCTACACCTTCACAAACAACACCCACACCACCACAACCTACTCCACCATCTTCGGCTGCTCCTTCTAAAACAGTTTATAACTACACAAAGGAGCTTCCATATGATCCAAACATGCCTCCTTTAGAGGAACCTCAAGAAGAAGATGAAGTGGAAGAAACAATGGCCTACTCTCACTTATATACTACTGAAGATGAAGGGGAAGAAGAAGATTTAGCCTTTCCTGAGTCTGCTGCTACTCCCGAAACTGAGGGAGATTTGAACAATCTGGGTGTGGATCTTGTGCCAACCGCCATACCAGAAACTCGTATACATAAGGATCACCCCATTGATAATATCATTGGTGATCCTCATGCATCTGTTCAAACACGACAACAAGCAAAGCAGACTTCAGCTCAGCAGCTTTTGGGACTTATAGCTCATATCGATTCATGTCATTTGTCTCAAATAGAACCTAAAAAGGTTGAACAAGCCTTAAAAGATCCATCTTGGGTCGAGGCTATGCAGGAGGAACTACAGCAAATAAATAAGATGAATGTTTGGGAAATTGTTCCTCTACCCAAGGGTGCTCACTTGACGGGTACTCGTTGGGTTTACCGTAACAAAATGGATGATCGTGGGGCGGTTATTCGAAATAAATCCTGTCTGGTAGTTCAAGGATATAGTCAACTAGAGGGTATTGACTATGATGAAGTTTTCGCTCCTGTCGCTCGTTTGGAATCTATTCGAATTTTTCTAGCCTATGCTTCTTTTAAAGGATTTCGTGTGTATCAACTTGACGTGAAGTGTGCTTTTCTATACGGAGATGTCGACGCAGTGATTTATGTGTGTCAGCCTCCTGGTTTTGAAGATCCAAAGCATCCTAATCATGTTTGTAAGCTGAAGAAAGCTTTGTATGGTCTTCATCAATCTCCTCGACTTTGGTATGAGAGACTTGCCAAGTACTTGCTGAAGAATGGTTTTGATAGAGGACAGATTGATAGCACGCTTTTCATCAAAAGGGAAGGAGTGGATTTATTACTTGTGCAGGTCTATGTGGACGACATAATATTTGGATCAACTAATGATCAGTTGTGCAAGGATTTTGAAAGACTGATGAAATCTGAGTTTGAAATGAGTGCTATGGGGGAACTCACGTTCTTTCTGGGACTACAGGTCGAGCAATCCGACAATGGAATTTATATACACCAGTCAAAATATGTCATTGACATGTTGAAGCGGTATGAATTGCTCGATTGTAAACACTACGGCACTCCAATTGAAGTGAAACACAATCTTGGACCTAATGAGGATGACGAAGATTGCAAGGAGAAAGATTATCGCTCAATGATAGGCTCTCTCATGTATCTGACTGCCTCAAGACCAGATATAGTGTTTGCCGTGTCACTCTGCTCTCGATTTCAAGCAAATCCGAAGGTGTCTCATATGAAGGCAGTAAAACGCATTTTTGGATATCTCGCTTTTAGGCCATCTCTGGGTCTATGGTATTCAAACGAGAAAAACTTCGAGTTAACTGCCTATTCGGATTCGGATCTTGGTGGCTGCAAGGTAGATATGAAGTCAACTACTGGAGGATGTCAGTTCCTTGGATCGCGCTTAGTTTCTTGGCAGTGCAAAAAGCAGACTGCGGTTGCTATTTCCACAGCTGAAGCCGAGTATGTTGCTGCTGCAAGTTGCTATTCTCAAGTTCTCTGGATTCAGCATCAACTACGCGATTACGGGTTCAATCTCTCTATGACTCCTATTTACATTGATAATACAGCTGCTATATCTATCACACACAATCCCGTACAGCACTCTAAGACCAAACATATCGAACTTAGGTTCCACTTTATACGGGATTGCTTTGAGAAACACCTTATAGATGTCGTACATATAGAAACCCTTAAGCAGTGTGCGGACCTTTTCACAAAAGCCTTTTTGCGATCACGTTTTATTGAACTGGTCAATCTGATAGGTTTAAGGTTCTTTCAATCAAAGAAATGATTTGTGACTTGGATTTTTAAATTTTTAAATTCATTTAAAAAAAAAAATTAATTTCGCAATAGCCACTCTTTATACTCTTTAGTATTAAAGAAAACGCGAGGTTGCAACATTTTTAAAATAGACGTTGAAGTTGTGTCTATAAACAACTTGGGATATGATAGTACATCGGGTGACATGCACAAAATGGAATTTTAAGATTTATCTTGGATGTGTCAGTAGGTTTATATGACACACTTAAAACAGTTTCTATCTAAATTATCTTCATTACACGATGTATTGGTAGGCATGATACATACCGGTTTGTGAGTGAGTAAGAAGTAATATTAAAACTTGTCTATTACTTTGTGAAAAATATTCTATGATGTATGACTTAAGTCTTAATTGATAAATGGAAGTACTATCATACACTGTCATAATTATTATGTAAATGTACAATTGGCATATAGTAATAATATGATTATTCGCCTAACTAATGGTGACTATTGTTGTACTCACGTACAGACCTGAATCCATTAGTTATGCAAATAGTCTCAAACTAGTTATGTTCATACTAAGGGACCCTCTGTTGTACTATGTACAGATCTGGGGCCACTAGTATTTTCGTAGTTGGTTTGATGTATGCCTAAATATAAATATCAAGTGTATGTTACGAGAAAACCGAGATAAACTTGGTCTTGTAATCTCTACCTTGTGTGAATATGCAGTGTTTGTTTTACTGAAGTTTATCAGTATCTCATATAATAGGTTTCTCAAAATTAATAGTCAAACTAACAATAAAAGTTAGCTTTCAAATACGGATGTAACATGTTTAGGTGGATAAACAATACCAATAATCGTCTTGAAATAATTTTTATAAAAGGTGTTTTAAATGTGCCACGTAAATTTAAAGTGGACAAATATACTGATGATCGAAATAACACTTACTATTTCTAATAATTGCATGTTATTCTAATATGATCCCTAATCAGACAAAACAACTCCGTCACCAAAAATAGAGTGTTAGTAATTTTATTCTGTTATATTTTTACTTTTTGTGATATTAAAGAAAATACCAAAAAGATTTTTTTTAGTTTAGTTATTTCATTTTATGCTTTATTTTTATTCTAAGTTATTTTTCCAAGTCACGAGTCATCTGGATATTATTTGCTAAAATAACGAGTAAACGGTTTTTGAAAAATTCAAAATCGACTCAAATCACATCCTAACTGCTCTATGCGACGTCCCTCTCGCCGTCGCGTGCGACGTCCCAGTCTACGTCGCACATAGGGTTAGACTATATATAGTCTCAACAGCGACGTAACACGTCACACTATTCACTATTCACCTGCGACGTAGCCTGCGACGTACCCTCTGGCGATTTGCGACGTAGCACTTTTTCGAGCATCTTTGTGATTTGTAGCTGTTTTCATTCCGATTCATTCACGTAGTTTTGATCTACTAGTTATTCCGCACACTTAGGTACCAATCTCACCTCCTTTCACCGTGTAATTATGCGATAATTGCTATTTATGTATTACGGTTTAAAGGGTTTCGGGTTTTGGGATAAATTCGATGGTGTATTGTATGAACTACGTGTTATAAATTATATTTTTGTGATCACCATCGTAAGCCGCACCTTTTCGTGCGTTTGATTTTGAAAACCCCTAAAATCGAGGGTTAGGTTTTCTGGGTTGGGGACGACTGTTCGTCGGTGCGACGTACGCTGCGACGTCGTGGCCTACGTCGCTTTGCTTAATTATTATTAATTGTCTACTTCGCCCTTCCCTACGTCGCCTTTTACCGCGACGTCCTACGCGACGTCCCTCACTACGTCGCTATTTTTATTAATGTGATTAAATTCACAATAAATTGCAAAATGCGACGTCCCTCTTGACGTCGCTCGAATTTTCTGCGACGTCAAGTGTTACGTCGCTCTTCAATTTATTCTGATTTTTGGCGACGTACAATTCTACGTCGCTCTGTGTTATGCGACGTCAGTGGCTACGTCGCTAGTTCCAGGAAGTTTATAAAGGTTTTACAAAAAATGTAACATTTTTTTTGCTAACCTTTTTCGAGTTGCAATCTGTTTCTGTTTTTGCAGATATGGCTTTGATATTTGAGGCACGTCATAATACTGCTGCTTACCTTGATGATACTTCTGATAAAGCTGCACCGTATCGTCAGATGATTGCATTTTTGAGACGTTCAAGGGTATTCCACGCCATTTCCGATAACACTGTGGTTTTTGGAAATCTGATCAACCCTTTCTGGAGAAACGCAAATGTTGTTACTGATAACAACGTTCGACGACTGGTCTCTACAGTTCTTGGTACGGAAATCACTATTACAGAACAGCGTATTCGGGAACTTTTACAGCTGAACGATCAACCGAATATGCCAGTCAGTTTTGATCCTATTTTCGTTACGGGGGCTATGCAAAGGATTGGATATCCCGGGATTCCCACTGATCAGTATCGGAAAGCGAATCTCACACGTGTTTGGAGATATTTGATGCACGTGATTATTGTTTGTTTGGGAAATAGGAAAGGTGGAACGGATGGGATGAGCCGAAGTCTGGCTTCCGCCATGTTAGCGTTAGTGTACAACAAGCCGTTCAACTTCTCGGGTTTTATATTCAAGGCTATGGTTGATAATGCAAACGCCAGGGATCAAAAATGGATCTTGTATCCGCGATTCATTCAGCTTCACATTAATCGCCATCATCCAGATCTTCAGGCACAGGGTGATATTGATCAGCAACTAAAGATTTCACCGATGATGAATCGGATCTTTACCGTTTGTGCAGGTTATGAGAAAGGGGTTGAGGCACCAAGGGATGTTCCCTTATTTGGTGCTATTGTGGATGAGAATTACGTACCGCCCCCGGAACCTCAGTATATGGACATTCCGGCACCACAGCAACCGCAGCAACCGCTTGTGAACATTCCTGTTCAAGCTGCGGGGGAGAATGTGGATGCTCTTTTGGAGAACATTGAGCAATTCGGGCATGTTGACTCGGACAATTCAGCATCTCATGACACTGTTGAGGGTTCTGATTCTGATGCTACAGCAAATGTAGGTCCTCAGGATGGTGGTCCGACGCCTGAGCATTCGGATGGTACAGTTCCGCACCCCTCAGAGATGGAAAATATCCGGCGTACTGATTCATTCCGATATTTGAGAATTCAGCGTCGGATCAGGGCAGGACGTAAGTATGTTCCTCCTCGGGATACTGGGAAACGTACTCGAGGTGACGATGATTCTGCTGATATAACTTATCGACCTAGTCGTCGTGTTCGTCGTTCTTCGTCAGCAACAGCTCCAGTCAACCCGTCGCCGCAAGATGATTTTGCGATTCAACCGACTCCAGCGTTCATGCAAAAGATGATGGATGATATCTTGAAGATGCAGCAAAAGCTGGAGACTTAAGACGAAAAGATTGCTGAGCAGTCTGCACTGATCGAGGTTCAATCTAAGGAGTTTGAGGAAACGAAGCTTAGGGTTAATGTTTTGGAAGGCAGGTTACTTGCCTCGGGGGAGTCTGGGTCTGGGGTACCCAATTTAGAGTCAAGTGAACCTGCGTCTGTAAACCCCAACCCTGTACTTGAAAATGTTAATGAAAATGTTTCTGTTTTGGATTACTTTTGTGTTGATGATATTCCAGGGCAACCGAGACCGCTGGCTGTTGATTATTCATTCGCTGACTTATCGTTTATTCAGAGAATGGCCAGTGGAGTTGGCTCTGAGGAAGAAACGGATAATGTTTTTGAGATGAATGATGATGTTTCGATAGAAGAGGAACAGTTGAATTCAGATGAAATGTATGATGATGCACAATCTGGGGAAGCTTACGATGGTGCACCGATTATAGAATCTGATTCAAGTGAAGATGAGGGGCCTGCTAAAGCTCAACATGGAGAATCAAGTTCTGCTGCAACTCCAGCTCAAGAGACACAGGCACCAGACTCAGCAGCCCAAGAATCTATGGATATTCCAAGGAAATACACTGCTGAAGCAAAGAAAGAAAGAAACAAGCAATGGTGGCCTAAAGGACGTAATCATGTTCCTATTCCAGTTAAATGTCAAGTTTACCGGGTTAGTCGAAATTATACCGGAGTTATTAAAAGCTGGAAGTGTCAGAGAAATCTGTTTATGATTAAGAGAGAGGATGGAGTTCAGTACTTCAAAATGCGTTTTGATCGATTAAGCACGTTGCCAAAAGGAGAGATTAATCGATTAGCTCAGCTTAAATTTATTAATCCGTTCGAGAATGATTATGCCGAGTTTATTCAGAGGAATTTACGTCGAGAAGTGTTATCGAAGAAATATTCTAAGTTGAAACCGACGTTGGGTACTCGGTATACGTTCAAAAAGAAAATTGATCCAGTTACCAGGAAGCCTATGGTTAAAGTTCACTATCCGCCAGCTAACGGTTTGACTGAGATACCTCTGGAACCAGTTCCTTATTATTTTCTGCGAAGACTTGTAAAATGGGAACTCGATTCACAAACTAGTGAAGCGGTTATTACTTTTGTACCAGATTCAGAACCGTGGCCAGCAGTTGGAGGTATTTGGAATTTGAGACAATCAACATTTAGATTGTATGATCCGATGAGTTTGATTAACTTTCATGAACAAGATTTGAGAAAACTCTATGTGTAAGTCCCCTAGTTTTAGGATCGATAACTTCGTTATCTGTAGTATTAAGGTGCGGAATCCCTCAATACGGTGTTATCTTACTAACAACGAATATGTTCGAATTGCGTTTTAATAAAGCTTAACTTTAAACGATGAATCGTCAAAGCCTAGCCTTTAGGTTCGGTTTTTCTCTGGGTTTGTCGAGTTCGCAGAAGGCAAAAGTATCAAAAGTGTTAAAAAGTTATGTTTTTCAAGCCGTGAAAAACATTATATACGTCCAGCTCAACTCGGCTCGCATGGGCCTGCGAGTTCGGTCCAACTCGCAGCCCAAGCCCAACACAGAGCTCGGCTCGCCAGATTAATGCCTCGCGAGTTCAGATCTCATCTCACAGCTCAACTCGCTGCGACCTGAGATCTCGACTCGCCTCGCATTAAACGTCTATTATTTATTTCGTCTTTAAACATTCGTCTAACTTAGCACAATAATATGTTTAACGAATATTACTAACAAAACAAATATTTATTTACAAATCTAAACCTATATACAAACGTAATAATAATTACACCAGTCCTATTTCAAGCTAGATCTGTTGTCACAATCTATGTCCCAACACTATGATGATCGGATTCGTGTTGGTCAGAAGAATGAGTTTAATAAACGTTTGGCCGAACAATTTTATAAAGTTGTTACTGTTTGTGTAACTCATGGAATTCATGCTGACGGACAATTTCCTGCGGGCTGGGTTTAGATGATGAAACTTTTTGAAGACCAAGCTGAAGACACGGGGGAGTTTATTGATGCAATTTGTGTGTCTGTCAGTTGGTCTAGCTCGTATTTTGTAATTAGATTGAGTTTCCTGACTCCTGCGACGTTGTCTGTAACGTCGCAGGTGCGACGTCAGGTTTTGGGCCTGCGACGTAGTCAACGTCGCATGGGCTTGGGCCTGCGACGTCGTGTGCGACGTCGCAGGTGCCAGAGTTTGTATAAATTCGTATTTACGTTTTCTGTTTAGGGTTGACGAAACCCTAAACGCCATTTGTCGAAATCTCTGTAAAGCTAGTCGAATATAATCAATATAATATGTTTCGTTTGATATTCATTGAGTATTGATTATTCGTGTGATTGTGTGATTAGTCAATTGTTGTTTCCGCCATCAATTGATTGACTCGGTTCGTATAGATCCAAGGTTAGGGACAAACAACGTGACTAATTTTAAAGTATGACATGTTATGTATGAGACATCAATAAATACTACGGAGTAGTGTGCACGTATTCCTTGAAACACAATAAAATGACATGATGTAAATTCAAAAAAGAACGACACAGACTCTACTCTTCAACTTAACAAACAATGGGAATATTAAGTTCCACCCTCAAACCAAAAACCACCAACACCAAAAAACAAATCTTTATATTATCCGGTCAAAGCAACATGGTTGGTCGTGGTGACGTTAGGGACGATATTGGTCTTTGGAACGGCTTAGTCCCATACAATTGCAAACCCAATCATCACATAGTTTATCAGTTTGGGTGTTATGTAATTCCAAAGATAACCCTGATTTATATAAATCAGATATCAAAGTAAACATCCAGTTGTCAAACATTCCATCCAGTCAACAGTTTCATGCCCAACTCATTATCTAATCATAACCTGCAAGAAGTAGTAGGGTGATGGGGTTAGCATATCGCTAAGTGAGTGAATAAATAACCAACAGTCTAACTTAGTATAACAAATCTGTTTACAGCAAAGCATCGTAAACACATAACAACCCTGATTACCGCAACAGGCTCATCATCCCATAATCATCACATAATCTCAATGAGGATCGGTGGTTCCTGATACGAATCTCATGCCCTCATGGTGGACAGGAACCCTTCAGATTCACTGCAAGCCAATACAGTGAATAACCGATAACTTAATGATATTCTCATCCAACTAAGGTTCCTATGAACGATATGTACAAGAAACCCTCCATCGTCAACAATAGCAAATAATCCCATCATCATACTGACCTCATCCATAGTGCCCAAGCCCATGTATCAGACAATCACATAAGCCATAATCATCATAGCAGACTAAACAGTCTATCCACAACAGTTACATCATAGTATATTAAACAATATATCAAAGCAGTAAACTACGTTTACCCGTTGTAACCAAAAATTTTACAACTAAATCACACTGAGGGTTACAGATCCACTCACCGTTACCTCAGCCGCAAGCTCAGAAGTCTAATATTACTGAGCCTTCTCCATATCTGATAACACAATTAAATAATGAATTAGTAACTCATTCCATAATCGTATAACATATTTCAATACATAGTATCGAAATAACAAACAATTAACAAGTTGTAATTATCAGTTATAACCACTTTGCCCCTATCAACTCTAGTCAAATTATAACAATTCCATTTATATAATTATTTACTCATTTATCTAGTTCCAAATCATTATCAAAGCATATTTATCCAAGCAGGTAATCCCTGAGGTCCAATAAAACAAAAGTCGAATTCAGAATGAAATCAAAAGGTCCCGAAACGAGGTTCAAAAACTGTAAAATGCCAATTTTCGACCCCAAGACAACCCCGAATGGCCAAAAACTTCCTATGCTTTTAAAATAGAGTTTTGATCATTGGGCTGTTTTCGAGTGACCATGCAAATTTCAACCTAATATGAGTTAATAAATTTTGTCACTTATCCGCGACCCTGAAAACACTTACGCGTTTTCAAAATTTGCAAAACATAAAAACCCGTTTTACCCGCCGGGTAACTTGTTACCCGCCGGATACCCGTTTAGCCTGACTACCCGTCGGGTAAGGGTTGTACCCGCCGGGTACACCCTTCGTCCTAGCAACCTGCAACTTTTCAAAAACCCAATTACCCGAACTTTTAACCAAATAATCAATAAACTCAAGTTCTAATCAATCTAATACAGCTATTAACATCAACTAATCAGCAATAATATCAAGCATCAACTTCAATTTCATATCAAATTCAATAATCCATGTAATTCAATAAAAATCAAGTTTATGAATTAAATATATCAAGAACACAACTTACAATTTGAAAGGAGAAGGAATTAAGATGATAATATTACAGAATCAAAATCACAGCCCAATATGGTTTCAAGTTTTATGTTTGATTTTCTTTGTTGTGAGGTTTCAAAGGAATGAAGAAAATGAAATAATTTGGGAAAGTTAAAAAAACTTAAGTCGGTTCATTACATAACCGACTCAATATCCATTTAAAATTAGTCCCCTTCTAAACCTATTATTTGGAACATAAAAACCATTTACGATTCCAACAATTTTATTTTACCGTCAACTTTATAAAGTTAAAACAAACAATAATTTACTAGTCACAATAAATCATTTGACTTTTTGACTAACTATTCACAATTAACTTAACACAATAAACAAATTAATTTCCTAACACATTAAATAATTATTTAAAGTTAGGAAATTACCCATTTATCACTAGGCCCAAAAAGTGGTTGTTACATTTATTAAAAATGTTGATGCTTTTTTGATGTCATGCTAGGCAATAGTAAAGAATAAGATATAAACGTTTTTTTTTTTCATTTCGAATCTATCTATACTACTAAAGGGGAGTTTCGCTGACGTCATAAAGCTGACTTAGTATAACACCCCTCATTTAATATCACAATATAATATTAAGGTTCAAAGAAGCGTATACAAATCAATTTTAGAATAAAATGAGGATCCCTGCAACTGATCAAACAAATCATCTATTCTGGGTAGAGGATACATATTCTTCACTGTTCGTTTATTCAATTCCCTATAATCAATACACATTCGAAAAGACCCATCCTTCTTTTTCACAAACAAAACTGGTGCACCCCAAGGAGAAGAACTAGGTCTAATAAACCCTTTATCCAACAACTCCTGTATCTGATTCATCATTTCATGCATTTCAGAAGGAGCCAATCTATAGGGAGCTTTGGCTACATGGGACGAGCCAGGAACAAGATCAATCTGATATTCAACTTCCCTAACCGGTGGTAGACCAGGTAACTCATCAGGGAACACTTCCGGATATTCAGAAACAACCGGGACATCAGAAACAGATTGCTTTTCCACTTAAGTATCAATCACATAAGCTAGGTACGATTCATAGCCTTTAGACAAGGATTTCCTAGCTTTCATCATGCTAATCAAAGGTATACACCCACTATCCCTTTCTCCTCGAGCCACTACATATGACTGTTCAGAAATTGGGATTCTAATCAGCTTATTGTGGCAATCTATACTTGCTTTACACTGACTTAGCCAATCCATGCCAATAATCATATCAAAACTAGCAATCGGCAACAACAGAAATGAAATTGGAAAAGTCTGGCTATCTATCATAATACTAGCTCCAATTACCGAGGTGGTAACAGGAACCGATTTGCCACTAGCTATTTCTACTTCAACTGAGTTTGTAATCACAGTAGGTATCATTTTCAACTTATCACAGAAACACACAGATACAAAAGAACAATTTGCACCAGAATCAAACAAAACACGAGCTGGTACAGAATTTACAAGAAAAGTACCCGTGATAACATCATCTGTATGGACAGCTTCATCCACTGTCATCTGAAAAGCCCTACTAACTGCAGATGGCGGATTCTTCCGCTTCTAACCGGAAGATGATGAACTCACAACCGACCCAGAACCCTGTCTCTTAGCCTCAGAACACTGATTTGCACGATGACCTTCTTTGTGACAATTCAAGCACACATACGTAGGAAAAATACAATCTTTAGCTTCATGACCAATCACACCACATTTCACACATCTAGTGGTTTGCACAGTACACGGCTCAAAATGTCTAGCTCTACATTTAATACACCAATTGGGATGATCAGAAGTACCACCACGACTTTCTTGTTTCTTACCCTGTTGATTTCCTTGCCACCGTTGCTTACCTTTACTAGAAGGTTCACTCCTAGATTTCTGAGAAGTCATCTCTTTACTTGGTGCTTGTTGAGGTTTCAAATCACTGTCAACTGATCTAGCTAACATAAAAGCTTGAGAAAGAGAGCCCGCTAATCTCACTGAAGTTCGATAATGATTAGGTAAAGGACCCACAAACTGTTCTATTTGAGTTCTCTCATCAAGAACCCACTGCTGAACAAACCTGAGTTTCTCTGTAAATTGGTTTATCAAATCATCCATTGACATGTTATCATTTAATTGCAAATCCATAAACTCCTTTCTAATTCGAGCTATATCATAGTTTGAACAATACTGCTTACAAACTTCATTACGAAAGTCAGACCATCTAATAGATGCTTTCTGAAAAGGAGATAACATAGAAGTAATCGAATCCCACCAATTCATAGCTGCTCCTTTTAAAAGTTGAGTTGCATAAGGAACTTTTAATTCATCCTCACATTGACAGACTTCAAATTTCTTTTCAATGTCCCTCAACCAATCTAGAGTTACAGAAGGATTTGTACAACCAGAATACACAGATGGATTACTGCTCATAAAGGTTTTAAAAGAACACACCTTTTGCTTTGGCGGTGAAATCGTACTAAACACAGGATGAGATGATTCAGCCTCTTTTTGTTGTTTGTACATTCTGAGTGCTTGATTTTCCTCTTCCAAATGAAGTAGATACTCATCTCTTTCTAATTCATCTCTAGCATGGAAAGAAGTACCAGCATGCTCAGCCCGATTATCATGAGTCTCAACAGTAACTTCCGGCCTTGAGACATTAATAGGGTTAACAGGTGGTTGCTCGTTATCCGCCATTTCTGTAAACACAACAACAGCTCACAAATCGTTAATCGTTAGCACCTATCCTACTAACCAATTCACATTCAGTACATAATCCCATTTCCAAGAATGTTTGACACAACACAATCAAAGTTTAGGATTGAACATACTATCATATTCAATTGCCCAAACTATTGCTCTGATACCAACTTATAACACCCCTCATTTAATATCACAATATAATATTAAGGTTCACGGAAGCGTATACTTACAATACATATATTATTAGGATTCTGCTAGAAATTTTCGCAAACATTTATACAACCTGTTTACTACTAAACCAAACACAGTTAATTTGTTTACAAACCGGGGCATTATATACTACAAAGCATTGTTTATAATCAAACTGGATCAGAGTTGCAAGTTTCAAACATTCCCAGCATCAAAACATCCCTTCCTGACTACCCACATCATAAACATAACCTGCAGGAAGTAAATTGAGGGATTAGCACGAAGCTAAGTGAATGAATAATCAACCACAATTCAATTTAGCTAGCAATTTGTTCACAATCAATAATGTAACAAATATCGTCAAGAGGAACGATGGTTCCTAAGGACCCTGTGCCGGGTGGCCCCATCAGAACACTTAAATCAACTGTAGGCCAAAACAGTGATTAACCGTTAACTTAATGCTAATCTCCATCAACACATGTACGCAACCCTGTGTTGACCAACATTAGCAATCAAGTCCAACTGACAATCTAGTTGACCTCTGGATTCATCAATCAAGCTCACAGGCTAATCAAACCACCAATCAAATGGCATATCATTTCAAAGTTAACATTTTATCAATAGTAATCCTATAATTACTGATTGAAATCAAACTGACACAACCAAATCAAACTGTGAGTTTCAAATCTACTCACCTGATTGTTTTAGTTCACTTACTCAGCCGCCTTATCTGGCTTAGTTCTCTGAGGATCTGGGAATTAACAATCAAATATAAGTTAGTAATAACATTCTTAAAACCAAAGCTTATATTCGAATATTATATATATTAATACATCTCACAACATGTATAACACAACCAATATATGCACATTTGTTAACTATATCAACTTACCTATCAAGTAACAATAATACATTAAGGATTAAAAGAAGTTTGTTCAAAAAATCAAATCTCTGCATAACGGTTGAATCCGCCCAGATTCAAATGAATCCGCCGGATTCCATACCGGATTCCCAACTATTTCATGTCCAGTTTTTGACCAGACCATTTTCAAACGAATCCGTTCTTGAATCCGGTTATGAATCCGCCGTATTCATCAAAGTCTGGTTTTTACTTTTTCGAAGGAATCCGCCGGATTCTGGGAATCCGCCGGATTCCCGGGTTTCGTGCAGAACCCCTAAACCTGCAACTACATATCCTGCTTGATCTCAAAACTCAAAATTCACTATTTTCAGTTACCATCACAACTTACAAACGTTTTGACAAGTAAGGTGTTGGTGCATTTTGTGTGTCAGTCAGTTGGTCAAACGTTTGTACTTATCAAAGTCAATAGTCTTAGTATGTGACGTGTTTAGTGTGTATATTCTAGTATGTAAACGAAATGTAATATACATAGATTTGGGCCTACGACATGGGCTATGTCGCATTGGGTTGGGCCTGCGACGTTGGGCCTAACGTAGCCGGGCCCAGTAGATGTGATATAAATAGCGAGTTATAATTACGTTTTAGGGTTGATCAAACCCTAGAGAGAGTGAGGCGTTTTTGTGGTGAGAGAGGCAGAGAAAAACGAGAATTTGTATTCTGTAATCGTTTATATTTCAATTGTGAATATATACAAGATTATAGAGAATTGTTTGTGTGTTCGTGAATCATTATCGTTCGTTATTCATTGATTAAGCGATCCGATCAGATCTATACATGTACGGGACTTTCAACTGGTATCAGAGCCGTAGAATCAAGGATTCGTCGGTTTCGGATCGTGCTTTAGAACGTTTTCGGTTTGATTCGCGAAGGTTTTATTGATTAATCTTCGTTTCTGGGTTAGGTTGCTTGAAGATTTCGATTTCTGAAGGTGTTTTCTGGGTTTGTTCGTCGATTTTTGTTCGAAATTCGTTAGCGTTTCGAATATTTTCGGTTTTTGTGTTTTTGGCTCCTGCAGTCGCCTTTTTGCGACGTTAGCTGCGACGTCGCTAAGTTCTGCGACGTTACTAGCGACGTTAATTGCGACGTTGTGTGCGACGTCTCACTTTTGACCTTAATTGGTCACTGCGACCTTAGCCGCGACGTCAGGTGCGACGTCGCTTGATTTTGCGACATCACCTGCGACGTTATTGATTTTGACCTTAAGTGGTCTTGCGACGTAGTTAGCGACGTCGTTATTTTGACCTTAAGTGGTCCTTGCGACATTGCGTGCGACGTCGCTAGCTTCTGCGTGCGACATCACCTCCTGCTAGATTCGTAAAAAAAAAAAAAAAAGTTTCATTTTACCCGGCCAATTTTTGATGTTTTCGGACGAAATTTTGACGGGAAATTCGCGAAAATTTTTGTAGTACCAAATTTTGTTTTTGAACTTAAAAGTACCTAATTTTAGTGTCGGAAAAGTTTCGCTACACTCTGTCGGTTTTCGAAATTTTCGAATTCAATTTTGGAGGGAAAATTCGAATATGGCTTTTGGTAACAAAGTGCCTCCTTCTACATCTTTGTTCTATAGTGATTTTGCGAGTTGGAAGATTAAGTTATGCAATTTCCTTGAATACAAAGATCCAAATCTGTGGAATTGGTTTAACACCATTGATCAATATGAGCAACCAAGACTCGATGGGGTGCTTAAGTCAAGAGCACAAATGTCAGTCAAGGAACGAGCAGAGTTTGATAAAGACAATAGAGCGTATGAGATGATTACCACGTGCTTGCCAGAAGTTGTGATTAATAAATTTAAAGATCATGCAACTTCTATAGGTTTATGGGATGCTCTTATAGCGGCTTACGATCAAAAAGAAAAGAAGTCAGAGGATAATATTCAAATTCCTAGTTTAAATGATACTTCCAGATCTACTTCCAACTCAGCAGCATCTACTTCTACTAGCACTTCATATGCTTCCTATACTTCTCATACAGCTCATACAGCTCCTTCAAAGGCTACTGAGGACCATGCTAAAATCTTTGCAGCTTTCCTTAACTCTTATGAGACTTTCCTTTCAAAGAAGGCTAGTACTCTACAGCTTACTGAGGAAGACTTTGAACAGATCGATTCTGACGATCTCGAGCAGATGGACATCAAATGGAGTATGGCCATGATAACCCAAAGAACCAAGAAGTTTCTTCAAAGAACGGGTAGAAAAGACCTGGATGATGATGGTGATACAGGTCTTGGTTTTAATAAAAGCAAGGTGAAATGCAAAATCTGTCAGATTCATGGGCACTTTGCTAAGGAGTGTGAGAAAGAAAAATATCATTCATCTGGATTCACTACTCCTACAGCTCCAACGACTCCAGAGAAGAACACAACATCACAGGCTATGACAGTGTATTCTCAGGGAATGTTTGATTCAAGTGCGACTCAAGAAAAGGTTCAACACAGTGCGTTCTTGGCAAAGATACATGAGGTAGAAACAGAATCTGAAAAACCTTTTACTTGCATATCATGTATTAAATTGGAAGCTTCTTTAAAATGTTTTCAAATAGACTATGTAGACTTGAGAGAAAAGGTCGAGAAACTCACTGAGTCAAATAAGTTTCTAAAAGCTAATGAAATACTTTATGAAAAGGAAGTTGAGGCTCATAAGTTTGACACTGAGAAATATAAAGCTAAAGTTTTCAGTCAACAAGATGCCATTAAGAGCTATTTAACAAAAATTGAGTTGTTAAATAAAGAACTTTCTGAGCTAAAGTTTGAGTCTGACTCTTTTAAAAAAGGAATCACAAGTTTCTCAAACTCTCATAAAATCTTCGATGAAATTGTTGACAAGCAGAGGACAAATACAAGTAGTAAGGCTGGAATAGGGTATAACTCAGTTCCACCTCCTACTAATCACTATCCTCGGCCTGTTAAGGAAGGCACCGAAGAACTTGTGGCTGACTACTCATCATGGCCAGCTACAAAGTCTAAAGAAGCTACATCCAATCCCAAAAGGCAGGCAAAGGAGAAACCTAAACGGACAGAGTATCCCTTGCCTACTTTTGTTAAGTCTGATAGTACACCTCCAGTTAGTGTAGAGGAGGGTGTTGAGATAGAGGATCTACCGGAAGAGGCTGAAATCAAAGTTGAAAAAGTTAATGTAAAGCCAGAAAATCATATACTTACCAATGAAACTGTAAAGGTTTCAAATACAAAGGGTAAAAACAAGGTTGAAAATGAATCCAAAAGGGTTCAACATCAAATGAAGGATTCAAATGTAAAATCTAAAAGTGAACAACCTTCAACATCAACTTGTTCAACTTCTGAGGCTTCTACATCAACGTGTACACATAAGTGTTCACGTCCTGTAAATGCCTCATCTTCTAAGCCTCCAACAGTTCATTCTCCACCTCAACCTTTTGTGGGTAATCATTGGAATAGGTCGTACATTGAACGACGTTCTTGTTTCCATTGTGGACAACAAGGACATATAATTACGGATTGTCGGTTATTATCCCTAGATAGGTTTGGTAGAGGGATGTCAAGAACTTTCTCCTTTAGGAATTCTTATTCAAAATCGTTTTCTAGGCGTCGTTCGTATTCGCCTGTATCTAGTTGTGCATCAAACTCTCCAAAACCTATGGCAAGAGTAAACAAAGTTGTGCCCAGTAGACCTCAAGTTCAACAGCACAACATTGTTGAAAACAAATCATCTGAACCTAAACAGGTTTGGAGACCAAAATCCACAAACAACACATCAATGAAATCTTCTGAGTTTTTAAAATATCATAAACTCATTGATGTGATGATTATGGATGACCATGGACAACCCAAGTCTATCAAGGCTTGGGTGTCCCATAAGTACTAACGTTTAATTGTTTGTGGTGGTGCAGTCAGATTATTGAAAGCTAACATTTTTAGTGACTGCATGGATGTGGATATTGTTGGAAGAATGCGATGATGATTTGTGATTGGATGAAATTTTCAATGTTATGAGGTGGTAAAAGTGCTAAAAGGCATTTGACTTGACTTGATATGTGATTTTGAAATTTTTATTTAAATTTTATCTATTTTTATTTGTTATAAATGCAACAGCCATTCTTTATACTTTTTAGTATTAAAGAAATGCAATGTTGCGAAATTTATTCAATTAAAAAAATACAAAAATATGTTTAATGTTTAAGGGGAGTATTTTTGGATTGGATATAAGAATTTGCTGTTCAGTGGGAGTAATTCTGAATATTAAAAATTCTGATTATTTGATTCGGAAATGTGAACAGCAAGATTCTTAATTCTTGAAAAGATGTTGGATTGTATGTCTGTAAAACAACTTGGGATATGATAGTACATCGGGTGACATGCACAAAATGGAAGTTTTAAGGTTTATCCTTGATGTATCAGTAGGTTTATCTAGCATACTTAATACAGTTTTTATGAAAATTATCTTCATCATATGATGTATTGGTAGGCATGATACATACCGGTCTATGGGTTATTAAGAAGTAATTCAAATACGTGTCTATGATCTTGTGGTAAACACCTTGTGATGTACGACACTAAGTCTTAATTCCTTAGCGTAGCTTGACATACTTCTATTTTTAGATCGTATATCTGAGATCTCTTGGGGGAGTCAGCTGATTGATTCCTTTATTGTACGTAAGTGCAGACCTGGTCTCGATTCAGCTAACTCTCACAACTAAGCAACGTGAGTCAATGTACTTGCAAAGTCTTATATTTAAGATACTGGTCAAGGTCGCCAATTGAATAAATCAAGTTTGGTTTGACTGCGATCAGTTTTGCTTAAACCTGAATCAAGTGTATGTCGCTCTGTTGTACACAAGTACAGACCTGTCACCGCTGGCTTGATTCTTAAAATTGATTCTCTTATATTCTTTCTAAATTTGGAAACTATGTTCTTGTCTGGGCTAAAGGGGTATGTCTATGGTGGGGACCACGGTGAAATATTCATACTAACAATAATAGGTTTAACCAAAGACACGGATGTAACATGTTTAGGTGGACAAACAATATCAATAATCGTCTTGAAATACTTTTTATAAAAGGTGTATTAAATGTGCTAAGTAAATTTAAAGTGGACAAAATATACTGATAATCGAGATAACACTTACTATTTGCTAATAATTGCATGTTGGCCTGATATGATCCCTAAGTAGACTTAAAACAATCCAATCCCCAATTTATGTTAATCTTTGTTCTTTGTTTTTCATTTACAAAGAAAAATACAAAAAGATTTTATTTCTATGTTATTTTCTTCATTATCACATATCTTGTTAAAGTCAAATATTGAAGATGCAAAGGATGTCGGTTATTCTCCAAAGATTGTGAAGATAATTCTATCGGAGAAGCTGCTGATGATTGAGAGATGGTCACTGAGTTTGAAGATCTTATTGTATGATAAATTTGTGTCAGTCACATGAATTTGGACATCAAGATTTCTTGGAAGACCATGCTATCTCAAAGGGGGAGTTTCTGATTGTCAGAGACATGAAAGAGTTTGTTGATGAAGACTAATTGAAGACTTATTTAACCAAGCTGCTGACAAGGGGGAGTTTGTTGGTGCATTTTGTGTGTCAGTCAGTTGGTCAAACGTTTATACTTATCAAAGTCAATAGTCTTAGTATGTGACGTGTTTAGTGTGTATATTCTAGTATGTAAACGAAATGTAATATACATAGATTTGGGCCTACGACATGGGCTATGTCGCATTGGGTTGGGCCTGCGACGTTGGGCCTAACGTCGCAGGGCCCAGTAGATGTGATATAAATAGCGAGTTATAATTACGTTTTAGGGTTGATCAAACCCTAAAGAGAGTGAGGCGTTTTTGTGGTGAGAGAGGCAGAGAAAAATGAGAGTTTGTATTCTGTAATCGTTTATATTTCAATTGTGAATATATACAAGATTATAGAGAATTGTTTGTGTGTTCGTGAATCATTATCGTTCGTTATTCATTGATTAAGCGATCCGATCAGATCTATACGTGTACGGGACTTTCATAAGGGACTTCATATAACATCTAGTATCAACTTCTAAATCACTTGTTCATGTCAAGTTCCTACCAATTCCATAATTCACTCATGTGAACTCTAACATCCTAATTCAAGAATATGGCATCACAATTTGTACATCATGAACATCAAATCGATTTCTGAGATCAGATAACCTCATTCAACCATCGTATATAGTTCAAACAACACTCAATACTTCAATTTCCCATTCAACCTAATAACCCCATATATATATATATGTGAAAATCAAGAATTACTTACATATTCAAAGAAGAAGAACAAGTTATTGATGATGAAATTCAATTCCAAATCACAGTTCCAACTTGTCTTTCAAATTTAGTTATGTGGTTTCTAGGTTTAGAACTTTTAAGGTTTGAAGAAAATGGAAGTTCTTTCCATTTTGGGAAAGTTTTATAAGTCGGCCAAACTTTTAACACCGACCCCGTATTCCCTTAAAACTAGTCCCCTTTTAATCTATTGCCTGGAACCTAAAACCATTTCACGAGAAACTTATTTTATTGTACCATCAACTATAGTAAATTAAAACTAGTCCCCTTTTAAACACGAACTTGATGATAACCAGACCTTAAATCAATTTTAGAATAAAATGAGGATCCCTGCAACTGATCAAACAAATCATCTATTCTGGGCAGAGGATACTTATTCTTCACTGTTCGTTTATTCAATTTCCTATAATCAAAACACATTCGAAAAGACCCATCCTTCTTTTTCACAAACAAAACTGGTGCACCCCAAGGAGAAGAACTAGGTCTAATAAACCCTTTATCCAACAACTCCTGTATCGGATTCATCATTTCACGCATTTCAGAAGGAGCCAATCTATAGGGAGCTTTGGCTACATGGGACGAGCTAGGAACAAGATCAATCTGATATTCAACTTCCCTAACCGGTGGTAGACCAGGTAACTCATCAGGGAACACTTCCGGATATTCAGAAACAACCGGGACATCAGAAACATATTGCTTTTCCACTTTAGTATCAATCACATAAGCTAGGTACGATTCATAGCCTTTAGACAAGGATTTTCTAGCTTTCATCATGGTAATCAAAGGTATACACCCACTATCCCTTTCTCCTCGAGCCACTACATATGACTGTTCAGAAATTGGGATTCTAATCAGCTTATTGTGGCAATCTATACTTGCTTTACACTGACTTAGCCAATCCATGCCAATAATCACATCAAAACTAGCAATCGGCATCAACAGAAATGAAATTGGAAAAGTCTGGCTATCTATCATAATACTAGCTCCAATTACCGAGGTGGTAACAGGAACCGATTTGCCACTAGCTATTTCTACTTTAACTGGGTTTGTAATCACAGTAGGTATCATTTTCAACTTATCACATAAACACACAGATACAAAAGAACAATTTGCACCAGAATCAAACAAAACACGAGCTGGTACAGAATTTACAAGAAAATTACCCGTGATAACATCATCTGTATGGACAGCTTCATCCTCTGTCATCTGAAAAGCCCTACTAACTGCAGATGGTGGATTCTTCCGCTTCTGACCGGAAGATGATGAACTCACAACCGACCCAGAACCCTGTCTCTTAGCCTCAGAACACTGATTTGCACGATGACCTTCTTTGTGACAATTCCAGCACACATACGTAGGAAAAACACAATCTTTGGCTTCATGACCAATCACACCACATTTCACACATCTAGTGGTTTGCACAGTACACGGCCCAAAATGTCTAGCTCTACATTTAATACACCAATTGGGACGATCAGAAGTACCACCACGACTTTCTTGTTTCTTACCCTGTTGATTTCCTTGCCACCGTTGCTTACCTTTACTAGAAGGTTCACTCCTAGATTTCTGAGAAGTCATCTCTTTACTTGGTGCTTGTTGAGGTTTCAAATCACTATCAACTGATCTAGCTAACATAAAAGCTTGAGAAAGAGAGCCCGCTAATCTCACTGAAGTTCAATAATGATTAGGTAAAGTACCCACAAACTGTTCTATTTGAGTTCTCTCATCAGGAACCCACTGCTGAACAAAACTGAGTTTCTCTGTAAATTGGTTTATCAAATCATCCATTGACATGTTATCAGTTAATTGCAAATCCATAAACTCCTTTCTAATTCGAGCTATATCATAGTTTAAACAATACTGCTTACAAACTTCATTACGAAAGTCAGACCATCTAATAGATGCTTTCTGAAAAGGAGATAACATAGAAGTAATCGAATCCCACCAATTCATAGCTGCTCCTTTTAAAAGTTGAGTTGCATAAGGAAATTTTAATTCATCCTCACATTGACAGACTTCAAATTTCTTTTCAATATCCCTCAACCAATCTAGAGTTACAGAAGGATTTGTACAACCAGAATACACAGACGGATTACTGCTCATAAAGGTTTTAAAAGAACACACCTTTTGTTTTGGCGGTGAAATCGTACTAAACACAGGATGAGATGATTCAGCCTCTTTTTGTTGTTTGTACATTCTAAGTGCTTGATTTTCCTCTTCCAAATGAAGTAGATACTCATCTCTTTCTAATTCATCTCTAGCATGGAAAGAAGTACCAGCATGCTCAGCCCGATTATCATGAGTCTCAACAGTAACTTCCGGCCTTGAGACATTAATTGGGTTAACAGGTGTTTGCTCGTTATCCGCCATTTCTGTAAACACAACAACAGCTCACAAATCGTTAATCGTTAGCACCTATCCTACTAACCAATTCACATTCAGTACATAATCCCATTTCCAAGAATGTTTGACACAACACAATCAAAGTTTAGGATTGAACATACTATCATATTCAATTGCCCAAACTATTGCTCTGATACCAACTTATAACACCCCTCATTTAATATCACAATATAATATTAAGGTTCACAGAAGCGTATACTTACAATACATATATTATTAGGATTCTGCTAGAAATTTTCGCAAACATTTATACAACCTGCTTACTACTAAATCAAACACAGTTAATTTGTTTACAAACCGGGGCATTATATACTACAAAGCATTGTTTATAATCAAACTGGATCAGAGTTGCAAGTTTCAAACATTCCCAGCATCAAAACATCCCTTTCTGACTACCCACATCATAAACATAACCTGCAGGAAGTAAATTGAGGGATTAGCACAAAGCTAAGTGAATGAATAATCAACCACAATTCAATTTAGCTAGCAATTTGTTCACAATCAATAATGTAACAAATATCGTCAAGAGGAACGATGGTTCCTAAGGACCCTGTGCCGGGTGGCCCCATCAGAACACTTAGATCAACTGTAGGCCAAAACAGTGATTAACCGCTAACTTAATGCTAATCTCCATCAACACATGTACGTAACCCTGTGTTGACCAACATTAGCAATCAAGTCCAACTGACAATCTAGTTGACCTCTGGATTCATCAATCAAGCTCACAGGCTAATCAAACCACCAATCAAATGGCATATCATTTCAAAGTTAACATTTTATCAATAGTAATCCTATAATTACTGATTGAAATCAAACTGACACAACCAAATCAAACTGTGAGTTTCAAATCCACTCACCTGATTGTTTTAGTTCACTTACTCAGCCGCCTTATCTGGCTTAGTTCTCTGAGGATCTGGGAATTAACAATCAAATATAAGTTAGTAATAACATTCTTAAAACCAAAGCTTATATTCGAATATTATATATATTAATACATCTCACAACATGTATAACACAACCAATATATGCACATTTGTTAACTATATCAACTTACCTATCAAGTAACAATAATACATTAAGGATTAAAAGAAGTTTGTTCAAAAAATCAAATCTCTGCATAAAGGTTGAATCCGCCGGATTCATTTGAATCCGCCCGGATTCTTGTGAATCCACCGGATTCCATACCGGATTCCCAACTATTTCATGTCCAGTTTTTGACCAGACCATTTTCAAACGAATCCGTTCTTGAATCCGGTTATGAATCCGCCGTATTCATCAAAGTCTGGTTTTTACTTTTTCGAAGGAATCCGCCGGATTCTGGGAATCCGCCGGATTCCCGGGTTTCGTGCAGAACCCCTGAACCTGCAACTACATATCCTGCTCGATCTCAAAACTCAAAATTCACTATTTTCAGTTACCATCACAACTTACAAACATTTTAACATGTAAGGGACTTCATATAACATCTAGTAACAACTTCTAAATCACTTGTTCATGTCAAGTTCCTACCAATTCCATAATTCGCTCATGTGAACTCTAACATCCTAATTCAAGAATTTGGCATCACAATTTGTACATCATGAACATCAAATCAATTTCTGAGATCAGATAACCTCATTCAACCATCGTATATAGTTCAAACAACACTCAATACTTCAATTTCCCATTCAACCTAATAACCCCATATATATATATATATATATATATATATATATATATGTGAAAATCAAGAATTACTTACATATTCAAAGAAGAAGAACAAGTTATTGATGATGAAATTCAATTCCAAATCACAGTTCCAACTTGTCTTTCAAATTTAGTTATGTGGTTTCTAGGTTTAGAACTTTTAAGGTTTGAAGAAAATGGAAGTTCTTTCCATTTTGGGAAAGTTTTATAAGTCGGCCAAACTTTTAACACCGACCCCGTATTCCCTTAAAACTAGTCCCCTTTTAATCTATTGCCTGGAACCTAAAACCATTTCACGAGAAACTTATTTTATTGTACCATCAACTATAGTAAATTAAAACAAACCACAATTTACTAAACACAATAAGTCCTGAGACTTATTTAACTAAGTTTCGCAATTAAACATATATTATCAAATAATTTCTAATACAATTAAATATATCAATTTAGCTTAGAAATTACCGGACCAGAAGAGAGGATGTTACACTTAGCAAGTCATTAGGTAATTTTTCATGCTGAGGTGTCACTATGTGGTTAAATGGGTGATGTCATAATACATTGCATTTGTAATCCAAAAAACGTAATTAAGTTCTATTCATTAATTTTTAAATCCTCCGTTCAATATTTAACTTTACTTTCTTTTGTTATTTCCTAAGCATCTGCCTGCTGCATTAATAATTACGATTTACATGCTCAATGTTTTCATTGGTCGTCTCTTTCACGCCATCTCCCTTCTTTACTAGGGTTGGAATATCAATCGTTAACTTCTCCAAATTATAAATGTAGCATTCTTATCTCATACACCACCTCAGTACATCAATATTAATTTTCTTTCTTTTCTTACTTCCAACGTAATTTCTGAGACAATGGAGAACGAAGCGTACGATTTCATTGAAGATCTTGATACTGTTAAGAATTCTTGAAAGCTAAAGGTTCGCATTCTGAGTGTGTCCAGATCAACTTTCCAACTTGATTTTATCGTGATGGATGAAAGGGTATTGTAACACCCCCGAAATTCACTGTTTTGCGGAAGCATAGTTTGGGGTGTTACTAATCAAATATCACAGCACAAAGATAAAGTAAACGACATCTATATGCAACGTTTGTAAATTAGTTACATTCCATAGATATATTGTTTGAAAACTTAGTGTTTTCGTATACAAAAATGTAGTTTCCCTAGAGTCCGCGCGTGTAGCGGGAGATTCTATTACATAATCGTAATATACAAAAGATAATGCTAAGAATCTCCGTTAATGCAGTTGTGTTGAAATCATGCGACTCTAGCTAAAATCCTGGAGTAATCCTACTCCATCCGGGTACCTGAGAAAACATGCTAAAAAGTGTCAACCAAAAGGTTGGTGAATCTCACAGGTTTGTAAGTAATATCAGCTTTGAACACGAGCTTTCATCAGTAATGCCATCAGGCGTAATATCAGTAATTGCAATCCAGCAATCGTAAAACCAGTATTCGCAATCCAGCAAATGTAAATAAGTAGGTTTATACCGTTGCCATGAGGCTCATAATCGAAGCTTAACCCGTAAGTAATAAGTTTGCTCCCGTGACATGCTCGTAATTGAGCAAGCATCAGTAACGAATAAGTAGTCACCCGTTTATACGTGTAAATCAGTACGTGGCAGTGCTACTGCCCCGGGCGGGGAGGGTCATTTCCCTAATGGATCCATTAACTAGTGTTCGCGCTTAAGTCCATAACTAACGATATATGATGGAGAGACTTCTGTTTGTAAGTAAACTCATGCAATTTCGTTTGGTATAGTAAACAGTTTAGTACTCGTGTTCAAGAAAATCAGTAGCATGTATCTCCCCCAGTAAGATAAAACAGTAAAAGTGGGGCCGTAAGACTCACCTGAGTCTTGTAGAAATCAGTTGCAATTAGCAAGTAGTAAGTAAAGCAAGTAGGTTCTCTGAACCCGTAACCTTCAAATGCCTAATCATATGAAGTTATGTAAGTATGCGTCTCACGAGACGTTTCGTTTAGATGTACACAACTAGTATATCCAGTGTTTGTCCGTATGTTTGTAATTGTTTGTTTGTTGGAAAACATGTTTGGCCCGTTGGTGACGGTTTGTAGCAAAAATTCTAAAATGTTGACTTTGCTACAGTAGATTTGCTACAGTACTGCTACAGTAAAATTTGAATTTTTTTGTACAGTAACTTTGACTTTAAAATTCTGGTTTTCTGTGTTTTTGCGACACAATCTGCGACATTAAAGTTTGGTATGCGACACAGTGGTTGTGTCGCATAAAGTGCGACACAAGAGCTCTACGACACAGTGGTTGTGTCGCAAAAGCTTGCGATGCTAATTTAATAGCGACATAAGGGTTGTGTCGCATAAAAGTGCGACACAATAGTACGACATAACGTACGACACAAAATACGACACTAAATTAAGTCGCGTTTATTACGTTTTGTTGCGTTAGTTAAAATGTCGTCGCGATGATATATAAATAATGCTCGTTCGGTTGCGTATTTTATATAACAAAATACGTTCTCATTATTTAAGTAAATTTTTGTCACCAACGTCCAAGTAAACTGTGTCGGACTCCGTCCGGTTAATTCGCACGATTTATCCAAATCGCGTAAGTACACACACATATATATAAATCACCTTATATATATATACAAATAGAGCCTGTAATTAGTCCTATTACATACTAATTACAACTAGTTACAAACAATTAGGCATAATTAATTATTCTAATTATGCAGGTGTTACAGGTATAATCTTCCATTGTTTTTGTTCTTTTTATAACTCATTTAAGTTTTTTTTATATTTAATTAAATGTTAATAATGGACTTTCTATAAATATATAACACCCTTCAAATTTCAAGATCATTTTTTTTTTTACATATCGGAAGATTATATTGAAATTCATACATTATAGATTGCATGTATTACAAACCAAAATGGCAATCCACAATTACATGGTTTGAAATCCAAAGTACCATAATAATTACAATTATTAATATAGGTGTTATTTAATTCAAAACATAATGGTAAACCCATGACATGTTTATAAACAGAGTGAGCTATCAAACATTCCTTAATCCCAAACTTCTTGCGACCCACAACAACGCTTAACCTGCAAGAAGTGATGAGGAGGGATTAGCACAAAGCTAAGTGAATAGATCTCTAACCATCAATTTAAACATAGCTTAACAATTGTCTACAGCAAAGCACGGTAAACAAACAAATCAAAGAGGATCGGTGGTCCTTGAGGTGCCCTCATGCCGCGGTGGCCCCCAAGTAACACTTAAAACCAACTGAAGGTCAAACAGTGGTTAAACCGATAGTTTGGTTATTAATACTACATACAATATACTTACAATAACAACACATGTACATAGCACTTATGTTGTCCAAAGTATTAGTACCCAAACCCAATCCATGTTGACCTCTGACATTCAATTAGTCCACCACCATATGGCAATGTATATAAATCAAAGATACCACCAATATATAAAGTAGATCAAGTTTATCCGTTGTAACCATATTGTTACAACTAATTTAGACCGAAAGTCCAAGATCCACTCACCCTTGTTGATCACAGCCTCCACTCAAAGATCTTATTTTATTGAGCCTTCATTTTATCTAAGAACCAATCAAAACCCGAGTTAGATTCTCATGTTTATAATTTATAGTATAATATTCACATATATAATACCATATAATGCACATACTATACTTTCAATACAAGTTAAATAACATAGTACGCAAGTCCCAAGTTGTCAAATTCGTCAGATTTTAACTAACAAACGCGATCCTGGTTAGGAGTGGCTGGATCGCGTTCCACAGTTCAAAACATTCTGTTACCAATTTACACTTGCAAACGCGATCCGGGCTAGGAGTGGCTGGATCGCGTTCCCAAGAACAAAATCTATCCGACTCAAGTTTAACACTGACTAATGCGATCCGAACACTAGGGATCTGGATCGCGTTTCAAAGAACAAATCGTACTGAGCCCAAATTACACATAGCAACGCGATCCGGGCTATATGCTGGATCGCGTTTCCACGTTTTACAGCAGAGGTTCAGACCTACAACTACACAGCACGAACCAAAACCCCAAATTCACACAATTCAGTTGTAATACACGATTTTATCTAACAATTAACTTCAAACATCATTCATAGTCATGTTATAACAACAAATAAGCATCATCAAACCCTCAATCCTAAACATGCCTTATGAATTCAACCTAACTTAACCAAATCAAGCAAGAACACATAATAGGGCATAGTTTAGCTTACAATGGAGATGATGATCAGATGGAGATGATGAAGATGAGATGTTAAATCCAAAATCACAGCTACAATTGTTTATGGGGATGATTTCTCTTGAATTTCAAGTGTAATAGTGTGTGTGTTCTTGAGAGAGTGTGAGAAAGAAGAAGAAGATCGTGAAATGGAAATAAAGGTCAGACATATCCCTTAAGTCTAATTAACATGCAGTGTAAAATTATACCCGTTCTAATTCTATTGTCTGGAACCTAAAACCAATTTGCGAGAACAATTATTTCATTTTACTGTGAACACTAATAATTTAAAACAAGTAATAATTTACTATTCACAATAAATCATTTAACCAATTGACCTATTTATTTTCAATTATACAAATAATATTAATTATTTTCAACAATTAAATAATCAATTAAAATAGGAAAAATACCGTATTCTCCTAGGCCCGTAATGAGGATGTTACAATATAGATGTGATTGGAAGTGTTGTTTTCTGTGGTGATATTGATGTTTACGACAAAGGTTCTGGTGATCTTGATGAATCGGTTGCTTCTCTTTTTTGTTCCTAAATTGATTTATTTGATCATTTTCATCTCTCTATGTTTGAATGCACTCCAAGTGTTTGTTAAAATGTCTTTATTTCGTGCATATTAACTGTTTAACAAAATGCTTGAATGGAAACTGAATTTTGTTACTATTATGTTAGATTCAACATCAATTGTGTGTGAGCTTTGTTAAGAGTGTTTGTGATTGCATTAGTTTTTTTAGATGATGGTTCTTTTGTTTAATTAGCATACACGAGCTCGAGTAATCTAATTACTTTTCTTTGGAATGTTCATAGGGTGACTGGGTAAGTATTAAGTTCAAGTACAACCAATGGAATTACAATAGTTCTAAATACATTTAGTCATTTTTTAATGGAAGCATAAGATTGCCCAAGACTATATTGGTTATAGTTTATAAAAGTTAAAAATTAGATTTGTAACATGAGTTTTCTTTGTTTATGTTTTGACCACCTTTTGTAGGTTTGATTTTGTGGTCCATTTTTTGAGTTAAATGCAGTTACACCAAACAACCAAGGAAGCTATGAAATGGCTTTGATTAACATGCATAATTAAGTTCATGATAGGTGTGAGTTACTGAGGTATGCAACTTAACATGCCTAAGTTCATGTTATTGTTTAGTTGATGTCATTATCTTTTGCAAAGCTCTGTTTGTGAAGACACCCAAACGGTGTCGTTATCTCATTATTCATTCCAGATGGTTTTCCTGAATAAATTGGATTGTCGAAGTCTATGAAGTTTCCCTTGAATTTTCTATCTATGTATGTTATATGTGTGGATTTATGTATAGAATTTGCTGATGAATTTTCGTTATGTCGGTAAATACATGTTGAGTTTAAAGGTTTTTATGCTTATATATATAATCAAGCTATAAGGTTTTTATGCTTATATATATAATCAAGCTATAGTTGATGGTTAATGGAACAACACAACTTTTGTGATTTTGTACCTCACTTGAATATTTCTTGTGTTTTACATTCCTTTTTTGTAAGGATTGCTTGCTGTAAGGTTGATTAATTGAAGTATTTTTACTTCTTATTCTCATGTTTCTATTGTCATAATACAGTACGAACCTGAACTGTTCCCGGGACTGATATATCGAATGAAACAACCAAAAATCGTTTTGCTTATATTCGTTTCGGGGAAAATTGTTCTTACAGGAGCCAAGGTTTGATGACTTGACCACTCTAAACATTCCAGATGGTTTTCCTGAATGTTTTGATTTTGTTCTCATCTATATTGACCTTTCAGGTCAGAGACGAGACTTATACGGCTTTTGAGAACATATATCCTGTCCTTATTGAATTTAGAAAAAATCAGCAGTGGTATGTTCTCTCTTTACATCCTTGGAGGCAAGTTTAGGCAGCAATATGATGGGTCTGATGGGTCGTTATGTGTAATGGCTAAACTTGAGAAGCATGGCCAGATACATCCGGTTGCTTTAAGGTAAGTGGCCATATTATTTACCTTGAAATACATGTTGTGCTATGTAAGCTGATCTTGGTTTGTAATACAAGCAGTCTAAGTTGTATATAGTATTCAAGTCGTTTATGTATTGGTAGTAATGGGTCTTTGTTTTTTATGTACATGTTATAATCCGCCCCGCCCATTTTGGCACTTTTATTAGATTATTTGGCACTTCAAAATTTCTTTTAGCTTCTACATTTACAATATTGATGTTGGATATTTATCAGATTTTAATTGTTTGTTGTAGATAGTTCATGGTATTAAACATGAAGATATGAAGATGCCAAAAGTATTAACCACTGGATTCATGGTTAATCGGATGACAATTTACAGTTTACATGGAGTTGTACGTAAAATGCTATTATAATAATTTGGTATAATGTATGTAGGTATGTACAATTACATGGAATGGAATTAATAGAAGTTTGCATATAATTATTTCATTGATTTATAATTAGTTCATTGATTTGTAACAGATTGTTACAGATTGTAAAATGGAACTAGGATTTTAATCTCCTTAGCATTGTGATGAGGTGAATCTGAAACTACAAAACTCACAATAAAGATGCTATAATCTTTTTAAAGTTTTTGTAATTGGTACAATACATACTTTATTTGTATTGCGTATCTACTTTTTTTTTTTGGAAACGGCAAATAACACATGCGGGCCAGTAATGGAGTATCATCGTGCCACCAACTATATTAACATTTTGTTATAGTTCAATAAATATTTCTCAAATAACTTTTTAGATTTTTCATCAAACCCGTGTTGACACGGGGGTCTTAAAACTAGTAAGTACCATTTCAAAATTTACTAGTATATATTTAAAACCCTTGTTCATGATACTAGTTAATACACTCGATCAGTATCACTGAAATTCTAAACGAGTTGCACGAAAGAATCTCACATTTTCCCTGTAATTCTGTAAATATAAATGTCATTTACTCATTTAAAATTAAAATCCGTGTTGGACTATGGTCTATGTTAATTAAAACTTTGATTTAACCCACGGGCCCATGGGCCATAGTGCCCACCCACATGCCAGTCTATCCAATCATAGCAGACCCGTAATCCATAAAACAAATCACATCGCCTTCTTGGCTTCTTAATTCACAAAATCGCTTTTACTTTCTTTATCTACAAACAAATGGGAATTTCAAGTTCAGTCCAAAAAAATGACCAACCGACAACAACCACCAAAAAACAGATCTTCATTTTATCCGGTCAGAGCAACATGGCCGGTCGTGGTGGCGTTAAAAACAAGCATTGGGACCGCGTAGTACCCGACGATTGCAAACCCGATCCATCTACCATCCACCGATTAAACGCTAACTTAATTTGGGAAACCGCTCAGGAACCGCTTCACGCTGACATCGACACAAGGAAACCATGTGGTGTCGGACCTGGGATGGCATTTGCTAACGGCGTTAAGGATTACATCGTTGGAGTTATAGATCTGGTGCCCTGTGCAGTTGGTGGTACGGCAATTAAGGAATGGGCCAAGGGGGAGAAATTGTATGAAGATATGATCAGGAGATCCAAAGCAGCTGCGAATAGTGGCGGTGAGATTAAAGCAATGCTTTGGTATCAAGGAGAGAGTGATACTTCGTCGGATCATGATGCGGAATGTTATAAATCCAACATGGAGAATTTGATCCATAATGTACGTTCGGATCTCGGACTTCCATCGTTACCAATTATTCAGGTAAATTACTAATAATGTATGCGAGTTTATACTTCTTTTAGTATTGTTTATGGTAAATTTGGAGGCCCGATCGCAATTATGTATTACTAATGATAAAGTTTGTGGTAAATTTAGAGACCCTGTAGTCCTTCACGATCGCATTTATGTACTAATATTAATGTTTGTGGTAAATTTTGAGGCCCTGTAACATTGCATTTTTATGCTAACAATGTGATTGTGGCTAAATAGGTGGCTGTTGCTTCTGGTACTAAAGGTGAATTAGTGGAAGTAGTAAGAGAAGCACAAAAGGCGATTGATCTACCGAATGTGGTGTGTGTGGATGCAAAGGGGTTAGAGTTGAAGGAAGATAACTTGCATTTGACAACCGAGGCTCAGGTTCAACTTGGACACATGTTAGCCGATGCGTATCTTGCTCATTTCGGATAGGGAATTACGTGGGCTACGGTTAATTCATAGGTGGACTAAAATGGTTGTGGGTTGAGTTTGTGATCATATACTCTCTGTCTGTAATTGCGATGTTTGAAGTTGAAATGCTATTATCATGCTAATCAATTTTCATCTTTGTATGTTGGGGTTTATAAAATATCAATGATAGTGATTTTATGCTTTTAAACCAAATCATATCTAGTAAATCGTGTGAGAATGTTGACAGTGACTCTTCTTGTTTCTACATGTAACAAGTTCAATTGTCTCAATTGATACGTAGTAGTAGATATTTTTATCCACAAATGAAACAGAAAACAAAGGATCTATACAAGAAGTAATATTGACATTTGGTATCAAGATAAACTCTATTATGTAACTTTTTTTATTGGAAATAACTAAGATGACGCAATCAAGATAAAATAAAGCAGCAATTTGTGTTCGATATAAGCTTATTCGAGATGGACTTAAATAGTACTAAAACATAGTCGAGTGTATGATTCGGCCCGCAAGATATCTCTATATCTGATAATCTGGAAAAATAGTGGCATGCCAAATAAAAATAAATGGGTTGAAAATGTCTTAAATGGGATGTTTTTTGTTACAATATGACCAGCTTAGAATTGGAATAAGTGCATTACACCTCACATCATGAAAAGAGCCATATGCAACATGAAGATATCTTTCATGACATCTAACGAGCTGCTCGCCATTCCCAACTCAAAATTCAACTGACTGAAACTGACAGCGCCACGTCAGCGCCACGTCATCTTTTTCAGAAAACTGACTGAAACTAACAGACCCCTCACATCCCTGATCTATCAATTCATATTTCTAGGACCCACTGACCAATTCTTTAATCAATTAAAACAAAACTATTTAAATTAAACACAATAATTTAAATTAAACACATTCCATTAAAAATAAAAATTATCACAATTCCTAAAAATAAAAATTACCACAATGCCTAAAAATAAAAATTACAACAATTACTAAAATTATCCAACAATTCCTAACAAACACGGTAATTTGGTGGAAGTTGCGCAATGTGTTGGATTAGAGCATTGCGAACTCGATGGTGAACTTCTTGATCCCGTAATTCCTTGTCCATCCGCAATGAAGTTGCAACTCTTTCTTCCCATGAGCGATTTGGTCTATTTGACGGCTCAGATGGATAATCTTCTTCCAGGTCACACATATTTCGTCCATTATCCTCTGTTATCATGTTGTGTAGAATAACACAAGCATACATGATTCTTTTTATTCTGTTAGTGCTGTATGGTCTAGCCGGGTTCTTGATGATTTGCCAACGGCCTTGAAGCACACCAAATGCTCGTTCCACATCTTTTCTTGCAGATTCTTGGTATCTCTTGAAGCGAGCATCGGCTTGAGTTAGTGGATGCCTGAACGACTTAACAATTGTCGCCCATTCCGGATAAATTCCATCCCCCAGATAAAACCCCTTTGTGAAATGTTGTCTAGCAATCGTAAAGTTAACTTGGGGAGCTCTATCTCGTAGCAAATCGGAGAACAAATTCAATTGATTAAGAACGTTAATGTCGTTGCTCGAGCCCACTGGACCAAAGAAAACGTGCCAAATCCACAAATCATAAGACGCAACTGCTTCGAGCATGATTGTTGGATGCCCTTGATCACCTCTAGTGTATTGACCTTGCCATGCTACTGGACAATTTCTCCAAGGTCAATGCATACAATCGATGCTTCCGAACATACCCGGAAAACCATGCAACTCGGAATGACGTTGATGTAAACGTTGCACATCTTGTACTGTTGGTTTTCTTAAATACACCGTAGAGTACAAATAAAATGCACATTTACAAAAATTATTCAAACACTCGTATGAAGTTTGTTCACCCATATGCAAGTATACGCTAGTTGGCGTACGGCGGAAGTGCATTTTTGAAAAACATTAAAACCTGGTCTGCCGAGTGCGTCAATACGTTGATGAAAATATGCAAAGTATTCCGGTAACGGATCTTGAGAATAAGATATAATATTTTGACATATACGGATAAATAATGGCTTACTCATCCGAAAACGACGTCGAAATACATCCGTCGGATTTGTTGGGGTGTCGGCAAAGTAATCTTGAAACAAACGTTGGCTCGTTGCTTCACGATCTCTTGGAAAGTATCGACGGGGAGCTCTCGGGATCGGAATAACTTCTTCGTCTTCCGATTCGGAGGATATGGCGTTGATAACATTTATTGCCCATTCCGGATCGAAAATGTCGTTGAGCGCCTGCAAATCTTCAAGATCGGAATCGGAAGACATTTTTAAATGTTGAAAGTGTATAAAATTGTGTAGTATGAATTGTATGAAATAGTTGGAAAGAGTGTGTGAATTGTTTGGAAAGGAGGTATGAATTTATAGGTGAAAAAGTGAAATTTAAAAAAAATATATTAAAAAAAAACAAACGGCCTCATGACCGTTGGGAAAAAAAATCTTTTTTTTTTAATTATTTCAACGGCTACAAACAAAAAAAAAGGAAAATGGGCCCCACGAAACAACCGAACACACTTCGGTTTACCGAAGTGACAAACCGACCGACGAAACCGACGAGGGCGTGCCATCCCTGTCGGTTTGTCGGCTGCTAACCGACGGAGAGTGACGAACGGGGTTGGGAGCAGCCTTATATGGATGGAAGATACAAGTTATAAAGTTGGTGTGAATTGCAGTAATTGAATTCTCAATCCTAAGATATTCAACCCATGCTATACTCTGTGGCGAATCTAGGATTTTAACATAGGGTATGCAATATCTGGTAAAAGAAAAATTTCTACTAAGGTTAATGCGATGAATATTCAGTTTCCGAGATTTCAGTTTTGTAAAATTTGAGTTGTTATACTATTTTTTCGAATACATTTAGTTGAGAGTGATTTCGTTCTTGGATTCAAGTTTTTAAAGATTTTTTTTGGTGCCACACCGTAATTAATGTTTTAAATTTTGGTTGAATTTACATTTATTTGAGCATATATATCGGGTAGAGTATAAACTTTTCACTACAAAGTTTAACTTGAAATAAAACATTAGAAGTTTGAAAGATTGTTGAAGTAAGGTATGCACTAGGTTTTCAGAGGCTATGCACTTTATGTATTTTAGTATTATAATTTGTACCCTGTTTAGAAAATTGTTGAAGTAAAGTATGCACTAGGTTTTCAGAGGCTATGCACTTTATGTATTTCTATCAACAACATCTCAAAGTATAATATTTTTTTCATTGCTCTAGGCCTCTATAGGGTATGCAAGTGCATACCCTCGCTTGCACACACATCTGCCCCTAACTATACTTCTTCATTTTGGTTTTTAATTTCTTGTATAGGTTAATACACACGGAGGGGATTAAAGTATACCAAAATATTCGCTTGGGGTACTAAAGTTTATGATTTGACAAAACTATAACCCAACTTTTAAAACCTCCCCAAGTGGAAAATGAGCTAATAAAGATTCATCAATTTGAACAATTTTATAAACTTTGATTATCCTTGTAAACATTTTAATAAATTTTAGTTATCCTTGTAAACATATTAATAAACTTAAGTTACCCTTAAACACAATACGTATAGTTAACTCATAGTTTTGTCAAATCATAAACTTTAGTACCCCAAGCGAACATTTTGAAATACTGTAATCCCCTTCATGTGTATTAACCCTTTCTTGTATATATGGTTTATTAATCTCCTCTTGGAGTCTCCTTGTACATATTAGGTTTGTTGGTTAATTAAATTATTTACTTCTCATTAAATATATACATATACATTTTCTCATAATAAATAACGTAACATACCATTATAAGATGTGTTTGGTCATAACAGGCTGAAGTTAAAGTTTGTGATTGGAGCTAGAGTTGGAGTTCATAGCTAGAGTTGGGCTTGGGCTTCTACTTAGAAGCTATTTCAAAAATCTTCTTGTTTAATGGTTTTTGGGTACTTATTTTATTCAAGAAACCCCATTTTTGTTGTGTTGCCAAACAAGGTTTATGGGTTTGGGTTTATTAAAAGTAGAAGCTCAAGCCCTTAAAAGCCTTCAGAAACCCCGTGCCAAACACACCCGTACGGTAATTGTTTTTCCACTTATAACTAACATATGTACAGAGCACAAAAATTAGATGTAGTTGACCAATTATAAATATGATACTTTACATATAATAAACATTTAGTTCCTCTCTTTAAACCTAACGTAACTTAGTAATCATTTTCCCTTAGTTTTTACCTATTATGTTAGGAAAAATATACAAAGTTATGTAACCAACATTTTGTTGGATGTAGCTCTATGCCTCTATATGGCTAATAACGATGGTTTGGGCTTTATCTACACAGACCATCAGCCCAGATAAGAAAATGAAAGGATTAATGAAGTGGGTCAACTATTCCACTTCTTTCTAAGATCGGTGCCAACGGGCTTCTTCGGTTTCAACCGAAGAACCCTTCCAAAACCGACATGGATGGCATGCTTTCTTATGTTGCTTCTTCGGTTTGCGTTCTTCGGTGAACCAAAGAAAGGAGATGAGTTTTCGTGCGGCCTAGCTTTATATATAATGTATTGTTATTTATTGTTTAGTGTATATAAATGTATGTATATTTGTAAATGTGGGGCCTAAAAAATAAAGCAAGAAATGATTGTTGGCAGTGCTTTGTCAGTCTTTCATCAATTTTGGATGTGGTAACATGACGCTGAGCTGGCACAAGGAAAGAAGGAAATGACGAAAGTACTATTGTTGGGAGTGGTATAATGAACAACAAAATTTTTTACCATGTGAGTAATTCCATACTCATCAATCAATCGGGAGTTTATGACCGAACACAAGTGTCTATAAAACATTAAAACATAATTACCGAACTCATGCATCTTGAAACATATATCCCTAACACACATATGTTATTCATCATCTTCATATTTTTTTTTTCTTCTTTTTTTACCACTTTGTCTAATTTTTAGCAACCATCACTTATCTTTACGTATATCCTTTTTTGACATATTTTATTTACCATTGTTTTATTTATTAATAATATTTATTTATATCTATCTACTTTTCTTTAACTCAATCCAAACTAGTCATTAAAAACTCACAAACTTATAAAGTAATAACCCAGATTTTGTTAGAAGATTAGATTAAAAACTCACGAATCAGATGATCTAATAATTAGTCACCGCCAAGAAAATATTTTACACTTTATATATTTGAATCTCCAAAATCACAAAAGTATTTATTAAACTACGTACACAAACAATTGAACTGTAAACATCTGCCGATCTGCGTGATAGTTTATGTAATTGTCTAGATATTGCAACAATAATTATAATAAGTAGATACAAAATACATTGTAATTAAAAAATAATTATCTTAAAAAATTGTGCAGCAACTAAACTCCATTGATCAATACTAATAAATATGTATGCCAGGATGTAGAAGATGAGTAAAGTTAAATGGGACGGAAAGGGAGAATCAGAATATGGCCGCTAGCCTGGTAATCATATACGGAGTAGAGATATAAATAAATATATACGTCATTTAGGGATTTATTTTTCAACATACGTTACTTCAGTCATAAACTCGATTCTGGGGTATATGATTCACTTTTTCGTCATTTTGTATTTAGTCATTATTCAATCCATGTTCATTCATTCAAAATTTTAACACGTATAAACATCAACTCCCATGAATTATTTAACTAGATAACTATTTTTATAATATATATGATGTATATCTGACTAAATATGTTTTATATATGGGTGATAATTTGTATACCATTATATATCGCTGGTTGTGTTTTAAAGTGTTACAATATCATAAATTATATAGTTAGTAGTGTATGAATTTTTTTAGTAATATACAAGTCACACTTTAGTTGAATGGAGCAACGTTAAATACGAGATTAATTTATGTTCAAAAACACATTATAAAAACAGTTAGTCCTGGGGAAATGGTACATTGAAGTAGGCAACCATTAAGAAAAGGGCAGCAACAAGTGAAGTCAAAATCTAGCAATGAAATTAAGAAGGCCACCACCTACCCATAATTTTGAAAGGTCAAGCAAATTCCACCCACCGCACCAATAAAACACGATGCCAAATAACTTATTAATTACTTCCCTATACTTCAGATCAAGTCCATATATGATCACAATTCACAACTCAATTACTTTTACTTACTTTTCATCTGTTCAGTTACACGTGTAAAATTCAATCAAACTGAATTAGCTACACAGCTTCGTGTTAATAACATAAAAGGTTCATTTGTGGTTTAAAAAGTTAAAATTGACTAGTGGTCCATTATAGTCGCAGGGGTAGATGCGTAGAAATTAGAGGTAGCCCTAGCTACAAGTTCGTTTGGTATGCGTAATGTAATTTTTTTCAAAAATAATGGATTTTATTATTAAAGTTACGGGTCAAAACAAATTGTACCATCACTTCAATAGATGATTAGACTATTGTGTATGTCATCACTTGAAAAACTACCAGTTAGATTTATTTTCTAATGAAATTATACTTGTTCATAAAAAGTATTTAATTTAATAGGAGTGTTATAAAAAAAATTTGTGTTACCGATCACTTGAACTTCTAGATCCACCTTATGTTTTTAGTACTACATAACTAATTATCATTTCAACTACCATACTTCCATTATTAACAAGTATACATAGATGTGTGTAATTGAAAATCCTTGCAAAACGTTGATAAGCACTAATATTGAGCAGCCCGTATACCCCGTCCTGAGGATAATATGTGGAAGGCAATGCTGAAAATAAGTTTCAGACGGACCCAACAACCTGATAAGAAGAGTGTCAACCTATTTTGAGGAGCGTGACAATTTTCTTGCAAAATTTTCTCTTCCGGAACAAGTTGGGCTACACGCCTTATGGCTGATCTTAAAGTTGCAGCTGGTACATGTGTATGTGAATTTGATGGCCAAAGCTTCACTTTTCATTCTCTTTGTTATTTTTTCATCCCGAAACAGATTTCAAATTAATAACCTTCTACGGGAACGATAATTGACATTCAGACCATTGAAAAATAACTTTCTAAATTATTTTTTTGAAAGGATTTTAAGAATATTAATCGTATTCCTTGAATATTTGTTTTATCCACGTGGTTTAAAACATACTCCGTATTTATGTGAAAAATGATTTTACGTCCACTGATAAAGTGGAATCAATTGCCTTGAAATACATTCGATTTTATTATATGTTAAACATGTGATTTTATGCCAAGTTTATTCGTCATACACTAATAGTCTAATACACATAAAAGTAGAAAGTAAAAGTAAATAGTATAAAATCTAAGGGGGTTTTGTGGTAGAATGGAACCAAAGGGATGTCTTAGTAACTTTTAATAAATTTATGAATAGCTTCACCAACCCTGAGTGGGACCAGAAGTTAGATCCGAGCATGATGCCGCTGGTTATTTTGTTTCTTGTCACGGAGTGACCCGAGATCCGCTTGCGTTACCGTAACCCGTCTAGAGCGCGTGAGTACACATTCACCTACCGCATACTGACAGCATTTATTCGGTCAATGAAAAAAAAAACTTAAAAAATAAAAGGGATTTTCTAGACCATTGAATAAGTGCAAATATTTATTTTTATTTTTTTACATTTTAAAGCTAAAGTACCAGAGATAAGTTTATTTGCAATTACTACGAAAAAGTGAATAAAGGGGTCTTTTTATTCTTGTTTGCATTACATGATTTATCATAAACTATCAAGGCCTCAAGGGAATATTCGAGTTTAAGTTAATAGGTTTTGCTATTTATAATTTGTAATAGAAAATATATCTATGAAGCATTACTTTATAACTAAAAATGATACATTTACAACATAAAAGTCATATCGATTATACACATTTAATAAATATTTCATACAAATAATATTCAAAATTTTCGATTATTTCTATTTTTATTATGATAATGTACTCAAAATGTCGGTCTTAGTGTTTTAGCACCATTTATACTTAACTAAAGAGTGTATTTTAATGTTTCCAAAAATAATTAATAAACAACTTTTTTCATCCATGTATTTTTACTAGTTTTTTATAGTCATATATTTTGCTTTTTGATTCGGATTTTGATAAATAGTATCCTGAGATTAATGGATAAAGCTTTCAAAAATAATTTATAAACATCTAATAAACATTCACCCTTTCTTGTTAATAACTAATTTCAAACTCACTTTCCATTTGTAATTAATAGAGTAGTGATAAAACATTTAATGTTAAATTCTATGTTTAGTAAACTTAAACATTGTTCTTTCTTTTCTTAATATATGTTTAATCATAAGTATTAATTATCTGAAAATATTTTACTCATTTGATTTCTTTTAAAAACATAATTAGTTAATAACAATAATACTACAATCCATTAACATTTATGTAGTGAGATTTTTGCTAACCCCGTTTTCAGCACGCGCTAGTACGCACGTAACCTTATATTAAAATAATACAATAAAAAATCATAACATATAAATTTTTTTAAAACATACAAACCACTATATATAATGTCACACCACCCCCCTTTGTAACGGCGTACATTAATAAATAAGAAAAAAAACACACTAGGTGAAAAAGGGAAGACAACCACCACCACCATAACATTTCCATGGCGGCTTCATCTTCCCTTACATCAAACCTCATTTCATCGAAATCTCCGATCAAATTAACTTCCCTGTCATCTCTCCGATGGAAACTTCCCGTCACCGTTTCTCTCCCCCGCCACCACCACCGCCGCCCTGTATTCGTCGTTTATTCAATGGACGCAAAGCCAACAGTCTTAGTCGCCGAAAAACTCGGGGAAGCAGGACTTGATTTATTAAAAGATTTTGCTAATGTTGATTGTTCGTATAACTTAAGTCCTGAAGAGCTGTGTACTAAGATCTCGTTATGTGATGCTTTGATTGTACGAAGTGGGACTAAAGTCAGCCGTGAAGTCTTTGAGTCGTCTGGTGGTAGGCTTAAAGTTGTTGGACGTGCTGGTGTAGGTATTGATAATGTGGATCTGGGTGCTGCTACTGAACATGGGTGTCTTGTTGTTAATGCACCGACGGCTAATACTGTTGCGGCTGCTGAACATGGGATCGCGCTTTTGACTGCTATGGCTAGGAATGTAGCTCAGGCTGATGCGTCTATTAAAGCTGGTTTGTGTTCTATTTTGTTGTTTATTGATTGATTTGGTGATGATAGAGTAAAATGTTCTGTTTGGCATTTCGTCGAATAGGTGTTGTGCAATATGGTTTTGCTGATTTTTGTTTGGATCTAGGATTTATTTATAGCAAAATATAATTTATATACTCCGTATGCCGTAAGCCCCTTTATTTGTTGTTTAGTTATGATTTACATTTTAACGTAGTGCAACTAAATGAAATCTTTTTTCAAAATTGGTGAAGCTTGATAAGTTTCCAAATAGTTGATTATTTAGCTTCCCAAATGATGGGCTAACTAATTGATCCAGTTACCATGGATTTTTTTTTATTTTTTATTTTTTTTATAATTGTATCCGGTAAACTTTCAAATGCTCCATTTTCCCGAGGAAAAATTAGGCTACACGTTCAAATTTAAATTTAAGAAGAACGGACCTTGTCATATTGCTTAGATGTTTAATATGCTTTACTCTAATGTTACATTGTAGTTCATTAGTTCACATTGAGAAAAGGTTATGATCGTTGTTCTATTTTGTGGCTTATATGAAATAAGTTTATTAGCAACGTGTATGAAACAGGGAAATGGCAGAGGAACAAATATGTGGGAGTGTCACTTGTCGGCAAGACTCTTGCAGTGATGGGTTTTGGAAAGGTTGGAACTGAAGTCGCTAGACGTGCAAAGGGGCTAGGTATGCATGTAATTGCACATGACCCTTACGCACCCGCTGACCGTGCTCATGCTATAGGAGTTGATTTGGTTAGTTTTGATGAAGCCATTTCAAGGGCCGACTTCCTATCACTTCACATGCCACTTACTCCTACTACAAACAAAATCTTGAATGATGAGAACTTTGCAAAAATGAAGAAAGGAGTTAGAATTGTCAATGTTGCTCGTGGTGGAGTTATAGATGAAGACGCATTAGTCAGGGCATTAGATGCTGGCATTGTAGCACAGGTATATTTATTTGATATTATTGTCTTTAATGTTTGTTAGCTGTCTAGGGTTAATATAATTTTTGATGTAACGTAATTTCAGGCAGCGCTTGATGTGTTCACTGTAGAGCCGCCACCACAAGATAGCAAGTTAATACACCATGAGAATGTAACTGTTACTCCTCATCTTGGTGCTAGTACCAAGGAAGCTCAGGTTCGTGAATTATTGGAAATGTTTTGGTGTTTTTTCTTGTGTAGTTTTATTTTGTATTTTGGCGTATAATACTATAATAATATGCAGGAAGGAGTGGCTATTGAAATTGCTGAAGCTGTTGTTGGAGCTCTAAGAGGTGAACTTGCTGCTACTGCAGTCAATGCTCCCATGGTTCCTGCTGAGGTACTACATTCAACTTTATTATCAAGATCTTACAAGTTTACTAGCTAGAAACTAGGGCTAACATGCACATTCTTGTGTGCGGTACATGCTCAGTATGTGATATACCACAATTGTGAATAGTTGAATGAAGAGAAAATGAACATGTTCAGTGTAGATGTGGCATTTTTGATCCATTTGTTTATGAAGGAACTGTCACCCAACATGTCCGGCCCGTTGATATAGTCTCAAGTTAGTGCGTCTTATGTATGTTTAATTTTTTTATATGCAGGTTCTTACAGAGCTTAAGCCTTACGTTACACTTGCTGAAAAACTCGGTCGGTTAGCTGTACAACTAGTAGCAGGTGGAAGTGGAGTGAAATCCGTAAAAGTCACCTATGCTTCTGCCAGAGCACCTGATGATCTTGACACAAGACTACTTCGAGCCATGGTGACCAAGGGTCTAATTGAGCCCATCTCTAGCGTTTTCGTTAACTTAGTGAATGCAGATTTCACTGCCAAACAAAGAGGAGTCCGCATCAGTGAAGAACGAGTCCTTTTAGACGGTTCACCCGAGAGCCCACTTCAGACCATCCAGGTACAGATCGCCAATGTTGAGTCGAGGTTTGCCAGTGCGATCTCTGATTCCGGGGAGGTCACAGTGGAAGGAAAGGTCAAGGATGGAGTTCCACATTTGACCAAAGTAGGAGCTTTTGAAGTTGATGTCAGTTTAGAAGGAAATATTATTCTTTGCAGGCAAGTTGACCAGCCCGGTATGATTGGAACCGTTGGAAGTATACTTGGAGAAGAGAATGTGAATGTGAGTTTCATGAGTGTTGGAAGGACTGCACCACGAAAGCAAGCAATTATGGCTATTGGTGTGGATGAGAAACCGAGCAAGTCGGCTTTAAAGAGGATCGGTGAGATCCCAGCGGTCGAGGAGTTTGTTTTCCTTGACTTGTAGTGATGTTTGTAGCTGGATTTGTTGATGGCTGGTTTTGGTTTAAATCCCAGTTTTGGTGAGAATGGTGTTACAAGAGGAGAGGAATAATTTAGAATTTGTATTCTTATTGTGTGGTTGGTTTATGTTGTCTTTACATGATATCCTGCACTTGAGTTGTGTGCTTTATTAAAGTTGCTACGCTACTTTATGATAATATCGATTGGTTGCAAGAGGTTTCTTGACTTGGTGAAGTACACATGATTCTCATGAGTTTTTTAGTCTAAGATTGTTGCTTTTATTCGTTAGCGAAAGAGGATCAAAACCGCATATGTAGTGCAAACTAAATTTTAGAAAACAATGATCAAATCCTATTGTAATCTTTTAAGTAAAATACAATTTCCTTTCTAGCTTTGCTACATTGTACAAATACATTAAGCAAGTACTTTCACTTCCATTTTCTTTTGTTTATTAGGCCTCTCCCAACCGTGACACGAACTGACGCGTCAGTTGCCTGCCAGCTCAGCGCCACGTCAGACTGACACAACTGACACACAACTGACACACAACTGACACACCCCTGCCAACAGCAACATCACTTCCCTTATTTTCAGGGCCCCACACACTATTTAATCTATTTATTTAATACAAAAACTTAAATAACACATTAAATTAAAACTAAAAACATTACATTAATTAAAAATTAAATATTACAAATCCTAAAAAAATAAAATGTTACAATTCCTAAAAAAAGAAAAAATTACAATTCCTAAAAAAAGAAAAAATTACAATTCCTAAAAAGGAAAAAAAAAATACATTTATTAATAATAAATTAAAACTAGCTAACGCGTTCGGAAATTTGGTGGGAGGCTCGAGATGTGTTCGATGAGGGCATCGCGAAGACGATGATGGACGACACGGTCACGCAATTCTTTATCCATACGTAGTTGCACCGCTACCCTTTCTTCCCACGTTCGTTGAGGTAGATTTTCCGGGTTTGTCCAATACTCTTCCTCGTGTGTACACATATTGCGTCTATTGTCTTCGATTATCATGTTGTGTAAAACTACACAACAATACATGATTCGCCGTATTTTGTTGACGCTATATGGTCTAGCGGGGTTTTTCAAGATTTGCCAACGGCCTTGAAGTACCCCGAATGCCCGTTCCACATCTTTCCTTGCCGATTCTTGGTACCTCTTGAACCTTGACTCGGCTTCTGTCAACGGATACTTGAACGACTTCACAATCGTCGACCATTCCGGATATATTCCATCGCCGAGATAATACCCTTTGGTGAATTGTTGACCGGCAATAGTGAAGTTGACTTGAGGAGCTTGATCTTGTAGTAAGTCTTGGAATAAATCAGATTCATTGAGAACGTTGATGTCGTTGTTCGATCCGGCAGGACCAAAGAAAGCGTGCCAAATCCACAAATCGTAGGAGGCAACGGCTTCAAGCATGATTGTTGGATACCCGTGATCACCTCGAGTGTATTGACCTTGCCATGCAATTGGGCAATTTCTCCAAGCCCAGTGCATACAATCTATACTTCCAAGCATACCCGGAAAACCGTGTAGTTCCGCATGGCGTTGATGCAATCGTTGCACATCATGGAGTGTTGGTTTTCTTAAATACTCACGTGAATACATATGAAAAATACATTTACAAAAGTTGTCCAAACAATCGTATGATGTTTGTTGACCCATATGTAGGTATTCATCGAACAAGTCGGCGGCACAACCGTATGCCATTTGCCGTAAGGCCGACGTGACTTTTTGGAAAACATTAAATCCGGGTTTTCCGGTTGCGTCTAGACCTTGATGGAAATAAAGAAAGTAAGGGGGTATCGGATGGTGGGAGTACGATAAGATACCTTGGCATAAATGTATAAACATTGGCCGACTCATCCGAAAGCGACGACGAAAGAAATCAAGCGGGAATGTCGGGTTCTCGGCAAAGTAGTCTTGATATAAACGTTGGCCGACGGCATAACGATCTCTTGGAAAATAACGTCTCGGACGTGGAACGCGTACTTCAATCTCCTCGTCCGAATCGGATGACGTATCTTGTTGTACACGGGTAGCGACCGGATTATATGCGGCTAGGACGGCATTTAAATCGTCTCGATCGGAATCGGATCCAGACATGTTAAGAAAATGGTGTTTTAATTTGTAGATGAATTGGTATAAAAATGGTGAAAAAATGGGTAAAAGAAATGAAATGGAAATAATATTGAAGTTGTAGAAGTTGTGAAATATTTTGTTGGATTGGGTGTGAATGTTGTGAAAATGGGTGGAAAGTGGTAAATTGAAAAGTAAAATTGTATAAAGTTGTGGAATATTTGAAAGTTAGAGTGTGAATGTTGTGAAAAATTGGTTGGGTTTGGTTTGAATTTATAGTGGTAAATTGATTTTTAAATTTTTTTTTTTTTTTTTTTTTAAGCTTGCAACGGATCCCGACCGGTGGCCCCCACTATTTCCCTCTCTCTCTCCCGTCGGATTCCCGACGCACACCCACCGACGCGGCGTACCGACGCCCCGTACCAACGGCGTCGGTGCGTCGGTACAACCGACGCCCCCCACCGACGTCCCGTTAGTAGCAGTCTTATAAGACAGACCAACTTCAATACAGAAATCGAGTTTCATTATATAAACTTTAGATTATCTTATGGGGATGAACTTTTTGGTAGGGTTTTTAACTTTTTATCAAGAATAAATTATTTTTTCTCAGTGAGCGCCTTCACGAACGGTGTCAAAGTAGAAAAGATTTTTTGCTTTTACATTTCACTTTTGACAAGTACATAATAAAACTGCTACGAGAAAAACACCTGCTTCAGGACCATGTATCTCGCACTATCGCTACCTCTAAAAACCAAGAACTTATCAGTTTTTGGCATCTAAGTAGATCCAAACTCCTATGATGTCGTTGTTAGATGAATAATTGAATTTTTGATCACTGGGTGAATACTTGCACACAAGTTTTAGTGATTAGATTGATATCGTCAAGAATTAACTAACTTCCATTTAAGCTAATTATGAGCACAGCTATGATGTATGTTCAGGGACTAGATAGTTAATTCTGTAAGTGTAAGGGTCAATTCTGTAACAAACTAGAGAGAGTCGGTTAGTGATTGGCAACTGTATAAAATATCTGATACGCTCAATTGAGATAGGGGAATATAAAAAAAAAAAAGTTAACTCTCAATTATCTCTCAACCTGTATTCTCTGTTCTAATTGTATATCGTTCAATATCGTGACCTATTCTTAAACCCTAGGTTACCTCATTGAATTGATTTGTGGTTAACCACTGATTTACAGTCAGTCTTAATCACTCACTCGCATCACTGGTATCAGAGCTGTACGTTCCTCGGTTAACAAAATAGCGATCACTAGATCAATGGCGAAGAAGCAAGGAACCGGATCTGGATCGGAATCGCAACAAACGGCAGAATCAGCGTCAGTTAACAGTCAACAACAGGACGTTGATGCTCAATCAGACATGAACGATTTTAAGGTAATGCTTAAAACTGTTCTCGAAGATTTTGGAGCTACTATCGCATGCAATAAACAGCAGTTAGATCTGAAAATTGATGCTAATTCTAAATCGATTTCTGAGATTAATGATTGGATGTCTGGTATTTCTATGCAATTGACGCAATTAATGACTGAAACTTCTAAGAATAGGAATGTTGAAGTTAAATTTGATGATAATCATTCTGCTAGAAGGATTAAGAATAAGAATAATGATGTTGCTGATGATTCAGAATTATCTCTAGCTGAGCTTATAGGAAATCAATACCAATACGCTTCTAGATTATCTAAGGTTGATTTTCCTCGATTTGATGGAGAAGAGTTGAAAGGCTGGTTGTATAAGGTGAATCAATTCTTTAGGCTGGATAAAACGAAGGAGAATGCGAAGGTTCCATTAGCTTCTATTCATTTAGAAGGAAAGGCACTTCAATGGCATCAAGGTTATATGTTGAATAGAGATGAGATTATACCTTCATGGAGTCAGTATGTGGAAGATATTACTGCTAGATTTGGAGAGGCTTTTGATGATCCAATGTCTGAGTTGATGGAGTTAAGACAAACTGGCACAGTAAAGGAGTATCATGATGCTTTTGACAGCATTATTAGTAGATTGAAATTGTCACCTCCTAATGCATTAAGCTGTTTTCTAACTGGATTGGATGAGGATATCAAAGGTTTGGTGAGGATGTTTAATCCTACAACAATTCAGCAAGCTTATGCATTGGCTAAGATGTATGAGTTGAATGTAAATAGACATAAAAGTAAACTAAATCCGAGAAGCAATGTGTTTGGTTCCATTGGTTATAATAAAAGGAAGTATCTAACTGATGTTACTAATTACAAACCTCAGCTTCAATCCTCAAGTAATAATAAGCCTCTTGCCTTGTTGCCAAAACCTAACTCGACCACTTCAAAGCCTTTTATTCCGAAAAAAACCTTGAGTACTGCTGAGATGAATGATAGAAGGTCTAAAGGACTTTGTTTCTTTTGTGATGAAAAATATGTGTATGGTCATAACTGCCAAGGAAAGAAACCTCAACTTTATCATTTGCAATTGGAAGAGGAAGAATGTGACTCGGTAGAGGAAAATGAGGAAGCAGATGAGAATGAGGTCACTGAATTAGCTCAGATTTCTATTCAAGCGTTGGCAGGGGTTACTGATTATCAAACAGTGAGAATTACTGGTCATAAAGGAATAAAGAGTTTGCAAATTTTGATGGATACAGGTAGTACACATAATTTCATGGATACTGCTTTAGCTTTAAAATTAGGCTGCAAAGTTGTTAGTAATACACCAATGGCAGTAAGAGTTGCTGATGGTAATCGATTATTTTGTGAGCATCGAGTTGAAGGAATGGAATGGAAAATGAAGGGAGTGACTTTTAAGGCTGATTTTTACTTGATGCCATTGGGTGGTTGTGATGTAGTGTTGGGAATTCAGTGGTTCAGTTCATTGGGAAAGGTTATGTTTGATTTTGAGAAGCGTACTATCGAATTTGACATGAATGGAAGACATATTATGCTACGGGGATCTAACAAGCAGCCTATACGAACTGTTGATGAACAACAAATGGTGAAAACTATTCATTCACATGGTGAGTTGTCTATGTTGCAATTATATGCCATTCATGAAACTGAATCTTCCTCTGTGCCTCAATTGAATGCTCCAACAGAAAGTAAGTGTGTTCAACCCGATATTCAACAATTATTGGACCAGTATGCTGTGGTTTTTAAGGATCCTGTTCAATTACCACCTTCCAGGCCAGGATTTAATCATAAGATTGTACTCAAAGAGGGTACTAATCCTGTTAATCTCAGACCATACAGATATCCTTTGCTGCAGAAAGATGTGATTGAGCAAATGACTAAAGAATTGTTGGAACAAGGAGTTATTAAGCCAAGCAATAGTGCTTTTGCTTCTCCTGTAGTATTGGTGAAGAAAAAAGATGGAGGATGGCGAATGTGTATTGATTACAGAGCTCTTAACAAAATTACCATTCCGGACAGATTTCCCATTCCTTTGGTGGATGAGCTATTGGATGAGTTGCATGGAACAAAGTATTTTTCTAAGATTGATTTGAAGTCCGGGTATTATCAGATTCGAATGGAGGAACAAGATATTCCAAAGACTGCTTTTCGAACCCATTGTGGACACTTTGAGTTTCTAGTTATGCCTTTTGGTTTAACTAACGCTCCATCCACCTTCCAAACCTTGATGAATACTGTTTTTCAATCTTTTCTCAGAAAGTTTCTGTTGGTATTTTTTGACGATATACTCATTTACAGTCCCACTTGGTCTGACCATTTACAACACTTAGCTGCAGTCTTTGATGTTTTACAACAGCATTCTTTAGTTGCCAAGATGAGTAAATGCGCTTTTGGAGTACCACGAATAGAGTATCTGGGGCATGTGATTAGTCAAGAAGGGGTTTCTACTGATCCAGAAAAGATCAAGGCGGTTGCAGAATGGCCAGTTCCACAAAATTTGAAGCAACTCAGGGGATTTTTGGGTTTAACCGGGTATTATAGAAAGTTCGTGCAAAACTATGGTATTTTGGCTAAACCACTTACTCAATTGCTGAAAAAAGATTCTTTTCTGTGGAATGATGAGGCTCAGGAAGCTTTTGTTGCACTTAAAACTGCTATGGTGCATCCTCCGGTATTGGCGTTACCTAATTTCAATGCTACTTTTACAATCGAAACAGATGCTTCTAGTCAAGGTATTGGAGCTGTATTGATGCAAGGAGGACATCCTATTGCCTTTTTGAGCAAAGCACTTTCTCCCAGAAATGCTCAGTTATCAACTTATGAAAGAGAATTGTTGGCAGTCATTCATGCTGTCCAGAAATGGAGTCAATACTTGCTTGATCGACATTTTATCATCAAGACTGATCATGAAAGTTTAAAGCACTTACTGGAAAACAGATTGGTTACCCCTTTTCAGCAGAGGTGGTTGTCTAAGTTGCTTGGGTTTGATTATGAGATACAATATAAGAAGGGAATGGAAAATAAAGTAGCTGATGCTTTGTCAAGACTTTCTGGTGGAGAGTTATTGCAGCTAACACTTTCCACAATTTCGTCTGATCTTTTGGAGCTTATTAAGCATTCTTGGACCTCTGATGATACTCTCTGGGCTATTATACAGGATAAAGAGGCAGATTCTAATGCTCACCCTAAATATGTGTGGTCTCAAGGCGAATTAAGAAGAAAAGGGAAGCTAGTGATAGGTTCTTCAATTGAACTCAAACAAAAGATTTTGAAATGGGTTCATGATTCTCCTCAAGGTGGGCATTCTGGTGTTACTGCTACTATGAAAAGGATTGCTGCTTTATTCTTTTGGTCTAAGCTAAAAGCTGATGTCACTGAATATATAAGAAATTGTACGGTTTGTCAGAGATGCAAGGCTGATTTAGCATCTTCACCTGGCTTGTTGCAACCTCTTCCTATTCCCAATGCTATATGGGAAGACATTGCAATGGATTTCATTGAAGGGTTGCCATTATCAAAAGGTTATAGTGTTATATTGGTGGTTGTCGATAGACTCAGCAAATATGGGCATTTTTTAGCACTTAAACACCCTTTTACTGCCTTAGGGGTCGCTCAAGTGTTTATGGATAATGTTTTTAAGTTGCATGGCTGCCCTAAATCAATCATTTCTGATAGAGATAAGGTCTTTGTTAGCCAATTCTGGAAGGAACTACTTGTTCTTCATGGTATTGATCAAAGGATGTCGAGTGCTTACCATCCCCAGACTGATGGACAATCAGAGGTACTTAACAGGTGTTTGGAAGGGTACCTTCGCTGTATGTGTCATGAGAAGCCTACAGATTGGGTAAATTGGCTACCACTTGCTGAATATTGGTATAATTCTACATACCATTCTGCTACAGGTTATACTCCATATGAAGTGGTTTATGGGCAAGCTCCTCCTCTCCATTTACCTTATTTGCCTGGTGAAAGTAAGGTCGAAGCTGTAGATAGAAGTTTAACAGCTCGTGAACATACCATTCAAATGCTAAAGTTCAATCTCACTAAAGCTCAACATCGAATGAAACAGTTAGCTGATCAACATCGAACAGATCGAGTTTTTCAAGTTGGGGATTGGGTCTATCTGAAATTGCAGCCTTATAGGCAATCTTCAGTAGTCACCAGAGCTAATCAGAAGTTGGCAGCTAAATTTTTTGGTCCTTACCCTGTTATTGCTAAAGTTGGTGAGGTAGCTTACACTCTTAAGCTTCCTCCCTCCTCTTCAATTCATCCCACATTTCATGTTTCCCTCTTAAAGAGGCATTATGGCCCTGTTCCAGTTTCAAGTGATCCTCCGGTGTATCAAAGTCCAAGTGATATTCCTTTGGTTCCTGAACAATTACTGGAAGTTCGTACGGTGAAAAGAAACAATCGTGCTCATGTGGAATGGCTTATTAAATGGCAACATCAGCCTGTGGAAAGTGCTTCATGGGAATCTGCTGATATGTTGGTTCAGAAGTTTCCATCATTTGATCCTTGGGGTCAAGGATCTGCTTGAGAAGGGGGTATTGATGTATGTTCAGGGACTAGATAGTTAATTCTGTAAGTGTAAGGGTCAATTCTGTAACAAACTAGAGAGAGTCGGTTAGTGATTGGCAACTGTATAAAATATCTGATACGCTCAATTGAGATAGGGGAATATAAAAAAAAAAAGTTAACTCTCAATTATCTCTCAACCTGTATTCTCTGTTCTAATTGTATATCGTTCAATATCGTGACCTATTCTTAAACCCTAGGTTACCTCATTGAATTGATTTGTGGTTAACCACTGATTTACAGTCAGTCTTAATCACTCACTCGCATCAAGCTAGAATTCTTGTTCACTTGATTTCAAGCATATATGAAACAACAAAAGCTTTAGATCAAAATACTGCTTCTTCAACAATTCCCAATATTTACTAGGCATTGAAAATTACATTGCTCACATCAACCCGATATTTTCTTACTTGCATAAGATTCCAGCAACCAATAATCATGTTGCCAAAACAAACTACAAAACCGACATAATTAGGGTAGAGAATAACCACTTGTGGATCATTCTTCCATGGGTCGAGTTCCAGTTGCTGCTTTAGACATCTTCTTCTTCTTTCCTTTCTTTATAGCTTCTCTCTTCTTGCGTGGGGGTTTATCATCCGAAACAGGCTGCGTGCTTTGTAAATGTTGGTGTAAGGCTGCCAATGGATCGGCTTTAAAAACAGGATCGTTAAGAACTGTTTTCATTTGATTCGATTCTTTCATTCTGATCAAAGAACATACTAATTAGGGACAGTCACAAATAAAACAGATGACAGCATGGGAATTATAATAAGTTTTTCGAGCACTTACACAAGTTTTTGCCTTGATTTACTAGTAACCTTAAAATCAGCAGGAGTTGGTTGTTTAGAAGGCCCCACGTTGGGTAGGAACTCTGCCAGGGATGACAGATTGTATGCTTGCAATTTCTTCTGTCTGGGTCTTAGTTTCTTCTTCTGGTACGCAATAACAACTATTTTAGCACCTTAATTTCTTTCAATACAGCTGTTTTAAACTGAAATTCACACTGCCTAACGCCAAAAACCAAATTATGTGTCCGCTAATAGCAATATGTAAAATTCAATCATACAAAATATGTTGAGCGTCACTACCAATTATAAACCAAGAAGTGCCATCTGTCACCATCACTGCCCTCAGAATACAAAGCAAGCATGGTGGTCTGTTTGAAGCTATGACCTATTCAGTCTTATTACATCTGGCAATTGGCGCGCATATAGAATTGACTTGAAGCATATTTCTTCTACACCATAGATAAAATAAGTTTTTCCCATGATTTATATACAGTATACTTGCACACTACACATGTTTTATTGTATTTTGTGGTTCCTTGATGGAACGTATACAGAACCAAACTCAAAGTTACGAAACTGCATTTAAACTTCACACGACCTACATAATGTCACAAAACTGCATTTAACGTTATCGTTTAACAAAGGGTTGTGGCACCTCAAGTTAAATAGCATATGTGTATGTATCATGTTTAGAATACTCCTGAAATTCAACAACAGAATAGTGTAAATCCTACGCATCATAAACGAGAATCGTAAAAAAAACAGATAGTGAGCATGAAAAATACTAAGCTTTGATCTCAAGTCGCATCATTGTATATCAAGCAAGTGGATGACATTCATTTGTGTTACAATTATTATAACATAAACGAAGTTAATCAAGAAAAACATACACAAACCTTCTTGATTGTCTTTTGAGCACCTAATGCAACTGTATCTTTAACCTCTGCAAAATCAAGTCCCAATATATATATATTTAGGCACATTCGCAATTTCAATCGAAGAAACAATGCACGAGCATGCATACAAAATAGCAAATTTAAATCAAATTGCAATTGCTAATACATAAGCATCATTGTTAATTCAGTTCAGCAAAAAAAACAAAGTAATTATCTAACTTTCAGTATCAATTGATCACAGGTCAAAAATACATTTACAGAACAAATTGAAATCATAAATTGAAGCAATCTTACTGGCATAGAACTCGAGCTTCTTCTCAAACTTCCGATCAGCATGCTTGGATTCATCCTTTCTAAATGAACAAAAAAAAAAAAACGTATTTAAAATACAAACTGCAAATGCATTTGAAATATATTGAATCACACAATAACGGATTGGATTTTAAGGAAGTACCGGGCGCTTGTCTTTCCCATTGCAGAAGATTTAGAAATGACCAGCAAATGGTTTTGGAAAACCCTAAAATTTTCGAGGCAGAAGAAAGACTACTACGTCAGCGCTGACTGATTAATAAAGACTACACAAAACGTAGTCCGCTTATAATTGGGCTTAAGCCCAAACCAACATGGACAATAAACCATTCTTACCGATTTATGTATTTTTGAGAAATATGTTTGAAAGTTGTAATAATCAATTTGTCAATAATATTAGGAAATAAAAATGAGAGTAAGGATCAAACGAGTATACCAACTTTGAATGAGAATGAGGAAATCAACAGATTTATGTCATGTGTCACTTTATTCTTTTTCCTTCACATTTTTAAAAATTAAATATCTCACAAACGGTAAGTCGAAAAATCATGAAAATTGCACCATAAAATTCAACGTTTTCTCCTCTTCGATTTGCCGTCCCTCAAGGCATACTTTCGACAACTTTTTTTTCTTCCATTTTTTGGTGGGTTTTACAAATTAGTAACACATGTGTTAGTGATTGGTTATACATTTAATTTGTGGTTAAGGTTAGGGTTTAGGGTTAGGTTAGGGTTTAGTAGGGTTTAGGGTTTAGTAGGGTTTAAGGTTTATGGTTTAGTATGATTTAGGGTTTAGAGTTTTGTAAAGCGTTTAGGGTTTAGGGTTCGGGGTTTATGGGTTAGGGTTTAGGGTTTGTGGTTTGGGGTTTTTCCCCGAAATCCAAACCTCAAACCATAAACCCTAAACCCCAAACCCTAAACCCTAAACGCAACACTAACACATGTGTTACTAATTTGTAAAACCCACCAAAAAATGGAAAAAAAAAAAATTGTCAAAAGTATGCCTTGAGTGACGGCAAATCGAGGAGGATAAAACGCTGAATTTAATGGTGCAATTTTTATAATATTTCGATTTGCCGTTTGTGAGATAATTGATGTTGGGGGTAAATAGGTTTTGTACATGTGGAGCATTCTCTTTGTACACATGGCACAATATCATTGGTTCCCTCATTCTCACACAAATTCCTATTCTCATTTGAACCCCACCCAGAAAAATCAATGTATATATAAATTATATCATGAAATAACCTATAAATACGTAAATGCATACATAATAATATAAAGTGAGTCTTTGCAGTAAAAAATTTAAAATAAAAGGAAGTGCAAAATTTTCAATTTCCTTTTATTAAAGTCTACATCCGTAACCTATTATTAAGGACAACATTTAAATGTGAAAGTAATTTATATAGTAGCTTGTAAGACTGTAAGTTTATATTAGTCGGATATAATTTTTTTTGTGGGTTAAGAAAATACTGTATGTGATAGATATAATATAAATATAAATAAACTTGAAAACAATGATTTTGGGTATGAACTATGAAGTGGACAAAGAAAATTGCGGTCCAAGATTTTCACAGGCTGTCAAATTGTGGACATAGTCTAAAAATAGATATTTGGACCCAATTGTATAGTAAAGCTTCGACCATGGTCCATCAACAACCCCCTTTAAGAAATTATGTACGTATACACTTTTAAATAAAGTTGTTTTATACTATCAACTATCGAACATCATATCATGGTCTTTTAGTTTGTTTTTTTTTTTACCCAAGTCAACTACGTCGAGCTTTGAGTTTCACTGTTTCAGTAGCATTGATAAATGAAAAATCCAACGTACTTAAATGAATGTGAACGATCCAACGTTAAGCCGACTCTTTTTGTACGTCTCACTTCACTTGCCTTCCTCACAATTAGCAACGGAAAGGGTAAGGGATTCGGGGACAGGGGAAGGGTTGTAAACGAGTCGAGCCGAACTCGAACTCGTCTAGGGTCGAGCTCGGATCGTTTAAAATTCACTAATCTCAAGCTCGGCTCGTTTCGAGCCGAATATATAAAGCTCGAGCTTGACTCGTTTAATATTATACAAGCTCGAGGTTATTTAATTTTTTGTCTAATTTTTAGCTATATATAATACAATTAATCGTTATTATAATAAGTATTATATAGGTAGATTAGTAGTATATTATAATTAGGGTTAATTGTTTCGTTATGTATTTAACTTTACCTCTTTTACTATTGTATGCAACCAACTTTCAAACGTTCTATTGTATGTATCGAACTTTTCAAAAATGTCTATTGTATGTATTGGATGAATGTGGCGCTGACAAATCAGCGCCACGTCAGCGCCACATAGGATGACAAATCAGCGCCACGTCAGCATAACCGGTGCCACGTCAGCAAAAAAGTCATCCAATACATACAATAGACATTTTTGAAAAGTTCGATACATACAATAGAACGTTTGAAAGTTGGTTGCATACAATAGTAAAAGAGGTAAAGTTAAATACATAACGAAACAATTAACCCATATAATTATATATTATATTATCATATAAAAATATTAATGTATATAAATGAAAAAAAAGTTTAGGCTCACAAGCTTATTCGAGCTCGATATAAGAAACTCAAGCTCGTTTATTAAACGAGCTCCAAACTATGGTCAAGCTCGGGCTCGAGCTCGTTTAGGCTCTGCTCGAATCGAGCTTTTAACGAGACAAGCTCGAATAGCTCACGAACAGTCTCAACTCATTTACACCCTAGATGGGGGCGCCTCTCAAAAAAATCTGAAATTACGACGAATAAAATTAAGATTATAAGTGAGAGTTTAAACCTTTTGCCACCTCAAAATGATAGGAAAAGATATAATGTCTCAGACAAAATAACCTAGCTCGACCTTGGAAAGGGTTACATGTTTAGGCCATGGAAAGAAGTTCACAAGAATCACATGGCCAGTACTTCGGTTAGCCGTAGGTTTGGGGTTTGCTTAAGATTTCACTGACGAGTAATGTTAGATAGACCTAATTAGACTGCCGTCATCGGTTTGTTCGGTTGGGAACCGACGAGCCCCGACGAACCGACGCCGTTGGCACGGCTTCGTCGGTTGGGGTTTCATCGGCTAGCCGAAGAAATGGTGAGGGTGGAGGTGGGCCCCACCTGATTTATTTTTATTTTTTTCCTTTTAACCGTTAAAATAAAATAAAATTTAAACCCAAACGGCTGTATCCCTTTTTTTTTTAAAAAAAATATTTATTTAATTATTATATATATCCCAATTTACACTATAAATATACACACTACTCTTACAATTTTTTACACACAACTCTTACACTTTTTTACACATAATTCACACACAATATACACACAAAAATGTCACAATATCCCAACAATTCTTCCCAAAATCATTCCCAAACACCAACATCCGTGCCATGGACCGAGAACGAGGTCAACGTCTTGATCAAAGAGTGGGAGAAGGCTTCCCAAAACAATCCGATTGGAACTTCACCAACGCAACAAAGTTTTTGGGAAACCATATGACAAAACTACAACTCTAGAGTTGCGGTAAAATGTACTACAAATCAAATAATCGCCAAGTGGAACAAAATAAAAAAATAGTTTAGGCTAACATTTAGGCCTACAAAATTAGGTTCACCAATCATTTTCCTTCATTTACCACTAGTTTAATTGAACTTCAGGTTTATTTATAAGTTATAGTTTATGTCGTTTTATTCTATGTGGTGTGATCTGATGTCTTGTTCTGTAGCTTGGAACATAGAGCATGTCATGTTCATTATTATTGCATGATGTCATTTTCGGACCTTTACTGCTCGAAAATGTATATACCTATACTGTTTGTAAATGTATACTGAGTCACAAGATCTTTTATTTGGAATGAGACCACTCCCAACAGTGAACACCTACTGCATACTTCAGTTTATGCCACATTAGCGACACCTTAACAGTTCACAAAAATTGACATAAACTGAACATTTCACTGCCAACAGTAACACCACTCCAGTTTCATGTGGACCCCATATTTACCAATATACCTTTATTTTCTACACACTAAACAAATAAATAAAAAAAAAAAATCATGTAGCTCACCCCTTCTCGCCAACGCCCGTCGAAAAACAAACGGAGGCAAAAACCGACGCCGACCGATGCCATGGTGCCATCGACATCGGGTTTTGTTTTCTGAACTGACGAATGAACTGAAGTCCCGTTGGGACGGGTCTAAATGAGTGATGCAAGTTTTAGTGTTTACGAAGTATAATTTGCACTAATAACTAGTTTATCGGGATTAGTACTAGTGGAACCAGGGGTGGCTCAAGGGTAAAGCCAGTGAAGCTACCGCTTTAGGCCCCCAATTTTTTATATTGTGTATTAGATATAGGATAACGACATTAATCTTTAACAATTTTTGAACATATAAGGCCTCAAAGAATATAAGTTTTTAAGATATTTTGTCACTTTATGTGAAAAAACAACATTATAAGGCCTCAAATAGTTTAAGTCATAAGATAATATGATTATTTTTATGTGGGGAAAAAATAATTAGATCATTGTTTATCACTTAGTTCCAAGTGATTTTGATAAAAAGGTTTCATAGTTCTATTTCTCTTTGTTTTTAGTTTCGATCTTAGTTTTTACATTCGCTATCGTCTTTTTAATTTTCTCTGCGTCATTATGCTTTCACGATTAGATTTCCTATGCATTTTTTTCTCGCGTTATCAGTTATTGTATTATTACTCTAATAACCAGCGCAATTAATTATTTCAAACATAATGGATGAATTATTTTGAATTGCATAGTGAGACATAACTAATACAATGATCTAATAAGTATATGTGGTCTTCAAATTTCACATAAAATTGAGCATTAATTATATCACGTAATTCTTTTTAGAAGTAAACATGACATACATGAAATCAATATAAATTAAAATTAGTAAGGTGTTAGTATGTTATAGGACAAAATATGTGAGATATTATTGTATTTTCTATTTCTAGCTAAAAAACTTCGATAATACCTTCATATAAAGTTATAAATTAAGACCAATAAAATGTAGATCTCCAAGTTTATTATTGGTCAATAGCTTGATCTCATTTCAATCTTTTATACATAGTATTATATAAGTAAAAAATTGAAGATGATCATCTTGAAATACAATTGTTTTGGTTTATTTTAAGAATTTTTTCTATCAAAACGCAATAAGTAGCAAACTATTAAATTTGACATACTATATTACAACGGAATGGTTAACATTTGCTTTATTAAAAATTTAGAAAATAGATTATGCGTACTATATCGAACAATTTTTGTCGAATTTGTATACAAAATAGTAATTATACAAAATAGTAATTATACAAAATCGATAAGGCCTCATATTTTAAGTTTGCTTTAGGCCTCATTGAACCTTGAGCCTCTCCTGAGTGGAACGATAACCATCAAAAAACATTTGAATGTTACATATCACAACTTGATACATCATGTTCATTGTAGCTTATTGACACCTCTAAGAGCTGTCATTATCATCTTACTATTTACTCACTAGACAATGTTTCATCCCTTGTTACCATTTCATATCATCTAACACTCTAACTAGGGGTGCACATCCAAACCGGTTTCCCCGACCCGACCCGAAATGAACCCGAACCCGAACCGGTCAAAACCGGTTTTGACCAAAACCGGTTCGGTTTTTCCCCTACCCGCCGGTTTGAAACCGGTTTCCCTTTTTAGCCGTTAAAACCGGGTTGGAACCGGTTTATCCGGAATCGGTTTGTAAAACCGGTTTTAAAACCGGTTTTTTTTTTTTTTGAAGTTTCTAGCCGTTTGTAACCGCTTTATAGCCGTTTTTTATGTTTTTTTTTACATTTTTGCCATCCCAAATCACTATAAATACAAAGCTTGAGTTTAGGTTCATTCACAACTTCCAAACACTCATACATATCTACAAAAACTCAAAAAACTCAAAAACGCAAACTATATTCTCATGGCAACTCAATCTTCTTCGGCTTCACATGGTGTTGGTTCTTCAAATGCACCAACGATTATGAAACAATTGCCCAACAAAAGAAATCCGGAGATTTGGGGTGGTTTCGACAAAGTGTTGTTGTCGGATGGTACGACAAAAGCTCATTGTAAACGTTGTCGGAAATTCTTCAAACCATACTCCAACACAACGTTGAAAAATCATACCGAAAAGCATTGTGAGGCACTCAAAGGTAAACCGGAAGCAAGTGGTCAATCTTCAATGGCACGAGATGGTTGTATATTTACATACGATGTGGAACGGTGTCGACAAGCTTTTGCGGGTTATGTGATTCAAGAAGCTTTGCCTTTCAACCACTTCGACAACCCTCGGCTTACTAGGGTGATTCAAACCACTCTTCAACCGCGATATAACAATGTAAGTCGTACTACTCTTAAACGCGATGCCCTTAAATTGTGGAAAGAAGCTAAAAAACAACTAAAAATCGGTTTTGAAAATTTAAATACATGTGTATCATTAACAACCGATGTTTGGTCGGCTCCTCATGGTTTGCCCGGTTCGTAACTTTGTGTAACCGCACATTGGGTTGATCCCGCAACTTGGCAAATGATGAAACGTACCATTGCTTTTGAAGACTTTGAGTATCCTCACACGGGTCAAAACTTATTTTACATGTTACGAAGTGTGATTAAAATGTTTAAATTGGATGAAAAGGTTTTTTCAATCTCTTTTGACAACGCTAGTAATAATACACTTGCCGTTTCAAAATTAATACTAAAATACGCACCACCATTGAAGGGCATTTTTTATCATAGTCGATGAGTTGCACACATCATTAACTTGGTTGTGCAAGCCGGACTAGCGGTTGAAGATGTAGACGAAGTAAAAACGAGGTTTAAATCTATGTTGCAAGACGTTTTTCAAAAGGGTAAAGCTAGATACAAATCTTATATGAAATTGTGCAAGGATACGAATTCTATTTTTTTAACACCTAATTGGGACATGCCCGTTAGATGGAATTCGACCTACCATATGTTTGTATGTGGTTTACGCCAACGCGATACTTTACAAGTTTTTCATGATTATCTTGTTACAAAAGGTCTTGCAATACCATTTCCAATCGCATATTGGGAGTATATTAAAAAGATGGTCGAATTGCTCAAACTTTTCAAAACCGCGACTACTTTATTATCGGGTGTTTATTATCCAACTAGTCATTTGGTGCTTAATCAAATTTGGTTAATGACTACAAAATTAAACGACTACATGTATGAAGGTCCTTTATTTGAAGAAATGGTGGCTCCATGAAAGAAAAACTAAAAAAATATTTTCAAGAAATACCACCGGTAATTACTTGTTCCGCCGCAATGAACCCTTGTTTGAACGTTACCGGGGTGGAAATGCTTATCGATAACATTTGTCACAATTTGGATTTGAATGAGGCCAACCCATTGTTTTCACATAATGCAAAAACGGATTTTAAACCATATTTGGGAGATTTATTTGGCGTATATTTTCAAAAATATAGTTCAACCACACAAGTGTCCGGTAGTACGGCTAACCCAATGTTTTCTTCATCTTCTTCTTGCAATCCAATGCTAAGCTTTTATAATAGTTTAAGACAAGAAAACCATAAACGGGCAAGGGGTGATGGTAACCAAAATACCACTAACGAATATGGGAGATATACGACTACGGTTTTTTTGGCCACTATTCTACCCAATGAATTCGAACAATTTGATATTTTGGCTTGGTGGAAAGAGAGGGAATCTCAATTTCCCGTTCTAGCCATCATGGCCCGAGATTTACTAACCGTCCAAGCTTCTACGGTAGCTTCAGAATCCGCTTTTTCTCTTAGTGGCAGGGTATTATCTATACGAAGAACAAGACTCACACCGGCCTCCTTAGAGATGTGCATTTGCTTGAAGGATCACTTGGACGCCACGGAACGCATACAAAATGTATCGAGTCTTGAAGGTGAAATGAAATACGAAGAAGACATACACAATATCGAGGTGGAAGAAGGTGTAACAATATCACTTTCCGACGAAGAAATTGCTCTTGATCAAGCTTCGCGCGAGGCTAACTCTGAAGAAGATTTTGACTTTTGAAGACTTTGAAGATGTTTGAAGATGTTTGAAGACTTGAAGATTAATACAAGTTGAAGATTATAAAAATTATGAAGACTTTGAAGACTTTTTTCTATTCGATAATATTTTTAAGAAGACTTAGAAGACTATTGTTTAAGTTATTGTTCAATTATGTTTGTATTACTAATGTTCTACGAATTCAATAAAAAAAAATTGCTCCAAACATCGTTTTTCCTTAAAAAGCCTAACTTTGATTTGGGAGTTGATAAATGCAAGAAAGTTTTTACTAAATTCACGGAAAAGTACAACTCTTTATGCTTACAGTATCACTTTTTATGCACATGTTTCCTTGCATTTAGTAAAACATTCATTGAAAGTATCAACTCACTTTGAATTATATAGCATTTTCGGATTCAATAATATTTTTAAGGAAATTTAGAAGCCTTTTGGTTATGTTATTGATCAATTATGTTTCCATTACTAATGTTCTACAAAGTTAATGAAAAAAATTTAGCCCAAACGTTGCTTTTCATTAAAACGCTTGACGCTCGAACGTTTATGAATTATATAGAATTTTCGGATTCAATAATATTTTTAAGGAGATTTAGAAGCCTTTTGGTTATGTTATTGATCAATTATGTTTCCATTACTAATGTTCTACAAAGTTAATGAAAAAAATTTGGCCCAAACGTTGCTTGTCATTAAAACGCTTAACGCTCGAACGTTTATGAATTATATAGAATTTTCGGATTCAATAATATTTTAAGGAGATTTAGAAGCCTTTTGGTTATGTTATTGATCAATTATGTTTTCATTACTAATGTTCTACAAAGTTAATGAAAAAAATTTGGCCCAAACGTTGCTTTTCATTAAAACTCTTAACGCTCAAAGTTTATGAATTATATAGAATTTTCGGATTCAATAATATTTTTAAGGAGATTTAGAAGCCTTTCGGTTATGTTATTGATCAATTATGTTTCCATTACTAATGTTCTACAAAGTTAATGAAAAAAATTTGGCCCAAACGTTGTTTTTCATTAAAACGCTTAACGCTCGAAGTTTATTAATTATATAGAAATTTCGGATTCAATAATATTTTTAAGGAGATTTAGAAGCCTTTCGGTTATTTTATTGATCAATTATGTTTCCATTACTAATGTTCTACAAAGTTAATGAAAAAAATTTGGCCCAAACGTTGCTTTTCCTTAAAACGCTTAACGCGCGAGCGAAAATACGATTTTTATAAAAAAAAACCGGTTTGAAACCGGTTTTGAACCCGAACAGGTTTGGACCCTACCCAAACCGGGTTGAGTCGGGTTGGGATGCCCAAATCGGGTTGAACCCGAACCGGTTTTGGGCCAAACCGGTTTTGCCCAAGTTTGACCCAAACCGGTTTCGGGTCGGGTCGGGTCGGGTTTGCCGAAAACCGGTTTTTGTGCATGCCTAACTCTACCACCCCTCAAAGGAATATATTGGTTTCCTCGTCAAAATAATCGAACACAACTTCATCTCTCAAAATCACATTTCTTTTCCATAACTCTACTGTGAAATGATCTGCCACCTCTTCTTGTCGAACTCCCATATAGTTTCAACGAATGCGCTTCCATCTCCTTGGTGTCGTCCCTCATCGGTTTCTCTCACACGTCATACATCGTAAACTGCTCAACATTGCCATTGCAACGACCATGACATCATATTAGCGTCTTTTATTGAAACCCATACCGACTACTTTATTTGTCGCTGTAAATGTACATACTTTATATCTAAAGCCTAGAATCTCCCTTTACTATTGCTTGCTAATCTGAGGGTATAAAGTAATAAAACTCAATTCAATTTTTGGGAAAAGGAGTAATCTAAATTTACTAAAAGACATTATTAAATATTTTTTAATAATAGTCGGTTACAATAAAGAAATCAAAATCAAAGTATCAGTAGCCACAAAATTAATTAATAAAAATATATTCGTGTCAAGTGTGGTACAAATATAAAGATTATTAAAATCTATTACTAAACACTAAAAAATAATATTCTACTAAAACACAAACAGAAAACATGGACTGACACTACGACTTTGGTTTCACTTTCCCACCAACAGATGCATATGCAGCATTTGTTACTTGCTGGCAAATCGCCGATGGTTTCTGTGATTTCACACAAAGCTCCGAAGATACCGGGCAACTCTTCAAACAATTGTCCCCTAAACTCCCTGATACCCATGATTTCCCGCTAAAAAACGCCTTCGGCGGCAACCCACTTAAATAATTTCCATCCAAAAACAATCGTTTCAATGTTGTCTTTTTACTGTACTCCGTAGGAATCGGCCCATGTAATTTGTTATATCGTATCGATAAAGACGATAACATCGGGTAGGAAGCGAAGTTAACTGATAGGTAACCATCAATTTTGTTGTATCCTAAATCGACAGCAATGAGGTTGCTGTCGATATTCGGTTTTAGGATCTCGATACTCGTGAATTGGTTGTTAGCAAAGTTGAGCTGTTGGAGCGGTTGTTGGAGGAAGAACCAACCGGGTATTGTTCCGGTTAGCGAGTTGTTGCTAAGTTCGATAACTTCGAGTTGGTTAAGGTTGTCGAAAGATGATTTTGAGAGGGAGCCAGAGAGTGAATTGGATTTGATCGCGAGTTCGAGTAGGTTTGTTGGGAGTTTAGGGATTGGGCCGGTGATTTTATTGAAACTTAAATCGAGTCGGGTTAAAGGGAGGGAAGTTAGTGTGTTTGGTAATGATCCGGATAATGAGTTGTGTGAAATGTCTAGTGTTTGGATTGATTTGAGATTTGAAATGGACGGCGGGATTGAACCCGAGAATGAATTGGAACGGAGATTGAGTGTTTGGAGATTTGGGAGTGAGAATAAAGAAATTGGGATTGGGCCGGAGAATTTGTTATCGGATAGATCGATTGTGATGAGTTGGGTGAGCTGGGAGATGAGTGGGGAGAGGGTTCCGGTGTAACCGGCCCGATCAAATGTGAGTTGGGTGACCCGGTTGCCCGAGCATGAGAGACCACATAGGAAGTGAGTGATGTGAGGGTTTGAGCAAGGGTCTGAAGTGAAGTTCCATGAGGCTAGGCAAGAGTAGGAAGGGATGGTTGTGGGAATGATTCCTGATTTTATGGATTTGAGGGCGGCGATATCGGAGGGGAGTGTTGTGGTGGCGGTGGTGGTTATGAGGAGGAGGAGAAGGAGGGTGGTGGTGGTGGTGGTGGAATAGGTCATGGTAATGAAAGATAAAAAGGACGGAATGATAGCATTTAGTAGAGGGAATGGAATGGGTTTTATTGGGGAAGTTTTTGGTAGTTGTGATTGAGGCAGAAAAGTGGTTACTGACAGCAGTCTAGCATTACCCACTTGGAGTGTGGGTGATATTTTTAGCATCACATATTCACGTTCATATTACATGTGAGGTTTAAATAGGACTAAAAATTTGTGTGAGACTAAGGGAACAATACCACATATACAAAGAGAATGTTCCATACTACAAAATTCATTTACCCCAAACATCAATTATCTCACAAATGACAAATCGAAAAATCATGAAACTTGCACCATAATTTTCAGCGTTTTATCATGTTCGATTTGCTATCCCTCAAGGCATAATTCCGACGAATTTTTTTTTCTTTTCATTTTTTTGGTGGGTTTCATATGTTACTAACACATGTGTTAGAGTGTTGCGTTTAGAGTTTAGGGTTTGAGGGTTAGGGTTTAGGGTTTGGGGTTTCTCCCCGAAACCCCAAAACCCTAAACCCTAACCCCTAAATCCCAAATCCTAAACCCTAAACGCTTTATAAAACCCTAAACGCTTTATAAAACTCTAAACCCTAAATAATACTAAACCCTAAACCCTAATAAACCCTAAACCCTACTAAAACATAAAATCTAAACCCTAAACCATGAACCCTGCTAAATCCTAACCCTAAACTCTAACCCTAAACCCTAACCATAACCGTAAATAAAATATACAATCAATCACTAACACATGTGTTATTAATTTATAAAACCCACCAAAAAACCGAATTTTTTTTTATCGAAAGTATGCCTTGAGGGACGGCAAATCGAAGAGGATAAAACGCTGAAAAATATGGTGCAAGTTTCATGATTTTTCGATTTGTTGTTTGTGAGATAATTGATGTTTGGGGTAAATGAGTTTTGTAGTATGAAACATTCTCTTTGTGCATGTGGCATAATATCATTGGTTCCCTTAGTCTCACTCAAAAATCATGGACTCATTTGAACCTTACTCTACATTTACATTTATACTTTTTATAATATTTACAATTACGGTAACAAAGTTTGAAAAGAAATGTTAAAAAACATTTGGTGGAGCTACAATTCTATTTTATTTTTATGGTTTTCACTAGATTTAATATATGTGCTAAACTGGTTTTGAAATCTAATGATAGGGTAATAAGATCAAGTAAAGAAAAAATAGAATGTAACGGAATTTTGAATTTTGATAAAAAAAAAAATGCCCCGAAGGCAATTGTTTAGTTTACCTTGTTAATTTTAAAGCATTAATTAAGCTAAAAACTTTCATGTAAATAGTTGATCTTAAAATAATGGGTTAATAATGGTTTAATCCATAAAGTTTCACTTTTTTTTCGTTTTAACCACTCAACTTTTTTTAAATGTTTTAACCACTCAACTTAGGGTCAATAATGGTTTAATCCCCGAACTTTCAATTTGTTTTCGTTTTAACCACTCAACTTTGTTTTAAACGTTTTAACCACTCAACTTATGAGTTGACCATATTTTAACCACTAAAGTTCACTTAACCATTTAAAAAAAACCCTTTCGTTAACTTATAATGAAAGTTTAGATCGGGATATATAAACTTTGAACTGATTTTTTATCGACCAAGGTTTCAAGAGAGAGATCTTACCTATGATCGTTTTTGTCTTCACAAGATCGAAATTGTAAGATCAAATCGGGATTGTAAGATCTTACGATTTCGATTTGAGCATAGGATCTTACGAAGTCGATCCGATCCGATCTTACTTAACATGAATATAAGTTAAGAAAATATAAATTAGTTAATTTTTGTCCAATAAAAGGTTAATAGGTTTATTATTTGTCATGCAATTAATCTTTTATATGCATTATAATATACATTTATGAGATCATAATGTATGAGTAGGATCTTACGATCCCGATTTGATCTTACAATTTTGATCTTGTGAATACAAAAACGATTCTAGGTAAGATCTCTCTCTTGACAACCTTAGTCGATAAAAAAATCAGTTCAAAGTTTATATATCCCGATCTAAACTTTCATTATAAGTTAACGAAAGGGTTTTTTAAATGGGTAAATGAACTTTAGTGGTTAAAGTATGATCAACTCATAAGTTGAGTGGTTAAAACGTTTAAAATAAAGTTGAGTGGTTAAAACGAAAACAAATTGAAAGTTCATGGATTAAACCATTATTGACCCTAAGTTGAGTGGTTAAAACATTCAAAAAAAAGTTGAGTGGTTAAAACGGAAAAAAGTGAAACTTTAGGAATTAAACAATTATTAACCCTAAAATAATACATTAGAAAATCTCATATTTAGCTCTAAATGAACTTAGAGTAGCTAGTTAGATATTTATTTTATCAATAACTTAACATAACTTAAATTTAATTTAATTTAGAAATTACGGGACAAAATTAATATTCTATGCCTTGATTGTTTGACAATTTAATGTATAATTAATCTGTAAAACACGGAGTGGTGCATGGAGTTTTGGATTTGTTAGAAATTTAGAATAAAGGCATGTTACAAAAAGTTGGTGAACCTCTTTTATTTTTATTATTATTATTATTACGTAGTACTCCATCCGTCCCATTACAAATGTCCACTATTGACTTTTGAAATTCTTTTGTTTACAACTTTGACCTTAAATATTTTTATTTGTGTTATATAATACCTGATGCAAAATATATGAATGAATTCGGTTTTAAATGTATTTTCATTGATATAATTTTCATCATGTATTATATAACACAAATAAAAATATTTAAGGTCAAAGTTGAAAAAGAAAGAATTCAAAAAGTCAATAGTGGACACTTGTAATGGGACGGATGTAGTATTATTTAGTAGCAGTAGTAGACCAGTAGTGTATGTCAATACCATCCAATTGCTCAATTTGTTAGAAATAATCTATATTTTATAAATGATACTGTAATAGAAATAGAAATATAACCTCATAAAATATTAACATTATTATGAGCTGGAACATATGTTACTGAGTTTTTGTTAACTATTACGCATTATATAAAACTGTCATAAATCTTATATCATAAATTTAGCTACTATAGGGAGTATTTGTTTTACAATATATTGTAACATATGTACTGTATGTTATAAGAGTTGAGATTTGATACAAGCGATTATTTATTTTTGTGTGCGGAGAAGAACTCGTGGTTGACTTATTTATGAGTCATGATGAACTTCCCAATTATTCAGAAAACATGAAACTGCAAACTACGTGGTACCTTTTCATACAGTGTTTTCTTATCTTTTCTGTTTCATTGTTTGCAAATTATTGTACAGCTCTATGCCTCTATCATTCACATTGAAAGGATGGTCCAAAATTGTTTCCCATGTCACTAAATTTAACAGATCTTGAATATTAGAAGTTTGGGTAAATATATTTTGTCGGCATCGTACCCCCTGTTTGTTCCGAGTTAAGCAACATACCATTAAAACTCTCATTGTCTGCAGTAAACTGGTTAATGTTGTATCGATATCGGCAATATGGTAACCGGTTACCGGGAGAACCGGTAAAATTACTTACGTGTCATTTTTTAGGCCACATGATGTGGTTGCCACGTCATCATTTTGTAGGTTGTAACAGGTAAAAACATACTTTGTAAAGATTGTAGCACATAAATAACCGGTTTGTTGCATACATTGAGAGTTTTAGGGGTAGGTTGCTTAACTTGGAACAAACAAGGAGGGTACGATGCCGACAAAATATATTTACCCTAGAAGTTTATAACAAAATTTGTAGCAACGTATGTAGACCGGTTGGTTTGGCCGACATCTGAATAAACCGCTACATGAACTTTACTTATGTATAACGTCATAAATCTGCGCTGATCTAGCATGAATCAGTGAAGTTCAGTCATTTTCGAAAGCGGAAATATGAGCTTCGAGTTTGTATGGGTGAATATGTGCAAATTGCTAGCAATTGATCACAATTTGTATGTCCTAGTTTATTGGCTTTTAGAAACTGCAATAATTTCCAACAAGTTGTACAATTATATAAAGTGTGTTTGTGCACATGTGGAATGTCCTTCATTAGTGTAAATGCTGAGAAGGGAGAAAAGTGAAAAACCTCATGTCAAGACTCAAAGAGACTGTTTCTTTCCTCTTTCCATCTCTTTGCTATTCACTTTGACACTAAATAAGAAATCTCAATTACCACTATCATCAGTTACTATCTTTTGTTTAATTTCATGATCAAGCCTGATTGCTTGCCATTCTGACTTACAATCGACAAACTGTCCGATAAAAAATCGTTCATGAATGTACATACCTTCATTGATAAATACAAATAGAAAATATATTGCAAGAGTCAGTAAGACACAGCCTAAATGTATACTCCGTATTATTCGTTTAACCTGTAACATTATCGGTTTGCTATGCTATCCACATGCCAGAATATGTACATTATCACTATTATTACGTTTTTGTTGCATTAATAACATACATCGTACTATACATGTCTCATGTCTGCATATTTACATTGTTATGGTTCTAGTTATATGTTTCACTAGAAGCTAGTTTGACTTCCTGTATACTCTACTTTAAATGCTTGTTTCCTATAGTACCATTTGACCAAAAGCCGCTTTAACTTTAAAGTCAATTAAAATATAAGGGAGGTGATAAATACAACACCATAATTGATTCATACACCAAATTAGTCTTGTGATATGTTTGTACTGTAAGCTTTAACAGTTGTGCAGTTTGTTGTATTAAACATTCCCAAAATATAATGTTTTTACATAAAACAGATTACAAGGATTTAATCATGGTTCCTACTTTTCATACAATTTATTTATTTTTAAATTAACTTTTCTGTAATTTTTCAGTACTTTATTCCATCACTATTTCTTACATTCTGTACTTTTTCTGTACTTTTCCATACTTTTTATACTTTTTTAATTCAAAAATAGTACGGGGAGTAATTTAAAATGGTATGAAGAGAATATACCTTAATCATTCATGGTTTAAAGTACAATAGTTCTCATCGTGGACCCACACTACACAATTTTAGTTTTTATGAAGGCAATTTTCTGCAAAAGATTAAATAGCTTAAAAATTAAAATTGTGTAGTGTGGTTAATTAAATATCATGTCGCTTATACAAAAAGATGAAAATTTTCAATTGTCTACAAAAAGGAACGTTTCGTGGCGGTTTTAGTAGTGACTTAGTTATTGAAATACGGAGTATGTAGGTAGCGAAATATTGGAGTATGATGTAACAGTACAGCATAACTCAAAGTACTTGGTTCCTTTTGACTTATGAATGTATCACCATTGTCCTCTATACATCAGATATATGTACACCGGCCATCACTATGACACAAGTATTCCCACATTAGTTTCCGACATAGATGTTACATTGGTATGTATTTAATGTCATTATGGTCCAAGATCCAAATTATTGACAACCATCCATCATCTAGTAGTTATGATTCTTTTTTTTTTTCTTTTCTTTTTCAAAATCATACACTCGCAATAATTCTGATGGTGAAGAAGTGGTTTAGAATGACATACCAAAGAACTATTGTCATTCGTGTTATGTTAAATGCTAACGAATTACCAATAAGTACTTGATCAAATAGCATATCAGCACGTCAATGTTTTTTGGAAGTTTCAAATTCTGACCCAGCTTTAAGCCTTTAAAATAACAAATATAAGTTCGCGAAGGCTAGAGTTAATAGGTAAAAATAGCTGCTAGCCACGTATGGGTGATCTGGTAAAAACTGATTAGTAACATGTAAAACTTAAGATTTTTAATAATATAACCATTCATGTTTTCATGAAGGAAAAACATACGGAGTATCATACTCTCAGACTCTCAGTTTATGGTTTCTTTTAAATCGATGGGTGAAAGTGTGAGCCCAAACGAGACTGGCTTAAAGATGGATCGGCCTGCACTTGAACCCATACTGAAGATAATATAATTCAATAAGTTTTAGTTGGGCCCATATTGGGTTGGAGTCGGATACACTCATACACCACTGTTATTTTATTATTTATTATTTTATTTTAAAATGAAGCAGGACGAATATAAAAAAAGTCTTCAAAAGTCAAATTACCTAAAAAATATAATACTAAAATGGTAAAGCAAAATAATAAACTATAACATTGTACCATACTTTGATGAATAAAGGAGTATTACGTTGTATAACTAATAGAACGGTTAAAACAGGAAAACATTTCAACTTGGACCATTACATCAAATTAATCACCGTAACTTGAAACTAATAGTACTATTAATTACAGTACTTCATAATTTATACATTCTGTAAGTCGTTTGTTTATTCAGGTGTGTATTCCGTTATTAGAGTTAGATGTTATATATATATATATATATATATATATATATATATATATATATATATATATAAGTATTTGTTCGTGCAGATTAGTCAGTTGGTCAGAGTCCGTTACGAGTCAAATTGTAAAAAATCAGTTTGTAAATGAAAAGTGAAAATAGTGCTGATAGAAAAGCATAAGTATAGAGCTGCGACACTTGCTCAGTGTCGCAATTGCGACACTAGCCTAGTGTCGCAAGAGTCGGCTAGGTTAAATGTTGTATAAATAGGGCGTTAGGGTTTCAGTTTGAGGGTTGACGAAACCCTAGTGAGTTGTGCGATTTTCTGTGAATGTGTTCTGTAATAACCTTATACGAAAATCATCAATATACAGAAAGCTTTTGATATATTGTGTTCGTATGATTCGTTTAAACGTTTAATATGTTAATTACTTGGATTATGCACGAGTATAATCGATTCGATAGATCCTGAGTCAAGGACCTACAGTATTACTATGTACTTTGTTTCTTCTAGTGAAGCAAACATGCTTCCAAGATGCCAGCTAAATTTTCTCAGATTATAAGGACCACCCAACTCTAAAATTGGAAGGACTTGTATTCATACATTTGGCTTAACATTGATTTATCAACAAAAACAATCGATTCGTGCTTAAAGGACAACATGGGGTGCCCATATACATTGATGCATTTATTATTACATATCGTACATCGCCCTACGTAAACAATGACATTTTTACATCAGGTGTCCGAGTTAAGGTATTTCCAACCATTCGAAAAGATAGTACTTGAGGCATCCCTTATCTTCTTGCAAAAACCTTGATAACCGATCGACAATGCTGACCGACTCACACGATCTGCTCTAAGAACACTATGTGGTAGACGTTATGTAATCATTTTCTTGCAAAGGCATTCCCTCCGAAACTGACTAATTAAGTTATGTGCTTAAGATCTGGCCCCAAATTTGCAACCCATAAAAATTGAACTTAAGCCTCCATTAAAGATTTTCAAGCTTCCACCACTAAGCTACACCTTTTGGCTTGAGGCATCCCATTTGATAAATATATAGCACCTTAAAGATGTTTCAGCATACAAGTATTTTATAGTCACATGTATTGTCCTCTTTTGATAATTGTTAGTTTGTTACAAATCTTGAATCTTGGCAAAAGAAAAAAAGTTATCATGCATGGTGTCATTTTTGGAGTTTCATTGAAATGGGTAGAACTAGTCGTGAACAAAACCGGGTTTCGGGCCTACCCGACCCGTACCCGGAACCCGAACCGGGTTTTAGTCAAAGGGAGAAAAACCGGTTTGTTGACCTACCCGACCCGACCCGACCTGAACCGGGTTTTTGACCCACGAATACCGGTTTTTAAACCGGGTTTTTCCGGGTTTTATACCGGGTTTTCCAACCCGACCCGCTTCCTACTCGGTCCCAACCCGATTGTGAGATCCGAAAACCCAAACTGGTTCCGTACCCGGCGGGTACGAAAAAAACCCGAACCGGGTTCAAAAAAACCGGTTTTTTCCGGGTTCGGTTCCGGGTTTTTTTTCGGGTTCGGTTCCGGGTTCGGGTTTTTTGTTCATGCCTAGGTAGAACTAATAATAGCTAGGTAAAATTCATTAGAGGCCCACATGAGAATTGAAGTTGATATATATATATATATTGTGGAAATAAAAGTCATGAACAATTATTTGTATCACAAGGTGTGTGTGCTTTTGTTTTGACTGTAAATCTGACACTGCTACAGTCATGGGTGGTGGGTGGGTGGGTTGGTTTGAGGGGCCCTTTTCGGGTGGGTTTGTGTTATGTGGTTGTGCTACTCTTTTTTGAGATTTCACATATCTGTTTCGGTTTTGGTCATGAATCTTGATGTGATTGTATCATATCATACTCCGTATTAAACTACTTTACTTGCATATATTAGTACTACGTATGAAAGGTAGATATATTGACCAAAAAATCAATGTGTTTTAGAATAAGAGAAACGATACTAAAGTCATTTGAAAGACCCTCTAACTTAGAGGTCGGGGGTTCAAGCCTCACTTGAAGCAGTGAGTTGTAAATATTCGTGGTGGTACATAATCGTGTTATAGATTGTAAGTTTGCCGTTCTCAAAAAAAAAAAATAATAATAATGAAACGTGACACAATCTTATAAACTATTTCATTTAGAATGAAAGGTTAGTAACAATCTGGATTTTATAATCACATTGAACACGTTAATTACGTAATCCTCTCGTCTCATTCAAAGTGTTTATTTTGAAAATGAACTCTTGCAATATTAGGAATCTCCACCAACTAAACGTCTAAACTATTCATCAATCAAATATCATCCATGTCCGCTAAAACCTCTTTTAATAGATTGAAATAAGAAGTAAACACTTATATATTTTGAAATGAGACAAAGTAAAATAGTAAGGGAACACTTCAAATTGATGGTTGCTAGAGTACTGTGAATGTGTTGTAAGACCTTTAGAACAAATATGGAGACAGTAAGATATTGACCGAACTGGGGAAGTCAACAGGAACACGATGATGAGATTTGATAAAAGGTGAAAAAAAGTAACTTGGCCTTGCTGCACTCCATATATATATTGCTTTCTTGTTTTGTTGTTAATACAAAGAATTAATTAATTATTACACATGTGAGTTGCGTTTCTCTCTTTTTCCTAGATTTGATTGCTAATTTCTTTTTTGAGAAAATTTTATAAATCATACCCGTGGTTTACATATATTTTCACAAGTCATACCCAAACTTTTTTTTCAGGTTATCAATACAATAAGTTTTCGTTTTGCTCGTAAACGGTACATCCGTTAAAATCCGTTAATTTTTCACGTTAAGTTTCATCACATGATATGCACGTGAGGTCAAATCCGTCTTTTTTCCTTTCTCCAATCTCTTTTATCCCTTATTCGCTATTTATAAACACCTCAGTCATTCATTTTCTTAACATTTTCAAAATTGAGATCGAAAAAAACAAAATCGAGTCATGGTCAACTGTGATGATTCGCACATTGTGGACCTCCACGAATCTAGGTCAACGATTCGTTGGATGGGGGGGAAGAGAAAAAGACGGATCTGACTTCACGTGCATATCACGTGATGAAACTTAACGGGAAAATTTAACGAATGGTGACGGAGGTACTGTTTACGAGCAAAATGGAAACTTATTGTATTGATAACCTGAAAAAAAAAGTTTGGATATAACTTGTGAAAATCTGTGTAAACAACATGTATGGTTTATGAAATTTTCTCTTCTTTTTTTTTTCCCTATAGTTATAAAAGTCGAAAATAATGTGATCAAGATACCAAAAGGAAGAGTCCTTATAGCAGAAGAGCATAACATATGATTAGAAATAGAAAAACATGCAAAGAATATTGATTAAAAAAAACGTTTTTTAAAATATGTTGATGATGACATACTACAATATAAGTATATATTTTATTAAAAACATGTTTATCTTTTATTTATAAAAATAAAGTAATTATACGTACATTGTTTCATGCTAGAAGTACAAACTTCAAAAACACACACTATCAAATTTTAAGTGTTAGCAAGAATATGTTAATTTAACCGTGAATAAATATCCCGCGCGTATAAGATATATAAAAATGGGTACCCGAACACAACTTCTACCAGTGTGACTTTTTAGACATGAAACAAAAGAACAATTTTTGGTTGGACCATGCCACAGAAATAAATTCCAGTAGTATTATTTTTATGAGATTTTATGTCCCCCAAATTCAATATCCCACACCTTTTGTCTTTTGACCTCTCATAAAATTGTTTTGATTGTGACATTTCAACTTTATTCATTTTTCTCACACCATTTGCAACACGTCTCATAATTAAAGTCGACAATGTTTTTCAAAACAGAGTTTAAAAATGTATAAGACTTAATTGCACTTATATGTTAAGCGATGAAAACTTCTGTATGTATGTATTGAACTTGTAATTATGATATATTGTATGTAAAACTTCTTTTTTGGGTAAGGCTCAAATATGAAAGTTTTTTTTTTTTTGCCTTATCTAAAAAGGAAATAATACATACAATATATCATATTTACAAGTTCACTCCAAAAAGGAAATAATACATACAATAAATCATATTTACAAGTTCACAACATACAATTGAACAAATGAAAGTATGTTGCATACAATAGTAAAAAGTGTGAAGTTTAATACATAACGAAACAATAAACCCAAAACTAAATCATGGTTATTTGAACCTAAGGCTGTTAACGATCCGAATCGAGTCGAATATCAGGATGTTCGAGCTCAACTCGTTTACTAATTAATTGGTTCGAGCTTGACTCGAATTCGAGTAAGTTGAAAAAATTATGTTCGAGCTTGAGTTCGAATAATACTTTGTTGTTCGAACTCGAATTCGATGGTCGTTTATTTATCGGGAAAATATTTTTATGAACCTAAATTTCAAGCGCAATTTGCTTGTTTATGAATTCGGGATCGATAAACCCATTTCATAGCTCGAATAAGCTCATTTATACTTGTCGTCTTAGGTTTAAATTTATTAGTGGCAAATATTTAAGGGTTAATAATGGTTTAATACCCAAAGTTTCAACTTTTTTTCGTTTTAACACCTCAACTGTTTTTTTAACTTTTTAACACTCCAACTTATAGTTTAACCAAAACTTAATACCCAAACTTTCAAATTTTTTTCGTTTTAACACCTCAACTTCTTTTTTAACGTTTTAACACTCCAACTTATAGTTTGACCACAATTTAATCCCTTTAGTTTGTTTGTCCATTTAAAATTACACTTCTGGATTTTTTTTGTTAACTCTTTAGTTTGAAATAATCAAGATTCGATTTGAATACACTAGAAATTCTTCTTATGTGTTGTCTATTTAATATGTATTCTATTAATCCTTCAAAGAATACTAAGATTAGCTAACCTCGGGATCTCGAATGTTTAGAATGTTATTATCCTGTTAATTATAGTTTATTATTGTTATAATTCTAACTTATTACTAGGTCATATTTTAATCAGGGTATTTATAACTGGTAATATGCTGAATATGTAATGTTGAAATAATTGACTAAAAATACCCATTTATTGTTTAATACCCATTTATCATTTTTTTAACAACATACATTCATTATAAATAGCTTTTCATATAACTAAAACATTATACACGAAAACATTATAAAAATATATCGCTATCAAAATAAAACATTTTAAAATTAATTATGATGACACGTTACAATTAATTTATAAGCATTAATCATATATATGTACGTATCAAAAAAATCCAGAAGATTAATTTTAAACGGCCAAACAAAACTAAAGAGATTAAACTGTGGTCAAACTATAAGTTGGAGTGTTAAAATGTTAAAAAAGAAGTTTAGGTGTTAAAACGAAAAAAAGTTGAAAGTTTGGGTATTAAGTATTGGTCAAACTGTAAGTTGGAGTGTTAAAACGTTAAAAAAAAGTTGAGGTGTTAAAGCGAAAAAAAGTTGAAAGTTTAGGTATTAAATCATTATTAACCCAATACTTAAAGTTCTAAATATACAATATTTTTATATAAACTCGACTTGTTCGAATCGAATTGCTCGTTGGACTCGGAATTAAACGAGCTTACGAACAAGCCGAGTTGTAACACCCTCAAATTTCGGTTTGCGGAAGCGGTCGGGTCGGGTGTTACCAAATTAAATATCACAGCGTAAGATACATAATGAACGACTCTAAATGAGACGTTTGAAAATAATTATACATTCACCAAATAGAACGTTTACAACGTGGCGAGTTTAATAGAAATTTCAAATACATAATTTGAAAATACAAAAGTAAATGCGGAGTTGTCCCAAATGTTTGAAATCATGCGACTCGAGCTAGCATAATCTTGTAGTAATCCTAATCCTGCTGGGCACCTGAGAACACATGCTAAAACAGGTCAGCTATAAAGCTGGTGAGTTCATTAGGGATGGCAATGAGCGAGAAAAAACCCGCGACCCGTGGGTACCCGCCCATCATGGGTGGGTAAACCCGTGAAATTTTTACCCATGGGTGGGTTACGGGTATGAACTTTTACCCGTTGGCGGGTCACGGGCGGGTGATGGGTATGAACTTATACCCGCGGGTAAACCCGATCCGCGAACCTACAAAACACATTATAGATACCTACAAGTGGATTTGTATAATTTATTGCATATATATGTATATATAATGGTTAATTTGAACAATATATAATAAAACTATTCATATAGAGACTAAAAAATATAATTTTCATGTTTCTAATAGCAAAGTTATCAAATGATTAAGAAAAAATTATCAAATAAATTGATATTATCGAACTATTAGTCTGCATGTTTTAAATTTTAACAATTTAATTCGTTTAAAATTACAATCCATTAATTTGAACATGTTATAAAACAATTTTATACATTAAAATTATATAAAATATTTTGATAAAATCTTTATATTATTTAAAACCCGCGGGTTACCCGTGACCCACAGGTATCCGCGGGTTGCGGGTATGGGTGTAAAAATAAACCCGCTAGCGGGTATTCGCGGGTTTGCGGGTCAAAAAAACCCGTCGCGGGCGGGTGATGGGTTTGGCATATCTGTACCCACGACCCACGGATGCCATCCCTAGAGTTCATAGGATAATTGGTTGAAAACGTAAAGTGTAAATCCAATGTGTTTTGAAAAGTAGCTCAGAATCCACGATTCTGACTTGTATTATATTGGAGTTTTGTAATGCAAATGTGTATACGATGGACGAGGTATCTAATACCTTAGTAATAGGGATATGTACCTAAGCACCTAATAATTGAGGCTATTCGAGCCTGAATACCTTTCTGGTATTACGTAAATTTAACAGAGTAAGGCAATACCTGCCTAAGTTTGAAATCAAGTAAATGTATGACCACGTCATATGATGTTGAGTAATATTTGATAGCGTGTTGCATCCAGCAACGAAATCGTAATCCCACGGATTATTGTTGTATGTTCGTTTACCCGGCTAGCATGAGCTAACCCGAACATGGTTGAGCTAACGGCCTCGCGTGGGAACTCCACCGACCCGTTAACTTATTGGAACCCCGAGTATCACTCGCTGATCCATTGATTGAGTTGAAATTGTGCCCACTGCAATACCGTGGTTTCGTTTTGTGCCCACTTTACCGTGTCATCGTTTGGTGCCCGCTGCAATACCGCGGCATCGTTTTTGGATTGCTCGCAAGCAATGTGTAATTGAGCCGGCAGTACAACGATATGCCCGACTAAGTTGTTCGAGAGCCAGCAGTACTCGACATGCCTGACTAAGTAGATCGTATAATTGTATGTATACTAATATACATATGTAAATTGTAGGTAGCACCGAGTGCTCGAGATGATGTATCAGTATGTAATTATATATATGTATCTGTCGAAACAGCAAACATGTGTAACAATCATGCCACGCATGAAAATAGTTGATTTTATCTAGTTATGTATGAACAAATACTTAGATATTTAATAGCACGTTGAACCTAGGTATGAATACTCATCACCTAGTTGGGCTGTATTAGTATAAGGAATCTATACTAACGTGTGATAATATTGTATACTCCTAGCCTAAAGCCTAGCAAGTATATATATCGGAGTCTCGGGAAAATGTTCACTTAAGTCCAGTTCCCGTTCTAATGATAATGAAGCGTGTCGACAGTTTTAGTTCTCAGAGAATAACTAAAGTTGTAGCAGTATAGATGTTGTCCAGTGTAGGTAGAACTAACTAGTTCTAATGTATTCAATGATATTGTCCCGCGACAATATGGCCAAAGGATTGTGATAACTAAATCAAGTTATGTATTGGTAATCGTTTTCCAACAACCTAACAGAGTACGATTGCAACCTATCTAGGTTAAGTATTGATATTGTTCTAAGACAATATTAAGGGTGTAATTCCTAAGTATTACACATTTCGTATTACATACAGTAATATAAATAGTTGTGAATTATAAATGATTATTAATATGATTCGAAAACAGTAATTTGAGCATGTGTTTCACCCCGAAAATAATAAAACGATTGAAAGAGTGGGGCTATGAAACTCACATGAGGAGCTAGCGTCTTAGTGTAACGAGTCGTGCCAAGTATAATCTCCTAGTGTCCTAAACACGAGAGATTTCGTATGTTTGTAAGTGCGGTTCGTTATTGATGATTCGTAATAATAATTCATATTATTATTAGGTTTGAGTTTTCGTATACTTTATAAAGTATATTTGTTTTGAGTATAAGTCGTATCATATTTAAATTGTCATTTGAAAACGTTTCCCGACACTTAGAAAGAGGTGGCTATTTTATGTTTTCTGCGACATAACATGCGACACAAAAATTGGTCATGCGACACAAGGGTTGTGTCGCATAGAGTGCGACACAAGAGCTCTGCGACACAGTGGTTGTGTCGCAAAAGCTTGCGATGCTAAATCAATAGCGACATAAGGGTTGTGTCGTATAAGGTTTACGACACAAGATGCGACACAGCGTACGACATAAGATACGACACAAATGAAGTTATGCGACACAACATGCGACACAAGCGTTGTGTCGCAAAGATGAACACCAGCCCAGAAACTAGCGGCTGTCGCGTTTTTCCGATCAAAATCACAAATCAAACGCATTTTTGAGCTGTAAAATCATGTTTTCTTTGTTGTTTAGGTTATAAATAAGTTGTGTGAACATTATTACACCAAAACATTACACCAAAATGATTAAATCTAAAAATTTAGAAATTTCTTACAATTGCAAATCGAGGCCAAACGAGGAAGAAAACGAGGGTGTTGCCTTTGTTAATGTTGTTCCTCACTTGATGGTGATTTCGAAAATGTATGTGATGGTGGTGGCGGTGGTCGGCCGGCGGTGGTGGTGGTGATTGGTGGTGGTGTAAGTGTTTTTAGAGAGAGAAAGAGTAGAGAGAAAAGAGAATAGAGAGAGAAGTGAGGAGGTGAGAATGAGAAGAAGATGGGGAAGGGATTTGGGTTTTGTCAAACTCAGATCCCCAATGCGCGGACTGTGGCCTCCAACCACAGTACAAAATACCCGTATTTTGTTTGTCCGATATAATTTAGAATAATATTTTAAATTCTAAAGTTTATTTATATTATCTTGAAATGTTTATTAGTGAAAGTATTTTATAAAAATACTATTTTAAAACAAAGGTTTAATTGTTTTGTTTTTGGGCGGTCACGTGTAATTAAGATGCATTTTAAATTAAAACGACTTATATTTTCGAATGATTAATATTTTTGTCCAGATGTTAAATGTTAAATCTTTATGATTAACCATTATTTACAAAATTTTGATTACTTGGTTACAATTGCATATAATAATACAATTATTTAAAATTAAAGTTTGGCGCGAAATTTGACTTTTTGACGAGGTGTTACACGAGTCGAACGTCAATTTTTTATACTCGACTCGTGAAGTCAATCGAACAATTTTTTTCGTTCGAGCTCGAGTCGGGTTCAATTATTATCAAACTCGAATTCAAGTTAAACGAGCTTGAACTCGAGTAGCTTATTAAATGTTCGACTCGTTAACACCCCTATTTGAACCAAACCGGTCGGTTGAACCAGAAATCAATGGTCATGCCGGTTCAACCGAGAACCAATGGGCGATGGTCACTTAGTCTGGTCAGTTGTTGATAATCGATTCAACCTGTAGGACGTGTTTGACAAAACTAGGTAAAGATGGAGTTGAAGGTCTGTAACTAATTACTAATTATAAAAGCAATACAGTTGTCGCACCCCTAAAATCACTGTTTATCCGAAAGTCAACGAAAGTCAACTCCGAAAGTTGACTTTCGGAGTCAAAATCTGAAACTTACCTCAAAATCCGAAAGTCAAACATTTACTCCGAAAGTCAAACTTTCGGAGTGAAAATCAGACTGATTTTTGGGAATTTATTTTACTAGGTAAAAGTTGTCAAACAATTCTGAAAAAATTCACGAGTCTTCCCCTATGTCTTGGCTACTTCCTGTATTTTTTTCATGAATTTTAAATAAGTATATATGGGTCAAAAAAATTCGTGAAACTCTGAAGGTCCGAAACTAACCTTTGTTCATGAACCGATTTTTCTGGAAAAATCAGTGTATTTTTAAGAGTTGAGTTCTAAACAAAAGTTGTAGCCAACATCTTAATGAAGATTTTGGCTCAAACCTCATGCATTTTAGTGACCTAGAACTCAAGATATAGCTTAAAGTGTGAGACGAAATTTCTGTCCAGCAAACTGTTTAAATCTATGTGTTTACTAATTAGTTTTTATCTCCAAATCTGTGTATTTATAAGAGAAGTGTCCTAAATGAAAGTTGTAGACAACGAACATACGAAGATTTTGGTATATTTTTCAAGGTCTAATTCGGTGTACACGATTTTATATGATTTTTCTTCCCAACTGAAATTCTGAGACAGAATCTGTCATTATACATATATGTTTGTAAAACGTGTTTTAAACTTTGTTTTGGACATTTCTAAGTTAGATGAACAACCTAACATGTATATAAACATAATCCAAGTATTTTTAAAAAGTGACGAGGTCTTACGAGTGTCGGATGAAGAATCCAAAAAGATGGAAATGTAGTTTGCGTTCTCATGATCGTTTTTGCTTCCAAATGTCTTGCGATTCAAGATGGTTTGATGGTGGTTTAGGGTGGTGATGTGATTCGGTTTAGAGAGGGAGAAAAGAAGGGGTTTTAGAGAGAGAGAGTTTAGAGAGATGGTGGAGAAACACAAATGAGGATTTTGTGGATTATGGTTTGGTTTTAAGTCAAAAACAACAACCTTAAAATGGGGAATTGGTTTGGGGGCTGGAAATCAGCTCTTAGGGGGCCCCACAAGGTGGTGTGTGTCTCATTTTTGGTTCCTCAAATTTGCGCTTCGTGCGGTGTTCATTTTCCACGGTCACGTAAACGTATATGTAACACCCTCAAATTTTGGGTTTGCGGAAGCGGTCGGGTCGGGTGTTACCAAATTAAATATCACAGCATAAGATACATAATGAATGACTCTAAATGAGACGGTTGAAAATAATTATACCTTGCCAAAATAGAACGTTTACAACGTTGCGAGTTTAATAGAAATTCCAAATACATAATTTGAAAATACAAAAGTAAATGCAGAGTAGTCCCAATTGTTTGAAAATATGCGACTCGAGCTAACATAATTTTGTAGCAATCCTAATCCTTCTGGGCACCTGAGAACACATGCTAAAACGAGTCAGCTATAAAGCTGGTGAGTTCATAGGATTGTTAGTTGAAAATATAAAGTGTAAATCTTGTATGTTTTAAAAAAGTAGTTCGAAGTCCCTGTATTTCGATTTGTATTGTATTAAAGTTGTGACACCAATGTGTATACGTCTAACGAGGTATCTAATACCTAAGTAATAGTGATCTGTACCTAAGTACATATATATGTATGGCAAACCATGCCTTGATACCAAGCCGGTAGTAGTTGGGTCTATAAACGTGAGGCAATACATGCCTATAACTATCAAGTAATTGTAGTTCCGCAGACATTTGATTGAATATTTGTAGCGTGCTACCTCCAGCAACAATTGATTGTAGACCCGCAGATCTATGATTGAAAACGTTTAGTGGGTCCGTTTGACCAGTTAGTGTAAACTAACCCGGACATGATTGAAAATGATTGTAATTCAGCAGAATTATAGTTTGAAAATGTTTAGTGTGTTCGTTTGACCAGTTAGTGTAAGCTAACCCGGACATGATTGAAAATGTTTGTTGTGTCCTTTTAACCAGTTAGCATAAGTTAACCCGGACTTGAATTGAGCTAACGGCCTCGCGTGGAAACTCCACCGACCCGTTAACTTATTGTGAATCCCGAGTATAACTCGCTGATCCATGAATGTGTGTGGATCACGAGCATAAGCCCGCCCATCCATCGATTGTATTGTACTTGTGCTCACTGCAATACCGTGGCATCGTTTTGTGCCCACTTTACCGTGGCATCGTTTTGAATCACTTTACCGTGATCTCGTTTTGTACCTAACTGGCATCGATCGAATTGCTCGCAAGCAAAGTTTGAAATTGAGCCGGCTGTACTACGACGAGCCCGACTGGTGAAATGTAGAGCCAGCAGTACTACGACATGCTAGCTAAAGTAATTGAGCCGTCAGTACAACGACATGTCCGACTTGAGTATTCGTGTTTGTATAATTGTATGTATATTAATATACATATGTAGTAATGTAGATAGCACCCTGTGCTCAAGATGATGTACAAGTATGTAGATATATATATATATATATATATATATATATATATATATTTGTCGAATCAGCAAACACATGTAACAATCATGCCACGCATGAAAATATTTGATTGTATCTAAATATGTATAAACAAATACTTAGATATTAAGTAGCACATTGAACCTAGGTATGAAGACTCATCACCTAGTTGAGTTGTATTAGTATAAGGAGTCTATACTAACGTATGTTACTATTGTATACTCCTAGCCTTAAGCCTAGCAAGTATATTTGGGGTCTCGGAAAAATGTTCACCTAAGTACAATTTCCATTCTAATGATCATGGAGTGTGTCAACAGTTTTAGTTCCTAAAAGGAAGACTAATCTTGTAAAAGTCTAGTCGTTGTCATGTGGGTAGAACTAATCAGTTCTAGTATAGTGATAGTATTGTCCCGTGTCAATATGGTCATTGGCTAGTGATAACTTAGTCAATTTATGTATTGGTAATTGTTTTCCAACCATCTATCAGTGTACGATTGTAACCTATCTCGGTTAGGTATTGACATTGTTCCATAACAATATGATGGGTGTAATTCCTAAGTATTACACATTTGTATTACATACAGTAATATAAGTAAGTGTGAATTATAAAAGTTTATTAATATAATTCGAAAACAATTGTTGAGCATGTGTTTCACCCCGAAAACGGTAAAACAGTTGAAAGAGTGGGGCTATGAAACTCACCTGTGAGTTGTCAGCGATCCTAAGATACGCGCGTCGTCCGAATGGTAACCTCCAAGTGTCCTAAACACGTGAAGTTATATGAGTACGAGGTTAAATAGTCTGACTTAGTAAGTCGTTCGAATTTTGTTTGTCGTTTGGTTTTTAAAGACCGTGTACGGGGGTTCGGGGGCAGCGCCCCTGATAACGGGGTCCAAGGGGTGGCAACCCCTGGTGGGGTCTAAGGGGCAGAGCCCCTGGTTGGGATCGAGCTGCCAAGTTAGCTTGGAAAATTTTTATTTCTATTACATTGCTTTAGTAAAAACGTCTCCGAAATCCAAATTTGGATTAAAGTCATGTGGTAAAATTTAGTTCCGACACTTAGTGAAAATCATAGGTTTTTAGAGTTCTGTGACCTGCGACGTTGGGTGCGACGTCGGGGCTTCTGTCGCAGTGCGATTGTACTGCGACGTTGTAGTCTACGTCGCTATATGCGACGTCAGGGTCTAGTGCGACGTAAGGGTCGACGTCGCTATATGCGACGTTCGCACTTTCATGCGACATTGTGACTGACGTCGCACCAGGCGACGTCATGGTATTTGCGACGTTGAGCTGCGACGTTGACAACGTCGCAGCACTGTTTTTGGGCCAAATGCGACGTCGTCGTCGTCTGTTCGACGATTTCAAGATCCAAATCGAGTTTTGGCTCGATTTTTGGGTGTTTTGATGTTATAGAAAGCTTCTAGCATGCATTTTGAAGTAATCTAAGTAATTTATAGAAAGAGAAACGATTTATAGAGAGAGAGTGATAAATCTTACTTTTTGATGAAAATGGAGATGAAGATGATGGTGAAGAAGATGAAGATGATGATGTCCGGTTTTGATGATGATGAACTCCGAAAATGACGATGATTATGATGATTCCGATTTTTGATGATGATGATATTGTTGTTGATGTTGTTGGTTGTTGTTGTTGTTGTTAGAGAATGAGAGAGAGATAGAGATGAGAAAAAGAAGAAGAAAATGGAAATGAAAGAGTGGAATGGGGGTGGGTTGGTTTAGGCCGGCTCATCCCCAATCATGTGGGTATCTTGTCCACAATCGCAGTATAGAATACCCGTGTTTTTGTACCCGAAGGTAAAATAAATTTAATATTTTACTTTCATAATTTTGTTTATACTAATTCGTAAATATTTAAAATAAAAATATCTTATTGGAATTACAAAAATGTAATTTGGTTATAATTGTTTATAAAAATACAATTATTCACAGTTTTAAATTTGGAGCGAAAATTGACTCTTTTTGACCGAGTGTCACAGTATATTTAGACGTTATTCGTTATACGTACGTGTTTTGAATAACGAATGAAATCCGATATTTTTAGTTGAAGTATTCACTCATTAATACTTGAAAACATTTATAAAAATATTTTGGTAATGTGTCGGGTTCGGTTTACGCGCTCGTGTTATGATTGTTTAATCGCGTGACGTTTAATTCGTACGATTTAATTATCGGTTTAAAACGTGATATTGTAAATGAATATTTTCATTCAAGATAATATATTTGTAACTTATAAAAATATATTTTGATTTTCGTTCGATTGTCGGGCGCGTTTCGCGCGTGTTTGTCGCGTATAAGTTATTTGTATGATACAAAATGCATGTTAAATATTATTGAAGTAATATTTAGAAAATAATGTGATTATTAAATAATTTCATATTACTTAATAATCTGATTCACCAACGTCCGTATAAAATATACCGGAATCCATCTGATATGAAAATGCACGATTATATTTAATCGCGTACGTGTGTATATATATCAATATACATAATGATACACATAATTAGCCTAATACATAACTAATTACATGTATTAACCAGATGATTAGGTACTAATTACTAGCCCTAATTTGTATGGTGTCACAACAGTTGAGAGTGAGACACGTTGGGTGCAAACCCAATCCCACATCGGAAAATGTAATATAATTATGTCTGCATATAAGCTCATGGGCTACTCCCTCCATCACCAATTGGTTTTAGAATGGAACCTCAGTGGGCTTATATGTTGGACATGTTATTAGGCTAAAGTATAAAATAAAAACATATATAAGGGCATATCTAGGGATGGCAATGGATCGGACGATGCCATATTCATATCCATTTAATTTCAACTCATCCATTCATATCCATATTCGATGGTTTAAGCGGGTTAATGGATGCCCGTTGGATATTCAAAAAATATAAAAAAAATTCCTAATATGAAATTAAACCAACAAATATTGTAACAAAAACAAATATATAAAGTTACATAAGGAAATATATTACATAAGGAAATATAGTCACAAGAGCGTGTAATCATTGTCGTTAATGAAGCATAATTTGTTACAATTACAGGTAAACATATATTTTGACAAATGTAAATGTGTAATCTCTATGTTTATCTGCTAATCTCACATGTTTTAATTGTCATCTATCGTGTATTGTAACTTCACTATATGATCGGAAGCAAAATTTGACTCGGCGTAATATATTTATGCATTTAAATTTGCTATATAAATCAATAATACCATAAAACCTCTCAAATATACATTAGATATTCAAAAATTTATGACCTTTATATAATCAATATTATGGTTTATATGTATGTGGATATGTATATTTATATGTATATATGCATGTATATATATATATATATATATGTATATGTATATGTATATGTATATGTATTTTGGGTGATAATGGATAAATCTATGGGTGATGAATGTCATCCATATCCGATCCACTAATCATCCACATCAATATCTATATCCACTATTCGTCCATTTAGATCGTCCATATCCACTATTAAGTGGATGGATAGGATGGATATCCAGTGGATCGGGTGACCGTTGTCATCCCTAGGCATATCTGGCGTATACATTATATACTACATCAAATTTGTTGCAATAAAATTTTTCAGGAATATACTTACACCAAATATGTTTCATCTCCAATGTATGCAATAAATTCTGCACTAAAACAACTTTTAACATTTACACGCTGACCCCATAACTATTTTTACATTATACTTTAATTCAATTCATTATTTTTATGATCAATTAACTTTCGAAACTATTAATTTACAGGTCAATTTTATTTATTTACTTTCATAAAGTTTCAATTACATAAGTTTTTTGCATAAATCAATGTTTTAATTATCATAATTTGTTTGAAAATTATATTTTATTGATTTCAATAATCATATTATTCAATCTAAAGTGTAAGGTACTTAAAAGAATCATGCAAATAAATAATTTTTTGCAAGTTTTGTACTTAAATAACAATATTTCAAATATAGGGGCTAACATGAAACATTATAAATTTGATGCAAAGTTTAATGTTGTACCATATTTGGTGCAAAATCTTTAATTATATTTGGTGTACACTAAAACGTTCACCAAGTTTGGTCAATTAGTTGGAGAGGAATTTTTACACCAAAACACCAAATTTGATGTAATGGTGCATATATTGGAGATAGCCTAAGAGTGAGTTGGGAAGGAAAAAAAATTAAGGGGGCAAGATCTTTTTTTCCTTCTTATTTCATTTTTATGGGGTGAGACTTATAAAATATCACTAATACTCTTTAAAGTAATTTATTTTTTATGTAATTTGAAATATTTTGAGGGTGCCGATGCCCCCTAGCTACTACATCCGCCTATGTCTACTGTCTAGCACTAAACAGTCATAGTGGTGACGAGGAGCACTCTCATGTAGGGGTGTCAAAAAACCAGACCCGACCCGAACCCTATTAAGACTATTCGGGTCGGGTTTAATAGGGTTAGAAAGCTTAATCGGGTTACGCGGGTTAACCCGATTAACCCGAATGCTTATTAGGGTCGGGTTACGGGTTAAAATAGATAAACTTATGCGGGTACGGGGTGACCCGATTAACCCGATTTAACCAAGTATCAATTTTTCTATTAATTTTTATAGTTAACTTTCGTATTAAATAATATAAGTTGAACATGTTAATTTAATGTGGAGATATTTTTCTATATATATAAGAGTTTAAGACTAAAATCTAATTAATAATAGTATCTATAATCATAATAACATTAGTATCTATAACCATATAATAACATTAGTATTGTATATTAGTTGTAACACAACTTATAAGTATGCTTTCATCAAAGTGTTAGTGTGGTAATTGCATTCTTCAAATTTCGAAAGATGTAAGCATGACTCACATTTCAAGTATACTTAGACCCGCTTTGAAATCCAATACTTATATTTAGTTTAAAACAAAACTCAATTTTACAGACGATGGTTCTACTACGTATACATAATTCACGTGGTTTCAACTTCATATATCATTCAATATTTTGGTATACTATCCCAACATTCAAAGTCATCTATATATTTAGTTTAACAATTATTAGAAAACTGTGAAGTTATACGGGTTAACCCGCTACCCGATTAACCCGACCCGACTAACCCGCTACCCGATTAACCCGAACCCGATAACCCGATTACCTAATAGGGTCGGGTTGCGGGTATTTATTTATTTCTAAAAAACCCGACTAACCCGACCCGACTAACTCTTATTAGTGTGGGGTTGACCCGATTAACACCCCTACTCTCATGGTAAGCCAGACCACAAGCCCCCACCAGTCCACCAGTGCTCACTACAAGTACTCTTATTTGAACAAAAATTATCTCGTAAATAAACTCAAAGGTTATTGATAAATGATAACATTAACATCAACACTAACATATACATAACAATACTTAACGAGGACTAGATGCAACTTGAACAAACGCTTTGCAAGTTAGCGACGCAAAGCTAAATTTTTGTTGTTGTACTTCGATTCCAATCTTCTTGATCAGAGGTCGATAATGCTGGTGATGGGATGATGAAGACGATGATGATGTGTCATCCTCTTCAAACTTACGCTTTTTAAGGTTTATGGAAGTTGATTGTGATGCCTCCATAATCATCTCATTGCACTCCTTTACTTTCTCCTGAAGAACAACGATTTATCCAATGGGTTAATCATCGGATATGTATATGCATGAAGTACAATTCTAACTATAAACCTCCTCATAAAGTCTTGCATCTTCAATGCCTGTATAATGTCTAGTAATGCAATTTTAATTTTTCCTTGACCGGAATGATAAGAAACATATTATGTACAGTAAATGTTTTTAGATACACAGTGATAATGATCAAACTCGATATTTTCGATAATTCTATGGGTGCTAAATAGATAGACACACATTATGATACAGCATATATACAGTTTTCTTGCTTCCCTTTTCAAGTTTTCCTTCAAGTAATCAAGTTCATAATTGTAATATCTTGGTTATAAACTTAAACTGGTTTACAAAAATGTAAACTTAATACTAACATAAATAAGTATATGGTTGATGGTGGTACACTGGTACTACCATGGTCAAAGGCAAAGATCAATCTAACAAAGAAATGGTTTCACCAAATGTTGTATCATATGCAATTAGATGAGTCCTCTGAGAAAGAAAACTCACACAACAATTATGTGTTGGTACTTGGTACATTTGTACAAAGGACAGGAGACAAACCTTGATGGTTTTGAGTACATCCAGAAGCTGATTCTGATAGTCAACAGAATTGAAAAGGTCAACTTGATCTATGACATGAAGCATTGTAGCTGTGGCCAATACTGATGGTTGATAACCCACAAATCTTGAATCTTGAAATAAAACAAAAAACATCATAAGTGAAATGATTCAATGAATGACCACATGTTAATTCTAATACTTAAGTGATACTACATGATCTAAGAGTTTGACTTTTGGTCAAAATGAGTGAAAGATTTTGTTTGACTAGTAGATTACCAGAGACCAGGGATAGAATGAGATCTTCACATTTCTTGACAAAATCCCAATGAAGATTAGACTTCAATCCAAGCCTTCTTACAATGTGATCAAGAAATGAGATTGGTGTTACTGGATTCATCTTCCATTTTAGAGTTGACATCACCAAAAGCTCCATTTTTTGTATGTTTTTAGGCTCAAACAAGTACTCTGTGTCCACCACCTGCAAGATAAAACAAACCCCATTTCATTAAATCAACAAATTACTCAAGTGGCTAATGATAACTCCATGGTACAAGTATAACAGCACAATGTACAACCCACCACTGCAGTACTTTTTTTAGCACTTGATTAACAAATCAACACTCAAAAGGCAAAACCCAGTTCGTTTTTCATCAAATTAGCAGGGAATGATTTTTTTTTTTTTTTTGTTGGGGGCAGTATAAAGTAAGAAGCTTTAATGCATTGGGTACAAATAACTGATGTTAAGAAACATACTTGAAGATCTAGAAGAGTTGGCACTTGTGTTTCTTCAACTTTAGCAGCCAATGAGAGACAAGTGACAGCAAGAAGCTGAATCATCCATGGCTTATCTTTCTGAAAATGCAAACTTGAAATAAACCTATCAAGATAATTAAGAGAAAGAATGGCAGTGAGATGTGTGAATCCAAAATGTGATTTCACTTCAAGGATCCAATCCACAGCTTGTTTGCGAGCAAGCAAAAGATAAGGGTCTATTTGGTCAAATGAGAAAGTAGAAGGGTCTGTCTGTAGTAGTTGTTGTTGTTCTTTAGTGAAGAGTGAAACAAGTTCTTCATCTTCCCAGAAGAAATCTTGGTTGTTCAAGGGTGGAATATGGAGATGAGAGTAATCTTGGAGGGTGGTTTGTGTAATTAAATGGCCATGATCATATTCATCAACATCATCATCATGGTCATGAGTCCATGGTTGATCTTGTTCTTCACAGTAGAAGAGTGTATCCAGGATAGATGAAGATGAGGGTGAAGAAATGGCCATGGGATAAAGGGGTTGATTTTGATTATTAGACATAATAATATATAGAAAGAGATGAATAAAGTGGGGTGATATTAATGTAATGTTGCTTGTGTTGTTCTCTCATACATTAAATCTTATTGGTTGTTTCTTCATCCTTCTATTTGCCTATCTACTTTCTCTCTCTAATATGTATCATCTATCACAGAAGATGGAAAGAAAGACTACTCGATTCTCAAAAAAACAAAGGAAAAGGAATAGAATTTATGTGACCGGGTGTCACGCTTGACCTTACTTTCTAGTTTCTACTGTATATGGTTTGTGGTTATGTGGTATGTTAACATATATTAATTCCTAATCTGAATTCTTACTACCCTACTACCAAAAATATTTACATTAATCCACGAATATATACAATTGTTCCATCCAAGACTCGAACCCCCAACCTCTTAGTTGAAAAGGTCACCACGATACCGCTAGGCAAAAGCCTTTTGTTTAATCCTAAAGTGGTTGGGTATTTTAGAGTGAAATATTCCATATTTAACATACACATCTAAATTAACTGTTATATATATGAGTAAATTCTATAGATGGTCCCTGTGGTTTACCTCGATTTACGAAAACGGTCCTTATACTTATTTTTTCACTTTTTCAGTCCAATAAGTTTACATTTTGCTTGAAAATGGTACCTCACCACCTAAAATGACTAAAGTACCCTTTAACCTTTTAAATCGTGACTGTCCGAAAATGACAAAAGGAAGGGTACTTTAGTCATTTTAGGTAGAGGAGGGACCATTTTCGAGCAAAATGTAAACTTATTGGACTGAAAAGGTGAAAAAAGAAGTATAGGGACCATTTTCGTAAATTGGTGTAAAGCACAGGGACCATTCATAGAATTTACTCTATATATATATATACATCACATATTAAGATAAGATGATCCATCTTATGACCTTGAGATAATTCTAAAGAACAGACCAGAGGTGGAGTTTTTAACCAGAGATGTATGCAATAGTTGTGTACTTGATTCATCTACTGACATCAAACATTTCAATCTTTATAAATCAAGAAAATTTAAATAGAGCAGTCGAAAAACCAATGAAAGAATCCATATCATTATAAATCTTGAAAACAATATACAGAGAGGTCGTATGGGGATTCGCCGCGATTCATTGCTGTGCTTACACACTAGGCTACAATATACATTTAAAAGCAAATTATATGACCATATATCTGATGCATGAACACTGCCCGCCAGGCCGCCAGTACTTGCACAGGATCGGGCGTTTGGTTCAATCCATGGATGATATAAACAACTACATTACTTATCCCCTTCTTAATCCATCTGGTAAACAACATTTGCCACAACTAGCACTCTAGCAGGTCTCAAAGGACTAAAACTGAGTCACAACAACCAAGACAATTTTGAAAATAATACGAAAAGACACAAGGTACTAGTTATCACAAATTCACAAGTAGCAAATCTTAAGGTTCTAAACACTTACAAGTCGACTAATGGAAATCAAGCCACAATTACGAAATTTACAGTTTCGACCATAACTAGCAGGTTTAACCTGTTATTTCGTTGCATTTTTATAGTTCTGCCTCAATACGGTGGAGGATATGTTCCTGGGTATGGAGGACCTGATCATGAATATAATAACATATTCACTTAATTAGTATGGCGAAAAACGGAAAATATAATAGCTACTTATGTAGGGGAGTAAAGAATGACTAACCTGGAGGATATTGGGATCCATATGGTTGAGGAGGATATGCTGGATTGGGCGGGTATGGTTGTCCATAAGGAGGCGCCTGAGGTGGGTATGGAGACGGTGGATAAGCACCTGAATTAGGTGGGTATGCAGAAGGTGGATAAGCACCTGAATTAGGTGGATATGACGGGTAGGGTGATTGTGCAGGGTAACCTGCAGCTGGCGCATATGGAGTAGCAGCAGCTGGTGGAGGATATGATACTGATGGATATGGTTGTGGTGGTGCAGAGTAGAGTGAGGCCTGGGGTGCACTGTGTGGTGGAGCTGCTGTACCATGACTGCCTGCTGGTTTCGCTGGTTTCTGAGCATCAACAAAATATTTGTCGAGTCAATGAGATCCCAAAAGTTACATAAGTTTTAAGGCTATGTGACAATAGATGCACAAACAAAAAAGATGACCTAGTGAACAAAGTCTACCCGGCTTTGCAGCCGAACCATTTGACCAAACTTGTGAACTATACCGCTAGCAATTTCACCAAGTCACTAATGACCTGGTCGATCCAGGTTATGTTAATCTAAAAAATTAGCATAAAAGAAACAGGTCAACCCCGGTTGAACGATGCGTAATACCTCCTAAATCCAGTTATTTAGAAAACTATATTACTATTAGAATAACATAAGATATTTAAAACTTTAACATGATTGACACACTAACTATTTATACACTACCTAATAATTATTTTGTACTATATTGTTTCAGGTCAACCTGACCAGTTTCAAACAATACCAGAAAAGTATCTCGTTTTTGAAACATAAAGCCAACCCTGAACCGTCCCATTTTGCCATCCCTATGTAAATATGTAATACCAGGTATCTTGTTACAAGGGTAAAAAAGATTCATAAACGGAACTTACATTGGCACTGGAATAATGTATAATTAATCGAACCTCTCCAGCATGCCTGCATAACCAAAGTTGTGCATTAGAAAGACGAATACAGTCTCAATCCATTTAATTTGACCTGAGAATATCATCTCACATAAAGTTTGCCAATTAATTAACATTAACGTGATAATAAGTCAAAAAACATATGACTCGATGAACTACAATGTGAACTGTGAAGGACTCTAGCGTGAGCAACTATGATCACTTTGTACTCTTAGGAAGATGATTTTAAAGTTGTACATGTTTTTATTGTTTCTTTTTCCAGGTGGTAACCATCTTATCATAATCCATGCTTGCAATTTATGAATATTGATGACTAATGCTTAAAATTTCGTGAAACGTCTAATAATAGGCCACAAGTGAGCCAAGATAATGAACCCAAGATAATAGGCTACAAGTGAGCCAAGATAATGAACCCAACCCCACCTGGGAAGGAAACTTTGAGGTCACCTAAGTGGAGTTGGATGGGTCAATCTAGTTCTCGGTAATGGCCAATTTCTAACAAGCATTACTTTCTTCAGCATCAACATCCTGAGTTAGACATTGGAACTCAGACAATGAGGAACACCTCCAAGATAAGATATATCTTCATGTTTTCAGGTAACCGACCAAAACTCTAGCATCAACATCCTCTATGATGACAAACCAAACCTTCTAGGTCACTTGCACTCGGAGAAGATCCACTAAAAATGCAAAAGTAAAGTGTAGGAGTGACAACATCGGAAGCTTCTTTTCTTGTACAATTAAGAGTTAGCCGAAGAATCACAATGGAACAATACTCATGCAAGTCATTACAATAATTAAAAGCAACTCATTAACAGCTCTATGCACCAATTGGTTGCATGCACCCCCATTTACAAGGTGAGCTGATCAAAAGGTTGGATCTCAAGATTACCCATCATGTATCTAATAGACCTTTTGGGTCTGACAATTTCCCATTGTCAAGGATGAAGAATGGGAGCAAATAACGACTTTCCTTGTCATTAGATGGTGAGTCTACAATGATTATATGAAGTCGAGGATTATAAAGAACAACAAATATCACTACCCATTTTTGTCAATCAACAACACGTCAAGAAGTTAGCTAGCTAGCCAAAGCTTTTATTGCTTTCTTGTTGGTCTTTCAAGGTATGATCATTCATAAAGTGGTTCACTCTTCTATGAACCTAGAAGAACCACACTTAGTTATCCAAATATAACTCTGATTTCTGAACCTTCGGTTGTGAGTTCAGTAGGATTCTTCATGGATGGCTTCTCTTTGCTGCCATGTGGAACATGTACTATCAATATTCAATCTCCCTACTTCTGACAATTATTCAACAGCTGTTATTTAGTCTTAAGAATTGATTCAAGAAACTTATTTGTTGCATTATGAAAGGGAGGTGATCCCTACACAACCAATTTTTTGCCATTCACCACCAAAAATTTTTTTTGGACCCTTTTGCCCTTTCCCAACCTAAATTAAATCACGCGCTTCTAATTGCCTAAAATTAAAACCCTTCCATCACCTCTTTTCCTGCAATTCCCCGGCGTCTTCTCATCTTCTTCTTCCAATAATTTGTCGTTACTTCTTCAATCAATTAGAATAATGGAAACACAGGTATTGTACTAACCCTAGATTGAAAACATAACAAGTTGTAGCCCTAAAGTAGTTCTAATCGATATTATTTTCTGATATTGCTAGATCTAATTTTTTGTTCATACTTATATTTCCATCAGTAGGTATATTTCAACCTCTATGCTTGATTTCGTGAAACACATGTAACTATACTAGTATTATTACTCTGTAGTGTTGAGCTAGTTTTGACGAATAACTTTCTAGTGGTTTAATTTTTCTATAATCTTTATTTTTTATTATTCTTATCCAACACCTTAATCTATATATTATATTAGAACATGATGCTTAATCTATAATTTATATTAGAACATGTTTATGATATATTAGAATGAGATTAAAGTAAAACTCGCAAGCGAGAAAATACAAGTTCCCCATTATTGCAATAAACCCGTTTATAGAGATCTTTTGTACCATGTATCTCAGTTTGCGCTAAAGGAAATATCTGACCAGTATGAGAAAATGAAAAAAGATAATATTTACAAGATTATGTTTTGCATTGTTACACATTTTAGGATTAATTTCAACCTTTATTATTTATGTCATTTTTAGGTACAATGACTCCTTGCACCGGTCATTTGATGGCTACTATGGGTCTTCCATGTGCTCACAAGATGAAAGAGTCTGAAGAAATGACAATTTCGCTAGAGCTTATTCATCCCCAATGGAGGATTGATACGTTCTCCTTGAATTCGGAAGATGACTCACACAAGGATAATAATGAAGCTAAAAAATTCCGTAACTTGCTTGATGAGTTGTATTCTAGGTATCAAGTATGGCCCCTTAACAAGAAAGAATCTGTTACTTCAATGATTACCCAGCTAGTCAACCAATCGGATACGTACTTTGAGCCGGTGATTCGACGACCAAAAGGTAGACCTCCAAAATCAAAAAAGAAAAAGGGAAAGGGACTTCTTCACGATTTGAGTATGTTGAATCCTCACGATCACAAAATCCCTCAACTTCTGCTTATATATTCCACGGGACGAATGCAGTGGAAGACGAGGTTAGCAATATCCATCATGAAAACAGTATCATCGATTTTGAATGTTTTTCCTGATTTTTCTAGTGGCATATTTTAATAGTATTATGATGGAACTAGACTATCTTTTGGTACTTTAATTTGACAATGATGGAACTTTGTCTTTTGTAATCGAATGAGGTAGTATTGATAAACCTGCTTCACACTACTTGTTTCTGTCTTAAACTTATGCAATCTCATGGATGTGTTTTATTGTATCGTTTTCTCAGTCCGATTTGGTTTATTCGTGTGGGTGTTGGTCTCTCATGCAGAAAGTTATATCTACTTTTATTGTATCTTTGTAATGTTGTGAGTTTTGATTTATTGGTAATTTTCTAAAAGAAAGGTTTTCGTTATTTTTTATTAATCTTAGTTTTTTGATAGTTTAGTTTTGGAACGAAAGAGTTAAAAAAGGATTTAAAGAAGAATTGTTTGATGCTACTGTATGTACTGATCATGCAACTAATAAAATACAAAAGATATAATATTGTCAAAGGGGTTGAGAAAGTGTGGTGGACAGCAACTGGGAGCTTTAGCCTCAAATTCTTGTATACGTGAATACTGAATAGTTATGCAATTCAAGGGAGGGTGTGATAGTTAAAGAGGAAGATTTTAATTATTAAAAGAAGAGGGTGATAAAAGAAAATATTTTAATAAGTCAAAAGAAACAGCTAAAGTTTAGGGCGTGATTTAATTTAGGTTGGGAAAGGGCAAAAGGATCCAAAAAAAAAAATTGGTGGGAATGGAAAAAAATTGGTGGTGTATGGATCACCTCCCATTATGAAAAGGTGAAGTTTTAGTCAAACTACAATAAAAAATTAAAGCCATAAATGTTTAAACACAAACCTGCCGGTTTTGCTCTGCAATGGCCAAGTACTATCATCAAATCCTTGAGAAATAGCCTTTGCCAATTGAACCCTAGAACCAAAACAACTTTCCCATATCAATTAACTGAAAAATATATAACATCAGTAACGCATAAAACAGGAGTCTAAACCAGAATGAGTGTCACAGTCAGTAATTACTTTCCACTGCCGATAAAGTCATCATGCTTGATTGTATTGCTATTCCAAACATTAACATTCAACTCTCTCAATCCTTCAATAAGTGTATACACAAACTTCTCTTGAAACGTTGGGTTCTTCCCTCCATCTACACCAATTCACAAACCTCTATTTAGAACAAACACCTTCTTCAAACATCAAACGTAAATCGCATACATTACGGATATTTTGCACTTTTTTATTTATCTATTAGCTTCTAATTCAACATGTGCACCAAAATTGATCAGTCAAAAACACTTTTCACCTGGAAAAAAAAAAACCCTTCCCTTTCGATCCTGGACACCGAAAAAGAAATTGAAGAAATTACCTGTACAGGTACGAGTTCGAGATTTACTGCTACCATATTCCACACAAACGTAAGGATCTTGCCTTGAAATCCATTCGGTATCCTTCAATTTATTACAGCTAACAACTGGAAGTTCAAAATCAACCACAATTACATCTTAAACCCTAGATCTGTGTATATATAAACTTACAAAAGCATAGTAATTAACTCAAACTTAGTCCACGCAGTCTTCAATAATTCAAATCAGCAGTCGTATATGTAAACGGTAATTAATAACGTTTACATGCATAAGCACATATCAATTAAACATTAGCTGAAAATTTATTAAATTAACTATACATACCAGTGACTTCTAGAAGATTACCATGGATGCCGTGAGTTGCCATGATTTAATAAATTGAGGATGAAATTGAAGCTGATTATATATAGACGATTTGTTAGATATACAAAGGAACTTGTGTTGACCTTTGAAATTGTGTATACAAAGGAAGGTGTGTTGACCTTTGATTTGTTAGGTGGAGTGTGATGAACCGAACCGTAGTTATCTTGTACTATATCGTTGCGACTATTTCTGGATGCAATGAAACGGCTAATATGTTGATTTATTCACACACCTTCGACATTTTATTTAATAAAAACGTGAATACTCAACAATTAATTCTTGATAAATTGATTAACTATTATATCTTGGAGACTAATTTTCTTAAACAATGTGAAAATTTCCAGTATGTTTTACGGTTGTTAAACTCTTATGATTCACGAGGCGACGCTTACGACTAGAGTAAAAAAAGTAAAAAAAATCCAAAAAACGAGGCGACTTGAACCCCGACTCTTAAATGACTTTGACTGTTACGAGTCTTTTATTGACCCTTCCGAGTCTTGTGTAACTCTTACGAGCCAGAAAACCAGACAAACTTTTAGTGTAATGTAATAAAAAATATATAAGGACAAAATAGAAATATAAATGACTACAATCTATTTTGAATTAAGCATTTATGCTGATTGACGGTCAACGACTTAATTATCGACTTTTACCATGTTTTACACCACTTAAAAATAAAAAATTTAAACAAATATATACATATACATATAAAAATACATATTTATCATAAAATAGTGATTCTTAGAAGTCGAGTCGAGTCACGAATCACGAGTTAAAATTTGAGATTTCGAGTTGCGAGTCGAGTCACGAGTTAACAACTATGCGTTAGACCGTTTCCAAAATGACTTTTTGAAGGTTTCAATTTACAAACTTTTGGTGTTTATTAGTCAAAAAATCGAGTCTTCTAGTTAAAATATGAGAAATTCACTATATATACCTAATACGAGTTGTATTTGCAGTCATAAAAGACTATTTGATTTAGTTTTTACTTTAAGATAAGAAATTAAAGGGTGAAATAAGGTTAAGGACTAACGACCGAGGAAAGGATATAAAGAAAATGTGAATTACCTCATCGATGGTTAGAGGGGTAACATATTTGTAATTAAAATTGAAAATAATGGTTAATAAAGAAATAAACTATAACACTTTTACCTACGCTCATGTTATATCCAATTTTTCTTGATAATGCATTATATTTAATTTAAAATCATAATATAGCGTTTAAACAATGACGCAGATGATGGAGGGTGCTTATTGCTTAAGGTAAAAACATGATACAATGTGTTTAGTGTAAAAGCATAATATAATTGTGTTAAATTCAAAAGCATGATGCTATTTTTTTAACTTAAAAGTATGATACAGTGGTTTTTTCTAATGGTTTTCAAAATCCGATGTCTAACGATGGTGGTTGGATTCTGACATTGTAAGAAGGTGGTAAAGGTAAAGATAAGGAGGGTAAAAAAGAGTAAGCACTACAAGAAAAAATGGCTTTAGTGATACATCAAATTTCATCACTAAAGGCATAAAAATCGTCACTAAGGTACTTTAGTGACATAATAATTTTCGTCACTTTTTGTCACTATAGGTCAGTCACAAATTTCAATTAGACACAAAATACTAAAATTGTCACTAATTAGTCACGGAACAAAAGACGTCACTATATATTTGTGACAAACGGATTTGTCACTAATTGATCAGCTTAGTATCGAAAGCTACATAGAACCAGATACGTCACTAATTGTTCAGATTAGTGTCGAATGCAATTGAACACCAAACACGTCACTAGTGACAAGATATGCAAGCATACACGCTCAAACATGTAAACCAAATGATTTAGGGTGTTGATATTTCCACCACATTTTTTGATAAATCCACCATAATTATGCATTGAGAGCTTGTACTGTACAAATTATACTGCACAGTTTTGATGGATCTATCAAAAAGTGTGGTGGATATATCACTACCCAATGATTTATGCCAATATATATAATAAATATCAATTTCATTAACACAACGCAAATTAGATCAAACTCTAAAACAAAACCATAAATCAATATATCAACAATGTATCAAGAATTGTCACAATTTTATGTCTTGGGTTAATCAACAAAATCGGCATTGAACTGCCACCTTTCATTGCATGTAAGCAACCAACCCAAAATATTGTTCATGTACGCAACAAACTGGTTGGTTTCGTGCTGGGATCCTGCAAAGTGAGATTTTTCCTTTTGATGTTTGCAAAAGCTGAGCTGGCATACATGTCACCTGCCACGTTGATTTTTTGGACACGTAATCTGCACAGATGGTAGCCACGTCATTTTTAATTGAACATATACACACACAAGATCTGAATCTCCTGTTACTAATTTGCACCACCAAATTCAACCACCTCCGATTACAAAATTCAATACTTCATGCTCTTAATTTAGTATCAAATGCAAACTAATACCCCCAAATTGTTGACTAGCCCCCACCTGCTCCAATCATCCACAGTCAACCACCACATAGGAGATCCGACCAGAAGCACGCAATCTTGATACTAAATTGCCACGGCGGCCATCTTCGTCCGCGCAGAATCCGAGAAGCACCGGATGGCCATCGTTTCTGTCCACATTTGCGACTGCGATTTTGCACAGGGACAAAGTTTCATGGTTGTAATTGCCACGACGGTTGCTGGCCATATCTGCGATGTCGGTTGCTTGAGTCGACGACAATCAGCCGCTCTTCTGTTTGATTAGGGTCTACACGCGTTCATCCGTCATATACCTGTAGCTTTCCGGTGTATAACTGATATTATATATGATGGTGGTGGCGGTTTGATCGTAGATTGATTGTTCGGGCATCGGTAACGGTTGTGGATACGAGTTATTGTATTTCGACGTTTCAATATGGATGCGATTCGATTTCTTTTCTCCAGATCAGTAGTTTAGTGTTGGTTTGTCCATTTCGTTGTGCCTGGTTTTTTTTGTCGTAGTTATAGGAGAAGATATTGGAACGAACGTGTTAAAGATATTTGCTTTTGAATGGCATCATAATTTATACATTCAATTTAATATATATTTTTCAATTTATTAAAGATTTATGTAATTTAAAAAATATGTCATGTATATTTTTTTTCCATGTCACATTTTAATTAAATTTAAAATACATTAATATATAAGTTTACCGGTTGAGCCGGTAACTGGTTACCATGTTGCTTACATAAGTACAAAACCAACCAGTTTGTTGCGTACATGAACAATACTTTGAATTGATTGCTTACATGCAACGAAAGGTGGCAGTTCAATGCCGATTTAGTTGATTAACCCTTAATTCTTTATGTTTCCACAAAAAAGAAAAACAAAATATGACCTATACACTTCCAAGATGAATCAAAATGTCTTTTGCTCCACTTATAAACTTCAGGCACTTTCACCTATCAATGACCAATACAAGGTTAGTTTTACTATTATTAAATGTTATCTATAAGCTTCTACAAGACATGTAATGAACTTTATAGGTGTCAAAATGGGTGGGTGGGTCAGTTTGGGAACAGGGTTAAAGTGGGTTCGGGTAAAAAGTAAAACGGGTCCTGGTCATAATAAGATCGGGTCATGCAATGATGGCTACCCTTCACTTAAGCAAGCATGAGAGCTTTGGGTTAAAGTGGAACATACCTGTACGCATAGTAATTTATCTTTACTGCCCTGTGAATTGTAGAAGTTCTAAAGTTGTTACTTGAGGGCTTAGGGACTTTATGTATTCCTTAGATAATAGTAGAAGCTCTAATGTTGTTACTTAAGGACTTGGGGACTTCAATTAGATGTATTCCTTACGAATATGAGAAACTCTAAAGTTGTTACTTAAGTACTTAAGTAGATGTTCGATTAACAAGTGGTCCAAATCAGACTATCACTATTTATGCAACCAGAGTCATGTGGACATACTTTAGGCCTTAGTAATTGAGTTGACTAACACTCGTCAAAATACAGTCAACATAATACACTACTAAATTGCCGGTCTTGCTTTGCTATTTGCACATAATATACTGTGACACCCCCAAATTTAATGATTTGCGGAAGCTTGATTTGGGTGTCACTAATCAATATACAAAGCACATAAGATATAATGAACGACCACTATATGCGTCGTTTTAAACTTGTATAGCTAAAGTAAATGTTTACATCAAAATATAGTTACATTAGCTCGGTTCCTGAAATTGAGAGATTACATAGCATAATTACTTTTACAAAATATAATAATGCAGTCCAATCTCTAGTGGTATGTATGCTGACTCGAGCTAATAATTCCTGCTTGTGCAGTCAACCTACTGCTGGGTACCTGTGATAAATACTAAAATGGGTCAGCGAAAACGCTGGTGAGCTCACAGGTTTGTATGTCAATGTATAGTTGTCAGAACCGCAAGATTTATATTGAATTTAAAATGCAATTAAGCAAAATAAAAGTTATACTGTCCATGAGCACATAGTCTGAGCTTAACTTGATTTGTCAGGCCCAATTAAGGAAACCTAACTTGAAATGCCTCCTACGAGTGCCTAATCAACACTCGTCTTCCCAAATGCTAATACATCCGTTTGACCGGTTAGTGCGTGCTAACCCGGATGAGGATTGTCAATCCCATATGATATCATATACTAACATTCACGCTATAAATACTAGAGACTATGCTTAGGGAGGACTTTAAATTGATTAGCTTGAAACTCATGTAGTATTTGAAATTTGTCACTTGCGTTCTACTTGTAAAACAAAATGAAGTAGTAATATCACACCCCTGGTAAAAGTAGTGAAAATGGGGCTATGAAACTCACCTGAGTCTTGGAATGTTAAGCAATTAAACTTGAAGTAATTAGCAGTGTGTTGGTGTCCAAAGACTTGAAACCTGAATGTGTCCACGACACTTGAATTGTTATTAATTGTACCGGTATCTCGAAGGACTACCATTTAAATTGTTTGTTTAACTTGATGTCCAAATTACCCCGATTTGGTTGATTGTAATGTTACAAGTTACTACGACTTGTTTGATCTTTGAAGTATGTTTTGAAAACGTGTACGGCCCGTTGGTGATTACTTGCAACAATAGTCTTGATGTTATCTCATTGATTTAGAAGTGTTATACTTGAAAAGTAAATTCCAATTATGATTGAAAAGTTGTATCGCGTAAGCGTTTTGAAGTTGTACAAGTTTGACATTTGGTGTAAAAATGTGCCTACGGAATCTAAGTACGGGGGTCCGGGGGCAGCGCCCCTGGTTAGCGGGGTCCAAGGGGCGGCAGCCCCTGGCGGGGTTCAAGGGACAGAGCCCCTGGCTGGGGTCGAGCTGCCAGGTCAGCTTGGAAAATTTTTATTTCTACTATATTGCTTAAAGGAAGAACGCATCTGGACTTGAATTTGGGTGAAATCAAGTGATAAAATTTCGAGCCTCGACACTTAGTGAAAATCTGTGTTTTCGAGGTTCTGGTTTGTGCGACGTAGCCTGCGACGTAGGCTGCGACGTAGGGTTTTTGCGACGAAAAGGGTTGCGTCGCTAAAGTCAACAGTGCTAAGTCAATAGCGACGTAGGGCGCTACGTCGCTAATGCGACGTAGGTTCGGTTTGCGACGTAAGTCGCTGCGTCGCTATGTGCGACGTTCGCAAGTCAATGCGACGTAGTAGGCTGCGTCGCTATATGCGACGTTGGGGATATAGTGCGACGTAGGTCGCTGCGTCGCATTTGCTCCAGGCCAAATGCGACGTACGGAGTCTGATCGGAGTTTTAACTCCAAAAACGCATTTTCCGGCCATCGATCGGCATAATATTTTTACCCAACCCATTTTAGGACATTATAAGGTTATACAAACAACTAGCAAGTTATAAAACTTAAAAACGAGAGTTTTCGGAGTTGTGTCGGAAACTTACAAATCGCCGAAATGAAATTCCGGAAAGATAGAAGTGTAGATCGTCTCGTGGTGGTCGTGAATCTCTAAAAATATTGTTGATACGGTTGCGTTTCGAGGTGTTTATTTGCGATTTTGAGAGAATTTGGTGGTGATGAGAGTTGAGAGAAAAAGATGAAGGAGAGAGAGAGATAGAAATGAGAATGAAAGAAAAGAAAGAAAAGGAGGTGGTTTTGGTGGGGATCCCCCACCACTTTCAGTCCACGCACCACGCTCCGTGTGATGTTCGTTTACTCCGTCGTTTAAACGTTAAATATTTATTTTCTATGTTTTACTATACGTTTTAAATTACGAATTTATTATAAAAATGTTTTATTGAAATAATTCATCAATTATCCCTTTGGGGATATCTAAATTGAAATTTGTTTTATGTGTTTACGCGTTTGTATGTTTAATAGCATATACGTTAATTGTTTAATAAAACTTGGATACGAAATATTATTATGAATAATATTTTGAATAAATTGAGTTATTAAATAATATTTGTATTACTTAATAAAATTGTTCACCAACGTCCGTGTTTATTGTATCGAAATTCATTCGATCTGAAACTCGTACGATTTAAACAAACCGCATAATTGTGTAGATATATATTCAACAATATATATGATAATTGATACATTAATTAGCCTAACACAGAACTAATTACATGTATTAAAACTTGATTAGGCACTAAATTCTAGTCCTAAATTGACGGGTGTCACATATACACAGTAGCATATGTTATTAAAAGAATGACACAAACCAAACAAATATACAACACGAAGACAAGAATATGATGTACCTGAATGAAGTGCTCTATTAATGTAAGTTACCCTGCAACTACAAATGACAGTAGATGAGTAAGTCGTCAGTTTCAATATTAGCCCGTATGCTCACTTAGTCCTATGAAACAGAGGTGTAAAATAAATTAAGAAATGAGGAATGAGAAAGTCAATAATAATATAGCGAAAAAGAAAATTAAAAAGGATGAAATAATTTTTTTTTCACTCCTCTATACGTAAGCACTTCACACTTAATGAAATTGAACTTTAAAAATGTCAAAGACAATGATATATTAGTCGATTTATTCTGATCGATCGCCACTACGGTTCTATGCGAGATTTTTAAATTTGAAGTGAAAAACAAATAATTTTGTTTTAATTGATAGAAAAGCTAGAATGTGAAATTTAACAAAGGAAACTTCATAAACTAATGTTAGGCCAGAATTAATTACCATGAGACAACTCGATTATTATATTTCATATTATTTTTTTTGGAAACGGCAAATAACACCTGCGGGCCAGTAATGGAGTATCATCGTGCCACCACTACCAGCCCATATATTGCCTTACCTAGGAAAAACCACCACATGACTCGAACCTGAGACCTATGGGTAAAACCCCATGCATCACAACCAGTTGAGCTGGTATCTTATTATAAATTTTTATTGTCCATTTAATACGTTTATTGTAATTTTAATACAGTGATCAGTGATGTATTTGGCTATCTATATTATCTGCAATAATTAACAATGATTATATTAGTTAATCATCAGATATGTATCGTTGAATATTATTTTGGCTTTGAAAACGACTAGGTCTAGGTGTTAATCCATTTCATTTCATATTATAAGAATAAGAATATTACGTTCGTAGTGTTGTATGGTGTAGGAATATGCGTTATTATTATTATAATTTGTAGTAGTATTTTATAATGTAGGAAAGGAACATGTGTTGTCTATGGAATAATAAAATTATAATAAATTTTACATTTTTAAGTTGAACTTTAATAATATTATAATAAAGAAAGTTGAACATAACTATACACTTCAAAACATACACTCCGTACTATAAGTTTTTTGTTTAAAGATAAGTGTACGGTTAAAATAGCTAGCTAGATGCTAAAAGAAACCAACACCAAAACAAAAATCACTCCAAAATGGAGTAATCAAATAAGAACCACTCCTAATTAAACAACAACCTACAATATCTTAATACCGAAGAAAGTAAGACCAAAGATAAAACCTCAACGATGACAAATAATTAATGACGTTAAAAGACTTAGATAAGTCTGAAAAAACCCTTATATAAGTTAGTCAAGCCCCTCTATAAGTCATCGATCAATTCAGTATAATTATTAGATAAATAAGAAGTGATTATTAATTTATGTCCCACCCATATTAGAATTAGAATTAGAATTATAATTATAATAGGAGAATTATTTCAAGAATGGAGTCGTACAAGTACAAATATTCTAATAGGTGATGATATTTCCACCTCAATTTTCGATAGATCCACCAAGAATATGCAGTACAGTGTTGTACTGTACAATGTGAAACTTTTTTAGTAGTGAGTGTCAAAAGTAATGAAAATGTAAATGTGAATTGTGTATCTACATACCGAAGTTAAAGGGGACAATTCCCATACTGTTCAATTTAGGACATAACAATTTACTAGTGTTCAATATTTTTATACAGTAGTAAGTAAGGAGCTGAAAACAAATTTTTAAATAGTATAAGTCGATATGAGTAAGCATATATAGACCTGTTTAGATGGATCTAAGACTAATTCTAACTCTTTTATTAGCTAATATAATTTTTTTCCACTAATTTTATTGGTTGAAATAAACTCTAATTTATAGACATATTTTATAGGTCTCCATAATCAATAATTTCTCTCTAAAATATGAATTCAATATAAGTGCCTGAAAAACCCTTATATAAGTTAGTCAAGCCCCTCTATAAGTCATCTATCGTACCCCTCAATAAGGTAGTGGACTGGGTACGATACTACGATGGTAGCACGAATAGTGAATTTAAACATGCCCCAAGGCCCAAGTTACTCAATAGCAGTCAAGAACCTACTAAAGAGCTCAAACAAGGCCAAGAAAAATGGGCCCATTCCTGCCAATTCAACACACAGCGTTCGCAGGTCAAGCGTGGCTGGCTAGATGGTGAGTTGAAAGAGAAATACTCCCTGCATCCAAAATGCATCGAAAAATAAGTATCTTTCTATTTAATTTATCCTAAAATATACACTTCCAAAAACAGTAATAACTTTTACCATTTATTCTCAATATACATTTTCTCAAAACTGTTATATAAGAGTCTGTGCATTAAAAAAAGGGGGATAAAAGTGTCATTTTCACTATCACACAATGTAATTTTCTTAAATTTCGTAAAAACTGATACCAGACACTTATTTTGAAACGGAGGGAGTAGTCACTAAAAATCATACCTATCTTCCGATTAGCAAGTTACTTATTAGAAATTAATAAAAGATAAATAAATAATTTTCACAAAACATAAACAAGAACACATAATTTGTGATACATTAACAAATCAATATGTCAAGATTAAAACATTATCAGATTGATTTGTGAAGATTATAAACATTAATTTGTAAAGTTAAAAACATTATAATTGTATTATGTGTAAAGATAAACTTTGACCATCATTTAATTTACAGAAAACTAAAAAAGGTAAATTGGTTATCTCTAACTCTCGTACCATATTTTAATGGTACGCGTTTGTACCACCCGCAAGCAGCATCAACGTCGAGCAAATCACATATACAAGTTGAGGTTTCGATAGTTTCAAGTGGTTTCATGCAGCGGCTTTGGGTTTTCTCAAGCTGTGATTTCGAGTAGTTTCAAGTGGGTTCAGTTGGTGATTTCAGGATGTGGCTTTAGATCACGGTTTCAAGACGTTTCAGGTGTGTTTAGGTTCATTTGACATGTTGTATGGTCGTTTTGGTTGGGATCATGTTGTATGGTTGTTTGATTGGTGTCAAGTTGTATAGTCGGTTTGATTGTCGTCAAGTTGTATGGTCATTGTGGTGTGATTTAGAAATTGGAGTCAAGTATGGTTGTTTACTTGTTTTGGTATGATGTAGGGTTGGGGTCAAGTTTTTATGGTCGTTTTGGTAGGCTCATTTTGATTGGAGTTATGGAGGTAGTTTAGGTTGGAATATAGCTTTTGAATCGTTGTTATAGTATGATTGTTTTGGTTGTAATTCCTAGCATCTTGCTAGTTTTTCTTTAAATATATGAAGTCTATCGTTTTAGAAAAAAACCACTATGTGAAGTCTAAATATTTGTAATTGCGGAACTACTTGAGTAACGCTCGATTGATAATTTACAGAAAACTTATCAGTGAATTATATATGCACATTGCTAATCCTACGTTCGATATATATTATCCTCCTTGTATTGACTTGTTTTTACTTTTTATTGACTTCATTGTGACTTGTTATAGTAATGAGGGTGATATATCCACCACTCTTTTTGATAAATCCACCAAAGTTCTGCATTGATCATTGTTGTGGATAGATTTTTACTAACCTTTACAGGATCCTAATCAGCATTATATGGACACCCTGAAGGTACGAAAGTCGTTTATATTTTATATTCATATCTCAGGATAATGATGGTTTTTAAGTCTGTTTTCAGGATCACGGATACAGGTAAGGATCCTGGATATATTGTTATTATTTATCTTGCAGGATCCTATTCAGGATATATTTATCTAACACAATTATGCAGGATTCTGGACCGGGAAGATATTTATTTAAGGATCCTATGATCAATCTCGGAGTACACATAGCTCATGATCCTGGACTTATCTTAGTTAAGGATCTTGAACTATATAACACGTTTGTTTTTCTTGAGTATTGACCAGGTCTTGGGAGAGACGCGTTAATGAGATATGCTCTGGATTATGTGGCAAGGTTTTGATACGATTTGGAGAAGACGAAGTCTTACGCACGTGTAAAATGAAGTCAAAAGAGACGTTGGTGGTCTTCATCGTTCCTCGGAGGATCCCTGATATTTCGGAATTATAGTTATACGCTCTTAATATTTAAACGAGGCTAGGATGATCATTTAGGTCAATCACAATTCACTACTCACACCTGCAAATCACGAATACACTCTGCTATTTCTTCATTTTACGATTATTTCACTAACACTTAGCTTAGCTAAATTCACACACATTCATTTAGTCGATCATCCTTGTGCTCTTACTTTGTAATCCATTACTTTCATTTTAATAAGATCAACAAAGGCAAGGATCATTTGATCCTTCCCGAGGTTTTGTGCCGGCGATCAACCTTGATCAAGGGCTTTCCTCGTATATCATCGTATCGTTTTTGCTTAATTGTCATTAATTTTGCTTCAATTACATTTTACTTACATTTTCGCTATCAAATTGCAATCATCCTTAGTCTGTTAGTAAAGCTTTGATACATAAACGTTTATTCAACGAGGATCCACGGATCAAATTAATCTTTTTTAAACGCAAAATATTTACTTACTAATAGAGATAATCGTGTTTCTACGTAATTATCTTGAGAGTAATTTATACACCTGACCTCACAAACTAATTTTGATCACTTAATTGCTTTTAGTAATTTTTGACCAAAACAATTTGGCGCCCACCGTGGGGCAATTGGTGTTTTGCTTAATCAAACTTTTGTAAAGATCCTTGTTGAGTAATCTTTTTCAAAGATTTCTGTCGAAAATGTCGAGCCAAGGACGATCTACATCATCTACCATGCCATCATCATCTTCTGCTAGAACCACTCTCCCTACTGCTCCACCTCTCACTTCATCTCAGCAACAGCCACATAATGTCTATACAAGGCTACCGTCGGCTGGATCCACATCTTTGGGGGCTGGATTCTTATCGGATCCAGACCCTGTTATGATTGCTAACCGGGATATTGTGTCTATGTTTGCGCAGGTAAAAGAGCAGCTTCAACGAGTGGAGAGAAGCAACGAAATCCTGAGAAAGGATGTGGAGGACATGAGAGCTAGGAGCAATGTTCCGATTTCTCAAGTCACTACTCCTATCCGAAGCAGGATCCTTGATTTTGGCACACCTTCATCCATGGAACATCAAGGAGACTTTGTTTCCATGCAAGGAAGCGCTAGGATCCCAGATCCAATCTATGCTACTGGAGTTTCTACATCAAGGGGTCTACGATCTGATCCAGGATCCTCATACAGGACTCCTGATGGTGGTAATATGTTCAATAATCTTACTTCTAATAACACTGTTGGGACTAACAACTTTCAGGATCCTGGAGTTAGCCCTATAATGGCGAGAGAAATACAGAAGTTAAAGGATATGATATCAAGCGTCCCCAAAGTTGTGCAACCAATTCCAGAAGTTGCTCCAACAGCACACTGGATCTCAAGATTTGCACCACCTATTTGCGATGCTGAGATCCCAAAGAGGTTTCAAACACCCAATATGAAGCTGTATGATGGAATGACGGATCCTGAAGAGCACATTGCACATTATAGAGAGAGGATGGAAATCATCCCAATTCCTTCTGACCTTAAGGAAGCATGCTTATGCAAGGGCTTTGGCTCCACTCTCACAGGATCCACACTAAAATGGCTATTGAACGTTCCTCCCTACTCTATTACTTCATTTGCTCATTTAATTAATTTATTTAATAATCAATTCTCTTGCAGTAGAACATTTGAAAAACTAACTACTGATTTGTATAGAATTGTCCAAAAAACTAATGAGTCTCTTCGAGATTTTGTAGGAAGGTTCGGGAGAGAATCCTTGAATATTCCTAGTTTAGATATGCCTACTGCTGTACAAGCCTTTAAGATGGGGATCAAAAGGGATTCCCCATTCTATGAGGATCTTGTTATGAATCCTTGCAGGAACCTTGATGAAGTCAGAAATAGAGCTTTGAGGTTCATCAGATTGGAAGAGGACGCGATGATACAGAAGAGAGTGGATACTCAATCAGCATATGACAGACCTAACAGGAAATCAGATTCGTCTTCATTCAGATCAAACAGGAATAAGCCTTATTCCAGAAATGAGGATCGTCGCGTGAATGCTATAGATGAAGATGACGAAGAATATCCTAAAATAACTGATTATAATTTTTCTGTAGATACAACGGACATATTGTGTGCTATGCAGGATCTAGGAGACAAGGCAAGATGGCCAAAGAAGAATGATAAACCCTACGCATGGAAGGATAAATCTAAGTGGTGTGCTTACCATGAGGATTTCGGCCACACAACTGAGAATTGCATAGCTCTCCGGAAAGAGATCAGTCATCTTCTCAACAAAGGATACTTGAAGGACCTGCTTGGAAAAAAGAAGGATCACGCGAAGGATCATGACAGAGTTCCGGATCCTGAGCCTCAGGATAATTGCAGGATCCTTACCAGAGCAGGATCCCCACCTTCAGATGCCAAGGTAATCAATTTTATTTCTGGTGGTTCTGACATATGTGGTACTTCTTATTCCGCAGCTAAGAGGCACGCAAGGGAGTCCAAGTCAGATAAACCATATAAACCTACAAGAACTTCCATGAAGAAAGACGAAAGGATAATAGCATTTGATGAGGTTAGAAGATGTTCAGGATCCTCATCATGATGGTTTGGTTATTACTCTTTATGTTGCCAATCATTTTGTGCGAAGGATCCTGATAGATGGAGGAAGCTCAGTCAACATCATCCGTCTAGAAAATTTGAAAAGAATGGGTATTCCAGAGTCGGAGATCACCTCGAGATCCACTGTGTTGGTAGGATTCAGTGGAGAAGTGAAGAACACAGTTGGTGATATCAAGTTGCCTATCTACATTGAGGGGGTGAACTCCATTCAAAAGTTTTGCATTATGGATTGTCTGTCAAGCTATAACATTATCCTAGGGAGACCCTGGTTGCATGATATGAAGGCAGTACCCTCAACGTATCATCAATGCGTCAAATTACCAACTCCATGGGGAGTGGTCAAGATCAGTAGTGACCAACAAGAAGCAAATGATTGCTATACAACATCGATGAAACCTGCTACCAAGCCTCTGTCCGCATAGCAATTAAAGAGCAAGGCATGGGATGTCCTGGATACGAAGGAGCAAGACGTCAAAGAAATGCCGCTGAGCTTGAAGGATCCTGAAGAAAAGGTGCTTATAGGATCAAGCATCCCAGAAAACCTAGAGCATGATCTGATGAAATTCTTGAATCAGAGGAGATCGACCTTTGTCTGGAAACCAGAGGATATGACAGGTATATCTAAGGATGTTATAACTCATAAACTTGGAATTGATAATAGTTTCAGGCCGGTTCAACAAAAGAGAAGAAAATTTGCGCCGGAAAGGAATGCTATTATCCAGGCCGATGTTGAAAGATTGCTTGCTGCTGGCATGATAAGGGAAGTAAAGTTTCCAAGATGGTTGGCAAACGTGGTAGTGGTACAAAAGAAGAATGGGAAATGGAGAGTGTGTGCGGACTATACGGATCTCAATAAAGCCTGCCCGAAGGATCCTTTTCCATTGCCCCATATAGATTCAATGGTGGATGCTACGGCTGGGCATGAGATCCTAACCTTTATGGATGCTTCATCAGGATTTCAACAAATTCAGATGGAACCTTCAGACCAGGAAGACACAGCCTTCATAACCCCCACAGGTATATATTGTTATATTGCCATGCCCTTTGGTCTTAAAAATGCAGGTGCAACGTATCAAAGGCTAGTCAATATGATGTTCAAAGACCAATTGGGAAGCACAATGGAAGTATACATTGACGATATGGTAGTAAAGTCAAAGAAATCTGAGGATCATCTTCAGGATCTCAAGGTGGCCTTTGACATCCTGGATCACTACAACATGAAGCTTAATCCTGCAAAATGCCACTTTGGAGTGGGGGCAGGAAAGTTCTTGGGATATATGGTGACCAAGAGAGGAATAGAAGCTAGCCCAGAACAGATCAAAGCTATTCTAAATCTAAAGTCTCCATCAAGCCCAAAGGATATACAAAGATTAACGGGAAGGATAGCAGCTCTGAACCGTTTTATTTCAAGATCCTCAGACAGGTGCAAGGAATTCTATGATATCCTAAAGAAGAATAAAAAGTTCGAATGGGGAGAAAAGCACGAAGCCGCGTTTCAAGAGCTAAAGGATTACTTGTCAACAGCTCCTTTATTGATGAAGACTGAGAATGGGGAACCGCTGTTTCTCTATTTATCAGTATCACGAAGTGCTGTAAGTGCGGTGCTAGTGAATGATCATGAAGGACAACAACATCCAGTTTACTATGTGAGTAAAAGCCTATTAGATGCCGAAACCAGGTATTCTCATCTCGAAAAACTTATACTTGCATTGGTCATGGCATCAACTAAACTTAGGCATTATTTTGAGACACACCCCATACATATAAGAACTAATTACCCTATTAAAAACGTTTTGAGAAAACCAGAAATGTCAGGACGTTTAGCTAAATGGTCTGTAAAATTAAGTGCTTATAATCTGATCTATGAGCCTAGGAACGCAATTAAATCTCAAGCACTAGCAGATTTTATTGCTGACTTTACTAGTGATCTTCAAAATGAAGTAGATTTAGAAGTACAAGAACTAAACCAAATGAGTGAAAGATGGACATTATATACTGATGGTGCTTCTAACGTAAGGGGAACTGGATTAGGAATTGTATTAAAGTCACCGAAAGGTGATATCATGCCTCAAGCCATAAGATGTGAGTTCCAAGCTACAAATAATGAGGCAGAATATGAAGCATTAATTGCGGGATTACAATTAGCTAAGGATATTGGGATAAAATACTTGAACGTGTATGTTGACTAATTGTTAATTGCTAATCATTATAATGGATCTTATACTGTAAAAGTAGATAGATTAGCTACGTATTTGGAGATTGTTAAGGATATTGAAGGTAGCTTCGAGATCTTCGACATCCGACAGGTACCATGTGAGGATAATACTGAAGCGGATGCTTTGGCAAATCTGGGGTCAAGCTTAAGGATCCCACCGGATGTCAAAATACCAATTATACATATTGCAGTGCCTGCCACTGCTGATAAGGATCACAATGAAGAGCAAGTGTGTGACGTTGAGGATCCTCAGTCTGGAGATAATCTGAATGCATCAGGTTCTGGGGGCAAGTCAGGATCATGGACACGACCAATCATGGAATACTTACAACATGATGTGATCCCTAAGGATGAAAACAATCCCAAAGCTTTCAGGTCAAAGGTATCTCGTTTTACTATTGAGAATGGTATATTATATAAAAAATCACTTGCAGGACCATTATTGCGATGCCTTGAGGATCCTGAAGCAAAAGCTGTCCTTAAGGATATACATGAAGGTGATTGTGGGAATCATTCTGGGGGCAGAGCGTTATTGTATCACCCCGTAAATTTAAACACAATTATTAACGCTAAACATTTGCATTTTAGGCTAATTCCCTACTTGAGTGGATTCACAACACATTTTAGAGGTAAGTCTAGCAAAGCCCAACTAGTTAATACGTGTAGTATTACTTAATTGTAATTAGATGTAATTACATACGAAACGAATTGAGCAAACGCGACAAAAATATACGACTGTTGGTGAACAAGGTTATTTAATAAAACGGAATATTTAAATAACGATATTAACAATTAAATATTATGTCGATAATATTTACATATCATTTGATAACATAAAACGTAAAATTTTATGATTAAAATAAAACAAAGTTTAGAATGTTGTAACTAAATTAATTTGATTTCATAAAAAGATCCTAATTAAAAATATAATGAAATATGTAATTAAAAATGTAATATTTAACGATCGGGTAAACAAACACGGGACGAAAACGCAGGAGATGAAAAGGGGAATAAAACCCACCTTCCCACCTATTTTCTTCTCATTTCTCACCATCTCCTTCTCTCTCTTCTTTTCTCTTTTCTCCACCTTCTCACTAAAACTAACACCACCACCACCACCATAAAATCACCTAAAACTACCATAAAACGACGCCGAATCATCAAACAAAATAGAGAAAAACGATCACAACAACACGATCTATCTTTCCATCTTTTCAGATTTCAAATCTGACACTCGTAAGTTTCCGACAAATCCCGAAAATCTTTAGATTTCGAAGTTATAATTGATATTTCTTGTTTAATATACCTAGATTACCATGTATTAGTGTTTTATACAACCAAAATCGTCCAAAATCGACCAAAAATCCGACTTTTTCATGTTGTTCGTCGAACAGTTGGAAGTGTCGCTATGTGCCAAAAACAGTGCTAGCGACACTAGCTAAGTGTCACTATGCCTAAGTGTCGCCCCTATAGCGACACTACTTAAGTGTCTCCGAAATACTTAACCAGATCCATCCTAGCGACACTGTAACATCCTCAAATTGGGCCTAGAAGTAATAGGTATTTTCTGTAAATTTTAAATGTGATTTAAAATTGTTATTGCGTTTGATTGTATAATTAATAGGTCGATAAGCCTCAGGAAATATTGTGGCTAGTGAAATATTGATTGTTTTAAATTTATTTAGTTGACGGTAAAATAAAATGGTATTTCCCCGCAAATGGTTTTTAAGTTCCAGACAATAATAAATACGGGGAATGAAAACTAACACTTATATGGTATATTATATGGATTGGATCGGGTTTTATTCCCACACATACATACGTACGTACGATTATACATACACACACACATTTACCCTAAATCAAAAACTTGACGAAATCATCAAATTGAAGAACATAAATTCGGATTCAAGTTTCTAGCATGAAGATTATCATCATCTACTCTTTCTATTCATCTTGTAAGTCCTTAATCTTTGATTTAAGAACCCTAGAATTTGGGGGTTTGGGTGTTCTTGATGTAAATCCGAAATTAGGGTTTGATTTTGTGCAATAGTTGTTAGTTATGATTTATTAACATAGATTAATCATTTCATTATCATTCAAAGCATGTTATAAGTGTTAATTTCGTGATTTCTTTAACCCTAGAAATTGGGGTTTTGAATATTTGATTTAGTTGGCATGATTAATCTTGAATTTAAGCTAGTAATGATCATATTATCATTAGTTGATAAGAAATTCTTGATTATAAGAAAAACCCTAACTTAGAGAGAAAAGATTATGGTGTATTCATGACTTTTGTTGTGATTTAGTTGATAATTCATGAAGTAAAGATTTTGATTATGTTATAGTTGTTAATTAGTGCCTAATCCATGATTATGACATGAAACCTAACTTAAAATGGAAGAATTTGATTAAGTGTTCATGAAGTGTTTTAGTGGATTGTTAATTTGGAAGCTATTAATCTTGTTATTGGTGTGATTATGTTAGTTAAACAATGATTAATGTGAACTAAGGTGATAAGTTGATTATAATTATCATGATTTATTAAGTGAGAGTGAACTAATGAAGTTAATAGTGATAATTCATATTAATTGAATGAATTATGTGAAATTACTACAAGTGATAACTAAATGATGTATAGTTGAAAAGTGGTTAACATGATATCTAATCATGATTAAGAAACAATTCAAGAAGTATGAAACTTGATGTATGTGATGATTATGTTAATACATATGAATTGAGATTGTTGGTATAAATCTATTAGAGTGATGTTATGTAGATTTGATACAAGTAACTGACTTGTGTATTTTGTTGTATTTCCAGATATGGAGAAGACTCAGTGATATTAGACTACTGAGTGGGCGACTATGGTAGTCGGTGAGTGGACTTTGATCTCTCACTATAATTTAGTGATCACTATTGTGGTTACTTCAAGTGTTAAGTGTTATTCCTGTGTTAAGTTGAATTGTGAATTGTGTTAAAGTGTTAAAGTGTTAAGTGTTAAGTGACCTATATGGTAACTGTGTTATATAGAGGTCAACTATGTTGGACTGTGTGGTTACAGGTTAGTCAACACAAGGGTTGTTGTCGCACCCCCAAAACACGTGGCAGCGGAAACATGAGTTGTCATGGGGGCGCCGACCAAATCAAATATCATTACACAAAGATTAAAGCAAACGACCTCTATATGAGACGTTTGAAAACATTACATTCCATAAGTTTAAATGTTTACAAAATATCTGGAGTTCGCATAAACCGTTAAGAGATTTCTAATACATTACTGATTTTACCAAATACAGATAAATGCAATCTAATCTCTTGATGTTTGAAAACAATGCGACTCGAGCTAAGCTTTCCATAAGCTTCCTACTGCGGCGGGTTACCTGAGAAATACATACTAAAAGGTCAACATAAAGTTGGTGAGTTCATAGAGTTGTTTAAATGTTGGTATCAAACCAATTGTTATGAAACACGAGTTATGAAACACAAGATTTTAATCGTTGTATCATTCAACAATGATAATTAAATGTATCGTTAACAAACGATAAGTAAATGTGTTGAATAAATGTATCGTTAACAAACGATAAGTAAATATGTAATTGCACGAATGCAAAAAGATGTATCGTTAACAAACGATAAGTAAATATGTAGTTGCACGAATGCAAAAAGATGTATCGTTAACAAACGATAAGTAAATATGTAGTTGCACGAATGCAAAAAGATGTATCGTTAACAAACGATAAGTAAATATGTAGTTGCACGAATGCAAAAAGATGTATCGTTAACAAACGACAAGTAAATATGTAATTGCACGAATGCAAAAAGATGTATACCATTTGCCATGAGCTCATAGTCCGAAGCTTAACAATGTGTGCCGTGCCTCTTTCGAGTACACGATCGTGGGTGCCCCAATGCAAGTGTCTAATCCGGTACACTCGTTATGAACAAATATTAATACGTCCGTTTGACTGGTTAGCGCGACTAACCCGGACGGGGATTGTCAGTCCCAAATAGATCTATTTACCAATATTCACGCTTTAGCAAAACTAACAAACTATGATGTGTAGGGCCTTTGTGGATTAGTGTGTAACTCATGCAATCCGTATAGCGTTGTTTATGGTACTTGTGTTCATAAAGCAGTTGTGTAATTCAAATGTATACAAAGCAGTTGCAAAGCAATTGTATAAAACAGTTGTAGTATGTATTCTCCCCCAAAATAGTTATAAAACTGTAAAAAGAGGGGCTATGAAACTCACCTGAGTTCTAGCAAATAGCAAGCAAGCAATATCAATTAGCAAGCAAAGTGTGATCCAATGTGTAGCCTTTTAACGTCCTAAACGTATAAGGTTGTATGAGTAGATGTCTTAAAAGATCATCTATGTAAGTGGATGGTTAATGTCCACTTAATTCACAATGTAGGTGGAGGGTTAATGTCCACCTAGAGCTAGTTCATCTAACTAGTATGTCCATATAAGTTGTTCAAGTTCGTTTACTAAAAATGTGTACGACCCGTTGGTGAAAGTTTGTAATAATAATTCAAAGTATTATTATTGTTAAGTTCATCGTGTTGTATACTTCTCGAAGCACCTGTGTTTCATATATGAATCTACATCATAAAGGTTTGATCTTTGTAGGTGTTTATTGCTTTTATATATGTCCGAATGTGTTAAGGCTCGGGATTTAGAGTCCAAAATGTGATTTTATGAGAATTAACTAAGGGTTAAAAAGTCAACTCTCAAGGTCAAAAAGTCAACTGAAAAAGGTCAACTCCTAAGTCAAAGTCAACTCGGAAGTCTTCAGTTCGCAAGTCAAACTGAACTCGCAAGTCTTCAGTTCGCAAGTCAAACTGAACTCGCAAGTCAAACTGAACTCGCAAGTCAAACTGAACTCGCAAAGTCAAACTGAACTCGCAAGTCAAACTGAACTCGCAAAGTCAAACTGAACTCGCAAGTTAAACTGAACTCGCAAGTCAAACTGAACTCGCAAGTCAAACTGAACTCGCAAGTCAAACTGAACTCGCAAGTCAAACTGAACTCGCAAGTCAAACTGAACTCGCAAGTCAAAGTCAACTCGCAAAGTCAAACTGTTGTGTTTTTGCTTTGTAAACATGGTCAAACGGGCTCGGTTTGACCCAAAATTTTTAGGGAAGCCTTAGATATGTTCAAAGAGTCTCCAGAAATTTTGGTTCGAGTCGGGGTCGTTTCGAGATGTCGGTTTTTAAGTTTACACCTTAAACTTCAAGATTTAATGTTTTCGGTTTATATCGGGTCATTACGCCAACTGATTTCACCTATCTATAGTCCAAATCAAACTTCCAAATTTTTACCAACTGATTTACTAAGTGTCTTGACTAACATATCAAAATTTCAGCTTCCAATATGTCCATTAACATAGTTAAATAAAGCCGCGTAACAACCGAACACATTTTATCGAAAAACTTCCTGGTCAGTCTTATAAATCGGCTCGTATAGAAAAATGAGTACGTTTCTGGAAAAAGTGTAAAACATGAAAGTTGTAGATCTTTTCGATACGCAAAATTTAAAAAAAAATTCGACCTCTAACTCTTAACAGATGATTTTATACGAATATTTTCGTGAACTGTCGATTTTTAGGCAGGTTCATGCATGTTCATGTGTTTGCTTTAAAAACGATTTTTAACAACAAGTTTGGACATATTCATGTTAGATGAGCATTATAACCTCTAAATCAGTGTATTAAAAGTAAAATAAGTGAAAGGTTCATGATTCTTACAAAGAGATGATGAAGAAGAACAAGAGGGGATGATGATGATGTTGATCTTGAGTTTAGCTTCTTCCTTTGTTCTTGATTAATGGTGGTGATTAATGGTGGTTTATGGAGGTGGTTGTGGTGGTGTAAGGGCTGATTTTCTCCAGAAAATTGAGAGAAAATGAAATTGAGTTGAGTGAGTGGAATGAGAGGTTGCATGTAATGTAAGTGGATGTATGAGGGAAAGAGGTGATCATCACTTTGCATGTATTTTGAGAGGGAGAGGGAGGAGGTGGCACATGGGGTGGCCGGCCCCCATGTGGTCCCACCAAGGGCATTTTGGTCATTTTCCATTTCTAGCTTAAATCGTTGCGTTTTTCGTTCGTTTACCCGATTGTTTAAACGTTTATTTATACGTTAGATGTTTAGTTGACGTTTTTATTTAACGATTTGAGTTTCGATATTTCTACTTGAAATATTTAATATAGTACTTGGAAACACTTGTAAAAATGTTTCGTTAGATTATTAGCCTCGATTTGCGTGCACGTTCTACGGCGGTTTAATCGCGTAACGTTATTTTGAGTCGTTTAGGTTAACGATATAATTTGGATAAATTTCCATTGAAGTATTATTTAAAATACTTAATTTAGGTTGTCAATTTAATTATTGACGTTCGTTTGGTTGTCGAAATAAATTCGCGCGTTATCGTTGCGTTTGAGACGTTTTAACCGAAACGTCTAGGTTTTTCGAGTATTATTTTAGCAAAATAATAGATAATGATAAACAACTTCTAAAAATAGATTAAAGTTATTTATAGAAATGTTTTCACCAACGTCGTATTTAACTGTGTCGGAATCCATCCGATAATAAAATGTACGATTTAAACAAATCGCAAATGTGTGCAAATATAATCACATATATTAATACACATAATGATACACATAATTCACCCTAATTACATGTATTAGCAAAATGATTAGGAACTAACACTAGCCCTAATTGGTCGGGTGTCACATTCTCCCCCTGTTAGGAGAATTTCGTCCCGAAATTAGCTTGTTGTCGTGGTCTGAGGGGCATCTATGAATAGATGTGGGTATTTCAGTCGCATTTGGTCTTCCCGTTCCCAAGTGAATTCAGGACCGCGCCTAGAATTCCACCGGACTTTAACGATGGGAATACGACTCTGTTTCAAGCGTTTGACCTCACGGTCCATGATTTCTATCGGTTCCTCGACGAAATGGAGCTTATCATCGATATGGATTTCGTCGAGAGGGATAACAAGTGTCTCATCAGACAGACATTTCTTCAGGTTAGAAATGTGGAATGTGTTGTGCACGCTACTGAGTTGTGGTGGTAGCTGCAGTCGATATGCCACCGGACCAATTCTTTCAAGAATTTCAAAAGGTCCGATGTATCTAGGGTTTAGTTTGCCGCGTTTACCAAAACGAATGACACCTTTCCAAGGTGATACTTTCAAGAGTACTCGGTCCCCAACCTGGAACTCGAGCGGTTTGCGTCTCACGTCAGCATAACTTTTCTGACGATCAAGGGCAGCTTTCAGCCGGTTTTGAATGGTCACGATTTTCTCGGTCGTTTCATGGATGATTTCAGGACCAGTGAGTTGGCTATCGCCGATTTCGGTCCAACAAATGGGTGATCGGCACTTTCTACCATAAAGTGCCTCAAAAGGTGCAGCATCAATGCTGGTGTGGTAACTGTTGTTGTAGGAGAACTCACACAAAGGTAGGTGGTTTTCCCATGTGTTTCCAAAGTCGATTACACATGCTCGAAGCATATCTTCGAGAGTTTGAATGGTCCGTTCACTCTGACCATCGGTTTGCGGATGATAAGCAGTACTCAAATCAAGGCGAGTACCGAGAGCTTTCTGAAGTGTTTGCCAAAATCGAGAGGTGAAGCGGCTATCTCTATCGGAGATGATCGAGATGGGTATGCCATGTCGTGCTACAACCTCTTTGATGTAGATGCGAGCCAAGCGCTCCATCTTGTCGGTTTCTTTGATAGCTAGGAAATGGGCGGATTTCGTGAGACGATCAACGATCACCCAAATGGTATCGCAACCGCTCGGTGTTTTTGGTAGCTTGTTGATGAAGTCCATGGTTATGTTTTCCCATTTCCATTGAGGTATCTCGGGTTGTTGAAGTAACCCAGAAGGTTTCTGGTATTCGGCCTTAACCTTGGCACAGGTTAGACACTTACTAACATACGTGGCTATGTCAGCTTTCATGTTGGGCCACCAATATCGTTGTTTGACGTCATGATACATCTTGTCAGAACCAGGATGTATGGAGTACCGGGATTTGTGAGCTTCATCCATGACCAATTCTCGTAGGTTCCCAAAGTTAGGTAACCAAATTCGGTTGGAGAAGTATCGGGTTCCATCGGATTTGATTTCGAATTGTTTTTCCATGCCTCGCAAGGCCTCATTTTTGATATTTTTCTCGTTGAGTGCTTCGAGTTGAGTGGAATGAATTTGAGCAATAAGATCGTTGTGGATGGTTAAACCAAGGGCTCGAACTCGAAGGGGTTTCACTCGTTCTTTACGGCTTAGGGCATCGGCAACAACGTTAGCCTTACCCGGGTGGTATCGGATTTCACAGTCGTAGTCACTAAGTAACTCGACCCAACGACGTTGTCTCATGTTTAGGTCCTTCTGATCAAAGATATGTTGAAGGCTTTTGTGGTCGGTAAAGATAGTACACTTGGTACCATATAGGTAGTGTCTCCAAATTTTGAGCGCAAAAACAACGGCTCCTAATTCGAGATCGTGAGTGGTATAGTTTTTCTCATGGATTTTCAGTTGCCGAGAGGCATAAGCGATGACTTTATCACGTTGCATTAACACACAACCTAGTCCTTGATGTGAGGCGTCGCAGTAAACTACGAAATCATCTGTGCCTTCGGGTAAGGACAGGATTGGTGCACTGCAGAGTTTCTGTTTAAGGAGTTGAAAAGCCGACTCCTGTTTGTCGGTCCAGTCGAATTTCTTGTCTTTCTGAGTCAAGGAGGTTAATGGTTGAGCAATTCGGGAAAAGTTCTCGATGAATCGCCGGTAATACCCAGCGAGACCTAAGAATTGTCGGACCTCGGTTGGAGTAGTTGGTGCTTTCCAGCACTTGATGGCCTCGATTTTTGCTGGATCAACACGTATCCCTTGGCTGTCAACGACATGCCCTAGGAACTGTACTGTTCGCATCCAGAACTCACACTTGGAGTACTTGGCGTATAGCTCCTCGTGTTTGAGTAATTCCAAGATAGTTTTCAGGTGTTGACCATGTTCTGTTTCGTTGCTAGATGTAACACCCCCGAAATTCACTGTTTTGCGGAAGCATAGTTTGGGGTGTTACTAATCAATATACAAAGCACAAGATATACAGCAAACGACCTCTAAATGAGACGTTTTGTAAATTAGTTACATTCCATAGATATAATGTTTGAAAACTTAGTGTTATCGTATACAAAATATAGTTTCCTCTAGAGTCCACGCGTATAGCGGGAGATTCTATTACATAATCGTAATATACAAAAGATAATGTTAAGAATCTCCGTTAATGCAGTTGTGTTGAAATCATGCGACTCTAGCTAAAATCCTGGAGTAATCCTACTCCATCCGGGTACCTGAGAAAACATGCTAAAAAGTGTCAACCAAAAGGTTGGTGAATCTCACAGGTTTGTAAATAATATCGGCTTTGAACACGAGATTTCGTTAGTAATGCCCGTAGGCGTATAATCAACCATTGCAATCCAGCAATCGTAAAATCAGTATTTGCAATCCAGCAAATGTAAATAAATAAGTTTATACCGTTGCCATGAGGCTCATAATCGAAGCTTAACCCGTAAATAATATGTTTGCTCCCGTGACATGCTCGTAAGTGAGCAAGCATCAGTAACGAATAAGTTGTCACCCGTTTATACGTGTAAATCGGTACGTGGCAGCGCTACTGCCCCGGGTGGGGAGGGTCATTTCCCTAATGGATCCATTAACTACTGTTCGCGCTTAAGTCCATAACTAACGATGTATGATGGAGAGACTTCTGTTTGTAAGTAAACTCATGCAATTTCATTTGGTATAGTAAACAGTTTAGTACTTGTGTTCAAGGAAAAAGTAGTAGCATGTATCTCCCCCAATAAGATAAAACAGTAAAAGTGGGGCCGTAAGACTCACCTGAGTCTTTGCAAGTACGTTTATATCAATAAACGAGTAAATAATATCAACCGTAGGTTCTCCGAACCCGTAACCTTCAAATGCCTAAACATATAAAGTTAAGTAAGTAGATGTCTCGCAAGACCATCTAGGCTAGTTGTTTACACAACTCATCATGTCCAAGTGTTTGTTTAGTAATCCGTTGGTAGTTTGAAAACAAATATGGCCCGTTGGTGACGGTTTGTAATAATGATTCAAAGTGTTATCATTTATAACTCAATTTAGTGTAATTGTAATAGAAAGTATGTTCTATGACGTTTGTTAAGTCGTATGACATAAGTATTTGAAGTTGTGTAAGCTCGACACTTGGTAAAATCTGACTTTTCGAAGTTCTGGTTTGTGCGACGTAGCATGCGACGTAGAGTGCGACGTAGGGAGGTACGTCGCATGATGCGACGTCCGCAAGTTAATGCGACGTAGTAGGCTGCGTCGCTAGTGCGACGTAGGGAGGTTTGTGCGACGTAGGCCGCGACGTCGCTAAGTGCGACGTCGGCCACAAAATGCGACGTTTTGAGCTACGTCGCAGAAAGTCCAGCGTCTCTGCGACGTAGCGGTCTGATCGGAAAATGGTGGCCGGAAAATCGGTCGAAAAGCTTCCGTTCGGTCCAAATCTTTTACCCAACCCATTTTTGGACATTTTAAGCATATATAAACCATAAAAACGTAAAAATGAGCAAAAACGGAGAGTTTCGGGTTTTGTCGGAAACTTACAATTTGCCGAAATGAAATTCCGGAAAGATAGGATTGTAGATCGCGAAGTGGTGAACGTTTTTCCCTAAAGAGGTGGTATGATCCGGCGTCGTTTAGTATGTTTATTTTGCGGTTTTGTAAGATTTTTGGTGATGAAATTTGAGAGAAAAGAGAAGAGAGGAGAGAGAGAGAAAATGAAATAAAGAAAGAAAAGGGTGGGGAAATGGGAGGTTATCCTCCCATTTTCCGGTCCCCGCACCCCGTGCGGTGTTCGTTTCCTCCGTCGTTTAAACGTTAAATCAAGCAGTTATATTTTTAAAAGATGACGGGAATATTTTAATGAAATACCTTGAAATTAATTATAAAAACACTTGTCGAAGTATTAAAATTTTTAACTCGCGTTTAATACCTATTCGTTAAATTATTTAAATTGTCGTCGCGGTATTATAAATAATGTTTGTTCGCTGTGTATTTTATATAATAAATACGTTCTCATTATTTAGGTAAGTTTCTGTCACCAACGTCCAAGTAACTATGTCGGACTCCGTCCGGTTAATTCGTACGATTAATCCAAATCGCGTGAGTACACACATATATATATAAATCACCTTATATATATATACAAATAGGGTCTGCAATTAGTCCTATTACATACTAATTACAACTAGTTACAAGTAATTAGGCATAATTAATTATCCTAATTTAGCAGGTGTTACATTCTCCCCTTGTTAAAGAAATTTCGTCCCGAAATTAGCTTGAGTGCACGGACGGTGCGTTGTCTGGGAAGAGATGTGGATATTTCTGTCGCATTTGGTCTTCCCGTTCCCAGGTGAACTCAGGGCCGCGCCTAGAATTCCACCTGACTTTTACTATGGGAATACGACTCTGTTTCAATTGCTTGACCTCACGGTCCATGATTTCCATAGGTTTCTCGACAAAATGAAGTTTATCATCGATTTGAATTTCGTCGAGCGGTATAATCAGCGTCTCGTCAGACAGACATTTCTTCAAGTTAGAAATGTGGAATGTGTTGTGTACGCTGTTAAGTTCAGCAGGAAGTTGCAGGCGATATGCCACTGGACCAATTCTTTCAAGGATTTCGAATGGTCCGATGTATCTAGGATTTAGTTTGCCTCGTTTCCCGAATCGAATAACACCTTTCCACGGTGCCACTTTGAGAAGTACCTTGTCTCCTACCTGGAACTCAAGGTGTTTGCGTCTCACGTCAGCATAGCTTTTCTGACGATCACGTGCGGCTTTCAGCCGGTTTTGAATACCAACGATTTTCTCAGTAGTTTCTTGAATGATTTCTGGACCCGTGAGTTGTGAATCTCCTAACTCAGTCCAACAGATGGGTGATCGGCACTTACGCCCGTAAAGTGCCTCAAAGGGTGCAGCCTTTATGCTGGTATGATAACTGTTGTTGTACGAGAACTCGCACAACGGTAAATGATTTTCCCAAGAAGTACCGAAGTCGACTACGCAGGCTCGTAGCATATCCTCCAGTGTTTGAATAGTTCGCTCGCTTTGGCCATCGGTTTGCGGGTGATAAGCAGTACTCATATCCAGACGAGTACCAAGAGATTTCTGTAGCGATTGCCAAAAGTTAGAAGTAAAACGGCTGTCCCTATCCGAGATGATCGAGATAGGTACACCGTGTCGCGAGATGATTTCTTTGACATAGATGCGAGTCAGACGCTCCATCTTGTCGGTTTCCTTGATGGCCAGAAAGTGAGCAGATTTCGTGAGACGGTCCACGATCACCCAAATGGTATCGCAACCACTCGAAGTTTTCGGTAGTTTGGTAATGAAGTCCATGGAAATCTGTTCCCATTTCCATTGAGGAATTTCAGGTTGTTGAAGCAACCCAGAGGGTCTTTGGTGTTCGGTCTTTACTTTGGAACAGGTTAGGCATTTACTGACGTACAAGGCGATGTCAGCTTTCATGTTAGGCCACCAATACAGCCCTTTGACGTCATGATACATCTTGTCAGATCCAGGATGTATAGAGTATCGAGATTTGTGAGCTTCAGCCATCACCAAATCTCGTAAGTTTCCGAATTTGGGTAACCACACCCGGTTAGAGAAGTATCGAGTTCCATCGGGTTTGATTTCGAATTGTTTATCCAAGCCTCGCAAGGCTTCATTTTTCAAGTTTTCATCGTTGAGTGCCTCAAGTTGAGCGGTAAGGATTTGAGCAGAAAGCTCGTTATGAATGGTCATAGAAAGTGCTCGAACTCGAAGGGGTTTCACTCGTTCTTTTCGGCTTAAGGCATCGGCAACTACGTTCGCCTTGCCCGGATGGTATTTGATCTCGCAGTCGTAGTCACTAAGTAACTCGACCCAGCGACGTTGTCTCATGTTTAGATCTTTCTGATCGAATATGTGTTGGAGACTTTTGTGATCGGTGAAGATAGTGCTTTTCGTACCGTAGAGATAATGTCTCCAGATTTTCAATGCGAAGACCACAGCACCTAACTCGAGGTCGTGGGTCGTATAGTTTTTCTCGTGAATTTTTAGTTGTCGTGAGGCATAGGCAATGACTTTTTCCCGTTGCATCAACACACAACCAAGTCCCTGGTGTGAGGCGTCGCAGTAAACTACGAAATCGTCGGTGCCCTCGGGTAAGGACAAGATTGGTGCACTGCAAAGTTTGTTTTTCAATAGCTGGAAGGCTGACTCTTGTTTATCCGTCCAATCGAACTTCTTATCTTTCTGAGTCAGTGTGGTAAGTGGAACAGCTATTCTTGAAAAGTTTTCGATAAATCGGCGGTAATAACCAGCAAGACCTAAGAATTGTCTCACTTCGGTTGGAGTGGTCGGTGATTCCCAGCCCTTGATTGCTTCAATCTTGGCGGGATCAACATGAATTCCTTGGCTGTCAATCACGTGCCCGAGGAATTGAACGGTTCGAATCCAGAACTCACACTTAGAGAATTTGGCATATAACTCTTCGTGTTTCAGAAGTCCTAGAATGGTTTTCAGATGTTGAGCATGTTCCTGCTCATTGCGAGAGTAAATCAGAATATCGTCGATGAACACAATGACGAATTTGTCAAGATATGGTTTGCACACCCGATTCATAAGGTCCATGAATACAGCCGGTGCGTTGGTTAAACCGAATGGCATCACTTGGAACTCGTAATGCCCATAACGAGTTCGGAAGGCTGTCTTTGGGATATCATTGTCACGGACTCGGAGTTGATGATAACCCGACCGTAGATCAATCTTTGAGTAAACACTCGATCCTTGGAGTTGGTCAAATAGGTCATCGATCCTAGGAAGTGGGTACCGATTCTTTATGGTTAGCTTATTCAGCTCTCGGTAGTCAATACACATGCGGAAAGACCCATCTTTCTTTTTCACGAACAAGACCGGAGCTCCCCAAGGCGAGGAACTTGGTCGAATGAATCCTCTGTCCAGGAGTTCCTGTAGTTGGTTAGACAACTCCTGCATTTCGGATGGTGCTAAACGGTAAGGGGCTCGTGCCACGGGTGCAGCTCCGGGCACAAGTTCGATTTGGAATTCAACTTGTCTAGGTGGCGGAAGTCCGGGCAAGTCTTCAGGAAAGACTTCCGGGAAATCCCGCACGACCGGAACATCCTCAAGTCGCTTCTCCTCCGACTTCTTCTCCGTTACATGCGCGAGGATGGCTTGATACCCTTTTCGTAGATATTTCCTAGTTTTTAGACAGGAGACAATATTCAGATTCCGTCTGCCGGTCTCCCCTTGTAGGACTAAGGTTCCACCGGAGACAAGAGGTATGCGAACGAGTTTGTCATGACAGATGATTTCAGCTCGGTGCTTGGATAACCAATCCATACCGACAATGATATCGAAGCTGCCGATCTCGACAGGGATTAAATCAATGGGAAACGTTTCGTTCGTGAGGTTAAGTGTACAGTTGTGTATGATACTATCAGTCTCAATCAGTTTGCCATTAGCTAATTCAACAATGTATTTAGCATCTAAGGCAGTGGGAGTAATATCAAGTAAAGGGCTAAATTTCTCAGATATGAAGCTTCTATCGGCACCGGTATCAAATAACACAGAAGCAGTAAGGTCGTTGAGAAGGAACGTACCCGTCACGACGTTCGGGTCTTGTCTGGCTTCCCCAGCCTTGATAACGAATGCTCTACCGCGAGCAGGGTTATTGTTGTTTTTCAGCTTTGGGCAATCTTTCTTGAAATGCCCTGTATTTCCGCACCCAAAGCAGGCCTTTGGTGCATTAGTGTTGGGGGTGGGAATGTTGGTTCGACAATCCTTGGCTAGATGCCCGAACCGCTTGCAGTTGGAGCAAGGGCAAGAACCGTCATGGTGGCGGTTGCATTTGGGACAGTAGGGTCTGCTCCCGCTGTACCCTTTCTTCTCCGAAGTTCCAGATGAATAAGCCTTAATGTACTCAGGCTTTTTGTTGGAGGTTCGGTTGGATGAGTTGGGGTTACCTTCCCACTTGCGTTTGTTGTTTGTAGATGGGGTTGAAGTTGTACCACGGCGGACAGAATTTGCCGTTAGTTCATGGGCCATACGGATGGCGCTCTGAATAGTACCCGGTTTGGAAGAAGTTACCAGGTCTTGGAGTCTCTCAGGAAGACCATCAACAAATTTCTCGATCCTCTTGTACTCAGGATCGACCATGGTTGGGCACAGAAGTGCCAGTTGGTGGAAACGGTTTGTGTATCCGGTGATGTCATCACCCTGCATCTTGTGGTTCCAGAATTCCACTTCTAGTTGTTTCAATTCATCCCTGGGGCAATACTCGCCCCTCAACATCTTCTTCAACTCCTCCCACGGGAGTTGGTAAGCAGTAGCAACACTCACAGTCTGGGCATAAGTGTTCCACCAGGTGAGTGCGGTGTCAGTAAAAGTACTAACGGAGAACTTAACCTTATCTCCCTCCGCACAGTTGCAGATAAGAAATACAGACTCAACTTTCTCGATCCAGCGTACTAGACCGATAGCTCCCTCGGTACCTGCAAAGTTTAGAGGTTTGCAGTTCTGGAAGTCCTTGTAAGAACAAGGTTTAGCAGTAGTGGTTTCAGCGGCATCGCTGTTTCTCGAGGAGTTTGGTGGAGTATTCCGAGCCAAGGCTTCAGTAACAGCCTGGGTTATAAGGGAGGTAATCTGGGCGTCGGTGTATGGTCGTGTCTTTGGCGGCATGATTCTTCAATAAAAGAAATGAAGATACATGAGATTTTGTATGAGCTGGTAATTGTCACAGATGTACATGTATAAGAGCAGTAATACATAACATCAACATGGAAAATGACAATTAATGTGAGTTAAGATAACAAAGGATATCTGATAGATAAGGTGAGTTCAAAAGTTACATCCTACAGAGATATTACAAAAAGGTGTCGGGAATGGTTACATCCGACTAGTTTATAGAGTAATGCTAGATAGTCCCTAGATTACGAGGTAGATTACAAGACAAAAACTACATTATTCTTAATGTAGATTAATTTGTTCTATAGGGTGCCAAGGCGGTCCACAGTTTCTGCTAGTCGGTTGGTTCATTCTTAGTTACGGTTCCTGGCTTTCGGATTCGTCTTCCGACTCCAGGTTCAGGTCGTGTGGGTGGTAGCGTGCCTCGAGCATGTCCCTGTATCTTTGAGTCGTGGAGTGATACCTAGTCTCCTCCGTTGATTTCCTGCCCAAACGTTTGATCCAAGTTTTGGTCCTACGGGTTATGTTAGTGGCCACTTTCTTCCAGTAACGGATCTTATCTTTGATTCGTGTAGGGACAGATCGGTTTGAGATTCTCAGTCTTTGTTCATAGTCTATGCACTTACGCTTAAGTGCCCAATTTCGGCCGTCTAATCCCACGGCCTGATCTCGCACTCTTTCATATTCTTCTATGTCGATGCCAGTCATTTCAAAATTCTGATTTTCGTTTCCCTCTAGCATGATTTCTTCTTCTGGTACGATGTCCTCATCGAGATACGTGTACTGGATTTGTTCCTCGCGGACTTGGTCACTATCGGACATGTGGTCGTCCATTTTGGGAATTCGTGGCTTTGAGTTCTATAGAAATGACAGAGAGAGGATTTTAGTCCTTGGAAGTACGTTGCTTCCGGGTGTTAGATGTGATTTTCATAAAATCATTAGAGTGCGCCACAAGGTGGTGTGACGGTAATCAAGTCTGTCATGGTCGGTGCAAACCGCTGAGAGGGATTCGTAAGTGTCACCAGAGAAACGTCGGCTATCTCTATAGCAAGTGTGTTTAAGTGCGAGGCCTATTCATATATATATTTAATATATAATAGCCTAGTAGTATAGTCTAGCACATAGCAAGTAAGAGTCTCGGTTCTCTCATGGTCAGAGTCTCTAACGTATTCCCGTTCGACATAACCATTTCAGACCTCACATCATCTTTCCTTAATTGTACATAGTTGATCAGGCTATGTTAAATTAAAGTCGTATGATGTAATTCCTGAACCAATCATGCCTAATAAGGAAATACTGCCTAATGGTCATAGTCTAGGCCCACTAAATGCAACCTAGTTCACTATAACCTTAGGCTCTGATACCAATCTGTAACACCCCCGAAATTCACTGTTTTGCGGAAGCATAGTTTGGGGTGTTACTAATCAATATACAAAGCACAAGATATACAGCAAACGACCTCTAAATGAGACGTTTTGTAAATTAGTTACATTCCATAGATATAATGTTTGAAAACTTAGTGTTATCGTATACAAAATATAGTTTCCTCTAGAGTCCACGCGTATAGCGGGAGATTCTATTACATAATCGTAATATACAAAAGATAATGTTAAGAATCTCCGTTAATGCAGTTGTGTTGAAATCATGCGACTCTAGCTAAAATCCTGGAGTAATCCTACTCCATCCGGGTACCTGAGAAAACATGCTAAAAAGTGTCAACCAAAAGGTTGGTGAATCTCACAGGTTTGTAAATAATATCGGCTTTGAACACGAGATTTCGTTAGTAATGCCCGTAGGCGTATAATCAACCATTGCAATCCAGCAATCGTAAAATCAGTATTTGCAATCCAGCAAATGTAAATAAATAAGTTTATACCGTTGCCATGAGGCTCATAATCGAAGCTTAACCCGTAAATAATATGTTTGCTCCCGTGACATGCTCGTAAGTGAGCAAGCATCAGTAACGAATAAGTTGTCACCCGTTTATACGTGTAAATCGGTACGTGGCAGCGCTACTGCCCCGGGTGGGGAGGGTCATTTCCCTAATGGATCCATTAACTACTGTTCGCGCTTAAGTCCATAACTAACGATGTATGATGGAGAGACTTCTGTTTGTAAGTAAACTCATGCAATTTCATTTGGTATAGTAAACAGTTTAGTACTTGTGTTCAAGGAAAAAGTAGTAGCATGTATCTCCCCCAATAAGATAAAACAGTAAAAGTGGGGCCGTAAGACTCACCTGAGTCTTTGCAAGTACGTTTATATCAATAAACGAGTAAATAATATCAACCGTAGGTTCTCCGAACCCGTAACCTTCAAATGCCTAAACATATAAAGTTAAGTAAGTAGATGTCTCGCAAGACCATCTAGGCTAGTTGTTTACACAACTCATCATGTCCAAGTGTTTGTTTAGTAATCCGTTGGTAGTTTGAAAACAAATATGGCCCGTTGGTGACGGTTTGTAATAATGATTCAAAGTGTTATCATTTATAACTCAATTTAGTGTAATTGTAATAGAAAGTATGTTCTATGACGTTTGTTAAGTCGTATGACATAAGTATTTGAAGTTGTGTAAGCTCGACACTTGGTAAAATCTGACTTTTCGAAGTTCTGGTTTGTGCGACGTAGCATGCGACGTAGCATGCGACGTAGAGTGCGACGTAGGGAGGTACGTCGCATGATGCGACGTCCGCAAGTTAATGCGACGTAGTAGGCTGCGTCGCTAGTGCGACGTAGGGAGGTTTGTGCGACGTAGGCCGCGACGTCGCTAAGTGCGACGTCGGCCACAAAATGCGACGTTTTGAGCTACGTCGCAGAAAGTCCAGCGTCTCTGCGACGTAGCGGTCTGATCGGAAAATGGTGGCCGGAAAATCGGTCGAAAAGCTTCCGTTCGGTCCAAATCTTTTACCCAACCCATTTTTGGACATTTTAAGCATATATAAACCATAAAAACGTAAAAATGAGCAAAAACGGAGAGTTTCGGGTTTTGTCGGAAACTTACAATTTGCCGAAATGAAATTCCGGAAAGATAGGATTGTAGATCGCGAAGTGGTGAACGTTTTTCCCTAAAGAGGTGGTATGATCCGGCGTCGTTTAGTATGTTTATTTTGCGGTTTTGTAAGATTTTTGGTGATGAAATTTGAGAGAAAAGAGAAGAGAGGAGAGAGAGAGAAAATGAAATAAAGAAAGAAAAGGGTGGGGAAATGGGAGGTTATCCTCCCATTTTCCGGTCCCCGCACCCCGTGCGGTGTTCGTTTCCTCCGTCGTTTAAACGTTAAATCAAGCAGTTATATTTTTAAAAGATGACGGGAATATTTTAATGAAATACCTTGAAATTAATTATAAAAACACTTGTCGAAGTATTAAAATTTTTAACTCGCGTTTAATACCTATTCGTTAAATTATTTAAATTGTCGTCGCGGTATTATAAATAATGTTTGTTCGCTGTGTATTTTATATAATAAATACGTTCTCATTATTTAGGTAAGTTTCTGTCACCAACGTCCAAGTAACTATGTCGGACTCCGTCCGGTTAATTCGTACGATTAATCCAAATCGCGTGAGTACACACATATATATATAAATCACCTTATATATATATACAAATAGGGTCTGCAATTAGTCCTATTACATACTAATTACAACTAGTTACAAGTAATTAGGCATAATTAATTATCCTAATTTAGCAGGTGTTACACTAGAGTAGATTAGAATGTCGTCAATGAAGACGATGACAAACTTATCCAGGTATGGTTTGCACACCCGATTCATAAGATCCATGAATACAGCCGGTGCGTTGGTTAAGCCAAAAGGCATCACTTGGAATTCGTAATGCCCGTAGCGGGTTCGGAAAGCGGTTTTCGGGATGTCGGCGTCTCGAACGCGAAGTTGGTGATAACCAGACCGAAGGTCGATCTTTGAATAAAAGCTTGAACCTTGAAGTTGGTCAAATAAGTCATCGATTCTAGGAAGTGGGTATCGGTTTTTGATGGTAAGTTTGTTCAGTTCACGGTAATCGATACACATTCTGAAGGATCCGTCCTTCTTTTTAACGAATAGGACCGGAGCTCCCCAAGGTGAGGAACTTGGTCGAATGAATCCCTTGTCCAGGAGTTCCTGTAATTGAGTGGATAACTCCTGCAACTCGGATGGGGCTAATCTGTATGGGGCTCGTGCCACGGGTGCAGCACCGGGCACAAGGTCGATTTGGAACTCGACTTGTCTAGGCGGGGGAAGGCCTGGCAAGTCTTCGGGAAAGACTTCAGGAAAGTCTCGTACAATGGGTACATCTTCGAGTCGCTTTTCAGCCGACTTCTTTTCGGTTACATGAGCAAGGATTGCCGGGTATCCTTTCCTTAGGTACTTTTGGGTTTTCATACAAGAGATGATGTTTAAGTTTCGCCTACCAGTCTCCCCCTGTATGATCAAGGTTCCACCGGTAGCGAGAGGTATACGTACAATCTTTTCAAAACAGACAATTTCAGCATGATGCTTGGACAACCAGTCCATGCCTACGATGACATCGAAGCTCCCGATTTCAACAGGGATGAGGTTTATGGGAAAAATTTCGTTGGCTAGGTTTAGAGTGCAATTAGGTATCACACTATCGGCCTCTATCAGTTTTCCATTTGCTAATTCTACTGTGAACTTAGCATCTAAGGCAGTGGGAGTAATGTTGAGTAACGGACAAAACTCATCAGATATGAAACTTTTATCAGCACCAGTATCGAATAAAACTGAAACGGTTAGATCGTTGAGGAGAAACATACCCGTAACAACGTTGGGATCTTGACGGGCTTCTCCGGCATTGAGTACAAAAGCTCGACCGCGAGGGTTGTTGTTGTTATTGTTTCTGTTGGCGTTGTTGTTGTTGTTTCGTTTCGGGCAATTTTTCCTGAAATGGGCAGTGCTGCCACACTCGAAACAAGCCCTTGGTGCGTTGAGTTGGTTGTTTGGGTTGGCATTTGTGGGTGGAGTTCGGCAATCTTTGGTTAGATGTCCGTAGCGTTTGCAGTTACCGCATTGGTTACCACACGGACCATCGTGGTGTCGATTGCAAGAGGAACAGTAAGGTTTCTTTCCGATATAAGCTTTCTTATCCCCAGATCCTGAACCAGAAGTGTAGGCCTTTACAGTCTCGGCCTTTTTGTTGGTTTGTTGTTGTTGGTTGCTGTTGTTCCCAGACCATTTTCTTTTGTTGTCCCCTGGGGTTTTCACGGTGGGTGCCCCACGGCGGACAATTTGAGCCATAAGCTCGTGTGCCATTCGGACGGCACTCTGGATGGTCCCGGGTTTGGAGGAGATGACATTGCCTTGGATGGAATCAGGTAGTCCCCAAATGTATCTTTCGACACGTTTGGATTCAGGGTCCACCATAGATGGACAAAGAAGAGCAAGCTGGTGAAATCTGGTTGTGTAGCCAGTAATATCGTTTCCTTGAACTGTGAGGTTCCAGAATTCATGTTCGAGCTGTTGGAGTTGCTCGCGGGGACAATATTCTTCCCTCAGCAAGTTCTTGAGTTCGTCCCAAGATATTTGATAAGCAGCATCAATACCCTGAGTTTGGGCGTATGTGTTCCAGAAAGTGAGTGCACCCTCAGCTAGAGTGTAGGTAGAGAATTTGACTTTGTTCTCTTCTTGACAGTTACTTATTCGGAAGACTGACTCCATTTTCTCAATCCATCGCATAAGACCGACGGCTCCTTCGGTTCCTTTGAAATGGAGAGGTTTACAATTCATGAAATCTTTGTGGGTGCAGGGCTTTGGCACATGTGGGTTGTTGCCTGTCCCTCCAGGGTTTCCTTGGTTCGGATTGGGATTGTTTCTGGCAGCTTCTAGAGCTGCTTGGACCCTCTGATTGACGAGTTGCTCGATGTCAGCGGAGCTCATTTGACGTTTTGGTGCCATGATTCTGAGATAAAGAGAATACGAGGTACATAAGATTTCAGTGAGTAAGATCTTAAAATCTTTGTAGGTGTACACAAGAAGATAAAACAAATATGTACAGCAAGATATTCAATAACACAAGGAAGAAAATTTTATAACCACACCGAGGCGCAAGTTTAAACGATTACAAATTTTAGGGAGTTTACAAAACATGCCGGAAATTGTTACTTCCGGACTTAATACTAGAGTTTACAAAAGACAACCTAAGATAGATTAGTCGGGCATATCCAGCCTCGATAGGTTACAAGATGAAGATCAAACTAGTTCTAACGCAAGTTTATTCGTTCCATTAGTGTGACAAGTCTGTCCACGGTTCCTGCAAGTCTGCCAGCTTGTCTGGCATTATCCTCAGCCAAGGTTAGTCGTTGTTCTAGTACTCGGGTGTACTCTTCAGCTTCCCGTGAACGTTGTTCACATTCTTCTAACCTTGCTTGAAGAAGATCAACCGCGCCTCTGTCGTCAATGACGTGTTGGTGCATCATTTCTAGAGTATTTGTCATGTTTTCTTGGTCTTGAAACAGTTGTGCAATGCGGTCATGTGATTGGCGCAGCCAGTACATTTGCACTATGTATTGTTCTCGTTCCAGGCTTTCAAGTCTTGCCTCGTGGCGGTGAAGTCGAGCAGCTAACACGGGTACAGTGTGGTGTATTGGTTCCTGGGTGTATAGAGAGATGTCCATGGAATCATCGAAAACCTCCATGTTTTCCTCAGACCTCCAAGTATTTAGAGTTGTGGGTAGCCAGTCCCATCTACGAGGGTATGATGGACGGCGGGTGGTATTAGCAATGGAGTTTGAGTAAGGGTTGGCTCGAGATGATCTGGTACCCCTTGGGTGAGTACGTAACACTCGGGCTTCGCCAGTGATGTAGTGAAGTCGTTCAGGAGAGTTTGGTGCTGAAGGCATAGTAACGATTCCTTCAGTAGCAGTTCGTGTTTGGGCTTCGTTCTCAGAGTTGGGAGACGTAGCGGTGGGAGTGGTTGCCATTTTCTGTGGCAAGGAGTTTTAGTATACGTAAGGTTAAGGTTATATAGATACAATAACCTAGCACATAAGCACGTATAAGGTTGGTCCCGTTCTATCCTCGGTCAAAGCCTTCTAATGCATTCCCATCCACCATAACCATTTCAGGTCTTGCATCGATTCTTGTTTAATTGTACATAGTTGATCAAGCTATGTTAAATTAAATTCAAATGATGCAATTGCTGAACCAGTCATAACAAATGAGGAATACTAACCTAACGGTTATAGTCTAGGTCACTAATGCAATCCTAGTTCGCTATAACCTTAGGCTCTGATACCAATCTGTCGCACCCCCAAAACACGTGGCAGCGGAAACATGAGTTGTCATGGGGGCGCCGACCAAATCAAATATCATTACACAAAGATTAAAGCAAACGACCTCTATATGAGACGTTTGAAAACATTACATTCCATAAGTTTAAATGTTTACAAAATATCTGGAGTTCGCATAAACCGTTAAGAGATTTCTAATACATTACTGATTTTACCAAATACAGATAAATGCAATCTAATCTCTTGATGTTTGAAAACAATGCGACTCGAGCTAAGCTTTCCATAAGCTTCCTACTGCGGCGGGTTACCTGAGAAATACATACTAAAAGGTCAACATAAAGTTGGTGAGTTCATAGAGTTGTTTAAATGTTGGTATCAAACCAATTGTTATGAAACACGAGTTATGAAACACAAGATTTTAATCGTTGTATCATTCAACAATGATAATTAAATGTATCGTTAACAAACGATAAGTAAATGTGTTGAATAAATGTATCGTTAACAAACGATAAGTAAATATGTAATTGCACGAATGCAAAAAGATGTATCGTTAACAAACGATAAGTAAATATGTAGTTGCACGAATGCAAAAAGATGTATCGTTAACAAACGATAAGTAAATATGTAGTTGCACGAATGCAAAAAGATGTATCGTTAACAAACGATAAGTAAATATGTAGTTGCACGAATGCAAAAAGATGTATCGTTAACAAACGACAAGTAAATATGTAATTGCACGAATGCAAAAAGATGTATACCATTTGCCATGAGCTCATAGTCCGAAGCTTAACAATGTGTGCCGTGCCTCTTTCGAGTACACGATCGTGGGTGCCCCAATGCAAGTGTCTAATCCGGTACACTCGTTATGAACAAATATTAATACGTCCGTTTGACTGGTTAGCGCGACTAACCCGGACGGGGATTGTCAGTCCCAAATAGATCTATTTACCAATATTCACGCTTTAGCAAAACTAACAAACTATGATGTGTAGGGCCTTTGTGGATTAGTGTGTAACTCATGCAATCCGTATAGCGTTGTTTATGGTACTTGTGTTCATAAAGCAGTTGTGTAATTCAAATGTATACAAAGCAGTTGCAAAGCAATTGTATAAAACAGTTGTAGTATGTATTCTCCCCCAAAATAGTTATAAAACTGTAAAAAGAGGGGCTATGAAACTCACCTGAGTTCTAGCAAATAGCAAGCAAGCAATATCAATTAGCAAGCAAAGTGTGATCCAATGTGTAGCCTTTTAACGTCCTAAACGTATAAGGTTGTATGAGTAGATGTCTTAAAAGATCATCTATGTAAGTGGATGGTTAATGTCCACTTAATTCACAATGTAGGTGGAGGGTTAATGTCCACCTAGAGCTAGTTCATCTAACTAGTATGTCCATATAAGTTGTTCAAGTTCGTTTACTAAAAATGTGTACGACCCGTTGGTGAAAGTTTGTAATAATAATTCAAAGTATTATTATTGTTAAGTTCATCGTGTTGTATACTTCTCGAAGCACCTGTGTTTCATATATGAATCTACATCATAAAGGTTTGATCTTTGTAGGTGTTTATTGCTTTTATATATGTCCGAATGTGTTAAGGCTCGGGATTTAGAGTCCAAAATGTGATTTTATGAGAATTAACTAAGGGTTAAAAAGTCAACTCTCAAGGTCAAAAAGTCAACTGAAAAAGGTCAACTCCTAAGTCAAAGTCAACTCGGAAGTCTTCAGTTCGCAAGTCAAACTGAACTCGCAAGTCTTCAGTTCGCAAGTCAAACTGAACTCGCAAGTCAAACTGAACTCGCAAGTCAAACTGAACTCGCAAAGTCAAACTGAACTCGCAAGTCAAACTGAACTCGCAAAGTCAAACTGAACTCGCAAGTTAAACTGAACTCGCAAGTCAAACTGAACTCGCAAGTCAAACTGAACTCGCAAGTCAAACTGAACTCGCAAGTCAAACTGAACTCGCAAGTCAAACTGAACTCGCAAGTCAAAGTCAACTCGCAAAGTCAAACTGTTGTGTTTTTGCTTTGTAAACATGGTCAAACGGGCTCGGTTTGACCCAAAATTTTTAGGGAAGCCTTAGATATGTTCAAAGAGTCTCCAGAAATTTTGGTTCGAGTCGGGGTCGTTTCGAGATGTCGGTTTTTAAGTTTACACCTTAAACTTCAAGATTTAATGTTTTCGGTTTATATCGGGTCATTACGCCAACTGATTTCACCTATCTATAGTCCAAATCAAACTTCCAAATTTTTACCAACTGATTTACTAAGTGTCTTGACTAACATATCAAAATTTCAGCTTCCAATATGTCCATTAACATAGTTAAATAAAGCCGCGTAACAACCGAACACATTTTATCGAAAAACTTCCTGGTCAGTCTTATAAATCGGCTCGTATAGAAAAATGAGTACGTTTCTGGAAAAAGTGTAAAACATGAAAGTTGTAGATCTTTTCGATACGCAAAATTTAAAAAAAAATTCGACCTCTAACTCTTAACAGATGATTTTATACGAATATTTTCGTGAACTGTCGATTTTTAGGCAGGTTCATGCATGTTCATGTGTTTGCTTTAAAAACGATTTTTAACAACAAGTTTGGACATATTCATGTTAGATGAGCATTATAACCTCTAAATCAGTGTATTAAAAGTAAAATAAGTGAAAGGTTCATGATTCTTACAAAGAGATGATGAAGAAGAACAAGAGGGGATGATGATGATGTTGATCTTGAGTTTAGCTTCTTCCTTTGTTCTTGATTAATGGTGGTGATTAATGGTGGTTTATGGAGGTGGTTGTGGTGGTGTAAGGGCTGATTTTCTCCAGAAAATTGAGAGAAAATGAAATTGAGTTGAGTGAGTGGAATGAGAGGTTGCATGTAATGTAAGTGGATGTATGAGGGAAAGAGGTGATCATCACTTTGCATGTATTTTGAGAGGGAGAGGGAGGAGGTGGCACATGGGGTGGCCGGCCCCCATGTGGTCCCACCAAGGGCATTTTGGTCATTTTCCATTTCTAGCTTAAATCGTTGCGTTTTTCGTTCGTTTACCCGATTGTTTAAACGTTTATTTATACGTTAGATGTTTAGTTGACGTTTTTATTTAACGATTTGAGTTTCGATATTTCTACTTGAAATATTTAATATAGTACTTGGAAACACTTGTAAAAATGTTTCGTTAGATTATTAGCCTCGATTTGCGTGCACGTTCTACGGCGGTTTAATCGCGTAACGTTATTTTGAGTCGTTTAGGTTAACGATATAATTTGGATAAATTTCCATTGAAGTATTATTTAAAATACTTAATTTAGGTTGTCAATTTAATTATTGACGTTCGTTTGGTTGTCGAAATAAATTCGCGCGTTATCGTTGCGTTTGAGACGTTTTAACCGAAACGTCTAGGTTTTTCGAGTATTATTTTAGCAAAATAATAGATAATGATAAACAACTTCTAAAAATAGATTAAAGTTATTTATAGAAATGTTTTCACCAACGTCGTATTTAACTGTGTCGGAATCCATCCGATAATAAAATGTACGATTTAAACAAATCGCAAATGTGTGCAAATATAATCACATATATTAATACACATAATGATACACATAATTCACCCTAATTACATGTATTAGCAAAATGATTAGGAACTAACACTAGCCCTAATTGGTCGGGTGTCACAGTTGTGAACATTCGTTGTAAGTAAGGCTTGTGTTGACTAAAGGTAACAAACAGTTATCGGTTAACCGCTGTATTGGCCTGCAGTTGGTGTAAGTGTCGCTTGGTGGGCCACCGCGGCTGAGGGCGCCACAAGGGCCACCGATCCTCTGGTGATGTTGAGTCAAAGTGTTAAATGTGGTGAACTCATAGTGTTAAACTAAGTTGTATTGTTAGTGATGAGTTAACTCACTTAGCTTCGTGCTAATCCCTCGTTGTTTACTCCTTGCAGGTTAATATTTATTGTTATGGGCGGGTCAAGGAGTAACTGAAGAATGTTTGACTAGGATTACTCTGATTTTTATTTAATACAGTTTAAAATGTTTGATTATATAATGTCCCGGATATAAAGGATTGTTTTGTAACCGTTAATAATCAATACTTAGAACTTAGGTAATGGAAGATGACGACATGTCATTTATGTATATATATATGTTTTGGGACTTGGGCTTCCGAATTGTTTAAAAAAAAAAAAAAAACAGTTGTAAATTTTGGGGCGTTATAGACACTACCTTAGTGACGCCATAATTGAACAAGTGTCGCCTATAGCGACACTAACCAAGTGTCGCTACTCAATTGAAAATCAGAAATCTAGCGACACTCAGTAAGTGTCGCCTAACTAGTGTCGCCTATAGCGACACTAGACCAGTGTCGCCAAAAACAGAAAACTTACAACTTATTTGTAAACTAAGTGTCGAACTTAACCGGAAACGAATATTTACATATGATACGAAATACGAACGATACAAACATTACAAACATACTTATTTTACTGAAATTATGATTTCAAACTATCACCAACGAGTCGTATACATTTTCACAAACAACGAAATACAAACGTAAACGTTTAACAAACACTTTGGACATAACTTGGTTGTACGAACACTAGCATGGATGATTAGCTTAGACATCCACATACTTATAAAATCTCATACGTTTAGGACGTTAGGAGATCTCGGACAGTACTTGGGCTTAGGTTTGCTAGCACTCGCACTACCTAACTCAACAGGTGAGTTCACAGCCCCTACTTTTACCGTTTTAACTACTTTGGGGTGGAAAACATAGTCAACTGTTTAAACTGTTTAACTGTTTTATTAATTGCCATAACTGCTTTTACTTACATGATTGTTTATCATACGTGTTTTACTCGAACTATTAGAGTACTTTGAACTATTGAACTGTTGTGCGAACTTTGTTTATGAAATAACATTTTCATACTATAAACTAACCAAACGTGATAAACTATTTGACAAACGGTTTTAACTAGACCGGAGAACGACCGGTAAACTGTTTTGATTTGGCCGGAGAACGACCGGTACTTTTATGAAAACGCTGGAGAACGACCAGCAACGTATTTTAGCGCCAGAGAACGACTGGCCACTGGACGGGAGAACGACCCGTGCGTCTTTGGATGGGAGAACGACCCATGCGTATTGATCGGAGAACGACCGGTACTGTGATTCGCTGGAGAACGACCAGCAGTGTTTGGACGGGAGAACGACCCGTGCGTATTAAACTGTTTTGTGGACGGGAGAACGACCCATGCGTTCTTGGCCGGAGAACGACCGGTACTGTTTGTAAAACGCTGGAGAACGACCAGCACGTGTTTTTAAACTGACATTTTGGGTAACATCCCACGTATCTGTTTTGGGTAACATCCCACGTAAATTAAACTTTGGGCGAACAACCCACTAAACTTGTATTTGGATTACATTCCACTAAACGTATTCTCGACTATTATGGCAATACTATTTGTGAACGTATTTGGATAACAACTGTACTTACAAATTTGGTTCAACTATTGCAAACATGAAACCTGTGAATTCACTCAACCTAGTTGTTGACTTTTACTATGTTTTTCAGGGAATTAGCTGCGCATGTAAGAATCGCCAACACACATGGAGAATTAGGCGACCCGTGAAGTTTTAGGATGCCAACTTTTTGGAAACATATGGATTTCTCTAGTATAACTGAAACTGTTTTAGTCATATTCTAGAAATCTACTTTTGTAAACTTATTACTTTTAACTTGTACGATTCGATGAATAGTAAACTTTGTAATTAACATTTTTGGCATCTTAACATATTATGTTCTGTTGTAATCATATGCTCTGATACGTATGCATGCTTTATTATTGTGGCACCTTCGTACTTAAACTAAATGCTTCCGCTAAACGAATTTGGGGGTGTGACAGTTATTTTCAAAAGTTTTAAGGACAGGATACTTCTGGCCCACTATGAAGAAGGATTCCATGGATTTTGCTCGCAAATGTGATGCTTGTCAAAGACACGGAAACATCCATCATCAACCAGCAGAACCGATGCATCCGATTATCTCACCGTGGCCGTTTATGAAGTGGGGAATGGATATTGTTGGAAAACTACCAGTTGCTCCAGGAGGAAAAGTGTTTATGCTTGCAATGACGGATTATTTTTCAAAATGGATTGAAGCTGAAGCATTTGTTCAAGTAAAGGAAAAGGATGTAATATCATTCATCAAGAGAAATATCCTCACAAGGTTTGGGATCCCGGCAGAAATAGTATGTGACAATGGATCTCAATTTATTGGAAGAAGAACAACCAAGTTTTGTGAAAGTTGGGGAATCAAAATGATAACTTCAACACCAGTCCATCCTCAAGCTAATGGACAAGCAGAATCTAGCAACAAGATCATAATCAATAATCTTAAGAAAAGGCTAGATGCTAAGAAAGGGAGATGGGCTGAAGAGTTGCCTTTTGTTTTATGGGCTGATAGGACCACAGAAAAGGAGGCAACTAAGCAAACTCCTTTTGCTTTGGTATTTGGATCTGAGGCTGTGATCCCGACAGAAATGGTGATCCCAACGGCAAGATCCCGGATGCAGACTTTGGAAGCAAACAAGGAAGCATTGATTCAGGATCTAGATACTGTGGATGAATTAAGGGATCGCGCTAAATTCAGGATTGCAGCACACCAACAGAGGATTTCAAGATCCTACAACAAAAATGTTAGGATAAGAAGGTTTCAAGTAGGAGATTTGGTATTGAGAAAAGTATTTCAAAATACTATGAATCCTGCGGAAGGAAAGCTAGCACCAAAGTGGGAAGGTCCGTACTTGATAGATTCGGATGCTGGAAAGGGGGCATACTGGTTGGCCAATATGGATGGAGAATTACTTCCAAGATCTTGGAATGTCATTCATTTGAAACTCTATCATGTGTAAGTTGAATATTTCTGTTCAACATATAAGGTACTCCTATGATCCTTAACTTTTTATTGATTTTAATACTTTTTACTATATATATGTGTGTGTGTATTATAATTATATATATGCATGAAAGTTAATTATGATTATTATTCTCATTGAATACCTACTGACTTAAGCATCGGAGGGGTGTTAGGCAAACTAACACCCACCTTTACCCAAGATTTTGTATTTGTTGTAGTTCATATACTTAAGGATCATGGAATGAAGATTAGGGGTTGGTCACCTCTCCTCCGTTAAGGATCCCAGCGATTCTCTAAGGTTTAGAGGTTTCCATACGGATAAACACCTCTCTACGAAAAGGGTTTTGACACCTCGCCAGGAGCGCACAATGTTTGATTATAGTGCCATGGTTAGGGAATCGGTGATGCCTCTGGTACCCGACAACTTCATTTCCATTGGCCTATAGATCAAGCGCTAACGAATGTCGATACTGATGTGCACTATACGTATCGATCTAAGGTTTGTGTCGTTTTCACGTTACTCTAAGGTTTGTAATGTTTTCACATTACTCAATTGGTTAGGCATTTTCATGTCTCAAATGGGGTAGCCCAAGTACATAAGGCTTGTAATGACTTCTCATTACGTAATACGCACGGTTTGTAATGTTTTCACATTACCCAACGATTTGGCATTTACATGTCACAATTATAGTTTTCTTGAACTATTTAATGGTTATAATGTTTTCGCATTATCAAAATTTTCATTGGTTACGTCTAATAAATAACTTTATTAGCCCTAATGTTTTCATGATTGTCAAAGCTGTTTTGATCTAAGGATCGCAAAATCTTTTTAAGATCACAACATTTTTCAAAAAACAAATTGTTTTCACAATTATTTGACAAATTATTGACATTTGTATGTTACAGGAATTACTCATTGAGAGTTCCTCATTATCAACGGTTTATTTTAGGATCTTGAAGTCTCAGGATCCGAAATTCCAGTTTATATGAAATACGGTTAAGGATCCTTGAATATGAGGATCCCTATCCCGTCATTATCTCAGATCCAGTTAAGGATCCTTTAAGCCTGGAATACTGAGAAAATCTTCTCATTATCCTGGAAGTATTCTGAGGGAATCTCCTCAGGATCCTGTTTCTAAGCAAATATGTATATGTGTATACTGAGGGAATCTCCTCAGTATCCTGAAGACGCAAGAGATAGATAATTTCCTAATATCATTCACAGCAAAAAAAAAAAAATCTAAGGATAATCTAAATCCTTAGATTGAGTTCAAAAGAAGCGCAGGAAATTAAAATTGTCTTGTGTCCAACATGAACCACATTCGACACAACCATGGTTGATCATGCCAGATCAACCTCGCCCCAAATAATTGTTTTGTTACAATCACAATTTAACACCCCTCGTTTCATTATAAACAATTAATATAATAATGGCGACTCGGAAGCGTATATTTAAAACATACTGTCAATGTACTCAAAATGTCAATAAACTTTTTCAAACTAAATACATGACATTTCAACAAACTCGGTGTTATATAATTCAAAACATTTCTTTAGTTATTAAAATAACATCAGAGTAAAAGCCTGTCAAGCATTCCATCAATTCCAAACACTTCCTGCCCCTCCCAATATGTCCCATCACTTACAACCTGCAGGAAGAACTGTGGTGGGGTTAGCATAAAGCTAAGTGAATGAAACTATAAGCAACAGTCCAACTTAGCATAACAATCTGTTTACATCAAATCACACAACTTCCAATCAAGTGTTATCAATCGTCATGAGGACCGGTGGCTCCTGAGACACCCTAATACCGGTTTGGTACTCAAGGAACTCTTATCAATCATCTGTATTGGCCTATACAGAATTACCGATAACCAGTTGTTAATCACACACGACCTGGATCTCTAAACCAACATTTCAAGTTTCAAGATCTCCTATCGTCTACAATAACAACCAAGTCCAACTGTCAAGTCAAGTTGACCTTAGAATCTTACATACTAGCTCAAACAGCCAAGTAAACAAACAACCAAACTAACATAGCAATTTATCTCAAACCTAAACATTCTATCAAAGCAATACTATAATTATTTGTTGTAACCAAATCATTACAACTAAATCACACTGAGGTTATAGATCCACTCACCGACACCTCAGCCGCAAGCTCAGAAGTCTAATATTACTGAGCCTTCTCCACATCTGAGAATACAATCAATAAACAATGAGTTAGTAACTTGTCTCAACTAATAACACTTAGGTAATTAAGATCGTTACACAATCATAACATAATTACATGTATCAGGTGATCCCTACGATCACAGCAAACAAAAGTCCAATTCGAAACATAATCAAAAAGTCCCGAAATAAGGTTCAGAACAGTAAAATGCCATTTTCAACCCCTAAACGACCCCGAATGGCCAAAAACCACCTAGACTCTTAGAATAGAGCTTTGATCAGTGGGCCGTTTTCGAGTGACCATGTAAATTTCAGCCCAATCCAAGTTAATAAATTTGTCACTCAGTCGCGACCCTGAAAACACTTGCGCACTTTTAAAATTTACAACCCAACTTTTAGCATAGGATCCGCCGGATCCCCACATAGTCATTTGAATCCGCCGGATTCCCTTGAATCCGACCGGATTCCCTAATTTTCACCTGAATCCGCCGGATTCCCTTGAATCCGACCGGATTCCCTAATTTTTACTCGAATCCGCCGGATTCCCTCTTCGTCCCTGTAACCTGCGATCTGTTCAAAACCCTAACCCACGGGTTTTATAACCAAATCACCAAAACTCGAATTCTAACCGTTATATACTACAAATAACTTCATATAAACATTATATAACAATTATAACAAGTTTATAACATCCAATTTCACCTCAAATTCATGTTTCAATCAAAATTAATCAAACTAAATTCAAGAACACTTACCATTTGATTGAAGAACTAGAAATCAGATAATTAAGCTGATGAAATCAATTCAATTCTCAGTTCCTAATCACAACCAAGGTTTGATTTCAATTTAGTTAGGTTTTCTTAAGGTTTTTAAAAGAAATGAATAACTTTCCTAAATAGGAAAGTGAAGATATAGTCGGCCCAACTTAAACCGCCTTCAATATACGGGTATAATTTAATACCACATCTCAATCTATTGTCTGGAACCCGAAAATCATTTACGAGTCCAAACATTTTATTGCACCGTCAACTATATTAATTTACAACAATTAATAATTTACTTATCACATTGGAATATTTGACTCCTATTCCAATTATTTCAACTAGTTCAAACAATATTATTTCCAAACACATTTAAATACTAATTTAAATCAAGAAATAATATAAACAACTAGGTCCATTTCGAGGATGTTACAACTCCCCCCCCCCCCCCCCCCCCCCCCTTAAAGAGATTTCGTCCCCGAAATCTAACCTCATTCAATCTGCCTAATGTGATACAATCACCTACATCTTAGCATACGTTAGTCCTCAATAGCAACTTACAACTATACTTAGACTGTTTGAATTCTTTCCATATTCACATGTTCCCATGAACATGCTTCTGTCTTTTCCTATGTACACATATAGTGCATCCCTCCAATATTTCATATGAACTACTATTTATCTAAATCCTTTATCACCAATCAGATAAATATTTAGAACTCACCCAATTACACTTACTTTAACAAGTAACAATAAGTGAAACCTAACATCACTTAATAGGTCTGTGTAATCAGAAATTAGCAATGTGCTAAAATCTTTAACCTATTCTCACTATTCATCTCTGTTAACAACAAAACAGTAGCAACAATAACAATAACAGTGGTTATAAAACCACAACACACTTAACAACACTGAAAGTTAATTTCAGTTCACGACTAACAACCAGTCTAATATTCAAATAACAACCTCACATCTCAACTGTCAAAGATTTAAACCCTTACTAAATTTCTATTTTATTCATATCATAGAAATTGGTTTAATTCAAATCTAGGTCAACTTTCCATCCAAAAGTTTCATACCTTACTCTCTTGAACAACATATAATGTTCATATATCATTACCATTATACAAAATCCTTTACTTAAAAGTAATCCGGATTCATATCACCTTAATAAGCAAAGTAGATGTCAAACTCAGTAGGTAAGACTACAATCAACAAGTACTTTGCTCAATCAACAAAAGTACCAAAATCAAACATTACCTACATTCAACCAACCTCTACATTGACTTATTTCCACTTGTAATTCCTTTCATTACAACCTATCAATTGTTAACAACAACAATAACACTTCCAATAATCACAACACTAGTGATTATACATTTCAGTACGCCTATCAATACTTACTATTTATCTTCAAATCCTAACTAACCATCAAGTTAGAATTTATATATTACTTAAACTAGTAAAACATCAAGATTCTATTCTTAACAACCAGTTATTTCAATTCAAATTCTTAAATTTCAAGATACTACTTGACTATATCAACTTCTTAATCACTAGCAATTAGAATTTATACAACTTTAATCACATAATCACTTAGTACTACATCCCCTCAATATAGCAACTAAGCCAACATTAATCTATATTATGATGCTACAATTCAAGTATCACGATATCACAATGTGCTACTTTTCAACACATTTCCAACAAAATCTACATCAAGTTAATCACAATTAACTGACTTCCACATAACCTATGGCACAATTTCAAGTAACTTTCTAAAATGGACACGTACACCTCAATTCCATTTAATTCTATATAATAGGCCATTCAGACTGTTAAAGTCTTTATCAAGCCTTCATATTACTACTAATCATCACATATCCATACCACAGGACATGGAACAATTACAAATCAACAACTCTATGTTTCACTATATACTTATCAACTCGTATATAACTTAAACAGTTGAATCTAAACTTTACAAGAAAAGTTTACTGAAAACAATCATCACCTACTGATTTCAAGGTTTCCCTTACTTCAACACATTCAACTATACACACATACCAAATTTCTCAAAATATGAACAACTTTCCAATTCATATTCCTCAATTTATCAAACAAGGATCAACTAAACCTTTAACACGATTTACATCCTGATATACTTTCATATCATTTCTTATTTGGATCTAATCCCATTTTACCACTTTATCACTTACTTCATTTGTATACAATCAACAAATAACTAAAGAATCCATTCAATTCTTTCAATACTTAAATAACTCATCATGAGGTATAAATCAACCTATGCAACTATTAATAATAACTTTCAATTAATTCTCATCTCACATTCTTACCCCGATCCAGACTATCATCACAAGCCTCACACACTAGTAAGATTATCTTATCACAACTCTAATCAATGTGACTTAATTTGCACCTTTCAACAAATTATAACTGTCATATCATACAATGACTTCACATCTGTATAATTCCTTAACATATATTCAGCTCAAATATCCAATATTACTTAACTGAATACTCAATTACACTTAACAATATTTCAATTACTTAATACTAGCTTTAAGTAATAATCAAGTTTCATAAACTTAAACAATTCATCTATCTCCTTTGGGTCTTAAATGACCCATTTCAACATGTTTTGACTAATCAAGGAATTCAATCATATTCCACAAAATCATAACATTACAATCTATGTTAGACTATTTCAACACACACAGTTGACTACTTGTCAACTTCAATTTCAATCAATCAATCAATAAAATTCTCTAATTGCTTTTCTCAAGTTTGACCCAACCTCAAACCAATCACAAGCAATAAATTTTATACGCAATTCTCTATTCATGGTTTGACCTTCAAAGTTAACATACCATCAAGTTAACTCCCAACAAATCATTTCATATTATATGTTTACTTTCAAACATATTATTTAAATTATTACATTCAATAATCTTATCAATCCTTCACAAGGACAGAAACAACCTACATTAATCTTGGCTTCATACAAGCCATTTACAACATAGTGATTCATTTAAACACTATCGATTCCGCCTATGGTCAATTTAACACAATCGGTTACAACTATATTTTTAACAAAATCATATTTATCATTTATGTTTATCATCAAAACAACTATCAATGACAAATATATTTACACTCGCACCTTACAGTTTAACTGCCACAGTTCTATCAACTGATTGTTTTCTTATCCAAACAACTATTAAACAACTTAGCATACTTTCATGCTCAATTTTCAAAATCACATTACATTTCTTTTATACCAAGTAGCCTCAACAAATTCATGTGACACAACATAATATAACAACGGTGATCAGGCATTGCAAGATTATGTTCTTCACAATCCATTCTCAGGCTACTCTACATTATAATTATCCTTGTGATTTACTCTTATCTCATATATATATTAAATACTTCATGATTTCAAATAAATCAAAATCCATTTAATAGTTTCTAACAGCTGATACATACTCAAAATCAGCTTACTACTTACATATTCAACCATTTATGCTAAACAATGTCCTTATTTACTTCAAAATTCAGGACACATCTTAATTAACTATCATCACTTTGACATATACTATACTATCAAGCATCAATGTCACAACAAGCCTACTCAATCAGGTTACTATAAAACATTTCATCTATTAATTCACAATTGATCAGAAAGATCTATCACTTCCCAAATCAATTTCACATTTTTATACTCTACGCGTCTCATAAACCTATCCATCCTGGTTTAAATCCAGTGTTTAACTATAGTCCAAACATAACATATAGTCACATAAACACATGTTTTCTCAAATAGCAGTCATTCTCAAGTCATATGACACTACATTCCTTAACCAGGATTCAAGTCATACCTCACTAATATAATACTATCAATTATCTTGTCTCACCAATAAAGACACTCCTTAGGTCCTAACATCAATTCTGTTAAAATCTTAATCAACTCTCTGTCTACTTAAACATATTTCTGCATTTTCAATTCAATCAGAAATACTAACAACAATGAGCAACAATAAGCATCTCATTTACTACTTCTATCCTCATGTCAACATATAACAATCATTGGTTGACTCAAAACTGGGGAATCATATCAGTCTGACTCAATTAACTTCATAACAAAGTTTACTCAACATAACAGAGTAAACAGTTCAAGTTAATTTAAATTAACACAGGCTTATCGAAGATTACCTGGCAATCTTAAGCCAACGAGTATTGAGGAATCAATGAGAATACCCATCAGGTTCTCATATTCCTCCGTCTCTGCAATCAAACAACAACTTCACAACTTGTTAAGGGTTAGTACATATTCAACTAACTACTTTCTCACACATTCACTAATGAACTAAACCCACACCCACTGGAATGTTTGACTCAACTCAATCAAAGTTTAGGATTGAACATTCTATCATGCTCAATTCACCCAAACTATTGCTCTGATACCAACTTTTAACACCCCTCATTTCATTATAAACAATTAATATAATAATGGCGACTCGGAAGCGTATATTTAAAACATACCGTCAATGTACTCAAAATGTCAATAAACTTTTTCAAACTAAATACATGACATTTCAACAAACTCGGTGTTATATAATTCAAAACATTTCTTTAGTTATTAAAATAACATCAGAGTAAAAGCCTGTCAAGCATTCCATCAATTCCAAACACTTCCTGCCCCTCCCAATATATCTCATCACTTACAACCTGCAGGAAGAACTGTGGTGGGGTTAGCATAAAGCTAAGTGAATGAAACTATAAGCAACAGTCCAACTTAGCATAACAATCTGTTTACATCAAATCACACAACTTCCAATCAAGTGTTATCAATCGTCATGAGGACCGGTGGCTCCTGAGACACCCTAATACCGGTTTGGTACTCAAGGAACTCTTATCAATCATCTGTATTGGCCTATACAGAATTACCGATAACCAGTTGTTAATCACACACGACCTAGATCTCTAAACCAACATTTCAAGTTTCAAGATCTCCCGTCGTCTACAATAACAACCAAGTCCAACTGTCAAGTCAAGTTGACCTCAGAATCTTACATACTAGCTCAAACAGTCAAGTAAACAAACAACCAAACTAACATGTCAATTTATCTCAAACCAAAACATTCTATCAAAGCAATACTATAATTATTTGTTGTAACCAAATCATTACAACTAAATCACACTGAGGTTATAGATCCACTCACCGACACCTCAGCCGCAAGCTCAGAAGTCTAATATTACTGAGCCTTCTCCACATCTGAGAATACAATCAATAAACAATGAGTTAGTAACTTGTCTCAACTAATAACACTTAGGTAATTAAGATCGTTACACAATCATAACATAATTACATGTATCAGGTGATCCCTACGATCACAGCAAACAAAAGTCCAATTCGAAACATAATCAAAAAGTCCCGAAATAAGGTTCAAAACAGTAAAATGCCATTTTCAACCCCTAAACGACCCCGAATGGCCAAAAACCACCTAGACTCTTAGAATAGAGCTTTGATCAGTGGGCCGTTTTCGAGTGACCATGTAAATTTCAGCCCAATCCAAGTTAATAAATTTGTCACTCAGTCGCGACCCTGAAAAGACTTGCGCACTTTTAAAATTTACAACCCAACTTTTAGCATAGGATCCGCCGAATCCCCACATAGTCATTTGAATCCGCCGGATTCCCTTGAATCCGACCGGATTCCCTAATTTTTACTCGAATCCGCCGGATTCCCTCTTCGTCCCGGTAACCTGCGATCTGTTCAAAACCCTAACCCACGGGTTTTATAACCAAATCACCAAAACTCGAATTCTAACCGTTATATACTACAAATAACTTCATATAAACATTATATAACAATTATAACAAGTTTATAACATCCAATTTCACCTCAAATTCATGTTTCAATCAAAATTAATCAAACTAAATTCAAGAACACTTACCATTTGATTGAAGAACTAGAAATCTGATAATTAAGCTGATGAAATCAATTCAATCCTCAGTCCCTAATCACAACCAAGGTTTGATTTCAATTTAGTTAGGTTTTCTTAAGGTTTTTGAAAGAAATGAATAACTTTCCTAAATAGGAAAGTGAAGATATAGGCGGCCCAACTTAAACCGCCTTCAATATACGGGTATAATTTAATACCCCATCTCAATCTATTGTCTGGAACCCGAAAACCATTTACGAGTCCAAACATTTTATTGCACCGTCAACTATATTAATTTACAACAATTAATAATTTACTTATCACATTGGAATATTTGACTCCTATTCCAATTATTTCAACTAGTTCAAACAATATTATTTCCAAACACATTTAAATACTAATTTAAATCAAGAAATAATATAAACAACTAGGTCCATTTCGAGGATGTTACACACAACCCTTGGAACATAAAAATATGAAAGCTAAACTGGGCTCCGGCTAGTTATATGCCTTCCTTGCCCAAGGTTAGATCTACGTCTTCAGCAGGATTCACTGGAGTCTTCGATGCAGGGTCTGGAATGTTCATTTCAGTATCTTCAATGATGGTCGAGATCTTCTGTGATGATGCATCGGAATCCTTCTTGGCTGGTATCTTGGTACCTTTGCTGCTAGCTTCATCAAGGAAATCTCCGACTGCTGGATCTTCACTTTTCAATTTCGCTAATTTATCTTGCCAAGCTTGGATGTTCCAGAACGATGTGTCGAGACCCTTGGCACTAGCTTCAGTTACCATTAGGATCCTGGCTTTGAGCACTGCAACAGCTGCATCTTTCTTAATACTAGCAACCAGGATCTCTCGTTCTTCCTCGATCTTCTTCTGAGCTTCAATTTCCTTTTGAGCAGCATAAGCCTTGACATCCTTGATCTCTCTCTTCAAACTAGCGATCTCCTGATTGGAAGATTCTGCAGCAATGGCAGCTGTCTTCTTTATGCTCTCTACCATTTCCACTTTTTCCTTGTAACGATCAGCAACCTGTTCCATAGCCTAGAAAAAACAGGTATGATTAAAATACAGGGATGAAGCGTAGAAGAGAAATTAAACGAGGGAGATAAGATATACCTTATCGAAATCAAGTGTGGGTTCATCAGGATCCTCAGTAATGATGGCTTTCCTCTTCTTGGTAGTTGACCTTGAACGGGTATTGGGGGCTCTGGCCTTGCTGGGTTGAGCGATTGGTTTTTCCTCCTTGATTGGTACATCCTCATCATCAATATCCGACAAGGAGAAGAAAGGCGCTATTTTAAGAATACAATTTTAAAATGGATTCAGGAGAAACATCTTATTAAGGATAGAATGTGAGGATTACCTGATGAAGTTGAAGTTGCCATCTGTGATTTCATGACTACTGGGGAATAGGGGAGTATGTATAACGCCCCAGAATTTACAACTGTTTTTTTTTTTTTTTAAAACAATTCGGAAGCTCAAGTCCCAAAACATATATATATATACATAAAATGACATGTCGTCATCTTCCATTACCTAAGTTCTAAGTATTTATTATTAACGTTTACAAAACAATCCTTTAAATCCTGGACATTATATAATCAAACATTTTAAACTGTATTAAATAATAATCAGAGTAATCCTATTCAAACATTCTTCAGTTACTCCTTGACCCGCCCATAACAATAGATATTAACCTGCAAGGAGTAAACAACGAGGGATTAGCACGAGGCTAAGTGAGTTAACTCATCACTAACAATACAACTTAGTTTAACACTATGAGTTCACCACATTTAACACTTTGACTCAACATCACCAGAGGATCGGTGGCCCTTGTGGCGCCCTCAGCCGCGGTGGCCCACCAAGCGACACTTACACCAACTGCAGGCCAATACAGTGGTTAACCGATAACTGTTTGTTACCTTTAGTCAACACAAGCCTTACTTACAACGAATGTTCACAACCCTTGTGTTGACTAACCTGTAACCACACAGTCCAACATAGTTGACCTCTATTAACACAGTTACCAATAGGTCACTTAACACTTAACACTTTAACACTTTAACACAATTCACAATTCAAATTAACACAGGAATAACACTTAACACTTGGAGTAACCACAATAGTGATCACTAAATTATAGTGAGAGATCAAAGTCCACTCACCGACTACCATAGTCGCCCACTCAGTAGTCTAATATCACTGAGTCTTCTCCATATCTGGAAATACAACAAAATACACAAGTCAGTTACTTGTATCAAATCTACATAACATTACTCCAATAGATTTATATCAACAATCTCAATTCATGTGTATTATCACAATCATCACAAACATCAAGTTCATACTTCTTGAATTGCTTCTTAATCATGATTAGATATCATGTTAACCACTTTTCAACTATATATCAATTTAGTTATCACTTGTAGTAATTTCACATAATTCATTCCATTAATATGAATTATCACTATTAACTTCATTAGTTCACTATCACCTAATAAATCATGATAATTATAATCAACTTATCACCTTAGTTCACATTAATCATTGTTAACTATCATAATCACACCAATAACAAGATTAATAGCTTCCAAATTAACAATCCATCAAAATCTTCATGTAACTAAATTAACTTACTCAATTATAATATAGGGTTTTAGCTTTTAATCATGATATAAGTATCAATTAATCCTTCTAACATGATTACAAACTAATAATTCAATAATACTCCCAAACCCATCACTTTATTCATATGATCATGCAACATTCTTCATATCTAACTTATGATTCTACTTAAAATCAAGAATTAAACATCAACTAACCACTATATGATCACTACAAGTCTTAGTTCAAGATTAATCAAGTCAATTAAATCAACTATTCAAAACCCCCAATTTCTAGGGTTATATTAAACACGAAATTAACACATATAACATGATTAAGATGATGCTAGAATGATTATTACATGTTATTGAAGCTTAGTTAGCATCAATTTACACTTTTTAAACCCTAATTTCGGATTTTATCTCAAGAACACCAAAAAACCCCAAATTCTAGGTTGAAGAACATGAAGAACACTTGATTATACCTTGTTTGATGATTATGTAAGTTTGAATCCAAGAGTAGAAGCTTCAATTTGATGATTGTATGCATTGATTCCATATTTCTTCATGTATGTATGTATGTCGTATGTATATATGTGAAAAATAAGAACCGACTCAATTATTTGGATATATATCACCTAATTAGTTATTTTGTGTACTAGTTTTGTCCCCCGTACTTATCATTGTCTGGAACTTAAAATTATTTACGGGGAAAACTATTTTATTTTACCGTCAACTAAATAAATTTAAAACAATCAATATTTCACTAGTCACAATATTTCCCGAGGCTTATCGACCTATTAATTATACAATCAAACGCAATAACAATTTTAAATTGCATTTAAAATTTACAGAAAATACCTATTACTTCTAGGCCCAATTTGAGGATGTTACAAATCTCTCCCCCTTAAAGAGATTTCGTCCTCGAAATCTAATCAACCTTAATTATTCTAAGGAATTCAATCCCGTGACATCTCTCATTCCTTACATGAGATTCTAATATCACAATATTTCCACTTAATTAATATTGCACTCTTCATACCATTCTGACAACACAATTACTCATCACTATATTCATTTAAAGTGTGTATACAACCTAAATCACCTATGCATGACATGCTTATGCATACATTTCACTACACACACCATGTACCTACATATATATATTATTTCATCGACTCACACACGACTAGTGAGTATCTCAATTAGATTCACGGAAACACATAATTTGTGTCTTATACTCAATTTAACTTGCAATACTATACACAATGTAATATTTATCACTTATAATAATTACTCCCTTGAGCAACTCTTAATTAAATACACACAATTTAAATTCTATCTACATATACAAATCCACATGTACATGTTTCTATTTCGTACCTTAACATATGATATGTATCTAAATCATATTTTCATGCATACTATGATCACTTAAGGAAATTATTCCCAATTAATCACTTTAAACAGGTAATCCCTTGACGTAAGTGAATAACATCATCATGCACACAACATACTCTTAACACTAGAAACTAACGACGTGCTAGAATCTTTAAAATAGATATATGATTTATACCCCTTTTAACAGCAAAACACTGATTATGAAAATCACAATACACCCAACAACAATGAAATTTAAATTTCAATTCATAACTAACATTTGTGCTAGTACCACATATCACTACTGTATTTGATAATCTTTTATTTAAAAGTATCTCAAACTCATATAACACTATTCACATATTAACAAGCAAAATACAATTCAATTCTTCATAGTTAACACTATTATCACTTAATCACCAAGTCACTTAGTACCAATTCAAATTGGATAATTACCAAGTTTTTTCCTCAACGGGTACATTGTCATTCAAGCGCAAGTACCATTCCATTAAAATGTGTTGACCACACACACATTTTTCATCAACATTTCATCATTCAATTCTATCTCGTTAATCTCCACGGAAGATTATTTCATGTTTTATTCTCTTCTATATGCAACTTATCACTTCACCTTGATATTAAGCATATAATAACAATCAAATTTCACACAATTCTCAATTAATAATAATATAACTATCAATCAAAAGGCTCTCTCTATATATATTTATATATAACTATCTCAATGTCAACATCGAAAACCTACAATTTTTAAGGTCACATCAATTTCTCTGGTACTTGGTAGCCTCAATACTCCATGTGAAATGACATAATATAAATAACGTTGGCCAGACGTCGTCATATTATGCCAGTCACACTTAATTCTCAGGCCACTTCATACCATCAATCTCTAAAATGATTAACTTTTAGTCTCACATATATCACAATGCTAAAATCAATAATTATCACACATATAGTAACACTTTGTAATAGGTTTATGACCAAGTATTAACTTGTTACTATTTTCATTTATCACTTGAATGTGAAACTACTCACAAAATTAAGTAAACATAATAATTCAATCATCTAACACATTCCTCATTATCTTATTAACACATGTGTAAGTTTTAACACAACTAAATCAATTTAACACCCTCTCTACACGATTCAATATCAATCACTTAACACTTTAATTATCAAGTATAATACTCTATATAACATTTAGCACTAAGTACCCTGTTAAATTACCAGGTCATATTCCACATATATTCATCAATATATAATTTCTAAGTTGATTAATAAATAACCTTCCATATTTAGTTATCAAGCAAGAGTAAGCTTCTACAATACTCTTCAACTCTTACAAATACTTATTCAATCATATTAAGTATTTCACATAATGTAATTAACATGATTACATAATCAATATTTATTTACCCTAACAAGCAACAATCAACAATACCCTTACCGGTATACTATGCAGTTAAATAAACTGCCTACAAACAACTCCTACACAAAGAACCATATAAACCTCTTAAAACAACTTTTAATATTGCATATAGTCACATGAATGATCTCTGAGCTCAAAGAAACAAAAGCCCAATACAATTCATAAGCTAAAAGTCCGAAATAATGTCCGAAAAACAATAAAACGCGATTTTCGGGCCCCAAACGACCCCGAAGTGCCGAAAACTGACAGGGCTCATGGCAAAGCCATGAGCTTTGACCGTTGGGCCGTTTTTGAGTTGACTTGTAAATTTTGTCTTAATCGGACACCGAAATTTTCTAAAAATTTTTCTACGTCAAGTATTACGTCGAACGTCGCAAGAATTTTTTTTTTTTTTTTATACTAACGCGATCCGGGAAACAGGTCAGGATCGCGTTCCCTATTGAAAAATATTCTGTAACCAAATTAGGCATACAAACGCGATCCGGAGAAGTGAGCGGGATCGCGTTCCCAAGAGAAAACGCATCTGAACACGAAATACACACACAAACGCGATCCTGGAAAATGGCTGGGATCGCGTTCCCAAGCATAAAAATAATCTGAGACAAAATAACACGTACGAACGCGATCCAGAAAAACTTGTTGGGATCGCGTTCCCAAGCAGAAATCTGAGATTCAGAAAAATCATATTTTTAGCCAATTTCAAACGCGTATAACTTTTTACTCTTTTAGAGTTAGACTCTAAAATTTTGCAGGCACATCCACTATGCCAAAATGAAACTTTCCCTTTTTACACTTTTTCAATTTTCTCGTTTTACGAGAAAACGGACGTACGACTCATTTTTGACCATTTTCGACCATTTTGGTTGACACGCTATATTTCAAACGACTTGGTTTCTGACTTCCACCTTTTACCAACATGTTTCTATATACATTAGTGACGTGTGGGCATATTCATCATATACAAACACTCCTTCTACATTACTTTAACACGTTGACCCGTTTAGGGGTCAAAATGGACAATTTCACCAATTTCATTCAAAATGACAACATTAACATTTTCAATCCACCTTTTATCTATACTTATGACTTTCAGTCACTTTAAAAGTTATCATACACGTACCACATCAAATTCTATACATTTTAACACTAAGTGACCCATTTGGACACTTAAATGACCCGTTTGGTTATACGACCATATGATCACCATTCCAACACCCAACCCACACTTCTTTGACTATTCCAAGTCAAACTAACCCACTTTCATCATTAGTTTCATATTATCACCCTAATCATGATTAATGCTAAACATTTAGACTTTTAGTTACATTCCTCACTTCATAGCATGGCATAGCATGGCAATTATCAAGTTTGACACAATTACATTCAACATTGACCTTTCCAAGTCAATAGCATATATTTCAACAACCGGACACAGTCTAAGTCACACAATAACACAACTTCAAACTTATAAATAGATACACCCGCAACCCATTGATTTCATCATAGTGTGTCACATCAAATTTAGCTTATCATTTATCAGTTATTTCCCTAGCAAGGATCTATAATCACACTTGCATTTATCAACTTATATTCACACACTTCATTTTCACATTACACATACACTTAATTCCACATAACACAACAGTTACACATTAGTCATTCATGTATCTACACACAGTTTCAACTTCTTAATTACATACTAATAGCTCTATCACCTTATTAGCAAGTAATAATCACCAACAATTCAATTTACTTTACTAATAATCATAACATAGTAAAGTAAAACAATTGAAATTCACCAAGTTTATCAGAAATTACCTGGCACATCTAGGCCCACAAGTGTTGAGGATTGAGAATACCAATCGGTTCCTCACTATCCTCCGTCTCTGCACTCAAAACAACAATCTGACATCTTGTTATAGATTAGTTCACATTTAACAACAACTTACTCACACAACCACTAATCCCACACCTCAGAATGTTTGACCACTATCACTAGGCTTGGGATTGAACAATCCAACCATTATTCAATTCGCCCAAACCTATGCTCTGATACCAACTTATAACGCCCCAGAATTTACAACTGTTTTTTTTTTTTTTTTTTAACAATTCGGAAGCTCAAGTCCCAAAACATATATATATATACATAAAATGACATGTCGTCAACTTCCATTACCTAAGTTCTAAGTATTTATTATTAACGTTTACAAAACAATCCTTTAAATCCTGGACATTATATAATCAAACATTTTAAACTGTATTAAATAATAATCAGAGTAATCCTAGTCAAACATTCTTCAGTTACTCCTTGACCCGCCCATAACAATAGATATTAACCTGCAAGGAGTAAACAACGAGGGTTTAGCACGAGGCTAAGTGAGTTAACTCATCACTAACAATACAACTTAGTTTAACACTATGAGTTCACCACATTTAACACTTTGACTCAACATCACCAGAGGATCGGTGGCCCTTGTGGCGCCCTCAGCCGCAGTGGCCCACCAAGCGACACTTACACCAACTGCAGGCCAATACAGTGGTTAACCGATAAATGTTTGTTACCTTTAGTCAACACAAGCCTTACTTACAACGAATGTTCACAACCCTTGTGTTGACTAACCTGTAACCACACAGTCCAACATAGTTGACCTCTATTAACACAGTTACCAATAGGTCACTTAACACTTAACACTTTAACACTTTAACACAATTCACAATTCAACTTAACACAGGAATAACACTTAACACTTGGAGTAACCACAATAGTGATCACTAAATTATAGTGAGAGATCAAAGTCCACTCACCGACTACCATAGTCGCCCACTCAGTAGTCTAATATCACTGAGTCTTCTCCATATCTGGAAATACAACAAAATACACAAGTCAGTTACTTGTATCAAATCTACATAACATTACTCCAATAGATTTATATCAACAATCTCAATTCATGTGTATTATCACAATCATCACAAACATCAAGTTCATACTTCTTGAATTGCTTCTTAATCATGATTAGATATCATGTTAACCACTTTTCAACTATATATCAATTTAGTTATCACTTGTAGTAATTTCACATAATTCATTCCATTAATATGAATTATCACTATTAACTTCATTAGTTCACTATCACCTAATAAATCATGATAATTATAATCAACTTATCACCTTAGTTCACATTAATCATTGTTAACTATCATAATCACACCAATAACAAGATTAATAGCTTCCAAATTAACAATCCATCAAAATCTTCATGTAACTAAATTAACTTACTCAATTCTAATATAGGGTTTTAGCTTTTAATCATGATATAAGTATCAATTAATCCTTCTAACATGATTACAAACTAATAATTCAATAATACTCCCAAACCCATCACTTTATTCATATGATCATGCAACATTCTTCATATCTAACTTATGATTCTACTTAAAATCAAGAATTAAACATCAACTAACCACTATATGATCACTACAAGTCTTAGTTCAAGATTAATCAAGTCAATTAAATCAACTATTCAAAACCCCCAATTTCTAGGGTTATATTAAACACGAAATTAACACATATAACATGATTAAGATGATGCTAGAATGATTATTACATGTTATTGAAGCTTAGTTAGCATCAATTTACACTTTTTAAACCCTAATTTCGGATTTTATCTCAAGAACACCAAAAAACCCCAAATTCTAGGTTGAAGAACATGAAGAACACTTGATTATACCTTGTTTGATGATTATGTAAGCTTGAATCCAAGAGTAGAAGCTTCAATTTTGTAACATCCTCGAAATGGACCTAGTTGTATATATATTATTTCTTGATTTAAATAAGTATTTAAATGTGTTTGGAAATAATATTGTTTGAAATAATTGAAATAATTGGAATAGGATTTGGAATATTCCAATGTGTTAAGTGAAATATTAATTGTTGTGAATTAATATAGCTGACGGTGCAATAAAATGTTTGGACTCGCAAGTGGTTTTCGGGTTCCAGACAATAGATTGAGATGGGGTATTAAATTATACCCGTATAATAGAAGGTCGGTTGAGGAACCGACTTAAGTTTCTATTTATATAACTTTCCTTTTTAGGAAGTTATTCATTTTTATTCCAAAACTCACAGAAACTCTCTGAAAACCTCCAAATCAATCCAGAAATCAGATCAGGAAGTTGTGATCATCGTGAAACTTCCTAATCATCAGATTACCATCGTTAGATTCTTCAATCAGTAAGTATTCTTGAGTATTTAAGAATTTGATTTTGATTTAAATTTGGGTAAATTGATGATTTGAGAGAATTGGATGTTAAAAACATGTTATAAGTGTTATATGCGGATTATATGATGTTTCTAGTGATTTATAACTGTTTGAAATCGTGTTTTGGGTGATTTTGATATAAATCCGCGAGTTAGGGTTTGAGCAGATCGACCTGGGCTGGGACGAAGGGAGTACCCGGCGGGTACTTTCCTTGCCCGGCGGGTAAGAGTGAATCAAGAGAAGCCGGCGGCTTCTAAGCCATAGCCGGCGGCTTGTGTCGCGTTGTAGGACCCGGCGGGTATAAACCCTAACCGGCGGCCAATAGAGGCTTTAAAACTTAGTTGAGTTCTGTTACCACAAATAGTAAATTACCCGGCGGTTTGGAAAGGGGAGCCGGCGGGTGGTGGATTGAAGCCGGCGGCTTCTAGGAGGAAGCCGGCGGCTTGAAGGGCTGTTTCAGCATTACTTGTTTGATTTCGATAGTAATGTGCTTGATATATGTTATAGGATAATATATGATAATGATTATGTTGTAAATCATTGGTGTATAATTAGGAACTAGTAATCTTGATGTAGATTATGTTAAGTTCTTAATGTAAATGGTTAATATAAGTTTAGTATATTGATATGGATTACTAACTTATATTTGAATTGTTGATTCTCAGATGTGGAGAAGGCTCAGTGATATTAGACTACTGAGTGGAGGCCTGAGGTAGTCGGTGAGTGGATCTGTAACCTCAGTGTGATTTAGTTGTAATGATTTGATTTACAACAAGTAATTTATAGTATTACTTTGATATGATGCATCTGTTGAGATAACTTGCCATGATAGTTTGACTAGTTGCTTACTTGGCTGATTGTGCTAGTATGTAAGATTCTGAGGTCAACTTGACTTGACAGTTGGACTTGGTTGTTATTGTAGACGACAGGAGATCTTGAAACTTGAAATATTGGTTTAGAGATCTAGGTCGTGTGTGATTAACAACTGGTTACCGGTAATTCTGTATAGGCCAATACAGATGATTGATAAGGGTTCCCTGAGTACCAAACCGGTATTAGGGTATCTCAGGAGCCACCGGTCCTCATGACGATTGATAATGTTTGATGTGAGTAGCTTGACATTGATTGGATGTCGAGTGATTGATTGATTTTCTGTTTATTGTTATTTGATGTAAACAGATTGTTATGCTAGGTTGTACTGATGCTTATAGTTTCATTCACTTAGCTTTATGCTAACCCCACCACAGTTCTTCCTGCAGGTTAAAATAGATGGGACATATTGGGCAGGGCAGGAAGTGTTTGACTGGATGGAATGTTTGACAGGCTGTAACTCTGATGTTATTTTGATAATTATAGAAATGTTTTTAATAACACCCAGTGTGTTGAAATGTCTTGTACTTTGAATTGAAAAAGTTTATTGACATTTTGAGTACATTGATAGTATGTTTTAAAAATACGCTTCCGTGTCGCTATTATTATATTGATTGATTATAATGAAACGAGGGGTGTTATAAGTTAGTATCAGAGCAATAGTTTGGGTGAATTGAGCATGATAGAATGTTCAATCCTAAACTTTGATTGAGTTGAGTCAAACATTCCAGTGGGTGTGGGTTTAGTTGAGTAGTGAATGCATGAGAAAGTGATTAGTTGAATATGTACTAACCCTTAACAAGTTGTGAAGTTGTTGTTTGATTGCAGAGACGGAGGGACATGAGTATCTGATTGGTATATTTCATGTTTCCTCAACACTAGTGGGCTTAAGATTGCCAGGTAATCTTCGATAAGCCTGTGTTAAATTTAAATTAACTTGAACTGTTTACTTTGTTATGTTAAGTAAGCATTGTTGTGAAGTTAATTGAGTCAAACTGATATGATTCCCCAGTTTTGAGTCAACTAATGATTGTTATAGGTTGACATGAGGATAGAGGTATTGAATGGGATACTCATTGTGGTGATTATTTCTGATTGAATTGAAAAATGCAGAAATGTGAGTAAATGAGTAGATAGAGAGTTGATTAAGGTTTTAGCAAGATTGATGTTAGAACCTAAGGAGTGTCTTTATTGGTGAGACGAGATAATTGATAGTATTATGTTAATGGATTAATCACAAGGTGTGATCTAAATCCTTGCTAAGGAAGGTCGTGTCATTGAATTGATAATGACTGTTATTTGAGAAAATATGTGTTTATGTGACTATATGATATGTGTTGACTATAGTTAAACACTTGATATAAACCATGACTGATAGGTTTAAGAGAAATGTAGAGTGTAATAATGTGAAATTGATTGGGAAGTGATAGATCTTTCTGGTCAATTGTGAAATTAATAAATGAAATGTTTTATAGTAACATGATTGAGTAGGCTTGTTGTGACAGTGATGCTTGATATGAAAGCATATGTCAAAGTAATAATAATTAATTAAGATGTGTCCTGAATTTTGGAGTAAATAAGGACATTGATTAGTGTTAAGTATTGAAACTATGATGATGAGTTATCATGTGTTTGAGGTTTCCGATAAGTGATATACTGAGTAATTCAGTTGCTGAAAATTAGAACATTGTGTGTATGTGAGATGATTTGCATATGTAAGGTTGAATATGTAAAGTAGTAAGCTGATTTTGAGTATGTATCAGCTGTTAGAAACTATTAAATAGATGTTGATTGATTTGAAATCATAAAGTATTTAATATATATATGAGATAAGAGTAGATCACATTGATAATTATAATGTAGAGTAGCCTGAGAATGGATTGTGAAGAACATAATCTTGCAACGCCTGATCACCGTTGTTATATTATGTTGTGTCACATGAACTTGTTGAGGCTACTTGGTATAAAAGAAATGTAATGTGATTTTGGAAATGGAGCATGATAGTATGCTAAGTTGTTTAATAGTTGTTTTGATAAGAAAACAATCAGTTGATAGAACTGTGACCTTTAGACTGTAAAGGTGAGAGTGTAAATGACAGTTATCATTGATAGAGTCTTTGATGATAAACCTAAGTGACTAATTTGATTGTGTTGAATATGTAATTGTGATTGATTGTGATAAATTACATGTAGGTGAATTTGATAGTGTTTAAATGAGTCAGTATTTTGTATTTGACTTGTATGAAGCCAAAGTTGAAATAGGTTGATATTGTCTTGCTTGAGGAATTTCTAGTATTATTGAATGTAATAATTTGAAGTATATGTTTAAAAGTAAACATACAATATGAAATGGCTTGTATGGAGCCAAGATTGATGTAGGTTGACCTTGTCCTTGTAAAAGATTGATAAGATTATTGAAAGTAATAATTTAAAATATATGTTTGAAGGTGAACATATAAGATGAAATGGTTTGTTGTGAGTTAATATTGATAGCATGTTAACTTTGAAAGTCAAACCATGAATAGAGAGTTGTGTATAAAATTAATTGCTTGTGATTGGTTTGAGTTTGGGTCAAACTTGAAGAAAGCAATTAGAGAATTTTATTGATTGGTTGATTGAAATCAAAGTTGACACATAGTCAACTGTGTGTGTTGAAATAGTCTAACATAGATTGAAATGTTATGATTTTGTGGAATATGATTGGATTCCCAAATTGGTATAAGTTTGTAAAACTTGAGTTATTACTTAAAGCTAGTATTAAGTAATTGAAATATTGTTAAGTGTAATTGAGTATTCAGTTAAGTAATAAATGATATTTGGACTGAATATATGTTAAGGAATTATACAGATGTGAAGTCATTGCATGATATGACAGTTATAAATTGTTGAAAGGTATAAATTGAATCACATTGATTAGAACTGTGATAAGAAAGTCTTACCAATGTATGAGGCTTGTGATGACAGCCATGATTGGGTAAGAATGTGAGATAAGAAATAATTGAAAGGTTGCATAGATTGATTGGTACCTCATGATGAGTTACTTAAGTAATAAAAGAATTGAATGGACTCTTTAGTTATTTGTTGATTGTATACAAATGAAGTAAGTGATGAAGTGATAAATTGGGATTAGATCCAAATAAGAAATGATATGAAAGGATATCTGAAAGTAAATTGTGCTAAAGGTTTAGCTTAACCTTGGTTAATAATTGAGGAAATATGAATTGAATAGTTGGTCATATTTTAAGAAATCAGGTATGAAATTAAGTGTAATGATCATTATTTTGATAGTTTAAGAATAATGATTGTTTGACATTTGGGGCTGAAAACCTGATGTGTATAATTGTAAGTGTTAGAAAGTAAGAGAAACCTTGAGATTGATAGGTGATGATTGTATTCACCAAACTTTTCTTGAAAGTTTAGAATGAAATGTTTAAGTTATATACCAGTTGATAAGTATATAAGTGAAACATAGAGTTATTGATTGTTCCATGTCCTGTGGTATGGATATGTGATGAATAGTAGTATTGAGAAGGCTTGATAAAGACTTTAACAGTCTGAATGGCCTAGTATATAGAATGAAATGGAATTGTGGTGTATGTGTCCATTTTAGAGAATATCTGAAATTGTGTAAGTATATATGTGTAGTATACATGATAATAAATGGCATGATAAGTTTTAATAGATTGAATTAAAATGTGCCATAAGATATGTGGAGGTTAGTTAATTGTGATTAACTTGATGTAGATTTTGTTGAAATGTGTTGTAAAGTAGCACATTATGATATTGTGATACTTGAATTGTGATATCATAATGTTGATTAGGATTGACTTAGTTGCTAGATTGATGGAATTTGGTACTAAGTGATTATGTGATTAAAGTTGTATAACTTCTAATTGCTTGTGATTAGTAGTTTATGATTGTAAGGTTGAGTTGAAATAACTGGTTGCTAAGAATAGATTTTGATGTCTTACCAGTTTAAGTAATATACAAATTCTAACTTGATGGTTAGTTAAAACTTTGGAGATATATAGTGAGTATTGATAGATGTACTGAACTGTATAATCATTAGTGTTGTGATTATTGGAAGTGTTATTGTTGTTGTTAACAATTGATAGGTTGTAATGAAAGGAATTACAAGTAGAAATAAGTCAATGTAGAGGTTGGTTGATTGTAGGTAAGATTGATTGTGGTACTTTTGTTGATTGAGCAAAGTACTTGTTGATTGTAGTTTTACCTACTGAGTGTGACCTCTGCTTTGCTTATTAAGGTAATATGAATCTGGATTACTTTTAAGTAAAAGATTTCATATGATTGTAATGATATGTGAATATGATTGGTTATTCACAATAGTATAAGTATGAAACTTTTGGGATGAAAAGTTGACCTAGAATTGGATTTTAAATCTTTGATAGTAGAGATTTGAAATTGTTATCTGTATATTAGGCTGGTTGTAAGTCGTGAGTTGAATTTTATTTCAATGTTGCTAGGAACATTGTGGTTTGATAACCACTGTTGTGATATTGTTGCTGCTGTTTTATTGTTAACAGTGATGAACAGTGAGAATAGGTTAAAGATTTTAGCATGTTGCTAATTTCGAGTTGCATAGACCTATTAAGTAATGTTAAGTTTTACTTGTTGATTAAGTGATTGTAGGTTTCACTTGTCAAAGTAAGTGTTTGTCTATAAGTTATATCTGATTGATGATATTGATTAGACGCACTGTATGTGTAAGTAGGAAAAGACAGAAGCATGTACATTTGGATATGTGCATGTGGAAAGAATTCAAACAGTCTAAGTATAGTTGTAAGTTGCTATTGAGGACAAATGTATGTTAAGATATATGTGATTATATCACATTAGACAGATTGAATGAGGTTAGATTTCGGGGACGAAATCTCTTTAAGGGGGGGAGAGTTGTAACATCCTCGAAATGGACCTAGTTGTATATATATTATTTCTTGATTTAAATAAGTATTTAAATGTGTTTGGAAATAATATTGTTTGAAATAATTGAAATAATTGGAATAGGATTTGGAATATTCCAATGTGTTAAGTGAAATATTAATTGTTGTGAATTAATATAGCTGACGGTGCAATAAAATGTTTGGACTCGCAAGTGGTTTTCGGGTTCCAGACAATAGATTGAGATGGGGTATTAAATTATACCCGTATAATAGAAGGTCGGTTGAGGAACCGACTTAAGTTTCTATTTATATACCTTTCCTTTTTAGGAAGTTATTCATTTTTATTCCAAAACTCACAGAAACTCTCTGAAAACCTCCAAATCAATCCAGAAATCAGATCAGGAAGTTGTGATCATCGTGAAACTTCCTAATCATCAGATTACCATCGTTAGATTCTTCAATCAGTAAGTATTCTTGAGTATTTAAGAATTTGATTTTGATTTAAATTTGGGTAAATTGATGATTTGAGAGAATTGGATGTTAAAAACATGTTATAAGTGTTATATGCGGATTATATGATGTTTCTAGTGATTTATAACTGTTTGAAATCGTGTTTTGGGTGATTTTGATATAAATCCGCGAGTTAGGGTTTGAGCAGATCGACCTGGGCTGGGACGAAGGGAGTACCCGGCGGGTACTTTCCTTGCCCGGCGGGTAAGAGTGAATCAAGAGAAGCCGGCGGCTTCTAAGCCATAGCCGGCGGCTTGTGTCGCGTTGTAGGACCCGGCGGGTATAAACCCTAACCGGCGGCCAATAGAGGCTTTAAAACTTAGTTGAGTTCTGTTACCACAAATAGTAAATTACCCGGCGGTTTGGAAAGGGGAGCCGGCGGGTGGTGGATTGAAGCCGGCGGCTTCTAGGAGGAAGCCGGCGGCTTGAAGGGCTGTTTCAGCATTACTTGTTTGATTTCGATAGTAATGTGCTTGATATATGTTATAGGATAATATATGATAATGATTATGTTGTAAATCATTGGTGTATAATTAGGAACTAGTAATCTTGATGTAGATTATGTTAAGTTCTTAATGTAAATGGTTAATATAAGTTTAGTATATTGATATGGATTACTAACTTATATTTGAATTGTTGATTCTCAGATGTGGAGAAGGCTCAGTGATATTAGACTACTGAGTGGAGGCCTGAGGTAGTCGGTGAGTGGATCTGTAACCTCAGTGTGATTTAGTTGTAATGATTTGATTTACAACAAGTAATTTATAGTATTACTTTGATATGATGCATCTGTTGAGATAACTTGCCATGATAGTTTGACTAGTTGCTTACTTGGCTGATTGTGCTAGTATGTAAGATTCTGAGGTCAACTTGACTTGACAGTTGGACTTGGTTGTTATTGTAGACGACAGGAGATCTTGAAACTTGAAATGTTGGTTTAGAGATCTAGGTCGTGTGTGATTAACAACTGGTTACCGGTAATTCTGTATAGGCCAATACAGATGATTGATAAGGGTTCCCTGAGTACCAAACCGGTATTAGGGTATCTCAGGAGCCACCGGTCCTCATGACGATTGATAATGTTTGATGTGAGTAGCTTGACATTGATTGGATGTCGAGTGATTGATTGATTTTCTGTTTATTGTTATTTGATGTAAACAGATTGTTATGCTAGGTTGTACTGATGCTTATAGTTTCATTCACTTAGCTTTATGCTAACCCCACCACAGTTCTTCCTGCAGGTTAAAATAGATGGGACATATTGGGCAGGGCAGGAAGTGTTTGACTGGATGGAATGTTTGACAGGCTGTAACTCTGATGTTATTTTGATAATTATAGAAATGTTTTTAATAACACCCAGTGTGTTGAAATGTCTTGTACTTTGAATTGAAAAAGTTTATTGACATTTTGAGTACATTGATAGTATGTTTTAAAAATACGTTTCCGTGTCGCTATTATTATATTGATTGATTATAATGAAACGAGGGGTGTTATAAATTTGATGATTGTATGCATTGATTCCATTTTTCTTCATGTATGTATGTATGTCGTATGTATATATGTGAAAAATAAGAACCGACTCAATTATTTGGATATATATCACCTAATTAGTTATTTTGTGTACTAGTTTTGTCCCCCGTACTTATCATTGTCTGGAACTTAAAATTATTTACGGGGAAAACTATTTTATTTTACCGTCAACTAAATAAATTTAAAACAATCAATATTTCACTAGTCACAATATTTCCTGAGGCTTATCGACCTATTAATTATACAATCAAACGCAATAACAATTTTAAATTGCATTTAAAATTTACAGAAAATACCTATTACTTCTAGGCCCAATTTGAGGATGTTACAGTATGAATGTCCTATCACTTTCGGGAACCTTCAAGAAATTCTCTATCAACTCTTCTGCATCAGAAAGAGGGGGAGCCAACTTCTCGAAATTTGCTGCAAAGAAAATGGGATATATCAGAAATAATAGTGCGTATGGGGATAAAACCCTAAGATGATTTTTATCCTACCCTTTGAAAGCCAAATAGTCGGAATCAATTCCTCGTCTGGTAAAGATCTTCGATCAACAAAGAAAAACCTCTTTTTCCACTTGTGGTCATTCTGGGTGACACAATGAACGAGGTGTTGGCGATTAGGTTTGATTTTAAAAAGGATGTAATTGGAGCCATGTGAGCGGAGATGATAATTTTTGGCTACCTCAGGAATCCCAAGATGTGTATGGTGAGAATCATTAACGGATTGAATAACGAAAAGAGTACGCCAGATCATGGGCATTGTTTGTGAATAACAGAGTCCCGTCATGCCGAAGAGATCCATGTAAATGTCCGGAAAGGGATATTTAAGCCCTAGGGTAAAAGGAAATTGGGGAAAGCATATCCATCGATCTGATCGATGATCGGCATGGATATTAGGATCAGGGGCTCGGAAGAGGGTGTTTTCAGGAAAAGCACTTTTGAGTTTTTGCATATCGGAATCGGATAACGAAGAAGGAACAGGGTTGGAAATCATTTGTTGATCAATGAATTCAGGGAAGTCTGACTCGTTTTTGGTTGCCGGATTCATTATCTAAGTGAAAGCAAGTAAACGATAAAGAGAGAAAAGAAAAAAAAATAGTACCTGGTAAAGACCTGAGAAGGAAAACGGAATGGAGGTTGGATGAGATATGATGTGCGTCAGAATCGCTATAAGTACTCAGACACGATAATCGATGTAACTACCTAACACGATTTAAACGGTTACACTGAGAAGTTACAACGTTTAAGGATCCTGAAAAACGTTATAACTTCGGGGGCAATTGTTGTGGATAGATTTTTACTAACCTTTACAGGATCCTAATCAGCATTATATGGACACCCTGAAGGTACGAAAGTCGTTTATATTTTATATTCATATCTCAGGATAATGATGGTTTTTAAGTCTGTTTTCAGGATCACGGATACAGGTAAGGATCCTGGATATATTGTTATTATTTATCTTGCAGGATCCTATTCAGGATATATTTATCTAACACAATTATGCATGATTCTGGACCGGGAAGATATTTATTTAAGGATCCTATGATCAATCTCGGAGTACACATAGCTCAGGATCCTGGACTTATCTTAGTTAAGGATCTTGAACTATATAACACGTTTGTTTTTCTTGAGTATTGACCAGGTCTTGGGAGAGACGCGTTAATGAGATATGCTCCGGATTATGTGGCAAGGTTTTGATACGATTTGGAGAAGACGAAGTCTTACGCACGTGTAAAATGAAGTCAAAAGAGACGTTGGTGGTCTTCATCGTTCCTCGGAGGATCCCTGATATTTCGGAATTATAGTTATACGCTCTTAATATTTAAACGAGGCTAGGATGATCATTTAGGTCAATCACAATTCACTACTCACACATGCAAATCACGAATACACTCTGCTATTTCTTCATTTTACGATTATTTCACTAACACTTAGCTTAGCTAAATTCACACACATTCATTTAGCCGATCATCCTTGTGCTCTTACTTTGTAATCCATTACTTTCATTTTAATAAGATCAAGAAAGGCAAGGTTCATTTGATCATTCCCGAGGTTTTGTGCCGGCGATCAACCTTGATCAAGGGCTTTCCTCGTATATCATCGTGTCGTTTTTGCTTAATTGTCATTAATTTTGCTTCAATTACATTTTACTTACATTTTCGCTATCAAATTGCAATCATCCTTAGTCTGTTAGTAAAGCTTTGATACATAAACGTTTATTCAACGAGGATCCACGGATCAAATTAATCTTTTTTAAACGCAAAATATTTACTTACTAATAGAGATAATCGTGTTTCTACGTAATTATCTTGAGAGTAATTTATACACCTGACATCAGAAACTAATTTTGATCACTTAATTGCTTTTAGTAATTTTTGACCAAAACAATCATGTATACGATACACGCTGTTAATGCACAACTATAGTGGATTTATCAAAAACAATGGTGGAAATATCACAACCCGATTTTTATAGCTTACAACACTATATTCGTCATCTTATGACTTCATGCATGACATGGAATGCAATTTCTCTTTTTTTCTCTCTCTCATTCTTTATATTATCACGATCAGTACAGACAAACTTTGGATATTTATTTAAGTTTTTCTTCTAGGCCACCAAACCGCCGATCGATGTTATTATTTAAGTTCAACCCTATTAATAATTTCTTGCAACGGTTTATTCACTTTTTTTAATGGAGCAAGCTACGAATTATGTAACATCCCTATCCACCTTTTTTTAAAGAAACTATTAGGTGTAGCCGTGTAGCTAGCAATCCAAAATCACCCTGGTTTAAAACGCGAGATTTCTTCCTTTCAGATGTTCAATTACTCGCTATGGAGTCTATGTATTTGTAATATGATTTTGATGTTAAAAGGACCAAATTAATGTACGTACTTCGCAGAAACTAATCAATAAATATATTGTACTACATCTGTCTCACCTAAAGTGTCCATGTTACTATTTTAGGTTATCCCATTATAAGTGTCCATTTTGATATTTAATTAATTGAAAAAGACTTTAGTTGATAGAAATGATATTTGATTGGTGAAAAGTGTTGTTAGTGGAGAATCCTAAAAGACTAAAAGTGTGTGAACAGTCAAAGTGTCCCCACCTTGACCGCGACAGAGGGAGTACGTGTTTTTTCTTTGAAATATTATAGCGTCTAATATCATTTGCTAAATAAAAATAAAAATGTGATTTCGCATTGCATTGCTTAACATGCATAAAGGTCGAACATCTTAATACAAAAACAAAGCCATCATCTTTTTCTATTACTCTTTTAAAAGATACTCCGTATAATACAGTCACAGATACTCGAATTCACAACAAATAATGAAATAAAACCGAACAATTGGAAAATATATCGTTAATTATTATTTGATGAAAAAGCTATAACAACAAATAACAAGTGCCTTTGAAACAAGGACACCCACCTATATGAGTGTCTATTCATATCACATGTGAAATAATGCAAATTGCTAGCTTTTTGGGATCGAACCAAATTAATGTCTGTATCAAACAACGAAGGTATGTCCCATCTTTAAGGAATTAGGGTTTTGGATTGGAGGGCACGAGATGCAGACAATCTAAACCTTATACTTTTTATCTACGATTCAGATTCATTGCATTATAACGACACTACATTAATGCATTTTAACAATACAACATATTACTTGTATAAATTTATCTTAAAATACAGTTGTTTCATGTGCTCAATATTACCCTCAAAATGCACGTCCCCTCTACCACACGACTACACCTAAGAAATAATGCACTTTGTATTATTTTATAATACCCGCCATAACGATTAAATAAGATAAGATTATTAGATTAATTACAAAAATGATCCTTTTATAACGTCATATTGTGTTACATTTTCAGTCACTTGTAAAATGTCCTTTAATGTTTTTGTTTTTCATATTCCGAAATTTTAAGTGTATTTTAAGCGTTTCATGTATACGGCTATACGAGAGACTAAAAATGTAATGCAACGTTCAATCTAAAGAGTGAAGCACAGGCGGATCCAGGATTTTGAGTGACTCGTAGCAATGTTATCCCAATTCTTCTAAACTCGTAGCACAAACAAGAAATACAACTAAAGATGTTATTTTTCAATAGAAATTACACTGAGTATTGAAAATGGACCCGTAGCAACTGCTACCCCTACCTTCTACATAGCTCCGCCCCTGGAGTGAAGCATGCAAATATATTTGGTTAAGGGACTTGACTTGGGAAAAGGGGGATAACACAAGGACCATTCTCGTACTTTACACATAAAGAATTATATTGTAATGTAATATACTACCAGTAATATATACTACTCCGTACTGGGAAGAGAGATTTAGAAGAAAAACATGATTAATAATGGGTGACGATGTCTACAACACACAATTTGATGCGTACACTAAAACTGTGTTATTATGTACTTGTACTGTGTGTTTAAATATTTGTACAGTGTGGTGTAAACATCAATATCTGTGTTGTATATATCAACTCCCTTAATAATGACTTGACATTTCTTGAAGTCTTTAAGTCAACAATATAATAATAATAATAATAATAATAATAATAATAATAATAATAATAATAATAATAATAATAATAATAATAATAATAATAATAATAATAATATATATCTATATCTATTATATATTAAAAGAAAAATCTTGAAAGAATAAGAATCATTAGATGGAGATCAACAATTAAAATCTAACCCTTAATTTATTTCATGACATTATTAATCCCATTATTATGTGATTAAAAGACTAATTTACCCTTTTATATTTACAATATAAATAATCTGCTTTTCCTTTAATTGTAGATAATCTCCAAATATTTTATAATTTATTATCATTCAATCGCCTAGTGATTTAAATTCTTATACGACCTACTATTTTGAATCCTTTTATCAATTTCTAATTTACAATTCTTGGATCATGGATGCCAGCGGGTCGGGTTTCGACGGATTTTAGTGTATTTGTACCCATACTACCGTCTTTTTTGAATTATTTTATCAATATCTAATTTACAATGCTTGGATTATGGATGCCAACGGGTCGATTTCCAGCGGGTTTTAGTGTATCTGTACACATACCGGTTTAGAATATTCGTACTGATACCCGACCCAATACCCGTTGGGTATCCAATTAGTATTACCCGTCGGTTTTTCATATTCGTGAGTTTCGGTTATCCTCATGTATGTAACTTTGGCGAAACAAAAAAAATTTAGTTATTGAAAATACGACGCAAATTTGAAACACGAAAAAAAAAACGATACCGAATTATAACATTTGAAATCTTAAAGTTAACAATTTAACTTTTTGATTAACTAATTCAAAGTTTGGTACATAATTTAGTATTATTATTAAAGAACAATACAAATACAATAAACGAAGTGGTATCATGCACAATATTATCAATAATTGATTAATTAATTTACTCTTTTGCCACTAATTTCTCTATATCTCGATTTACATCCCTAAATTAATTTACCATTTAATCTTCTAAGGCTGTGTTAACGGCATTCGGGTCAGTAGAGCCTGCATTTGAGTTGTCATGTTTTGTCATCTTTCGTCAAAGTTAGAAAGACAAAGTAATGCATTATAGGTTGTTGACTTAAATTACAAAGAGTAACTTAGATGGATGAAAACCACCGATGCACTACAAAGAGCGTTATTTTTTAAGTACAAAATTGTATTTACCTGCTGAATCGGTAAATTTGCTTATTTGAAAAAACATATCCATACGACTTTAAATAATATAGTATTATTAAATATTAATACAAATAACAAAGCGATATCATACACAATATTATCCTTGAGATGGGATCAAGGAAATACACCATTTTTGTAGAGTATGGAAGAACCACTAAAATGGTGCCATGTGTACAAAACCCCAAACCCTAAACCCCAAACCCTAAACGCTTTACGAAACTCTAAACCCTAAATCTTACTAAACCCTAAACCTTAATGTAACACCCTCGTTACGGGCCTAGGAGAATATGGTATTTTTCCTATTTTAATTGATTATTTAATTGTTGGAAATAATTTATATTGTTTGTATAATTGAAAAATTAATAGGTCAAATAGTCAAATGACTTATTGTGATAAATAAATTATTACTTGTTTTAAATAAATTTAGTTGACGGTATAATAAAACTTATTTTCTCGCAAATGGTTTTTAAATTCCAGACAATAGATTTAGAACGGGTATAGTATTACACTGCATTATACATGAACTAAAAAGGGAATGTCAACCTAAACCCCACCCACTTCCTAATTTTTGTTATGAACCTTTACTCTCAATCTCACTTAGAAATCATAAGGAAAATCAAGATTAAAGCATTGTGATCATCTTAAGGCTGTGATTTTGATTCATCAACTGATTTTCATCATCTCTTTATCATCTCCATTGTAAGTGTATTTCCCCATTTTCATGTATAAACTTGAGTGATTGGAATTAGGTTGAGTTCTTGATGCATGAGTAGAAATTGTAGTTAAAAGATGGTCATTGTTGTTACACTATGTCTATGAATGATGTAAATGATATGTGTTAACTGATTTCATGGTGAATTGTGATGAATCAAAGTGTTCTTCAAGTTGTAAGTATGAATATATAGGTTTGGTTAGAAATTGGGTTAGATTACATATGCACGTGTAGAAATTGAGGTTAGATGATGTTCTTTGTTGTTGTGCAATGTTCATGAGTGATACTAGAGGTCATTTAGTGTGTGAATTCGTGTTTAGTAATTGAATTGTGTGAATTTAGGGTTTTTGGTTCGTGCTGTGTAGTTGCAGGTCAGAACCTCTGCTATAGAACGTGGAAACGCGATCCAGCAAATAGCCCGGATCGCGTTGCTATGTGTAATTTGGGCTCAGTACGATTTGTTCTTTGAAACGCGATCCAGCTCCCTAGTGTCCGGATCGCGTTAGTCAATGTTAAACTTGAGTTGGGTTGATTTTGTTCTTGGAGACGCGATCCAGCCACTCCTAGCCCGGATCGCGTTTGCAAGTGCAAATCGGTAACAGAATATCTTGAACTAGGGAACGCGATCCAGCCACTACTAACCCGGATCGCGTTTGCTAGTAATAATCTGACGAATTTGACAACTTGTGACTTGTGCACTTATGTTATTTAACTAATATTGAAAGTATAGCATATGCAATTATTTGACATTATATACATGATTAAATTGTAACAAACTGGATACGAGAATCTAATTCGGGTTTTGATTGTGTTCTCAGATAAACCGAAGACTCAATAAAATAGGACCATTGAGTGGAGACGGTGATCGTCAAGGGTGAGTGGATCTTAAACTTTCAGTCTAGATTAGTTGTAACAAGTTGGTTACAACGGGTAAACTTGGTTTACTGATATTGATATTGATTGTGTCTTATATACTACCTCCGTCCCAAAATTATAATCCATCTTTCCTTTTTGGGATGTCCCAAAATAATTGTCCACTTTTCATTTCAACCAATAAGAAGAGAGTTTAGTGGGTGCAGATTCTATTTGAGTGGTTGAAAACTGTTGTGGTCCCACTTTTATTAAACTGTGTGCTTTTTGTTGGTGGACAATAATTTTGGGACGGAGGGAGTATATGTGTATATTGCCATGATGGCTGTGGACTATTTGAATGTCGGAGGTCAACATGGATTGGGTTTGGATACTAATACTTTGAACAACATAAATGCTTTGTACATGTGTTGTTTATTGTAGGTATGTTGTATGTAGTATTAGTAACCAAACTATCGGTTTAACCACTGTTTGGCCTTCAGTTGGTTTTAAGTGTTACTTGGGGGGCCACCGCGGCATGAGGGTACCTCAAGGACCACCGATCCTCTTGATTTGTTTGTTTACGATGCTTCGCTGTAGACAATTGTTAAGCTATGTTTAGATTGATGGTTAGAGATCTATTTACTTAGCTTTGTGCTAACCACTCCTTAATACTTCTTGCATGTTAAGCTTTTGGTATGTGGGTTGCAAGAAGTTTGGGTTAAAGGAATGTTTGACAGCTCACTCTGTTTATAAACATGTCATGGGTTTACATTATGTTTTGAATTAAATAACACCTATCTTAATATTTGTAATTATTAGGGTACTTTGGATTTCAAACCATGTAATTGTGGGTTGCCATTTTGGTTTGTAATACATGCAATCTATAACGTATGAATTTCAATATACGCTTCCGATATGTTAAAAAAAAAAAAGACCTTGGAATTTGAAGGGTGTTATACTTAAACCCTATTAAACCCTAAACCCTAAACCCTCCTAAACCCTATTAAACCTAAACCCTATACTTAAATTAAATGTTTAACCAAATATTAACACATGTGTTAGCAATTTGTAAAACCCACCAAAAAACGTGGAAAAAAATTCGTCGAAAATATGCCTTGATGGACGGCAAATCGAAGAGGATCGAACGCCGAATCTAATGGTGCAATTTTCATAATTTTTCAATTTGTCATTTGTGAGATATTTAAGTTAGGGGGTAAATGGGTTTTTTACATGTGATCATTCTCTTTGTACACATAGCACACTTCCATTGGTAGTTCCATTCTTTTGCAAATCCTTGTACTCTAATGAACTTTTCTCTATTATCCTTATTAATTAATTAATTTAGAGTAAATTATTTAAATCGTCCATGTGGTTTTCAATTTTATCCATACGTCGTCCCTCACTTCCAAAAATTATTTAAATCGTCCCTGTGGTTTTCAATTTTGTTCAACGATAGTCCAAAATGGACTACTGATGAACAAAACTTTCTGAAAATAAATTATTTAAATAGTCTATTTTGGACTATCGTTGAACAAAATTGAAAACCACAAGGACGAATTAAATAATTTACTCATTAATTTATTTGGACTCATAAATCAACTATCTATCACAATTCAAATCCTTAATACATTTGTAATTAAAACAATACAAACCGATGTACCGTACACCAACACCAAAACACTTATTAAATCCATATAACACATCCATATAAGACATATCATAAAGTCAACCCGTAAATTTTGCGGGTCTTAAACTAGTAGTAGTAGTAGTAATAATAATAATAATAATAATAATAATAATAATAATAATAATAATAATAATAATAATAATAATAATTCTTTTTTAAAAAAAAACCTAATTTGAAGTCTAATATTAAGGATGATTTAGAAAAGGCAATTTACTAAAGTATAGAATATAAAATAAAATATACCATTTCGGCTCAATTATACAACCCACTTAGTAATTTGAGTAAATTACATTGCCAGTCCCTGTGGTTATCCCTATATTATGGTCCCCGTCCTCGGGTCGGATATTTTGCGGGTCCAGTGCCTTGACCTGAATTCTTGTTTCATCGCAAGTCCTTCATCTGCTTGAGTCCATATAAATTGACTAAAATACCCTTAATATATTTTTCTAATCCTTTTATTTATTTTTTTATTTTATTACCCCTTTCTTCCTCCCCAAAGCCCCAATTTTTTATTCACCATTTCTTATGTCAGGCAAATTCAAGACCACCTTCCTATTTTTCCATCTGATCAACATTCAAACTATCATATCCAAACTCACACGCTACAAGTATTTCGTATATCACATTATAAACAATAAATTGACACCAAATATTAAGAACAAAAAGTAAATACCCTCACTACAAACAATAAACTATCACAACACAATCCAGGATCTAAACCCACTTGCCACTTTGTTACCCCAACCATGATTATACGTTTAAAGTTTAAACCATTAATTGCGGACCATGGACGATGAAAAATTGTTACGAAGAGCAATTCGTTTTCAAGATGTGCCCCGTTGCTGGATCTGTTGCACCATCTTCAACCACCGCCGGAATCACTCCACCTCCGGCCACTTGCAAAATCCACCGCCATACGCACCGTCACTGCCATCATGCTCTTGATTGTTGCAACCACCATCGCCGCCGCTCTCCTTCACACTATCTAAAATTTCAAGTACCACTTTTCATTGCCGGTGTTCTATTCGAATCCTTAATTCCTTTTGTTTGAGACATGTTTTCGGGTGATGTGTGTAGAGAGAGAGAGAGAGGGATAGAAGGAAGATAATGTCAATCAACATTCTATTTGTTTCTTTAATTATCTTCTTATATTATGAAAACTAAAAAATTACTGAAAAGACTATTTTACCCTTTATTTAATTGAAAGAAGGACTGGTACTGAAACAAGAATTCGGGTCAGGGGACTGGATCCACGCAAACCCGACCAAGATACGGAGACAACCACTTGGACTGGCAAATGTAATTTACTCAATGATTTAGATGGATTAAAGACTTTTTAGTAAGAATTTGACTCATTTTGACTGATTTGACCACCAACGTAATAGGTATCAAAGCTCACGAACCAAGCCAAATAATTCCATCAATATATTAAATAAAAGAGGATAATTAAGAAAGATCTTACCCTTCTATTCTTTTCCCAAATTATAATCAATGGATGTAATTACAAGTGTTTACATAAACACAATTTTTATTTTGCTAATTAATCCTCTTAGTTGGAATTGATAATCTAAATTAATCCCTTTAAAATTTACATTTTATTCCCTTATAAACTATTATATGTATCAATATTAACCCATAAATGTACACTTTGCCCTTTTACCTTTGAAATATTTTTAAGTTAGATTTAACATTTCTAATGTTTACATGTTTAACCCTCCATCCAATTTATTGATATTTATTCCACTACAAAAAAATTAACGAAATGCAATTTAAAGACACGCATCGTGTCCATATTTTCCGGTTCTTTCAAAAATTTCATTTACAATCTCTATCAATCAAAAAACTTCTTTATAAGATATCCATACCAGTTATAAGGAAAGTTAAAAACCCTTATTTTCATGTTTTTTCACTAACAATTTTGGTTTAAGTCAATCCATGTGCAATGCAATTTGAAGATCACTCATAGGCTAAATAAAAGATATCAAGGTTTTATATGACTTATAGCTCAAATAAAATAAAAGATAACTTTCTCACATTTGCTTGTGTGGTTGAGATGAAATAATTGGGGTTGCATTTGTAGTGTTAGCTTTATTGGACATGTTATCAGTTAATAATTATAACACCCCTCATTTTACAACCATTTATATATAATATATCGGAAGCGTTAGTCCAAGTTTCAACATGTGACATCCGTCACCAAAAATGTAATTCGAAAATCTCAGTTCAAAATCATTTCTTATTTGTATTCAAGTTCGTTAATGATAACTTATATATTCGTTTTGGGCATGAAATTTCCTTAATAATTTATGAAAGTTATACGATTAGATAAATATACGCGAATACGAACATAATTAAATTGTGAGTATTAAATCTTAAATCATCACGGGCCAACTTAGTTCATGATTTGTCAATTTTGGCCCAAAGAAAATGATCCAACTTCCAAAAGCCAAACCCAACTCAACCCAACACCCCTTGGACCCTAGACCCTAAATATAACCCTAAACCTAACCCTAAAACTTTTTTTTTTATCACAAAAACATACAAATTCCGTCCCAAAAATTCCAGTCATGAACAGAGGCCGATTTGATCCATTTACGTTCATTTTCAGGCTTCGGTCAAAACTAGAAAGTTGTAGATATCGAAGTTTTACTTAAGATTTCTTGGTTTCGGCCTCTGAAACACTCTAGATTATTTTATAAAAATTATTTCGTAAACTGCTACTGTTGGTGACGAATTTTAAGAAACTTTGGTAAGTTTTCGATCCTATAACTCTTGTATACGTTTGATCAATCTACGAAAATGAATTATAAGAGTGTATATCCTCATTATTCACAGATTATAAGGGATTCCTATCGTACGGGTTCTCGTTGTCGATTGCGAGTGGTTTAGTGGATTACACCTAAGGGCGATACTTACATCATTTCTTGAGGTGGGTTTTCGTGACCCCATTTTCATTTACTTATTTTCAACTTGAGGGAAAAGTGTGCTTGTTGTGGGTAGAATTTTCACTAACCATGCAGGATCTCGGATTAGCTACTATACAGATTATGTGTAAGGATCCTGGACTTCTCTTGAATGACTTGTGCACAGGATACTGAGTCTACAATCGGGATAAAGAAAGGTATGATCATGACTTGCTATATTGTGCAGGATCCTCAGGTATGTATATAATATCCTCAAGATTATATTGAAATAGGAATAATAGTAATATAACTTTACTGTTAAGATTATCATGTTACAGGATCCCGATAGGGACATTGTCTTATATTTCAGGATCACTGACTTATAGTTATCCTGGATATAACTAAGTATGAGATAATAAGATATCTTGGATTCAATATTATCTTATTTGTCTTATAATATATGCTTATTATAAGGATCCCAGATAGAGCTGGCAAAATGGGCGGGTGGGCGGGTATGGGCTACGGGTCAAAACGGGCACGGATATAAACGGGCTCGGGTCTAATCGGACGCGGGTCTAAACGGGCTCGGGTCATAACGGGCTCTTTAAAAATTTCATAAAAAAATGTTCTAATTCACTAAAATTTAGTATCTTCCAAAATAAGTTATATATTTTTAACTATATAATTTGAAAAATATAACATGATGGTCACACATTTAGATCCATTTATGATTTGAGTTTTACCCAATTAAACCCATTCTTAAAATTTTTCCAGTCCATAAGAACCCAAACTTTATGTTATTATACCCAGAATTGCCCAAATATGAAGCAAATGGACAGATTTTGCCAGCACTAATCCGAGATAACAAATATCTCGGGATCCCTTTGCTACTAATATTTCTGCATGTTTAACGTATTTTGACCAGGTCATATGAAGCGTGTAGAGGTGGTTCCTATTTCTTTGGATCGTATATTACTCAAAGAATATTTGAATTACGAGGAAAGAAGTCAACACATGGAGAATTACTTGGTCATATGAACGTTGGTACACTCCAGCATATCTCGGGGATGATCCCGGATATTTCGGAATAATTAGTTTTAGCTCAGTAGTATATAAATGAGGCTTGAATGATCGATTAGGTTAACTTATCTTCATTACTCATACTCGATTACACTTTCAGCAACTCACCTACACTCTGACATTTCACCATTTTCACACTTAGACGATCATTCTTGCGCTCTTTAGTTTGTAATTTCATTTTATTCAATAAGATAAACATAAGGCAAGGATCGATTGATCCTTCCCGAGGTTTTGTGCCGGCGATCTACTATAGATCAAGGGTTTTTGTAACATCCCAAAATCCAAAAGTAATATTGTGAATAAAGTAATAGTAGTTGTTTTAAATTGTTATTACTCTAGGTGAAATAAAATAGTAATAATTGTAAGTCGGTTTTAAAGTTCCAGACAATAATAATCACGGGGAATAAATTAACACATATATATCTATTACTACACACATATGTACGTATCATATATTCATTTCTTTAAACTCCCAGAAGCATCACGAATCAAGAAACACGTACAAACCCTAAACCCTAACTTGAAATTGATTCAAAACATGAAATTGAAGCTAGAGAACATGAATTCATGTATGATTAATCAATTCTTCATATGAGGTAATCTCTTTTCTTGATTTTCTTAACCTAGAATCTTAATTTCTATGGGTTTTCATGGGGGTTTATGAAATTAATGATTTCAATACGAAATAAAGTATGAAATACATTGAATTGATGATAGATAAGCTTACTAGTGATTGTGGTATCATTAAAATGAATTGAAAATGAAGAATCAAAGATGGTGTTCTTGAGTTTTGGTGGGTTTTGGTGAATTAATGATGAATAATTGTATCTATGATGATGAATGATATTAATTCAATGAAATAATGGATTAATTGAAATATATGATTAATAATCAAGTGGGTTTGGTATAAAGAAGGATGATTTGGTGTTAATACACATTAATTAGTGTTTAAAAAGGGTTATTGAAGTATGATTATGAGAGTTGAAATATTAAATCAAGAGAATTAAACAAGTGAGTTAATTATGATTATGAGGATGATGACAATTATGTTGAAAATGATCATGGTGATCATTAGTAATGATTAAAATGAAATATAAGTGATTTAGTCATGAATATGATTATGATATAAGTAATGAAATAATAAAATAATGAGAATCATGAAATAAAGGATTATGTATAATATGATCAATCCAAGAAGGGTGATAGATTGGTAATGTTGATGGATTGATTATGGTGATTATTAGTTATTAAATGTGTTATTGTATCAATATGTATGTGCTAGGTGATCAAGAATGATGATCTTGCTATGGAATGTGGAATCATGCTTTGCCTAAAAAGCAAAGGTGAGTGTTATGAGGATTAAATGAATAATGATTGTATATTCCGGATTGCTTACGAGCAAGAGGTCCATACAATCGAGTATTCGTTGTTTGTATCTTATCTTGTTTCTTAATAATGAATTATTATGGTGGTGAATTAATGGATTGTTTCTAAGTAATAGGGTGGTACGACCCAATGAAATATTAGTTGCATTGAATCTTGATTCTTGTTGTGATAATTAGGATATTGATTCTATGTGTTGTGGTGATATCAAGTTTTGTATTTGATGCTAAGATGTTTGTTTGTTGACTAAGTGAATTGGTGTGTGAATAATGTGATGATTATGTGAAATTGTGGAATGAGTGAATTGTAGGGATTGTATTAATACAAAATAATCATGGATTACGAAATAGGTGCATGGCACCACCTGTATCTTAAGCTTGGTATTCAAATTGATGTAATTTGATACCTTGCTTGCTTGTATCTATTGGACCGCGGATCCTTACAAAATAAAGAGAAATCTTTACAACAGTTTCGTTGTTAATTGTGGAAACAGATAAGTGAATCTTTGATAAACGAATTATGTTATTGTATTTGTGGATTATTCATTTAATTGTCCATAAGCTCACTAAGCTTTATGCTTATTTGTTTCAGTGGATTTTATTTTGTAGGTCTATGGTTTGGTTGAACCATTTGGATGAAATAGGATTACAAAGAAGTAGCGTGGATTGGAGCTTGCAATGTGGTTAGACAAGCTTCTCTTCCTTTTGAATTGCCGTTTGAATTATCACTTGTGTAAATCGCCCAAAAAGACACCTTTGAAATAATGTTGATGAATTAAAGTGTAATATGTCATTTAGTTGAAAACTGCGTCTTTGACTTGGCAAAGTCAAAGTGGATTATGATGGTGTCAAATTGGGTAATGGGAATATTGTATGGTGGTAAATGTAATATATTTTGAAATATGTAAGTATTGATCATAATTTTGGTGTAATTATGATTAACGAGTCAAATGTTGTATTGTGGTCCAAATGAATGATCATGAGTCAAGAATTTTAGTATGTTGTTGAAATGAATTGAATCCAAGAGTCAAATGGTTGAAATGGATTAGTTTTAGTGAAAGTGTCCAAATGGATACTAAACGGGTCAAAGGAGTCAAAACGAATTAGAGTGGGTGTATGATGTTGATGAATATGCTCACACGTGTCAAATGTATCCTAGAATATGTGGGTAAAAAGTAGAAGTCTGAAACCAAGCCATTTGGAATATGACTTGTCCACCAAAATGGCTTAAAATGGTCAAAAATTGGTCACATGTCCGTTTTCTCGATAAACACGTATTGTGAAAAAGTGTAAAAAGGGAAAGTTTCATGTTGGCATATTGGAGGTGCCTGCAAAATTTGGTGGTCTAATTCGTAACGAGTAAAAAGTTATGCGCGTTTGAAATTCGTATTTGGGTATTAGTTTGTGCAGCCCTGATTCTCGGGGAATGGGAGTCATTCCTGGGGAATCCGTATCTAAATGTTAACAGCAAGCTCTATTCCTGGGGAATGGGAGTCATTCCTGGGGAATCACTTGTAATTTCAACATTTTCTTATTTGAATCCTTATTTGATTGAGGGAATGATATAACGAGTCTATAATGTCATATTTTAGACGTGGGACTTTACTAATAAAAAATAAAAAATGTTCACGAATTTGGGGCATTTCAGTTTTCCTCGTACATCATCGTGTTCTTGCACTTTACATTCATTTACTTCATTAAATTTGCATTCTTTGTCATACTTATTGCATTATCCCGGAATTATTCTGATTACATTTGCTTTTCTGCATTAATCTTGATTTATTGCATACAAATTCATTATTTACAAAGTTCTAGTTCATTTATCTATCAAGATTTAATCTTAAGCTAACCCGTATTAGCAAAATTACAAGTTTTCATTACAAAGTATAATTTTCAATCAAATTATCTTGAAATCAAGTTTAAGCACACTACCTCACTTTACTAATTTGTTCATCGAATTGCATCGAGTAATTTTTTGACCAAAACAATTTGGCGCCCACCGTGGGGCGAGTGGTGCTTTTTCATAATCAAACTTTTGATTAAACCTTCATTAGAGTCGTTTTTTGCATAAAACTTGACAAAAAATGGTGACCCAAGGCCAAACCACCTCTTCTACTATACCATCATCTTCTGCTGCTAACATACCACCGTACATGCATGTTTCATCTTCACGACCAAGGCCTCAGCTTGTCAGTTCAAGGACGACAACCACTACATCCACCTATGTGGGGTCAGGTTCGAATGATAGTGATCCTATTATTATCTCTAACCGTGAAATTATGACTATGTTTTCAGAAGTAAGGGAGCAAATGAGCCGCATAGAACGCAACAACGCAGCACTAAGGAGAGACGTGGAAGGCATGAGACCTAGAGAAAGTGTTCCTGTCACTCAAGTTACTACCCCCATTCGGAGCAGGATCCTGGATTTCAATACTCATCCTTCATCAAATTATTCTGGAGATTTCATATCTATGCAAGGGAGTGCCGGAATCCCGGGATCCACACATGCTACCAGAGTCTCTACACCTAGAGATCTTGAACAAGCCTCAGGATCCCTACCAAGGACAACATATGGTGGTAACATACCTTCTGGATATTCTTTTGGTTCTAATGTTTTGCAGGATTCTTGAGTAAATCCCGTCATGGCAAGGGAGTTGCAAAAGCTCAAGGACATGATATCTAGTGTCCTAGGTATAATACAACCTATCCCGGAGGTAGCGCCATCTGCACATAGGATCTCGAGATTTGCACCCCCAATATGTGATGCCGAGATCCCGAAGAGATTTTAGACTCCTAATATGAAGCTTTACGACGGAACCACGGATCCTGAAGAACATATAGCACAATACAGGGAAAGAATGGAGATTATCCCGATTCCTGCGGATCTAAAGGAAGCTTGTCTATGCAAAGGATTCGGATCCACTCTTACAGGATCTGCACTCAAATGGCTGCTTATTGTTCCTGCATACTCTATTACATCTTTTAATCATTTTGTTAATCTTTTTAATAATCAATTTTCATGCAGTAGGACTTTTGAAAGACTAACCATTGATTTGTATAGGGTTGTCCATAAGGATAATGAAACTCTTCGAGATTTTGTAGGAAGATTTGGCAGGGAATCCTTAGATATCCCGAACCTGGATATGGCAACTACTGTTCAAGCTTTCAAAATGGGGATAAAGAGAGATTCACATTTCTATGAAGATCTTGTGATGAACCCATGTAGAAGCTTGGACGAAGTTAGAAACAGAGCTTTGAGATTCATACGCTGATGTGTTAAATCTAGTCTTAAAATTTATCGTTGAATGTGAAACAAAAGAAGTACCTCAAATAGACTAAAACACAACCGGGCAGTGGACCCTATCGTGAAGTAATATAGCTTGGTAAATCAAAGGTTCGATCACAGGGAATGTTATTATAAGAAACTTTAATATAGTGTAACTAATTTAAAATAAGAAAAGAAAATGTGGGTTTTGTGCAACCGAATTGTTGCTTTGCTTAACATCTACTGATTTATCAAAAACTAAGGCAATTGGGCTTTTAAGAGCCAGATTTGAATTGATGGATTATCAAGGAATACAAAGAATACTTGCTTGGATTATTTCACTAGTGATTTCGGGGTGCGTATTAGTTAAAACCAGTTTGTTACATGTAAGGTAAATATACATTAAAACATAAGAATAACATTGGCTATCTCCTATATTATTAACTTCAATTTACAAACTTATGACTTAATCTTGGTAACAAACGTTGGCATGGTTACCATCTTGCACATTTGAGCCTAAAGAGTATAACTTATTCCAAATTTACGTTGGCAATATTTGTTCAAGATAAGTTGATAGCAAATAACTTAATGAAATACGTTGGCTTATTCACTAGTTATCTACTAAATAAGTTGTAAACCTTTTCAAGCTCAAATACACAAGGGGTTTTGATTAAACATAAATCATTGGTTTCTAGTTTATAACTCATCCAAATGAAAAGCTTTGGCATATTCACAAACTTGCATATTCTAATCTTTTTGCTTAATTTTGTACCGAATTAGTCTTCACTTCAAAGGTAATTTATACATAGACATATAAATTTAGAAATGTAATCCAACAACAAACATTGGTTCAAGCTATTAGTTTCATTTCCAACAAGCTTTAACAATCTTACCTAGAACATGCAAATCCTATGAATGAGCTTTAACTAAAATTTATACAAACTTTAAGAATTACACCCCTAATCACTAGTTTATTTCATCCAAGCAAGTATTAAGGAATTTAGCCACTCATATTCATTGTTAAGCAATAATAATGCAATATTAATTTCATGATAAAATTGATACATAATATTAAAATCTAATCAAATTAACTTTGAATAAATCAAAGATTGCTTACAACAAATGATGATGAACTTGAAAGAATTCCAATACAGAGATTAAAACTTCCAAAATACTAGCTTGATTCCTCGCTCCGTGTGTTCTTCCAGTGAATAGCAACAATGGTGAAATTAGTTTTGGGTGGTGAATTTGTGGATGAATTTGCTATTGATAACACTTGTAGTGAATAACAAAATGGATGATTGAATGGAAATCAAGTGAAACCCAATAACAATTTTTGCACCTCACATCTATTTTCTTGTGTAACCCGTGATGATCCTTTTGATGAAAAACCCAATTGGGTTTTATAGGAGGAAAAATTGGTTGAAGAACTCAATGCTCCCAACCACCTACAAATCTTTGCAATCTTTCATTTTCTCGACATGGCGTGCGTATGTATGAGATTTTATCGGCTGAGAAAAACAAAATTTTGGTATCAAAAGTCTTTCCCTCGTGTGCTGCCGCCGTTCTTGTGTTTTGTGAAGGAGTAGGTGAGAGCTGCATCTTTTAAATCTGAGTTTGACTTTTTCGAGAGATGAATCCGGTCGGATTCAGTGGAATCCGGTTGGATTCCAGGTAATGTACATAAAATGAAGCCAAATGTACAACCACAGAAAATCCGCTCAAAAACAAGGAATACGGTCGGATTCAAGTGAATCCGTCCGAATTTCATACCGGATTCAAGTGCGGATTTAAGAACGGATTTAAATAAGCTTGGTCTGATCAAAAGAGAAACTAAAGCTGGGCATTCAGGCAAGGGGAATCCGTCCGGATTCCCATGAATCCGTTCGGATTCAGTTAACTCCAGCTATATTTCTTGATTTCTTTCATTTTAAGCACGTTTCTTTACTTAATTCATCCTTCCAGCTGCATTCGTACCTAAATTCATTTTTAAAGTAATAAGTATCGAAAGTTCAAACTAACAATGGCACAAAATTCTCAATGATATCGCGTCTAAAAGTATGTATAATTTAAGCGATATCATACGCTTAGAGGAAGATGCCGTGATCCAGAAGAAATCAAATACTTCTTCAACGTATGATAAACCTAATAGGAAAGCCGAAATACCTGTATTCAAACTAAGCAGGAGCAAACCATACTCCAGAAATGAGGATCGCAGGATCAACGCTGTGGATGAGGATGATGAAGATTGTCCAAAACTAACTGATTATTTTTTTGCAGCTGATACCACAGAGATCCTCTATGCAATGAGAAACCTTGGAGATGGAGTCAGATGGCCAAAGAAGAGTGAAAAGAGCACTGGATGGAAAGACAGATCATAATGGTGCGCTTTCCATGAGGATTTCGGTCATATAACTGAGGACTGCATAGCTTTGAGGAAAGAAATAAACTATTTGCTCGGAAAGGGTCATCTGAAGGAGCTCTTCAACAGAAGAAAAGATCAGGCTCGGGATCATGATAAAATTTGTGATTCCGAAATTAAGGATTGTACCGCAATCCCGCAGAGAGCATGATCACCACCCCTGAATGCTAAGGTAATTAACTTTATATCTGGAGGTTCTGACATCTGTGGTACATCTTATTCAGCAGCGAAAAGACATGCGAAGGAGTCGAAGTTAGAAAAGCGGGATAAGCCCATGAGATCAGTAACCCTGAAGGATGAGAAGGTGGTCACTTTTAGTGAAGATGACAAGGAGAATGTTCAGGATCCTCACCATGATGGTCTGGTTATTACTCTATATATTGCGAATCATTTTATACGTAGGATCCTGATTGTTGGCGGCAGTTCTGTGAACATCATCCAACTGGAGACAATCAAGAGGATGGGGATCCCAGAGTCAGAGATAATTGCAAAATCAACTGTCCTCGTTGGGTTCAGTGGTGAAGCCAAAAATACTGTGGGAGAAATCAAACTTCCAATCTATATTGAGGGGGTAAACTCTATGCAACGCTTTTGTGTTATGGATTCATTATCTTGCTATAACATTATTCTAGGTAGACCATGGATTCATGACATGAAGGCAGTCCCATCAATTTATCATCAATGCGTGAAGTTGCCCACTCCATGGGGAGTTGTTAGGATTAACAGTGACCAACAGGAGGCTAAGGATTGCTACACAACATCGATGAAACCTACTACCAAGCCCACGCCAGCATAGCAATTAAAGACGCGAGCACGGGGCATCTTGGAAACAAGTGAGCAAAATGTCAAAGAAGTGCCGCTAAACATTGATGATCTTCAGGAAAAAGTATTCTTGGGATCCTCAGTCCCTAAGGATCTTGAACAGGATCTTGTGAAGTTCCTAAAGGATAGAAAAGCAACTTTTGCCTGGAAACCCGAGGATATGACAGATATATCTAAGGATATTATTACACGTAAACTTGGTATTGACAAAAGTTTCAGGCCAATTCAGCAAAAGCGAAGAAAGTTCGCCCCAGAAAGAAATGTGATCATACAAGCTGATATAGAAAGGTTGCTCAAGTCTGGCATGATTAGGGAATTAAATTCCTAAGATGGTTGGCAAACGTGGTAGTGGTGCAAAAGAAGAATGGAAAATGGAGAGTATGTGTGGACTACACTGACCTCAACAAAGCATGTCCGAAGGATCCTTTCCCATTACCTCACATAGACTCAATGGTGGACGCAACTGCTGGACACGAGATCCTGACCTTCATGGATGCATCTTCGGGATTTCAGCAAATACAGATGGAGCCATCTGATCAGGAAGATACAGCCTTCATGACACCAACAGGTATATATTGTTATATTGCAATGCCTTTTGGTCTTAAAAATGTAGGTTCAACATACCAGAGGCTTGTGAATATGATGTTCAAAGATCACTTGGGTAAGACCATGGAAGTCTACATCGATGATATGGTGGTTAAATCTAAGAGAGCTAAGGATCATCTTCGGGATCTTCGAACTGCTTTCGATATCCTGGACCAATATAACATGAACCAAATGCCATTTTGGAGTGGGGGCAGGAAAATTCTTTGGCTATATGGTGACTAAAAGAGGAATCGAGGCTAGCCCAGAACAAATTAAGGCTATCCTGGATTTGAAATCCCCGGTCAACACCAAAGATATTCAAAGATTAACCGGAAGGATTGCAGCTCTTAATAGATTTATTTCGAGATCCTCAGATCGATGCAAAGAGTTTTATGATATCTTGAAGAAAAACAAGAAATTCGAATGGGGAGATAAACAAGAAGCAGCATTTTTGGAATTGAAGAATTATTTGTCATCGGCTCCACTGTTAATGAAACCAGAAGATGAAGAACCATTATATCTATATATGGCAGTATCCCGAAGTGCAGTGAGTGCAGTACTCGTTAAAGATCATGAAGGTCAACAGCATCCCGTATACTATGTAAGTAAAAGTCTACTTGATGCTGAAACCAGGTATTCTCACCTTGAAAAACTTATTCTAGCATTAGTCATGGCTTCCACAAAACTTAGACATTACTTTGAAACGCACCCTGTTCATATAAGATCAAATTATCCCATAAAATCAGTGCTTCGAAAACCAGAAATGTCAGGTAGAATGGCTAAATGGTCTGTGAAATTAAGTGCATTTAATTTAATATATGAACCAAGAAGTGCCATAAAATCCCAAGCCTTTGTAGACTTTATAGCTGATTTCACTAGTGATCTTCAAGAAGAAGTAGATTTAGAGGTACAACAATTAGATGAATCGAAAGATAAATGGATTCTATATACTGATGGAGCCTCTAATATGAACGGAATTGGATTAGGAATAATATTAAGATCACCACAGGGAGATATAATGCCACAAGAAATTAATTGCGAATTTCAGGCTACTAATAATGAAGCAGAATATGAGGCATTAGTCGCTGGATTACAACTAGCTAAAGATATAGGAGTAAAACATTTACAAGTTTACATGGATTCTTTATTAGTTATTAATCATTATAATGGTACTTATGCTGTAAAAGGTGAAAAGTTGGCTTTGTATTTGAATGTTGTTAAAAAGCTTACAAATAATTTTGAGACATTCAGTATAGAGCAGATACCAAGAGAAGCCAATTCAGAAGCGGATGCATTATCAAATTTGGGATCAACTCTCAGGATCCCGCCTGACATCAGGATCTCGATTGTTCATATCTTATCACCAGCTATAGAAGATAAGAAAGAAGAGCAAGTATGCGGAATTGATGATCCTGAGATAGGAGATAATTCAGATACATCAGCTTCTGGGGGAAAATCGGGATTATGGATGCAACCAATCATGGAATACTTACAAAATGACGTGATCCCGAAGGATGAGCCAAATCCTAGGATTTTCAAGCTTAAGGTATCTCGTTTTATAATTCAAAATGGGATATTGTATCGTAAATCTCTTGCAGGACCATTATTGCGATGCCTTGAGGATCCTGAAGCGCAAGTAGTACTTAAGGATATACATGAGGGAGATTGTGGAAATCATTCTGGGGGCAGAGCACTATTTTCAAAAACTTTGAGAACGGGTTACTTTTGGCCAACTATGAGGAAGGATTCCTTGGAATTCGCTCGCAAATGTGATGCTTGTCAAAGACATGGGAACATCCATCATCAACCGGCAGAACCGATGTATCCAATTATCTCTTCATGGCCATTTATGAAGTGGGGAATGGATATTGTTGGAAAACTACCTACTGCTCCTGGAGGAAAAGTCTTTATGCTTGCAATGACAGACTACTTTTCGAAATGGATTGAAGCTGAAGCATTTGTGCAAGTAAAGGAAAAGGATGTGATCTCATTCATCAAAAGAAATATCCTGACTAGGTTCGGGATCCCGGCAGAGATAATATGCGATAATGGATCTCAGTTTATTGGAAACAGAACAACCAAGTTTTGTGACAGTTGGGGGATTAAGATGATTACTTCAATGCCAGTTCATCCCCAAGCTAACGGACAAGCGGAATCCAGTAACAAGATCATCATCAACAATCTTAAAAATAGGTTGGACGCCAAGAAAGGGAGATGGGCTGAAGAGTTACCATTTGTTCTATGGGCTGATAGGACTACTGAAAAACAGGCAACCAAACAAACTCCTTTTGCTCTGGTGTTTGGATCTGAAGCTATGATCCCGACAGAAATGGTGATCCCTACGACAAGATCCCGAATGCAGACTGAAGAAGCGAATAAGGAAGCATTGATCCCAGATTTAGACACTGTGGATGAGATTAGGGATCGTGCTAATTTCAGGATTGCAGCTTATCAGCAAAGGATTTCAAAATCCTACAATAAAAATATCAGGATAAGAAGATTTCAAGTTGGGGATTTGGTATTAAGAAAAGTGTTTCAAAACACTAAAAATGCTGCTGAGGGTAAATTAGCACCGAAGTGGGAAGGTCCTTATTTGATTGATTCAAATGCTGGAAAGGGGGCATACTGGTTAGCAAACATGGATGGAGAATTACTTCCGAGATCTTGAAATGCTATTCATCTAAAGCTCTATCATGTGTAAGCTAAATATTTATATTTGACATAAGAGGTATTCTCGTGATCCTTAACTTTTCATTATACTTATTTCTTCTGTCAATATATAAATATGTATGTGTGTGCTATTAATATATATATGTCTATATATGTGCATGATTATTCTTTTTTCATTATTCTCATATGAATCTTGTACTAACTTAAGCATCAGAGGGGTGTTAGGCAAACTAACACCCACCTTTACCCAAGATTTTATGTTTGTTGTAGTTGACACATTTGGGAATCAAACAATGAGGATAAGAGGTTGGCCACCTCTCTCTCCCGATTAGGAATCCCAGGGATTCCTCTAAAGGTTTTGAGGATGCTGAAAACGCATAATCACCTCTCTTTCATATGGGTTGCCACACTCACGCCTGGAGCGCACGTGTTTGATTATAGAATCAGGGTTATGGGACCGGTGATGCCTCTGGTACCCGACAATTTCATGACCATTGACCTATAGATCAAAATCTTTTTGGTTGTCATCACTGAGTGCACTAGGTGTCGACCCCTAAGATAGTAATGTTTTCACATTACACGTAGCAAAAGGTTTGTAATGTTTTCACATTACCTAAAGGTTTAGGCGTATTCACGTCACTAAAGAACACAAGGCTTATCATGTTTATACACTAAATATCGCGCAAGGTTTGTAATGTTTTTACATTACCTAAAAACAATTGGTATCTTCATACCATGCAAAAGATGGATTATCCCGAGACACGGATTACCCCATGATTTAATGTGATGATAATTGTAACACCCCAGTTTTCAAGGTATTATTTTAGCAAATAAAAATAAGTTTTTATAGCTCAGTTTTACAGTATTATTTTAGTGTACGATAATATATACATCTTTTTAATTTTAGTTCTCTAAATAATGAGATATAATAGAAAACGCAAATTAGTTGTCTAGTTCCAGACTGTGTAGTGTAGAAATTTAAAAGAAGATAAGGACACTGTACGTGCTTATCCTCCAGTATCTTCATTTCATCCAGAACTTTAAAAAAATAGACAGAGTAAAATCGCAGGATACTAAAAATCAAAGAGAATTCAGTTTCAATCTTGAATTCAAGCTTCAAACTAGTGAAATCATCTTCTTCTATCCATATCTAATCTTTGTAAGTGTTTCAATTTCTCCTAGAACCCTAGAACTTGGGTTTTATGGGGTTTTAATTAATTGATATGAATTAATCCGAAATTAGGGTTTGTAATTGATTAGTTAGTGTTAGTATAACATATAAACAATGATTAGAATCCTAATTTCATATTAGAAGTGATAGGTTATGATTAGTGTTCATGAGGTTTATAGAAATTTTCATGAATCATGTAGTTTAGCTTAAAGAATAGTTTTGATATGTTAGTAGAATCAAGTAGTGATTATAAAGTGGTTAAATTCATGATAAAGCTATGATTTTTAATCATGATAAGTAAATTAGTTAGTTTAGCTAAAGTGAAATTAGTAAACATCAAGTGGGGGAGAAAGAAATAAATGATTAGTAATTGAAAGTTGTAATTAGTTATTGATTTTGTGTTATGCATATTGTATTAGGTGCTCAAGAAGAATTATTATTGTTTGATCATCTTATTTCAAGTTGTACTACAAATCAAGGTGAGTTTATGAATTGATTAGATCATGATCATGTAACTTGTTGTGATTAGTTTATGATTATATCATGATTATGATGAAAGCTTGTGATTAGAATGGTTAATGGTTATTAGCCATATTTTGATTAGAATAGCTAACCAAGGTTAGCTTTGTTCGATTAGTGGTTAACTTATGTTAGCCAAACATTGATTAGTTATGTGCACATATGATTAGAATTGTGAAAGTGAAGTTGCAAGAAAAGGGAAGTAGTTCTTTACGTTGTTCATTATTGCTTTATGTTAATAATGCATTGTATGAAGTAGTTTCATATTCTCACTAAGCAAATTGCTTAATTAGTTTAGTTATGTTGTAGGTACAAGTGAAAGAAGAAGGGGTAAAGAAGTTGCGAAAGGGTAGAAGTGGAGTGCTAGCTTGTTGTAAGTTACACAAGCTTTCTCTTTAAATTATCGTTTTGAAACCTTGAAAGATCGCCCAAACAATGTTTTGACATGTTTTGGTTATGAAAGTAATGACTAGATTGATTATGTGTAATAGTGTAAAGTTGTGTAAGACTAGTAGATGAGGTTTGAAAAGTATTAAGTAGTAAGTTGTAGTGGAAGTGATATTTTGATTATGTACATATTGAAAGTTTTAACGAAGGTCAATGATGTTATTAATCAATTTGAAAGTGTGTTTAGCCATTGAATGGTCAAATTATCTCTTTTGGATCAGCGGGTCAAAATGGGTACTAATAACGCTTATGAACAAATTTGAGTTAGACGAATATTGGAAGCATGATGATTAGTCTTGCAAGTTTGTTTTGATAGTAGAAATGTGTGCTTAAAGTCTCAGCTCCTAAGTCTCAATGGTTTGAGACTTGGTATGTTAGAAAAATGTTGAAATTTAGCCGAAAATGACCCATAAGCCCAAATCCCGATAAAATGAGAAATTTGAGAAAGTGCGAAAATAGAAAGTTTCATTTTGACTATAGTAAAGTGCCTGCAAAGTTTCATGTTTTAACTCTTTGTCGTTTGAAAGATATATGCGTCTAAAGTTCGGAAAATGGTATATAGGTTGAAAGTTAGATGCAGGTACAGTAAACGCCAGGGTACCCGGCGGGTAGCCTGAGTACCCGGCGGGTAAAATCAATATTAAGATCAAGCCGGCGGCTTCCTAAGCCACCCGGCGGCTTCTCAAGCCTTTAAACGGGGGTTTAGTTCTGTTACCACAAAAATTAATTCACCCGGCGGTTAATGGGAAAACCCGGCGGCTAGACTTGGGTACCCGGCGGGTAACCCATCTACCCGGCGGGTAGGTGATGATTTCAGCAGATTTCAATTTTAAGTTTTAAAAGTAATACAGATAAGGAGATTAGAATATTAAACACGATAATACAAATAGTGGGACCAATAGAAATATGTTTCAGTGTAAAAAAAAAAAAAAATAGTAGGATTGCCTAAACTTAAACCACTTATAAATGTGCAGTAGTTAATTACAGTTATGTTTTCGCAATGTTTTGTATATGATTAGTAGATTATGATCAGAGTAAGAATGATTGCTTGGACTTGGAACATATTTAAGAATTTTGAATAGAAACATGTATTTAGTTTAATATAACTACGTCTGGCCAACGAGGTTATATTTTTCTAAAGCATGTGGGAGATTCAAAGTTGTTAAATATGTGAAGATAAAGGCAATCATTATTTAATAGTTGGAGTAGAGATTTCTTATGTTTTAATTGTGTTTCTATATTGTTTAGTAAATGGAATCCACTCCAAATAAAGAAGCTGAGGGTTCAAATGTATGTTCTCCCACTCAAATGGAGAATGTTTCAGAAAGAAGTTTAGATCCTGAGGATCGGATGCTATTAAAAGATGTGATTGGGCAAGCCCTACAAGAATTTGCTCCTAAGGTGTATACCCGAATGGAGCAAATTATTAATACACGATTAGTAGAATTTGAACAGAAGCATCCTGTCTTAGTTAACCCTCAGTTGAATAGTGAAATGTTAAATGCTCAGCAGCAAATTAACAAAGAAAAAGAACGTTTTGAATATAAAAACTTTGCCAATTGTAGTCCCCCAGAATTTCACGGTGAAAGAGACCCGATTAGTAGTCATAGGTGGATTAATAAGATAGAAGAGACTTTTCTACTCTGTGACTGTCCAGAAAGGCTACGTGTACTGTTTGCTGCTCATCAGTTAAAAGATAGTGCTCAGGATTGGTGGGGTACTCAAATTAAAACACATGGTGCTGCAGAAGCTGCAAAGTTTTCTTGGAGTATGTTTAAAGAGAAGTTTATAGCAGAATTTGCTCCAATGGCGGAAGTAGAAAGATTGAAAGGAGAGTTCTTAGCCATCAATCAAGGGAAAATGTCGGTAACTGAGTACACTAACGTGTTTTATGACAAATCTCAGTTTTGTCCCGAATATACCTCGAATCCAGGGTTAATGAAGGACCATTATTACCGACATTTGAACATTGATATCAAAGAAGCAGTTGACCCGACTATTTATGATTCTATTCCTAAGATGATGAATAAAGGGTTGACTAGGGAGAAAGAGTTGCAAGTGAAAGCTGAGGATAGAGCTAATAAGAGAAAAGCAGAACAATCTTCTTCTCAATCACAGCAATCTAAGAAGTTTAAAAATTTTGGAAAGCAACAGTCATCACAACCACAACAACAGAAGTCACAATCTCAGCAATCAAACCGTCAATCCCAAGCTCCAGCTCGGGAATTTCCCAAGTGTAATAATTGTGGTAGAAAGCATCCAGGAGAATGTCAGTTAGGGAGTACATCTTGTTACAAGTGTCGTCAGCAAGGGTATATCGCTGCTAATTGCCCTAATCCATATAGAATGTGCTTTTATTACTATAAGGATGACCACTTACAAGCTAACTGTCCTGCCAAATTAGAAGATATGAAAAGAAATGAACAGAAGAAAGAAGCAGAAAAGAAAAGAGAAGCTGGTGGATAGAAAGCTAAAGGTCGTTCTTTTCAGATTACAGCAGATGAGGCAAAGGAGTCACATGACGTGGTGACAGGTACCTTCATAATTAACACTATACCTGCCCATGTTTTATTTGACTCTGGAGCCACCAAGTCTTTTGTGTCATTATCATTTTGTGAAAAGTTGAATACTCCTATTGTTAAATTAGAACGCCCTTTGGAAGTTGAAATTGCCGATAGCAAATTAGTTATCGTTAATGATGTTTATAGAGGGTGTACTATTGAAATAGGAGGTGAAGTGTTCAAAATAGACTTGATTCCTATGCAAATGGGGGAATTTCATGTAGTTATAGGAATGGATTGGATGGGAAAGAATAAGGGTATGATAAATTGTCATGAAAAGATAGTTCTCCTGAAAGCACCTAGCGGAAGGGAGATTGTTGTTTATGGTGAGCGTTCTAGTAGATCCATTCTTGTCTGTACTTTTTCTCGAGCTAAAAGATTTCTGTCACATGGGTGTCAAGCCTTTTTGGCGCACGTGGTTGATAATTCTAAAGTTGTACCAGAACTTTCCAGTATTCCAGTTGTGAAAGAATTTCCCAAGGTATTCCCTGACGAGCTTCCAGGTATTCCACCTGATAGACAAGTGGAATTCCGAATTGATCTTATTCCTGGAGCTATTCCAATTGCTAAAACTCCTTATCGGTTAGCTCCAACTGAAATGCAAGAAATGATGAAACAATTGCAAGAACTTTTAGATAAAGGTTTCATCCGTCCTAGTAGTTCGCCTTGGGGAGCTCCAGTCTTATTTGTAAAGAAGAAAGATGGTTCCTTAAGAATGTGTATAGATTACCGGGAACTAAATAAAGTGACCATTAAGAATAGATATCCCTTGCCTAGAATAGATGACTTATTTGATCAGCTACAGGGTGCCAGTTTCTTTTCAAAGATTGATCTTCGTTCTGGCTACCATCAGTTAAAGGTAAAGGAAGACGATATTTCAAAGACTGCTTTTCGTACTCGTTATGGTCACTTCAAGTTTACAGTTATGCCATTCGGCTTAACTAATGCTCCAGCTGCATTCATGGATTTGATGAACAGAGTTTGTCGGCCCATGCTTGATATCTTTGTTATAGTTTTCATCGATGATATTCTTATCTATTCCAAAAGTGAGACTGAGCATGCAGCACATCTCAGACAAGTTCTAGAAACACTTCGGCGTGAAAAGTTATTCGCTAAATTCTCTAAATGTGAATTTTGGTTACGAGAAGTCCAATTTCTTGGACACGTGATCAATATTCACGGTATTCAAGTTGATCCTTCCAAGATAGCAGCAGTGATGAAGTGGGACCCTCCTACGAGTCCTACTGAAGTTAGGAGTTTTCTTGGCCTAGCTGGCTATTATCGTCGTTTTATTCAAGATTTTTCAAAGATTGCTACTCCTTTGACTCAGTTGACTAGAAAGAGCGTTCAGTGGAAGTGGGAAGATAAGCAAGCTAAAGCGTTTCAGATGTTGAAAGAAAAGCTTAGTCAAGCCCCTATTCTTGTTTTACCCGAGGGCAACGAGGATATGGTGGTGTATTGTGATGCTTCAAAACTTGGATTAGGCTGTGTTCTTATGCAGCGTGGGAAAGTCATTGCTTATGCTTCACGCCAGTTAAAATCACATGAGCAGAACTATCCCACTCATGATCTTGAGTTAGCAGCCGTGGTCTTCGCTCTTAAAATTTGGCGCCATTATTTTTATGGTGTTAAATTCATTATCTATACAGACCACAAAAGTCTTAAATATTTCTTTGATCAGCGTGATTTGAATAATCGTCAGAGAAGATGGCTAGATTTAGTCAAAGACTATGACTGCGACATACTTTACCACCCTGGTAAAGCGAATGTTGTAGCCGATGCCCTTAGTAGAAAAGTTAATCATTCTGTTCTTTCGGTGAAATCTCTTCAAATGACTATGTTTCCTCAGTTATTTGATTCTATTAAAGCCGCTCAGATTGAAGTTTTAGCCTCTAATGATCCGAAAAATCAACGTTTAGCAGGTCAACTTTCTGAATTAGTAGACGATTCTAGAGGTTTAAAAACTCGTTATGGTAGAATCTGGATACCAAGAACGAGTGAAGTAAAGAAAGAGTTATTAGATCAGGCGCATAAATCCAAGTATTCAATTCATCCTGGTGCTACCAAGATGTATCGTGACCTTAAACGTGACTATTGGTGGCCCGGTATGAAGCGCGACATAGTTAAACATGTTCAGAATTGCCTCACTTGTCTGCAAGTTAAAACAGAGCACCAGCAACCATATGGTAAACTCCAACCTTTGGATATACCAGTATGGAAATGGGAACACATCACCATGGATTTTGTTACCAAGTTGCCAAAGACCCCTAGGCAACATGACACTATTTGGGTGATCGTGGACCGATTGACAAAAAGTGCTATCTTTCTCCCTATTCAAGAAGCTTCTTCTTCAGAAAAGTTAGCCGATCTTTATGTTAAAGAAGTTGTTGCGAGGCATGGAGTTCCACTTTCTATTGTTTCAGATCGAGACACTCGTTTTACTTCTCGATTCTGGAATAAGTTTCAAGAAGACTTAGGAACTCGATTGCATATTAGTACCGCTTTTCATCCTCAGACTGATGGTCAGAGTGAACGTACCATTCAGACTCTCGAGGATATGCTTAGAGCTTGCGCCATTGATTTTGGTGGTAGTTGGGATACTCACCTTCCATTGGTCGAGTTTTCTTATAATAACAGTTATCATTCTTCGATTAAAATGCCACCTTACGAAATGTTATATGGTAGAAAATGTCGAACTCCAATTTGTTGGGGTGAGATTGGTCAGAGAGAGCTTGGGAGTACAGATATAGTACAGTTAACTACTGAGAAGATCGATCAGATTAGAGAAAGATTAAAGATGGCACAAGATCGACAAAAGTCATATGCAGACAAGCGAAGAAGGCCTATTGAATTTCAAGTAGGTGATAAGGTGATGCTTAAAGTTTCACCTTGGAAAGGGATTATACGTTTTAGAAAGCGAGGAAAGTTGAGTCCAAGGTATATTGGACCTTTTGAAATTATTGATAGAATTGGAAAGGTTGCATATCGATTGCAATTAGCAGAAGAACTTGGTAGTATACATGATACATTTCATGTATCTCAGCTCAGAAAGTGTTTAGTTGATGAGGCTTCGTATGTGCCACTGACAGAAATAGAAATAAATGATAAGTTGAGTTATATAGAAGAGCCAGTTAAAATTCTTGATCAGAAAGTAAAGCAGCTCAGAAATAAATTAGTTTCGATAGTTAAAGTTCAGTGGCGACATAGGAAGGGTTCAGAATTTACTTGGGAACCGGAGGAGTGGATGATGATATACTACCCTGCGGTACACCAAGAATGGTTCGTGAGGACACGAACAGAATAAGTGGGGGAGAGTTGTAACACCCCAGTTTTCAAGGTATTATTTTAGCAAATAAAAATAAGTTTTTATAGCTCAGTTTTACAGTATTATTTTAGTGTACGATAATATATACATCTTTTTAATTTTAGTTCTCTAAATAATGAGATATAATAGAAAACGCAAATTAGTTGTCTAGTTCCAGACTGTGTAGTGTAGAAATTTAAAAGAAGATAAGGACACTGTACGTGCTTATCCTCCAGTATCTTCATTTCATCCAGAACTTTAAAAAAATAGACAGAGTAAAATCGCAGGAGACTAAAAATCAAAGAGAATTCAGTTTCAATCTTGAATTCAAGCTTCAAACTAGTGAAATCATCTTCTTCTATCCATATCTAATCTTTGTAAGTGTTTCAATTTCTCCTAGAACCCTAGAACTTGGGTTTTATGGGGTTTTAATTAATTGATATGAATTAATCCGAAATTAGGGTTTGTAATTGATTAGTTAGTGTTAGTATAACATATAAACAATGATTAGAATCCTAATTTCATATTAGAAGTGATAGGTTATGATTAGTGTTCATGAGGTTTATAGAAATTTTCATGAATCATGTAGTTTAGCTTAAAGAATAGTTTTGATATGTTAGTAGAATCAAGTAGTGATTAGAAAGTGGTTAAATTCATGATAAGGCTATGATTTTTAATCATGATAAGTAAATTAGTTAGTTTAGCTAAAGTGAAATTAGTAAACATCAAGTGGGGGAGAAAGAAATAAATGATTAGTAATTGAAAGTTGTAATTAGTTATTGATTTTGTGTTATGCATATTGTATTAGGTGCTCAAGAAGAATTATTATTGCTTGATCATCTTATTTCAAGTTGTACTACAAATCAAGGTGAGTTTATGAATTGATTAGATCATGATCATGTAACTTGTTGTGATTAGTTTATGATTATATCATGATTATGATGAAAGCTTGTGATTAGAGTGGTTAATGGTTATTAGCCATATTTTGATTAGAATAGCTAACCAAGGTTAGCTTTGTTCGATTAGTGGTTAACTTATGTTAGCCAAACATTGATTAGTTATGTGCACATATGATTAGAATTGTGAAAGTGAAGTTGCAAGAAAAGGGAAGTAGTTCTTTACGTTGTTCATTATTGCTTTATGTTAATAATGCATTGTATGAAGTAGTTTCATATTCTCACTAAGCAAATTGCTTAATTAGTTTAGTTATGTTGTAGGTACAAGTGAAAGCGGAAGGGGTAAAGAAGTTGCGAAAGGGTAGAAGTGGAGTGCTAGCTTGTTGTAAGTTACACAAGCTTTCTCTTTAAATTATCGTTTTGAAACCTTGAAAGATCGCCCAAACAATGTTTTGACATGTTTTGGTTATGAAAGTAATGACTAGATTGATTATGTGTAATAGTGTAAAGTTGTGTAAGACTAGTAGATGAGGTTTGAAAAGTATTAAGTAGTAAGTTGTAGTGGAAGTGATATTTTGATTATGTACATATTGAAAGTTTTAACGAAGGTCAATGATGTTATTAATCAATTTGAAAGTGTGTTTAGCCATTGAATGGTCAAATTATCTCTTTTGGATCAGCGGGTCAAAATGGGTACTAATAACGCTTATGAACAAATTTGAGTTAGACGAATATTGGAAGCATGATGATTAGTCTTGCAAGTTTGTTTTGATAGTAGAAATGTGTGCTTAAAGTCTCAGCTCCTAAGTCTCAATGGTTTGAGACTTGGTATGTTAGAAAAATGTTGAAATTTAGCCGAAAATGACCCATAAGCCCAAATCCCGATAAAATGAGAAATTTGAGAAAGTGCGAAAATAGAAAGTTTCATTTTGACTATAGTAAAGTGCCTGCAAAGTTTCATGTTTTAACTATTTGTCGTTTGAAAGATATATGCGTCTAAAGTTCGGAAAATGGTATATAGGTTGAAAGTTAGATGCAGGTACAGTAAACGCCAGGGTACCCGGCGGGTAGCCTGAGTACCCGGCGGGTAAAATCAATATTAAGATCAAGCCGGCGGCTTCCTAAGCCACCCGGCGGCTTCTCAAGCCTTTAAACGGGGGTTTAGTTCTGTTACCACAAAAATTAATTCACCCGGCGGTTAATGGGGAAAACCCGGCGGCTAGACTTGGGTACCTGGCGGGTAACCCATCTACCCGGCGGGTAGGTGATGATTTCAGCAGATTTCAATTTTAAGTTTTAAAAGCAATACATATAAGGAGATTAGAATATTAAACACGATAATACAAATAGTGGGACCAATAGAAATATGTTTCAGTGTAAAAAAAAAAAAAATGTTCAGATTTTCAGGGCGTTTCAATAATACATTGCAAACACTTAATTATATTGGTCTTATCCAATCTTAAGTCTATCGGTTATAATGTTTTCACATTATTCAAAATGCTTTGTTGAAATATCCGAAAGTTTGTAAAATGTTTTATGAACTTACTTTGAGGATTTCAAAATTGATTTCTAAAATTAGCTTTGAACACATGAAGATGACTTGTCGTAAGAATAAACATTTGTTCTATGATTACATTGCAGGATATGGCTTATCTTTGTTACTATTATTTTGAAGCGTACTACAGGATCCTGAAATCCTGGTTGAACAAAGTCATCCTGAGGGAATCTTCTCAGGATCCCAGAGTTGCAAAGTAAACTTTGTTTTCATTATCTACACTCATTTTGGATATATCCTGAATAAATCTCTTCAGGATCCCAAAGATCGAAGTTTTGTAATGGAAAAATCTTTCCATAATCCTGTATCCTGTTCTATCTACTGCATATCCCGAGGGAATCTCCTCAGGATCCTGATTGTGAGCAAAGATTAGACCGATATATATATATGCTAAGGGAATCTCCTTAGTAATTTGAAGAAAAGAAGATATATGAAATCCTAATCATATTCATAGCAAATATATCTCAGGATCATCAAATCCTGAGAATAAAGTCTACCAGCTTGTTCAAAGCAAAATAAAACCAAGTGACCGACATAAACCACTTTCAACACCACCATGGTTAGCCATGTCAGGCTAACCTCACCCCAAAATAATTGTTTGATTATAACACCAACCAAGAAAATTAAAATGTATAAAGCTAATACTGGGCTCCGGCTGTTCAAATACCTTCCTCGCCCAGTTTGGCACCCTCCTCGAATGTATCGCCTGCTGCTGCTAATCCTTCCAAGACCTCCTTCACTGATGACAGCTCGTTCATGTCACTGGCATCCTCAGGGGCGACCATTTCTTCTCCTGCGACAGCTGGAACTTTTTCGATTACAGGTTTGTTGGCTTTATTGGGCTTGCTCTTTGTCGCTTTGGGAGCTTTGGTGGAGGGATCCTCAGGGTTGGATTCAATAACAGGATCCTGAGCTTTGAGCTTGGCAAGCCTTGCCTTCCAAGTATCCACATCCCAAATCGAGGTGTCAGCATCATTAGCAGCAATCTCATTTGCCATTTTGATTCTAGCTTCAAAGATAGCAATGGAAGCATCCCTTTTCGTTTCTTCCACCAGGATCTTCTTTGCTTCCTCCACCCTGTTGTCAGCCTTAGCCATGCTTTTGTTCAGAAGGGATTTGGTCTCTTTGAGCTCCTTTTTCACTTTAGTGAGATCGGCAGCATTTTTTTCGTGGGTAGCTATTCTGATTCTGGCTAGTTTCTGCATACCTTCATTCACCTCCAATTGTTCACGGTAACATTTAGCTAACAAATTAGTAGCCTGCAAGGTGTAGTGAAAACAATATGAGTATGTATTCTATACGACGGTTGTGATATAACAAGTGGTAAGGTAAATATTTTTATAACAACAGATTAAGGAATGAAGTATATACCTTTATTGCATCGCCAGCAGGATCAGAAAGGTCTATTACTTCTTCAGCTTTCCTTTTCTTCGCTGACTTAGAGCGAAGATTGGGGATCCTTGGGGGATCCTACGCTCTCGACTAGGTATGGATGCTTGAATGTCCGGTTATCCTCAGGGATTCCCAGAAACTCTTTCAAGTTAGCTTCGGTGTGCAGAGTGGGAGGTGCCAAGTCTGTAAAAATTGGTGCTGCAACAAAGAAAACAAATTAGGTATGTCATTTATCCAAAACCCTAAATAATATTTTCTATTTCCTAACCTTTTCGACCCAAACAGAAGAGATTGAATCGCCATTCAACAAAGAATCCCTAGCGACAAAAAAGAAACGGATTTTCCATTTATGGTCATTTTGAGTTGCGTGAGCAACAAGTGGGAAACGTTTGGATTTGGTTTGAAGAAGAAAATAGTGGTTTCCGTGGGTACGGAGATTGTATGATTGGGCAATTTCAGGAATCCCCAGATTCAAGTCGTAAAGATCAATAACATTTTGGAGGACGGAAAGAACGCGCCATACCATTGGCATAGTCTGGGAATAACATATGCCAGTGGTTGAGAAGAATTCGTTGAACAAGGGAGGAAACGGGTACTTGATTCCGATTGAAAATGGATATTCAGGGAAGCATACCCATTTTCTGGAACTAAAATCGGCTTGAGCACTGGGATCATAAGGACGAAAAACCGTATTAGGAGGAAAGGAACCCTTGAGCTTTTCAATGTCAGAATCAAGGAAAGTGCGGGGCTCTGGGTTTGTGATTAGTTGTTGGTCGATAAACTCCGGTTCATGATGATCGCCTTCGTGAATGACGAGAGCCATTTTTCGGTATAAAGAAAAATAAAGACTGAAAATTGAAGATTGGAGGAAAAAAAAGTTCAGAGAATAATACCTGTAAACGAAGGAGGAGACTGATGGTAAAAGATAATAAGAAAATGATAAGTATCAGAGGCCTATAACTGCTCGGGCACGATTACCTATATGCGTAAATATCTCACCTAACCTCTTTTGATCTTGAGAAGTTATATCGTTTTCAGGATCCTGAATAAGCGATACAACTTCGGGGGCAATTGTTGTGGGTAGAATTTTCACTAACCATGCAGGATCCCGGATTAGCTACTATACAGATTATGTGTAAGGATCCTGGACTTCTCTTGAATAACTTGTGCACAGGATACTGAGTCTACAATCGGGATAAAGAAAGGTATGATCCTGACTTGCTATATTGTGCAGGATCCTCAGGTATGTATATAATATCCTCAAGATTATATTAAAACAGGAATAATAGTAATATAACTTTACTGTTAAGATTATCATGTTACAGGATCCCGATAGGGACATTGTCTTATATTTCAGGATCACTGACTTATAGTTATCCTGGATATAACTAAGTCTGAGATAACAGGATATCTTGGATTCAATATTATCTTATTTGTCTTATAATATATGCTTATTATAAGGATCCCAGATAACAAATATCTCGGGATCCCTTTGCTACTAATATTTCCGCATGTTTAACCTATTTTGACCAGGTCATATGAAGCGTGTAGAGGTGGTTCCGATTTCTTTGGATCGTATATTACTCAAAGAATATTTGAATTACGAGGAAAGAAGTCAACACGTGGAGAATTACTTGATCATATGAACATTGGTACGCTCCAGCATATCTCGGGGATGATCCCGGATATTTCGGAATAATTAGTTTTAGCTCAGTAGTATATAAATGAGGCTTGAATGATCGATTAGGTTAACTTATCTTCATTACTCATACTCGATTACACTCTCAGCAACTCACTTACACTCTGATATTTCACCATTTCCACACTTAGACGATCATTCTTGCGCTCTTTAGTTTGTAATTTCATTTTATTCAATAAGATAAACATAAGGCAAGGATCGATTGATCCTTCCCGAGGTTTTGTGCCGGCGATCTACTATAGATCAAGGGTTTTCCTCGTACATCATCGTGTTCTTGCACTTTACATTCATTTACTTCATTAAATTTGCATTATTTGTCATACTTATTGCATTATCCCGGAATTATCCCGGATTACATTTGTTTTTCTGCATTAATCTTGATTTATTGCATACAAATTCATCTTTTACAAAGTTCTAGTTCATTTATCTATCAAGATTTAATTTTAAGCTAACCCGTATTAGCAAAATTACAAGTTTTCGTTACAAAGTATAATTTTCAATCAAATTATCTTGAAATCAAGTTTAAGCACACTACCTCACTTTACTAATTTGTTCATTGAATTGCATCGAGTAATTTTTTGACCAAAACAATGCTCATGTTTTATAAATGGTTTTTCGTGCTGTGAACGTGTTTATTTCTATTTTTAAACATATGTTTGAAATGTGTAACACTATGTGATTATGTGCTTTGGTTATTAGATTTATTTTACAAGGCCTTGCTCCCTTAGGAGTGAGTATCTGATGTATACTTTATTTATGCATTTAAGCTACGTTTGTTTAAAAGGCCTTGCTCCCTTAGGAGTGAGTACCTCATGTATACTTTTTGTATGCATTAAAGCCACTGTTGGAGTAGCTACTGCCATTTGGGATGTTGTTTGGGTCATACTCCTTCGTGGGGGTGATGACAACTTTGTGAGTTGTTTGTTTATTATATCACTTGTGTACCTTTTCATATGCATTGTCCTAACCATTGATTATCACAGCAAAAGGTTTATTTTATGGTGTCTTATTTCAAACCTACGAAACTCACCAACATTCGTGTTGACGTTTTTGAGCATATCTTTTCAGGTTATACTAGTGGACTTAAAGCAGAGAACAAGAGAACTTAGTGGACCTTTAGGGTTGCATTAAGAGTTATTCAAGACTTGTGGTACATCATGGTTGTTTGTGAAGGCATGTTTTGCCTTAATATTGTAGTGTACGTTTGATTGTAAGATTTTGAATTCATTGTTGAAATGTATGCATGACATGAACCGTTATTCATTTTAATGGCATCATGACACATTGGATATTGTATTTCATATAGAATTCTTTATAATGATGTGTTATGATCCTATCACCGTTATATCCCGTTGTTTCCGCTTTAGACGGGGTGTGACAGATTGGTATCATAGCCATTGTTTATAGAGATCTAGATGGATTGGCCTAGACTATAAATAAGGAACCCACATATAGAACATGAGTTAGGAAGTTATGTGTGCATACAATTCCGTGAAGCTAGTTGTAGTTAGTGTCGATCATTCATCTTAACCATTTCAAATAAGAAGGACGTTATAGGTGTTTCTTCATCATCTTACGACACTTTATGTGGTTCGTCTACATGTTGCTTAGGATTCCATAACTATCTGATGTTTTTCCTTAAATACAAAGCTTATTGTGATACAAAGACTTGGAAGATAAGTATATGTATGAAAGGATACTTTTACAGTTATGGCTGCAGACGTAATTGACAAATGTATTCTTACATATGTGTGCTTATCCAACCATATTTGCGTGTCCAATGTGCTATCTTAGTGTCATATGGGAATAAAATCCCAACTATATTCCTTACCGAATCATTCTTATGTTTGTGAGTCTGGTGCATTGATGCCTAGACAAACTCCAAAGTATTTATTCTATTCTAAACTCATATGAATTCGAAATTATAGCAAGCATACTACTAAGACGCATTACCTGTAAATTTTACTCTTGGAGGAGAAACACTCGGTGGTGGTCATACAAGTGATAGTGGTGATTGAACTGATGGTTGAACTAGAGGAATTAGTTGTATTGAAGGCAAGAACTCCAATGTTGTTGCGATCATTGCACGACAGAGGTGGGCCTTAATATTCAAAGTTGCCATGCAAGTTAGTATCAGCATATTGAAGCATGGTAGAGCTAACGACACCGAAGGCGAAAATGGAATTAATAATCGAGAATTCAAATGATGGGAGTGGTGATGGCGCAAAAAATAAATAAATAAATATATATATATATATATATATATATATATATATATATATATATATATATATATATATATATATATATATATATATATATATATTGATAATAAAATATATAAATAAATAAATAGATAAATAAATAAAATAAATAAAGACACTGTTTAAGGAGAAATATTCTTTCAATAATCAAATGAAGAAGTTAGTGATCAAGTTTTTGGAAATTTTTATACAATGGGAGTTAATCATGCAACATATATCGGACAATTTCATGTGTTGGCAAGGATTAGACCTCATCGCGTGGCACTCGAAGCTTAGAGAATTGAGAAGTACACCAACATTTGTTCTGGAAACTCACGGGACGGTAGAAGTGACTGAGCCTCCTACTATCCAAGGCACAATACTGATGGATGGATTGTTAATCGGTGAAACCATTAAGGATGGGAATGTAGAAACAGTAGCAAGAACGAGAGGGTTCTTAAGAAATTCGTTGATACTAACACATGAAGAGAGGGTTACGCTGGTTCACATCTTCTGTGAGTAAGGTGTGACCGCTATCATCACACATCTACATCATGTTGTATTTATTCGAACTTCAACTGAAGAGGACATGTTACAATTGAACGTGGATGACAGCTAGTCAAGTGGCACTAATCAACACAGTAGGAAACTCGATAGCTTATTTTGAGTGGGAGACTCGGAAATAATTTTATTAATGGGAGCACATAGAGACTAAAAGATATTATATAAGGGTATACTCTAGTGCTAGAAGATTCCTCTTTTAGCATTGACTTGCTACCCTTCGGACTCGGAAGTTTTGGTGTAGTTGTGGGGATGGATTAGTTGATGAAATTTAGGTAGAAATTATATGTTTGAGAAAGTATTTCGTATACCACTTAAGTGGTGGTGTAAAACCTGAGATATTCATAGAACACTTCACAGACGAAAAGAAACAACTCATGAGCGTAAATGCTAATAAGTTAAAAACTCCAAAACATTCTATTATTAACGATTCCCTCGAGGTCTTCCCGGAAAGACTTAGAAGGACTATATCCCTCTGTACTCGTAACGTTTTGTATTGATCTTATTTTTGGAGCAACCCCAGTTGCAAAAGCTCCAAATCGCTTAACATTATTAGAATGCAATAATTATATAATCGATTTTAAGATGCTCCAAGACAAGGGTTTTATTCACCCTAGTCATTCTCTTTGGGGAGCACATGTCTTATTTGTCAAAAAGAAAGATGGTTCTTTTCATTTGTGCATTGATTATCGTGAATTTAACAAATTTACGGTCAAGAATCGCTGTCCTCTTCCAAGGATGGATGATTTATTTGATCAACTTCAAAGTGTTCGGTGGTTTTCAAAAATCAATCTTCATTCTGGTTACCATCAATAGAGGGTACCTGAATCAGATATACCTAAGATACTCGTTACGAACATTTCAAATTTCTCATTATGTCTTTCGATCTTACTAACGCGACTATAGCATTCCTATATTTAACGAACGTGTATGTAAGCCGCATCTCGACGAATTTATCCTACTTTTCAATTGCGATGTTCTAATTTATTCTAAAACTAAGAAGGAGCATGATGTTCCCTTAAGACTACTTCTGGAGTTACTTTTGAAAGAAAATGTCTATACAATATATTGGGAGTACAAAATTTGACTACAAGAGATTTATTTTTCTTGGTCACACTGTGAACAAATAAGTCAATCTTGTGAATTTTAGCAAAATAGAAGCTGTAATGGGATGGAAGATCCCACAGTTATCATCGGAGGTTTGTAAAGCATTTTGGATTCACAGACTGTTATCAGCATTTTATCGAGAGTTTTCCAAAGATCGTTCAACCACTCACACAATATATATATATATATATATATATATATATATATATATATATATATATATATATATATATATATATATATATTGTTTTGGTCAAAAATTACACTAAGCAATTAAGTGATCAAACTTAGAAAAGTGAGGTTGGGTGCTATAGATCACTTTCAAGATAATTACGCTTTTACACGATTATCTATATAAGAAAATGACAACTTTGAATGAAAATTATGCCTTGAATCCTTGGATTCGTGGATCCTTGTTAAAAATGTGTTTAACGGTGAAAATAAGTGTTTGTAAATAAGATTATTCCAAAAGTTTAAGTAAAATGTAAAGTATTTTCAAGATAATGCAAGTTATGCAATAAAAATCTGATTGCAATCAATAATTATGCACGAAATAGACTTATAATGCTAATTTTATGATAAAAATGTAACCACAAGTGAGATAAACGTGAATGCTAATAAGAAATATGAGTAAAAACTAAGATAATGCAGGTTTTATGATCAAAGGATCAATAAAACGAAAATTAAACAAATAAAATGTGGAATAAACGCAATCGACACACGGATGTACGAGGAAAGCCCTTGATCTTGTTAGATCGCCGGTATAAAACCTCGGGAAGGAATAATCGTTTTTGCCTTTGTTGATTTTATTGCTGAAATTAAGGATAATACGGTGAATGAGCACAATATGATCGAACTAAAGTGTATTTGGTGATGAAAGTGATGAATCGGTGAAGAAGATGAACTAAAAGTGTGTTTTGATTGTGAAATGATGAAGTTACAGAGTGTTTGGAGTGAATCATGGTCGTCCTATTCGATCATATTGCCTCCAATTTATAGCAAATACAATATAACTATCTTTCCGAAAAATCAGGGATCCTCCCGAAATATCTGGGATCCTCCAGTCTTCCACCTTGACCCAGCCTTTTTACACATTTTTCTTGACTTCTTCTCGACTTGATCCTTAAATATAGGTATGATTGACCCACGTTTAACTCCTGGTAGACTTTGTCAAGGTACATAACGGTCAAATAAATATTAGTGACGTTTTACTCAGGATACCGAATATATCCTGGATCCTGATCACCCGGGATCCTGAATATCCAAGATCCTGAACACAAACTAACAAACAAACATTAGTAACATCTGATCCCAAGATACTTAATATAACACCCCTCGTTTAAATATAAACAATAATATAATATTTGCGACTCGGAAGCGTATATTTCAAAACATACTATCAATGTTTTACATTACTTAAAATGTCACTAAACTTTTTCAATTCAAAGTACAAGACATTTCAACACACTGGGTGTTATTAAAAACATTTCTATAATTATCAAAATAACATCAGAGTAGCAGCCTGTCAAACATTCCATCCAGTCCCACAACCTCCTGCCCAATATGTCCCATCTATTTAACCTGCAGGAAGAACTGTGGTGGGGTTAGCATAACGCTAAGTGAATGAAACTATAAGTAACAGTATAACCTAGCATAACAATCTGTTTACATCAAATAACAATAAACAGAAAATCAATCATTCACTCGACATCCAATCAATGTCAAGCTACACCTATCAATCATTATCAATCATCATGAGGACCGGTGGCTCCTGAGATACCCTAATACCGGTTTGGTACTCAGGGAACCCTTATCAATCATCTGTATTGGCCTATACAGAATTACCGGTAACCAGTTGTTAATCACACACGACCTAGATCTCCAAACCAACATTTCAAGTTTCAAGATCTCCTGTCGTCTACAATAACAACCAAGTCCAACTGTCAAGTCAAGTTGACCTCAGAATCTTACATACTAGCTCAAACAGCCAAGTAAGCAACTAGTCAAACTATCATGGCAAGATATCTCAACAATTACATTCTATCACAGTAATACTATAATTACTTGTTGTAAATCAAATCATTACAACTAAATCATACTGAGGTTACAGATCCACTCACCGACTACCTCAGGCCTCCACTCAGTAGTCTAATATCACTGAGCCTTTTCCACATCTGAGAATCAACAAATCAAATATAAGTTAGTAATCAAATCATCAATACTGAACTTATATCACTTTTCAACATTAGGAACTTAACATAATTAATATCACAATTACTAGTTCCTAATCGTTTATTAGTTATTACAACATAACTATTATCATATCTAAACCTATAACAATTATCAATATCATTACAATCGATAAAATTGAACAAGGCCAGACAGACACACCAAGCCGCCGGCTTCTTCCATGAAGCCGCCGGCTTCACTACACTGCCCGCCGGCTTCACTACACTGACCGCCGGGCAAATTACCAAATTCGGTAACAGAACCAAAATGGGTTTTAAAGCCTATAGAGGTCGCCGGTTAGGGTTTATACCCGCCGGTTTCCTGCCAGACTACCCAAGCCGCCGGCTTGCCCCACGAAGCCGCCGGCTTCCAAACAATACCAAGCCGCCGGCTTCATCACGAAGCCGCCGGCTTCCTCCTTCGTCCCAGCCTGGTGCGATTCTGCTCGAAACTTAACCCACGAAATTTATAACAAAATCACCCAAACTCAATTTTAAACAGTTTTAAACCACTAGAAACATCAGATAATTATCATATAACACTTATAACATGTTTCTAACATCCAATTCTTCCAAATCACTAATTATCCCAATTTCAATCAAATGGAATTAATTAAACTTACTTCTTGATTTGAAGAACACTGAATTGAGGTAATGATTAGGATGAAACACGAAGCAGCTTCAAATTCACTTTCAATTTAGTTTCTAGGTTTTTGTTTGAATTGATTAGGGTTTTGAGAGGTTTTGAAGTTTCATATGAAACTTTCCTAAAGAGGAAAGTGTTATATAAGTCGGCCTAACAAACCGCCTTCAATTATACGGGTATAATTTAATACCCCATCTCAATCTATTGTCTGGAACCCGAAAACCATTTACAAGTCCAAACATTTTATTGCACCGTCAACTATATTAATTTACAACAATTAATAATTCACTTCTCACATTGGAATATTCGACTCATATTCCAATTATTTTAACTAATTCAAGCAATATTATTTCCAGACACATTTAAAGCAAGAAATAATACAAAACAACTAGGTCCATTTCGAGGATGTTACAACTCTCCCCCCCTTAAAGAGATTTCGTCCCCGAAATCTAACCTCATTCAATCTGACTAATGTGATATGATCACATACCTCTTAGCATACATTAATCCTCAATAGTAACTTACAACTATACTTAGACTGTTTGAATTCTTTCCACATGCACATATCCAAATGTACATGCTTCTATCTTTTCCTATGCACACATACAGTGCATCCCTCCAACATCTCATAGGAACCAATCATCTATCTAATTCCTTTATCACCAATCAGATAAAAGTTTAAAGTACCCAATCACTTTAACCAACAACAATAAGTGAAACCTACATCACTTACTAGGTCTACACAACCAGAAATTAGCAACATGCTAAAATCTTTAACCTATTCTCACTGTTCATCACTGTTAAAAATACAACGGCAGCAACAACATCATAACAACAGTGTTTATTAAACCACAATGTACCTAGCAACACTGAAATATAATTCAGCTTCTGACTAACAATCAGTCTAATATACAGATAACTATTTTAAATCTCTACTATCAAAGATTTAAAATTCAAATCTAGGTCAACTTTTCATCCAAAGTTTCATACCTATACTCTTTTGAACAACCTATAATGTTCACATAGCATTTCAATCATATGAAATCCTTTACTTAAAAGTAATCCATATTCATATCACCTTAATAAGCAAAGCAGAGGTCAAACTCAGTAGGTAAAACTACAATCAACAAGTACTTTGCTCAATCAACAATAGTACCACAATCAAATATTACCTACATTCAACCAACCTCTACATTGACTTATTTCTGCTTGTAACTCCTTTCATTACAATCTATCAATTGTCAACAACAACAATTTACACAACCAATAATCACAACACTAATGATTATACACTACAGTATACCCATCAATACTTACTATGTATCTCCAAAGTCTAACTAACCATCAAGTTAAAACTTATTTATTACTTAAACTGGTAAGACATCAATAATATTCTCTTAGCAACCAGTTAATTTAATTCAACCTTACAATCTTAAACTACTAATCACAAGCAATTAGAAGTTATACAACTTTAATCACATAATCACTTAGTACCAAATTCCATCAATCTAGCAACTAAGTCAATCCTAATCAACATTATGATACCACAATTCAAGTATCACAATATCACAATGTGCTACTTTACAACACATTTCAACAAAATCTACATCAAGTTAATCACAATTAACTGACCTCCACATATCTTATGGCATATTTTAATTCATTCTATTAAAACTTATCATGCCATTTATTATCATGTATACCACACATACATACCTACACTATTTTAGATATTCTCTAAAATAGACATATACACAACAATTCCATTTCATTCTATATACTAGGCCATTCAGACTGTTAAAGTCTTTATCAAGCCTTCTCAATACTACTATTCATCACATATCCATACCACAGGACATGGAACAATCAATAACTTTATGTTTCACTTATATACTTATCAACTAGTATATAACTTAAACATTTCATTCTAAACTTTCAAGAAAAGTTTGGTGAATACAATCATCACCTATCAATCTCAAGGTTTCTCTTACTTTCTAATACATACAATTATACACATCAGGTTTTCAGCCCCAAATGTCAAGCAATCATTATTCTTAAACTATCAAAATAATGATCATTACACTTAATTTCATACCTGATTTCTTAAAATATGACCAACTATTCAATTCATATTTCCTCAATTATTAACCAAGGTTAAGCTAAACCTTTAATATAATTCATTTCCAGATATACCTTCATATCTTTTCTTACTTGGATCTAATCCCAATTTATCACTTTATCAATTATTTCATTTGTATACTATCAACAAATAACAAAAGAATCCATTCAATTCTTTCCATACCTAAGTAATTCACCATGAGGTACCAGTCAATCTAGGCAACCATTAATAATAACTTTCAATTATTTCTTATCTCACATTCTTATCCAATCAAAGCTATCATCACAAGCTTCATACACTGGTAAGATTTTCTTATCACAATTCTAATCAATGTGACTTAATTTGCACCTTTCAACAATTTACAACTGTCATATCATTCAATGACTTCATATCTGTAAAATTTTCTGACACATATTCAGTTCAAATATCATATATTTCCTAACTGAATACTCAATTATACTTAACACTATTTCAATTACTTAATACTAGCTTTAAGTAATAACTCAAGTCTCACAAACTTAGATCATTCATCTATCTCCTTTGGATTTTCAATGACCCGTTTCAGCATAATGTGACCAATCTAGGAATACAATCACATTCCACACAATCATAACATTACAATCTATGTTATACTATTTCACATACACAGTTGACTACATGTCAACTCTGGTTTCAACCAACCAATCAATAAAATTCTCTAATTGCTTTTCTCAAGTTTGACCCAAACTCAAATCAATCACAAGCAATTAATTTTATACATCATTTTCTATTCATGGTTTGACTTTCAAAGTTAACATACTATCAAGTTAACTCACAACAAACCATTTCATCTTATATGTTCACTTTCAAACATATATTTCAAATTATTACTTTCAATAATCTTATCAATCCTTCACAAGGACAAGTTCAACCTACATCAATCTTGGCTCCATACAAGCCATTTCATATAATATGTTTACTATCGAACATAAACTTCAAATTATTACATTCAATAATTACTAGTAGTTTCTCAAGCAAAACAATATCAACCTATCTCAACTTTGGCTTCATACAAGCCAGCTACAACATAGTGATTCATTTAAACACTATACAAATCCACCTACAGGTAATCTATCATTATCAATCACAATTACCTATTTAACAGAATTCAATTTGTCATTTATGTTCATCAACAAAACAACTATCAATGACAAACATTATTTACACTCTCACATTTACATTCTAGATGTTACAGTTCTATCAACCAATTGTTTTCTTATCAAAACAACTATTAAACCACTTAGCATACTTTCATGCTCAGTTTTCTAAATCACATTACATTTCTTTTATACCAAGTAGCCTCAACAAATTCATGTGACACAACATAATATAACAACGGTGATCAGGCGTTGCAAGATTATGTTCTTCACAATCCATTCTCAGACTACTCTACATTATAATTATCAATGTGATCTACTCTTATCTCATATATATTAAATACTTTATGATTTCAAATCAATCAACATCTATTTAATAGTTTCTAACAGCTGATACATACTCAAAATCAGCTTACTACTTACATATTCAACCTTACATATGTAAGCCATCTCACATACACACAATGTTCTAATATTCAATAACTGAAGTACTCAGTATATCACTTATCTGAAACCTCAAACATATGATAACCTATCATCATAATTTCAATACTTAACACAATTCAATGTCCCTACTTACTACAAAATTCAGGACACATCTTAATTAATTATCATTACTTTGACATATGCTTTACTATCAAGCATCACTGTCACAACAAGCCTACTCAATCATGTTACTATAAACATTTCATTTACTAATTTACAATTGACTAGAAAGACCTATCACTTTCTCATTCAATTTAGCTTTATCATAAGTTATTTTCCTCATAAACTTATTCATCTTGGTTTAACTCAAGTGTTTAACTACAATCAAAACATATCATGTAGTCACATAACCACATATTTTCTCAATTAGCAGTCATCCTCAAATCAAATGACACACAGTTCTTAAACAGGATTCAAATCACACCCTGTAACCAATCTACTAATATAATACTATCAATTATATTATTTCACCAATAAAGACACCTCTTAGGTTCTAACATCAATCCAGTTAAAACCTTACGCAACTCTTTTCTACTCATTTAATCATATTTCTGCATTTCAATTTAATCAGAAATACTAGCCACAATGAGCAACTCATTTAATACCTCTATCTGATATCAACATATAACAATCACAGTTAACTCAAAACTGGGGAATCATATCAGTCTGACTCGATTAACTTCACTACAAAGCTTACTCAACATAACAGAGTAAACAATACAAGTTAATTTAAATTAACAAAGGCTTATCAAAGATTACCTGACAAATCTTAAGCCAGAAATGTTGAGGAAACATGAAATAAACCAACCAGTTACTCATGTTCCTCCGTCTCTGCATTCGAACAAGAACTTCACAACTTGTTATGGGTTAGTACACGTGCAACTAATCACTTTCTCACACATTCACTAATCAATTAAACCCGCACCCACTGGAATGTTTGACTCAACTCAATCAAAGTTTAGGATTGAACAATCTATCATGTTCAATTCACCCAAACTATTGCTCTGATACCAACTTATAACACCCCTCGTTTAAATATAAACAATAATATAATATTTGCGACTCGGAAGCGTATATTTCAAAACATACTATCAATGTTTTACATTACTTAAAATGTCACTAAACTTTTTCAATTCAAAGTACAAGACATTTCAACACACTGGGTGTTATTAAAAACATTTCTATAATTATCAAAATAACATCAGAGTAGCAGCCTGTCAAACATTCCATCCAGTCCCACAACCTCCTGCCCAATATGTCCCATCTATTTAACCTGCAGGAAGAACTGTGGTGGGGTTAGCATAACGCTAAGTGAATGAAACTATAAGTAACAGTATAACCTAGCATAACAATCTGTTTACATCAAATAACAATAAACAGAAAATCAATCATTCACTCGACATCCAATCAATGTCAAGCTACACCTATCAATCATTATCAATCATCATGAGGACCGGTGGCTCCTGAGATACCCTAATACCGGTTTGGTACTCAGGGAACCCTTATCAATCATCTGTATTGGCCTATACAGAATTACCGGTAACCAGTTGTTAATCACACACGACCTAGATCTCCAAACCAACATTTCAAGTTTCAAGATCTCCTGTCGTCTACAATAACAACCAAGTCCAACTGTCAATTCAAGTTGACCTCAGAATCTTACATACTAGCTCAAACAGCCAAGTAAGCAACTAGTCAAACTATCATGGCAAGATATCTCAACAATTACATTCTATCACAGTAATACTATAATTACTTGTTGTAAATCAAATCATTACAACTAAATCATACTGAGGTTACAGATCCACTCACCGACTACCTCAGGCCTCCACTCAGTAGTCTAATATCACTGAGCCTTTTCCACATCTGAGAATCAACAAATCAAATATAAGTTAGTAATCAAATCATCAATACTGAACTTATATCACTTTTCAACATTAGGAACTTAACATAATTAATATCACAATTACTAGTTCCTAATCGTTTATTAGTTATTACAACATAACTATTATCATATCTAAACCTATAACAATTATCAATATCATTACAATCGATAAAATTGAACAAGGCCAGACAGACACACCAAGCCGCCGGCTTCTTCCATGAAGCCGCCGGCTTCACTACACTGCCCGCCGGCTTCACTACACTGACCGCCGGGCAAATTACCAAATTCGGTAACAGAACCAAAATGGGTTTTAAAGCCTATAGAGGCCGCCGGTTAGGGTTTATACCCGCCGGTTTCCTGCCAGACTACCCAAGCCGCCGGCTTGCCCCACGAAGCCGCCGGCTTCCAAACAATACCAAGCCGCCGGCTTCATCACGAAGCCGCCGGCTTCCTCCTTCGTCCCAGCCTGGTGCGATTCTGCTCGAGACTTAACCCACGAAATTTATAACAAAATCACCCAAACTCAATTTTAAACAGTTTTAAACCACTAGAAACATCAGATAATTATCATATAACACTTATAACATGTTTCTAACATCCAATTCTTCCAAATCACTAATTATCCCAATTTCAATCAAATGGAATTAATTAAACTTACTTCTTGATTTGAAGAACACTGAATTGAGGTAATGATTAGGATGAAACACGAATCAATCGCAGCTTCAAATTCACTTTCAATTTAGTTTCTAGGTTTTTGTTTGAATTGATTAGGGTTTTGAGAGGTTTTGAAGTTTCATATGAAACTTTCCTAAAGAGGAAAGTGTTATATAAGTCGGCCTAACAAACCGCCTTCAATTATACGGGTATAATTTAATACCCCATCTCAATCTATTGTCTGGAACCCGAAAACCATTTACAAGTCCAAACATTTTATTGCACCGTCAACTATATTAATTTACAACAATTAATAATTCACTTATCACATTGGAATATTCGACTCATATTCCAATTATTTTAACTAATTCAAGCAATATTATTTCCAGACACATTTAAAGCAAGAAATAATACAAAACAACTAGGTCCATTTCGAGGATGTTACACTTAACATATCCGGGATCCTAAACATATGTGAGATCCTGAGTATATTTAAGATTTCTATAGTACTCAGGATCCTGAATATATCTAAATACTCATCTATAATCGGGATCCTTGATCCAAGTGTGATCCTGGATATATCCAAGATTTTGATTACCTGTATCATATAAACATAGAATCTCAGGATCCTTAGTCTTAGCATTATCCTGAACATATGCATGATCCTAGATATAATGTTCAATAGTAACTAGAGACTTCAGGATCCTGTATCCTAACTATAAAATTTAGCCCCAAACAATTGCCCCCAAGTTGTGTTATCTTCAGGACCCTGATGGTGACACAACTTCTAAAAATAAACACTAAATAAATGAGGCAAGATATTACCATGAATTGATAACCATGTCCACGTTGATTGAATTTTTGATAAACATAAACCCTTTCATACCTCATTTGCATGACTTCAAACTTCATAATGGCTTGGGCTACCTGTTCTTCGTCAAGTTTCAATGAAAAATACCACAATGATTTTAAAAACCGATAAACATACCTGAATCCTAGGTTTAATCTGATGTTAATATCACTCGGTTGAGATCCTGTGAAACATTTTCATGTGGTACAACCTTCTGGGTTTGTTTCCTCGAGCTTCCTTTCACCATTTTCTTGATTATTATGTGATAAAGCTATGTTACTCCCAAACTGTAGCCTTTTCATTTATCCAAAGCATCATGAATTTCCATGACCTTGATCACGACGTTTCTTTCGAAAATATCAACTATCTTCAGGATCCCAAAGGGATGCCCTCATTCCTGTCAACAAGATACATACATGGGCTATGCCAATAATTCGGGGTAAGTTCAACCTTACACGGTTGGCCGTAATGTTATTCAAGTGCTTTATGTTGGCCACTTGTTGAACTTTTATTCAGGATAAGCTAATCCCGAGTGTGGGTTGGCTTGGTTCGATTCGTTACACTCCGTAATTTACGTGGATAACCCGTTAGAGTGTATTGAACGACACTAAGGGTGGTGTGAATCGAATGGTTGCCATCTAACGAGATGGGCTTTATTGATGAGCAAGGCTCAAACTCGAATGATAAATGTATAGAGAGAGAAAGAGAGCATAAAGAGGCTCCTCTTGATTCTCGTTGAACAATCTGAAAAGATAAGTTCTTGGTAGTGAGGAGAACTCACCATCGATAAAGACGATGGAGAGAAAGGGAGCAGGGAGACTGCCTTCTCATTTGATGTGTGTTATCATCTTCTATTTATCTTCTATCTTTAGGATACTAGGGAGATTCCCCCAATATATGTTTATTTCATCCATGCACTCGGAATCCTGAGGAGATTCCCTCAAGATATATTCGAAATAATCCTGTTCCCAGAATTCCCATATTCTAGGATCCTGAAACAGACTTTCAATCGTAAAATTCCTAAGTAATGTCAAAATCTTGAAAAGTTATTCAAGATACTCAAAGAAGAAGGAAGCCAAAGAAACCAAGGCTACCAATAAGATTAGGATTTATATATCCAATGTCTTCAAGATACTGAAGAGATTCCCCCAATATGTATGTGTTCTATACTTATGACCAGGATCCTGAGGAGATTCCCTCAGGATATACTTAAGATAACCTGTTTTTAGAATACTGGGGGGATTCCCCCAATATATGTTTATTCCGATCATATCTGTAGGTCTTTCAATATAATGGGAGGATTCCCCCATCACATGCCTACTTTACTTATACCTCAAGGATTCTGAGGAAGTTCCCTCTAGAAAACTTGAAATAACTTCATACTCAGGATTCCCATATCTCAGGATCCTGAAACATACTTCAGCTTGAGAAGCATATTAAAACCATCAACAGTGATGATTATATCCTGTAATATGACAATATCAAAGATTGCCAAAGTAACGTGAAAACATTACTAACATTTTATAATGACACAATAGTGTCAAAGTCTTTTGAATAACCTGTAAACATCATGATCATTTTTATGATCTTTGACTCAGAATCCCTGTATCTCAGGATCCTGAAACAAATCTCAATATGTTCAAAGAAGATATCAGAATTTCTCTTGGGATAATCCAGTGATTCTGAAATATAATATTGTTATATGATTTCAATAACATGAAAACATTCCAATTATCTTCATAATGTCAAAACATTACGATTTTTTGTTTCTCTTTAAGAATGGCATAAAATCTGTCAAAAATTTTAAGTCATGTAAAAATATTGCAATTATTTTTGAAAATGTCAAAAATTTTGAATAACGTGAAAACTTTATTGTTTTCAACATAATCTTTGGATTAAATCAGAAAGATATTTTGATAATGTGTAAAACATTACAAATCTTAAGAAAACTTTTGATAAATCAATTTTCGTGACATGTAAATGCCAAACCATTTGGTAATGTGAAAACATTACAACCGTTTGATTCGTGGGCCAAGCCATTTGAGACATGAATATGCCTAACCAATTGGTAATGTGAAAACATTACAAACCTTGCGTCAAAGATAATGTAAAAACATTACAAGCCTTGTGTACTTAGTGACGCGAATACGCCAAAACCTTGTGAGAGGATTTTGGATTCCTTTGCTAGGAGGTCTATGGACACTAGTAATGGACAGAGTACAAAATTAAAAGTATATATAAAAACAAATAAAATAAGAATAATATAATAAATAAAAAAATAAAATAACATAAAATAAAATAAAACATCACATACGTCAGGAGTTGGTAAATGAGTTACGCAAACAAACATCGACAGCAGCTAGAGTTTTGTGTTGGGAATCATATATTGTTTAAAGTGTTACTTTGGGAAAGTGTCGTACATTTTGGGAAGTTTGAAATATAAGCATATGTGTTTGTTGGACTGTTCTAAATTGTTGAACTTATGGGTTCAATAATGTATCGATTGGAAGTTGTCGCAAGAGTGAAGTGTTGTTCATGAAATATTTCATGTTTCAAATCTAAGAAAGTGTTGACTAATAAGGTCTTTCATGTATTTCTAGAAGGAATTTACAGGGAATCACATATAACGTTGGGTAGAGAAAACGGTAGAAACCAGGGATTGAGAGGTCAAAATGTTGAAACATAGAAAGTTTTAGTTGTCAAGGTCCGATATAACGTAGACCTGAGATTATTTGCGAACGAAAGGATCAAGCCAAGCTTATATATAGATGCACTTGTTCAGTGATCGTGGTGACAATATGGCTCCGATTGAATTTCGGGACGAAATTCCCTAAACGGGGGGATACTGTGACATCCGTCACCAAAAATGTAATTCGAAAATCTCAGTTCAAAATCATTTCTTATTTGTATTCAAGTTCGTTAATGATAACTTATATATTCGCTTTGGGCATGAAAACATTTCCTTAATAATTTATGGAAGTTATACGATTAGATAAATATACGCGAATACGAACATAATTAAATTGTGAGTATTAAATCTTAAATTATCACGGGCCAACTTAGTTCATGATTTGTCAATTTTGGCCTAAAGAAAATGATCCAACTTCCAAAAGCCAAATCCAACTCAACCCAATACCCCTTGGACCCTAGACTTATAAATATAACCCTAAACCTAACCCTAAAACTTTTTTTATCACAAAAACATACAAATTCCGTCCCAAAAATTCCAGTCACGAACAGAGGTCGATTTGACCCATTTACGTTCATTTTCAGGATTCGGTCAAAACTAGAAAGTTGTAGATATCGAAGTTTTACTTAAGATCAAAAAGTTTCGGCCTCTGAAACACTTTAGATTATTTTATAAAAATTATTTCGTAAACTGCTGCTGTTGGTGACGAATTTTCAGAAACTTTGGTAAGTTTTCGATCCTATAACTCTTGTATACATTTGATCACTCTACGAAAATGAATTATAAGAGTGTATATCCTCATTATTCACAGATTATAAGGGATTCCTATCGTACGGGTTCTCGTTGTCGATTGCGAGTGGTTTAGTGGATTACACCTAAGTGCGATACTTACATCATTTCTTGAGGTGAGTTTTCATGGCCCCGTTTTCATTTACTTATTTTCAACTTGAGGGAAAAGTGTGCTCATGTTTTATAAATGGTTTTTGTGCTGTGAACGTGTTTATTTCTATTTTTGGATATATGCTTGAAATGTGTAACACTATGAGATTATGTGCTTTGGTTGTTGGATTTATTTTATAAGGCCTTGCTCCCTTAGGAGTGAGTACCTGATGTATACTTTATGTATGCATTAAAGCCACGTTTGTTTACAAGGCTTTGCTCCCTTATGAGTGAGTACCTCATGTATACTTTTTGTATGCATTAAAGCCACTGTTGGAGTAGCTACTGCCATTTGGGATGTTGTTTGGGTCATACTCCTTCGTGGGGTGATGACAACTTTGTGAGTTGTTTGTTTATTATATCACTTATGTACCTTTTCATATGCATTGTCCTAACCATTGATTATCACAGCAAAAAGGTTTATTTTATGGTGTCTTGTTTCAAACCTACGAAACTCACCAACATTCGTGTTGACGTTTTTGAGCATATCTTTTCAGGTTATACTAGTAGACTTAAAGCAGAGGACAAGAGAACTTAGTGGACCATTAGGGTTGCATTAAGAGTTATTCAAGACTTGTGGTACATTATGGTTGTTTGTGAAGGCATGTTTTGCCTTAACATTGTAGTGTACGTTTGATTGTAAGATTTTGAATTCATTGTTGAAATGTATGCATGACATGAACCGTTATTCATGTTAATGGCATCATGACACATTGGATATTGTATTTCATATAGAATTCTTTATAATGATGTGTTATGATCCTATCACCGTTATAACTCGTTGTTTCCGCTTTAGACGAGGTGTGACACAACATTTATAAGCTACTTCATTTAATATACTTATAAAATCAAACTAATTTAAATCATAGTTTATCAACATGGGTGTTATTTCAAAACAAGATATAACGATGATTTATACAATTTATATATATATATATATATATATATATATATATATATATATATATATATATATATATATATATATATATATATATATATATATATATATATATATATCAGAGTAACGCCTAGTTGTCAAACATTCCTTCCAGTCCAACTTCTTGCCCACCCATATTATATCCATAACCTGCAAGAAGTGTTAATATGGGGAATTAGCATAACGCTAAGTGAGTGAATAATTAATCAACAGTCCAACTTAGCATAACAACCTTGTGTACAACAATTAACCTTAAACACATAAGTACACAATACAACTTTTCAACAATACAACAATTCAACAACATCACAATTCAATAATGAGGATCGGTGGCTCTTGAGAAACCCTACTGCCGCGGTGGCTCTCAAAGAACACTTATCCAACCATATCCGTATGGCCATCACGGACGAGACCGATAGCTAATGGTTATTATCCTCAAACACAGGTTCTACACACAACGAATGAAGCAAAACCCTGTGTAATTCATACAATAACCAACTAGCCCAACCAACCAGTTCAACCTGTTGACCTCATTAACAACTGATGCCCGAAGACCAAATATATCACATGATCACATATCCACATATTCATCAGGTCACACATCAAACTAAGCAGTATATCTATAGTATTATTACTAACAACCATAATCATCATGGCAAACTAGAACCGTAATAATACGTTACTTGTTGTAACCAAACCCGTTACAACTAAATCACACTGAGGATTAAAGATTCACTCACCGAATACCTCAGTCGTCCACTCAGTAGTCTAATGTCAATGAGTCTTCTTCACATCTGAGAATACAATAGAACAATTCAAGTTAGTCACTTGACACTTGTCTCAATATTGATATAACATCATACAATTGTAATTACATCAAACAACTTATCACTAACTTGTATTAATTCAACATTCATTATTTCAAAATTATGAATAATCATTTTAACATCAAAATTTCATAATCATTAGAATCACACCATCATGTTAAGCTACTTTAATTATCACCAATCATCTCTATGATCATTATGATCACCTTATCACCTTCATCCATCTTAATCGTTGTTAACTAATATAATTAGATCATTAACAAGATTATTAACTTCAAATATTAAGAATTTCTCAAAACCCATATACTAGGTCTAATGAATTCTTAAACAACCATGTTTAACTTTCATTCTTTCATTATTACTTAAGTGTTCTTAATCACAAATAATATCAATTTCATCATATAACCCATCAACTTATCATAATCATCAATTTTCCAAGAACACCTAATCAATTTCGCAACCCTTAGCTTAATTAATGTTAATCATCACCATAATTAAGCTTAAGTAACATCAATTTAACAATTTCAAACCTTAAATTCGGATTTTAACCCATCAATTAGCTAAAACCCCAAAAATCCCAAATTTTAGGTTATAGAAATCAAGAATTCATGACTTACAATGCATTAAGATGATGAAAGGATGATTCAATCATGTTATTGAAGCTTGAATTCGAGTTCTAGGGCTTCAATTTGGTGTTATAAAATGATTTTGTGAATTGATCTAGGGTTACCATATTTCTGTACGTACGTATGTATATGTGGGGATAGATATTCACAAAATCGACTTAACCCTGTGAGTATGCAATATAAATGATTTAATTTCATTCCCCGTACTTATCATTGTCTGGAATTAAAAAATCATTTACGGGGAAAAACTATTTTATTTTACCGTCAACTGTATTACTTTAAAACAAGTAATTATTTACTAGTCACAATAAATTATTGGACTCTTTTCCTCATTTATTTAAAACAACAAACGAAATTATTTTCTGACACTTTAAATAATAGTTCACAGTCAGAAAATATTAAAATACTACTAGGCCCAAGAAATGGGTGTTACAATAATATTAGTCTTTTTTTGTAGAATGTTAAACATTAATTTCAGTCTTTTCTAATTGATTAAATTCATACTTTGTTGTACATACTTTGATGTTTCATTTTTGTCGATTCTTCGGGATTGTAACTATTGGCTCATAATTGGAATGCTCTTTAGAATAGTGATTAACTTTGTCTAATATCATGTACTAAGGCTTCAACAAAGTGAAATATAAAGAACGACAATCAATTGTTTATTCATGGATATTTTACTATATTGAATAGTAACAGATTTTTAAATAATTCATTTATTTATCAGTTGTGTACATCATACCAATTGATTCAAAATATTATTCTACTATATTATTTGGAAAGTCGAAATCTTAATAATCAACATCTAACTTATACAAGCATCTAACTTATATGAGCATCTAACTTATATCGATCTCATCAATCTATATTTAAGTTATATATAATATTGCTCTTTAAAGGTTTCAATTAGACATAACAATCTAATAACATACACAACCAAATCGTATATTATAATGTGAATTATAAAATATACCACAAATATGTTAATGTATAAGGGTGCATCGAATGTTAAAAATTTTCATAAATAGTCTCGCGTATTTGCGGGTCAATAAACTAGTTAACATATAAACCCAAAAAGATATTCCTTCATAAACGTACGACCAAAAACATAATTACTTTAAATATCTCTCAATCGACTCCACTCTCATCGACAAACAAAATTATGGTTGGCGGCCGTATATTTTTACTCCTCATTTGCATCACTCATTTCTTTGCCATCAATAATGGGGCACATCCAACCCCTAGACAAACACTCCAAATAATCATCGGCGGCGGTTATTGGCCGTGGTCGCCACCGCCACCAGAACCTCAAGAATGCCCCCCTCCCCCTCCCCCTCCATGTCCCCCACCACCAATGTCACATCCACCCCCACCTCCATCTCCGCCTCCACCAATAAGATTGCCCCCACCACCACCACCACCACCACCGTCACCGCTCCCACCCAAAAAATCACCACCACCACCACCGTTACCACCAAAAAGAGCGCCACCACCACCAAAACCACCTGGTTTCGAAAGCGAGCGGCTACGACTAGTCTACCCCGTAATCCAAGCCTTCAAAAAGAAAATAACATACGATCAGTATCACATAACCGACACATGGGTTGGCAATAATATTTGCAAATACAGAGGCTTTATATGCGACATCGTACCCAAATACAAACAAAAAGCTGTTGCAGGCGTCAAATTCAACAACTATAACTTCGACGGCCCAAACCTAACCATATCCGAATTCCTCGTCGGTTTACAAGACATTGCTTTCTTCCATGCAAACTCCAACAACCTCACAGGATTAATCCCAACAAATATCGGCACACTCCCTTACTTATTCGAACTCGATTTAAGTAACAACAAATTCACTGGCAAATTTCCTTACCAAGTCCTCAATGCCAAGCAACTAGTATTCCTAGATTTACGATTCAACACACTGTTCGGCATAGTTCCTCCACAAGTATTCCTACTCGATCTCGATTTATTATTCATTAACAATAACAATTTCGTCCAAGAACTACCCGAAAACCTCGGGTCCACTCCCGCGCTTTACCTAACATTCGCTAACAACAAATTCGTTGGTGGAATACCTAAAAGTATCGGTCAAGCTTCAAATACTTTACTCGAGGTTTTATTTTTAAACAATCATTTAAGCGGTTGTTTGCCTTATGAAATCGGGCTTTTGAAGAAGTCGACTGTGTTTGATGTAGGGTTGAATGATTTAACTGGCCCGATACCGCATTCGTTTCAATGTTTGAAAAAAATGGAGCTTCTGAACTTGGCCCAGAATAAATTTTATGGCCCGGTTCCGGAGGAAGTGTGTAGTCTGCCATATCTGTCGAATTTCACGCTTTCGTATAATTATTTTACGCAGGCTGGAGCAAAGTGTATGATGTTGATTAAGAAAGGTATTCTTGATGTGAAAATGAATTGTATTTTGGGGCTTCCGAACCAAAGATCCGCGGCTGATTGTGCGAAATTCTTTTCGAAACCTCATTCTTGTCCGGATGAAAAATCTCTCAAGTATGTACCTTGCTCTGAAGGGTATCAAAGTAACAAATTGGAGTCGTCAGAGATTGAACAGAATGGGCTGATGCCGAAGGTGGCACCAGCGCAAGCTCCGCTTGGGCGAAGTTATGGAGCTCTTTCGCCACATTAAATGATCGGTCTGTCTATTAAGAAACGATTGTTAAGTGTTTTAGTTCGTATGCATGTACATACGTTGTATAATGTTTATAGTGTCATGTCAAGAATGATACAAATAAAGAAGCACGATCACTACGTGACACGTGAGGATACTAATGTCATTATACGTACCTTGTCAAATTTGTAACTTTTCGGTTTTCGTTTTCAGATTAATATATGGTTTCGTCTCTGCATCTGGAATATCATCAATGATCTCGAAAATAATGGTTATTATCATCTAATAAAGTTTACATTATATATTTAATTTGTTCAAAATTTGCACTTCTTTAAAGTACTCCGTAATTATAAACTTCCGTTTTCTGAATGCAAATATCCATTTTGCTTTAAAAAAAAAAAATTGAACGGAAGATTTTTGTTCTTCATACACTTTTTTGATATACCACCCAACCAGCAACTAAAGAGCGGTATGCATTATTATATGAATAGAAAGCAAACATCCGGACCATTGAATACAATGGTATGAAACTATGAACACAATACCAGTTAAGTTAAACTCGTGGAAATTATCCCTATGCAACACAATCTTATCTTTTATTAAGATTAAGAAGATAAAATTTGATATCTAAATTGATTCTATGTTTCCGAACAAGATTTATTGTTTCATTATGTTACAAACTTTATACTTTTTAATATTGTATGACTCGATCACTCGAATTTTGAAAACTTCTATGGCATGTATTGTATCTGTAAATTGTATGTAAATTTTTTTTTTTGGGTAATGCTAAAGTAGGAAAGTTTATTTTGTTTTGTCTTGCTCAAAAAGAAAAATTTACATAAGTTCAATACATATAACAGAACAAATGAAAGTATGTTCCAATACAATAGTAAAAAATGTCTAAATATTAATAAAAGAAAACTTTTGTAACTCCAATTTTTTGAAAATTTGGCACCTATTAACCAATCAAATTCAAGTATTTCAATCAACATCCAATTAACCAATCAAAATTGTTTATTTTCCTAAAAATTCTACAAACTAAATCGAATGAATATTTTTCAAAAAAAAATTATCCAATAACTGATTTCCTTTTCTTATATTTAAATCCCCTAAAGAATCTGATTATAACTTAATTAATTAATTATTAAAATTATGTAACCGACTTGCAGAAAGAAAGCCAGGACTACTAAAGTCATGTTATTTGTTTTTACTAATTTATTAAAAAGATAAAAACTCTCATTTAAAAATAAAACCTAAATTTAATTAAATATATCCATTACCATCTATATCGAAATACTAATTTAAATCTAATATATTCTTCTCTAAAACTCACGAAGCTTCTATCTTAATATTCATTCGATCATATCTCTAGGTTAATGTATATTAAAAATATTCATACGTAGTATTAATGATATATTAATTAAATCATAAATATTAATATATAATAATATATTAATAAATAATAATAATAATAATAATAATAATAATAATAATAATTATTATTATTATTATTATTATTATTATTATTATTATTATTATTATCATCATCATCATCATATAAGCATATTTCTAATTTCTCATCCGATCCTCGGATAACTTTTTATTCAAAGAGAGAATTGATAACCAATTAATCAACAAGATTTTCCCAAACTAATTAATTTCACCTAATAATATGGTTTAAGAACCACCGAATAATAAGACCCAAGTAGGGGAAAGTAAAATTTAAAATTCAAAAATATAAAAATACGTCCGTGTATATATTCACGGGTTTAACATTCAAATGAACGGAGAGCTTGATTCGAAACTCATATATATTCACGGGTTAGGTTTAACATTGAAATAAACGAAGATAGTTTTATTCGACATCTGTGTATTCACGGAATTTACATTTCCATAAACGGAAAATAGTTTGATTCAACATGTGTGTGTTCATAAGTTTTACGCTCACATAAGTTCGACATATGTGTGTATACACGGGCTAACATTCACATAAACGAAAGATAGTTTGATTCGACATCCGTATAAAAACAAGGATTTAACATTCACATAAACGAAATGTAGTTATATGTATCAGTTTTGAATATGACAACGAAGAAATGATTGAATATATATACCAAATTGTGACCAACACGATCAACTTGCAAACACTATGATAAATGTAGTATACACAAAGTTGCTACAAGAAAATATGATGCCTTATGATCGATGTTCGGGACTAATTTATTACCATTTTACCACTTAACATTTTTCAAGCTCTAATTATTCTTATTTTTATATGTACCGTTGGATATTTCATTAGTATTCCTCAAGTGTTATTTTTAATTTTAATAAATAAATGATTGTCTACATATTTTGCTGACATAATCTATAATTACGCAATTTAACCGATAATATGATTAATACCTACTTAACTAATATTGACATTTAACGGTTACATATAAAAATGACAAATGTTACTTATATTTGAATAATTAAATTATCTTACAAAACCCGTGTATACACGGGTCTATAATCTAGTAAAGTTTAATAAATAAATTCCGAAAAAATGATGATACAGACAGATTTTATCAATTATTTACCAAAAAAAATTTATGGATAAAACTCATTGGGGAGCTAGTGGGTGTTCGGGCCCCTGAATTGGCCCAAAAGCTTTGTTATCATGTATTTAGTACAGTATTTATAGTTAACAACCCACCCATTATATATCGGCCCACTTCAGATTTCGTTTTCAATCCCTGTTGATTAAATGTGTGATCTAAAACTCTCATCCTCGTTTTTCTTGATCATTCCTAAGAAAGTATTTTTGTAGTTAAATATTTTAGGGTTTATACTTACGTACCGCATTCTATTTTAACATCTTTTACTATTATATGTATTAAACTTTGAAACATTCTATTGTATGTTGAAGTTTAAAATCATCTTTACTTTACTGTTCATTTAACTTACTATTCTACATAGTTTCAACTAAATAGTCAAAAACTTTGCAAAGAAAGATACAATCTGACGGTTTTAAAATCTAAAAATAGCAATAGTAAAAGGGATAAAGTTCGATGCATTATAAATCTATAGACACAATATTCTACTACTATTAGTTCAATAGGGGCCTTTGAATTCTTGAATCCTAAGTAGACATGACAACCCTCAATTTAATCGTTTGTTCCATCTTCTCACAATATCACTTAGTCACAGAAGGTCTATGTATCGTGTTCGCAACTTAAAAACAGAAGGTCTATGTATCGTGTTCGCAACTTAAAAGCACTATCTTAAAAGCAACAGCCAATAGTTTTTATCATTGTTAATTTACTTCAAATTAAAGCAAGATCTTTTTCACCTCCAAATTTTGACTATTTATAAATGGATCGGATGAATATATAGATGAGATGAGAAGGAAAAACAGAAGATGAGAGAGCGATGGAGTCACAAAATTTAATAAAATTAACTAAGGTTTTCGAACTTCTTAATTCAAAATTATAAAGCAACTTTATTTCTTGATCTAACCTTTTTTTCCTTATAGATATCTTTAGGTTCATAGATATTTTGATTTTGACTTTGCAACGCTGTTGACCTAGTTAACCACCCCTTTCTAATTTAATAATGCAAACAGATTAAAATACCTTCCCGTGGAACCTAGATACTTTGAATCGTTGATGTCGGCCCTGAGAATAAAAAAGGAAATAAAGAAAAGAGTGCATTTTCAATTGAAAATATGTAATATCTAAGAGCACGAGTAGTGATCACACGGTATTATAGTGTTCTTACGAGAATATCCATGCCTAAAAAATGGAGGATTAGATGAAATTGAGTTTACACTGTTCTAAAAAAAAAAAATTAATCGGTATCAACATTGGAAAAAAATAATATAATATAAACACCGTCACACATCGGACGGTTTTAGCATTGTCGGAAAGTGGGAGAACGCTATCTAATAGCTCTGTAGCTTGAACGGCCACAATAACACTTGAACTCCGTATGATCTAATAGTCGTCATGTATGTGCAATCATAAACTGCAAATCATCGTAGTAGTTTACATTAGAAGTAATCTATATCTACATTGAACCTACACACGTTTAATATAAGTGTAATTAAGTGCACATGGTGAATCGGTAATATGTACGTATATTTATATTTATATAATAATAACAAAACATTACATATTTTGGTCACTTAAATACAACAATAATGTGATTGATTTAAAAAAATAATAACAAATAAAAGAAATAGTGATGCAAAAATGTTATCTATCTATACTAATAAAGGGGGGTTTGGCTGACATCATAAAGCTGACTTGGCACCAATTGAAGCAATAGAATGCGCTGACGTGTCAACATATGATTAATCTGCTGATGTCATAAATTGATACAATTAATCTATCAAGTAAAAAAATAAGAGTTTTTTCATTTACTAATACACAGTATCCTAAGAGCATCTCCAATGTCTAATTTTGTAAAGCTTTACTTGAAATTTTTTGTAGAAAGTGTGTCATAGCTTTTTTAAAAAAAGCTTTGTAAAAAGCTTTGGTTCCAATGTAAAAAGGTTTTCCATACCCTTAAATTATTAAAAAATAATATAATTGCAAGTAAAAAGGGTACAAAGACTTGAGATTTATCAAGTCATTGCACTCTCTCTCCTTAATATATGCTAGTGTTTATTTGTTTTGAGATGATGAAAAGCTTTTTAACATTGGAACCAAAGCTTTTTACAAAGCTTTTTTAAAAAAGCTATGACACACTTTCTATAAAAAATTTCAAGTAAAGCTTTACAATTAGGCACATTGAGGATGCTCTAAGCAAAAGCATGCAACCGGTTGCTTTTATTGAAAAATGAAACGCACGCCTACTTCTCTTATCGGTAGCTCTACAATCAAGAATTTAAATTTGTAATACTGTTCTCCATCCGTTCAATACATTTCCTACAACAAAAAAAATGCAGCTGGCTATTGCAATAAACTATGAACCAACACCATCAATAGATTCCACAACTGAAATTAATCAAAATATCACTCAACAAAGAAGAGTTGAAACTCCTGCGACACTGATGCCGCGATTCTCGATCGATGACGAAAGCGACGACGATTGTCCAATTGTTTTCAAACGGCCGCGATTCACCGAATCGGCGTCTCAATCGCGTGCTGTAACGGAAGACGATGATTATGATGATGATGATGAAGAATCAGATTCGGTAGGGTCTGATTGTGAGGAAGAAGATGAAGAAAATGAAACGGCGGATGATGACAGGGCCGGCCCTGGGCAGCAACAATGAAGGGGCAGCAACAATGAAGGGGCATCACAAGACTTCAAATTCTGAAAATTTTATGATGTGTAAGAACTTAAACTTTGGACGATTTTACTCAATTATATGATATTCTACATTGCGAAATATATGTTTTGAATAGTTTGAATCTGATTATTGAAGTTATAATGAAAGTATACAAGCTTCGAATTAATTTTGTTGAAACCCCTATTCGAGTTAAATATGTGTTTGAACTTTGAAGTAGCTGTTCATATCAATTTTGAGTATTTGAGATGAAATTATAATTCTTTAATGACTACCAACTGTTTGGTGAAATGCCTAATCAATATTTGACTCCAGTTTTTAAAAGTAATTGAAAGCAGGTTTGCCCATTTCCTTTTTTCACAAATTATTTTCTTTTTTCCTTTGAAATTTTACTTGATTATATGCAGGTGGATTTAGTTACAGAAACTGATAAAGTTTGTGAAGATCTCATATTTTTTATCATTTAAAGCAGCACTTTCCAACCCACAAGGTTGAACATCATACCCTTATTGCTTCTTTTAGCTTATCTGGAGTAGAATTTTTTTTATTATCTGTATAAGGGGTTAAAGAAGTTAACTTTCTCTGCTTCTTATTCAACCTGTTATACATCTTAGTTTATTGGAGAAGAAACCACTGCTGCTAATGCTGTAACTCAGCTCACTGATGAACCAACTTGGATAGTTGATCTTCTTGATGGAACTACCAACTTGGTGCATGGGTACTTTTTCAGATCTTAAGCTGTAAACTGTAGTCCCTACATTCTTAAAAAAACATTTACTTCTAAATTTAGTTACCTTAATTGATTTCTAATTTAAATGCCATTTGCAGGTTCCCCTTTGTGTGTGTTTCTATTGGTCTCACCATTGGAAAGATCCCAGTAGTTGGGGTCATTTACAATCCTATCATGAATGAGGTGAGGCTTACTATACCGTAATAATATCTAATTAAGTGACAACTGTTCTGCATGGCAATCCTTTGGAAGGCCAAACTATAGGCCAAACAATTGAAGCTGCAAATGGAACACATGGAAAGGAAAAGGTTTCACTGTACTGAGTACTGATAATTTGCTTTTGCTTATGCAAATCAACTTAAGTACTGAATAATGCATTTAAAATTATGTATTCTCTGCCATCTATTCTTTGTAGGTCTCTTCTTTCTTTTTTCATATCTTAAGAATGGAATCTATATTAAAATTTCCCTTTGAGTAAAGCTAATATCAATATGAAGATGGGACTTATGTATGATCATCCTATATATGTATTTGATTTGCTTGATTTTCATAGGATTTTAGGAGTACGTGATCATGATCCTATATGTATTTTAGTTATGAACCTATAAGTGATAAGGGATGTGTTCTTTCATAATTTCCTTTTCTTTTTTATGTTGTTTATATTTCAATTATATTGCTGTTTGTTTGACGTCTATCAATGGGTTTGCTATGTCTCTTTGAGTGGTGAATGGTGATTGCAGGGGACTGGACGAGCTGTTGGTATTCAGTTATATAGATACGGGGTAAATTTTTCACCGACATCGACCGCTTCTATTTCTTCATTTGATTAGCCACTGTTTAGAGTGTATGTATTGCTTTATATATGTAATTTGGGGCTGACCTTTGACCCCTTTGTAGTTCTATTTGGTGTTTGGCCCAAAACCATCGGGTTCCAAATCTTATATACGAATATCTGGTGCCAAGAAAAGATTGAAGAGAATTTCATGTAAGCATTATGATTTGAATTGTTGGATTTGAAGGTTACAGACCCTTAGATTGATTAGTTAGCTTCTTTCTATTTACTTTAGTTGGTTGTTTTAAAAGAAAATTATTATATTTTAATCCATATTGTCGAGTTCAAAAATATGTTTTATAAAAGTTTCATATGACTTTTAATGTTGGCACCACTCATAAGTCAATCAATTAAGAGGTTTGTTGGGGTTAACAAATATTTTTGCAAGCATCTTATAAATTTTTTGTTGAATTAAGATGCTGGCCCATCAACCTTGGCTGCAGTTGCTGCGCTCTTTGTTGTTTTAGGACTGATTGCTGACTCATGGGTTGACTTGATTGTGGAAAAACAGGTGGCTGATTTTGCAACATTGTGGGCTGCATAATTGATTGCTGAGATGGTTGGAAATAACTTGGGTGCGCAACTTCTGCTGCTGAATGTGTGATTGCATCGAGGTTGTACTACTATTTTGCCAGAGCTTTGCCATTTGATGCAGTTGTTGCTGATAACGAAAATTCCGTAAGTTTTGAGGCTGCTGTTGGCTTCCAGACATCTACCTTTGACTTACAAAATTGTTGGAAGGTATCCGTATCCCTTTCCCCATACTATTTCCTACACAAGTTTGTTGAACCGCTGAAACGTTTTGAATATTCTGCAACCTTGAATTTTGGCTGGCAATATTTGGCATGCTTGACTGTGATATTCCATGACCAGTTGGCAATGCAGATGAACCAATAATGTTGTGATTGTTCTGCGGTAAAATTTGTTTACTAGCTTGAGGAAGATTAGAAGGTACAGGAACCGGAGTTGGTTGACCTTGATTGTTGACTTGCTGCATGCCCGGAGAGCCTACCACACAACGGATTACCGATGATAAATAAAATGTTTTAAAGTTTGCATTATCAGAGTGTTAAGAAAATTATTTATTATCGATGTCAAGATTCAATTCTTTTTTTAATAATGTTATACACTTATGCAGTTATATACCCCCTCCATCCCGTGAACAATGCAACATTTGTTTTACCCATCAGATTGCAGTAATGCTAACAACAATGGTATCAATAAAAGCTTGCTTTTTTCTTTTGAAATTTTGCAATAGATACTTTGCAAGATGTAAATGGATTGTGAGTGGAGCCAAAGTTAAGTAATTGGTTTTCAATGTTGAGTTGTATAGTAGTAATAGTTGGTTGTAAAATGTGATGATCTCATATATAGGTAAGTATCGATGCCCATTTTTGTATATATGATAGTTAGTAAAATAAAACAATATGATTATTAGTAAAATAAAACAATATTTGCCTTTTCAGAATAAATAATCATTAATTGAATGTAAAAAATTAAGTAACCATTCTCCATAATAAAACAAGATTTGCGATGTTTCAAAAGTAATACTACATCATTTAATACGGAGTACATGATAGTTATTTCCAAAATTATAAAGGTTAAGAATAATAACTATTTTTATTTAAGTTTCTTCAACATACCCGTGTCTTCACGGGTCTTAAAACTAGTCGTAGGGAAAGGAGACCTAGTGAATTATATTTCAAATTTTCAATGATAGAGAAATGCAATTATTATTTGGATCGCTGTCTTTCACTCGTTCTGCAAGACGAAAGGAATTGGCTAAAGTTGCCACTTGCCAGCTTTTATCTGAGTATTTTTTTTTTATTATTATTTTTTTAATTTGTACGGAGTATTATTATTTGTATTTTGTATAATTAATGCTATAAATAAAGAGTTAATTATGACGATCTTTAAGGTTTCACTTTTTTTTTACCACTCAATTTTTTTTTCTTATTATTTAATCCTTCAAGTTTGCATAGATTTATTAGTTTAACCCTGCAAAGGGTTAAACTATTGAATTTTTGAAAATTAGATGATTAAAGTAGAAAAACTTAAAAGAATACAATCATTATAAAAGATAAACTTTAGGAATTAAACTATCAAATTTTTAAAGTATAATCAAACTTTAGGCTTAAACGGTCAAAATTTTGAAATTTTGATGATTAAATAATTAGGAAAAAACTTAAGTGGTTAAAACGAACAAAATGTAAAATTGTAAGGATTAAACCATTATTAACCCATAAATAAATCATTTCCATATTATTAAATAACGTAGACACTGCACATTTGTTTATCTAGCTTTCTGAATCGAAGAAACAAAATGACTCACGGACTTTGACTACCATTACGTAAATGAGGAATTATAGTATTATACTAATGAAGGACAGTGAATACCCTTTACGATAATGCAGCCAACTTTGAATTATTACTCGCATAACACAATAATCTACTAGCAAAGTAGCAAACACTTGAGTCACGTAATATTACATGTAAAATGGTTATAATGATGATTCCTCCATTGTTTTAATTAGTAGTTTTGTTAAGATAATAATTCCGATCTGAATGCTTTTATATCATCAATGAAAGCAGTCAAATCCGAGTACGATGATCCACCCTCTATAAACGCATTTTCTGCTTCCTCCTTAAGTACCCGGGTTCGGTTTCTCATTTCTTCACCTTCTACCCCAACAACCCTAGACACCGCTTTCTCAATCACCTCTCGTTGAACGCCATCGCAGCATGAAGTAGGACTCCACTCCACATCACCAATCGAAACTCCAATCTTCAAAACATCTGTCACAAGTTTAGCATTATAGAACTGCTCAGCCATGACTGGCCATGCCACAATCACCACCCCACCGGAAACACCTTCTAATACTGAGTTCCACCCACAATGAGTCACGAATACCCCCACCGATTCGTGGTCAAGAATCAACACTTGTGGGGCCCACCCCTTTATCATCAACCCTGTTCCTTTCTCTTTGATTCTCGCTTCAAACCCTTCAGGAATCGACGTTTCTTGATCTTCATTGATTACCCAAATAAAATCTTGATTGCATGCTTCGAGTCCCATAGCGATCTCTTGGATCTGAGAGCTTGTAACTGTCACCATGGTCCCAAAACTCAAGTAAACAACCGAATCGGGTGATTTTGTGTCCAACCATTTCAAACATTCGTGCTCATCAATAGCTGATTTCTTTCCTCTCTCAAATTTATCTTCTAGATTCTTGTTAACTATCGAAACTGGTCCAATATGCCATGCTTTTCTTTTCATAACTTCACGATAATAGCGAGCATAATCCGGTTCAAGCTCATAAAAGGTATTAAAAATAACTCCATAACTCGTTACTTCTGCTTGCATAGCTTCAATCAACACCTTCAAGAAATCTTTGAAACTTTCACCCTCAATATGAGGCAATTGCTTTTTAGTGAACGTAACCTCGTGAGGAAGATGAGGGACATTGAAGGACTCGTAATCAGATGAAACATCAGGCTCATAAAGTCTCAATGTATCGGAAACACACAACGAAAAAAAGCCTGTTCCATTAAAAACAACTCTAGGGATGTTATATTTGGCTGCGATTTCAGTAGTCCATGGATAAAACATGTCGGAAATTATACAATTCGGTCGAGACTCTTGAATGAATTGCTCAAATGGTTCTTGAAGCATTGAAACTACTTCCAAAAATCTTGATAGGAGTTTATTAGAAACGCCTTTATTCTCGATTCCTGGTGCTAAGCCAGCTTCTACTGCTTTAAATTCGATGACATGAAGCGCAATTTGGTGATGGTAGTTGGTGGTTTTTTGTATTGATTTAGAGAAGCGGTGAGCGGTTGACGGGGTAGTAATTATGGTGGTTTGTACGCCTCGGGAGGCGAATAGTACTGCCATGTCCGCCATCGGGATCATGTGGCCGTAAGCTGTGAAAGGGAAGAATACTACATGAGTATTATTTGCCATTTGTTGAATGTTAGTTTAAGGTAGGAAGAAGAGAAGAAAATTGCGTAGTTTGCAATAATGAACGTAAAGTTTGCTTTGAATGGAGCATTTATGTACACTAGTTTAATGTATTATTTTTGTAAGTTGTAATGTAAAAGTCATACACGTTACTTAATTGGGATGAACCATTCTTTCTCCAAGAGTTTAGATACTGCCGAAACTAGTAAAATACATCTTGATTTTTTTATGCATGAACTTAGATATAGATATGTACATTACATATTAATGATTTTATATAATCAAGGTTCTAATGCATCATTTTTTGTAAAAAATAATAATAATAATAATAATAATAATAATAAATAATTAGTAATGACATTTTAAAATTTCCCCCCTCAAATAATAGAAAGTTTTTTTACTTCTCATATACTCCCTCCGTCCCATTTAAAATGTCCACGTTACTATTTTGGGATGTCTCATTATAAGTGTCCACTTTGATATTTAACCAATCAAAAAAGACTTTAGTGGGTAGATTTAATATTTAATTTGTGAAAAGTGTAGTTAGTGGAGAATCCTAAAACTACGTGCAAAGTCAAAATGAACATTTTAAATGGAACGGAGGTAGTATATGAATTTGTAGCTTCACCCTATATCATACAGATTGTATACACCGGTACATATTGCATTACAGCATTACATACCCTATTTGTACAGATATGGTAGAGGGGCCGAAGAAACAACAAGATCTTTCTTTTCTCAGACGATCGGAAAATCAAAGCAGCAGTACCTTGACCAACTCCAGGTCCATATATAAAAAGGAAAAGTTAAAAAATACTACACGTAACAACTAGCTAATTAAAGATGAAAGGTTGCATATGGTGTTTTACCGGATGGTTTGGTCATATTTTAATTTTAAACTGAATATAGGAAATGGCTCAGGCCTTAATTTAAAGGATGTCGAATTTAGTTCTACGTTAAATACATGGGCTTCTGCTATTATATACTAGAAATTAAATTAAATTTTAATAAATGTGAATGTATAGTAAGTAGATTCTAATGGCATATATAGAAAAAACAATGGGTTATGGGTATGGTGATGACAACTCGGCCATGAAAACAATATGGGTGCGTTTAGTTACAGAAAACTCCCCTCTTTTTCATAAAAATTCTCTAAGAAAACAAGAAAATTAGAAAATGTGTTCAAATTCGAGTTTTCAAAAAAAGTTTTCTAAGAAAAAGAAAATCCTTGTTTTCCTTTTTATAACTACAAAGTTGAAAACTATTATTTATAGTTTTCTAAGTATTCCATCTCTACTCTTCTTTGAAAAAGGAAAACTCCACCCCTTGCAACTAAACACGTTTTCTAGATTTTCCATGTTTTTCTAGAGAGGTAAAATACTTCTCATTCTCTAGAGAAATGGAAAAAGAAAAATGGAGAAATTTTTCTGCAACTAAACGCGCCCTATATGTTTCTACTTTCTAGTTTTCTCCTTTATCTCTTTTGGCAGTTTTGATTGGAGTCTAGCAACAAAATATTATTCTAAATATATATATATATATATATATATATATATATAAAAATCATCACTTCAAATAAATGGTTAATTATAGATCATGAAAGGTTAAAACACATTTCCAGGAACAGGTACTAATTAATGGCATTATTGCTATAATATTATATTTCTTTTTATGTTTTCCATACTAGTTTTAAGACCCGTGAAAACACGGGTTTTACTAAAACATAATTATAAAATTAGTTGATACATACATTTTGTATCTATAATAAGTATAGAATTAAGTTGCATGTATCAGATCATGTATTATTATATTTTGTTAGCTATCTAGTAATTCATTTATGTAACCACATAAAAGGTTAGAAGCCAAAGGACCAAAAGTTAACGATATCTTCTGCGTGTTTACATGTACTCGAAAATTAAATCATTGATCACATTAAAAAAAAGACACTATAAACCAATTTATAAAAATAAAACTTGTGTTCTTAAAGTAATACATGTTATCTCATATAAACGTAATGTTAGCAAATTCTAAATAATATGCAATTGTGAAGTCCACACAGAGGCATGTCTAGCTTCAAGTCTTCAATGTATATTTTAAAACTATTAAGATGTTTAGTAGTCCAAACTGTTTAAGATCATTATTTATCCAAATTCAGTCTGAGTTTTTATCTTCTTCAAATACTCTTTCTATGTCCACCCACGTGAGGCCATTCACCAACCCAATGTAGCTTGTTTTAGCCAGATCCTTCATAAAATCACGACTGGTGTATGCAGTATATCATCATCAATATTCATAGGGCTACACATTCAGAAACACCATTTTTCATTAACAAATATTCATAATTAAATCTTTAAAAGGAAATCTAGATCTACATATATATACAAACATATCTGCATCTACCAACTTGAACATTGACACCTTTTTCTTCTCAAATTCTTGTTAGACATAGAAGCAACATTTAAGGGGTTAATACACACGGAGGGGATTAAAGTATCCCAAAATGTTCACTTGGGGTACTAAAGTTTATGATTTGAAAAAACTATAACCCAACTTTTAGAACCTCCCCCAAGTGGAAAATGAACTTGTAAAGATTCATCAATTTGAACAATTTTATAAACTTTGATTATCCTTGTAAACATTTTAATAAACTTTAGTTATCCTTGTAAACATATTAATAAACTTTGGTTACCCTTAAACACAATACGTATAGTTAACTCATAGTTTTGTCAAATCATAAACTTTAGCACCCCAAGCGAACATTTTGGGATACTTTAATTCCCTCCGTGTGTATTAACTCACATTTAAGAGTCGACTTAATTAACTCATCTTAAACATCAATATGTCCAACATGGATAGGCATATGAACCTCTTCTTGAAAAACTAATTATTAATGAGTATACCACTTATTGACACTCGAAAAGTTACAGAATTCATTCCAAGTCTTACAATGGCTTTTTAAACAGTCTTGACCCATACACATTTAATCATAAGCTTACTTGAAGAACTTCCTAATCTCATGGCCAACGATTAGAAATAAGTAAAAATTCAACTTCATAACCCAGCCCAACCCTTCTAATTACCCAACCCGACCGTGAAGCCCGTTTAAGCCGGTATCATATTATGACATGGATAAACTAAGCCAGTTTTGAGTTGTTACCCAAACACCCGACCCACCCATCATGCAACCTATATATTTATTGATTAATTCAGCCTTCCAAGCAACTACATCAGGTTCACCAACTCATTTGCAATGCCAATGTGGTCATGATCATAAAGCTCAGTAGCAAGAATAAAAACCTGTGGATGAACATATACAAAATAAAAAAAAAAGCCATACCTCGAATACATAGCTCAGGCTTCTTCACTGCCAAATTTGAAGCTTTGATGTAATTTTAAAATATCAGCTGGAAACTAAATGAAAGAAAAAAAAATGAATAGCGAGTTAAGGGTCTGCACGAAAAACTAATATAGCAATAATTGTCCAATATGAAACTAAAAGCTTTCTCATGTTAGTTCAGTCATCTTCGTAGCGAATTATGGGTCTGCACGAAAAACTAATATAGCAATAATTGTCCCTTATGAAACTGAAAGCTAATCATAGGAAACAAAAATAAGGACTAAGATAAGATCACTAAACAAACTACATTTAGATACTTTTTAATGACAGGTACATCACAATTCCTTTCATTCCTTTCATCCAATGCTTACAATACAGAAACTGTAGACCAATAAACAGGCTACAAAACTCAAGAATAGATACAACTCATGACCCGATTGAACACAACCTGCAGACAGACCCAAAGACAACAACAAAACGCAAGGATCATAAACAGTACCAACCCAACTGAACAAACAGATGCAATATTCTTCCACTGATCCCATGAGATTTTTGATATTATCAAACACTGCAAAAATGTAAAAGTCAAATACCTCAAACAGGTCAAATTTTTAAGCACACCATGTAAAGTTATTATAAAGCTACTCCAATTAAAAAAGAAAAATGATTCTTCTCAAGGATCATTTCTTCTCAAACCCTGTAAAGAAACCACCAAACTAACTAATATACATATATTTTCAAAGTAGATATAGGCATATAGCCTATAGCAAGTCATGCTACCCTCATGTTTTTCTATTTCACGGTGGTATAGATAATTTTGCATACAACTTATGACATGTTTCTATTTTAGCTTTTTTTATTTAGTTGTTGTACATGTTTGACAAATTGGCCCATTAGAGATCTAACATAACCAAAGACCCATCAATAAGAATGCGGCGGTAACCAATACCTCTAAAATAATATACCCTTGTAGCTCTAGTTCTTGCTCTTTACCACCATGAAATAACGGTCTCGGGCTTTTCAACTTTAAATAAAGATATCGAGCTGCAGTTGATCACCTACACAATAAAAGAAAAAAGGCATGAAAAAGTTAGTAATCATGCATATCAACCCATAATAAAGAAGTGTATTTATACAAAATAAATTTGTAAGTAACAAACTTTCCAAGAAACATAGCTTAAGTAACCATATAAACTCACCAAAAGGAAGTTGTAGAAATAAAATGAATCTGATCTAGAGCTGTTTTTACAAACAAACAGTGCTTAAGTAACCATATTGCAAGTGTCTTATTTATAAAATCAACAATTACCACAAAGAAGCAGTTTGTAATAGAAAATGGGTACAATAAAGCAGTGGCGTACAGCAGTGCTTAAGAAACATTACCATTGTTTGTTGGAGTTTCAGCAGCTGCCCATAAAGCAGTGGCGTACAGATCTGCATACAGGTAACTGAGCATTCTTTTATAGTTAGATTTATTATTAATCTAATTTGTCTGAATATCAAAGTTAAATTCAAGAATATGTATACACTGGTTTTGTAACTTGTCTCATATATTTAGATGAGTTTTAGCAGATTTTTAGAATCTGTGTTGGACTTATTAGTCATTGACTTGTATGCTTCTTTGGTCTAAATGAGAAGTCTCTAAAAGGCTAGTGAAAATTATTATGTTGCATTCTTATTATAATTAGAAAGGTAGAAAAATGTTCTTAGGACGTCTGTTTTACCTGCCATACATGCATGGATCTGTAGTAGAACGATAGAAATACCTCCCTGATATTGCTGCAGAACCTTCCTTTTTGTTCACATCATTGTGGTTATATCCCATTGCTGGAAAGATAAGATCTGTAGAATCAGATGTATTTCCTTTGGAAGAGTTAACAGGAAGGTGGCCTTCATGTATACTCCAGCCATAGTTGCCGCCCTTGGTAATAACATCAATTTCCTCATAACGTTCCTGATCAATTAGTTTATAACCATTATTAAGAAGCTGTATCAAAAACTTTGCAGTTTATATAAGAGGACAAATAGCAGAGTTAGCACCATTGAATGCAGACCAAAAAGACTTCTTAACATTAACAACAAACTTTCAGTTGGTTAATAGCTCATTTAGAACATTCCGTTATGAGCAAATAATAGACTTCTTAACATTAACAAAAAGACTTCTACATATATTTAATTACATCAATAGTGCTTATTGAGGCATTTCATCAAACAGCTTGTGTGCGTAAAACAAACATACAAACCTTATTGATTCAAACAAATAATTTGGTGTAACTTGTAAGCCTTAAACAAAAAATTGTATGAACACAAAGTTGATTATAAGCAAATAATATAGAGTAAAAAAAGAAGCGGACCTTGTATTCCGTAATCGATTTCGAAGATTCCGCAGGCGTTCCAAAGCTTCAAATAGCTTGGTAAGGAATTGATGAACATAGACATCATCTCACCTTCTATTTGAAAATCAAATAAAAAACCCTAGATGTAGAAGATGGCAGAGAAAGAAGATGAAGGTGGTAAATAAATTGAGCTACTCAATTATACTTCGTGTGTAGCGATTGTACACAGATCAATAGCAGACATGATTTTAGTCATAACACAGGTGTTAACATTAAGAAGAAAAAAACGTATTTGAAGATGGAAACTGAAATTGGTATCAATGAGGAAGAAGAGGGAGATGAAAGCATACGTGCTTGAGAAAGAGCTATGAACAGCAGAGGTAAATCGCTATTGTGTGGGTTTGTTTAGTTTGTTGGAGATATACGTGTAATTTGAATTCTTCATTACAGCAACACCGTAAAAAAAAAGGTGTGCATTGAGATATTCAAGAAGCATGCAAGAAAGAACCAATGAAAAGATTGAACAGATAAATCATAATTATCACTGAGGCCGGCTGCTTAGGAAATAACAAAATAATTTAAATTTTAAATATTTGACAAATTTAATTAATAGATTTGCTTTAATTTAATTAATAGAATTTAATTAGGTTTTGTTGGATTACAAATGGTATGTCTTGATGACATCATCCTTTTAACCACAGAGTGACATCTAAGCATGATAAGCTACTCCATGACTCGCCAAGTCAGCTTTATGATGTCAGCGAAACTCCCCTTTAATAGTATAGATAGATAGTATAGATAGATAGATAGATAGTATAGATAGATATTCCAAATAAAAAAAATATGATATCGATCTTGCTCGATCTTCAAATCAATATTTGTATGTGGGGCTGGAAATAATTCTTGACGCGATCCGAAATCTAACGCAAAATCAACATGACAATAAACATAAATGATTGAGATTTTGCTTCACTAACAAGAAGGTAAAAGGTTTGAGTCGATATATCTATAATGAGTTGGTCTTTCATCCTTAAACTTACAATAAAGGAAGATGAGAAATACCAAAACTACCATAAAATTGACTTGAATAAATTTGAAAATAATAAGTTATTTTGGCAATTATAGTTACTCTTTATTCTTTAATGACTATAATTGTAAATAACTTTTAATGAATTAAATTATCATTACTTATTAAAAAAAAAAGGTTATTGGAGGGAACCTTTAACCCCGGATCCGTAGATCCACGGAGCCCCACCCGCAAGAGGCAACCCGTCCGGTTACACCTGGCCCCAGTGACCCCACACACGGAGCATAGGATTTTTTGTACTCCCAGAGGCTTGAACCCGGGTGGGGCGTGGGGATTTGCGGCGGCGGTACCACTTAGGCAAAGCCCCATTGGTATCATTACTTATTCACACACTATGATAAACGAAACTATTTAAAAATGCATTCATACATGTTTCTCGGTATATATAACTTTCAATCCACTTAATTTTTATTTTAAAAGAAAAAATACATGTCTTCAAATCTCCTAGCTATATATGCAAACGATGTTTTAACAACAATACATGAACACACAACAATGTGCATAATAATATAAAAGTATACATTGTCATGCTTTGTTTTTCCAAGTGTCCATTTTAATATGAATACAATAAGTTAACTTTCATACGTAAAGTAGCGTTGTATTGCACGGTACCTTACTATTTGTAAAGAATTGATCCGCCAACTCGTTTACGGAATTACGAATATGTTAAATATTGTACTCTTAATTACGAAAACTTTTTATTTTGTGAGTTTATAATATTATTATCCATGTGGTTGTCTTTGATCTATGTTTCTTTTTCGCTCTATTTTACAATTAGATATAATAATTAAAAATATATTATATGATATTTTATTCCCTAATAATTATACACTGTACTTATTTGTAATTACACTAACTCTTGAGTAATAGAATAAATATTATACAAATTAAGACAATATAAATTGTTAACTCAAAATGTCCCACAAACATGTTATCCATTTCTAAAACGAGTTACATTGATCAGGTTATAGTTATCTATTAATCATATTAGCTTTGGGTAAAGTGTTTTTTACCCGTTAACACGTCAACCTAAATTGCCCTCTTAAAGTTTTTATTGTTGAAAAATATTGTATTTAAGAAAAATTATGTATTTCATCTTATGTCTTTTATATTTATATAATGACAATAATAATATGTTGTCCAGTTGTACTCTTATTATTATTGTTATTATTATTATTATTATTATTATTATTATTATTATTATTATTATTATTATTATTATTATTATAGATCATAACCCGCAAAATTTGCGGGCTAAAACATTTGAAATAATCACATTAAAAGTTTTGCAAATAAAGAACATGTGACATTGAAATTCAGCAAATAATGATTTAAAAAGTTTAGAAGATATATGACATGTTAAAAAATAGTTGTTACTGAATACATACTTTAGTTACAAAGTAACTATGAATATGAAAATGTTCTTCTTTGTAAGATGTAGCAATAAATGACACTACACTGCATACATACGTTAGTTACAAATTTGTTATTTTTGTCCTTAAATAGTAAGTTAATCAATACGTTTATAATACGAAAATTATATTCGGCAACACGCTTTGTAAAAAATAAAGCAACTTGAACGACAATGTTGCAGTTCAATCCCTTATATTTTGTAGTCATGGAAAACATGAAAAACTCCAGCAAGAAAATAATGACCATAAGTAGTAGTTTGTTTGAATATAAAACTAAAAATTAAAAAAACGAAATAATATACATTTATAGTGAAGAAGGCCCAAACACAAAGGAAATAGGTTAATGGTTCACTTATCATGAGGTAACTATGGCCTTGCAATCCATAGTGTACTCACAGCCTAAAGCCTAGCAAAGTAGTCTAATATTGCAAGCCACGCCAATAAAGATTGTCGGGTAGTAACAAATGGCATGAATTTCTTTTAATGTATTTTCACCAATAACATCGGCCTGCACAATTGAACTGAAAATCACAGGCCATTCAGAATGGGTAGTTACCATTTGTTTTTTGATTTTATTTAATTTTATTGTATTCTAACAAATTTTTTGAGAAGATTGATCTTAGTGCAGCATTTAATTTTAATATTTTTTATTTAAAAAAAAAAGATCAGGCTGGTAGTATACTTGGTTTACTTCGCCAAATGTGAATTTAAATAAGAAGAGATATGTATATAACTATATACTATACTATACACAAATTAAAAGATAGTGAGTAATACCTGAAACGATTTTGAACTCTGAACCGACCTTCTAAGACTGGTGATCTGGGATACAGGACACTCGCATAATTTGAGTCACCAAATCAGTTTTCACAGCCACTGTACACTTATATTCTTACGAATTATGCAAGTTGATATCATAGTATATACGCATAAGAACATAGACCGAACATGACTTAGTTTGAATAACATGGAAAAGTCAATAGTCCACAGTTCTTATAATATTGCACTACAATTATTATTTCCAGTAACTATTGTGCACAGGGATCACATAACCATGTAGAGGCAACCAAATGAGAGAACATTTTTGCAGTTCATTATAGTTAAGAATGCTATAAAAAGATGCTTTATTTCACGATGACCAAAATTGACTATAAAATCACTGTGTATAGAAAATGCTAAACAACATTCGTCGAGATCTATCAGCACACATTCAATATTAGTATAAAATAAAATGCAGGTTATTCAAAGTCAGTAAAAGTGGTGATTTCAACCCATTTAGTTTTGAATAGGCAGATTAAGATGGTGTACTATCTCCAAGGGGTCTTATATAAATATCTTTATAAACATGTCAAATGAGTCAAATGTGAGGATAGTCGCCTAAAGTGTATTTGGAATCACAAGAAACCACACAAAATATAAATAAATAGAAATTAAAAAGCAAACATTCGAAAAATAGAACACTTACATTCAACTGTCATCTTAATGTTCGTTGAGATATTGTTGAATCCTAATGCTTGTTGTTGCTCAAACAGCCATATACAGTCTTTTACAGCCTGTAATGATGATAAAAAATAGAATTTTGGGTCAACTATAACCCAAACACTTGGTACCATGTACAAACCAATTGAATATTATGATTAATAATTTTATAAATATCATGATAAAAATCTCAACCCGAGTGTCCAAACGACATTAAGAGACTCAAAGGCTGAGGTTTGTAAAATTCAGGTATATACACTTCCTTATTGTCAGTCTCATGGATGGCTGAGTCTGGCATGCGTCCAGATTCAGCAATCGTGTTGTCTTGTGCATAATCATACATAAAGTTTATTAAATATCATACTTACATTAGTAATAATATGCTCACTCTGTCCGAACATAAATACTCAGCATTCAATCTTAGTTTGTCCCAAAAATAACGTCTACGTCCTAGATAATGTACTCAAAATCCTGTTCTACCCTAATTACATATTTTCGACAAAGATCGTTCCTTTTAGTGTGTACTTTTTAGAGGTAAATTAGAGATTTGACTATCTAAAAGACTTGACACAGTAATGAGTTTACATTGCTAAAATTGTGTGTATCTTGTGTAGACGACACTTATCATAGGACGAAGGTAGCAGATATGACTAATTCTAATATACCTTCTCTTTCACCATAAACATTTTTACATCCTTGACATCGACATTGATTGCTGCATCCAGCATTAGCATAGAAAACATGGTTGACCCATCTAACTGATTCATCAATCAAAGTAAAACACTCGGACTCAGATTGAAACTTGAACAGAGAAATTAATAGTGAAATATATGAGAGTAAACCTGTTTGTTCCTTCAATGTCAGCCTTCCTCAAAATGTTTCCTCCCTGGCAGCATTTCTAAACTTTTCATCTTAATATTGCTCAATTCTTTTAATATTTATTAAAAGGTCACAATTTTGGAGCTAAAATTTGAAAATAAACTGCTCCAAATATTAGAAAAGAAAATTTTAAAAACATGAAAATTCGTATGACCTGCTACATATTGATGTGGCGATTGCTACATTACCGACAATAGCAATTAAAGTAGGCCCAACAAAAGTTAACAAAATAGCCTGTGATTTATAAATGACCAATGTGTCACTAAAGCCAGAGCCAAAATAAGATAACATAGCCTTTAACACCGAGTTCTTAACAGTAAATGTGAAGGTTGTCTCATGCAGCAGGTTATATAAAAGCTGAGTCACATTCAAACGAAGCTTGAGACTGGCTTGCTCCATTACGAAAGTACAAGTTAAGAGATATGTAAGGTAGTACGATACATTAACATCTAACATCAAGAGTACTAATTGTCATAAACTGTTTAATATTGGAAAAAGAGTATCAAATAATTCTTCATAGAAATAATCGTAGCAGCTCTGCCTACTTGAACCTCATTCATCACAGAGAACTTCCTCATATCAATGAAGTTTTTAGACATCTGATCAAAGAGTTTAAAGCCTCCATTTAGACTTCAAAAACGCAAATGCAGAAATAAAGTAAAAAGTACCTGAACTTGGATGACAAATGGTCGAGATACACATCCCTAACTAAATCAATTGTACGTCAGACCTGTTAAGAACACAGAATCAGAGTGTTGTTCAATCAAGAAAATCTCACTTGAATACATGATAAACCACATTTGTGACATCTTAAACACTCCTAGGTAAAAAATATATATGAGAAAAACAGCTTTCAACTACACAAAACTGTAGTTGCAGTTCCAAGATTCTAAATACCTGATCATCACTGGAGTTAAAAATGTTGTTAAATGTATGAAAGACCATCAGATGAATATTGCACCCGCTAGATAATCATGTCATAACATCAAAACCAACTGACTACTTAAGCTAATACTTGTATATACATACCACGTACAAGCCAAAACCAATTTCAAAAAGTAGACACTCTTGGTCACCCTCGTGACCTTATCACCCAAGACACCTTTACCATTGAATCGAGTTGAATCAAACACTTGGTGTGCTTTACAATACTTGTTATATAAGATTGACCTAAGAACCAGGTGTAAAAATCAAGCATCTTTATATACCTATGCAAAGCATATACCTATGTCATCACATATGCTATAGTCAAAACACACCTTCAACGTCATTTAAGTAACATATGGATTATAGACTTAGCTAACATAAATATATCACAATATCCATTTTCGCTAGAAATTATGTGGTACCCCGTAAATTTTGCGGGTTATAATCTAGTTATTATACAAAATACAGTATAAAAGTATTATTGTAATACAAAAACAACAAAAAACCTAGCGTTTTAAAACAATAGTGGATTTTGAGGATCCTAGGGTTTTTAAACAACAATTTAATAAAGATTAAAAATTAAAACTATATAGTATAAATAAACTGTATCAATAATTAGTAATGACATATCTGATACATGAGTTATGTACATGTTAAAAGGAGGCACCTTTATAAACTCAATGACTCATGAACCTGGACCATCGGTATCTTCAATCACTTTTCTCAAGTCATCATCAGTCCAGGTCTTCGGGATGTAGCGAATAAACATTCTGTAATATTTTAGTATGAGAAAGTGAACACGTCAAGGTACTAACGATATTTAAAGAAATAATGTAATGTGGGACTGCATAAAATCTTTAAATTGATTTTTAACAGCCTTGTAATAACTATATATTTTACTTCCAACACTAATCACTGATCTCGAATAAGTGCAATGCTACAACCAATGTGGGCAACAATACTCTTGTTTCTTCAGCAACTATGTATGTAAGACCCCGAGCCACCTCAAGCAACTGAGTTGTAGACACAAAATAAAAATCAAACCTTAAAGGAATGGCAGATGCAAATGTATACATCATTGCTGATCAAGTCAGGGGTGGGACATAATGGGTAGTTGATATCCTTCTATGGAGAATAAAATGAAACAAAATAAAAAAAAATTAACCTTGGAGTGATTAGTTCTATATACGCACATATGCTTGGTACCAGAATCTCAAAGGGACTTTCTACAGAAGTTAGATTGAGTTTCCCATCCTATTAAAACTTTCGGGTTGAGTTTCCCATCATATTCAAACTTGCTAAACATTATCTGCAAATAATATAATTATATATTGAAAATTTTAAAAGAACGAATGACCATTAACATGGAAGAGTAGATAGGAAACCTACCTGTAATGATATGGCTTGACTTGAGTCAAATGGCAGGGAATCTGCTATTGTTTTTGCTCCAAATATCAGTCTCAAATATTCTTTTTTATTTTCCTTTACTATTATTATCTTCGGACAAAAATGATGTACAAAGAATCAATTACGGAGTATTTAACAAAGACACGAAGTACGAAACTTAAAGCATACTAAATTAGGGAGCGGGAGTTAAATGAAACAATTAATACAATGAAGTAAACATGGTGAATTGGTGATTACCTTTACCTTTTTGTGAAGACATCCATGACCAAGCCTGTTGGTGTAGTTCTTTAATCTATTTTCAATAAAATCAACATACCAATTAACAATGGAGAAGTATAGCTGAGTTCCAGAGACTGGTAGATTGTATGAGTCTTATCGCTCTCTGGTCCACGGTTTATTTCATGCTAAATGAATATGTAAAAAGACGGATCATAAAGCAAATTAAGAATTGGAGTTCACATTGCAACTTAATGTGTCATAGTAAAAGCAAGACCCTACTCAAATAAATGGATTAAGACTTTAAACATATTTACTGATCGATATTATACTTTAGTTCAAAGAAGCTCATTGAATCCTCTTAAATATGAAAAACACATTGTGAAAAGTGTATATCAAAAGGGTCAAATTTTAGTATAGATTAATATAATCATTACGAAATCAGAGCCTAGGAATCTTTACCGGACGTAAATGGTACAAATTACCTGCACATAACCTTTGAATCATCAGACTGCTATGCCTGATACAGCTTCAGGCCACCACGTGACTACTGCAAATTAAATTTTTAATTAGGCAATTTAACAAACAGTTGGCAGGCAAGATAGTAGAGCTTTTTACACGAATAATAATTCTATATATCCCTAAATTGATCTTCAATCTGAATCGTAGAAACCAAAACAGTTGTAAAAAAATCGGAATTCAAGTTAGGCAAGATTGAGTATCCGAACCTGTTCTTCCCAATAACAATTATTCAATATCCGAACATGTTTTTCCTCGTTATAACCAGTGAACATTCAAAGAGGTTTAGAGACGATCGACACATGATTGGAAGTATCAAACCTGATAAAGTTATATGATGAAATTAAAGTCGGATTGCAAACGTACCTTCAATTCAATATTGAATTTCAATATCTGTGATGAAATAACAATGGATGATGTATAGAATGAGGTTTTTAGGTTTCAGGTTTATGGGGCTTTTGAATTGTGAGATGGAAAAGGTTTTTTTTAGCCCTGACTATTTACACGCACGTACAATATTGTACAAGGGTATAAAAGTCCAAAAAAGTGATAATAGTGATTAAGATTAATTAATCACAATGTTTAATTAAATCCATGGTTTAGGTTTAAAGGGCTAATACAATGAAGGGTGTGGATTAATTTTGAAGGTTGAATTAGTAGGAGATTAATTAATTAAACTCCTCCTTTAATAGATAAGAGGGAAGGGAAGAGAGATTATTATTATTATTATTATTATTATTATTATTATTATTATTATTATTATTATTGTGAATTGCCCTCGTAATAATAATAATTAATAATTATTTATTATATAAACATGCATGAAATAAGTATGAACTTATGTTATTAGTAGTCATAAGGATAATTAATATAGTTTTTTTTAAACGTAACCTTTAGAGTTATTGTTAATATGCATAAAAGTATTGTACATAGCGGTTATTTATTAATTTTATAGTGACCGTTATTTTTACAGCACAATATTTTTATACACGTTAATGACAGTCTTAAGGATCACATTTAGAAAAATTCTTATTATCTCTATCTCTATCTCTATCTCTATTAATAATTATAAGAAAGAATAAAGTATGTAGTCTTCCTAATTGTAATCCTACAATTGTCTTAATCTTGACCCTTTATTGTGTTAATAAAATTAGTTATCACCCTTGATTTTTTAATACCTATTTGTCTATGCAATAAGTCTCATATTGGTTGTTAATATTACTTTGTTACCCCTAATTACATTAAATATTAAGCTTAAATATTGGTTATCAGGGAATCCATTTTGATTAATTCAAATTATAAATCTTCTATTTATGGATATTCAAATTAATTGACGGCTTAATTAGATGACGAAAACTAATAATGAGATATTCTTGGGAACTTATTTTTATCTTATTTGTACTTGCAAAATAAATGAAAACAACCAAGGCTAAGTAAAAATAATTAATTTTAATATTATATTTATACTCTCTACATTTTAAAATAAATGTACACATTACTATTAGACTATTACTATTACTATTTACATATGTTGCACACAAAAAAAAACTTGCAAACAAATAATTGCTAAAAAATAATAAACTCTCAATTCTACCCTCATTTATCACGTTAAATCATTTATTTCTATAATAAATTAGACTATTACCTGTGCGATGCACAGGTTGATCAATAGATAGTGCAAAGTGTGTAAATCAATATTGCATTATCACATCAAGTTTTATAATTATGTTACCGTTTGATACACGGTTTCAATTGATATTTATTTAGGGGTTTTAACTAATGTTAACTTTCAATAATAATTGTAACATAGAAGTAACTTAACTTTAATTGTGTAACACCTCAGATTTCGAGGTAATATTTTAGTACGCGAAAATATAATTATTATAAAGTATTATTATTTAAATGATGGAATATAATAGAAATCGTTAATGGTTTATCAGTTTTAGACTGTATGAAATAAAAGGGAATAACTAAATAAACATATACGTATCTAATTTATTCCTATTCAATTTCATTCCCCATTCACGTTCCAGAAACATCAAGAAGAATAAGAAAAAGAAAAATCGCAGGATCATTTCATCATCAAATCAAACTCTGATTCAAGCTTCTAGTTTTGGAATTATCATCTCCTCCATCCTCCTTAACCTATTGTAAGCGTTTTCTCCATGATTTTACCCTAGAAAGTGGGTTTTCATGGAGTTTGAGTAATTAGTGAAATTAATCCGAAATTAGGGCTAGGGATTGATTATATTGTGGCTAATTAGTGTTAATAAGTTTGTTAGTAACAATAATACAAGTTAAAAGTACTGAAATCACTAACCATGTTCTTGAGTGATTTCATGAGTTTTGTTAATGTGACACCCGCCAAATTAAGACTTTAATTAGTGCTTAAACTACTTGTAATTACATGTATTTAGTTTTGTGATATTCTAAATATATGTAACATTTTGTGTAATTACATACACGCGTACGCGATTTGTTTAAATCGTACACTTATGAACCGGACGAGGTCCGACATTATTTAATATGGACGTTAGTGACAAACTTTATAAATAATATGGAATGATCCAAACAAACATTATCTACTATAACATATTACGATAATATATTACACAAATTTTCGATCGGGCAAACGAAAATGGGAACACGCAAACCCGAGACCCAAAGAGTCGGCCCAAACCCGCGAAGCCAAACCGACCTACTCATTTCCCCTTTTTACTTCACTTTCTTTTTCACTTTTACACACACACATACACCCACACTCCTCTCTCTTTCTCTCTCTCAAATCGCAGCCCTAAATCACCAAAAACGTCACCAAAAATGCACCATCTTGCGGAGTTGATTCAAGAGAAAACGATCACCACATCTCGAGCTTCATCTTCATCTTTTTCGTTTTCATTTTCAAGGTATGAAACTTCTTAACACCATTTAAAATACTTATAAAGCTTCTATTTACATGCTAGAACGTTTACACAACTAAATTATGTCCATAAACCGACTTAAAATGCGTTTTATAGTTCAAAAATATGATCAGTTCGTCCTGCGAACTGAGATCCCAGTTCAGTTCATCCTGCGAAGTGAACCGAGACTTCAACTCGCGAAGTCTACCTGCGGATTGACCTGACCCGCGAATTGACCTGACATGCGAATTGACCTGACCTGCGAACCGACCTGTCCTGCGAGTCGAGACTTACGAGTCGAGACTCGCTAACCCACTATGTCTTGCGAGCCCAATCTCAGTTCGCATCGCGAACTCAGTCCGCACCACAATTTCAGTCCACGGCCAACCTTGGTCAATTTTTTCGACCCCAGCCAGGGGCTCTGCCCCTTGGACCCCGCTACCAGGGGCGCTGCCCCCGGACCCCCGTACGATATTTTCACACTTGGACATAAATGACAAACATACTGGAAATACTTTTATATGTATACATGAAACAAACATGATAACAATACTTTGAAATAATTACGAACCGTCACCAACAGGCCATACTTGTTTTCAAACTACAAACGAAATACTAAACAAACACGTGGACATTTCCTAGTTGTGTGGATAACTAGCATGGGTGGTGTTTCAAGACACCAACTTATTTACTTATTTACTTACAACCTTGCGCGTTTCGGACGCCAGAAGGTTGCAGAGTTCAGAGAACCGATATACGGACTTACATCCGACACGCCTACGGACTTACATCCGCTTTACTTGGTTGATTTCATATACGTACTTACTAGACTCAGGTGAGTCTTACAGCCTCACTTTTTATTGTTTTTACTATTGGGGTTGTTGGATAATTTGTGTAACAGGGTTATGATTTCGACCGGATATTCTCTGTGAGTCGTGTGATCACTTTCTGTAACATCCCAAAAATATAAAGGTTTTATTTTAGTGCACGGGGGTATATTTATTTTAAAGTGATATAGTTTAAAATGATACGAAATAATAGAATACGTAAATGGTTTCGTAGTTCCAGACAATAGGGTTTAAAGTGTATCAAATTAGATAGATATATATGTACGATCAGTGTTTATCTTTTAATTGTTCTAAAAATGTTCCAGAGGGTTAGAGAGAGCGGGAGAAAAAGAGAGAAAAACACATGGACGAATTTCTACTTCAATTCTTCCTTTAATTCTTTGATTTAGATTCTTCTAAGGCTCAATTCATGATCTTCTTCATTGTTCTCATCAATATGTAAGTGATTTTATGATTCTTTTAACCTAGTTTCATGGGTTTCATGAAGTTATGAGAAATTAAGGGTTTTAATCCGAATTTAGGGTTTTAATTCGATGGAATTGATGATAATTAGTGGTAATATGATTGTTAGTAATCATATAACATGTAGAAAGTGATTTCTTTATGATTTAATTTAGAGTTTTGAGTTTTCGTGGGGGGTTTTAAGGGTTGATGGTTCTAATCCGAACTTTAGGGTTTGAATATGATTAAATTAGTGTTAATTAGTGTTTTAATTATGATTATAAACTATGTTTCCACATGAAAGTGAGTAATTAGAAGTATGTAGTTATTGATTAAAGTGTGGTTTTGATGGAGTTTTATGAACTAGTGCTTTTAATATGAAATTAGTGTTTATTATGTTAAATTGATGTTAGTAGAGCTTAATAGTGAATGAATTTATATGTAAATGAGTTAAAGATTAATAAATTAGTAGTATGATAAAAAAGGGTTATGATGAATTCTTGTAAATATATGGTTAATCACATGAAGTAGTGTTAAGGAAATAAGATTTATCAAAGCGGAGGAGAAAACCATGTATAATTAACAAGAGAAGTTTATGATTATTAGTGTTTAATTATGTTGTTATGTATGATATGATTATGTAGGTGTTAAGAGACGTGGAGGCTTATGATGATCAATATGGTGAAATCGTCTAAGAGTTTGTGGTGAGTTATACGGGGGTTAAACATGTGATGTGATTGTGTAGTACCGGATAGCTTGCGGGCTAGAGGTTTGCACAATCAAGGAATAAGTTATTTGTTCATGTTTGTTTATTTATGTTTATTGCTTAATTTAGTTGTTGTGTTAAATTACTTGTTTATGTTTATTTGTTATGTGATTAAATGATATTTGGTAAGAAAAGTAGTGATTATCTCATTAGCTTGATGATAGCCAAGTAATGAGATTGTCACTTTCTTAAAGGTAAAGGAAACGAATTGGTGATGAATAGTGTATGATTCGATTGTGTTGGATCCGGATTGCTTTCGAGTAAGAGGCTACACAATCGGGTGGAAGATGACTTGTTGATATATGTGGATTAAATAGTGATTATGTAGTGAACAGTGTATGAATTGGTTGTATGTGTTTCCGGATAGCTTCCGAGCTAGAGGATCATACAATCACGTGAAGGGTATTTGTTATATGTTTTGTTTCTTATGTGTGTGTTTAAGACTATGTTAAAAGATGTGTTGATTAGTGAATTGATTGTTGTTGGTTAATGATTATGTGTAAAGGATTAGTGGTGATCAGAGAGTTAACTGCGGTTAACACAGTGTACAGTGTTCAGTGTTCAGAGCTCAGTGATTATGTGCTCATTTATTTGTGTTGTTATATGCTAAGTGTTATGTGTATTGCTTGTTTGATTGTCTGTGTACTCACTAAGCAGTTGTGCTTACCCGTTTCAGTGTTTATGTTGTAGGTTGATGTTTTGATAGAGACATGTAGATAGAAGGGTTATGAGAAGCTAGTGACATGGATATGGAGCATGCTTATTTTAACACCCCTTCATTTATATATAAACAAACAATATAATATAACAACGCGGAAGCTTATATTTTCAAAACATTACAACCAATGTTACATGTTACCCAAAATGTCAATAAACTTTTTCAATTCAAAGTACAAGACATTTCAACGCACTGGGTGTTATTAAAAACATTTCTATAATTATCAAAATAACATCAGAGTAGCAGCCTGTCAAACATTCCATCAATTCCAAACACTTCCTGCCCTGCCCAATATGTCCCCTCTATTTTAACCTGCAGGAAGAACTGTGGTGGGGTTAGCATAAAGCTAAGTGAATGAAACTATAAGCATCAGTACAACCTAGCATAACAATCTGTTTACATCAAATAACAATAAACAGAAAATCAATCATTCACTCGACATCCAATCAATGTCAAGCTACACCAATCAAACATTATAAATCGTCATGAGGACCGGTGGCTCCTGAGATACCCTAATACCGGTTTGGTAATCAAGGAACTCTTATCAATCATCTGTATTGGCCTATACAGAATTACCGGTAACCAGTTGTTAATCACACACGACCTAGATCTCCAAACCAACATTTCAAGTTTCAAGATCTCCTGTCGTCTACAATAACAACCAAGTCCAACTGTCAAGTCAAGTTGACCTCAGAATCTTACATACTAGCTCAAACTATCATGGCAAGATATCTCAACAATTACATTCTATCAAAGTAAGACTATAATTACTTGTTGTAAATCAAATCATTACAACTAAATCACACTGAGGTTACAGATCCACTCACCGACTACCTCAGGCCTCCACTCAGTAGTCTAATATCACTGAGCCTTCTCCACATCTGAGAATCAATATCAAATATAAGTTAGTAATCCAGATCATCAATACATAACTTATATCAATCTTTGACATTTAGGAACTTAACATAATTAACATTACAATTACTAGTTCCTAATTGTGTATTAATGATTTACAATATAATCATTAACATATATTATCCTATAACATATATCAAGCACATTACTATCGAAGTCAAACAAGTAATGCTGAAACAGCCCTTCAAGCCGCCGGCTTCCTCCTAGAAGCCGCCGGCTTCCTATCCTCACCCGCCGGCTTTACTTCCACAACCGCCGGGTAATTTACCAAATGTGGTAACAGAACCAAAACATGTTTTAAAGCTTCTACCAGCCGCCGGGTCGGGTTTATGCCCGCCGGTTTCCTACCAAGCAACACAAGCCGCCGGCTACCCCTATGAAGCCGCCGGCTTCGGCTAACAAGAACAAGCCGCCGGTTTGGCCAAAGAAGCCGCCGGCTTCTGGCCTCGTCCCAGCCCAGCACGAACAGCAGAAACCCTAACTCACGGGTTTAATCCCCAAAACACCAAAAACTCATTTTTAAACGGTTATAAACCTCAAATATCATCACATAATCAATATGTAACACTTATAACCTGTTTCTAACATCCAAATCTCTCAAATCATCAATTTACCCAAATTCAATCAAAAATCAAATTCTTAAATACTCAAGAATACTTACTGATTGAAGAATCTAACGATGGTAATCTGATGATTAGGAAGTTTCACGAGAATTACAACTTCCTGATTTGATTTCTGGATTGATTTGGAGGTTTTCAGAGAGTTTCTGTGAGTTTCAGAATAAAAATGAATAACTTTCCTAAATAGGAAAGGATATATATAAGTCGGCTCATCCAACCGCCTTCAATATACGGGTATAATTTAATACCCCATCTCAATCTATTGTCTGGAACCCGAAAACCATTTGCGAGTCCAAACATCTTATTGCACCGTCAACTATATTAATTTACAACAATTAATAATTTCCTTATCACATTGGAATATTCGACTCCTATTCCAATTATTTCAACTATTTCAAACAATATTATTTTCAAACACATTTAAATCAAGAAATAATATAAAACAACTAGGTCCAATTCGAGGATGTTACAACTCTCCCCCCCTTAAAGAGATTTCGTCCCCGAAATCTAACCTCATTCAATCTGTCTAATGTGAGATAATCACATATATCTTAACATACATTTGTCCTCAATAGCAACTTACAACTATACTTAGACTGTTTGAATTCTTTCCACATGCACATATCCAAATGTACATGCTTCTATCTTTTCCTATGCACACTTACAGTGCACCAAATCAATATCATCAATCAGATATATCTTATAAACAAACACCTACTTTAACAAGTGAATCCTACAATCACTTAAACAACAAGTGAAACCTAACATCACTTAATAGGTCTATACAACCAGAAATTAGCAATGTGCTAAAATCTTTAACCTATTCTCACTATTCATTTCTGTTAACAATAAAACAGCAGCAACAATATCACAACAGTGGTTATCAAACCACAATGTTCCTAGCAACATTGAAATAAAATTCAACTCACGACTTACAACCAGCCTAATATACAGATAACAATTTCAAATCTCTACTATCAAAGATTTAAAATCCAATTCTAGGTCAACTTTTCATCCCGAAAGTTTCATACCTATACTATTGTGAATAACCAATCATATTCACATATCATTACAATCATATGAAATCTTTTACTTAAAAGTAATCCAGATTCATATCACCTTAATAAGCAAAGCAGAGGTCACACTCAGTAGGTAAAACTACAATCAACAAGTACTTTGCTCAATCAACAAAAGTACCACCATCAATCTTACCTACAATCAACCAACCTCTACATTGACTTATTTCCATTTGTAACTCCTTTCATTACAACCTATCAATTGTTAACAACAACAATAACACTTCCAATAATCACAACACTAATGATTATACAGTTCAGTACATCTATCAATACTCACTATATATCTCCAAAGTTTTAACTAACCATCAAGTTAGAATTTGTATATTACTTAAACTGGTAAGACATTAAAATCTATTCTTAGCAACCAGTTATTTCAACTCAACCTTACAATCATAAACTACTAATCACAAGCAATTAGAAGTTATACAACTTTAATCACATAATCACTTAGTACCACATTCCATCAATCTAGCAACTAAGTCAATCCTAATCAACATTATGATACCACAATTCAAGTATCACAATATCACAATGTGCTACTCTACAATACATTTCAACAAAATCTACATCCAGTTAATCACAATTAACTAACTTCCACATGTCTTATGGCACATTTTAATTCAATCTATTAAAACTTATCATGCCATTTATTATCATGTATACTACACATATATACTTACACAATTTCAGGTACTCTCTAAAATGGACACATACACAACAATTCCATTTCATTCTATATACTAGGCCATTCAGACTGTTAAAGTCTTTATCAAGCCTTCTCAATACTACTATTCATCACATATCCATACCATAGGACATGGAACAATCAATAACTCTATGTTTCACTTATGTACTTATCAACTAGTATATAACTTAAACATTTCATTCTAAACTTTCAAGAAAAGTTTGGTGAATACAATAATCACCTATCAATTTCAAGGTTTCCCTTACTTCCTAACATATACAATTTCTTAAAATATGAACAATCATTCAATTCATATTTCCTCAATTTATCAAACAAAGATCAACTAAATCTTTAACACCATCCAGCTCCAGATATACTTTCATATCATACCTTAGTTGGATCTAATCTCAATTTACCACTTCATCACTTACTTTATTTGCATACAATCCACAAATAACTAAAGAATTCATTCAATTCTTTCAATATCTAAGTAACTCACCATGAGGTACCAATCAACTTATGCAACTAATAATAATAACCTTCAATTATTCATCATCTCACAGTCTTACCCAATCAAAGCAATCATCACAAGCCTCATACACTGGTAAGACTTTCTTATCACAATCCTAATCAATGTGATTTAACTTACATCATTCAACAATTTATAACTGTCATATCATTCAATGACTTCATATCTGTATAATTTTCTAACACATACTCAGTTCAAATATCATATATTTCCTAACTGAATACTTAATTATACTTAACACTATTTCAATTACTTAATACTAGCTTTAAGTAATTACTCAAGTTTTCACAACTTAATACAATTTAGGAATTCAATCATATTCCACACAATCATAACATTACAATCTATGTTATACTATTTCACACACACAGTTAACTACATGTCAACTCTGGTTTCAATCAACCAATCAATAAAATTCTCTAATTGCTTTTATCAAGCTTGACCCAAACTCAAACCCATCACAAGCAATTAATTTTATACACAATTCTCTATTCATGGTTTGACTTTCAAAGTTAACATACTATCAATATTAACTCATAACAAACCATATCATCTTATATGTTCACTTTCAAACATATATTTCAAATTATTACTTTCAATAATCTTATCAATCCTTCACAAGGACAAAGTCAACCTACATCAATTTTGGCTCCATACAATCCATTTCATATTTTATGTTTACTATCGAACATAAACTTCAAATTATTACATTCAATAATTATTAGTAATTCCTCAAACAAGACAATATCAACCTATTTCAACTTTGGCTTCATACAAGCCAAATACAAAATAGTGACTCATTTAAACACTATCAAATTCGCCTACATGTAATCTATCACAATCAATCACAATTACATATTTAACACAATCAAATTAATCACTTAGGTTTATCATCAAAACCTCTATCAATGACAACTATCATTTACACTCTCACCTTTACAGTCTAAAGGTCACAGTTCTATCAACTGATTATTTTCTTATCAAAACAACTATTAAACAACTTAGCATACTATCATGCTCCATTTATTCAAAATCACATTACATTTCTTTTATACCAAGTAGCCTCAACAAGTTCATGTGACCCAACATAATATAACAACGGTGATCAGGCGTTGCAAGATTATGCTCTTCACAATCCATTCTCAGGCTACTCTACATTATAATTATCAATGTGATCTATTCTCACCTCATACGTATTAAATACTTCATGATTTCAAATCAATCATACTTCATTTAATAGTTTCTATCAGCTGATACACACTCAAAATCAGCTTACTACTTACATATTCAACCCTACATATGCAAGTCATCTCACATACACACAATGTTCTAATTTTCAATAACTGAATTACTCAGTATATCATTTATCTGAAACCTCAAACACATGATAACTCATCATCATAGTTTCAATACTTAACACTAATCAATGTCCCTATTTACCTCAAAATTCAGGACACATCTTAATTAATTATCATCACTTTGACATATGCCATCATATCAAGCATCACTGTCACAACAAGTCTACTTAATCATGTTACTATCAAACATTTCATTTATTAATTTCACAATTGACCAGAAAGATCTATCACTTCCCAATCAATTTCACATTATTACACTCTACATTTCTCTTAAACCTATCAGTCATGGTTTATATCAAGTGTTTAACTATAGTCAACACATATCATACAGTCACATAAACACATATTTTCTCAAATAGCAGTCATTATCAATTCAATGACACAACCTTCCTTAACAAGGATTTAGATCACACCTTGTGATTAATCCATTATCATAATACTATCAATTATCTCGTCTCACCAATAAAGACACTCCTTAGGTTCTAACATCAATCTTGCTAAAACCTTAATCAACTCTCTATCTACTTAAACATATTTCTGCATTTACAATTCAATCAGAAATAACCACAACAATGAACAACAATGAGCATCTCATTCAATACCTCTATCCTCATGTCAACCTATAGCAATCAATAGTTGACTCAAAACTGGGGAATCATATCAGTCTGACTCAATTAACTTCATAACAAGGCTTACTCAACATATCAGAGTAAACAATTCAAGTTAATTTAAATTAACACAGGCTTATCAAAGATTACCTGACAATCTTAAGCCCACGAGCGTTGAGGAAACATGAAATAAACCAATCAGTTACTCATGTTCCTCCGTCTCTGCATCAAATAACACTTTGCAACTTGTTAAGGGTTAGTACATACTCAACTAATCACTTTCTCACATATTCACTAATCAACTAAACCCGCACCCACTGGAATGTTTGACTCAACTCAATCAAAGTTTAGGATTGAACATTCTATCATGCTCAATTCACCCAAACTATTGCTCTGATACCAACTTTTAACACCCCTTCATTTATATATAAACAAACAATATAATATAACAACGCGGAAGCTTATATTTTCAAAACATTACAACCAATGTTACATGTTACCCAAAATGTCAATAAACTTTTTCAATTCAAAGTACAAGACATTTCAACGCACTGGGTGTTATTAAAAACATTTCTATAATTATCAAAATAACATCAGAGTAGCAGCCTGTCAAACATTCCATCAATTCCAAACACTTCCTGCCCTGCCCAATATGTCCCCTCTATTTTAACCTGCAGGAAGAACTGTGGTGGGGTTAGCATAAAGCTAAGTGAATGAAACTATAAGCATCAGTACAACCTAGCATAACAATCTGTTTACATCAAATAACAATAAACAGAAAATCAATCATTCACTCGACATCCAATCAATGTCAAGCTACACCAATCAAACATTATAAATCGTCATGAGGACCGGTGGCTCCTGAGATACCCTAATACCGGTTTGGTAATCAAGGAACTCTTATCAATCATCTGTATTGGCCTATACAGAATTACCGGTAACCAGTTGTTAATCACACACGACCTAGATCTCCAAACCAACATTTCAAGTTTCAAGATCTCCTGTCGTCTACAATAACAACCAAGTCCAACTGTCAAGTCAAGTTGACCTCAGAATCTTACATACTAGCTCAAACTATCATGGCAAGATATCTCAATAATTACATTCTATCAAAGTAAGACTATAATTACTTGTTGTAAATCAAATCATTACAACTAAATCACACTGAGGTTACAGATCCACTCACCGACTACCTCAGGCCTCCACTCAGTAGTCTAATATCACTGAGCCTTCTCCACATCTGAGAATCAATATCAAATATAAGTTAGTAATCCAGATCATCAATACATAACTTATATCAATCTTTGACATTTAGGAACTTAACATAATTAACATTACAATTACTAGTTCCTAATTGTGTATTAATGATTTACAATATAATCATTAACATATATTATCCTATAACATATATCAAGCACATTACTATCGAAGTCAAACAAGTAATGCTGAAACAGCCCTTCAAGCCGCCGGCTTCCTCCTAGAAGCCGCCGGCTTCCTATCCTCACCCGCCGGCTTTACTTCCACAACCGCCGGGTAATTTACCAAATGTGGTAACAGAACCAAAACATGTTTTAAAGCTTCTACCAGCCGCCGGGTCGGGTTTATGCCCGCCGGTTTCCTACCAAGCAACACAAGCCGCCGGCTACCCCTATGAAGCCGCCGGCTTCGGCTAACAAGAACAAGCCGCCGGTTTGGCCAAAGAAGCCGCCGGCTTCTGGCCTCGTCCCAGCCCAGCACGAACAGCAGAAACCCTAACTCACGGGTTTAATCCCCAAAACACCAAAAACTCGTTTTTAAACGGTTATAAACCTCAAATATCATCACATAATCAATATGTAACACTTATAACCTGTTTCTAACATCCAAATCTCTCAAATCATCAATTTACCCAAATTCAATCAAAAATCAAATTCTTAAATACTCAAGAATACTTACTGATTGAAGAATCTAACGATGGTAATCTGATGATTAGGAAGTTTCACGAGAATTATAACTTCCTGATTTGATTTCTGGATTGATTTGGAGGTTTTCAGAGAGTTTCTGTGAGTTTCAGAATAAAAATGAATAACTTTCCTAAATAGGAAAGGATATATATAAGTCGGCTCATCCAACCGCCTTCAATATACGGGTATAATTTAATACCCCATCTCAATCTATTGTCTGGAACCCGAAAACCATTTGCGAGTCCAAACATCTTATTGCACCGTCAACTATATTAATTTACAACAATTAATAATTTCCTTATCACATTGGAATATTCGACTCCTATTCCAATTATTTCAACTATTTCAAACAATATTATTTCCAAACACATTTAAATCAAGAAATAATATAAAACAACTAGGTCCAATTCGAGGATGTTACACTTATGGTTAGAATATGCTTCTTTCTTTTGAATTGTTGTTTTGATGCTCAATTGTGTAAATCGCCCAAACAATGAGTTTTCGAATTAAATATGTTGGTCAATGTATAGTAGTTGACTTTGAAAGTCAAACAGAGTTATGGTGTCTAGTGTATGTGGTTGTCAAGTGTATGAAGTCATATGATTGGTTTGGATTGGGTTAAAGTGTTGAATTGTAGAAAAAGGTCAAAAGTGATTGGTTGGTCAAAGATGAAGTTGACAAATAGTCAACAATGTAGTAAGAGTCAAACATGTGTGGTATTGGGTAATGTGGTGGTGTTATGTAGTAGATTTGATGATAGTGTCCAAATGGACACCAAACGGGTTAAAAGGGTTAAATCGGGTTAGAATGTACTTATGTGGGTTTGGTTAATGGTGTTAGACTTGTTTTGGTATGTTGATCATGTGTGCAAAAAGTTAGAGTCCAAGTGTTTATGGTTTGTGTTTTGGGTTGTAGTCAAAAAGTGGTTAAAATTGTCAAAAAGTGGTTATACGTCCGTTTTCTCGTAAAACGTGAATTTTGAAAAAGTGCAAAAATAGAAAGTTTCATTTTGGCATTATGGAGGTGCCTGCAAATTTTCAGGGTCTAAGTGTTTACGAGTAAAGAGTTATGCGCGTCGGAAATTCGTATTTTGGTATTAGTTTGTGTGCAGCCCTGATTCCTGGGGAATCGGAGTCATTCATGAGGAATCTGAACTTAAGTGCTAACAGCAGCCCTTATTCCTAGGGAATGGGAGTCATTCCTGGGGAATCGCTTGTAAATTCAACATTTTATTAATTGAGTCATTATTTGATTAAGGGAACGATATAACGAGTCTATAATGTCATATTTTAGATGTGGGACCTAATAGAGTGTGTTCTCAGTGTTAGGTAAAAAAAATTGGTTCTGTTTTCGGGGCGTTTCACTTTCCAAAAGAGATATTTCGACCCTAACGTGCCTGGGTTCACAAAATTCACTTTGGAATAAAACCAGAGAATCGATTTGTTTTTGGCACAAAATCAAATCGCAGAGCGTTATTGTGTGTGTTTTCTATGTTTGTGATTATGCAGAATAAATTGTGACCAGAAGGATGTTGGTTATAAGACATAAAACTGCCAATAACCAAACCGGGTCAAAATATCCAAATGGGTTTTTCCGGGTCATAACATATAGTTAAATTCTGCCCCTTGGACCCCACAAGGGGGCGCAACCCCCTTGACCCCCGCAACTTGGTAGCGTCCGGTATTTAGTAACTTAACCAGGCATGCACTCCGCATCACCTAACCCGTGTCCACTAAACCGTCAATGCACTAAAATATACAACATTCCCCCCACATTTTAGTGCAATGCCTTTGCATAAAATAATCAAACACAGAAAAAAATTATGCATAAATGAAAATGTCACGCATATTGAATTTTCACATTAGTATATTACACATTTCAAATACTCGAAAATCGGGGTGTTCTAAGAATTGAACCCTTCAACCCATTTGAATACCTGAAGATAATATACACATAAGTTCAATTTTACACATATAACTAATTTCCTGACACTATACAGGCCATGTGTCCATATCCATTCATGAATGCATACAAAGCTAAAGTCCTAAGCTTATTGAAGCGGCCAAACTTCACATTCACATAGGTAGTTCTTTTCATCATACATCTGCACGTGTACTTTTTCAAAAGAACTATTAAGAAGTTATACTTCAACCTAACCCTCATGCAGATCCGAGCACATACCTTTGGGATGATATGCAATTCACAATGTACTACAATCTCTAAGTGTGGGCTTTCCACATTGAATTCAGCTCCTAATACTATATTAGAAGGGAATTGGGTGTCCCACCATTAGAAATTAAATGGACTTTAATCCCATCCCTAATGCAGACTTTCCAACCAAGTCTCTAGCTAACCCCTTCGTCAAGTGATCAGCAATGTTATTATAAGATCTCACAAATTCAACAGTTATCACCTCATTCGTGATTAACTCGCGAATCATACTGTGTCTAATACTAAGTATCTAGACTTCCCATTGTACATTTGATTATAAGCCTTAACCAAAATAGTAGCGCTACCACAATGAATAAAACAGATGATATCGGTTTTAGGCCGCAATGGAATCTCATATATCAAGTTCCTTAGCCACTCCGCTTCTTTACCAGCATCAGCTAATGCCACGAACTCAGATTCCATAGTCGAGTTGGTTATACATGTTTGCTTCTTGGAAGCCTATGAAATGGCACCTCCCCCAAACAAGAATACCCATCCACTAGTAGAAGAATGATATTCTATATAAATGATCCAACTCGCATCACAATATCCCTCTAGCACCGAAGGATATCCCAAATAGTTCAAACAATAATCCATAGTTCTCTTTAAGTACTTAAGCACTCACCTTACAGCTTGCCAATGATGTACACTAGGATTACTAGTATACCTGCTAAGATTACCCACTGCAAAAGCAATGTTCGGCCTTATGCTCATCATGGCATACATTAAGCAGCCAATCGAGTACTCAAGTTGTGAAACTGGATCACCAATAATAACCATAAGTTTTAAACTAGAATCCATAGGTGTATTAACTGGACTACAATCAGAACAATTAAATTTCTTTAACACTCTCTCAATGTAATGATATTGTGAAATTGAAATTTCTTTGTTCTCACGTTTAATCCTAATGCCTAGGATCAGTTCAGCCTCCACCATATCCTTCATGGAGAACTTTGATGACAAGAATTCCTTAGTCATATTGACTTGTTCCAGATCTGTGCCAAAGATCAACATGTCATCAACATACAAGCAAATGATTACTCCTCTACCAGAATTATCAAACTTGCTGTATACACACTTACCACACTTACCTGCTTGATTCAAACTCAATCTACTAGACAAGACCACCTCATCAAATTTCTGATGCCACTGTTTAGGTGCTTGTTTTAATCCATACAAGGATTTAACAAGTTTACACACCTTACGCTCATTTCCAGGCATAATAAAGCCTCCAGATTGTTTCTTATAAACCTCTTCATCAGATCACCAATCAAGAATGCAGTTTTCACTTCCATTTGGTGAATTTCTAGATTACATATTGCAGCCAAGGCAATCAACAACCTAATAGTAGAAATCCAAGCAATAGGTGCATAGGTATCAAAATAGTCAATCCCAGGTCTTTGTTTAAAGCCTTGAATGACTAACCGAGCCTTGAATTTCTCAGTGGTTCCATCAACTCTCATCTTCCTTTTGAAGATCCATTTACAACCCAAAGGTTTACAACCAGGTGGTAGATCAACTAACACCCAATTGTTGTTACCCATGATGGAATCCATCTCATCATTGATTGCTTCTTTCAAAAAGGCAACATCTTGAGACTTCATTGCTTCTTCAAATGGATTTGGATCCTCCTCAACATTGAAGCAATATGCATATTGGATAGAAACTTCATCCCTTGAGCCTTCAACTAAATATAATTGAAAACCAGGCCCAAATGATTTTGGTTTCATTCCCTTTTTGCTTTTTCTTAGTTCAAGTGACTTGTCTAAAGCCATTTCAGAACTCTCAACCTCATTTGTTTCCTTCCCTTTTGCTTCTTCTTAGTTCAAATGGATTGTTTAAATCCATTTCAGAACTCTCCACCTCATCAGTTCCATTAGTTCCACTTGTAGTAAGAACCATGTCCTTTGGTCTAGGTATAGATGAGGATCTGTTCTCATCAAATATTGCATCTCTTGATTCAACCACAGTGTTAACTAAAATAGAATCATTAGGTTTAGTGACATAAAACCTATATTCCTTGGAATGCTCGGCATATCCAATGAAGATGCAATCAATTCCTCTTTCCCCCAAACTCTTCTTCTTGGGTTCAGGAAGTTTTACAACTGCCCTACAACCCCAAACACGAAGATATTCAAATTTGGTTTTTTCTTGAACCAAAGTTCATAAGGTGTAACCTGGCTCCTTTTGTTAGGAACCCTAAGCAAGTAGCAAGCCGTTAGCGTAACTTCCCTCTAAAATTCATCAATTAAATCAGAAGAGAAGATCAAGAAATTAAGCATTTATTAAGAAATTTAAGAAACATGTTATAAATTGAACCATAATTCATGGTTGTTCTCCCAAATACTCTAGGTACTTAAATTCAATAATTCTAACCATGTCATATCATTCCTATATAAACAAAAGGAAACACTTAGACCATTATACATTTAATTTTTCGAGACATTGATTCTGAATCTTTGACAAATTAAATTAGTCACCATGCCATCAATCCCAGAAAAATCATGCACACACAAAAAGATGTCATGCAATTTCTTTTTCCAACTGCATTACATTTGGCAATTCATACATAAAACAACTATTCCCATGAATTTCCAAATTCAGTAAACATTCAGGTAAACTTGGGTTCACAAATAAACCATTAGATTTTGAAGATAGCATGTAACATACAGAGTGATAATTCAATTCACTATTAATTAAGTATAGCTATAATAGTATAATAAATTTAAACTTCAATGTATTAAACTTCTAAAATCCATGCATTTGAATGCAACAGAGTAACAATGCTTACGCCATTTGTAACATCCTCGAAATGGACCTAGTTGTTTTGTATTATTTCTTGACTTAAATTAGTATTTAAATGTGTTTGGAAATAATATTGTTTGAAATAGTTGAAATAATTGGAATAGGAGCTGAATATTCCAATGTGATAAGTGAATTATTAATTGTTATAAATTAATATAGTTGACGGTGCAATAAAATGTTTGGACTCGCAAATGGTTTTCGGGTTCCAGACAATAGATTAAGATGGGGTATTAAATTATACCCGTATAATTGAAGTCGGTTGCTTGAGCCGACTTATATATCAACTTTCCTAAAAAGGAAAGTTTATTTCCTTTTATCCAATTCCTTTGAAAACCCTATGTAATCTTAATCAAAAATCGAAAATCAAACATGAATTAAGAATCTGAAGCTGTGATTCTGATTAGTTCATCATCATAACCATGTTCTTTCTTCAAATTTGTAAGTTTCATTCTTGAAATTTGATATTTAGTGAATTAGATGAATTATGAAATTTGATATGAAATTTGATGTTAGAACTTTGTTACAACTGTTGTATATTGATGTTGTGAAGTTATTTATAGCAAAAATCTGTTTAGAAACCGAATTTGAGGTTTTTGGGGATTTGGTTCGGGTTAGGGTTTTGAGCAGGATGAACAGGGCTGGGACGAAGAGGGAATCCGGCGGATTCAATTGAATCCGGCGGATTCGTGTAAAAGTTAGGGAATCCGGTCGGATTCAAGGGAATCCGGCGGATTCAAATGCTAAGAACCGGATCCTATGTTTTGCAAATTTCAAAGGTGCATAAGTGTTGAATAGCACTTTAGAGACCTCTTTTTTGTAACAAAATTTCATTAACACGGATTGAGCTAAAATTCGCATGTCCACTCGGAAACGACCCAATGATCAAAGCTATATACTATAGCCTAGTCAGTTTTTGGCCATTCGGGGTCGTTTAGGGGTCGAAAATGGCATTTTACTGTTTTTGGACCTTATTTTGGGACTTTTTGATTTTGTTCCGAATTGAACTTTTATTTGATGTGATCATAGGGATCACCTGATACATGTAATTATGTTATGATTGTGTAACGATATTAATTACCTAAGTGTTATCAGTTGAGACAAATACTAACACATTGTTTATTGATTGTATTCTCAGATGTGGAGAAGGCTCAGTAATATTAGACTTCTGAGCTTGCGGCTGAGGTATTGGTGAGTGGATCTGTAACCTCAGTGTGATTTAGTTGTAATGATTTGATTTACAGCAAGTAATTTATAGTATTACTTTGATATGATGCATCTGTTGAGATATCTTGCCATGATAGTTTGACTAGTTGCTTACTTGGCTGATTGTGCTAGTATGTAAGATTCTGAGGTCAACTTGATTTGATGGTTGGGCTTGTTGTTGTTGTGGACGACAGGAGATCTCGGAAACTTGAAATGTCGGTTTAGAGATCTAGGTCGTGTGTGATTGACAACGAGTTATCGTTAGTTCTGTATAGGCCAATACAGTTGAACGATAAGTGTTCCTGGGTGCCAAACCGGTATTATGGTTGCTCAGGGACCACCGATCCTCATGATGTTGCTTGTATGACATTGATTGGATGTCGAGTGATTGATTGATTTTCTGTTTATTGTTATTTGATATAAACAGATTGTTATGCTAAGTTGGGATGTTGCTTATAGTTTCATTCACTTAGCTTTATGCTAACCCCACCACAGTTCTTCCTGCAGGTTGAAATAGATGGGACATATTGGGCAGGGCAGGAAGTGTTTGGAATTGATGGAATGATTGACAGGCTTTTACTCTGAAGTTATTTTGATAACTATAGAAATGTTTTGAATTATATAACACCGAGTTTGTTAAAATGTTATGTATTTGATTTGAAAAAAAATTATTGACATTTTAAGACATTGATAGTAATGTTTGAAACATACGCTTCCGAGTCGTCATTATTATATTGATTTTTAATAATAAACGAGGGGTGTTATAAGTTGGTATCAGAGCAATAGTTTGGGCGAGTTGGACATGATAGAATGTTCAATCCTAAACTTTGATTGAGTTGAGTCAAACATTCCAGCAGGTGTGGGTTTAGTTGATATGTGAGAAAGTGATTAGTTGAATATGTACTATCCCTTAACAAGTTGCAAAGTTGTTGTTTGATTGTAGAGACGGAGGAACATGAGTATCTGATTGGTATATTTCATGTTTCCTCAACACTCGTGGGTTGAAGATTACCAGGTAATCTTTGATAAGCCTATGTTGGTTTAAATTAACTTGAATAGTTTACTTTGTTATGATGAGTAAGCTTTGTTGTGAAGTTAATTGAGTAAGACTGATATGATTCCTCAGTTTTGAGTCAACTATTGATTGCTATATGTTGATATGAGGATAGAAGTATTAAATGAAATGTTCATTGTAGGGATTATTTCTGATTGAATTGAAAATGCAGGAATGTGTTTAAGTAAGTAGAAAAGAGTTGATTAAAGTTTTAACAGGATTGATGTTAGAACCCAAGAGTGTCTAGACTGTGAGACAAAACTAGTAGATTGATCACAAGGTGTGATTTAAATCCCTGTGTAAGAAATGTTGTGTTATTTGAATTGGGAATGACTGTTACTTGAGAAAATATGTGTTTATGTGACTATATGATATGCTTTGACTATAGTTAAACACTTGAGTTAAACCAAGATGGATAGGTTTATGAGAAATGTAGAGTATGATAATATTTAATTGATTGAGGAAGTGGTAGATCTTTCTGGTCAATTGTGAACTAAGAAATGAAATGTTTTATAGTAACATGATTGAGTAGACTTGTTGTGACATTGATGCTTGATATGTTAGCATATGTCAAAGTGATGATAGTTAATTAAGATGTGTCCTGAATTTTGAGGAAATTAGGGACATTGATTAGTGTTAAGTATTGAAACTGTGATGATGAGTTATCTTGTGTTTGAGGATTCAAACAAATAGATATACTGAGTAATTCAGTTGTTGAAAACAAGAACATTGTGTGAATATGTAAGTAGTAAGCTGATTTTGAGTGTGTATCAGCTGTTAGAAAATATTGAATGAATATTGATTGATTTGAAATCATAAGAGAGAAAATTACATTGATAATTATAATGTAGAGTAGCCTGAAAATGGATTGTGAAGAACATAATCTTGCAACGCCTGATCACCGTTGTTATATTATGCTGTGTCACATGAACTTGTTGAGGCTACTTGGTAAAAAAAAAGAAAAAAAGAAATGTAATGTGATTTTGAATAATTGAGCATGAAACTATGCTAAGTGTTAATAGTTGTTTTGATAAGAAAACAATTAGTTGATAGGACTGTGACATGTAGACTGTGAAAGTGCCAGTGTAAATTGATAATTGTCATTGATAGAGGTTTTGATGATAAACCTAGTTGATTAATTTGATTTTGTTGAAAATGTAGTTGTGACTGATTGTGTCAAATTGTTCATAGGTGGTTTGTATAGTGTTTAAATGAATCACTATGTTGTAAATGGCTTGTATGAAGCCAAAGTTGAGATAGGTTGCCTTGCTTGAGGAATTTCTAGTAATTATTGAATGTAATAATTTAAAGTATATGTTTGAAAGTGAACATATAAGATGAAATGGTTTATTGTGAGTTAATATTGATGGTATGTTAACTTTGAAAGTCAAACCATGAATAGAGAATTGTGTATAAAATTAATTGCTTGTGATTAGTTTGAGGATTGGTCAAACTTGAGAAAAGCAGTTAGAAAATTTTATTGATTGGTTGATTAAAATCAAAGTTGATAAGTAGTCAACTGTTTGTGTTGAAATAGTCTAACATAGATTGTAATGTTATGATTGTGTGGAATGTGATTGAATTCCCAGATTAGTCAAATTGTGTGGAAATGGGTCATGTGAAATCCAAAGGAGATAGATGAATTGTCTAAGTTTGTGAAACTTGATTTATTACTTAAAGATAGTATTAAGCAATTGAAATAGTGTTAAATATAATTGAGTATTCAGTTAGGTAATATTTGATATTTGAGCTGAATACATGTTAAGGAATTAGAAAGATGTGAAGTCATTATATGTTATGACAATTATAATTGTTGAAAGATGTAAGTTAAATCACATTGATTAGAGTTGTGATAAGAAAATCTTACCAATGTATGAGGCTTATGATGACAGTCATGATTGGGTAAAAGTATGAGAAGTGAAATAATTGAAAGTTATTATTAATGATTGAATAGGTTGATTGGTACCTCATGACGAATTACTTAAGTATTGAAAGAATTGAATGGATTCTTTAGTTAATTGTTGATTGTATACAAATAAATTAAGTGATAAAGTGATAAATTGGGATTAGATCCAAATAAGGTATGATATGAAAGTATATCTGTAGTTGGATTGTATTAAAGATCTAATTGATCTTTGTTTGATAAATTAAGGAAATATGAATTAAATGATTGTTCATATTTTAAGAAATAGTATGTGTTAGAAAGTAAGGGAAACCTTGAAATTGATAAGTGATGATTGTTATCATCAAACTTTTCTTGTAAGTTTAGATTGAATTGTTTAAGTTATATACGATGTAGTATGTATATAAGTGAAACATAGAGTTGTTGATTTTAATTGTTCCATATCCTGTGGTATGGATATGTGATGACTAGTAGTACTGAGAAGGCTTAGTAAAGACTTTAACAGTCTGAATGGTCTATTAAGTAGAATTAAATGGAATTGATGTGTATGTGTCCATTTTAGATTGTTACTCGAAAATGTGCCATAAGTTATGTGGAGGTCAGTTAATTGTGATTAACTTGATGTAGATTTTGTTGGAAATGTGTTGGAAGGTAGCACATTTTGATAATGTGATATTGTGATGCTTGACCTGTAGTATCATAATATGTTGATTAAGGCCGACTTAATTGCTATATTGATGGGATGTAGTATTAAGTGATTGTGTGGTTAAAGTTGTATAATTTCTAATTGCTTGTGATTAGTAGTTTAAGATTTAAGAATGTGAATTGAGTTAACTGGTTGCTAAGATAAGATTCTGGATGTCTTACCAGTTTAAGTAATATATAAATTCTAACTTAATTGTTAGTTAGACTTTGAAGATAAATATTAAGTATTGATAGATGTACTGTAGTGTATAATCACTAGTGTTGTGATTATTGTTTGGACAATTGTTGTTGTTGATAATTGATAGGTTGTGATGAAAGGAGTTATGAGCAGAAATAAGTCAATGTAGAGGTTGGTCGAATGTAGGTAATATTTGATTTTGGTACTTTTGTTGATTGAGCAAAGTACTTGTGGATTGTGGTTTTACCTATTGAGTTTGATCTCTGCATTACTTATTAAGGTGAATAGTGATATGTGAATATGATATGTTGTTCAAGAGAATAGGTATGAAACTTTTGGATGAAAAGTTGACCTAGATTTGAATTTTAAATCTTTGATAGTAGAGATTTGAAATTGTTATCTGTATATGAGACTGATTGTTAGTCATAGCTGAAATTAAATTTCAGTGTGGATATGTGTATGAGGGTTTTAGAATCACTGTCTTAGTGATATTGTGGTTTCTGTTTTGTTGTTAACAGAGGTGAATAGTGAAAATAGGTTAAGGATTTTAGCATATTGCTAATTTCTGGTTGCATCGACCTATTAAGTGATTGTAGATTTCACTTGTGTTTAAATGATAGTGAATTCACTTGTTTAAGTAAGTGTTTGTTCTATAAGATATATCTGATTGATGATATTGATTGGATGCACTGTATGTGTGCGTAGGAAAAGACAGAAGCATGTACATTTGGATATGTGCATGTGGAAAGAATTCAAATATTCTAAGTATAGTTGTAAGTTGCTATTGAGGATTAATGTATGCTAAGATGTATGTGATTATATCACATTAGTTAGATTGATTGAGGTTAGATTTCGGGGACGAAATCTCTTTAAGGGGAGGGGAGTTGTAACATCCTCGAAATGGACCTAGTTGTTTTGTATTATTTCTTGACTTAAATTAGTATTTAAATGTGTTTGGAAATAATATTGTTTGAAATAGTTGAAATAATTGGAATAGGAGCTGAATATTCCAATGTGATAAGTGAATTATTAATTGTTGTAAATTAATATAGTTGACGGTGCAATAAAATGTTTGGACTCGCAAATGGTTTTCGGGTTCCAGACAATAGATTAAGATGGGGTATTAAATTATACCCGTATAATTGAAGTCGGTTGCTTGAGCCGACTTATATATCAACTTTCCTAAAAAGGAAAGTTTATTTCCTTTTATCCAATTCCTTTGAAAACCCTATGTAATCTTAATCAAAAATCGAAAATCAAACATGAATTAAGAATCTGAAGCTGTGATTCTGATTAGTTCATCATCATAACCATGTTCTTTCTTCAAATTTGTAAGTTTCATTCTTGAAATTTGATATTTAGTGAATTAGATGAATTATGAAATTTGATATGAAATTTGATGTTAGAACTTTGTTACAACTGTTGTATATTGATGTTGTGAAGTTATTTATAGCAAAAATCTGTTTAGAAACCGAATTTGAGGTTTTTGGGGATTTGGTTCGGGTTAGGGTTTTGAGCAGGATGAACAGGGCTGGGACGAAGAGGGAATCCGGCGGATTCAATTGAATCCGGCGGATTCGTGTAAAAGTTAGGGAATCCGGTCGGATTCAAGGGAATCCGGCGGATTCAAATGCTAAGAACCGGATCCTATGTTTTGCAAATTTCAAAGGTGCATAAGTGTTGAATAGCACTTTAGAGACCTCTTTTTTGTAACAAAATTTCATTAACACGGATTGAGCTAAAATTCGCATGTCCACTCGGAAACGACCCAATGATCAAAGCTATATACTATAGCCTAGTCAGTTTTTGGCCATTCGGGGTCGTTTAGGGGTCGAAAATGGCATTTTACTGTTTTTGGACCTTATTTTGGGACTTTTTGATTTTGTTCCGAATTGAACTTTTATTTGATGTGATCATAGGGATCACCTGATACATGTAATTATGTTATGATTGTGTAACGATATTAATTACCTAAGTGTTATCAGTTGAGACAAATACTAACACATTGTTTATTGATTGTATTCTCAGATGTGGAGAAGGCTCAGTAATATTAGACTTCTGAGCTTGCGGCTGAGGTATTGGTGAGTGGATCTGTAACCTCAGTGTGATTTAGTTGTAATGATTTGATTTACAGCAAGTAATTTATAGTATTACTTTGATATGATGCATCTGTTGAGATATCTTGCCATGATAGTTTGACTAGTTGCTTACTTGGCTGATTGTGCTAGTATGTAAGATTCTGAGGTCAACTTGATTTGATGGTTGGGCTTGTTGTTGTTGTGGACGACAGGAGATCTCGGAAACTTGAAATGTCGGTTTAGAGATCTAGGTCGTGTGTGATTGACAACGAGTTATCGGTAGTTTTGTATAGGCCAATACAGTTGAACGATAAGTGTTCCTGGGTGCCAAACCGGTATTATGGTTGCTCAGGGACCACCGATCCTCATGATGTTGCTTGTATGACATTGATTGGATGTCGAGTGATTGATTGATTTTCTGTTTATTGTTATTTGATATAAACAGATTGTTATGCTAAGTTGGGATGTTGCTTATAGTTTCATTCACTTAGCTTTATGCTAACCCCACCACAGTTCTTCCTGCAGGTTGAAATAGATGGGACATATTGGGCAGGGCAGGAAGTGTTTGGAATTGATGGAATGATTGATAGGCTTTTACTCTGAAGTTATTTTGATAACTATAGAAATGTTTTGAATTATATAACATCGAGTTTGTTAAAATGTCATGTATTTGATTTGAAAAAAATTTATTGACATTTTAAGACATTGATAGTAATGTTTGAAACATACGCTTCCGAGTCGCCATTATTATATTGATTTTTAATAATAAACGAGGGGTGTTATACCATTACCCATCCCATTGACACCATTTAGAAGTTTACAAAATTATCCATTTACGGTCTCTGTTTTGTTAGAAAACAAATGTCAATTTGACGATCCCATAAATTACTGAATTAGACAAGTAAACGAGGCACTCAAGATCTCTCCCTTTTCTTGAAAACGGATTTTGCAGAATAATCAATTAGTAATAACCTGATTATTACCCACCTAGATTTACAACAGTTAATGAAGAACATTAACTTCCAAAATTAACAACAACCAGTTAATAAATAACTCATGGATATCAAATTGCAGAGAATAAAGATATATAGTTTTGACGCACATCAAATAAAGGATTCATGTTTGTCAAAAAACACTATATTGAATCCACGTTTTCATAATGTAACCATTTTAACCGATCATGATATAAGCAATCAGTCAGTGGGTTTTCTTAAATCCTTAAGATTATCATCACTATCAAAATATTCCTCAAAAGAAGATAATCAAAATTTACCACTAACATTCACATCAATGTCTTATATTTTATTTATAAGTTAAAAATCCAACACTTGCATATGGTGGGAAAATAACCGCCATTAATGGCTACTCTTTAATACACGGTTGCCCGCAACACACACCCACAATAACCATTCTTAAAAAAATCCATATGCATGCATTTCTATTAACGATGGATCATGTTCCATATGCCTTTGTAAATCATTTACCGAATACAGTAAATTAATCGAACATTGAAATGACTGACTTCAAATATAAACTTCCACGTGGTTCTAATCCATCAGATGATTAGTGGTTCTTTATTTATTTAATTCAAGAACAATTTTATATGTAATTAATTAATCACATAAGTTATCAGATTATATCACATGCCCATCTATCACATAACTATCATGCAATTAATTATTACATGCATCATTATTTCTGATTCAACATAAAAGAAAGATAGAAATGCGTATCTGTTTGTTTACTTGAACCAATAATATTCAGCGGCCATGATTATCAATGATAAAATAATGCAATCTTCTTCCTTTCACAGATTCATCCATTGAAATCAACAAAAATATCTCTTTTGATTGTTGGATAATTTGTGTAACAGGGTTATGATTTCGACCGGATATTCTCTGTGAGTCGTGTGATCACTTTCCAAAAGAGATATTTCGACCCTAACGTGCCTGGGTTCACGAAATTCACTTTGGGATAAAACCAGAGAATCGATTTGTTTTCGGCACAAAATCAAATCGCAGAGCGTTATTGTGTGTGTTTTCTATGTTTGTGATTATGCAGAATAAATTGTGACCAGAAGGATGTTGGTTATAAGACATAAAACTGCCAATAACCAAACCGGGTCAAAATATCCAAATGGGTTTTTCCGGGTCATAACATATAGTTAAATTCTGCCCCTTGGACCCCACAAGGGGGCGCAACCCCCTTGACCCCCGCAACTTGGTAGCGTCCGGTATTTAGTAACTTAACCAGGCATGCACTCAGCATCACCTAACCCGTGTCCACTAAACCGCCAATGCACTAAAATATACAACAGGGGTGAGATACTTTGCTTACTGTTTTACGCATGAACACGAGTACTAGACTGCCTATACTACTTTTTATACACATTGCATGAGTACTTTTTATCCACTGAAAGCCTCCTATCGTAAGTTGTTAGTTATGGACTTAAGCGCGAGTACTAGTAGATGGATCCATTTGGGACTGACAATCCCTGCCTGGGGTAGTAGCACTACCACGGATTTTACCGTAGAAACAGGCATATTAGTAGTTGTTACATATGAGTGTCTGGATAGCACTCACGGGGGTACATTATATGATACTTGATTGAATCATACTTACACACTGTTAAGCTTCAACTTATGAGCTCATGGCAACTGTGCTGACCTACTGATATACTTGTTTACTTACCTTGCTTAACAACAACACTGGTATATAATTGTGGTTCATAACGATTACTTACTATTAAACCTGTAAGATTCACCAACCTTTTTGGTTGACACTTTTTAGCTTTGTATCTCAGGTACACAGACGGAGTAGGATTACCCCAGAATGCTAGCTAGAGTCTCATGATTTCTACATTGCATTTAACGGAGATTCTTAGCATTATCTTTTATATATCATGATTATGTAATAGAATCTCCCGATACACGCGTGGACTCTAGGGAACTACATTTTTGTAAACCGAAAACACCATGTTTTCAAATATTTTATATATGAAAATGTAACTATTTTTAAACGTCTCATTTAGAGGTCATTTGCTGTATACTTGTGTTGTTGATACTTGATTAGTCGCGCCCCGACCCGAACCGCTTCCGCAACCCGAATTTAGGTGTGCGATAGTTAAATTTATATAAGTTGATGTAAATCAACTTAGAGTGTTTATTAGTGATGTTGATAGAGTGTTAATGTGTTGTTTCAACAAGAATTTAATTAGAAATCCAAGTAATTAAGAATTTAAAGATGATTATGTTTATAGAGGGGATGGGTATGCTAGTTTGATTGAGGTCAAACTAAGTCAAACCCAAAGTGGGGGAGAGTGATTATGATTTCTAGTTGATTTTGATAACTAGCAAATTCTAAATACTTGTTGTGTTATTATGTGTTATGTGTTTAGGTGTTAAAGAAGTGGCATCAAACCGTTGATCATTTGTTGTAATTCATCGTTTAATCACCAAGGTGAGTGTTATGGGAATTAATTAAGTAATGGTTGTACTTTCCGGATTGCTTTCGAGCAAGAGGTTGCACAATCAAGTGGTTGTTATTGGTAACGTGTTGTTTCAAATTATTGATTATGTTGTTGAATTATGTGCATTGGGAAAATGTGTAGAGATTGGCTAGCTTTGCTAGCATAGTGTTATTAAACTTAGTACGCATATCGACGTGATATGGTGCTAAGTGATAGTGTTGATATTGGTCGTGGATCCGCATAGTGTTTAATCTCTACATGTTGTTCAAGTAGTTATTTGCTTAGGGTTATATGTTTCTTATTGCTTATTTTAGTAATTATTGTGTGATGTGGTGAATTACTTGATTAATTGTTCATAAGCTCACTAAGCATTATTGCTTATTCTTTTAAGTGTATTATGTTGTATGTGATAGTGGGCATCGCGAAGGAAAGGAAAGAAGGAATAGCGTGGATAGCTTGCTTTTGATGTGAGTAGCAAGCTACATTCTCTTTTAATTATCATTTTGGATAATACTTGTGTAATCAGCCCACTCGACATATTTTGAAGCTAAACTATGTTTTGGTTGAATTTTGTAATGATATATAGTCAACTACTCTTGTTGGTCAATGGTGGATCATTGTTAGAAGGAAAATGGATCAAAACTATCCTAGTGGTTAAATAGGTCAAAAGTGCCCAAATGGGTCACTAACGACCACGTAAGCTAATCGAGTTAGATGAAGGGTAGAGTCTCCTTGTCGGTGACTTTAGACTTGTCATGAGTTGTTTGAAGTTTGTATAAAATGTCCATATTTTTTTTAGTGTGTGTATTGTGAAATTTGGTGTCATTAAAATGTGGGCGAAATGGCTTTAAGTTGGTCATACGTCTAAATTTGTCGTTTTCGTGAATTTTGAAAAATTATAAAAAGAGAAAACTTCATTTTGGTATAGTGAAGGTGTCCGCAAAATTTCAGGACCTAACTCCTATGAGTTAAAAGTTATGTACAATTGAAGTTGGGTCTAAAAACTGAGTTGGTAAATATTTCAGCTGTCAGGAACTGGTACGCGTTCGCGTAGCATATACGCGATCGCGTGATATAGGCTAAATCGTTTACATTCCATTTTACACTAAAGTTACGCGATCGCGTGGCATTTCAAGGATCGCGTATATCGTGTAATTACGCGATCGCGTAAAGTCTAGCAGATCGCGTAAGAGGTATTAGAACGAGTATAGTACAAATATAGTTACATGTACGTAATCGCGTACATGTAACCAGGATCACGTATGTTGTGTACTATTCAGCTAATTTCTAACATCCACTTTAAGAGTTTAGTGGTAATTGAGTAATTTTCTGACTTTAAATTATTATTTAAATGTGTTAGGAAATTAATTTGTTATTTTGTTAAGTTTATTGTAAATAATTAGTCAAAAAGTCAAATGACTTATTGTAACTATTAAATTATTATTTGTTTTAACTTTATATAGTTGAAGGTAAAATAAAATAGTTGGAATCGTAAATGATTTTTAGGTTCCAGACAATATGTCTAAGAAGGGAATTAAATTAGACCGACTAAAATTGGGTCGGTTGGTGTGACCGACTTATGTTTCTTTTTAAATCTCCTTTAATACTCCTTCCTTCTCATTCTTTTCTTCATTTCAAAAACTAAATACAAAAATTGAAGAAATCAATAAGTTCAATTCTGAATTCAAGACCTTGATTCAATCTCAGTTTCATTTCACCATCATCATCTTGATCGTAAGTTCAATTCATGAACTTGTGTTCTTGAAATTGATTTGATTAAATTAAGTTAATAAGTAAATTGTATGAAATTGAAACTTGAGATATTGCTAATTGATGATATATGATGTTTTCTGGTGTATATGATGTATTAGAACTGATCAGAAGCTGAGTTTGTTGATATGGGTTGTAAAAATTCGAGTTTGGGGCTTTGGAACTAGTTGTAGGTCGCTGATACAGGGCGAGGATCCGGCGGATCCTAGTGTTTTTGGTTTAGGATCCGGCGGATCCTTTTTGTTTCCGGCGGAGCCAATGTAGATCCGGCGGATCCAAGACCAAATTTGGGTTGCAATTTTTTACAAAAGCGCAAGTGACAAAATTCGCATGGTTGAACTTCGGATTAACTCGGATTAGGTCGAAGTTCGGATTAGGTTGAAATTCGCATAGTCACTCGAAAACGGCCCAATTATCAAAGCTCTATAAGAGCCTAGGCGGTTTTAGGCCGTTCGGGGTCGTTTAGGGTCCGAAAATGGCATTTTACAGTTTTTGGACCTCGTTTCGGGACTTTTTGATTTCATTCTAAATTGGACTTTTGTTTTATTGGACCTCAGGGATTACCTGCTTGGATAAATATGTTTTAATAATGATTTGGAACTAGATAAATGATTAAATAATTATATAAATGGAATTGTTATAATTTGACTAAAGTTGATAGGGGCAAAGTGGTTATAACTGATAATTACAACTTGGTAATTGTTTGTCATTTCGATACTATGTATTGAAATATGTTATATGATTATGGAATGAGTTACTAATTCATTATTTAATTGTGTTCTCAGATATGGAGAATGCTTAGTAATATTAGACTTCTGAGCTTGAGGCTGAGGTAACGGTGAGTGGATTTGTAACCCTCAGTGTGATTTAGTTGTAACAATTTTGGTTACAACGGGTAAACGTAGTTTACTGCTTTGATATACTGTTTAGTATGCTATGATGTAATTGTTGTGGATAGACTGTTTAGTCTGCTATGATGCCATGATGATTATGGCTTATGTGATTGTTTGATACATGGCCTTGGGCACTATGAATGAGGTCAGTATGATGCTGGGCTTATTTGCTATTGTTGACGATGGAGGGTTCCTTATACATATCGTTCATAGGAACCTTAGTTGGATGAGAATAGCATTAAGTTATCGGTTATTCACTGTATTAGCCTGCAGTAAATATGAAGGGTTCCTGCCCACTGTGGCATGAGATTCGTATCAGGAACTGCCGATCCTCATTGAGATTATGTGATGATGAGCCTGTTGTGGTAAACAGGGGATTATGTGTTTACGATGCTTTGCTGTAAACAGATTTGTTATGCTAAGTTGGACTGTTGATTATTTATTCACTCACTTAGCGATATGCTAACCCCACCACCCCACTACTTCTTGCAGTATATGATTAGATAATGGGCTGGGTAAGAAGCTTTCGACTGGATGGAATATTTGACGACTGGATGTTTACTCTGATATCTGATTTGTATAAATCAGGGTTGTCTTTAGATTTACATAACACCCTAACTGATAAACTATGATTTGAAATAGATTGATTAGATGTATGTTATATAATATAAATTATAAATGTTTGTTTGGACTTGCGCTTTCGGTATATTATGTTTAAAAAAATATATGGTACTAAATGATGGGGTGTTATATAATTCTTGGTACTTTAATTTAAAGTTCTGTATATGGTAATGATTTAAATTAAGTCGTAATGAATAATGGGATACGTATTATAAAAAAAAATATTGGGGCGTTTCAAATTGTTCGTTACATAACAAGGTAAAGCATTTTATATTAGCTGGACAAGATGATATAATAACAAAGCTTTGGAATTCGTCTTATAATTCTTAAAAGATCTTCCTTCAATACGTTTATATAGTTTATTGACTATATCAATCCAATTCAAACATATATTAAAAAAGATATTTGGAATAAAAAAGTTTTATATTTGATGGTTACCACTTTAGTGAGAGATGGATTCAATCGATTGGGATTTTTGTGATCAGTTAGATTAAAAGGAATATTCTGAAGAATAATAGGGGATGAAGAATATATGCTGGTTACAAAAATTAATGAAATTTGGATGAATTTGTAAATGATGGAAGGGTATGATGGTAAATTTTTTCAAAGTTAAGGATAAAGGCCTAACTTTTAGGAGTAGTGTAGTTAATTAATAATTATAACTATAAATTATAAAGATAACTATTATTATTGGAGATTAAAAAGGATAATTAAGGAATATTAGGCGTAAATGAGTTTTGGCGGGAAATCGGAGACTAATGGATTACGTGGAAGCACAATAATTAGGCAGTTATTAGTCTAATTATCCTTTTTAATATATTGGATAGATTCAGTCAAATGTATCTTAAATATAAGAGTAAAATCGACATATACCCAAAATATTTTAACCCTTACAAAATTGTTGAGCGGTAATTTCTATGAAACGTAGGGCGTAACAACTTGCAAAAGTCAAACTCTTATGAGCATTAACATGAATACATGATGTTAAATCATAACATAAGAATATCATGGAATAATCAAACATATCTATGATGATCTACACAAATTATATTATTAAAATTTTCAATAAATGAGTTATTTAAGACTAAAATAGTCAACATACTAGCAACTTTTTAACTTTTCAAGTTTTAAATTTTGAATACTTGACGATTATTATTAACTTAAACAAAGAGATCTAATCCACTATTTATGGAAAAAAATTTTATGATTTTATTACTCCCTCTGACCCATTTTAATTGTCCATCTTTCGTTTTTGGGACGTCTCAAAATAATTATTCTATTTTAATTTCAACCAATCAGAAAACATTTAAGTGAAGAAAAATGAAATCTTATTGGTCAGCACACTAATCAATGCACTTTTCTTAAAGTGTGTGCATTTTGAAAGTGGATAATTAAATTCGTACGGAGGGAATAAGATATTTTTAGCAAATTTTTAATATACACCCATACCTATATCATGAGAAATTTAATATTATGAGATGCTTAAAAAATCATGATTTAATGGGTGATATTACATAAAAGCACATTATTTATCATGATGATTTGGCATTTTTTTATTTTATATATAATATTATAAATTATGATGATTAAAGAAATTCAAAAGAGAATCCATGCAAAAGGCTAAAGTTATCACCAATATCATGAGAAATGTAATATTATGTATCATCATGATTTAATGGGTGAAATCTTAAAACCCCATTAAATTATTATGATAATTTGGCATTATACTTTGTAGATTGATATAAGGTATATAATAAGGAAATATACTTCATTGTCTTTGTACCTTTTTCTTTATTTTATGGTCATCATTTAAATATCAACTTCAACTTAAAACTTTAAATTATTAAAGAAGAAAACCCTTATTCTCTGTGATGTTTAAGATTCTCCCGTGGTATGCGTAAACATAAACAACACTTCTTTTATATGTATATATGCACCTCAACTTTTATGTTTATATACACAAAATTATCCTGGTTAGTCCCGCGAATACGCGGGTTATAATCTAGTTGTAATTGATTATAAATACTATTTACTAATTTTATTATACTTAATTATTCTGTTATATATACTATTTTCAACTTCAAAACTTTAAATTTATTATCGCCTATAATATAAATTTCTTTCTATTCTATGTAAAATAACGTATAACCTATAAAACTTTAGTTCATTTAGAATTCAAGTACTTATATTACATTTGGAAGTAAATGTAATTCATTTTACATATTTAAAATTTTTAGAAAATAATGTGTAAATCAAAGGGCGTTATTGATTTGATCATCACATTTTGTGACATGCTTTCATGTCTTATAAAATGTTCCTTGTTCATATTTATAAAAATTAAACAATTATTTGTTGTGGCAAAATGTTAATAACTCTTAACCCCGATCGACTTACAATTGGCTGCCAATTTAATAATGTGGGGGCATACTTGACTAACTCAGCGGTTGCATGTGGTTATGGGGGTGTCAGGACTTGAACAACTGACCTTGTGCTTATTATGGCAAATATGCCCCTACCCATTACCAGCTGAGCTATACGCGTCATTGGCTCAAACAAGTATTTATATATCGTCAAAATTAATTCAATAAACATAATCCAATAATACTATTAACTACTCCTTCACTGATTTGTATGTACACACACTATAATGTAACGGATGCATATGATACTATATATATATATATTTATATATGTGAGTGTATATATCATATTATTATTACTATTGATAAATCGTATTCCATTCGTCACATAATCAATGCAAACATTTATTTTAATATAAAATGTCATATGATAATAACATACTGTTGTTTATTTACATTCGATAAAGTGTAACGTGTAAATATAATATCATCTAATAATATTAATAAAGCATGTACATTGTTGAGAGTCTTAAGATCTTGCACGGACAACATGCTAGTATTATATATATATATATATATATATATATATATATATATATATATATATATATATATATATATATATATATATATACTAGATAGAGACCCGTGCAATGCACGGCAATCTAATAGATTAATTATAAGTATATTGTGATTACATAATAATTGTAGTACACAATAAAATCAATAACAACAAAAATAATAGTTGAACCATAACAACAATGTCAATAAACACTCCTAAAAATAAATATAAAGATTATTAATGTGGGTTAGAACGATTACATACTATAATAATAACAATGTAGTGAAACACGTATGGGTTAGATGCATACCACATGAAGTAGGAAAGAAAATCGCAAATGATAAAAAAAAAGCCAATAAAAAAAAAGAGGCTAATCATTTAGATGGGAAGGTGTGTCCTAGTGTAATAAATTGTAGCTTCTTGATTTTACTTCTCTTATCCTTCCCATATGTGTGTAGAATTTATATAATTGAATTAACAATTTTTTATTTCATTGGCTCTTCTATTATTGTTTTAAGTCAATTTAATCTTGTTAAATTGTTTGCATTCACATATAATTTGATTTTACGAATTAAACAACTACGGAACTTGCAATTACAATTGTAACCAAAGTGGACTTGTTGGCTTGGTAGTTTGTCCTACGGATGGCAATAATGACACCCAATTTTCATATATTATATATATATATATATATATATATATATATATATATATATATATATATATATATATATATATATATATATTATTTTTTAAATAAAGCTAATTTGATTAACTCCACAACACTTAATTATTTGTATATTTATTATTATAGAGTATATCCAAACTTATACTAAAACTTAATTATTTATTTAATTAAAAATTTTAAGAGTTTGTCACGTGTCATTATTGCCTACGTGGCAAAATATGAAACAATTATCAATACTCACTTAGTATATACATAGATATATATTGGAATAATTAAGGGGGAAACACTTTTCTGGGGGGAATGAGAGAAGTTATTCATCACGAATTCACGATGCATCTTAATTTTCGCAAATACGAATGTCAAACAATACAAAGTGAAAATTAATAAATATTGATCATAATCGATACTATGAATGTTAAGCTTTCTTGGTAAATTCTTTTTGTAGTTTATAACATCAATTAATGATTATTATATACAAAATCGTTAATATTCATCGAGGTGAATGTTTTTTAAAATTCATTATGATGAATGTTAATATTAAAAATATTTGTCAAAATGTTATTTTTTAACATTCATGGTGAAGAATGTTAAGTTAACATTCATTATGATGAATGTTAACTATTAAAAAATTAAATAGTAATCAACTAATATTATGACTTAAAAATAAATTTCATCAGTTAATATACTCCGTATTATTTATAGCATCGATTTTGATTATTATTACTAATAACTTTTTTTATTTGTATTGACAAAGTTAAAATGCTACGTGATAAATACTACACTTCTCCTTCCTCCAAAATTAGTGCTTCCATCTTGAACGCTCCCCGTATATGTGTGTGTGTGTGTGTGTATATATATATATATATATATAGGGGGAGATCCTTGGGGAAGTAAAATAATTAGGGAAGGAGGGAAGTGATTCTCAGCCACACATTCTAGTCAACTCAAAAGTCAACGCGGTAACATTTTTGTAAATAACTTGAAATCACCTCCCAGAACGTTAACAAGCATTTCAAAAGCATGTTAATCAAAAACAACTAAAAAACATGATTTTCATCTTAAATTCATCAAATTAAAGCTTGAAACTTGCAAAAATAAATTAAAAAACACTAATACACAACTCGTTGAGCAAGATTGATTAACAATTGTTAGATTCAATAAAAAAAATGTTGAAAATAGATTTCATGAAGAAAAATGTAGAAACTCATAAAAAAATTACAAATTCATTCAATTGAATACAAAATTGAGATGTATATGAAGCAAAATTCAAATAAATCGATCATATACATCAATAATCAAACAAACTTGTAGTTATTTTACGTTTTACAAAAAAAAAATTCTCAAAATCAAAATTTTCTTAAAGTTAACACTCATTTGAAATGCATGTTATAAAAATTACAATTTAAATATTCATTTATGATAAATATTTTAGCTTATATATGTTATTAGTGTATAATAACTCAAATTTATCATAAATGCATGTTAACATCTCATTGAGTCTTTAACATTCATTTATGACGAATATTAACTTATATCATGCTGATGAACATTATAACATTCATTTATAATGCATATTAACTCATATATATTATAATACATTGATGAATGTTATGTTATAACGTTCAACGATGTATAATAACTTATAAAAGGTAATATTCAACAAATATGAATGTTTAAGAATCTTACTTGTAATTTTGATTAATATGCATTGCAAATGCATGTTAACGTTCTGGATATTTTTAAATTTGTGAAATTTGATGGTTAATGACAACTATAATTCGATTTATCACATGTTTATAAGTTTTGTATGATGAAATTCGTTTAATTTTATTGTTTTCATTGGAAAAACAAAATTTTATATAAAAACCCAAAAGTTATACCCAAAATTCATAATTTTTGATGATTTCAAATCATGACGAATTGAAGATATGTATGAATGTGTTTGATGGATTGGAAAGTTTATAATGTGTTTGATTGATGAATCGTTGAATTTGATGCATTAATTTTGGATTTTAGACTAAAGTTGATTAAATGGGTATTGTATTTGTATTATTTATTATATGAAAAAGGTGGGAGAAAATTAGTGGCTGAGATTTGCTTCCATCCTTCCCTCAAACTTGATGCTTCCCTCTTGATCCTTCCCCTATATATATATATATATATATATATATATATATATATATATATATATATATATATACATTTTTTACATATGAATTTATTACAAATTAAATTAAATGCAAAAATGAATGTGAAACATATTTACCTATTACACATTAGTGGTGGGAAGAGTGGTGGGAAATTACTGTTCACAAGGGGCACAATAGTCATTTAATTAGAAAATCATGTCTGCGTGCTTACATATTTGCCACGTATTTTTCATTTTGTCTTTTGTAAAAGAAAATTTGTATTATACATTTTTCAAAGCCAATAATACTAAAAACCTGCAACACAAATTCAAGAGACCAATCTTTAAAACGAAAAATCAAATTCAAGAGACCAATCTTTAAAACGAAAAATGGAGGCAACTTCACAGATCTTAAAGAAAAACATCAAGAACTAAAATCAATACATGCATTTGTTATGGAAAAAATAGATAAATATCAAATAAAAATAAGATTCGAATTTTATACAAATAATGTGGCCTCATATCTTTTACAAAACCAAATCTAAACGAAGGTTACTACAAATCGCTTTGGTAGATCGACTTCTGCGGTGGTGGTCGATTTTTGTAGCTGCGACTATTACCACCGTCACCACTAACCCGTGACCTCCGTTTTCGCTATCATTTAGTGGAAGGCGACACTGAATAGGGGGTTGATAATGTTTTTGAGTTGTGGTTGTTGAATAGTGGATTGTGGTGGTGAAATGATGGTGTCATTTTTTATAGATACTGCCGCCACCAGGACCACCACCACCAAAACACAATTATGAAACCACAAAATCAAAAAATATTTTCCGTACAAAGTATCACCGCCATCACCACCGCTTATCGGCGCCCGCGGTCGTCAACTACAACTTACCTCCTGATGTTGCCGCCCTTATAAAAGCTCAAATATTACCGGATGTTGCGGTGGCGGTTCAGATTTCGTGTACCACCGCAATGTTGAACGCTAAACAATACAGTGAAAACCACTTGCTGTAATTGTCGCTTATTATTAGAACAAGAAAATGCAACAATACTTTATTTTAAGTGAGAATGAGAAAAAAGAAAGAGTTTATCCGCTGGATTTTTGAGTAGAGAGAGAGAGAGACAAAGAGGAGGATGATATATATTTTATTTTAAGAGTAAAGTTATGTATTACTATTATTTATAATAAATAAATTATAAAAATATACTTTATATCAATGGAATTCCAGCCCACCGTTTTGTGAACCAATCGATACTATCGGTGGGTTTGATTTTTGCAGTAAGTAACAGAGTGATCTTTTCGACCGAAAAAGTAAATATATATCACTTTTTTTTTTCTTTTTCTTTGTTTTTTTTAATTTTATAAAAATACGGAGTAAAACATTAACGAGAGAGAGAGATCATGCACGTGCCGTTACATCCAAAATTTCTCTCTTTTAGTTTTCTTTTACTCAATAAATAAATAAATAATAACGATAATTATATAAGGAATTTATTGTGTTGTTTTTACTCTTAAATAACCATTTATTTATTTTTTAAATAATACAACATCCATAATATAATATTCCTTCCGTCCCAAAATTATTGTCTACATATAAGATACATATAAGAAACACACAGTTTAAGAAAACATATATACTTTTTTGTATTATGACAGTTTTACCCTTACTTTTTACATATATTTTTTATGATATACATCGATTTGTTGAAACTTTTTAAAAATACTCCGTACAAGATAAAGATTTTGTAAACAAAACAATTAGTTTTATAAGCGTATCGTTCATGGCTATTACAAAAGAATTTAAAATTGAGATTTCCAAGTTTAAGGATTGAACGTATTAAGCAACAACTTTTTTTTTATATATTGTCGGTATGTGTTATAAAACTTATGTCTGCAGCATAGCGCAGCATCAACCCTCGTTGTCTATATACACACAAAATCATAGAGGTCCGGTAGTGTTAATTACTAATACACCCCTCAACACAAAGAGGTGGATGGAGGATCGGCAAGGTGATGTAGCGATACGACAATTGTACCTTCGAAACGACACCGAACCTTCCACAAATGTATATATATAGAATAACGGAAGGCACCATATTTAAACAGGAGTTGGACTTAGACCTATATTATAGTTTTAAAGAACAATTTCATATGGCACAACACTACAAATGATATTTTCTGATATGTCGAGTTGAGTAAAGGGCCTAATAGAGCAACTTTGTAACACAGTTTGACAATCCCAAACTACTGGTATGGTAATTTCCGAAATGATAGGACTGAAAAAGTATTTCCAAGAAACGATTTCCAGGCAGATCATGATTAGTACGAGGAGAATGCAGTACCCATGCCATTCTAGATCAAGAAAGAGTTGCTCTTTTTCTTGTTAAATAACAATCCAGAGTAAATTTACTCCATATCTTTTACATATTTACAAACAACCCCCTCACACATGCTACGCACGTGTCTCTTCCTTGCCGTTTTTATATACCCTTGGAAACCCTCTTATCTCACCTTTCCCAAATTACCTTTCAATCTTTTCTTTCTTCTCACCGCCGTAACATATCGGCGATACCGCCGTTTCCGGTCGGAGCTCCGACTACTCTATCCATATCTATTATCCTTCCCTCTCTCACTTTGAGTTTCCTATATCTATATCCAATTCCAAAAAACACAAAAAGCATTTGCATCAAAAATCAGAAAATCGAAAAAATTAGGGTTTCTATATATCTATCAAAGATCTCGATTTTATTAATAACAAGGGGAGAGGGAAGTTACAAAAGCAAAAAAAAAGAGAAAAAATTTGGAAAAACATAAAATTTTTGCTAGGGTTTTGAGATGGCGGCGCAAGTTATGCAACAACCTCAATCGGTGAACGGTGCTGGTGGCGGCGGTGCTGCCGGTGGTCAGCAGTTTGTTCCGACGTCGTTGTATGTTGGTGATTTGGAGTTTAACGTGACTGACTCGCAGCTGTACGAGTTGTTTAATCAATTAGGTCAAGTTGTTTCTGTTCGTGTTTGTAGAGATTTGTCTACCAGGCGCTCTCTTGGTTATGGTTATGTCAACTATGTCAATCCTCAAGATGGTAATTACTTAATTTTCATTAATGTATAAATGTGTATATATTTTTTATGTGTATATGTATGTACATTTATGTGTGTAAACATATGTATTAATGTTGATTATATATGTATATGCAATACTGAAATGTATGTGCTTGTGCATATACAAACTTTATGTGTGAGTGTATATATGTTTATAGATAGATGAACCTGTGTGTGTATGCACACATTTGTGTGTATATAGTATATGTGTATAGTAATGTGATTAGTAGTCGATTTCGTTTAGCAATGACAGCAGTTGAATATGAAAATGGTGGGTTATTTGATTGTATTAACATTTGTTTAAAGGAAAGGATTCTGTATGATTTTTCGTTGTGAACTAAATATTAAAGTGTGTAGTGTCTGTTGTTACTGTTCTATGATAAAGGAGTAGACCATATTTGGTTTTGGGATAAGTGAACAAGTAACGGTTGGATTGAGGTTTTATAAGACTTACTTGAAAAATGAAATAAGTGCTCAATGTTGCAAACTTGTTGATCTAATTGACTTCTGTTAATTGAGTTTTCCTATTTAGTGTTTTATAATCTTATATTACCTGTTTTGATTACAGTTCTAAATTGTTACTTTATTTAGAAGTCCGACTTTTGCGTCTGCTATTTATTTTGACAGCTCTAAATTGTTGATTGATTTGAAAATTGTAGTTTTCTGTTTGGTAAATATGATTACAACTAAAAGTGTTGCTTATATTATATTGTTAATGACAGCTTCGAGGGCTATCGAGGTGTTGAACTTCACACCTTTGAATGGAAAGGCGATTAGGATTATGTATTCTCATCGTGATCCTAGTGTGCGCAAAAGTGGCTCTGGAAATATTTTTATCAAGGTAATTAAACTAAATACAGTGCTAGTTTCCATCTTTTGCTATGCAAATTTGGTTTATTGCTTTGGTTATGATTGACAGTTTTTGTGCTTTGTTTCCTTAAACTATGCAGAATCTGGATAAAGCCATTGACCAGAAAGCGCTGCATGATACCTTTTCTACATTTGGAAACATTCTCTCTTGCAAGATTGCTACGGATTCAACTGGTCAGTCAAAGGGGTACGGGTTTGTGCAGTATGAGGCTGAGGAATCTGCACAACAAGCTATTGAGAAGCTCAATGGCATGCTTTTGAATGACAAGCAAGTTTACGTGGGTCCGTTTCTACGTAAGCAAGAAAGAGAATTGGCTGTGGACAAGACCAAATTCACTAATGTCTTTGTTAAGAATCTTGCTGAAATAACAACCGATGATGATCTAAACAAGGCATTTAGTGAATATGGAACCATTACTAGTGCTGTTGTTATGAGGGATGCAGATGGCAACTCCAGGTGCTTTGGGTTCGTGAACTTTGAGAATGCTGATGATGCTGCTAAAGCTGTAGACGGTCTTAACGGTCAAAAGTTTGATGAGAAAGAGTGGTATGTTGGAAAAGCCCAGAAGAAGACTGAAAGGGAACAGGAGTTGAAACAACGGTTTGAACAAACCATGAAGGAGGCTGTGGACAAATCACAGGGGCTAAACCTGTACATAAAGAATTTAGATGATACAGTTTCTGATGAAAATCTCAGGGAATACTTTGCTCCTTTTGGTACTATAACTTCCTGCAAGGTTCGTTAATCAAAAAACTATCGAGACTCTTATGTGTAGTAAGGTAATGAAATGGGAACTAATTATATTTACTTATTAACAGGTCATGCGAGATCCTAATGGGACAAGTAAGGGATCAGGGTTTGTGGCGTTTTCAACTGCTGAGGAAGCTTCTAGAGCTGTAAGCAATTTAATTTCCAATTTTTTGTTTTGTTGGTATACATTTAGATGTATTTCTGGTGTGTAAAGGCTCATTCTTTTTTACGTTTTCATAGCTTTTGGAGATGAATGGAAAGATGATTGTTAGCAAGCCTCTTTATGTGGCCCTTGCCCAACGCAAAGAAGATAGAAGGGCGAGACTGCAGGTTTGATGATAATGTTCTTTTTTTCTTGTTCGTGTAGCAAGGCGTAACTGTGTATTACGTTACTACCATAAATAAAAAGTCGTTGATGTTTAATGTTGGATTCATGCAGGCACAGTTTTCACAGATGCGCCCGATTGCAATGGCACCTGCTGGAGCTCCTCGTATGCCAATGTACCCCCCTGGTGGTCCTGGACTTGGTCAGCAGATGTTTTATGGTCAAGCGCAGCCTACTTTCATTCCTCCCCAAGTAATCTCACTTCCATTGCGTGCTTCTGTAGCTCATCTAAATTAGATAGTGACAATCGCTTGGACTTTTTGCTGTATATTTTTCACCTATTTATCAATGGTTTTTTTATTGTTTTTGTTGTATCTCGATAGCCTGGGTTTGGGTACCAGCAGCAACTTGTTCCAGGCATGAGGCCGGGTGGAGGTCCAATGCCAAACTTTTTCATGCCAATGGTCCCACAAGGCCAGCAGGGACAGCGTCCAGGTGGAAGGCGTGCTGGTATTCCTGGGCAGCAGAATCAGCAACAGCCCGTTCCTCTTATGCAGCAGCAGGTTTGTTGTATTCTATTAATGTATTCTTGTATTTATTATTATTTTAATATTATTATTGATTAATATTATTATTATTATTATGATTATTATGGAGTATTATTTATGGTTTTCGTTTCCAAGTTAGAATAAAAATCCTAAAACAATTTCCTTTATTATGACAATATAGATGCTTCCTCGTGGGCGAATGTATCGTTACCCTCCTGGTCGTAATGTTGGTGATGTTCCAATGGGTGGCGGCATGGGTTCTGTTCCATATGATATTGGGAATGGCATGCAGCTTCGTGATGCTGGGATCTCTCAGCCAATTCCGATCGGTGCTTTAGCTTCTGCACTTGCAAATGCTTCTCCAACAGAGCAGAGGACGGTAAGCATTTTATATATGTTCTAGTTTTTTTTAACTGTTGAGTTTCTGGGTGAGCTGTTGGGATATACCTTGGTATGTTCTGAGATGGGCAGGGTTGACTTCAATATCTATGTCGGTAGTTAGTGTGCTAAATATAATTGTAGAAGTATATAATTGTGAGAATAATCTGATTAAGTAAATAAAGCAACCGAGGGACACAACTAATAGTACTAGATGCCAACACATTAGTTTTTTTTGACGTTACATTGTCTTGAAAGTTGTAGCCAAGTATACCATATGAATATGGCTATCATTAATGTTTTCAGAAGATTATAATTGGTATTTAAAGAAATAAGATTTTTATTAATACATCTAGATGTAGAAAATTGTCTCATGTACATTTTCTTATTAAATGGAATCTCTTAGTTCAATTATGTATAACATTAGTGGATAACCTTTAGGTAACAAAATGGAATCTCTTAGTTCAATTATGTATAACATTAGTGGATAACCTTTAGGTAACAAATTGATTAAGATTGTCCCTCAATTACCCTAAACCGAGCGCATATATCATTTACCTTATAGGCATGTGCATTTATGATGTGTTTGGTTTTTCCATCTTTTTTCAGTTTTCATATTAGTTACTTAGTAAGGGGATAATCGTGTCAAAAGACGGTTGAGTCTCTTAACATTAATAAAGTCGCAATAATTGGAATATGTTCTATGCTTGTGTGTTTTTATGCTTCCTCATGTTATCTTGGATAAATGTTTGTAGATGCTGGGTGTAATAAAGTCGTTTTATGCTTGTGTGGTTTAATGCTTCCTCATGTTATCTTGGATTAATGTTTGTAGATGCTGGGTGAAAATCTGTACCCGCTAGTGGAGCAGCTGGAATCTGAAGCCGCAGCAAAGGTTACGGGGATGCTTCTGGAGATGGATCAGACTGAAGTTCTTCACTTGCTTGAGTCCCCAGAAGCTCTTAAGGCAAAGGTTGCAGAGGCTATGGAGGTCCTCAGGAACGTCTCTCAGCAGCAACAGCCTGGCAGCCCTGCTGATCAACTTGCTGCCCTGTCCTTGAACGACGGCATCGTTTCTTAAACTATTGGGGTGCTTTAGTCATAGGGGTTTCCACCCTTGTTAGAAGGGGATATGCTAGTTTGGTCGAGTCGGATTTCAGATGTTGAAGATTGTTGACTTTCTTTGACTGTTATACTGCTATGCTGTGTTTGAAGTTTGAACCATAACTTGTCTTATGGGATCTTTTGTTGTGCTTTTGTTTTTGTTTTTTGCATGTTCTTGTGTTAATCCAGTTGCAGGTTACATTATCTTGGTGATGATGCGTGTGTTGCTGTTACTAGATTTGAGTTGGTGTTTCTAAGATTTGGAAGCAAATTTTGGTAATGAATTGATCATTATCTAAATGTTGGATCTCTTCAACCAAGTCTTGATCAGTGTTGGAGGGCCTCGTTAATACACTAGTTTTTCGTTTGAAATGCCATTCCACCTCTCTTGTTCATGTTCTTTTAAATACCCACTCTGGTGGTACAACGTTCTTGCACCTTTTGTTATTGTTCTTTTATTTATCCTCTCTGGTGGTCGGTTTTCACTGCCGCTGACCCAAAACTATCTGTAATGGTCTCTAGATATTTGGGAATTTCAAGGTCAATTTCTACCATCTAGCTTATCGTCTTAATGCGCCTCTGTTGAGTGTTCAACTGCAATTAGTGGTGGTTCATCTCGTCTTGGTCTCATGATCTCGACTAGGCAAACTTGTCTACGCTGACGACCTACAAATAAAGATCCTTTAAAATTTTCTATTCGCTAAACTCAGGTTTTATTACAGACCAACAAATTAGGATCCTCTAAAAAATCTTTATTCACTAAAGTTAAGTTGGGGGAAACAATAGTAGACCCTTTAATCGTTTGTGACTGGCGCTTAGCATTTTTAATGTGTTTTGATTTTGGATAAACATGAACAACTTGAAGGATTATACAAGATTTGAATCCTTGGCCAACAATGCTTTTGGCCTTGTCAGCTAGCCCCAACATTGACCACTGACTTTATCAATCTCTTTGTGGATGGTGCTGGTTCAAGTTGGATAATCACAGTGGTTTCGTTCTACAGCTGTATCTATGTTTTGGACTTCGTTCATCTGTTGTCTTATGTTAGATCTTAAGGTAAAGTATCGTTTGTGTAAATATTCTACAGATGATTTGATGTGGTGTTTTGCCAAGTTTGTGTGTGGTTTGTTGCCTCTATCAACAGAGGCTTATATCTAGGTTTCTCTTTCGGGTTTCAAGACTTGCAAGTTATGATTTGTGGTCGTGATGGTTCCTTATCGTAGTTTTGTTGGGGTTTTATTAATTGTTTCCCAACGATTTATGGTTTCATCGAACACTATCTATCAGTTAAGGGTCCAGTCCATAAATGCAAAGACAAGCCTTTTAAGTCAAATTGTTTGCAGCAGTTTTCATCAAGTTGTTAGTGATGTTCAAGATGTTTAAACGTTCGAGGTAGTTAGAACACAGAAGTCTAAAGTCTATGTATCACTTGATGCAGTCAAGTTCAAGTGTCCATAAATGCAAATACGTCTTATTTTATGTGAAATAGCAAGAATTCATAGTATTTCATTTCATGTGAATAGTGTCAATGAACTGTGTATTTTGGCCATTGTATTTTACTTTAAGTAGATAATGACGACATTAAGTACACGAAAGAGTGGTGAACAATCTTGGTAATTCAGTCGTCTATAGCTTATCAACTCCTGCATTCACACGCAACCAATGCAGGGTTTTATAATGCAGTGGTTCCTCATGGTCCAAGTAAAGCAACCCATCCTTGAAGAATAACCTAGCAAACTGGGACATTTTTAACCAACAAGCGGTCAACTAGGCAAGAGCAACGTGTTTCGTTGGATGATCTTTAAATACTTGTTAAAATCTTTTTTGTTTGGTTTAGACGTACAAAAAACCGAGTCGGATTTCATGAATCTAAACAGTTGAACAAATGAACACAATAGTGACAAGTTTTTTTGTCCAGAACACGGTTCATTGACTGCCCAAACATATTTTGAAGGAACCAAGTAATCACAAGCTGTAGATATGCTTTATTGTCTCAGAATAGAAATGAGTTTTTTCATAATCTCATGGTCACTTGTAATGTAACACCCTAATTTTGAGGAGATATTGTATATAAACTGCATAAGAAAATTTAGTTATGGCACATTTCAACACTTCTCTAATGGCAATGACATTTCTTCTGTTACATGTATGCAATACTCCGTAACTAATTGCCTTCTATTCTATCTGCCTAACCTTCCACACAATAATATTTACAAAATTAAAATGGCCTTTATTTGGTTGGAACTACCCTTCAATGGGTACACGAAGCCTATTCCTCAATATTATGTCCACATCTTCTCCATCATTATCCATCGGTGTATTTTTGGCTGACTCGACTTCCCCATAGTTATGAAGTCTTCTGCCAATCAAATAGCGGTCATCTCTAATGGAGTTGTGGAGGTTGGTGTACCATGCATGCAATCTCTTGGCACAAAAACACACCAAACAAAAACCGAGGCATCCGAGCCATGCAAATCTGTAGACAGCTGAGTTAACTATTAATGGGTACCCTAATACCGGGAATACCCCTCTGGCTAACACGTAAGGGAAGCAAAGAGCAGTTAGCAGCTTCATGACAATAGGGATAACAATTTCTCGTAGCACCCAAACTCCTTGCAGCCTTGAGAAACCATTTCTTCTCACTCTCTCAAACTTCACACGCCAGCTGTCATCCACCAGAGGTGCCATCTGGTCCAGCATTACCAATTGAGTCCAGATCTTGAGGAAAATGAGCCCAAAAGCCCAATCCTGATACAAAAGAAAAACTGGGCTTTCATCCACAGGGACCCGCATTGGTACGATTATTAATAGTTCAAACAGCAGTCCAATCAACAAAGGGATGATGAAAATCTGCAAAAAAAAACATTGATACTAAATAAGGTGAAAGAAAGAAAAAAAGTTAGAGCAAGACAAACCAGCAGGTATATGATCTTTCTTACCCAAATTGACAACAATAAAGAACTCTTGACAACAATGGTGCACCACTTCCAAATTTGACCTAGCAAAACTGTTGCTCTCTCTGTTCTGATCTGATCAATGGAATACCTTGCACCAGCCAGCATAGTTGAGATGATGTAACTTCCAATTATGAAGGCATATAGATCTGCAAAAATTGTCACTGAAGGGTCAGTACCCATCTCAGAAAACATGATATGATTATAGGAGGAATTTTCAAGTCATTTTACTTGATGGTGGGTCGACTCAGGTTTGGCTTTACCTCTAACAGGTCAAACTTAAACAATCAACTTAACAGAAGCAAGTCAAATGGGACAAGAATCACCCAAAGTGAACTGCTAATGCACAAAACTTCTTAAATCATTTTACGCAAAAATTTCACTATTATTGAAACAATGTGATCTTTGCAATCTTATTTGACAAACTAATTGTTGAAACTTCACCGTATTTGATCAATAAGTCTACCCTCCTATTATACCTCCTCTAAAAGGGATGATGGAAAAGGTTCTATTATACAACCAAAAGTGGCATTCAATGAGATAAGTTACAAGAAAGCAAACATATATATAGAAATACGACCACACACATCACAAAACACTTTCAAAATAACCAAACAGGACTTCACTTAAACTTCTTACCGTTGCATTTCATGCCATGTGTGATTGGGAAAAGGGGAACTGCGTTAAACAATGCTCGTCCAATCGAGATGGGCGCCATTATTAACATGGAATTGAAGATTAGAAGTGTCATCCACGCCGCCAACAAAAGCAGCACAATGGAAAGCACAAATCCATACCTCCTAGAAAAGGTAATGTTACATGAAATATAAGATGATTGTGTACTAAAGTACTTAATTAGTAAACACGATATTGTAGCTCAGTGATCCAACGCGAATTGGATGTGAAATTCAAAATGAAATTGTGCACTAAGGACCTAAGGTAAAAGTTTTGTCACATCTTACTCTGAATCAGATTGTTCATCAACCTCAACTTCAGCATGCCTCATCCTATTCATATCTCTGGGATCCAAAAATCCAACAACCGCCCGATCTTGGTTCCCTAATTGAGCGGGTAGCCTATCCTGCCCTACCGGATCCCGATTTCCATTTTCTTGTCCAACATCGTCCCCGGGTCTTGGCAATAAAAAATCGGTTAAGCCAAGTGCCCAACCAACTGCAGCAAACCAATAATGTAATAGTGACTTGATTGTCGCCCGCAACTTGAAATGCTCAATAGCAAATGGAATGCATATTTGAAAGAGAAGCATGTTAGCAGGGATCTCAGTAAATGGGTCAGATACCCTGCAATAGCAAAATGATGAATCCTTAAGCAAAAGAAGCCTTAAATAATACAGAGAAAGTTCATGAAAAACTGAGTCTTACGAGATATCAAGAGGGAAGATGGTGGGAGCCATTCGCATGGCAAGTTTAGCTGGCAGAAATACAAGCATTACTATTAAGCTCCCATAAACAGCAACTGACAGCAGAACCCTACGTGCATGTTTGTGCACCGGGTCATCGATTAGATCACGAAAGGGATTGTAATTAGGATCCGCTGGGTCCCGCAGAAAATATAGAACTCCATTACGCAAAACCTGCACAATCAAAATCAAATCATTGAAATATAGAAGCTAAAAATATCGGATATGAGTAACATAGAGGTGACAAATTCAACCCATTTATATAACGCTGGGTCAATTCAGGTTGTGAGTGATTGATAATGGGTCAAACGGGTAGAAAAAAAATATAGTAGCTAAAATGAACCGGATCAAAACCGGGTAACCCGCTCCTACCCACCCCGGGGCACCATAGCATGTCGGGCTGCCAACAGTCTTTCTTCGGAATTCTACTGCTTGCGTCGTCTTTTTGAGCACCGAACGGCGGAGCTTAGGCATACACTAATAGTAGGTTACGATTCAAAAGAAAACAGGTCAAGAGTATACAAATACTGACGTCCTAAATCATTTTATTTTGGAGCTCTATTATTATTTTAATATAATAGTTTTAAAATCACATTTAATGCATTAACTATTAACAAAAACCAAAAAACGACAGAAAAGTGTAGGCACGTTAAACTACTCATCTTGACCCAAACCCATTATGCATACCACCTGACCGTTGTCTTGAGACCTCTAGTCAGAAAAAAGGTTATCAGATATATACCCCTCTAAGAAGGCTGACAAATACTGATATTTGTAACATGTAGACAATCCCTACAGCCCAATGAATCAACGAGCTTGCCAATGGAGACATTGAAAAGAAGTCAACTCTTTGAGCAATTGTCTTGCCAAACATCCTTATAGTACAAATATCTAGCCACCATCCACACATCAGAGGAAAAACCCCTAATTCAACCACCAAAAGGAAGGCGACCTTTATCATTGTCGTCAAATGTTTCATTGCTGTCAAGAACTGCTTAGAAAGAGAACGGATTGTCTCTGCAATTGAAGCAATACCGTAGAACCTTCCCATGATCAACGGCTCTCCTTTAGTGTATCTAATTACGGCAACAGTTCCAAAGTAGAAAATGACAAGCGAGGAAATAAACATATAGCCAACAGCTAGAGTTGTGGCATCAGACATCCATGACACCCCAGTTGTTTCTCCTTGTAGGGTATCAGATGAAAGGGGAAGAGTAGTGAGATTGTTTGATGACTCCATAAGTCCAGTAGCATTTGCTTTTAAAATCTCTGCAACGTGACCAAACACACTGGCATCTGGGCTGTGATCAGATGTTAAATTCTTAACGGCAGTCAATGCGTTTTTAAATGTAATATTGGCCAGCGTAAGTGCTTGCTCTGTAAGTGGTACAACTGTTGACAACACGGGGTTCGTAGCAGTTGACAAAATCCATGACAAATGATGGAGTATAAATCGTCCCAGGTGAAATGGCACAAATATCATAATACCAAGGAATATCATGTTGCTAGCAAGAACCTGCAGGATAGAAAAAATAAGAAACTATAAACACATGGACCATCATGGCATGGAAGAGATGACAACTTGACACACGGCAGGTCCAAATCGGTAAAAATATAAATATATAGAATGGAAACAATAACAAAAAATGTGCTCACAGTAAATGCATTCTCCACCAAATGAAAAAGAGGACCCTGCATGCCAACTAGCTCATCAAATGGGACATCGTCTGCACCTTCCCCATCATCCAAACCATCAAACATCTGTTCAACATGAGCCTCAATACGAGCTGCTTGCAACTCCCACCTGGCTGCAACATTTTCTGCGTTTCTCCTAATCAACTGACCAGCTCCACCAATTCCCTGCGCTCCACCACCATCCTCACCATTAAGATTTCTGTTGGGTTGTGCAGGTGGTCTTCTGGCAACACGAGCACCGTTTCTATCTCCATCATCATCTCTATCACCACCGATTTCTCTTAAATGTCGAAAATAATCTCTCAATGATGTAGCCCCAAGAAATATGAACACGATACTTGCAGAGAGTAAGAACCCATGCAGACAGTCGGTAAGAATAGCCCCAGTGGAGATATGACTCATAAAAAGTCTCTGAGCTTCACCAAAACTCCTAATGAATGAGTAGCGCCATATCCAAAAAGTAATGAATGGTATGATAACAAGCCACACAGAAAGTACAAAAGTGAGACGCAGAAAGAACTGCAACACATGATAGACTTTCATTGACATCCCAACTACAAACTCCTTATAAGGAAGTTTTGCAGGAGCATTCTCAGCATACACAGAAGAAAATGAAAACGGATGTTTGCAAACCTGTCATACATGCACAGACAACTAGTTACTGCAAAAATAAAAAGGCCAAAACAAAAGCAACAACTTTCACCAGAAAGAATGTTTGACGACTTGATCACATTAGAGTGAAGGTAACAAATTGTGCCAGCAGCATGCAACAATAAAACATTTCCTACTGCAACATAATTAGTAACCATGAAGAAGAAAAAAATTATTATGCTATGGTGTGCAACAACTACTTTTACATACAAAGGATACTAAAAAACAGCCAGTATGAAGTGTATCATCATACTTGTATCTTCTTATCTCTCACTTCAAATGTTTCTAATAATAATAACAGCTATTCTACCTTCTATGATAGCTCACTAAAGCAATAAGTTGATTAATACACATTGCAGCTACGATTTTAACGTTCATAAACGTCACACACCAAATTCAACTACGATTTTAACGTTCATAAACGTCACACACCAAATTCAACTTGGTAACTTACCTAGCTAAATGCTACTCGTATAATACATATCAAGGTAGATTATTTAATTCATTACACTAGCAACATAGATCATCCAAACCTGTTATATACAGAGAATATGTACATTACAGTATAATAGATTTCAGCAAATAACTAATCAAACAAGTCAGAAATAAACCTCACACTTGCGAGCGTTGCTGTGATTAAGCCACTGTAAGAGACAATCCTGATGGACAAACTTAATACTACCGCTACAAGCACACGGATACCGTAACGGATTATCGACGTCACCAGGATTCCGGCAGATCCGGCAAACATCACCGTCTTCATCATCGTCATCATCGTAAATGCTGTTAGATATATTTTTGCTACTATTTGCATTATCTGAAACTTCACTCTCTGATGTCAAATTTGAAGCAGAAGATGACGAAGATCCCGATGCATTGACGTCGGCGTTGATGACTCCGTCGAGTGCCGCCGGTTGTTCGTTCATTGTTTATTGGCGGCCGGAAATTAGGTTTACGGCGAGATTCGGTATCGGAATCTGGAATCGGAGCGAAACCGTTACGATAACGGAAGTTGTGTGTTGTTGACGGATGGATGGATCCTGGAAGTTGCGTTCGTTGGATTTATGACCTTGTTTTTTGTTTTATTTACGATTGTTGTACATGGATTTTGCAAAAATATTCTTGGAAATTTGGACTAGTCAAAGATATGTTAAATGACAGTATTAATAATTTTTATATATATTTTTTTGAAAGTCAGTATTGGAATCACTTACAGACCCCCATTATTGTCCACCCGATCATCTCCAATGAGTTCGAAGCCAAGGCGACGCCCTAAAGGGGTTGTTCTCCCATATCTTGGATATGTATTGCGTCGTAGGATTCCCCCTCACAACGAGGCTCGAACTCTCACCCCCAAGGAGAAGCCCCATTCTGGGGAAAACTCCTTACCACTGGGCCAAGACACCAATGGATTTCCTTGAGGAAGAAAACCCAAATCCAATACCCCTTTGCAGGGATCGAACCTGGGACAACTCCCCCCAAAGACTCAAGAGAATCTTTGGTGGCCAACTCCGCTAGACGGTGTTGGTTAATAATTTATAATTTAATAATAATAATAATAATAATAATAATAATAATAATAATAATAATAATAATAATGGTTTTGCTGAGAGCTTCTGTTAACACTTTCAGACACGTATTAAAATTTAAACTTTTACCAAAATTCGGAGGGTCGAAATAAATTCAATGGTAGACAGTTTTGGTTAAAGTACAAGTTATAATGCATGTCTGAAAGTCTTAATAAAAACCCTAATGACTTATGTTAGCAAAACCTAATAATAATAATAATAAATCGTTAAGCATAATCCTAACTCCTTTGAGAGCTATGATTAACAATAAATTATTGATGGATAGTTAGTAAAATGGTAATTAGTAAACCAATTAGTTATTGTTCATCATTCAACTATAAAGTTGTTGAGAGTTACATATATATGTTGATTGATGATTTTTATAAGAGTTAGAACGTCTTTTAGTTGAAAGTCAAATTTTAATAATAGATGTTAGAACTGTGTTTAACACATTCCTAAAAAAAATAAAATAATGAAAACTCTATGAGTAACTCTATGTTAGGGGCTTGAGTTCCTCGGTCTCACATTCAAATCCTACAAGAGACGATATTCTTTGAGAGCTACATATGCCTTTTGAAAGGAAGAAAATTTACCTGATTTATGTGGAGTTGGCACTTTACATAAGTATATAAATAGTGATCCATCAAAGATAATGTTGACACCACTATTTTAAAAGAAGAAGAAGGATAAAATCATAAAAATAATATGTAGAGACTAAGGAGCACCTAATTGAAGTTTGTGCTATTTTAACAAAGTACACTATTATCCCTTAATATCAATTGTTGAACACTTATGAATAGCAAGTGGTTTGTCATTTTTTGACAACAAAAGATCTAATATATGTATATACATAATTAAGAAGAAGTTATGACAATAAAGGTAACATAACCTAATTGGTAGAGTCCTTAATTTGCTTTGGCACAACATGAGTTCAAGTCTCACTTGCTTCAATTTTTTGTTACTTTTATCTTTTTATGATTTGCTTCATCTTTTTGTTATATTTAGATTGTAAGATTGAATAGATTATTAATTAAAGCTTTAATTATATAAAAGTTACAAAAAACTTTGAAACGTATAATATTACTGTATAAAATATCTTAGATATTAATTTTATTGTTATTACTTTGACTGGAATAAATTAATTATAAACCTATTATATTTCTTTTTCTAATCATATTTAGATATTACAATTTACTTATACTAAGCGGTCACTCAATTTAAACTAACATAACTTTCACTTTAATGAAAAAAAAATCATTTTTATCTAACAAAATGTAGATTTCTAAAATTCTGTCATATTGTACAACAAAGAATTTAATTATACTCAATAATGATATAGCTATGTGAAGGTCCCGGTGCAACGCACGGGCATGATATATCTTGTTATTATCAAATTGATCTATCATTACAAAGATAACTGAATAATAAACACAATGTAAGTTCGACTTTCAATATAATGTTTATGATAAAGATTATGACACTTACAATAATAGTAAATTGAGATTGAGATGAATATTTTGCTTTTGTTCTATTAAAAGTGTCACATATATATAAAAAAAATATCATTTATTTTTCTTAGTATGATTGTTACAACCCATTTTGTTAAGTTTTTGTTTTTCTTAAAAGAGCACTATATGCCCCTCGCTTCGCGAGGGGATAAGTACACATTAATCAAATTTATTATAAGTTAATCAAATGTAATTTTGAATTGATGACGGTTGTTCTAAAACTACATACATGTATTCGTTGTTCTAAGTACAATTGTATGTAAATAATTTAATAACGCTAAATACTTGATAATTCATTAGATACTTGCAGTTTAATAATGGTCAGGGAAAAAGTTAAGACACAATCTCGTATGTTAGACATCTAGTTTGCAATGTTTCGACAAATAATTAACTTGATAACACTATCATTCTATTTTTCTAATCATCCTTTGAATTAATATATTTCTTTTCATTATTTTACTTCATTTATATATTCATCATAGTTGTATTTATTCTAATTGTTATATTATTTATAATATTTCTTCTGTACTCTTTTTTTCTGTACTCTTTTTCCTTTTTTTCTGTACTGTACATTATATTGATGTAAGTGGTTATTAAAACGATTGACGTTATCACTTTGTCTCCGGCTTGATCGAAATTTTATATTTTATCTTGTTACTATTTTTTTTGTTTATGTTATTTAAAGGTAAAATGGTTTATGAAATTTAAATTTCTTATGTTAATACCATTATTTAATAAACATTCTTTTATGTTATAAAGTTATACATTTTAAGATAATTAAGAGGATGACTTGTTTTATAGAATAAATTAGTTTGATTATGTTTTATATAAAAGAATATTTGGTGGGGACAAAAAAAATAAATTAAAAAGACAACTTATCATTACAATCTCATGCATATCTTAAAATCTCATAATATCATATCATCATAAAATAATGATAATCTTCTTAAAATATCATAATATAATGATGATATTCTTTGCAATTTGATAATAAGGGATTATATTGCATTTTTTTATTATTATTATCATTATATTATTATACTTCAATGATTAAAATCTGTTTATATTAAATATATAAACATCTTCAACTGTCTATTAATACCAATTTATTTAGTTTAACATTTCCTCTTTTCTATTAGTTATTTATTTGTAGAGTACAATAATTGTTTATAAAAGAGATCATTTAAATAAATACATATATAAAAATTTAAAATACCACAATTTATAAACAAAATAATTTTTCATTTATTTAGATGCATAATGATACAAAATAGTATTCTAATTCTCTAAATTCACGTGATTCCTATTCAATTAAGAAATAAAAATAATTGTTTATTCAGATAAATGGAAATCAATTGTTGACATGAAAGATCCATCGAGTTACTAAAGGTTGCAAGATGTCAACCTAATTGCAACAAGGGTTTAAGTCACAAATCGCCAACGTACTCTCCTTTTTGTTCCGAGATCACCAATCAACCGGTTTTATTACTAGGATCACCGACGAATTTGACAACTTGAGAAGTGTGTACTCATGTCATTTAACTAGTATTGAAAGTATAGTATGTGCAATTATTTGACATTGTGCACTTGAATAGAATACTATGAATCATAACATGAGAATCTAATTCGGGCTTTGATTGTGTTCTCAGATAAACCGAAGACTCAATAAGATAAGACCTTTGAGTGGAGATGGCGATCGTCAAGTGTGAGTGGATCTTTGACTATCAGTCTAAGTTAGTTGTAACAACGGGTAAACCTAGTTTTAATGTATATGATATACATATGTGTTTATGTTAGCATATTGCCATGATGATTATGAATTGTGTGCTTATTCAGAGGTCAACATGGATTGGATTTGGGTACTACTACTTTGGACAACATAAGTGTTTTGTACATGTGTTGTTTATTGTAATTATGTTGTATGAAGTATTAGTACCAAACTATCGATTTAACCACTGTTTGGCCTTCGGTTGGTTTTAAGTGTTACTTGGGGGGCCACCGCGGCATGAGGGTACCTCAAGGACCACCGATCATCTTTGAAGTTATTTTTTTATGATGCTTAGCTGTAAATAATTGTTAATCTAATTTAGGTTGATAGTAATGATCTATTCACTTAGCTTTGTGCTAACCTCTCCTTAATACTTCTTGCAGGTTAAGCTTTTGGTTTGTGGGTTGCAAGAAGTTGGGTTGAAGGAATGTTTGACAGCTCTCTATCTCTGATTATGATAACGATGTTAATGATTTAATATTATTCTTTGAATTTAAATAACACCTAACTTAATGTTGTAATTATTTTGGTAATTTGGATTTAAAACCATGTAATTGTGGATTGCCATTTTGAATTTTATATTATATGCAATCTAAGAAGTAATTTTATTAATGCGCTTCCGATAAAAAAAATAATAAAAAAACGGACTTGAAATTGTAGGGTGTTATAGTAAAGAAACAAAAAGAAAACAAAATAATAAATATAAAAAAAAACCACCCATAAAATTCAAGCCCAAGTGTTTCATATTTTCATTACATGTTGAAATATAGAAAAAATAGATGATCCATGAACCTAAAATAAAATTACCTCTGTCTCAAAATTATTGTCCAGTTTTAACTTTCCGAAGTTTTTTTTTTTCAACTTTTGTTGCACCCCCTAATTCGGGTTGCAGAAGTGAATCGGGTCGGGGCGCGACTAATCAATAATCAAGCACATAAGATATATAATGAACGACTCTATATGCGTCGTTTACAAAATATATTGATATAACATAAGAGTTTACAAACTGTTTACATTATATTGAGTTCACATGATTACCCTGAGAGATTCTAGTACATTTCCTATTATACAAAATATAGATATGCAAGGAAATCTCTTGATGTTTAATAATTGCATGCGACTCGAGCTAAAGTATTCTGATGGACAGTCCAACCTACTGCTGGGTACATGAGATAACATGCTAAAAGGTCAGCTAAAAAGCTGGTGAGCTCACAGGTGTATATGAGTAAATGAGATTTATGAACCACGAGATTTATATAATGATTTGTAATCAAACAAATAATGAATGTACATGCAGCCATGAGTCCATAGTTTGAGCTTAACTGAGGGGGTCAGGATCCACATTCAAAGACCTGATCGAGGTGCCTCCCTATGAGTGCCTAATCAACACTCATACTGAACAAATGATAATGCGTCCGTTTGACAGGTTAGTGCTTGCTAACTCGAACGGGGATTGTCAATCCCATACGGTACCATACACTAACATTCACGCTAAATCATATTAACAAACTATGTGATGGAGGACTTTAAATTGATTAGATGAAATTAACTCATGTAGCATATAACGATGTTTTGTTACTTGTGTTCACATGTAAAACAAAATGAGTATGTATCTCACCCCTAGGTAAAAGCATTTAAAAAGGGGCTATGAGACTCACCTGAGTCTGTAGTGTAAATGTTGCTACAAGCAATGGTGTGATGTCCGCAGACTGTAACCTGCCGGGCGTTCAAAACGCGCAAGGTTATAAATATGTAGATGTCTCAACAGACCATCTATGCTAGTTGTCCATATAACTAGTTATGTCTAAATGTTTGATTGTTTTGTTTGAGTTTTTGAAAGCATGTACGGCCTGTTGGTGATGGTTTGTAATAATAATTCGAAAGTATTATTATTATATGAGTCATCATTGTGTCGTATACTTGTAGATTTGTTCGCATATACTTATCCGAAAGTATATATGCATTTGTATCCGAAAGTTAGGGTTCGAAAGTGTAAAATTCCTAAGTTTGTGGTCAAAAATACAATTTATACGAAAGTCAACTCGCTGGTCAAAGTTGCTGGTCAAAGCTGGTCAAAGTTGGTCAACTCGATGGTCAAAGCTGGTCAAGGTTGCTGGTCAAAAAGGAGTTGGTCGCTGATGGGATCAGCGACTTAGGAGTTTGGTCACTAAGGGGTCAGTGACTTAAGGGGTTGGTCGCTGATGGGGTCAGTGACCAAAAGTTGTGTCACTAAAGGGTCAGTGACTTAAGAGGTTATTCCATCAGATTTTACTCATTTTTGTCCACTCGTTTTGACTAGTTCCAGTCCGAATCAAGAACTACCAAAAATCACACAAGTTCCCCTATGGGTCTAGTGTAAATCTGCACTTTATGGTAATTTTATAAGTTCATCTCGATATTTAATAAATTTCGCGAATGAACCGAACTCAGTTTTCAAACAAATGCAGACTAGTCTCAAAGATCAGTTTATACAAAAAAATACGTACAGATATGGAAAAAGTGTAAAACACGAAAGTTGTAGCTCTTTTCAATACGCAACTTTTAAAAAAAATTCGTTGTCTAACTCATCCTAGAACTTAAGTTATGGTCGGTTTTGTAAGCTGACTTTTTGAAGGCAGAATATGCCCTTTTAAATGTTTATGAAAAAAAACGTGTTTTGGCTTTGGATTTGGACATATTCAAGTTGTTTGAACAAATTAACAAGTATATAAATATAAACCAAATAAATATAGTTAGAGAAAGTAATTTTTATACCAAGAAGGGAGATGATCAAGAGTCTAAATGAGGTGGATGATGCACGGTTTTGCTTCCTCTTGTGATCTTCTTAAAGTATTGATGCTAGATGATGATGGATTATGGTGGAGGTGATGAAGCTATATAGGAGAGGAGGAAGAAAGAGATGTATGGAGGTAAATGATGAATGAGGAAACAAGGTGGGTGGGTTTGGTTATGCATTATTTGGGAAACAAGATCCCAAAATTATGGATCTTGTTTCCTCAAGTTTGAAAACCGGTTATTGGGAGGCCCCACAAGATGGTGGGTTGTCTCCAATTTGTTCCTCTAGTTTGCGCTCCGTACGGTGTTCGTTTCCCCGATTGTTAAAACGTATATTTATACATTATATGTTATACGTACGTGTTTTAAATGATGTTCTAGTTTCGATATTTTAACTAGAAGTATTTTATCAAAATACTTATTATTGAGTTATAAAAATATAACTTGAGTTTATTTGATTTATCGGGCGCGTCTCGCGCGTTTAATTCGTGTCGGTTACATTTTAAACAAAACGTACATTGTTTCGTATATTATTAATATATAATAATATAATGTGAATAACTACCATTTAATCACCAAATAGATTTATGTTATTTATTGAAGAGTTCACCAACGTCCGTATTAATGTATCGGAATTCGGCCGATATAATAACATGCACGATTAAATCTAATCGCGTAAATGCGTATATTTATAAAATACACGTAATGATACATACAATTAGCCTAACATATAACTAATTACATGTATTACAAAATGATTAGGCGCAACTTCCTAGCCCTAATTGGTCGGGTGTCACATTCTCCCCATGTTAAGGGAATTTCGTCCCGAAATTTAGCTCTTAGTTGTGGTTGGAGTGGAATCAGTGAATAATTGAGGATACTTGAGTCGCATCTGGTCTTCCCGTTCCCAAGTGAATTCCGGGCCACGCCGCGAATTTCACCGGACCTTAACGATGGGAATACGACTTTGTTTAAGCTGTTTGACCTCACGGTCCATGATCTCCACTAGTGTCTCGATGAAATGAAGTTTATCATCGATTTGAATTTCATCAAGTGGAATGATAAGTGTCTCATCAGACAGACATTTCTTAAGATTAGAAATGTGAAAAGTAGGATGCACGCTGCTAAGCTCGGGTGGCAGCTGCAATCGATATGCCACTGAACCAATCCTCTCAAGGATCTCAAAAGGTCCAATGTACCTGGGATTTAACTTCCCGCGTTTGCCGAATCGGATGACACCTCTCCAAGGTGATACTTTGAGCAATACTCGATCCCCAACTTGGAATTCGAGATGCTTGCGTCTCACATCAGCATAACTCTTCTGACGATCACGTGCGGCTTTCAACCGTTGCTGGATACCAACGATCTTCTCGGTGGTTTCATGAATGATTTCAGGACCAGTGAGTTGGCTATCTCCAACTTCGGTCCAACAGATAGGCGACCGGCACTTACGACCGTACAGTGCCTCGAAGGGTACAGCTCCAATGCTGGTATGATAGCTATTTTGTACGAGAATTCGCACAGTGGCAAGTGATATTCCCAATTTACACCGAAGTCAATTACGCAAGCGCGTAGCATATCTTCTAGTATTTGAATCGTCCTTTCACTTTGGCCATCGGTTTGAGGATGATACGCGGTACTCATATCCAGACGAGTACCTAACGATTTCTGTAATGATCTCCAAAACTGAGAAGTGAAACGACTATCTCCGTCGGAGATAATCGAGATAGGAACACCGTGTCTTGATACGATCTCCTTCATATAGACTCGCGTGAGACGTTCCATTTTTTCAGTTTCCTTGATGGCAAGGAAATGAGCTGATTTGGTGAGTCGATCCACGATCACCCAAATGGTATCGCAGCCGCTTGATGTTCTTGGGAGTTTCGTGATGAAGTCCATAGCGATTTGCTCCCATTTCCATTCAGGAATGTCCGTTTGCTGTAGCAGACCGGTGGGTTTCTGATATTCAGCTTTGACTTTTGAACATATGAGACACCTACTGACATACGTGGCAATCACTGCTTTCATGTTTGGCCACCAGTATAACTCCTTGATGACATGATACATCTTTTCCATTCCAGGATGTATAGAGTATTTGGATGTGTGAACTTCATCCATCACCAAGTCTCGAAGGTTTCCAAAGCTAGGTAACCAGATTCGGTTTTCGAAGTATTTGACTCCGTTGGGTTTGGTTTCGAATTGTTTCTCCATGTTGCGCAAGGCCTCATTCTTCAGGTTCTCGGGTTTCAATTCTTCGAGTTGAGCAGTGAGGATTAGAATGATGAGATTGTTGGAAATAGTGTCCAATGTCATAACTAATTGGTAAGACTACTCTAAAGGTAGAGTCCTTTTTGGGTTACCCTAGATGAACAGTAAGAGAAACAATGAGAGAAATAATATTAATTGAAATTAATATTATAAAGTTAATTATTAGGTTTGTTAATTTATCATAGTTGATAAATTAATTAGAAGCTAAAAGAAATTAACAGAAACTATAAAATGTATTTAGTTAGTTTATTAATTGAATATTAATTAGAAACTAAAAGGAATATTCTGGAAAGTGAATTTAACCGGCGCCTAAAGGCTTTAGCCGGCGGCTAAATGAGTTGGGGTTTGAGGCGGTGCGACGCGTGTTTGACTCAGGGATACAATTCAGTTTAGCCGGCGGCTAAAGGCTTTAGCCGGCGTCTAAATGGCGAATTCAGTTATCCCATATCGGCTGGATGACAAACTCCATGGCATCCTCTTCCCCTATAAATAGAGGCCTAATCTAAGCTTTCCATCCATCCCAGTTGAATAGTTTTCAACTCTATCTCTCTTTCTCATTCCTAATCCTTGTGAGAGTTTACACGACTTAGAGTCGGGACCTTAGGATATGGAATTTCTCTTAGTTCACGGGTGTGAAACATTAGAGGTATTCTAGTTTGGGTACTTGCCATCTAAAGCATGGAAGCTCGAGCAAGGTGGTCTGCGCGTGTGAGAAATTGGTTTTCTCAAAGGTTAGTATTTTCTCATTTATCTATTTATTTTGTTATTGTTAATAGCTTTATTAAGTAACGGTCCTTTAGGGTTTAGTTTCCTAGTTGCTCTAGATTAATTGTTATTTTCCGCTGCATATGTTAATCTAGTTAGGGAATAGAAAACCCAACAGTGGTATCAAAGCGTAGGCTTAATAAGGTTAGTATAACACCCCTCATTTATACTTATTTAGATATAGTAAATCGGAAGCGTAAGTCCAAATAACTAATAATAGTTTACACCATTTTATCAACATATAAAATTCAACCTTTAAAAACATAACTTCTCGACAGAGGTGTTATATAAAAACATGTTAAAACATTATTTTATACAATTCCACTATCAGAGTAATGCCTCGAGGTCAAACATTCCTTCTAGTCCAACTTCTTGTCCACCCAAATAATATGCAAAACCTGCAAGAAGGGATAATGTGGGGGATTAGCATAACGCTAAGTGAGCAGATAACTAATCAACAGCCTAACTTAGCTCAACAACCTTGTGTACAACACTTAGCACTAGACAAGCAAGTACACAATACAACACCTCAACAATACATCAGTTCGACAATGCAACAATTCAACTAATCAACAACACCATAATGAGGATCGGCGGCTCTGGGGATAACCATAAACCCGGGTGGCTCCCAAGAACACTTATCCAACCTATCCGTATGGCCATACGGACGAGACCGATAGCTAGTGATTATCTTCAACTAACACAGGAGGTGTGTTAAACTTTAGATAACCAACTAGCCCAACCAACAGTTCAACAACTCGTTGCCTCATTAACAACTGATGCTCGGAGGCCAATTAGTTCAAGTGATCACGTAATCAACAAGTCACATAATCAACTAGTCAACATATCAACAGTATTATTAACAATCAACATAATTATCAATGCAACTATTAAAGTAATAACTCGTTACTTGTTGTAACCAAACTTGTTACAACCAAGTTACGCTGAGGATTAGAGATCCACTCAACGACCACCTTAGGCATCCACTCAGTAGTCTAATATCACTGAGTCTTCTGCTCAACTGGAATTACAACAAAATAGAACAAGTTAGTTACTTGTTTTAAAATATGTATATAACATCATATTAATTCATCTTCATCAAACACATATTTAATATCCAATATAATACCATCATTCAATCACGATAATCACTTTCTATCACAATTCACATAAATTGTTACTTATTTACAATAATTCAACATACTTCATCTCTAGATTATGAGTAACCAATTAACATCATTAATTCATAATCATTTAACAAGTTTATGATTCCCATGATCATCTTATCATATTAGTACACCTTAATCATTGTTAATTAACATCATGAGATCATATAACAAGATTATCAACCTCCATTATTACTAACTCATTAAAACACTTCATAATCATCATAATCACCATGAATACTTAATCAACTTTACACATTTTAGTTTGAACACAATTAATCATTATTGTAAATCAACACTTATTTACATATATACATCATTCCTCTAGGCTTTAAAATCATAATTCAAGCCTAATCAACTTAACCCACAAGCTTCATCATGATCATAACTCAATTACACAATTTCTAACATAGTGTTTCCATCATAATCATGTAACTAACATCAACTAACACTTCTATCATAGGTACAAGCCTCCATTTTATCTCAATCATCATAAGTTTATCATATATCATAAGAACACAAATCAATCTCACAAACCCTAACTTAATTTCACAAGATAACCCATGAATCATGTTACATATCATCATTTATGAGTTTAATACACATCAATTTAACAACTTCAAGCCTCAATTTCGGATTATAATCAATAACCCTCAAAACCCCAAATTTTTAGGTTTATAAAAAATCAAGAAATAAAGACTTACAAGATGACTAGGAGGATTAGAGAGTGATAATCCATATGTTTTAAGCTTGAATTCGAATTAGAAAGCTCCAATTTGATAATTTCTTCATGAATTTGATTTAGGGTTTTTAGAGGGAGTAAATATGTACGTACGTATGTATATAGATGGAGATAGATATCAAATAAACAACCGACTCAACATATGGATATATTACACAACTAGTTAAATTTTATTCCCCGTACTTATCATTGTCTGGAACTTAAAAACCATTTGCGGGGAAACATTATTTTATTTTACCGTCAACTAAATAAAATTAAAACACTCAATAATTTATTAGTCATAATAAATTATTCGACTATTATCACTATTTATTTCAAATAATATGTAACACCCTCAAATTTCGATTTGCGGAAGCGATCGGGTCGGGTGTTACCAAATTAAATATCACAGCATAAGATACATAATGAACGACTCTAAATGAGACGTTTGAAAATAATTATACAATTATCAAAATAGAACGTTTACAACGTGGCAAGTTTAATAGAAATTTCAAATACATAATTTGAAAATACAAAAGTAAATGCAGAGTAGTCCCAATTGTTTGAAATCATGCGACTCGAGCTAGCATAATCTTGTAGAAATCCTAATCCTGCTGGGCACCTGAGAACACATGCTAAAACAGGTCAGCTATAAAGCTGGTGAGTTCATAGGTTTGTTAGTTGAAAACATAAAGTATAAATCTTGTATGTTTTGAGAAGTTGTTCAGAATCCACGATTCTGATTTGTAGCAAATTGTAGATGTAATTACCAATGTGTAATTCGAAAGTTTAGGTATCTAATACCTAATCAATTTTAGTTCGTACCTAAGTACACAATAATTGAGGCATACCAAGCCTGAATACCTATCTGGTATGAGTAAGTGTATAACGGGAGGCAATACCTGCCTAAGTTGTAACCAAATAACTGTATGACCACGTCATATGATAGTAAGTAACTGTAGTCCCGCAGAACTATGATTTAATATATGAGGTGTTGCATCCAGCAACAAGTGATTGTAGATCCGCAGATCTACGTTTGAACGTTTAGCGTGTCCGTTTACCCGATTAGCATAAGCTAACCCGGACATGAATTGAGCTAACGGCCTCGCGTGGCAGCACCACCGATCCGTTAACTTATTGTGAATCCCGAGTATAACTCGCTGATCCATTGATTGAAATTTCGTCCACTGCAATACCGTGGTTTCGTTTTGTGCCCACTTTACCGTGGCATCGTTTGGTGCCCGCTGCAATACCGCGGCATCGTTTTTGAAGTTGCTCGCAAGCAATTTGTAATTGAGCCGGCAGTACAACGACATGCCCGACTAAGTTGTTTGAGAGCCAGCAGTACTCGACATGCCTGACTAAGTAGATCGTATAATAATATGTAGATATTCATCAGGTGACACCCCCACGGTTGGATTACATCCTGGGCCGGGGGACCATCCCTGGTTGGATTACATCCTGAGCCAGAGTCGTCACCAGTTGAGTCGTATGGATATAAGAAGTCTGTACTAACTTGTGATAATATTGTATACTCCTAGCCTAACGCCTAGCAAGTATATATAACGGAGTCTTGGGAAAATGATCACTTAAGTTCAGTTCCCATTCTAATGATAATGAAGTGTGTCGACAGTTTTAGTTCTTAAAGAATAACTAAACTTATAACAGTACAGATGTTATTCAGTGTAGGTAGAACTAACTAGTTCTAATGTATTCAATGATATTGTCCCGTGACAATATGGCCAAAAGATTGTGATAACTAAATCAAGTTATGTGTTGGTAATCGTTTTCCAACGACCTAACCGGGTACGATTGTAACCTATCTAGGTTAAGTATTGATATTGTTCTAAAACAATATCGCGGGTGTAATTCCTAAGTATTTCACATTTCGTATTACATACAGTAATATAAATAGTTGTAAATTATAAACGATTGTTAAATGATTTGAAAACAGCAATTGAGCATGTGTTTCACCCCGAAAATAGTAAAACAGTTGAAAGAGTGGGGCTATGAAACTCACCTGTGAGTTGTTAGCGATACGATGATACGCGCGTCGTCCGAATGGTAACCTTCTAGTGTCCTAAACACGTGAGGTTATATAAGTATGAGACAAATCAGTTTGTCTAAGCGAGTTGTTCATGTATGCATTTGTTGTTGAAGTCTGGGAATGGTGTACGGGGGTCCGGGGGCAGCGCCCCTGGTAGCGGGGTCCAAGGGGTGGCAACCCCTGGCGGGGTCCAAGGGGCAGAGCCCCTGGCTGGGGTCGAGCTGCCAGGTCAGCTTGGAAAATTTTTATTTCTACTACTTTGCTTTAAAGAAAACGCATTCGAAATCCAAATTCGGGTAAAATCGAGTGGTAAAATTTGGTTGTCAATACTTAGTGAAAAACATAGGTTTTTAAGGTTCTGCGACGTCAGATGCGACGTCAGCTGCGACGTCAGAGGCGACGTAGGGTCTTGCGTCGCTATGTGCGACATTCGCAATCTAATGCGACGTTGTGTCCTGCGTCGCAATGTGCGACGTAGAATTTGATGGCGACGTAGGGGCTTACGTCGCTATGTGCGACATTCGCAAGTCAATGCGACGTAAAAGCTTGCGTCGCTAAATGCGACGTTGAGGTTGTGTGCGACGTTAACTGCGACGTCGCAGCACTGTTTTTGGTCCTTGCGACGTAGCGAACTGATCGCCGGAGTTTGAGCCGAAAAAGAGTTTTTCGGCCTCCGTTGAGTCCGATTCTTTTACCCAACCCATAATTAAGTATTTTAAGCTTATCTAAACCGCAAACAAGCAAAATAACAAAGTTTTGAGAGATTTTGAGAATTGTCGGAAACTTACAAATCCGCGCGAGGAGAATCCGAAAAGATAGGATTGTAGATCGTTGCGTGGTGATTGTTTTTCCCTAAAGGAGCTTTGAGATTGGAGGTCGTTTAGTGGTGTTAAATGGCGGATTTAGGTGGCGGTGGTGTGGTGTTAGAGAGAGAGAGATGAGAGAAAAGTTAGTGAAGAGAGAGAAAGTGAGAGGATGAGAACGGGGTGGAAATGAGGAGGGATTTGGGTTTTTATTTGAACTCAGATCCCTGACTCGTGTACTGTGGTCTCCAACCACAGTACAAAATGTCCGTGATTTTATACCTGATTAAAATGTAGATTTATTACTTTAAATCTATAATTTTGTTTAAGTTGTTTTGTAAATATTTTTAATAAAAATATTTCACTTGAACTATAAAATGTCATTATTCAAAGTTTAAAATCGGCGCGAAATTTGACTTTTTGACCGGGTGTTACATTCTCCCCCTGTTAAGAAAATTTCGTCCCGAAATTTGAAGTGATGTCAGGGTTGCGCATGGTCTGGGGAGCAATGCACGTACGAGGTATTTATCGAATAGATTGCAGACACATGATGTCTATAACGAGGTTGAATAGCAGTCACTCCATGACCGTATCATGTTTAATCGTTGTAGTCACATTCTGACTATATTGTTTGTTCGAGTTATAGTTTTATTGTTGTTACAGGGTAACCGTTTACTTTGTAGTCCACCCGAGACTAGATAGTTGTCACATAGTGACCGTTTAGTGGATAGTCCTATCAGGACTAAGTAATTTGTGAACATTCAGTTGGTCCAGTTTGCTGAACGCAAACTTTGAGTTTTACGTTTTCCTAGGCTAACTAGCCCTAAGATGTCATCGATATTAGTTTGATAAAAATGATATCGTGGATAATAAGTACGTGTTTAGCGAATTTATAATTGAAGGGTTATGTTTTCGAGGAGAAATTGTACTTACATTATCGTTGGAGATTTATTTGATTTACTCGGAGTCGATTAAGTGAATTTTGCGTCTTTTTGGGCAGTCCTTCTTGTAATGACCGGGTTCCTTACATTTGAAGCATATCCTTCGAGAGTCGGGATTGGCGGGAACTCTGCAGTTCCGGATTACGTGTCCATATCGTTGGCATCTTTCGCAGGGTAATCCGCATAATCCGTCATGATGACGTTTACAGCCGTGACAAAATGGTTTATTACCCGCATAGCCTTGTCTTTCGTTGGGTTCGACAGCATAGTACCCCAAGGGTTCAGGTTGATTGGTTGGATTTTGACTAGAGCTGGAATCCCCACTCCATTTTGTTAGGTTGTTTTCGGTTGCAGTGGCTTCGCGTCGTTCCCTCTGTGCCATAAGTCTGTGGGCCATACGAATGGCCTCTTCAATAGTAGCGGGTTTAGAGGCGGTGACCATTCCCTCAATTAGTAGCGGGAGTCCACCGGTGTACCTTGCGATTTGTTGACCTTCAGGGTTTACTATGGTTGGGCACAAGTGTGCTAGTTGTTGGAAACGATTGGTATATGTTTCGATGTCGTTGTCTTTTACGGTGAGGTGCCAAAGTTCGTCCTCAAGTTTGTGAAGTACTTCGAAGGGACAATACTTGTCCTTCATGATTCGTTTCAGGTCTTCCCACGGAAGTTCGTGAGCAGTGTCGATTCCTACAGTTCGGGCGTAAAAATTCCACCAGGTAGAGGCATCATCCTGGAGGGTGTATGTGGCGTACAAGACCTTGCAGTCGTCAGGGCAGTTGCACACGTGGAAAATCGATTCCATTTTCTCGAACCATCGAATTAATCCGATAGCTCCTTCAGTACCAACGAAGTTTGGTGGTTCGCACCTCAGGAAATCCTTAAAAGTGCAAGGCTTTACTTGGTTCTGAGCAGCTAGGTCGCAGTCACTGCTTGATTAATGATTTGATCGTGCTCAGCTTGAGTGAAAGTTTGTCGTTTAGGAGGCATGATTCTTGAACAAGAATGAAACGACAAAGTGTGAGACCTTTATTCAAAGATTTTGATTATTACAGTGACATGAATAGTAAACTTGAGTTCTTAAATGAGTGATACGGGATCCCATGATCCTTGATGTTGAAGTTTTGATATCGCGTGTGGTAGTCATATTTCTGCCCTTTTTGTGGTGTTGTCACAACAGTTTAAGTATCTGTTGTCGAGTTAACCTTGGTTAAATTGTCCTGTTTCCATGTCTTTCGAGAGTTGTGACCAATTAGGTTGTAGTTTTGATGAATAGTCATAATAATGACTAAATCGTGTTTTAATGTAGTCAACCAGACTATGTTGTTGTGAGTAGTCCCACGGACTATAGTGTAGTACTAAGATACTATACGGCCAATCACGCCGGTGAATGTGACACCTACAGTGCCCTATGTGGTGTTGAAGCTGGGTCTCCCAACATAACCCATGTGTGTGGTGACATCGTGTATTTATCGATTGAGGCATTACATGCCTTAGTAGTCGTGGTGTGGCACTTCGTGCCCAGTAAGGTAATCGCGTATGCGTATAAGTGTATAAGTGCGTATAGCGAGTGTTCATACGCACAGAAATCGAGTGGAACACCTCGTGTCAAGTAGAGTAGTCGTATATACATATATGGTGTACACGTAACTATTCAAGTATACGTGCGTAATAAAAGTCAGGTGTGGCATCTCGTGCCCAGTTAAGTAAATGTATATGTATATATAAGTCGTACATGTAACTATAACAAGTCCACATGCATATTGAGAGTAGCACCTAGTGCTGAAGTGTAGTGCCTAAAGCACTGGAGTGTAGTAACAACGTACTGTAATGCAATACTATCAGCACAGTAAGGGAAATACCAATGTATTGTGATTGTAGTACTGAAGTACTATGAAATGCAGCACCACGTGCCGTAATGAAGTGCCCGCGGCACCGAAATTGCAGTACCCATGTACTGTGAATGTAGCACCAATGTGCCAAATGCAGTATAAACATACTGTGTAGTTGCAGCACCACGTGCCGTGTGTTGTTTGATTGTAGCCCTAAGGCCAAAATATGTTGAAGTTATGTGATTTCCCAAATGTAGCACAAAGGCTAGAATGTGAGTGCCGAGGCACTGAGGTATTGAGTTGATTGATCCAAATGATCAAGTTGTGATTGAGATAAATAATTTGTTGTGGACTTAGTCAACACTAATCCAATTGTGACCAGCACGGTCAAAGGTGAAAGATTCGTTGGTTTGTCTTAAATTTTCGTGGATGTTTAGCATGTGTGGGTTTCCATTCCCATTGAATACGGTTGTACCTCCTTCCCGAGGTTCAGTGATATATGTGATATCCTTCTATACGTACATACGGAGGAAGATGTCGAGTCGTGATAGTTAGGAAGACGGCGATGTGCCTCTTCACGAGTAAATGATAGTACAGCGGAATTTAGTTGTATATACCAAGTATATATTTGATACGTAGAAGTAGTATACATGTAAGGCCTATTCATATATACCTACAGTACATATAATAGCCTAGGATGTCTATCACATAACAATCAGAGTCAACTACGCATTCCTGTTTCAGTATAACCCCTTTCAGATCTTACATCATCTTTATTTAATTGTACATAGTTAGCTACGCTATGTTAAATTAAACTCGTATGATGTAATTCCTGAACCAGTCATACCTAATGAGGAATACTGCCTAACGGTCATAGTCTAGGCCCACTAAATGCAACCTAGTTCACTATAACCTTAGGCTCTGATACCAATCTGTAACACCCTCAAATTTCGATTTGCGGAAGCGATCGGGTCGGGTGTTACCAAATTAAATATCACAGCATAAGATACATAATGAACGACTCTAAATGAGACGTTTGAAAATAATTATACATTTATCAAAATAGAACGTTTACAACGTGGCAAGTTTAATAGAAATTTCAAATACATAATTTGAAAATACAAAAGTAAATGCAGAGTAGTCCCAATTGTTTGAAATCATGCGACTCGAGCTAGCATAATCTTGTAGAAATCCTAATCCTGCTGGGCACCTGAGAACACATGCTAAAACAGGTCAGCTATAAAGCTGGTGAGTTCATAGGTTTGTTAGTTGAAAACATAAAGTATAAATCTTGTATGTTTTGAGAAGTTGTTCAGAATCCACGATTCTGATTTGTAGCAAATTGTAGATGTAATTACCAATGTGTAATTCGAAAGTTTAGGTATCTAATACCTAATCAATATTAGTTCGTACCTAAGTACACAATAATTGAGGCATACCAAGCCTGAATACCTATCTGGTATGAGTAAGTGTATAACGGGAGGCAATACATGCCTAAGTTGTAACCAAATAACTGTATGACCACGTCATATGATAGTAAGTAACTGTAGTCCCGCAGAACTATGATTTAATATATGAGGTGTTGCATCCAGCAACAAGTGATTGTAGATCCGCAGATCTACGTTTGAACGTTTAGCGTGTCCGTTTACCCGATTAGCATAAGCTAACCCGGACATGAATTGAGCTAACGGCCTCGCGTGGCAGCACCACCGATCCGTTAACTTATTGTGAATCCCGAGTATAACTCGCTGATCCATTGATTGAAATTTCGTCCACTGCAATACCGTGGTTTCGTTTTGTGCCCACTTTACCGTGGCATCGTTTGGTGCCCGCTGCAATACCGCGGCATCGTTTTTGAAGTTGCTCGCAAGCAATTTGTAATTGAGCCGGCAGTACAACGACATGCCCGACTAAGTTGTTTGAGAGCCAGCAGTACTCGACATGCCTGACTAAGTAGATCGTATAATAATATGTAGATATTCATCAGGTGATACCCCCACGGTTGGATTACATCCTGGGCCGGGGGACCATCCCTGGTTGGATTACATCCTGAGCCAGAGTCGTCACCAGTTGAGTCGTATGGATATAAGAAGTCTGTACTAACTTGTGATAATATTGTATACTCCTAGCCTAACGCCTAGCAAGTATATATAACGGAGTCTTGGGAAAATGATCACTTAAGTTCAGTTCCCATTCTAATGATAATGAAGTGTGTCGACAGTTTTAGTTCTTAAAGAATAACTAAACTTATAACAGTACAGATGTTATTCAGTGTAGGTAGAACTAACTAGTTCTAATGTATTCAATGATATTGTCCCGTGACAATATGACCAAAAGATTGTGATAACTAAATCAAGTTATGTGTTGGTAATCGTTTTCCGACGACCTAACCGGGTACGATTGTAACCTATCTAGGTTAAGTATTGATATTGTTCTAAAACAATATCGCGGGTGTAATTCCTAAGTATTTCACATTTCGTATTACATACAGTAATATAAATAAATGTAAATTATAAACGATTGTTAAATGATTTGAAAACAACAATTGAGCATGTGTTTCACCCCGAAAATAGTAAAACAGTTGAAAGAGTGGGGCTATGAAACTCACCTGTGAGTTGTTAGCGATACGATGATACGTGCGTCGTCCGAATGGTAACCTTCTAGTGTCTTAAACACGTGAGGTTATATAAGTATGAGACAAATCAGTTTGTCTAAGCGAGTTGTTCATGTATGCATTTGTTGTTGAAGTCTGGGAATGGTGTAAAGGGGTCCGGGGGCAGCGCCCCTGGTAGCGAGGTCCAAGGGGTGGCAACCCCTGGCGGGGTCCAAGGGGCAGAGCCCCTGGCTGGGGTCGAGCTGCCAGGTCAGCTTGGAAAATTTTTATTTCTACTACTTTGTTTTAAAGAAAACGCATTCGAAATCCAAATTCGGGTAAAATCGAGTGGTAAAATTTGGTTGTCAATACTTAGTGAAAAACATAGGTTTTTAAGGTTCTGCGACGTCAGATGCGACGTCAGCTGCGACGTCAGAGGCGACGTAGGGTCTTGCGTCGCTATGTGCGACATTCGCAATCTAATGCGACGTTGTGTCCTACGTCGCAATGTGCGACGTAGAATTTGATGGCGACGTAGGGGCTTACGTCGCTATGTGCGACATTCGCAAGTCAATGCGACGTAAAAGCTTGCGTCGCTAAATGCGACGTTGAGGTTGTGTGCGACGTTGGCTGCGACGTTAACTGCGACGTCGCAGCACTGTTTTTGGTCCTTGCGACGTAGCGAACTGATCGTCGGAGTTTGAGCCGAAAAAGAGTTTTCCGGCCTCCGTTGAGTCCGATTCTTTTACCCAACCCATAATTAAGTATTTTAAGCTTATCTAAACCGCAAACAAGAAAAATAACAAAGTTTTGAGAGATTTCGAGAATTGTCGGAAACTTACAAATCCGCGCGAGGAGAATCCGAAAAGATAGGATTGTAGATCGTTGCGTGGTGATCGTTTTTCCCTAAAGGAGCTTTGAGATTGGAGGTCGTTTAGTGGTGTTAAATGGCGGATTTAGGTGGCGGTGGTGTGGTGTTAGAGAGAGAGAGATGAGAGAAAAGTTAGAGAAGAGAGAGAAAGTGAGAGGATGAGAATGGGGTGGAAATGAGGAGGGATTTGGGTTTTTATTTGAACTCAGATCCCTGACTCGTGTACTGTGGTCTCCAACCACAGTACAAAATGTCCGTGATTTTATACCTGATTAAAATGTAGATTTATTACTTTAAATCTATAATTTTGTTTAAGTTGTTTTGTAAATATTTTTAATAAAAATATTTCACTTGAACTATAAAATGTCATTATTCAAAGTTTAAAATCGGCGCGAAATTTGATTTTTTGACCGGGTGTTACATAATACAACACACCTATTTTCTAACACACTTAATAATTCACAATCAGAAAATATTAAATACTACTAGACCCGAAAACTGGGTGTTACAAATCTCCCCTCCTTAAAAAGATTTCGTCCTCGAAATCTGATCACACTTAACCAATCTAATGAAATAGAATCACACATTTCATTTCAATAATATTTTACTTTTCATATAACTTACACACTCCCAATGTATACTTCAACTGAATTCACATAAACACATGAGTTGTGCTTTGTACTCTAGTATGTTAATCGATCTCTTACATGACCATTCACACTTAGTCATGTAAACAATTTAAAACACATAATCACTGTTTACAAATGTAACACATATCCATGTGAACATTTCAACTTTACAACTATAATAACCACACTAACAACAACAACAACAACAACATCATCAATAAGTGGTACTGACTACTACAACATACACATTAACAACTATATATTCCTTTAGCTATCAACCTGCTGTGAATTTTCACTTTTGCAACTAGTTAATTACAACCTTACAACTTGTAATTATAAACACGACTAGGTTATATGAAACCCTTTACTTGACAGTAATCTACAATCATCTAACAATCAACAAGTAAGAAAATCAGTAAGCAATAGGTAGAGGTCAATTTATTTTATTGTTACAACCAGTTTCATATAATCAACTAGCACCCTTTCACAACAACTTGGATGCTAACTCAACACCTGTTAATACCAAACATCATCATTGGTATCTCAACAACACAAGGTGCTGACATTAGTCATCTATTCAACAATATTAACACAATATTATTCATATTCAACTTACCTCTACTTTGCTTAAATCAACTTTTAACTCTTACTATTGACAATGCATCACACATACACATCAAATGTGCCATAGATATCACATTAGCAACAACAACTTAGTGGTTTATTACTCTTTCATATTAGTCCATCATTGACTATTTATCAACTACAGGTCAACATATCTTACCTGTTATTTTAAAACCACTTAACTTTATATGGTACTTAGTAGCCTCAACAACTCCATATGAAATGGCATAATATAAATACGTTGGCCAGACGTCGTCATATTATGTCAGTCACACTTTATTCTCAGGCCACTTCATACCATTTATCTCCTAAGTAATTATCTTTACTCTCACATATTTCTCAACAGTAATATCAACAATTTACACAATTATAACAACCTGTAATGGCAAGTATATTCCCAATTATTAACATAGGCACAATGTCTAATACACATATCATCGAGTTTACATAAGCAACACAGACATTCAACACCTCTTTTTATTATATCATTAACCCAATTGTAATGTCTAACACTATTATTACAATCAACTTCTTTATTACCTGATTCAAGGTCATTTACTAATTACATCACTTAACATTAATAGTACATCTGGTACTAAACACTTCATCCATACTACGTGTAATATTCAACATGTTCTCTCTAATCTTTACCTCTTTAGTTGTATTATAAATAAACATATCATATCAAACATACACATTATAACTCTATTGACAAATATCAAATAAGTATAAATTCATACACTTCTTTTCAAACTCTAAGAATACTTATTTTAACCATTTCCAATATTTTAGATGACTCATTTACTTCATCCTATTTCACTTAGTCCATATAACTTAAGAACTTAAATCACCACCAACAACAGTTGGCCACAATTTGACAATACGACGAATACACAGCTTGAAAATAACTCATACTCAATAAAACTTAAGGACCTCTTAAAACAAGTTATAACGTCATATTTAGTCATAGGAATGATCCCAGGGCTCAAAGAAACAAAAGCCCAATTTAAAACGTAAGTCAAAAGTTAAAAATAAGGTCCGAAAAACAGTAAAATGCCATTTTCGGGCCCCAAACGACCCCGAAGTGCCCAAAACTGACAGGGCTCATGGCAAAGCGATAAGCTTTGACCGTTGAGCCGTTTCCAAGTGACCCTGTAAATTTCGTCTTAATCGGACACCGAAATTTTCAAAAAATTTTCTACGTCAAGTATTACATCGAACGTCGCAAGAAATTTTTTTTTTTTTTTTTTTTTTTTTATACTAACTAACGCGATCCGGGAAAACGGGTCAGGATCGCTTTCCTCAGTTAAAAATGTTCTGTAACCAAATTAAGCATACAAACGCGATCCGGAGAAGTGAGTGGGATCGCGTTCCCAAGAGAAAACGCATCTGAACACGAAATACACACACAAACGCGATCCTGGAAAATGGCTGGGATCGCGTTCCCAAGCATAAAAATAATCTGTGACAAAATAACACATACGAACGCGATCCAGAAAAGATTGTTGGGATCGCGTTCCCAAGTAGAAATCTGAGTTTCAGCAAAATTCATATTTTTAGCCAATTTCAATCGCGTATAACTTTTTACTCGTTTAGAGTTAGACTCTAAAATTTTGCAGGCACGTCCACTATGCCAAAATGAAACTTTCCCTTTTTACACTTTTTCAATTTACACGTTTTACGAGAAAACGGACGTACGACTCATTTTTGACCATTTTCGACCATTTTGGTTGACACGCTATATTTCAAACGACTTGGTTTCTGACTTCCACCTTTTACCAACATGTTTCTATATACATTAGTGACGTGTGGGCATATTCGTCACCTACAAACACTCATTCTACATTGTTTTGACACGTTGACCCGTTTAGGGGTCCAAATGGGCACTTTTAAGAAAATAATCACATTGACTACCCAAATCATTTTCATCACCTTTTACTACTATCTTTATGACTTAAAGTCACTTTAACATTCTTTTTAATCAGACCACTACTCATTTTAACCTTTTAACCATCAAGTGACCCATTGGGCACTTTTAACAACCCATTTGGGTTTCAACCAATATGTTCACTAATTTAACACCCATTTTACACTTCTTTGACTTTACCAAGTCAAACAACTTCACTTCCACTATCGGTGTCACATTATAACCTTGAAACACCAAATTCACATAAAATCATCAAATTCACAACAATTACAACAAGTATTCAACCATGACTTTTTTCACAACTTGTCAACGCATATATAGACTAGTTGACCACTTTGACTTTCTAATTTTTTTTACATAACAACACGACTCGAAACCTATTATTGGAGAATACCAACATCCCATTAATTTCATCATATCAATTCAGTTTATCATTTATCAAATAATTCCCTAGCAAGGATCTATAATCACACCTTGCATTTATCAACTTATTTTCACACTTTAGATACACTTAATTTCACATAATACAACTGTTACATCTTAGTCAACAATCTATCTACACAGTTTCAACACTTTCTCCAAAATTTTAATTTCCTTCATATTTACTCGTAAATTTTCACATCCTCACATTACAAGTAACTATCACCAATAATTCAATTTACTCTATTAACAAGCAAAGTAAATAATTCAAGTTTATTGATATTCACCAAGTTTATCGAGAATTACCTGGTATATCTAGGCCCACGTGTGTTGAGGAATCATTGAGAATACCAGACGGTTCCTCATGTTCCTCCGTCTCTGCAACCAAAACAACAATCTTGCAACTTGTTATAGGTTAGTACACATTCACTAACAACTTTCTCATGCAACCACTAATCCCCACCCCTGGAATGTTTGACTTGACACAAATCTAAGTTTGGGATTGAACATCTTATAATGTACAATTCACCCAAACCTATGCTCTGATACCAACTTATAACACCCCTCATTTATACTTATTTAGATATAGTAAATCGGAAGCGTAAGTCCAAATAACTAATAATAGTTTACACCATTTTATCAACATATAAAATTCAACCTTTAAAAACATAACTTCTCGACAGAGGTGTTATATAAAAACATGTTAAAACATTATTTTATACAATTCCACTATCAGAGTAATGCCTCGAGGTCAAACATTCCTTCTAGTCCAACTTCTTGTCCACCCAAATAATATGCAAAACCTGCAAGAAGGGATAATGTGGGGGATTAGCATAACGCTAAGTGAGCAGATAACTAATCAACAGCCTAACTTAGCTCAACAACCTTGTGTACAACACTTAGCACTAGACAAGCAAGTACACAATACAACACCTCAACAATACATCAGTTCGACAATGCAACAATTCAACTAATCAACAACACCATAATGAGGATCGGCGGCTCTGGGGATAACCATAAACCCGGGTGGCTCCCAAGAACACTTATCCAACCTATCCGTATGGCCATACGGACGAGACCGATAGCTAGTGATTATCTTCAACTAACACAGGAGGTGTGTTAAACTTTAGATAACCAACTAGCCCAACCAAAAGTTCAACAACTCGTTGCCTCATTAACAACTGATGCCCGGAGGCCAATTAGTTCAAGTGATCACGTAATCAACAAGTCACATAATCAACTAGTCAACATATCAACAGTATTATTAACAATCAACATAATTATCAATGCAACTATTAAAGTAATAACTCGTTACTTGTTGTAACCAAACTTGTTACAACCAAGTTACGCTGAGGATTAGAGATCCACTCACCGACCACCTTAGGCATCCACTCAGTAGTCTAATATCACTGAGTCTTCTGCTCAACTGGAATTACTGATGTGTATTTATCGAGTTATAAAACAAATAAGATTAATATCAAAGATAGGGACTAATACACAAATAGGCAAGTGTACCTAATCATATAATAGTATAGCTTTGGTAAATCCGAGTTATCGTATCCACAAGGAACAGGTAATGTATTCTAAAATTGTTATCAACTAATAGTTAAACTTTATTGAAAGCAAGTAAATATGAAGATAGTACCTTTTAACGACAGGTAGTCATGGTAAAGTTTCAAACAATAAAATAAATAAAGCAATAAAGATAGTATGATCTCAATGGTATGAACAATGTTTACTTAGATTTACTCGCCCTAGACTTGGATGTATAGATTAAGTACAAGACACGACCGATAATGTGCAATTAACAAAACAATCACTTTGTTGTCACAAAACCAATTGAATGATTAACCTTTCTTAGTGCAAGTGTCCTTGACACCAATAGTTATTAACCACCTATTGTTAATTCTAGTAACTTCATGATTTGATAGCTAACCTTACCGTCGTAAGTGTTACAACCACACAAGGTGTCCCTAAATGTGATACACGAACAATCAAGATTTCCAATTTCAATTCAAAATCTTTTATTCGGTAAAATACAAAGATACAATCATCAATCTCTTAATAGATTGTAAACAAGTACATGATAAACACAAGTTTTCACTTAATGCAACAAATACTTATCAATTGAATCAAAATCAAAACCTAGATCACTCATGGTTCTTTAATCAAACATAAAATTAACACATTAATCATCCAATCATGTACGATACATCCATAATCAAGGGTTCATAATATCTAATTAAACACAAGAATCTCAGCCCCAAAGTGTACAAACATCAAACAATCAAAACTCATGATAAAATCCATAACAATGGTTATGTAATCAAACCGAAAAGAGTAATGAAACCGGATGATTGGGGATTGATCCTTTGTTCCGGAATGATGGAGATCATGTTGGAGCACTTAGGATATCTCCAAAAGTCTCTGAAAATCGCCCCATGCCGTCACACATATGAGATAACCCTAAAAATGGCTTAAAAATACGTATTTATACTTTGCTGGGCCGACAGACTTCGCCATGCGACGGGATTCTGTCGTTGCGCGATGGTCTGAGAAGAAAAGCTGGTCGCTGTGCGATGAAAAATGATCGCTAGGCGATGGGCTGAAAGTCAGCAAGCTACAAATTTTTGCGTTTTCAATTGGATTCTTCACTTCTTCAATCGCTCTTCATTATATTCTCCTGTATTGAATTTTAAACCTAATAAGTACCAAAAGTTCATATGATTAACACAGATAGATATAAATGAGACTGATATTGCAACTGAAAAGATATATAAATTAAGCAATATCAAAATCCCCCACACTTGAGTTTTGCTTGTCCTGAAGCAAACTAATTATTTACAATTCAAAACAACTTCTCTGGCAATTTACAAACGGTGATTAGGTTTTGAAAAAGTAACACTAATAATAATCACATAAGCAATCACATTAGCGCATAGTATATAATAATTAGAAAAACCTGAGATGATTAATCTATCAAGCCTGAATGCACGACTTAGCACCTCACAATAGGAAATGTGTTTAAATCACTCAACTCTCAATCTAATCTAAATTGGGAATGGAATATATAAACACTCAATAAGCCAAGTCACGATGCAATAGTTACCATAGGCTTGCAAAAGGATCAAATCTCCACCGATTGGCGTAGGCACCAGGTGTACTATCAAAAGAGGACTTTTATTATGGTTGTAACGTACAGGCTAGGGTTTAAGGGTATGGAATGGAATATTTACAAGTGGCTAAAATGCAAACACAATATGAACAATTTAAACAATAAAACACTTAGTTGCTAGCTATCTTTCTTGAGACTATACAAGTGAAATTACCAACTTTCACCAACACAAACTTCCTTTCCTTAAACTTTCAAGCCTTTACACCGATTCAAACTTTATTCCCTTACAAGCGTATGCCATCAATAGTACATAAATTGAATTCTGTTATGAAGCCCAAGTCTTTTTTTTTTTTAATCATTTTTTTCTTATTTTTTTATGACTACTCTTACTCTTCATAATAGTCAATTTAACAATTATCTTTATACAACTACCACATATTTGAAGATTAACCATTAATGCTCACATCAACCATCTTGCAACTACCTCCAATACCCAATATGTAACACCTGCATAATTAGGATAATTAATTATGCCTAATTGTTTGTAACTAGTGGTAATTAGTATGTAATAGGACTAATTACAGGCTCTATTTGTATATATATATAAGGTGATTTATATATATGTGTGTGTACTTACGCGATTTGGATAAATCGTGCGAATTGACCGGACGGAGTCCGACCCAGTTTACTTGGACGTTGGTGACAGAAATTTACTTAAATAATGAGAATGTATTTTGTTATATAAAATACGAAACCGAACGAGCATTATTTATATATTATCGCGACGACATTTTAACTAACGCAACAAAACGTAATAAACGCGACTTAATAATTAAAATATTGCGACAAATGTTTTTATTATTAATTTCAAGACATTTTATTTAAATACTCTAGTTACATTTTAAAATATAACGGTTTGGTTAAAAATACTAAAAACAAAGGATTTAACGATTAGGACACGGAGTAAACACTGAGTTTTAGGGAGCACTTTCCCCTCCCTTGCCCCTTGGATCAGCCAACCCCAACCCCCACCCAACTCATTTTCTTTCATTTTCATTTCTCCAAAAACACACACACCTCATAAACTCTCTCAACTCCAATTTACACCAAATTTTCGGAATACAAACCGACACACGAAATTTACATATTCGGAATCACCATCACTAGTGGAGCAAGAATATCAAGATCGTTTTCATCATTTCATCCTCCATTTAGCTCGATTTGCAAAAGTAAGAAATTTCAAAAATCTTAGATCTATTCAATTTGGTGTAATGTTTTGATGTTTTGATGTGTACACAACATAGTTATAACCTAATACATGAAGAATACACGATTTTATAGCTCAAAAATGGGTTAGATTAGCGTTTTTGGTCGGAAATTCTTGAAACCCGAAAGTTTCTGGGCTGGTGTTCATACGTGCGACACAATCCTTGTGTCGCACACTGTGTCGCATAAACCCATTAGTGTCGCACCTTGTGTCGTATCAACCCTTAGTGTCGTAACCTTTGCGACACAATATTGTGTCGCATTCTATGTCGCAATACTATGTCGTATTTTATACGACACAACCGTTCTGTCGCTATTGAATTAGCATCGCAAGCTTTTTGCGACACAACCACTGTGTCGCAGAGCTCTTGTGTCGCATCCTTCATGCGACACAACCCCTGTGTCGCATACAAATCCTTGTGTCGCAGCTTATGTCGCAGAAAACAGAAAACTTGGAAATTTTAAAGGATTTTCACTATAGAAAAGTCAAAGTTACTGTAGCAAAAAGTCAAATTTTACTGTAGCAATTCACTGTAGCACATTTACTGTAGCAAAGTCAACATTTTAGAAATTTTGCTACAAACCGTCACCAACGGGCCCAAACATGTTTTTCAACAAACGAACAATTACAAACATACGGACAAACATTGGCTATACTAGTTGTGTACAACTAAACGAAACGTCTCGTGAGACGCATACTTACATAACTTCATATGAATAGGCATTTGAAGGTTACGGGTTCGGAGAACCTACTTGCTATATTTACTACTTGCTATTTGCTACGGCTTATTACCAGACTCAGGTGAGTCTTACGGCCCCACTTTTACTGTTTTATCTTATTGGGGGAGAAACATGCAACTGCTTTTCTTTGAACACAAGTACTAGAACTGTTTACTATACCAAACGAAATTGCATGATTTTACTTACAAACAGAAGTCTCTCCATCATATATCGTTAGTTATGGACTTAAGCGCGAACACTAGTTAATGGATCCATTAGGGAAATGACCCTCCCCGCCCGGGGCAGTAGCGCTGCCACGTACTGATTTACACGTATAAACGGGTGACTACTTATTCGTTACTGATGCTTGCTCATTTACGAGCATGTCACGGGAGCAAACTTATTACTTACGGGTTAAGCTTCGATTATGAGCCTCATGGCAACGGTATAAACTTACTTACTTACATTTGCGGGATTGCAAATACTGGTTTACGATTTCTAGATTGAAATTGCTGATTTTACGCCTGCGGGCATTACTGATGAAATCTCGTGTTCAAAGCTGATATTACTTACAAACCTGTGAGATTCACCAACCTTTTGGTTGACACTTTTTAGCATGTTTTCTCAGGTACTCGGATGGAGTAGGATTACTCCAGGATTTTTAGCTAGAGTCGCATGATTTCAACACAACTGCATTAACGGAGATTCTTAGCATTATCTTTTGTATATTTTGATTATGTAATAGAATCTCCCGCTACACGCGCGGACTCTAGGGAAACTACATTTTTGTATACGAAAACACTAAGTTTTCAAACAATATATCTATGGAATGTAACTAATTTACAAACGTTGCATATAGATGTCGTTTACTTTATCTTTGTGCTGTGATATTTGATTAGTAACACCCCAAACTATGCTTCCGCAAAACAGTGAATTTCGGGGGTGTTACAGATTGGTATCAGAGCCTAAGGTTATAGTGAACTAGGTTGCATTTAGTGGGCCTAGACTATGACCGTTAGGCAGTATTCTCTTATTAGACATGACTGGTTCAGAAATTACAGCATACGACTTTAATTTAACATAGCCTGATCAACTATGTACAATTAAGGAAAGATGATGTAAGGTCTGAAATGATTATGTTGAACGGGGATACGTTAGTTGACTCTGACCACGAGAGAACCGGACCATTACTTGACACGTGCTAGACAATAGGCTGGATATGATATATGTATATATATTAGCCTCGTCTTACTTACATTTTGCCACAGGAATGGCAAACACACCACCTAATCCGTCACACTCTTACTCACATGGGTCACGGAACCCACGAGTAGCCAGGAGGAACACAAGGTCGCCTCGAAATAGCCCTTATCCTGTACATAACTCTCAGAACTCGGCACATCTCACGTTGCCAGTATTGGCTACCCAATTCCACCGTCAGGAGCAAAGACTCGAAAGTCTTGAACGGGAACAACACCGAATGACCTACCTGCTTCGCCAAGCACTTGATCACATATCCCAACTCCAGCGAGAACAAGAGGATACCAACCTCTCTGTAAGCATAATTCAGGACTCAATGACCGCCGAATTAGGTGCGGATGAACTTGTAAGAAACCGACTAGAGGAATGTGAACAACGTTCACAGGAGACTGAGGATCACTCTCGTGTACTAGCACAACGACTGGCCTTAGTTGAAGACAATGCCAGGCAAACCAACAGGCTGGCAGAAACCGTGGACCGCCTTGTCGCGCTGATGGAACAGATTAATCTACATTAAGACTAGTGTAGTCTTTGTCTCGTAATCTAATGACTATCTAACGCTATTCTATAAACTAGTCGGATGTAACAATTCCCGACACCTTTTGTAATATCTCTGTAGGATGTAACCTTTGAACTCGCATTACCCATCAAATATTCCTTTGATATTTCAACTCATAATAATTGTCATTTTTTTTTTCCATGTTGATGTTATGTATTACTGCTTTTATACATGTACATCTGTGACAATTACAAGTTCCTACAAAATCTCATGTATCTTTATTTCTTTTATTGAAGAATCATGCCGCCAAAGACAAGACCATACACCGATGCCCAGATTACCTCCCTTATAACCCAGGCTGTTACTGAAGCCTTGGCTCGGAATACTCCACCAAATTCCACGAGGAACAGCGATGCCGCTGAAACCCCTACTGCTAAACCCTGTTCATACAAAGACTTTCAGAACTGCAAACCTCTAAACTTTGCAGGTACCGAGGGAGCTATCGGTCTAGTATGCTGGATCGAGAAAGTTGAGTCTGTATTTCTTATCTGCAACTGTGCGGAGGGAGATAAAGTTAAGTTCTCCGTTAGTACTTTTACTGACACCGCACTCACCTGGTGGAACACTTATGCCCAGACTGTGAGTGTTGCTACTGCTTACCAACTCCCGTGGGAGGAGTTGAAAGAAATGTTGAGGGGCGAGTACTGCCCCAGGGATGAATTGAAACAGCTAGAAATGGAATTTTGGAACCACAAGATGCAGGGTGATGACATCACCGGATACACAAACCGTTTCCACCAACTGGCACTTCTGTGCCCAACCATGGTCGATCCTGAGTACAAGAGGATTGAGAAATTCGTTGATGGACTCCCTGAGAGACTACAGGACCTGGTGACTTCATCCAAACCAGGTATTATACAGAGCGCCATCCGTATGGCCCATGAACTAACGGCAAATTCTGTCCGCCGTGGCACAACTTCAACTCCATCTGCAAACAACAAACGCAAGTGGGAAGGAAACCCCAACTCATCTAACCAAACCTCCAACAAAAAGCCTGAGTTCATTAAGGCTTATTCATCTGGAACTTCGGAGAAGAAAGGGTACAGCGGGAGCAGACCCTACTGTCCCAAATGCAACCGCCACCATGACGGTTCTTGCCCTTGCTCCAACTGCAAACGGTTCGGGCATCTAGCCAAGGATTGCCGAACCAACATTCCTACCCCCAACACCAATGCACCAAATGCCTGCTTTGGGTGCGGAAATTCAGGGCACTTCAAGAAAGATTGCCCAAAACTGAAAAACAACAACAACGCTGCTCGCGGCAGATCATTCGTTATCAAGGCTGGGGAAGCCAGACAAGACCCGAATGTCGTGACGGGTACGTTTCTTCTCAACGACCTTACTGCTTCGGTATTATTTGATACCGGTGCCGATAGAAGCTTCATTTCTGAGAAATTTAGCCCTTTACTTGATATAACTCCCACTGCCTTAGATACTAAATACATTGTTGAATTAGCTAACGGCAAACTGATTGAGACTGATAGCATCATACCCAACTGTACACTTAACCTCACGAACGAAACGTTTTCCATTGATTTAATCCCTGTCGAGATCGGCAGCTTCGATATTATTGTCGGTATGGATTGGTTATCCAAACACCGAGCTGAAATCATCTGTCATGACAAACTCGTTCGCATACCTCTTGTCTCCGGTGGAACCTTAGTCCTACAAGGGGAGACCGGCAGGCGGAATCTGAATATTGTCTCCTGTCTGAAAACTAGAAAATACCTACGAAAAGGGTATCAAGCCATCCTCGCACATGTAACGGAGAAGAAGTCGGAGGAGAAGCGACTTGAGGATGTTCCGATCGTGCGGGATTTCCCGGAAGTCTTTCCTGAAGACTTGCACGGACTTCCGCCACCTAGACAAGTTGAATTTCAAATCGAACTTGTGCCCGGAGCTGCACCCGTGGCACGAGCCCCTTACCGTTTAGCACCATCCGAAATGCAGGAGTTGTCTAACCAACTACAGGAACTCCTGGACAGAGGATTCATTCGACCAAGTTCCTCACCTTGGGGAGCTCCGGTCTTATTCGTGAAAAAGAAAGATGGATCTTTCCGCATGTGTATCGACTACCGAGAGCTGAATAAGCTAACCATAAAGAATCGGTACCCACTTCCTAGAATCGATGACCTGTTTGACCAACTCCAGGGATCGAGTGTTTACTCAAAGATTGATCTACGGTCGGGTTATCATCAACTCCGAGTCCGCGACAATGATATCCCAAAGACAGCTTTCCGAACTCGTTATGGGCATTACGAATTCCAAGTGATGCCATTCGGTTTAACCAACGCGCCGGCCGTATTCATGGATCTTATGAATCGAGTGTGCAAACCATATCTTGACAAATTCGTCATTGTGTTCATCGATGATATCTTGATTTACTCTCGCAACGAGCAGGAACATGCTCAACATCTGAAAACCATTCTAGGACTTCTTAGACACGAAGAGTTATATGCCAAATTCTCTAAGTGTGAGTTCTGGATTCGAACCGTTCAATTCCTCGGGCACGTGATTGACAGCCAAGGAATTCATGTTGATCCCGCCAAGATTGAAGCAATCAAGGGCTGGGAGTCACCGACCACTCCAACCGAAGTGAGACAATTCTTAGGTCTTGCTGGTTATTACCGCCGATTCATCAAAAACTTTTCAAGAATAGCTGTTCCCCTAACCACACTGACTCAGAAAGATAAGAAGTTCGATTGGACTAATAAACAAGAGTCAGCCTTCCAGCTATTGAAAAACAAACTTTGCAGTGCACCAATCTTGTCCTTACCCGAGGGCACTGACGATTTCGTAGTTTACTGCGACGCCTCACACCAAGGACTTGGTTGTGTGTTAATGCAACGGGAAAAAGTCATTGCCTATGCCTCACGACAACTAAAAATCCACGAGAAAAACTATACGACCCACGACCTCGAGTTAGGTGCCGTGGTCTTCGCATTGAAAATCTGGAGACATTACCTCTATGGTACGAAAAGCACTATCTTTACCGATCACAAAAGTCTCCAACACATATTCGATCAGAAGAATCTAAACATGAGACAACGTCGCTGGGTTGAGTTACTTAGTGACTATGACTGCGAGATCAAATACCATCCGGGCAAGGCTAACGTAGTTGCCGATGCTTTAAGCCGAAAAGAACGAGTGAAACCCCTTCGAGTCCGAGCACTCTCTATGACAATTCGTAACGAGCTTCCTGCTTAAATCCTTACCGCTCAACTTGAAGCACTCAACGATGAAAACTTGAAAAATGAAGCCTTGCGAGGCTTGGATAAACAATTCGAAATCAAACCCGATGGAACTCGATACTTCTCTAACCGGGTGTGGTTACCCAAATTCGGAAACTTGCGAGATTTGGTGATGGCTGAAGCTCACAAATCTCGATACTCTATACATCCCGGTTCTGACAAGATGTATCATGACGTCAAAGGGTTGTATTGGTGGCCTAACATGAAAGCTGACATTGCCTTGTACGTCAGTAAATGCCTAACCTGTTCCAAAGTCAAGGCCGAACACCAAAGACCCTCGGGGTTGCTCCAACAACCTGAAATTCCTCAATGGAAATGGGAACAGATTTCCATGGACTTCATCACCAAACTACCGAAAACTTCGAGTGGTTGCGATACCATTTGGGTGATCGTGGACCGTCTCACGAAATCTGCTCATTTTCTGGCCATCAAGGAAACCGACAAAATGGAGCGTCTGACTCGCATCTATGTCAAAGAAATCATCTCGCGACACGGTGTACCTATCTCGGTCATCTCGGATAGGGACAGCCGTTTTACTTCTAACTTTTGGCAATCGCTACAAAAATCTCTTGGTACTCGTATGGATATGAGTACTGCTTATCACCCGCAAACCGATGACCAAAGCGAGTGAACTATTCAAACACTGGAGGATATGCTACGAGCCTGCGTAGTTGACTTCGGTACTTATTGGGAAAATCACTTACCGTTGTGCGAGTTTTCGTACAACAACAGTTACCATACCAGCATAAAGGCTGCACCCTTCGAGGCACTTTACGGACGTAAGTGCCGATCACCTATCTGTTGGACTGAGTTAGGAGATTCCCAACTCACGGGTCCAGAAATCATTCAGGAAACTACTGAGAAAATCATCGGTATCCAAAACCGGCTGATAGCCGCACGTGATCGTCAGAAAAGCTATGCTGACGTGAGACGCAAACACCTTGAGTTCCAGGTACGGGACAAAGTACTTCTCAAAGTGGCACCGTGGAAGGGTGTCATTCGATTCGGAAAGCGAGGCAAACTAAATCCTAGATACATAGGACCATTCGAAATCCTGGAAAGGATTGGTCCAGTGGCATACCGCCTGCAACTTCCTGCTGAACTTAGCAGCGTACACAACACATTCCACATTTCTAACTTGAAGAAATGTCTGTCTGACGAGACACTGATTATACCGCTCGACGAAATTCAAATCGATGATAAACTTCATTTTGTCGAGGAACCTATGGAAATCATGGACCGTGAGGTCAAACGATTGAAACAGAGTCGTATTCCCATCGTAAAGGTCAGGTGGAATTCTAGGCGCGGCCCTGAGTTCACCTGGGAACGGGAAGACCAAATATGACAGAAATACCCACATCTTTTCCCAGATAACGCACCGTCCGTACACTCAAGCTAATTTCAGGACGAAATTTCTTTAACAAGGGGAGAATGTAACACCTGCATAATTAGGATAATTAATTATGCCTAATTGTTTGTAACTAGTGGTAATTAGTATGTAATAGGACTAATTACAGGCTCTATTTGTATATATATATAAGGTGATTTATATATATGTGTGTGTACTTACGCGATTTGGATAAATCGTGCGAATTGACCGGACGGAGTCCGACCCAGTTTACTTGGACGTTGGTGACAGAAATTTACTTAAATAATGAGAATGTATTTTGTTATATAAAATACGAAACCGAACGAGCATTATTTATATATTATCGCGACGACATTTTAACTAACGCAACAAAACGTAATAAACGCGACTTAATAATTAAAATATTGCGACAAATGTTTTTATTATTAATTTCAAGACATTTTATTTAAATACTCTAGTTACATTTTAAAATATAACGGTTTGGTTAAAAATACTAAAAACAAAGGATTTAACGATTAGGACACGGAGTAAACACTGAGTTTTAGGGAGCACTTTCCCCTCCCTTGCCCCTTGGATCAGCCAACCCCAACCCCCACCCAACTCATTTTCTTTCATTTTCATTTCTCCAAAAATACACACACCTCATAAACTCTCTCAACTCCAATTTACACCAAATTTTCGGAATACAAACCGACACACGAAATTTACATATTCGGAATCACCATCACTAGTGGAGCAAGAATATCAAGATCGTTTTCATCATTTCATCCTCCATTTAGCTCGATTTGCAAAAGTAAGAAATTTCAAAAATCTTAGATCTATTCAATTTGGTGTAATGTTTTGATGTTTTGATGTGTACACAACATAGTTATAACCTAATACATGAAGAATACACGATTTTATAGCTCAAAAATGGGTTAGATTAGCGTTTTTGGTCGGAAATTCTTGAAACCCGAAAGTTTCTGGGCTGGTGTTCATACGTGCGACACAAGCCTTGTGTCGCACACTGTGTCGCATAAACCCATTAGTGTCGCACCTTGTGTCGTATCAACCCTTAGTGTCGTAACCTTTGCGACACAATATTGTGTCGCATTCTATGTCGCAATACTATGTCGTATTTTATACGACACAACCGTTCTGTCGCTATTGAATTAGCATCGCAAGCTTTTTGCGACACAACCACTGTGTCGCAGAGCTCTTGTGTCGCATCCTTCATGCGACACAACCCCTGTGTCGCATACAAATCCTTGTGTCGCAGCTTATGTCGCAGAAAACAGAAAACTTGGAAATTTTAAAGGATTTTCACTATAGAAAAGTCAAAGTTACTGTAGCAAAAAGTCAAATTTTACTGTAGCAATTCACTGTAGCACATTTACTGTAGCAAAGTCAACATTTTAGAAATTTTGCTACAAACCGTCACCAACGGGCCCAAACATATTTTTCAACAAACGAACAATTACAAACATACGGACAAACATTGGCTATACTAGTTGTGTACAACTAAACGAAACGTCTCGTGAGACGCATACTTACATAACTTCATATGAATAGGCATTTGAAGGTTACGGGTTCGGAGAACCTACTTGCTATATTTACTACTTGCTATTTGCTACGGCTTATTACCAGACTCAGGTGAGTCTTACGGCCCCACTTTTACTGTTTTATCTTATTGGGGGAGAAACATGCAACTGCTTTTCTTTGAACACAAGTACTAGAACTGTTTACTATACCAAACAAAATTGCATGAGTTTACTTACAAACAGAAGTCTCTCCATCATATATCGTTAGTTATGGACTTAAGTGTAACACCCCCAAATTTGATGATTTGCGGAAGCTTGATTTGGGTGTTACTAATCAATAACAAAGCACAAAGATAAATAGCAAACGACTCTATATGCGTCGTTTTAACAAAATATATTGATAACTGAAATGTTTACGACATTTAAAGCTTTACATAGCTCGAGTTAAATAAAATGAGATTTCAGTACGTAAGTACTTATACAAAATATACTAATGCAAGAAAATCTCAATCGTCTGTATGCTGACTCGAGCTAAGTCCTGAAGCAGAAACATCCTACTGCTGGGTACCTGCGATATATGCTAAAAGGTCAGCTATAAAGCTGGTGAGCTCACAGGTTTGAAATCAAGTAATATCGTATGAACCGCAAGATTTAAATAATGAATTGCATCCAGCAATTAAATAATGAATTGCATCCAGCAATTTAATGATAATCATCGTGTATACAGCCATGAGCACATAGTTGAGCTTAACTCGAGGGCCGGGTCCCCTATAGAGAATTCCGGGAGAGGTGCCTCCACGAATGCCTAATCAACATTCGTCTTCCCAAATATTAGTACGTCCGTTTACCCGGTTAGTGCTTGCTAACCCGAACGAGGAGGGTCAATCCTATATGGTACCATATACTAATATTCACGCTACAACGTATTAACAACTATGCTGACGGAGGACTTTAAATGATTAGTTTCGAAAAACTCATGTAGTATATGAAAAGTTGGTACTTGCGTTCACATGTTAAAAGTTGAGCAGTATATCACACCCCTGAGTAAAACAGTAAAAGAGGGGCTATGAGACTCACCTGAGTCTGAATGCGTTTAAACAAACGTAAGTTGATTAGCCGAAATGAAGTCCAAAGACTTGTAACCTGAGGGTGTCCACGACACGCGATGGTTATATGCGAAGGTATCTAATAAGACTACCTTGTAGTTGTTCGTCCAACTATAATGTCCAAATCTCCACTATTTGGTTGATACGTTTAAGTGTTTGAAAAGTGTACGGCCCGTTGGTGACGGATTTGTAATAATAATCTCAATTATTACTATTTTGATTTCGTGGCGTTTTACTTGAAAAATGTGTTTTGATTGTGTTTTAGAAGCCGTTACGAAATCTAAGTACGGGGGTCCGGGGGCAGCGCCCCTGGTAGCGGGGTCCAAGGGGCGGCAGCCCCTGGCGGGGTCCAAGGGGCAGAGCCCCTGGCTGGGGTCGAGCTGCCAGGTCAGCTTGGAAAATTTTTTTATTTCTACTATATTGCTTTGACGAAAAACGCATCTGGATTTGAATTTGGGTAAAATCGAGTGATAAATTTCGAGTCTCGACACTTAGTAAAAATCTGTGTTTTTGAGGTTCTGGTTTGTGCGACGTTGGGTGCGACGTCGCAGGTAGGATTGCGACGTTGAGCATGACGTCGCTAAAGGCGACGTTTCGCAATTTAATGCGACGTAGGGTGCTGCGTCGCTAATGCGACGTAGGTGATTTCTGCGACGTAGGGGCTTGCGTCGCTAAGTGCGACGTGGCGAGGTATTGGCGACGTTAAGGCTGACGTCGCTATATGCGACGTCGCAATTTAATGCGACGTTGTGACTGACGTCGCACTATGCGACGTCACGAGGGGTTTTGCGACGTAGAAGCTGACGTCGCATAAATTCTGGGCCAAATGCGACGTAGCGGTCTGTTGGCCGGAAAATGTGTCGAAAACGAGTTTTGCGGTTTCCGTTCGGTCCAAAACTTTTACCCAACCCTTATAGGGACATTATAAGTTGTTACAAACTACTAGAAAGTGAAAACACTTAAAAACGAGAGATTTCGGGATTTGTCGGAAACTTACAAAGTGTCGGATGAGAAATCCGAAAAGATAGGATGATAGATCGTGTCGCGGTGGTCGTGAATCTCTAAAAATCTTGAAGATCCGAAGTCGTTTGATATGTTTATTTTGCGTTTTTGATAGAATTTTGGAGGTGGAGGTGGTTGGTGTAGTTGAAAGAAAAAGTGAAAGAGAGAGAGAGAAAGGGAAAAGAGAAATGAGGGAAAGATGGTGGGGAATGGGAGGTTATCCTCCCATTTTTCGCCCCGCGTTCCCGCTCCGTGCGGTGTTCGTTTGTTCCGTCGTTTATACGTTAAATAATTATTTTAAATATTACATGTGCGTTTTAAATACAATTTATTGCGCGATATTTTATTTAAATATTTTACAGTTTAATTTATATTTGAGTTAATAAATGTTCGTTATTTTATTTAGTATGCGCGTTTTAATGTTTTAAATTGTGTAGGTTCAGTTTGTACGATACTAATAATTACGAAATATTATTATAATAATATTTTTGACATAACAACGTTATTTAATAAAATTTGTCACCAACGTCCATATTAAATAGAATCGAATTACATTCGATTTAAATTGCGTACGATTTAACCAAATCGCATTTTCGTATATATTCAATAATATATATAATTCGATACATTAATTAGCCTAACAAGGAACTAATTACATGTATTAACATATGATTAGGCACTAATTACTAGTCCTAATTTGGCGGTGTTACAGATTGGTCTGTGACACCCCACCCCTCGCGATGGCCCTATGGGCTCGAGGGAGGCGGTGAGCCTGCCACCAGCTGAGGCTTATTGGGCCCTAGGTCTGCAGCCCAATGCACCCCAACCCATCACTATTGCTGAGGCCTACCCCTCTATTAGCCAATAGTAGGTTGTTGTGAGACTTGAACTCAAGACCTCACCTTTAATATCAAGTGTTTCCACTTGATATCACCAATTGAGCTGCAGCTCAATTGGTGATATCAAGTGGAAACACTTGATATTTAAGGTGAGGTCTTGAGTTCAAGCCTCACAACAACCTACTATTGGCTAATAGAGGTAAGGCCTCAGCAATAGTGATGGGTTGGGGTGCATTGGGCTGCAGACCTAGGGCCCAATAAGCCTCAGCTGGTGGCAGGCTCACCGCCTCCCTCGAGCCCATAGGGCCATCGCGAGGGGTGGGGTGTCACATTAAGCGCGAACACTAGTTAATGGATCCATTAGGGAAATGACCCTCCCCGCCCGGGGCAGTAGCGCTGCCACGTACTGATTTACACGTATAAACGGGTGACTACTTATTCGTTACTGATGCTTGCTCATTTACGAGCATGTCACGGGAGCAAACTTATTACTTACGGGTTAAGCTTCGATTATGAGCCTCATGGCAACGGTATAAACTTACTTACTTACATTTGCGGGATTGCAAATACTGGTTTACGATTTCTAGATTGAAATTGCTGATTTTACGCCTGCGGGCATTACTGATGAAATCTCGTGTTCAAAGCTGATATTACTTACAAACCTGTGAGATTCACCAACCTTTTGGTTGACACTTTTTAGCATGTTTTCTCAGGTACTCGGATGGAGTAGGATTACTCCAGGATTTTTAGCTAGAGTCGCATGATTTCAACACAACTGCATTAACGGAGATTCTTAGCATTATCTTTTGTATATTTTGATTATGTAATAGAATCTCCCGCTACACGCGCGGACTCTAGGGAAACTACATTTTTGTATATGAAAACACTAAGTTTTCAAACAATATATCTATGGAATGTAACTAATTTACAAACGTTGCTTATAGATGTCGTTTACTTTATCTTTGTGCTGTGATATTTGATTAGTAACACCCCAAACTATGCTTCCGCAAAACAGTGAATTTCGGGGGTGTTACACAATACAATTCGCAACAACTAGCAACTAAAAAGAATTGTTCAGACTTTATTTGCGGTAAAAAGAAAGATAAAAGAAAAAAAATGTTTAGATATTTAAGTGGCTATATACAAAAGGAATAAGGTTAAGGCACAACATGGTTAACTAGGGGTATCTAGCACTAAAAATGAGTGCTACAAAGGGTTAATAAGGAACATTAACTAATCAACGCGATTAGTTAATAAAACAAAAGAAAAGGCTAGAAACAAAGTGGTTAAATCCTAAACGCCTCTTTATCATGCGAATACACCTATACCACACGAATGTGATCCCACTGCGATCTTGAAATGCATCAACTAGAGCAAGTTCTAGAACAAATTACAACACCGGCACACTCATAGCAAACAATACATAAGCACTAAAAATAAGTGCTTTTAATAAGGCGCAAGATTCTCACATATTTAGTGGGGCTATAAGTGTGCTAGTCATGCAATTCACCCAATAAGGTTGCTCTCAATAAAAAAAAAATTTAGGCCAAAAGGAAGATTAGTTACCAATTATACTAATATTTAACCTTATATGAATAATGCAACTAATCTTATGTGGACAACAAAAGTTCAATCAATTACCCCCTCCCCCACACTAGAGTTGTGCATTGTCCTCAATGCACCAAAATAAATACATAACGGAAATCAAGTGGGAATAGTAAAAGAGAGCGAGTACTTCCCCGGGGGTAATTCCACAAACCAATAGGTTGATTGAAAATTGGACAGTGGATGTTGTTGAACCTAGTGCCAAAATACTCATGCAGTTTTATTCCAGCTTATCCTTGAAGCAAAACATAACTTCACAAAACTTATTAGATACTACTTAACCACGGGCTCGAGATATAACTTCATAGAAACAAGTCGTGCACTGCCTGTAACCATAAACTCACAAACACAAACCCGCAGCAAGCACAAAAATAGAAAAGCAAATTAAACAAACTAAAAAGCAAAGCATAACACAAACACAAAGCAAAAACACAAACAAAGCACAAAAACAACAAACATGCAACAAAACATAAAAATAGCAAAACAATCTACAAAAATTAAAGCATTTAACTCTCGAAAGAATAAATTCTAAAGAAAGGGTCGATTAACAAATAGATCAAACAACCTCAAAATACAAACTGTTCCCCGGCAGCGGCGCCAAAAACTTGATGTGTATTTATCGAGTTATAAAACAAATAAGATTAATATCAAAGATAGGGACTAATACACAAATAGGCAAGTGTACCTAATCATATAATAGTATAGCTTTGGTAAATCCGAGTTATCGTATCCACAAGGAACAGGTAATGTATTCTAAAATTGTTATCAACTAATAGTTAAACTTTATTGAAAGCAAGTAAATATGAAGATAGTACCTTTTAACGACAGGTAGTCATGGTAAAGTTTCAAACAATAAAATAAATAAAGCAATAAAGATAGTATGATCTCAATGGTATGAACAATGTTTACTTAGATTTACTCGCCCTAGACTTGGATGTATAGATTAAGTACAAGACACGACCGATAATGTGCAATTAACAAAACAATCACTTTGTTGTCACAAAACCAATTGAATGATTAACCTTTCTTAGTGCAAGTGTCCTTGACACCAATAGTTATTAACCACCTATTGTTAATTCTAGTAACTTCATGATTTGATAGCTAACCTTACCGTCGTAAGTGTTACAACCACACAAGGTGTCCCTAAATGTGATACACGAACAATCAAGATTTCCAATTTCAATTCAAAATCTTTTATTCGGTAAAATACAAAGATACAATCATCAATCTCTTAATAGATTGTAAACAAGTACATGATAAACACAAGTTTTCACTTAATGCAACAAATACTTATCAATTGAATCAAAATCAAAACCTAGATCACTCATGGTTCTTTAATCAAACATAAAATTAACACATTAATCATCCAATCATGTACGATACATCCATAATCAAGGGTTCATAATATCTAATTAAACACAAGAATCTCAGCCCCAAAGTGTACAAACATCAAACAATCAAAACTCATGATAAAATCCATAACAATGGTTATGTAATCAAACCGAAAAGAGTAATGAAACCGGATGATTGGGGATTGATCCTTTGTTCCGGAATGATGGAGATCATGTTGGAGCACTTAAGATATCTCCAAAAGTCTCTGAAAATCGCCCCATGCCGTCACACATATGAGATAACCCTAAAAATGGCTTAAAAATACGTATTTATACTTTGCTGGGCCGACAGACTTCGCCATGCGACGGGATTCTGTCGTTGCGCGATGGTCTGAGAAGAAAAGCTGGTCGCTGTGCGATGAAAAATGATCACTAGGCGATGGGCTGAAAGTCAGCAAGCTACAAATTTTTGCGTTTTCAATTGGATTCTTCACTTCTTCAATCGCTCTTCATTATATTCTCCTGTATTGAATTTTAAACCTAATAAGTACCAAAAGTTCATATGATTAACACAGATAGATATAAATGAGACTGATATTGCAACTGAAAAGATATATAAATTAAACAATATCAATTACAACAAAATAGAACAAGTTAGTTACTTGTTTTAAAATATGTATATAACATCATATTAATTCATCTTCATCAAACACATATTTAATATCCAATATAATACCATCATTCAATCACGATAATCACTTTCTATCACAATTCACATAAATTGTTACTTATTTACAATAATTCAACATACTTCATCTCTAGATTATGAGTAACCAATTAACATCATTAATTCATAATCATTTAACAAGTTTATGATTCCCATGATCATCTTATCATATTAGTACACCTTAATCATTGTTAATTAACATCATGAGATCATATAACAAGATTATCAACCTCCATTATTACTAACTCATTAAAACACTTCATAATCATCATAATCACCATGAATACTTAATCAACTTTACACATTTTAGTTTGAACACAATTAATCATTATTGTAAATCAACACTTATCTACATATATACATCATTCCTATAGGCTTTAAAATCATAATTCAAGCCTAATCAACTTAACCCACAAGCTTCATCATGATCATAACTCAATTACACAATTTCTAACATAGTGTTTCCATCATAATCATGTAACTAACATCAACTAACACTTCTATCATAGGTACAAGCCTCCATTTTATCTCAATCATCATAAGTTTATCATATATCATAAGAACACAAATCAATCTCACAAACCCTAACTTAATTTCACAAGATAACCCATGAATCATGTTACATATCATCATTTATGAGTTTAATACACATCAATTTAACAACTTCAAGCCTCAATTTCGGATTATAATCAATAACCCTCAAAACCCCAAATTTTTAGGTTTATAAAAAATCAAGAAATAAAGACTTACAAGATGACTAGGAGGATTAGAGAGTGATAATCCATATGTTTGAAGCTTGAATTCGAATTAGAAAGCTCCAATTTGATAATTTCTTCATGAATTTGATTTAGGGTTTTTAGAGGGAGTAAATATGTACGTACGTATGTATATAGATGGAGATAGATATCAAATAAACAACCGACTCAACATATGGATATATTACACAACTAGTTAAATTTTATTCCCCGTACTTATCATTGTCTGGAACTTAAAAACCATTTACGGGGAAACATTATTTTATTTTACCGTCAACTAAATAAAATTAAAACACTCAATAATTTATTAGTCACAATAAATTATTCGACTATTATCACTATTTATTTCAAATAATACAACACACCTATTTTCTAACACACTTAATAATTCACAATCAGAAAATATTAAATACTACTAGACCCGAAAACTGGGTGTTACAGTTAGCAATACAAAATGTAGATAAAATGTATTTTGGAAATAAAATTGTTTTTATTTTGTCCAAATAATTAAATTAAGTATATATGTATAATAGATTTATATATGTATACAGTTAATTTATTTACTAATCAGACCTTAATATTTTAATGGTTTAAAATATATGCTCAATTTGAAAATGTTTTAAAGTAGAACCCTGAACCTTAAATGTTTAAGAGAGACCTTATATATAATATGATTTATATATATGTATCATTTAAGTCTAAATACATCGTCAGTCAATTGATAAATCGGCTCACCCATAGAGAACAAACTATAAGAGAGGTATAAGGCGGGTCGCTTTGCTTCCCTAAAGAAGTAGGTTTTTAATAAGCTTCGCGCTGACCTGCTTCTCCGCTTCTTTGTGCGTTCAATGGAGCTACCGAGGACTTTTGATAGGATGATGTCAAGATTAAAAGTAGACTTAAAATAGTAAAACAAAATCCCGTTTTAGCTATAGAAAAATGTGAAAAGTATGCTAACCCATGAAAATCGCACATTTCTCGTATGGACTGTTAATGGAGCGTGTGTGGTTAACCGGCACATTAATATGAGGACATATTGAGAGGTGATGTGGAACTCGCGATTCTCGAGCGTACTCGAGCCGGGCACCACGTGGGGTTTGCATGGTTGGTTCACCATCTAGTTCATGATCCTCGGTATACCAGTCATGAATGGTAGATGAGCATAACCGAGATTAACAAGCCATTGATAGGTATCAATGAATCTCAAAAGAACTAGGAATTTCATAGAGATTGAAATTGACAAGAGCATTGTCTACCTAAAATAAATTCGCGATATGATTACGGCAAACCTCTTCATAAAACGGATCTAAAATATGGATCCTAGCCTTAATTTAAAATTGGGTAATTTAATTAAGGAATATTCAGACTAACTAAAATAGTTTTATCTCAATAATACCTTTTGAAAATGGTAATAATCCTCCCGTTCCCAATTTCCTAAATAACCTAAACTTCTCACAACTCTCAGTTCTTGGGAGGGAAAGACTTACCAGTTCAATCTGTAACATCCTCTCTTCGGGTCTGGTAATTTCTAATTTTAAATTGATGTATTTGATTATTTTAGAAATTATTCGATATTATTGTTTATTTGAGAAATTTAGGTAAATAAGTTTCAGAACTTATTATGGATTGTAAATTGTTGCTTGTTGTAATTTACTATAGTTGAAGGTAGAATAAAATAAGTTTCTCGTAAATGGTTTTTTAGGTTCCAGGCAATAGATTGAAAAAGGGACTAGTTTTAAGTGGATATGGGGTCGGTGTTAAAACTTTGGGCCGACCTATATACTTTCCCAAAATGGAAAGTATCTTCATTTCTTGAAAACCTTATACTTTCAAAACCTAGGAACCCTATATGCAAGTTGAATTAAATCAAGCTAGAAGTAAATTGAAACTGATTTTGAGCGAGTTAATCATCTTCCTGGTTACATCTTCTTGATTGTAAGTCAAGTTTGATTTTAGATGTTTCATAAACTTGTTTAATCATGTGGGTTATGGAATTGGTAATTAATAGTTTTTAATACATGTGGTATATGATGCTTGTAGATGATATATGAGGTCTGTGATTGTATTTCATGAGTTGGAAACTGATATGGTGTGATTTGGTGTTAAAATTCGGGTTATGGGGTTTTGCTGGGCGATGATCGCTGGTTCAGGGTATGAACCCGGCGGGTAGTTCATCAAGACCAGGAACCCGGCTGGTAAACCTGGAACCCGGCTGCTGCTCCAGCCTTTAAAACGTGGAAAAGTTCTGTTACCATGAAATCTTAATTCACCCGGTTGTTTCATCGGGTACCCGACTGGTAAAGCCTAGTACCCGGCGGGTACTTGGGCTACCCGGCGGGTAGTAACCCGTTTTATAGCCTTTTAATTTTAAGTCATTACAAAGTAAAATGTTGATAAGTATATGTGGATATGCTTTATTATGAACCATGAATATGATTAGGAACTTATTATCGTTATGTAAATAATATTTAGTTCCTTGAATTATGTTGGATATAAGTTCAGTATTGATGATCCTGATTACTAACTTATATTGATTGTTGTTCTCAGATCCTCCAACAGATAAGTGACACTGAGAACCTGAGTTTGTGACACCAGAGGTATCGATGAGTGGATTCAGAACTCACCATTTGATTTAGTTGTAATCGTTTGGTTACAACAAGTAAACGTAGATATGTTATTGTTGCATTTAATATCCATTGTTGATTATACATCTACGTGCTATGTGTGGCCTTCGGGTATCAGTTGTTAATGAGGTCAACAGGTTGATCTGGTTGGTTGAGCTAGTTGGTTATTATATGAATTACACAGGAACTTGATTCATTTGTTGTGTGTAGTGCCTGTGTTTGATTATAATAACTGTTAGCTATAGGTCTCGTCCGTTATGGCCATACGGATATGGTTGGATAAGTGTTTTGGGGAGCCTCCCGGGTGTTATGGTATTCCCTAGAGCCACCGATCCTCATTACTATATTGTTGTCTAGTTGAATCATATGTTTACAGTTGTTTGGTGTAAACAGGTGGTTATGCTAAGTTGAATTGTGTGTGATAAATTCATTCACTTAGCTTCGTGCTAATCCCTCAAATTACTTCCTGCAGGTTATGTTTTGGGATGTGGGTTGCAGGATTTTGACGTTCATGGAACGGGGAGTGTTTGACCTGCAGTGCTACTCTGACATGTTTTGTAACAAAACTAAAGTTTGAAACAGTATAATACCCTGTTTAATGTAGTTGTTTAATAGTTTTAAATTGGTGTACGGGTGACATATAAACTACTTATGTACATTATCTTAATGTACAATGTTTTTGGATGTTTTAAATTATACGCTTCCGTGTAAATAATATAATATTGTTGTTTCGAATGAGGGGTGTTATACAATCTGTATGGACGGGTGATGTAACCCTAGGTTCACTCTAAGGAACAAGAGTATGTTCTCGATGAGCTGTGAAATCGTAGGTACGAGAACAAGGAATATGTTCCCGATAAGAATAAGAAGTATATTCTCAAGATAAGTGAATTCCCACTAATGATAATGATTCAACCCAAGAGGAGATTGAAGCTCACCGAAAATATTAAGTTTTGATCAATATAATTCTATCCGGTCAGTCAGCTGTCTACAAACAGTTTGTAACCTCATGTCAAATGGTTTTGAATGAGAAAGAGACCTCTATAATGGAACTCCCAAAGGTAGCTGATCGAGGGATCAATAGATTGATATGCCCTCTGGCTCAGCAGCTCCTGTGTTGTTAATTGGTCATGATGCAAAGGAAAGGAAGAGATCTGGAATAGCTACGAATGGAAAGTCCAATCGTGGGGCTAAGAGAAAGATTGAATCTGAAATTGCACCAGCAAATGACCAAAGGAAGCAGTATGATTTACTGCAACACAGAGGGGCACTAGAAGCGTTGCAGCCCAAAATATCTGAAGGACCTTAAAGACAGTAAGGTTGTAAGGGATTCAGGTATATAAATAATCGAACTTCATGATACTACGACTTTAAATTCATAGGTCTTGAATACAGGGTGTGGTACTCACATTTTCACTGTATTGCAAAGCCTAAAGGAAAGAAAAAGTTTAAAGCATGGAGAGCTCAACTTAGTCATGGGAGACAAGAGAGTCACGCCCATTGGAAAGTTTGAGCTCATGCTAGAATCTGGGGTTAGGATGCATTTAAATAATTACTGTTATTCGTCAGAAATGACAAGCAACATAGATTCATTTCATGCTTGTTTAAAGAGAGTTATCAGTTTTCATTTGATAATGAGAATGGTCATAAAGCGTCTACTTACAAAGGCATATATGATAATGTTGAAATAAGTCAGCAAAAGAATTTAAATGATGGTTCGTCTAAAAAGCTTGACAAATCCAAATTGTGGCAATATCGACTAAGGCACGTAAACAAGAAAGAATATCGCCCAAACTCCAATAGTATGGAGTGTTGGAATCATTCGACCTTAAATCGGATGATGTATGCAAATCTTGTTTACTGAGCAAGATGACTAAATCACTATTCACATGTTATATGAAAGAAGTGATGGATTGTTCGACTTGGTATACATGGATGTATGTCGACCATTCCGATGCGCCATAAAAGATGGAAATAGCTACCATGTTGCTGATTACTTCAGTAGACATGGATATGTTTATCTGATTAAACATAAGTCAGACACTTTTGAAAGTTCAAAAGGTGTTAGGACGAAATAAAACGGGCAGAAAGATAAAGGTACTCCGATCCGAAATGGGAGGAGAAGACCTTAGTATCGAGTTTCCTGATCATCTTAGACACTATGGAATAGTTTCACAATTTGACTCCTCCTAGAACACCATAGCTGAATGGAGTAGCAGAGAGGAGAATAGAATCCTGTTAGACAAGGATTCAATCAATGATGAGTCAGGTAACACTTCTAATAAGCTTATGGAGTTAGGCATTAGAAACAGTTTCGCATATCTTAAATCTAATACTTACCAAGATAGATGATGTAGAAGGGAAAAGGTTTTTCTTGAGCACATCCAGATCTGAGGTTGTGAAGCTATCGTTAGACGAGAGACTTAGCACATACTAGAAGCCATATGAGAAAAGTATCTTTTCATCGGTTATCCACAGAAGTCGTTTAGATATTTGTTGCTCAAAAGGGAGTGTTTCTTGAGAGAGAAAAAATAATTAAAGAGGACAGTGGGAGTACAATTGATCTTGAAAGGATTCAAGGATCGACCGATGACGAAACTGTGGTAAACACTGACACTCAACAAGAGGTGGTAACACTTGTTGAACTTGATGGCATATTATTTCCCGCTCGCAGTTATAGAATTAGCAAACCTCCTCGGTTCTATTATGGTTTCCATAAAAAAGAACAGGACAAGATTAGTGACAGTACACTAATTGAATTAGATGTGTTTGCTAACTACAAGGAAACGATGGCAGGCCCTAAGACTGCTAAGTGGAAGGAAGCTGTGAAAAGTAAGATTCAGTCTATGTCTACAGCCAAGTTTGGAATTTGGTTGGCACTACACTCAGTCTCAAGACAGTGAGTTGTAGGTGTATCTTCAAGAGGAAGATAGACATGGATGGGAAGTACATACTTATAAAGCTAGGATGGTTGCGAAGGGCTATACTCAAACCTTCGGGATTGATTATGTGGAAATCTTCTCACCAATAGCTGAAATATAGTCAATTAGGATATTGCTTACAATAGCTGCATTTCGTGGTTATGAAATTTGGCAGATGAATGTCAAAACCACTTTCCTTAACAGGAAACTGACAGAGGATGTGTTCAAGGCACAACCGGAAGGTTTTGAAAATGCAAAGTATCCTAATAGAATGTGTAGGCTTCATGGATTAGATAGGCTTCTTGTAGCTGGAATCTCTACTTCCATGAGAAAGTCAAACAGTTTAGATTTTATAGAAGCAAAGATGAGTCCAGCAGATATGTCAAAGTCAGTGGGAGCATTGTAGTCTTCCTGGTATTATACGAAAGATATAATACTCATAGGAAATGTAATCCCAACATTACAAGGTGTAAAGAGTTGATTGGGAGAATATTTCGTTGTGAAAGATTTGGAAGATACAATATATACTTGGTACAAAGATTTACAGAGATATATTGAAAACGTCTCAAAGGACTTAACTAGGACATGTACTTAGAATGAAATTTTGAAATGTTTTAAAATGGAGAATTCTAAGAAAGGGAATCTACCCTTACATCATGGCATAAAGATTACTAAAAGATTAGTGTCCAAAGACTGCACAAGTTTGGACTAAATGAGTCGAGTCCCATAGGCTTCGGTTATAGGATCGATCATACATGCCATGAAGTATACAAGACCCGATGTCTCATTTGCTTGGAGCATAGTGAGTCGACATCAGCAGAATCCTGGTAAAGGTTATAAAACAGCTGTAAAGAATATTCTTAAGTATTTGAAAAATACTAAAGACAGGTTCTTAGATTATGGTGAAGAAGAGAAACTTAGAGTAACGGTTTATATTGATGTAAGTTTACAAACAGTTAGAGATGATAGTCGTTCACAATCTGGTTGGGTACTCTTACTGAATGGGGGAATGATAAGTTTGAAAAATTCAAAGCAAGATACAATAACAGATGGGAATCTGAGTATATTGAAACTTGCGAGACTTCAAAGGAAGTTGTCTGGATGAGGAATTTCAATGGTGATCTTGGAGGTGTTCCAATAAGAATGAATCCCATTGAAATGTTATGTGAAAATGGAAAGTCCAAAGCACATTAAAAGAAAATACTATTTTGTTTAAAGGAAGGTACAAAAGAGACACGTGATTGTGAAGGACAGACGATCAGTAAACATGCTAGGAGCATAGGTTTACGAGATAAAGTTTTAGTTGTAAGTTTGATTTTGAAACATTACAAACAATGATGGGAACTAGAATAGATTTGGTGATTAAATAATGGAGATTTATTTATTTTCAAGGAGTATGCAACCATCTACTATCGTTTATCATTGTGTTTCACTTTAGCATGTTTAGACACCACTTCCAGAGTAATTAAATTTACTCAAACCTCCTCAATCGATCACACTATAGGAAGTATGTGGTGAATTAAGACTGTCATGGAGTGTTAGTAGATTGTCTATGGAGATTAGACATTGCATGGAGATTGCTGCAACACTCATGGGTACTTAATGGGGATTTAAGTATAGGAGAAACCCGCACTCATGGAAGTTACTTCATGGATTGAAATCACGAGTAACTCTGAGATGATAATATCCTATATTCTTAAAATGGAGATACATTGAGTTTCTAGTTTTCAAGTCTGTTGTACTTTAGTTTATTCAAACGCTGTGCGTAAATGCCAGTCATAAAGGATACACTAGGTATGACATGATGAGTTGACTAGTGCTATGTATGCGAAATTTATTTGTTCCTTTTGCCTGGGAGGAAAAGCGATATCTATGGGACCTCTGATGATTGAATGTTGACTCATAAAGTGCTTGGCCAAGCTAGGACTAAATTGATATGTACAATTCTGTAGTCCCATATAGTCAAATTGATCGGAAATCAGAAAACATAATCTTGAATCTGGAGATTGATTAAATCCATGTCCCAGTTTCATACGATATGTGAAACAAAGGAATATATGATCACTTATCTAAAAGGACTGTCACTGGATATGATCAGAGTTCGGCAGATGCATTGGATGGCACCTCTACTTAGGATACAGACAGACCAATAGTAGTTGATGACTTGTCCAAGTGGAAGACTGTTGGAAATAGTGTCCAAGGTCATAACTAATTGGTAAGACTACTCTAAAGGTAGAGTCCTTTTTGGGTTGCCCTCGATGAACAGTAAGAGAAACAATGAGAGAAATAATATTAATTGGAATTAATATTATAAAGTTAATTATTTGGTTTGTTAATTTATCATAGTTGATAAATTAATTAGAAGCTAAAAGAAATTAACAGAAACTATAAAATGTATTTAGTTAGTTTATTAATTGAATATTAATTAGAAACTAAAAGGAATATTCTGGAAAGTGAATTTAACCGGCGGCTAAAGGCTTTAGCCGGCGGCTAAATGAGTTAGGGTTTGAGGCGGTGCGACGCGTGTTTGACTCAGGGATACAATTCAGTTTAGCCGGCGGCTAAAGGCTTTAGCCGGCGGCTAAATGGCAAATTCAGTTGTCCCACATCGGCTAGATGACAAACTCCATGGCATCCTCTTCCCCTATAAATAGAGGCCTAATATAAGCTTTCCATCCATCCCAGTTGAATAATTTTCAACTCTATCTCTCTTTCTCATTCCTAATCCTTGTGAGAGTTTACACGACTTAGAGTCGGGACCTTAGGATATGGAATTTCTCTTAGTTCACGGGTGTGAAACATTAGAGGTATTTTGGCTTGGGTACTTGCCATCCAAAGCATGGAAGCTCGAGCAAGGTGGTCTGCGCGCGTGAGAAATTGATTTTCTCAAAGGTTAGTATTTTCTCATTTATCTATTTATTTTGTTATTGTTAATAGCTTTATTAAGTAACGGTCCTTTAGGGTTTAGTTTCCTAGTTGCTCTAGATTAATTGTTATTTTCCGCTGCATATGTTAATCTAGTTAGGGAATAGAAAACCCAACAGAGATCATTATGAATGATCATGCTGAGGGCTCGAACTCGAAGTGGTTTTGGGCGTTCCTTTCGACTTAGGGCATCGGTAAGCACATTTGCTTTGCCCGGATGGTATTTGATCTCACAGTCATAATCAGTGAGCAACTCTACCCAGCGACGTTGCCTCATATTGAGATCCTTCTGATCGAATATTTGCTGGAGGCTTTTATGATCGGTGAAGATGGTACATTTTGTGCCATACAGATAGTGCCTCCAGATTTTTAGTGCAAACACTACGGCTCCTAATTCGAGATCATGAGTTGTGTAGTTCTTCTCGTGAACTTTGAGTTGTCGGGAGGCGTAGGCAATAACTTTGTCTCGTTGCATCAACACGCAACCAAGACCTTGGTGTGAGGCATCGCAGTATACCACGAAGTCATCGTTGCCTTCGAGTAACGATAAAATGTGTGCACTACAAAGCTTTTGCTTCAATAGCTGAAATGCTGACTCTTGCTTATCAGTCCAATTAAACTTCTTTTCCTTCTGAGTCAGTGTCATGAGAGGTTGAACTATTTTCGAGAAATTTTCAATGAAGCGCCGATAATAACCAGCCAATCCTAAAAATTGGCGTACTTCGGTCGGCGTTGTCGGGGCTTGCCAGCACTTGATAGCCTCAATCTTTGATGGATCAACGTGAATTCCCTGACTGTCAATCACATGACCAAGGAATTGAACTGTTTGCATCCAAAACTCACACTTAGAGAATTTGGCGTATATCTCTTCATTTTTAAGAAGTTCTAGAATAACCTTGAGATGTTGCGCGAGTTCCTCTTCATTGCGCGAGTAGATAAGAATGTCATCGATGAAGACAATGACAAACTTGTCGAGATATGGTTTACACACACGGTTCATAAGGTCCATGAATATCGCCGGTGCGTTTGTCAAACCAAATGCCATTACCTGAAACTCGTAATGACCATAGCCAGTTCGGAAAGCGGTTTTTGGAATATCTTCGTCGCGAACTCGTAGCTAGTGATATCTTGACCGTAGGTCAATCTTTGAGTAAAAACTCGACCCCTGAAGTTGGTCGAATAGATCATCAATACGGGGAAGTGGGTAACGGTTCTTGATGGTTAATTTGTTCAACTCTGTGTAGTCGATACACATCCTGAGTGAACCGTCCTTCTTTTTCACAAACAGGACCGGAGCTCCCAGGGTGAAGAACTCGGTCTTATGAAACCCTTATCCAGGAGTTCCTGTAGCTGAGTAGACAACTCCTTAAGTTCTGAAGGGGCTAAACGATATGGTGCTCGTGCCACGGGTGCTGCTCCGGGCACAAGGTCGATTGAGAATTCAATTTGCCTCAGTGGTGGAAGATCAGGCAATTCTTCAGGAAAGACTTCTGGATAGTCTCTGACGATGGGCACATCCTCAAGTTGCTTCTCTTCTGACTTTTTCTCAATAACATGAGCGAGGATTGCCTGATAACCCTTTCTCAGGTATTTGCGGGTTTTCATGCAGGATATGATATTCAATCTCGTTCCACCGGTCTCCCCTTGTATGATCAAAGTACTACCAGTGACGAGAGGGATACGAACGATTTTGTCATAACAGACGATTTCAGCTCGATGTTTGGATAACCAATCCATGCCAACAATGATGTCGAAACTTCCAATCTCGATAGGTATGAGGTTTATGGAAAAGAGTTCGTTTGCAAGGTTTAGGGTGCAATTTGATATTACACTATTGGCCTCAATCAATTTGCCATTAGCTAACTCTACAGTGTACTTAGCTTCTAAGGCAACTGGGTTATATCTAATAGTGGGCTAAACTCCCCAGATATAAAACTCTTATCAGCACCAGTATCAAACAGAACTGAAGCGGTTAAATTGTTGAGAAGGAACATATCCGTGACCACATTAGGGTCTTCACGGGCGTCTCCAATGTTCAGTACAAAAGCTCTGCCCCTAGCATTGTTGTTGTTGTTACCCTTGTTCTTTAGCTTCGGACACGCATTCCTGAAGTGTCCAGTGTTTCCACACTCAAAGCAGGCTCGAGGTTGGTTGTTGTTAGTGTTAGTAGTGGGGTTGGTTACAGGTGCTCGGCAGTCTTTGGTAAGGTGTCCATACCTCTTGCAGTTGTCGCAGGGGGTACCACAAGGACCATCATGATGATGGTTGCACTTAGAACAGTAAGGTTTGCTCCCAGTGTACCCTTTCCTTTCTCCAGACCCCGATGTGTCATTCTTGACAGTCTCAGTCTTTTTGAAGGTTTGCTGGTTCTAATTTCCAGACCATTTCCTCTTGTTGTTGTTCCCAGAAGATGAGACAGGTGTTTCTTGGCTCTCTTGCATATCCATGAGTTCATGGGCCAATCGGATTGCTCCCTGAATAGTGGTTTTGTTGGAAGAGGCGACGTTCCCCCGGACAGGTTCCGGAAGACCGCGGATGTACCTCTTGACCTTGTCGGTCTCAGTGCTTACTAAGGCTGGGCGAAGGGTTGAAAGTTGTTGGAACCTGGTAGTGTATCCAACAATGTCGGTTCCTTGAACCTTAAGATGCCAGAACTCCTCATCTAGCTTCTGGAGTTCTTCAGTTGAGAAATACTCATCCGTGAGCATTTTCTTCAGATCCTCCCATAGGAGTAAATAGGCGGTGTCGATACCCACAGACTGGGCATATGAGTTCCACCAGGTGAGGGCACCGTCAGCAAGGGTGCATGTGGAAAATTGAACTCTATCCCCTTCCGCACATTTACTGATGCGGAAGACGGACTCCATCTTCTCGAACCATCTGATTAGGCCGATGGCTCCTTCAGTTCCTTTAAAGTTCAAGGGTTTGCAGTTCTGGAAGTCCTTGTAGGAACAAGGCTTGGCAGTAGGAGTGGTATCGATAGTATCACTATTCCTTCTGGAGGTCTCTGACGACTGTCGCGCCAAGGCTTCAGTTACTGCCTGGGAAATGAGGGATGCCATCTGGGCATCGGTGTAAGTCCTTAACTTTGGTGGCATGATTTTCCTGAGAACAGAAGGATAGGGTTCGTGAGAGATTGTCCATAGATGATGATTATCATAGATGTACATATATAAATACGGTAATATACAACATCACAATATGACAATCAACATTATAGAACAATCAAGAGGTGTTGAATAACCATCTCTACTGACTAGCAACTGCGTGCTGACTAGCCTGGTTATTTGAATTGTTGTGAGTTGGATAAGGTCTAGCTCGAAGTGACTCGGTGGTCCTCCTAGCTACCTATGAGTTTCGTGATCCCAAGAGATGTTGTCGAGAGTGGGATGAAGTAGAAAATGTTTTGGTGGGTGTGTTTGCCATCTCTATGAAAAAGTGTTTGGAAATGTGAGTGCCTATATATATATATATATATATATATATATATATATATATATATATATATATATATATATAATATATAATATATAATAGACTAGCGTACAGTGCTTGAGCGATGACTATGTATGTATATATACATATATCACATAATAGTCTTATGAGTGTCTAGCACTACAATTATGAGTCCCGGTTTCTCTCGTGGTCAGAGTCAACTAATGTATCCCTATTCCAGCATAACCATTTCAAGCCTTACATCATCTTTATTTAATTGTACATAGTTGATCAGGCTATGTTAAATTAAACTTGTATGATGTAACTCTTGAACCAATCATACTTAACAGAAAATACTGCCTAACGGTCATAGTCTAGGCCCACTAATGCAACCTAGTTCACTATAACCTTAGGCTCTGATACCAATCTGTCGCACCTCCTAATTCGGGTTGCGGAAGTGAATCGGGTCGGGGCGTGACTAATCAATAATCAAGCACATAAGATATATAATGAACGACTCTATATGCGTCGTTTACAAAATACATTGATATAACATAAGAGTTTACAAACTGTTTACATTATATTGAGTTCACATGATTACCCTGAGAGATTCTAGTACATTTCCAATTATACAAAATATAGATATGCAAGGAAATCTCTTGATGTTTAATAATTGCATGCGACTCGAGCTAAAGTATCCTGATGGGCAGTCCAACCTACTGCTGGGTACCTGAGATAACATGCTAAAAGGTCAGCTAAAAAGCTGGTGAGCTCACAGGTGTATATGAGTAAATGAGATTTATGAACCACAAGATTTATATAATGATTTGTAATCAAACAAATAATGAATGTACATGCAGCCATGAGTCCATAGTTTGAGCTTAACTGAGGGGGTCAGGATCCACATTCAAGGACCTAATCGAGGTGCCTCCCTATGAGTGCCTAATCAACACTCATACTGAACAAATGATAATGCGTCCGTTTGACAGGTTAGTGCTTGCTAACTCGGACGGGGATTGTCAATCCCATATGGTACCATACACTAACATTCACGCTAAATCATATTAACAAACTATGTGATGGAGGACTTTAAATTGATTAGATGAAATTAACTCATGTAGCATATAGCGATGTTTTGTTACTTGTGTTCACATGTAAAACAAAATGAGCATGTATCTCACCCCTAGGTAAAAACATTTAAAAAGGGGCTATGAGACTCACCTGAGTCTGTAGTGTATATGTTGCTACAAGCAATGGTGTGATGTCCGCAAACTGTAACCTGTCGGGCGTTCAAAACGCGCAAGGTTATAAATAAATATGTAGATGTCTCAACAGACCATTTATGCTAGTTGTCCATATAACTAGTTATGTCCAAATGTTTGATTGTTTTGTTTGAGTTTTTGAAAGCATGTACGGCCCGTTGGTGATGGTTTGTAATAATAATTCGAAAGTATTATTATTATATGAGTCATCATTGTGTCGTATACTTGTAGATTTGTTCGGGTATCCGAAAGTATATATGCATTTGTATCCGAAAGTTGGGGTTCGAAAGTGTAAAATTCCTAAGTTTGTGGTCAAAAATACAATTTATACGAAAGTCAACGAAAGTCAACTCGCTGGTCAAAGTTGCTGGTCAAAGTTGGTCAACTCGCTAGTCAAAGCTGGTCAAAGCTGGTCAAGGTTGCTGGTCAAAAAGGAGTTGGTCGCTGATGGGATCAGCGACTTAGGAGTTTGGTCACTGAAGGGGTCAGTGACTTAAGGGGTTGGTCACTGATGGGGTCAGTGACCAAAAGTTGTGTCACTAAAGGGTCAATGACTTAAGAGGTTATTCCATCAGATTTTACTCATTTTTGTCCACTCGTTTTGACTAGTTCCAGTCCGAATCAAGAACTACCAAAAATCACACAAGTTCCCCTATGGGTCTAGTGTAAATCTGCACTTTATGGTAATTTTATAAGTTCATCTCGATATTTAATAAATTTCGCGAATGAACCGAACTCAGTTTTCGAACAAATGCAGACCAGTCTCAAAGATCAGTTTATACAAAAAAATACGTACAGATCTGGAAAAAGTGTAAAACACGAAAGTTGTAGCTCTTTTCAATACGCAACTTTTAAAAAAAATTCGTTGTCTAACTCATCATAGAACTTAAGTTATGGTCGGTTTTGTAAGCTGACTTTTTGAAGGCAGAATATGCCCTTTTAAATGTTTATGAAAAAAACGTGTTTTGGCTTTGGATTTGGACATATTCAAGTTGTTTGAACAAACTAACAAGTATATAAATATAAACCAAATAAATATAGTTAGAGAAAGTAATTTTTATACCAAGAAGGGAGATGATCAAGAGTCTAAATGAGGTGGATGATGCACGGTTTTGCTTCTAGCTTCCTTTCCTTTGCTTCCTCTTGTGATCTTCTTAAAGTATTGATGCTAGATGATGATGGATTATGGTGGAGGTGATGAAGCTATATGGGAGAGGAGGAAGAAAGAGATGTATGGAGGTAAATGATGAATGAGGAAACAAGGTGGGTGGGTTTGGTTATGCATTATTTGGGAAACAAGATCCCAAAATTATGGATCTTGTTTCCTCAAGTTTGAAAACCGGTTATTGGGAGGCCCCACAAGATGGTGGGTTGTCTCCAATTTGTTCCTCTAGTTTGCGCTCCGTGCGGTGTTCGTTTCCCCGATTGTTAAAACGTATATTTATACATTATATGTTATACGTACGTGTTTTAAATGACGTTCTAGTTTCGATATTTTAACTAGAAGTATTTTATCAAAATACTTATTATTGAGTTATAAAAATATAACTTGAGTTTATTTGATTTATCGGGCGGTTCTCGCGCGTTTAATTCGTGTCGGTTACGTTTTAAACAAAACGTACATTGTTTCGTATATTATTAATACGTAATAATATAATGTGAATAACTACCATTTAATCACCAAATAGATTTATGTTATTTATTGAAGAGTTCACCAACGTCCGTATTAATGTATCGGAATTCGGCCGATATAATAACATGCACGATTAAATATAATCGCGTAAATGCGTATATTTATGAAATACACGTAATGATACATACAATTAGCCTAACATAGAACTAATTACATTTATTACAAAATGATTAGGCGCAACTTCCTAGCCCTAATTGGTCGGGTGTCACAACTTTGACCTTAAATTATTTTTTTTTGTATTATGTAATACTTTTTTTTTTCAATTCGACCTTAAATATTTTTTTTGTTTGTATTATTTGATACTTGATGCATAATAAGAATGGATTGAGTTATAAATGTATTTTCATTAGTCTAATTTTCATCGAGTGTTATATAACACAAACAAAAATATTTAAAAGTTGAAAAAATAAAAAATAAAAATACAAATCGAAAAGCTAACTAAAATAAAAAATAAATATTGATAAGCTACCAAAAAAAGAAGAGGGAAAGACTTGAACTTGAGACCTAGTGACTTATTTTGCTAGGTCCAACCACTGAGCCAACAATTCATTTGTAAACAAATTATGATTTATTATATACAACTCATTATAGTGTAGATAGAAAAAAAAAGGAGGGGAGAGTTTCGAACTATGGACCTCCCGATTATAACAATACTTCAAGACCACCAAGCCAACACCCACCATATCTAAATAATCCATTGGTTATATAGATTAACATAACGAACATTTGAAATGAAACGACAATTTTTATGGTCAAAACGACGTTTGACCACCCACAATTGTACTATAGGGAATTGAACATTGTATAAATGTCACGGTTCATATTAAATAAAGATCCTTTACTCCGTAGCTTGTTTTTTATCTAACAGTCCGTATGGATGGGTACTTCTGGTTCATATGTACAGTATCTAAAATTTAAATTTAAAATATAAATAAACCAAAATCCCATTGAGGAATCTGGACCCTTCGATGGAGTTTTTTAATTTGATCCAACGATATATAATTAAATTAGATTAAAAATAATAATGTTACACTTTACCCCCACTAAATAAGAAACCATCTTTTAATAAACCTTTAAATATTAAATATTATATAAATATATATTAATAAAAAAAACTTCAACTTATAATACAATAAAATAAAATAAAATAATACAAAAAATATAAACGAACACAACTTTCACAACATATCTTTAATCATTACTATTTAAAATAAAAATATATTCTATTTAAGTATTTTCTTAATTATAATTCTTTATTTTAACCTGATATATATATATATATATATATATATATATATATATATATATATATATATATATGATCCATCACTTTTTTACGTTTTCCCTCGTATTGATATCAATGAATTCACAAAGATCTCAACAACTTCAAAAAATTGTGCATCCCAAAATCAATTATAGTTGAACATACATCCGATTAAAAACAACCAGTTGTTGAAGATCTCAAAAATTCAAAAATAGAAGGTATAATGTATGCATTTTTTAATTATATTGTTTATATATGACAATCATAATCTACAACAATGAATCCACTCATATTCAATTGAAAATCTTTAACAATCTCAATTTAGTCGTTCGTGTTGTCACAAGTCTTAACGTTATACATATACGAGTTATAACATTTTACGTTTACTAACATATATACTATTTTATTGAATTAAAAAATTAAAAATAAAACTTCAAATTTATAACAATTTTGATTTAGTCGTCCGCGCTGTCGCGGGTCTTCACCTAGTTATCATATAAATATTAAAAAAATAAAAAATAAATATTGAGCCCGGCCAGGACACACAGTTATTTGATACTCAGTCGGTTGTGTTTGTCTGTGTCACGTTACATAAATCATCATTATTAACAGTCACTCACTCACTGACATGTTTGTTTACCAAATTCTATCTTTCTTTGTCTCCTCACCACCGCTCAATTCCATCCTTCAACTCCCCATGTTTGATTCCATTTGAACATTACTATTTTCATCTTAATTTATACCATGCCCACTTTCCTTCCACGTTCTCACATTCTTTTATAAACAATGATGCATAAATGTGTTTCAGGGTAACAAACATCATGAAAACAATTACTTTTTTGTAGTCCGAATCGGGTTCCATAAATTATTTTACAGGTTTAGTTTTCTACTTTCTACATCTTTTCGTAATAATATCTATCTTTTTATATATTATATTATATACGTGTTTATGCGTCAAAGTTAATTGCTCTTAAAGTGTGTTGTTTTATGTCAATGTTAATTCTTTCGAAATAATTTAAGGAGGTGTGACACATCCACATTCATCAGAGTTAACTCTTTAGCATGGTTTTATCTTTTCAATATTAAATTATATATACGTCATCAAAATTTATGTGCAATCTTTAAAAATGTGGTGATCATGATGAATTTAAGATTGAAGTATTGAACCACTGTTTCTACCCAATCTTCCGTTGTCTCATAACTCCAGTGGAACTATCATAAATAAGTTTCAACCACTTATTTTACAAATATAGGTGTAACTTTTATTACTTATAAGGTCAAGTAATTCTTGATATAATTACTACTTTGTTGCCAATATTCCATTATACTCATTGTATGTATGTGTGTGCTAAGGAGAGTAAATGATGAAGCAAAAAACATGGGTTCGAGGAGATAAATCTCCCCAGAAATCGATTGCAGTGAACGGTGAAGCTGAAGTTTATGCAGAAGGAAATGAAGCAGAGGTATATGAGAATTATTACTTGCAATTGGTTGTAATTAGGACCAAAGGGCCATTGGCCTTCAGGTCTTGGTGTCTGGTGGACGTATGCGTATATTCATGGATTAGTGTATATATTTGTGATTGTGTGTGTGTGTTAGCACTTGCCTTAATAAAAGAAGAAGTTATAATTAGGCAAATTAACTGACGGGCTCTTGGCTTAGCGGTATGAGAGGGACCCTTCAACCTAGAGGTTGGGGGTTCAAGCCTCACTTCAGGCAGTGAGTTGTAAATATTCGTAGTGGTTGTACATAATCGTGTGTTAGATTGTACGTTTGTCTTTCTGAAAAATAATTACGCAAATTAATATTTGATAATTTCTATTCATTATGTGTGATTTGGTTAGGGTTAAGTGTTTGAAAATGTATATAACTATGCGTTGACTTCTTTAGTGTGTACAAAACTAAATTGACCTCCATTGTATGTACTTAACTATTAATTTCGGCCATTGTATGTTTATTTGTGACGTGTTATCAAATATAAGGTGACAAGTGGCATCTCTACACAGTTGACACGTTACAAAAATACATACAATGGTCGAAATTAATAGTTAAGTACATACAATGGAGGTCAATTTAGTTTTGTACACACTAAAGAAGTCAACGCATAGTTATATACATTTTCAAACACTTAACCCCGATTTGGTTATTATGTCTACTTGTGTTACACAGATGCTTACTTATGAGAAAGAAGTAGCTTTGGAAGAAACCGTAAAAAACCTTCATCAACAAGTTGCTTCTCTTCTCTGTGAATGTAATTTGAAAGATAGACTAGTGGCTGAACACGCAAAAGCAGCACAAGAAGCTAACACAGGTAATATAGTGTTTCTTATTTATGTGATTCAATTGTAGAGGTGATAAAATGGGCGGGTTAGACAGTGAAGTTTTTTACTGTTCAGGTCAAAATGGGCAAACTTTATGTACAGGGCAAAAGGATATGGTCGATTTGGCGCACCAACTCTTTTTGTCTATTATTTTTGTGAATTTTGTAAGGGATTTTAACGACAGCTCTAAGTAATTTTCAGTGGACAATTGGACATGGTCCGAGTACAAATATTGATGCAGTTCTAAGGGCCTTAAGGGCTGTCATTATATTTCCATTTTATAGTTAGTTACCGTATTAAATATGATTATGGCAACAACTATACTAATAATATAATTTCGGTTTTTTCGCATGTTTGACTTGTTACCAATAAATTAAAATAACTGGGGTCAACTTTTCATAGTTAGTATTTAGTAATGTTTCTACTAGTTTTCTTGCATTTTACATCTCAGTTTTCTTCCGTTCTAATGAAATTAAGATAATGTGTCATTGAGACTCTAGGGAAGGAAAGGGCTGAAGCATTAGCGGCTATGCATAAGCAAGAACTAGAAGACGCTGTACAGAAGAAGGTAGTTGCAAACGAGAGACTGGTTCACTTAAATGCTGCATTAAAGAATTGCAGGCAGCAATTGAGTTGTTTAAGAGCAGAGCACGATCGAAGGGTAGACCTCGAGAGAGCACATAAAAAATTAGAGTCGAAATATACAGAAGCAAGAAAGAAACTAGCGAATCTAACGGTTGAGAATGCTGGTCTTACTAAATCCCTTATTAAGAAAGAGGAAATAATAAAAAATGTAAGTGATCAAATGTCTGAAGCAAAAGAAAATTTCACTGAGCTCATTACAAGACTAGATTGCACTGAAAGAGGAAACAATGTTTTGAAATACGAGTATTGTCTTCTCGAGAAAGAGCTAAAGAAGAGAAGCCGGTATGCTGATGTGGCAAACAGACAACAGTTAGAAGCTGAACGTCAGAAGCTGCGATTATTAGTGAGGAAGCGGGTCCCAGGGCACCACAAAATGAAGCTGAACAACCAAACTAAAGTAGTGGATGGACAAATGAGTTTAACGATAAAGCAGCTATGTGAAGTTGAAGAAGAAAACAAGATTCTCAAAGAAAGAGTGTTCAGGAGAGAGAATGAAATCCGCCATTTGAATGCAGAACTTGCTCGAATTAGGCGTGATGAAGACAATCATGGTAATTTGGTTGCAGAGAAACTTGCAATAGTTTCTGATGATTCACATTTTTTAGATAAAGATAATGTTGATATGGAGGCAAAGCTTTTGGAATCGGAAAAGCAAATTGTGTCTCTGATATCCAAACTCGAAAGCATGAAGGATACAAAGGGAACAACCGAGGATTACTTAGAGAATTTGAAGTTAATTAATTATGATCTTGATAATCAACTTTCTGCAGCCAAAGCTCAAATAAAAGAAGCTCTTCAGAAAGTATCTTTTCTAGAAATGGAGTTGGAGGATAGAAGTAATGACCGTGAAGAACTAGAAGCAACATGTCTTGAGCTACAACTCCAACTAACCAGGTTTGCTTGCATTTCCCTTTTCTAGTGTTTGCAGTAATAAAAAAATATGGCTGAACCTTGAAGTATGTTATGCACAGCCTTTCCCGTAAAGATGCCGTAACAGAAGATCGCGTGCAAGAAGAAAAGTGTCTTCACACTGTAAGTTGCTTCACTTGAAGTATAAATCATGATTAGCTGCAACTAGAAATTGTTTTTCACAGTACACACAAGTGCACAACTATGCAAGTACACAACTCGACCCACATAGGTTAAAGGTGGCAATTCTGATCCATTTACTTTAAATTGTGTGATTCTGGTTACTTTGTATCTGTAACGGGTCACACCGGTGAAACATGTTCAATAATTTTTTTTGCTTAAAGCCTTAAAGAGGAAACAGTCAAAATGGGTCAAAAAGTTGCCCAATGTGTATTTTCAGCATATTACATTGTTCTATTAAAAAAGGTAGACTATCATGAGTTATTATCACTTGTGTGTATCATCTTTGACAAGCGGATTACTTGTAATAAATTCAAAATTTTGGACAAAAGGTGTTACTTGTCAAACTAACATGACCCGACCCATTCCAAGAATTACCTTTTTACCCGAGCCCATTATCCTACTTGCCTGTTTTGCCGCTTTCTCTCCATATATTGGGATTAATATGGCAAACACGTTCGTACTAACATATGCTTAATATTGCAGGAATTGGTGATCACAGAAGAGTTGACGGATAACAAGAAGCTGAAACAGCGTTCTTCTTTACGTGATCAGTTGGCAGCCGAAGATGGCGTTGACATAGGAATTATTCTAAATTCCCCCACAATAAAAGAAATCATAAACACTGAAGAAATAAAAGAACCATCTACCTCATGCTACAACACTTGCTATACCTCATACAGGGTAAAAAATGTTGTACATCGGTCTTTGCCTATTGTAGTTTTATACGATAAAGGTACAGGGTTGCTAAAGAAGCTTCTGTTTAGAAGAAAAAGGAGAAGGAACAGGAAGAAAGTGCTTAAATTTACTGCATACAAGATTTAGTAAGAAACAAAGATGGCCTATGAGGTTAGATTTGTAAATAATATTGTGTAATAGTGATCATTCTGAATCAAGTGATATGTTTTGTCCATGTCTGCACATTCACACAGATATTTATCTAAAACTATTAGGATTGCTGATTAATAAGATTCGAAGATGTGAGTTATCACATACAAATCATGTTAAAAGAATTGGAAATCTCTACCTAATGATGTCTTAGATTTATCTTTTACCCAGAATTTTGTGAGCATTTAGAGGGTAGTTCCCCTTGTAACTTCAGTGCTGCTTCCTTCATTTCGAGTAACGCATCTTCAAAACATTTTGCTAATTTCTCCGGGTGAGAAATGAGGTCTTTAGCAACGAGAATTTGCATGTCAGCCTTTCCTGCATAACTCACCATGTGCATCGTGATTGCCTGCATATACATACCACCATTAATTATTACTAATTTACTTGTGTAGTTCAGTCAAGATTAGCAGGTTGGGAGGGTTTGGTAATGGGTCAAAAAAAATTTGGGTCAAAGATAGGGTCAGGTTGGGTCGCAAACACTTTTCTGTCGATTTTGCAAAACCTTCTATAATTAGATTAATATGTTATATTATGATGGGGAAGGTTCAAATGAGAACCACTTTAAAGTTGAGAACTGTGAGAACCACAACGAATACGTGTTTGTTCACATGTGATTAACTTCAATCATATGTGAACATTGATGTACGTTTAAGTGAAAAAGAAAAAAAGTAAAAAAAAATCTTAAAATCATACCGAAAAACGCAAAAAACAAATACATGTTCACATGTGAACGATAATGTGAACAAATCGGTTAAAATGTGTTTTAAGACGTAAATTTATGATTTTTTTTTACTTTTTTCTTTTTCAATTAAACGTACATCAATGTTCACATATGATTGAAGTTAATCACATGTGAACAAACACGTATTCGTTGTGGTTCTCACAGTTCTCAACTTTAAAGTGGTTCTCATTTGAACCTCCCACATATTAGGATTGCAATAATAATGTTATTAAAAGACTAACCTAATTATTAAAACAACACAGTTAAGAATATCCTAGCCATGAAAAAGAGAATTTGGGCGACTTTTGACAATTTGACCCATTCCCCTTTTGAGATACTAGAAAAGAAACCCAAATGGGACCATTCTTACAAACGAGTCAAAGTTGCTACCCTTAGTTGCGGGTATAAGGAGTATATATAATCTTACATGTGGTAAGCTTGAAGAAGTTGTTCTGATGTAGGTAACCCGGGCACCACCAATCATGAACTCTTCTTTTGGGCCAACCACATTTGATATAGTGAAACTAGTGTTGCAAACTATCCTGTAATTAAGCAAGCTTGCAAACTGAAACCAAAACCGTTAGAAGCCTGCAAACAGAATGCGTATATGAATAATTAAGTTGAGTATCTGACATGAAGAAAAACTCACCTTTGCTCCAAAGAATTTCATAGTAAAGTAGCCGATTTTATATGACAAAAAAGCCTCTAAAGAAAGCTTCTTCCTATCAATCATCATCTTGGCTCTCGTCAAATAGTGCAGAGGATCAGAGGCATTTTTATGGTAGTAAATTGGTAAGAGCATCATACCAAATTTGTTTCCCCACCTTGATCCTGAATTTTTCTTCATTAATTCTGTGATTTCCTGATAAACGATATTTCATATAAGATAAATTCTCTTTCTTTGTGTTGGTAACATAGATAGTGAATTGAGGATAAAAAAAATGGCTGAGTAACCTGGAGTCCTGATGATGGTCGAAGATTAACCATGGCTGCACCAGTGATCCGAAGCCCTTCTTTAAGAGCTACAATAGATGGTAAACTTTGTTTAGAAATATTAGTAGTAAAAAAATTATGTATGTAAAGACTAGACTTAGAATGTCAGATTAAATTTACGTTTTGTTGAATGCGTCTCCAAATATCTTGATAGCCCGGATGATATCACTCCAAAAAGGACGTCGTTGATCGTCTGCATTTCAGTACATGTAATTATGTGTAAGAATGGTTGATGTACAGGAAAAAAAAAACCATAAACCGAAAGGATATTTTTACTGTATTGACAATATTAGTAGGTGTCGATTAATTATAATTTGTCTTATAATTGTGAATGTATTAGATTGTAGTCTCCTTACGGGGGTTATGTACTTACTCAAATTATTGTCGACATCAAATTACTAAAGATCTTGCTTAAGATGTGGTTAACAGATGGCTAGTTATTAGGAATTTAGTTTACTGAAGATGTGTGTATGATGTTTAAATTACTAGTCACATTGAATGTTACCAAGTCATTGTATGGTCTATTCATATGGCTAATATAAATTGTAGTCAAACTACCTGAAAGAAGAAAGCAACAAACAAGAGACAAAACATTGCCATTATTTAAGGAACAGGTGAAAATTTGAAATTTTAATTCTGTAAGAAGAAAGGAGGGACCATTATCTAAGAAAACATCCAGGAACAAGAACATGGGAATAAATGTTTTCCATATATTTTTTTTCAAATTTACGTTACGATTTCTACTCCTAGCCTGTATATATACATTATGTGTAGTACAATATGTAAGAATGTAACATATGATGGTTTTATATATGAGGTCAGGCTCCTTGATTAGTTTGGTTACCAACAGAATTGACATGTCAGTAGTAGCTAACTAGTTACAACTTAATTCTTGATAGTTGATCATTTAAACCTCATTGTATACATAAGGCCTACCTACATGTATAATATAACTGTCCTTATAAGCCATCAATGAAGTCTACTTCAAAGATCTTGATTGTCCTTTGGCTACCTTGAAAATTTATTCATTTCCAAGCATGATGAATTAATGTTCTGTTCTTGATGAACTAAGTACCAAGTAGATGAAAATGGGTGTGACATGACCGCAAACACGTTTTTAGAAACATTAACCTTATGATCTATCTCACATAATATATACAAGTTACGCCACTATATCACGAATGAGATTTGAATTCACAATTTTATAGTTGACGAGTTTCTACTTATATCACGAATGAGATTTGAATTCACAATTTTATAGTTGACGAGTTTCGTACATACCGATGGGTCAAATGCCGTTTAGTGTGACTAATACTTCTAAAGTGCGACACAAACACAACCACAAACACTTCAAGATGCATTTTCTATTGATAAAGATGTTTTTCACAAAATTTTGATACTATAAGATATCCGGGGTGAAATATCTTATGTTAATCAGTTAATGAGCTACTTCAGCAACCTGCAACATCAAAATTAAGTGCTTATCCCAAAAGGTTCTTATAGTTTGCTAT